>OX456523.1:112998747-114343747 GCA_949748255.1 Eustalomyia histrio
GCTTTGAAGTAACAATATTTAAAAATACATACATATGTCTATCTTCCAACATACGTACATATATCTATCTTTCAAAAGTCTGATCATGATGGGGTTAAATATATCGGTGTGCACTAAAACTAGCGTTATCATTAAAATACCGATACCGCAATGACAAAAATAACGTTACCCTTAAAATATCGTTGCCGAAACAACTAAAATAACGTTATCGCTAAAATACCGATACCGAAATAACTGAAAAAATCGTTATCCCTAAATACCGTTACCGAAATAACTGAAAAAATCGTTATCCTTAAAATAACGTTTCCGAAATAATAGAAAATAGCGTGACCCTTACCGATAACCGCATTTTTAGAAAAAAAAAACTTGATGCTTTTATAGAAATTTATTTATGTATGAACATAAAATTTTGCTGATCCGGAGTGTACAAGATATCAAAACAAATTTGTTTGCACAATGAAAAGATAATATTACAGTAAAATGCCAGAATAAAATTCCACAATTAGGCCCCATCTGTACGTACTGTTGCAAATTTTAGAAAAAGTTTTGGAAAAATGGTACTGAAATTAAAAACACAATGTGAAGTTTGAGGTTTAATTTGTTTTTAGTTGTTACAACCATCAACACAAATTAAATATACTATTTTCATGTATTGGTGTAGGCTATAGAGTACTCGTTGGGGATTATTTTAAGATAGTACGATACGTGTTGTGTTTAACGTGACAAATATTTTTCAATTAATTTTATATACAAAAGAATTTCGCCATAGAGGATATATTTCATTTTCTTCTTATGTGTTTTCCCTGTAGTTGATTTAAATACAAAATACAAAATCCATAAATTTTCAATTTATATATTTATTAAAATTTATATGTAAATTTTTGACGAACAAAATTTCATATTCATATTCTCATAAGCTGATAACTCATAACTAGGGACCGAACTTTTATGCAGTTAAAATCGTAATTTATGCGCATAAAACATGCACTAAAAATTGAAAAATATGCGCTAAAAATTAAAAGATATGCACTTAAAATATGTTTTATAATATTTATTAATGATAAAAAAAAACTAAAATGAAATAAAAACGTAAAAATTCAGTCTCTTAAATGTAAAACACAAAAGTACAAGTTAAAATAAATTATAACACAAAAATTTAGTCAAACTAAAAGCATTAAAAACACTTAAATTAACTCACTTGTTAGATATATTTTTGAACCTACCCTGCGGAAAAAGGACCTATCACAGGACACGTGAGGGGTTCATTTTGATAGGGACCGGTGACGACATCGGTCACGTTAACATATGCTTGTCCTAGGAGGGGGTCAAAGGTCTAAAAAAACATGTGATGGCTTTTAAACTTGTCACGAGGTAGGTACTTAAGGAACCGGTCCTCTTTTACCTATCTCGTGATATGTATTTTCGGAACCGGTCCAGTCTTACCTATCACAGGACAGGTCCCAATTTCCAACTGACCACTTTTTTCCCGCTGGGTACATTTTTTTTTCAACTAGTGCTTATTTCGTGAATGGTAGCACTTAGCTCATGTCTGATTTGACAGATAATTAGTTTTATCCTTCCGCTGAACGAATATGGTTGTGTATACGCTTGAACAACGCTGGGAAATATTGCGAAATTACTTTGAAAATCATGTTAATGTTGCAGAATGTCATCTTTTCGATGTCATCCTTTCAGATGAAGCTCATTTTGATTTTGGCGGGTATGTAATCAAACAAAATTGTCGCATTTGGGGCACAGAAAACCCGCACGCATACATTGAAAAGCCGATGCACCCAAAACGAGTCACTGTTTGGTGCGGATTTTGGTCCAGAGGCATAATTGGGCCATTTTTCTTCGAAAATGAGCAAGGAGTGGCCGTTACAGTCAATGGCGATCGTTATCGGGCCATGTTGAACGAATTTTTGTTCACAAAAATTGAAGAGGAGGATATTGGCAACATTTGGTTTCAACAGGACGGCGCTACGTGCCACACAGCCGAAGCTACACTCGATGTTTTGCGCCCTGTTTTTGAAGATCGCATTATCAGCCGCAGAGCTGATGTCGTTTGGCCACCTCGGAGCTGCGATTTGACACCGTTGGACTATTTTTTGTGGGGTGCCGTCAAAGATACGTGTTACGCCGACAAGTCAGAGACGATTGACGCTTTAAAGGACAATATTCGTGAAGCCATTGGTAAAATACAGCTGCACACAATCGATAATGTGCTTAAAAATTGGACCGATCGTGTAGGCTACTGCATGGCCAGCCGAGGCAGCCATTTGAATGAAATTATTTTCCATTATTAACCGGAAGGATTGTACTTTCAAATAAAAAAATAAATTTGAGAAAATATTCAGTAGTTTTTTTTTTATAGCATTTTCAAAAAAAAAAGTTATTTGGCGGACGCTATATAAATACATAAGAAGTTTTTAATATTTTCAAAAGTAAAGTTAATCCTATTTGGACGCAAAAATATTTAAACATTGAAACTGACGGTCCAACGTCGAAGTTGCTGCTATTTCTTTTGTGGCTTATTCATTTTCCACTACGTTGTTTTCGTTAAAATTTAAATTAAATATGTCAGCAATTTGTTTTATTGTTTTAAATCCATTATTTTTTTAAGAACTTTATCAAGTTTGATACGAATTTGTTTACTAAAATTACGCTCCACAGCATAAATTTTATTTATGGCATCATCAATTAATTTTTTTGTAAATTAAAAAATTTTTTAATTATTTTTATTGATACTGCATCATCATCGTCGAATCCTTCCACCACATCCTTGAATTGGTAAAATTTTTAATCTAGCTTTTTCCAACCACGTTCCCCACATGGCTGTTATAGGCTGTGGAGGAAGACATAATTCAGGATTCTTCTCTTTATATGCGGCAACACGCGATGGTGCTGTACAAAATATTTTTTTCCATAAGAAATCAATAAATCAATATCACCGAAGTTGCCTCTTATCTCTTCTACAGCTAGGTGCATCGCATGGGCTAAAAATGTAACATGAATAATTTTTGGATAAAATACTTTTAAAACCTTTTCGGACAACCATATATGGCGAAACATCACTCACATATAGCAGTATTTGGTTTTTATTAAAATTTTCACCTAATAAAGATATAGTCATTAAAAGTAGGTTCGTGGATTGCCTTTTCCTACTCTACCGTATTAATTAAGAACTTTTGTTTGCTTTTCTCATCGACCGCATCCAAAATTCCTGCAATAACATTGGCAACATAACGCCCTTTGATGTCCGTTGATTCATCAATAGAATTCCACAAGGCATTTGAATTTATTTTGGCTTTTATATCACTTTGTTGTGCAGTATATAGCTTATCAACACAATATTTTTGAAGAGTCGATTGAACGGGAATGTTCTAATTTATATATTTGTTTTTTAAATTTCAAAGTTCTATATTATTCAGTTTACTGGGAGGAATATCCGCAGAAATAAAATCTTGGCATAGGTCAATGTTAAATTCATTTGATTTACTTTCATGGTTAGAATATATAGGTTGAGAAGACAATGCTCATGGTTCTTTTGTCTTTTTGCATTTTCTCATAAAAAAGTACTACTATGTATTTATTTAAATGAACAAATATGGTATACATTTAAACTTTAGGATACGCACATTTAAAGTTTAACGTACGTACTATTAGACTTAGATTTATTTATTTGCTGTTAAAAAATTTACACTAAATTATATTCTTTTCGAAGTAATGTTCTACTCAACATGTCATAAAAAAACAAATACACAACGGTTTTTCTTATTTTCCTTTTTGTCTAATTTCTTCATGGCTGTACAAAACGTATACTTTCATTTTTTTTTCTAATTTAGTATGCCCTAAAATATGAAAATTTTTTCTCCTAGTTCTGTTCATGCACCCAATTCACACGACGACTTTCCACCATGTTTGGAAATCATGATTGCTTGAGTTTGTAGGCGAACGGAGTAGAGAAGCAATCGGGGTAGAGAAAATATCACGTTTTATGTTCTCGGTGATTGTTTTTATATTTTTCTTTACACACATTCGTTTTATGTTATGTTACTTCATTTGATTTTCTCTTTCAATGTGGGATGGAAAATTGGATTTTTTTCGGTATCAACAAAAAATTCAAAAGGACTTTTTTGACGCTCAGAGTACTAAATTTTTTTAACAAAAAAATTACACAAAATTAATATACATTAAAATAAAAATTAGTATATAAAATTTGTTTTTACATACTATTAACATACGTTAAAAATGTATATTTTTTTTATATTAAACAAAAAATTTTGCTAATTTGCTCATTTCTTATGAAATTGTCTTACGAATTCGAATATACAAATTTGGGTGAATTGGGTGATGGTTGCAAATTTCAAATAAGTCTAAAAAAATTTACCTAATAATACAGCCTTTCAAAACAATGAATAAAATATATTAAAAAAAAATAACATCACCTACTTGAAGGCATACATTATAAAATAAAAAATACATACAATGTAAAAGTGACATAAAAGCAAATAAATTTTTTTTAAACATGCAACAAAAATATGCAAGATCAACAAAATATAAAAAATATGCATTTAAAGCAAAATATGCACCAACAAATCGATGCCATTTTACTGCAAATTTCTTGATTCGCAAAGATTTCTAGTTTATGTTGATTTCATACTCAGCAAAATAAAACGAATGTTATTCTTTACGAATCTGTTTTTCATAACATTCAAAGAAGTTAATAGTGCAAATTTTTTTCAAACAACTTCCAAAATGTGAAGTCATAAGAATAAAATTTTTTGTAACAATTCCATTGAAAAGCAAATAAATTTTTTAATATTAATATTTATTTATAACAATTTATAATTATAATAATTATATAATTATAATAATTCCTGCAGTCATTAAATGCCTTATTGAAAACATATTTTGCATACCAGTCATATCCACTTTGTCCTGGTCGGAATAATAATTCTTGGAGTGTTTAAAATCACATTTTTAACTTTAAAACAACTATATTTATTTTGTAGTCGCTATATTTAACAACTTCCGTAAACTAATGAAAAATACCATCTGATCATCGATTTTTCATAGCACCGAATTTAACTTCCAATGACACGCCAATGTTAAAACCATTAATGATTCACCGAAATTTTCATAACTTCGGGTTCAGTAGATGTAGTGTTTAACTACTTATTTTGCTGGGTAATGACGACAACAAATATGCATTTACATAAAAATCCGGTCGATGCTCATGACATGAAGGTGTCAAATTATGGTGATTGATAGGTTTAATAATCTAAACTGCATGCAAATACGTAAATAAAATTTTATGCATGTTATCAATTAGAAAAATTTATTTATGTATATATATGTAGTTAGTGGTATACATACAGTGCCACCTCGCTTAGCGCAACTCTCAGCATATCTGCAAAAGTGATTTGTGATGAATATAAAGTGCACAAAACAACAATAACAAGAATTAAAAAAATGCATCTGCATTGACGAAATCGAAAATGTTGACATTACTCCAGCGTTTCCTAAAATTAAGTTTCAAAGTGTCTTCAATGGGCCGAGGAAAATAGAATAGCCTTAAAAGATATTATGTTTCTCCAAAATTTTCGTGAAATTGCAGTGCAGAAAAATAGTTCATGCAATAAAACACAGTCAAAAATTTCTGACTTTTTTAATTGATATTTTTACCATTAACTTTACAAATTCAATTTGTATATCCGTTGTACATTAGAATGTGTATTTTTCATTTATTATTAGTGTTTTTCATGTTATTTTTAATAAAATCAATAAATTAATTTTAAAATTAAATTATTTAAATGTGTGATTAAATTTCATACGAAGGGTACTAGAAATTAGTGATAATGTTTCATAAACAAAACACGAACGAAATCATTTACATTTTGAAAAAGAATGATTTCCCAAAGAAAACAACTTTGGAACTAAACATGTAAAAACCACAAAAATTTACAATAAAGAAGAAAAACCGTCAAAAATATATAAATCATATACATGGACTTTCGAAAAAATTCATATATTTATGATAAAGAAAACTATGAAATAGCTCTTAAAACCTGCAATAATGTAAATAAATTATTTAGCAAAACAAAATCATAATTGGAAAATGAAGAAAAATCCCATGTTGTATATAAAATTAATTGCTTTGGTGATGGGAACAACACTTGCAATAAAGAATATGTTGGTACCACGAAAACTAAATAAAAAACTCGGCTATCATCGCACAAGTCAGACTATAAACAAACCTATAAAACAAAAAACAGCTTTCGCGGCCAATAGTACAATAACAGGACACAAACCAACTTTTCGCTCACGTACCATTTCCAGTTACGTACTGTTTTTTAAGGAACATCGAAACATGTGGTGTAAAAACCGGAGTTGAGTCCGTTGAAAGCCAGTCATTAAAGGACCGGTTAGGAACCGTTATGTCGTGTAAATTACGGAATGACTCCGTTTTCAAAACGCCGAATCCGGTATCCGTACCCTTTTTATACCTTCCACCATATATGGTGAGGGTATATATCAGTTTGTCATTCCGTTTGTAACATGTCGAAATATAGGTCTAAGACCCCATAAGGTATATATATTCGTGATCCTTATGCAATTTTAAGTCGATTTAGCGATGTCCGTCTGTCTGTTTAAATGGCGATCACGACGCGAAGACGCTAGCGGGCTGCCTATTTTTACCCAGATTATTGTACATCCTTCCGAGCAGTTTGGCATTGAAAATGAGCAAAATCGGTCCAGCGGTTAAAAAGTCATGGGTAAAAATGTGAAGATGCCTCTAAATTTTTCATAGAAATTGGTGTATTTTAGTACAATTTTATAGTAGCGACTGGTTTATAATATATTTTCTCATATTTTGTCTCCAATCGCTCAAAAATGTTTTTCACTACTAAAATTCTTTTTCATTACAAAAATTTTTTTTACCTACAAAAATTGTTTCACCTCAAAATTTTTTTCACGTAAAATAATTTGTTTCCGCATGCAAAAATGTTTTTCATAATTTTACTTCAAAAGTTTTTTACATTGTTTGTATCAAAAACAATAGAGAACATGGGTATTCAAAGATTCGGCACAGCCGAATTTAAGCCTTTTTACTTGTTCCATTTGTATATTTGAGAATTGAGGGATTGCCAAATATATATTTATGTTAATTTTTTCTAAATGAATAGTATTAGTAGGATTTTAGATCATATAATCATATTCTTTTTATAAATTATTTTATTGTAAAGAAACATGAAAATTTTTATTAGTAAATTATAGAGAATAAAAATTGAGAAATTCCACAGAGCGAGCAGGGTAGAATACTTATAATTTTCGGTTGACGCTACCCAACCTTATCAATATCCACGCTCTCTTTGGTCATCGCTTGTTGATAATTGTCTATTTTATATTGAGTGTTTGGAAATACTTTAGAAAATAGAAAATCAATAATACTCTACTGCATATTGTAGCACAATATGGCTAATGGAGACTAGCTCTGCAGCAAAATACGCCTAATGCAGAGAATGCACCTTCTGATGGGCCATCTATTGACAAATAGTTACAACTCATCTTCTTTCTTTAACAAATTAATTTCTTTGCTGTATTCTCTCCATTAGACAAACACACTTCAATTTTTTAGAGAAAGAGCATTCATTGCAACTATTTATCAATACGTGGCGCATCAGAAAGTGCATTCTCTCCATTAGGCATATTCAGCTGCAGAGCTAGTCCCCATTAGCCAGTAACAAAATTGAGTATTTCCAAAAACTATGCTTTAAAATGTGTTTTTTGCGCAGTCCATAGTTAAAAAACTAGTAAAAATGTAAAGGTGCCTCTAAATTGCCCATACAAATTTAGTACAATTTCATAGTAGCGACTGGTATATAAGATATTTTTTCACCAGTCGCTTAGCAGTAAATATTTTGTATTCACCTCAAACATTTTTTCACCACTAAACAAAAATTTTTTACCTCTAATTTTTTTTCCACCAAAAAAAGTTCTTTTTACATTTAAAAAAGTTTTTCACCTCAAAAAATTGTTTCACCTACATAATTTACTTCAAAAGTTTTTTTTTTTATTATTTGTATCAAAAACAGTAGGGATATTGGTGGAGGGTATTCAAAGATCCGGCACTGCCGAATTTAGCCTTTTTTTACTTGATCAGAACTAAAAACGGTATTGAGTTCTTGGTCCTATTTTTTTTAGATTTCTTAAAACAAAAGAAAAATAATAAACAACACAAAGAAAACATTCGAAGAAAACAATTACCATCCATTACCACGTTTTAAAAAGTTTAATACCTTTTATAAAGTTCAATACCTGTTAAAAATAAAAAAACAAATCATTTTATGATAGGATAATAACATTTACAATTTAAAAAGCACTTTTCGATTAACAAAAGGGTTGCGCGATTTTAGATATATATTCTATTCTATTTGTCTGCATATTTAAATTTTTGTAAAAGCAATAAACAACACCGTTTGCTACGGATTCAAGACTGATGAAAAACGGTGAAGTCCGTTTTAACGGCATAGAAACGGTTTACATCAAATGGAGTAAAAACGTAGTGTTTTCGAAAAACCGATTATGCGGATACGTGTTTTACGGACGTAAACGTGTCGCACAATCCGGATTCATGATTCTTATGAATAATTCTTTTAGTTTTCTTCGATCTTCTTGATTTGTGTAATATTTCTCATCGCGCTAAAGATCTTTTACTTATAAAAAATTAATTATAAATATCTATTTATCCCAATATTTCGTCACCACATTGGGTGACTTCTTTAGGGGAAATTGTTTCTTATGAAGTTAAAAAATTTTCTTGAATTCACATACATTCAAACATGTAAAATACAATACTTATCCATTGTGCATTTAATTAATGGTTTTTGCTTTCTTTACCACCAACACTTAGGTTTACTTGGCAATTGTTTAATTCAGAATCCTCGTTCTCATCGTTAGAATGCCGCCAATCAAAACAGCCATGCATATTTTTGTAATCCAAAGCTGATTAACATATTTTGTACAACGAACTACATACTTTTTTAAAAAAAAATTTACCAGTGTTTTCAAATCAACGTAATAAAAACGCGTATATAAAAATATTTACTGTTAAATAAATATTAAAAACATAGAAAAAACCAATTTTTGAAAAAAAGTCACCAAAAGGAAAAAAACAGTTCACATCTCCACATTGGAAAAAGAAATAACCAATTTTGGTTAAAAATACCCAAAAAAGGCAACGCTGGATGTTACATATAATTTATGTACCATATAATAAGAGACTTATATACAAAACTGATACTGACAAGTGTGCTCAGGTATACCGACACACTGTAATCAAGTACCGACGACTAAAATTGAAAACTTGTCAAAAAGTATATAATTCTCAAGAGTATAGGTCGCTCTCACGAATTTTTTGGTACTCTCTTAGAACACGAACATAGTTTGGCGGCAACAAAGGTGAGTTTTGGCGGCAACTTTTAGTAAGTAGTGTTTAGCGGTGCATATTTAAAAATTAAAAATTTAGTTGTTATTTTTTAAATTTTATGGTCTTAAGCCGAACTATAACCCATCACAAAATTTCGTTTTTTAATTTAAACCGTAAAAAATAGAGACTCGGTTATCGCAACAACCTCAGTCTTCGCAACTGCCAAAATTTCTATTAGTTGCGTTAAGCGAGGTTGCACTGTAGTCATATTGTTATAAATAAATTTAATTTTCGATATAACCCCAAAGGATATTCAATGAAAATACTAATAGATTTAATTATTTACATTTAAACACAATTGGTTTTAAATAAAATTCTTATTTGCTGTTTAAAATTAATACAGATGTTTTAATTTTCTTTATAATTTTTGTTCTTAAAAAGTTTTTATATTAATTAATCGTTTTGAAAATAAAGATACATGTTTAAAAAATATGGTACATGAAAAAAAATCATAAAATAATAAAAATATTTGTTCAATTATTATAGTAATGCATAAATATAATTTGCCATACATATCTTTTAAATTAGCGCTCTATACGAAAGCACATGTACATTTGTATTTACATTCATAATTAATAGCAAACAGATAGCAAAATGTAAATAAAATTTAAAAATATATATTTAATATGGGTATACATTTAAAAAAGAAATATGTAGCCTTTGAACTCATCAGTTTAAATCCAAAAATTACAAAATTCTACGTCATAGTTATGAAAAGCTTCATCAACAATTGTACAATGAAACTTTTCATAATATTTGTAAAACGTTTTATGATTTAATAAAATGTTTCATTGTACAAAAACTAATTTAGGGATAAATATATATAATGGCTTTTCTATCGGAGGGGTAGTAGTAATATCTAAGTAAAAATAAAATTCTTAGAATGAAGTTTCCGTGTTTTCTCTTTTAAAATTTGTTTATGGTTAAAAAAATGTTTCCACTGCTATTATGATTATTTGGCATTGTTAAATTGCTCAGCTTATCGTACATAAGTACGAATACGAATAACATGCTATTAAATACATTCATATTGTACGGTTACAAATATTCATAAGTAAAAAATTAATACTTTAACGAATGCCAAATATATTTCATACACACACAAACCTTTACAAATTCATAGCTAGACTTACTCACTTGAGGGCTAACTATATTATAGTATTGCTAACTTAAGCTACTGTCAAAAATTAACGAAAAGTCTGCAAATGCTTAATCAACTTATTGACGACTTTTGGGTGGCTACAATGTACTTTATAAACTTAAATACTTACTACACTTAGTTGCAAATATTTGTACTTTTCCAAAAACTGCTTTCTTCTTATATTTCCTAAATATATGTATTTATTTAATATGTATAATTTATAAATATTTTACAATTAACGAATATAAATTTATTTTAAAGAATTTAAAGAAACGATTTAAAACATAAATAAAAAGTACTAAAAAATGCAACAGTGCCTGCATCTCAATCGAAAAACAATAACAAAAACTATCGCTTTTGTCATTTTGCGTTTGTTTTTTATAATTTTCAATTAAATTTTCTATAAAATTATTTTCCGCGTACATTGCAACTTGTTTTTTTTTTTCAAAAAGAGTTTTTCCAAAAACAGTTGATTCCTAAAGTAAAGTGCGGCCAGTTTCGCTGTTTGCTTAAGCAAATGACACTTGACGAAACTTAACGAAAAGTTTGTTAAGTACAATATACCCTGTAGGAAATGTCGATAGTGAAACTGTACTGATTCACTATTGACTTTGTCACCAGTACTACTGACTAATTATGCCCCAGCCAACGCTTTCTGCTGTAGACATTTAACATGTGCGTGTCATTGTGAATCTACACAACTATTGACTAGGTGTTGAAATGGAACCAGAGATTCACTAGTACATTTAAGTAATTCTAGTCTACACTTTTGGAACTTTTTACTAGATTTCCACACTAGGAAGGAAATAAGATTAAACAGGTGCATTTATTTTGTTAAATTTGATATTTTATTAATAAATTTTTTTTTTATAAATTTCATCAAAGTAACAAAAAAATTCGTGCAAATTTAATTTTGGAGTAGACAAATCTTCAAAAGACTGCGCAAAATCATCCACAGGCTCCGTAAAATCTTCATCAGGCTCCACAAAATCTCTTGAGTTGCAACTTTCACTAAAAATTGTTGTTGTTTTTAAACAAAACTGATTGTTTTTTTCACAAGTTTTTTTTTAATTTCTTTTGCTCATTATATATTTTGTTAAAATTTGTATATTTAGTTATTAAATTCATTTTTCTTTATATTTTTGTTAAAAACTTTAATTTTGCATGCAGCTATGCACATTTATTTTCAACAAAATAAAACAAACAAAAAAAACCAAGAGCAAGCACAGCTTTGCAGCTGCAAAAAAGGAATGTAAAAAGTATAGACGCTTTGTGGACATGTCACCCAAAATAGTCGACAAAAGTGGTGACTTGTAGACACTTGACTCCAGGCTTCTGACATGGTAGTTATACACATTTGATTACATGTATTCGCACATTTGCTTAAGCTAAGAAAAGTATAATATAGTTTGCTCTATATCATTAAATGATACAGTGTGTTGAGGAATATAACTCTTGCACTTTTTGCAAATATTAAAAATTACAAGGCTTAGCAGTCTATCCCATGGAAAAATATAAACAAACGTGATATGACTTTATCGTGATGGTTATAAAAGCTCCCTCACCAAATGCTTTGAAGTTTTTTTATAATCAATTTTCTTTTGTTTCAATAGCTCCTCATGAAATATATCACTTTCTTTTAACATCAGTATGCTGAATCCAAATTTAATAGATAAATTGGCTTTTTTTAATATATCCCAAGAAAACGTTTTTTATTATCAGTATGAAATTTCCAAAAAATATGTTTACCCTAGTGTGTACGTATGTGTAATATTAATATAAACATTATTAATGCACGTGTATGTTAATGTAAATAAAATGGTTAAATAGCTAGGAGTGGTTGTGCTGCTGTAATTAAATAGATTAACATGGATTTAAAAAGGAATTATCTAAGTTCCGTTTGTTTACTCAATAGTACCATTTTGTACAAATTTTTTCTGGATGTCGTTCGTTTACACAAATAATCAGTAAACATAAAGATAAAAGAGAGAATAAAGTGACAGTTTGATGTTGAGAGTTCTTTTTCTTTCTGCAAATTTTTACTACCAATGTAAAAATCGAAATATATATGAACATACACGATCATACATGGGCTTGTATATGATCATACATGGGCATACATGGTCATATACGTCCATACATGATCTCATATATGATCATATATCTTCGGATCCGAAATTTGAAGGTATATGGTGATATATGCGCATATATTATCATACATGCTCATATATTATTCATGTATGCTTGTATATGATCATATACGTCCATATACCCTCAAATTTCAGATCCGAAGATATATGATCATATATGAGATCATGTATGGTCACATATTGAACGATGTATGGACGTATATGACCATGTATGCCCTTCTATGATCATATACAGGCCCATGTATGATCATTTATGCTCATATATTTCGATTTTTACATGGGTAGACAAAATATTGCCAGCAAGAATTGACAAACAGAAAAACCATATGATTAAATAAAATGTGGTTAAATTTTTGTAAATATAAAAAAATGTTTTACAACTACGTTGTTTTATGCAAATGCAAAGCAACAAATATTGTTAAATGAATTGTAGAAAAGATAAGAAAACCTTCTTAAATGTTTCTGCTTAAGATTTTACAACAAGAACCCTCTTTTTTCATTACGACCAGTTATAATTTATTTTTGCATTTGGTTTTACAATCAGCTGTTTAAAAAACTTGTAAATTATTGCAAATTTTCCGCTCACGTTCTTTTTCAGAAAATTTTTATTTTGAGGGTAAATTTATCTTACTCTCAGTAAGTTTGTTACTGAGTAAATCTTACTGGACTTGACTGAGAAAAGTAAATTAATGAACCTATTATCAACGTATATTGTATATGTTTTATTGTTCTACTTGTATTATACATTATACAAATATTTATCCAACCGTTTCTTTATTAAAAATATAATTTTTTTTAAATTTTAAAATAAATCTTATATGGTAGCTTTTGCATGATATGTATGTAAACATTTTTATAGCCCAGCAATATATTTAAGATTTAAGAGAAATTGAACATTAAATAAGATATTTTAACTTCTAAACAACTTTATATTTCAATAAAATAAACTGATTATTTCTTAAAAATAATCTTCATTTCATCTAAGTTGAATATGAATAGTAAGTAGTATAAATTGTCAATAATTTTGCTGGGTTAGACACAGCCACAATTTAACCAATTTTTGACTTGACACACAAATGCGTTTTTGCCTCATAAATAACATACCCATTGTACCATAAGTTAACCATTAAATCTGGTTGTATGCAAAAACGCCTTCACCGCATTTTCAATGTTTTTAATACTATATGAGAGGGTGGTATATGTAAATGAACAGAGCCTGAGGCATAGGCAGTTATTCATTGTTGCGCCCAGAAGAACAAAAGTATTAAACCAAATAAAATTGTATTAAAAAAAATATAAAACACATAAATAAAATTCTATCTGCCACCTTTTGACAATAATACTGAATTTAGACTGAGCAAAAACTAGCTTGATATAGAAGTAAAAAGCAAAAACCAAGTTATTTACGAGTACATTAGTTATTATTTGTCATATCACTTTGGCTTAGATCATTTGAAATATTTCTATTTGTATTATAAAACTAAATAAATTTTTTTTAACACCTTTACAATTGAATTGCAACACGTTGTGACTTCGCTGATCGTTGTGACTTCACCCGCTTTGGAGCTGAACAAGCAGCTTCAGTCCACTATAAACGCTCTTGTTTCAATTTAGGATCATGGTGGTAGATCCAAGTCTCATCCATAGTTATAAAACGACGCAAGAAGTCGGTTTTATTCGGCTTAAAATGCTCCAAATTTCGCTAAGAAATTTGTTTTCGATCCAGTTTTTGTTGAATTGTTAATGTGTGCGGCACTAACTTTCCAAACTGTGCTCGTTCGTCTGAGATGCCTATGGCATTAGCAATTTCACGCTTAGTCAAACTTGGATCTTCACTAACCATATTATGTACCTGCTCCATGATTTCTGCTGTGGTTGCAGTTTTTGGTCGTCCTTCGCGTGGATCGTCTTTAAGGCTGGTACGACAACGTTTAAATTCACCAGCTCAAAATTCAACGGTGCGTTTTGAAGTTGAGGACTCCTTATACACTTCTAACAATTGTTCATAAATTTCCTTTTCTTTTAAACCCTTCAAAACAAAGAATCTAATGACTGCACGATATTCAATTTTTTCCATATTAAAAAAAATCAATGACACGTCAACTTCAAATGGCTTGTAAACAAAGAAGGAATTGACAGAATGACTTGCAACTTTGCATGTGTTCTCAGGACAGTTATACCAACTTGAGAAAAAAAAGTTTGGAGCTAGCAGTACCACCTCTTGGTGAGCGCAGGAACTTTCAACCAACCTGTACCATCCACCAATATCTTAAAAAATGTTCTCTACTATTTTTGATACAAATAATGTTAAAATCTTTTGAAGTAAAATTATGGTGGTCAAAAAAAATTTTTAGGTGGTAAACTTTTTTGGATGTGAAAACAAATTTTGTGGCGGAAAAAAATTTTAAGGTGAAACAAATTTTTTGTGGTAAAAAACATTTTAGTGGCGAAAAGAATTTTTGAGGTGAAAAATATTTGAGGTGAGTACAAAATATTATTCAATTCTAAGCGAATGGTGAAAAAATATGAGAAAATATACTTTGTACCTGTCGCTACTATGAAATTATACTAAATGATGTGTTGTATGGAAAATTTAAAGGTACCTTCACATTTTCACTCGTAACTTTTTAACCGCTGGACTGATTTTGCTCATTTTCAATAGGAAACTGCTCGGGAGGATGTCCAATAATCTGAATAAAAATTAGTACCCCCGCTTGCGTCTTAGCGCCGTGATTGCCATTTCAACAGACAGACGGAGAGACAGACAACCACAGATAGACACGGACAGGCAGACAGACATACAGACAGACATACAGACAGACAGACAGACAGACAGACAGACAGACAGACAGACAGACAGACAGACAGACAGACAGACAGACAGACAGGCAGACAGACTGACAGGCAGACAGACAGACAGACAGACAGACAGACAGACAGACAGACAGACAGACAGACAGACAGACAGACAGACAGACAGACAGACAGACAGACAGACAGACAGACAGACAGACAGACAGACAGACAGACAGACAGACAGACAGACAGACAGACAGACAGACAGACAGACAGACAGACAGACAGACAGACAGACAGAAATACAGACAGACAGACAGACAGACAGACAGACAGACAGACAGACAGACAGACAGACAGACAGACAGACAGACAGACAGACAGACAGACAGACAGACAGACAGACAGACAGCAGACAGACAGACAGACAGACAGACAGACAGACAGACAGACAGACAGACAGACAGACAGACAGACAGACAGACAGACAGACAGACAGACAGACAGACAGACAGACAGATAGACAGACAGACAGACAGACAGACAGACAGACAGACAGACAGACAGACAGACAGACAGACAGACAGACAGACAGACAGACAGACAGGCGGACATCGCTAATTCAAAAATTGCATAATGATCTCGATTATATATACTTTAGGGGTCTTAAACCTATATTTCGACATGTTACAAACAAAATGACAAACTGATATATACCCTCATCATATATGATGGAGGGTATAAAAATGCACAGGTATTTTTAATTAGTTTTTGGATAAAAACCAGATATGTATGGGTTATACACATTGATTACATGTATTCGCACATTTGCCTAGCTAGGACATCGCTAATTCAAAAATTGCATAAGGATCACGAATATATATACTTTATGGGGTCTTAAACCTATATTTCGACATGTTACAAACAAAATGACAAACTGATATATACCCTCACCATATATGACGGAGGGTATAAAAATGCACAGGTATTTTTACTTAGTTTTTGGATAAAAACCAGATATGTATGGGGTTTCATCAAAACGTACGTTGCTAGACCAAGGACCCTTGAAACCAGGATGAACAAACTACCAAATTTTTAGCCACCCATGATAATGATTTACAGAAAAACTTAGCCTTTAGCCAATTGAAACGTATACATTCACATCACAATCACTGTACTTGCGCTACAACACTTGCTAGAGGCTAAGTTTTTCTGTAAATCGGCTAAGAATTTCGTGGTCTCGACTAAGAATGTTTTTGTGGTCGCACCATTTGGCATCATGGGTGGCTAAAAATTTGGTAGTTTGTTCATCCTGGTTTATAGGGTCCTTGGCTAGACGAATGAGTGACGACATGTATTTTGTAATTCTATTGCATGAATTTTGTTATTGCATTTTCGTTCGTGTGAAGCAAAACGTCATCTAGAAACACCACCTTAATCTGGCTTTTAATTTGTATTCGTATGGAAAATATATTGAAAAATTATATTAATTGTGCAGTTTTTGGCTCAAAAACTAAAAATGGTAGTGTATAATATCTTAAAAAGGAATTTAAAACTGTTCACATCTTTTTTTTATTTTAAGGTTATTTTTTAATATGTTAATTCATAATTACTAGCAATATTTGTAGGCAATAGGTTAAAAACAAAATATACATCGAAATTTCTTAATAATAGACAGTGACGGTCAATAAGACTTTTTTGTTATAGGGAGGTGCCCACTATTGGGAATTTGACTACACAAAATTCCTGTCGAAAAGGCTCTAATTAATTTAGTCTGAAATTTTTATTTGTCCATTATCGAAAGGTAACATTGTTAACCTATATATTTGCGAATCAAATAATTTGCAACAAAATGGCATTGATAAATTGTTGAATATTTTTCTTTGTCAGTATACAAAAATTACTAATACAGAACCATTAATGTTCTAGCTTATTTGAACCAGAAAATTGGTATGAGTCTCTTCATACTAAAACTGTAGAATTTAACATGGAGATATCAAAGAGATGGGGCAATTATCTCCAAACTCCCACGTTAATCCAATAATATTCTATGCCCTTATATATATCATTAAATGAATTTGGAATTACATACATAGATTTTGTAGTTTTCAATAAGAATTCAAATTAAAAAAAAAATTGTTGTTGCAGTTACGAAAAATACATTTGAACCCAAATAAGAATTGTTGTGGTTTTTTATTCTCCTACCAAGACCTTAACAGAGATGTCCATATGCAATCGAAGTCCAAACTCAGACAAACAGATGTTTCTAAATGTATTTTCTTCCCTAATAACACAGCAACATAGTTAATATTCTCTATATTTTTATTCCCGCCATCTTATATATACCCTATCAGTTTGTCATTCCGTTTGCAACATGTCGAAATTTAGGTCTAACACCCCATAAAATATACATATTCGTGATCCTTATGCATCTTTAAGTAGATTTAGCGATGTCCGTCTGTCTGTTGAAATGACTATTACGACGCCAAGACGCAAGCGCCTATTTTTACAAAGATTATTGAACATCCTCCAAAGCAGTTTGGTATTGAAAAGAAGCAAAATTGGGCCAGCGGTTAAGAAGTTATGAGTGAAAAAGTGAAGACACCTCTAAATTTTCATACAAATTTATCTATTTTAGTACAATTTCATAGTAGCGACTGGTACATAATATATTTTCTCATATTTTTTCACCAGTCGCTTAGAAATGAAAAATATTTTGTACTCAACTGAAATATTTTTCACCTCAAAAAATTTTTTTCACCACTAAAATTTTTTTTACCACAGACAATTTTTTTCATCTCGAAATTTTTTTACACCAACAAATTTGTTTTCGTATCCAAAAAAGTTTTTTACCTAAAAAAATTTTTTTCACCTGCTAATTTTACTTCAAAAGTTTTTATATTATTTGTATCAAAAACATTTTTTTATTGTAGGGTATTGGTGGAGGGTATTCAAAGATTCGGCACAGCCGAATTTAAGCCTTTTTTACTTGTTTTTAAACTTTTTTTTGTGTCTTTAATAAAAACCGCATGTCACTTAATTATGAAAAATCAAGAAAAATTTGACTAAATCTGAAAATAATCGATTTTTTAAGACCTCAAATTGAAATGTCCCTGGTGAAATAATGGATTTTGTAATAGAAAAGTAAGAGGTAACCTGCCTTTATTTCTTCTTAAAAACCTCATTATCAGATAATAGAAGGTATTGTTGGGACTTGCTCAACATGTACAACATTTGCCTCAATCTCAGCTAAACATTTTTTTTAGTTTAACCAGAAATATATATTTAAGAGAAAAATTTTGCTTCGAATGGTTCTCTTGTTATATTTGCGAACAATTCAGGAAAGAAAACCCCATAAGAAACCATATTCATAAAAAACGCGATAAAAAATAAAGAGTACGGTTTCAGTATTTAAGTGAAGCGTAGAACCTGTTAAATGCTGGTAAAATAAAAGCTTGTTTTCCTTTTTAACTTTCTAAGGATGGCCCGATTCAGAGCTGGGCGATCTCAGTTACAGTTGGTAATTATTAACATGTGTAATTTGTTCATAATAATAATTTTATAATACTCACACTCACATTTGTGGTATTAAATGTTTCCTTGGAATATTTGATTTTTTTTTTTTTTTGAAACCAGACAAGGATAATTCAATATTTTTGTATGCTTAAATATCATGGCATTGAATGCAAATTATGCAATTACATGTAATTAAGTAATTGACCTGTTATTAAGTTAATATAAATACCTTTTATTCCCCATGTCTGGTATCAAAGAAAAATTTCGCAAGGAAACGTCTAATCCCACAAATGTAGGTCTTTTAGAATTATTATTATGAACAAATTATACAAGTGAATAATCGCCAAATGTAATTGAGACCGCTAAGGTCTGGCCCGATTGCAGTCTATTTTTAATGTTCTTCAGTTCTAAAACTATTAAGAACACTCCGTGCTCTTAAAGTTTTTTTTAAATACAAATGCATTACAGTTTTCTCTCCAAAAAGGCTTTTTTACGTTTCGGAGACATTAGGAAATTAAGCCATCGAAGACAGTTAATGTCCCAGTTCATAGCTAACTGGCCATTGTGAAAATTGGGCTAACTACGTCTACCAAAACCTATGTCTAATCAAAAACTGGCTAAACAAAAGTTTTTGCCAAGAATTTTTTTTACAATTAAATTTATATAATATATTGACGAAAATGTTTGATTATTTTGAATTCCTTTTAGTGTATTAAAGCATTTATATTGACAAAAAACTTTGGTAAACCTTTTGTCGGGCACTGTATATCGTCGATGAAATGCAAACGAACGTAACTACAATTTTAATTTTTTCGAGGAGAAGCAAAACACCTTTATAAAACTGATAGTTTTGATTATGGAATACAATTTTGGTGCAGTACTTCATAATCACTTAGTCTCATATAGAATTTTTACAGTGTAACAAAGAAATTCTTTTCATTTTGTATTTGAATTTTGTTCATTTAACCTCTATTTTTTATCGTTGAGTCTTATAATTGTGTATGCATATATGTAGTTTATAGGCTTTTTACACTGAACAACATATTTGTGAAGTGTATGGAAGATGTTGAAAACGTGAAACATGTGTTTATATTGGCAACATCTTTCATCTGTTATTTATTCAGCTGTCAAAAAAATAAAAAAAAAGACGCATAATTTTTGTTTGAAATAAAAAATAGATTTATAGCAGTGGTCGGCAGAAGGAGAGAATATGTTTGTATTGGTTTTTTACACCGTAAGAAATTATTTTATCTTTCTAGATAAATAAATGAATGAATAAATTAATTAATCGACATGAGAATATCCGTATTCATTGAATTAAAATAGTTCATGTTTTTGTTTTATCTATTATAAAAAATTAAAATAATTCATAATAATTTTTTGATTGTATACAAGAGGCAAAGTGCTCATTTAATATATTTCAAAAATAAAAAAATAATCTTCCCACTAAAGGTTCCACATTTTTAATTTAAAATGTAAACGAAAAACAAAAAAAAAATACCTACAATAAAAATAATAACTATGATAAAAAAAAAACAAATTTTTAGGGTGTACTTTATTTCTTCAACAAAGCGGCATATACTTGCTCTGTTGAAAGTTAGCGTACTACTGAATTAAATAATTGTATTTTTTGTGCTCTTAGCTTGTGTTCGGCCCCTGAGTGCTATGAGTACCGATCACTGATTTAGCTACAGCATTAATCATTGGATTAGTTGTTGCTTTGAAATAACAAACCCGAATTTTAATGCAGTACATTGAAATATTAAAGGCCATTCTGGAAGATGATGAAGAAGAAGAATTTTTGGTAGACATAAGTATGAAATTCTTACATGTGCCGCTCATTTTCCTTTGTTGAATAATTTTTTTTGTTTATTTTCTGCAATGTCAGTTTGCTAGTGATGGCACAAAGAAAATCGATTTTTTTTTGTAATTTTTTTAGTGATGACACTTAAAATAACGAAATATGTAAGAGGGAACAAAATGATCATCTTTTGTAGATGTAGAAAGATGCAGAATTTTTGGCCTGTATAATTTTTATGGGAATGCAAATTGATGAAAGACGTAAGATGCAGCTCAGTGAAAAAAAGGTATAAGCCAAATATTAAAATCATAATCAAATAAAACCCGATTTTAAATTGTTTGTAGTTACGTTGTTTTGCATGTAATATAAAAACTTTTTTGTTAGCACATTTTGGTAAGTAAAAGTATCAGTAATAAAAGTTTATTTAAATTAAATATTTTTTTAAGCTTTCTCCATATGTTTAAGGCTTTTGTAATTTAGTTCTCTACCAGCAATTGAAGATGCCGACAATATTATATTTTGGCAAAAAAAAACTTGAGCTTTTCAGAAAATTGGTATCAATAGTTGCATAAGAAAAAGGTTGTTATAAGAAGGAAAATCATTTTGGTCCACCACTGCGTTTTAGATGCAAATTTTCGCCTTTTGGCAAAATGGGTTTTAAAATTTGCACGCTAGCCAGCCTATCAATTGTGAATATTTTATGAAATACAAAAATTATCAAATTTTGATTCCAAATATTATCACACATATCATATTGTAATATAAATGATCAAATTATTGTAATATACAAGGCGGTCCCAAAATAAGCCGACCTAACAAAGATAACAATTTGGGAATAATTTCCTTTATTTCTCAACACAATCTCCGTTTAGCTCGATATACTTTTCCCAGCGATATTCATCAGCTTCGGTACCCTGTTTATAGTAAGAACTTTCTAGATTCTCAAAATAACCATCAACCGCAATTCTTTTTCCACCGATAAATTTCAAAACCTAAATTTATAGACATATTTGAAGTATTGAAAACAAAATTTACAGCTTATAAATTCATATAAAATTTTTATTTAATACTTATTATCAAATTGTCTGATATCTAATATATATTTTTATTATTGCACTTAAAAATTAATTCGACGGTTTTTCGACATAAAACTGTCAAAAATTTTGTCTACATCTTCACGATATACAGGCATTAGATCCAATGCCAAAAGTTTTTCTTCGCCCATTAAATTTCTCAAGTACGTTTTGATTCCTTTTATGTTGTAAAGTTCCTCTTCACTTTTAGATCATTTTGATAAAATTCTATGAGGCTACAAAATTCTTTTGACAAAACGTGAACGACTCAGCTTGGTACAATATTGTAAAAATTCTTTACCACATTTTCACGACCGGAAAATCTATTTGTCATGAGATTATTGCATCTATATATGGACTCAATAAGACTGATCTGTAATATTCCGTTCGATCATCTGCATTCTCCATATAAATAATAATAAACTCCTCCTCAGCATTTCTTCGCATCGAATTCAATACACCAATTATTAAATTGATATGTTAATATGCCTTTATTTTATTAAGGTTAACTGACTAATTAATAGAACATTTATTTAAATATAATTAAAACATTTTTATAAAAAAAAAAAAATAATTTTAAACCACATTTAAAATTCAAAACATATGTATTATTTCAAATTAAAAAAACACCATTTGAAATTAAAAAAATTTCAAATAAAATTAAAAAATTCAAAATATTGCAATTATCCACCTTAATGCTCCATCTTTATTAACAAACACAAAATTCATTTGTTAGATTTTGGATTTTGTTCTTTGCAATACCAATTGATTTTTTTTTTTCAAGTCCAATATTGTTTAAGCAGATTTCAGGGAAATTCGCTCAATATTGTGTAGAAAGGAACAAAATTTGCTTTGAATGTTCCTGAAATGTCATCATCCAAGACACCGAAACTTGGCGCATTTTGTAAAGAAGAACTAGAAGTTTGGTTCAGATCGAGGCAAGTTTTGGAATCTGTGGTATATCACAGGAAACAGCAAAATTTTAATATTTAGTGATGAATTTGGATCAATCAGTATTGTTTTTGGTAAAAGACTACATAGTCTCTCCACCACCAACCAGTAGATATGAAGCCCTTAAGAACGCATCATGGATTCATTTGCTGAAAAGCAGTTACTTAGTGGTATTGAAATGGGAGATCCAAAGCCGTCCCACTCCAAAATATGAAATCTCTCTCTGGTGGCAAGGTTAGTACAGATATTTTAAGAACATTATTTGTCGAACGGTTGCCAGACAAAGTAGATCAAGATCATCTCAACGTGAACCCCATTCATTTTCCAAATCTCGTTCACGTCTACGAGAGCTTAAGCTTTGAGGAATGAACCTCTAATTTGTTGGTAGCATTGGCGTTTTGCGGGAAATGCTCGTATATGCATTTAATCCTGCAATTACCAACCGCCAAAAGCTAAATTCTTTTCATGCAAGTCCTTCGACCGCTTGTATTGATGAACTATATAATGGTAGTTTTTTTGCAACCGAACAACATTCAAAAGTACAATTTTTTGTCGACACTGGGGCTGATATATCAGTATATCCTTCCCAGAACCGTAAATCACCGCAAAAACTTTTCTTATGCGCTGCCAACGGTACTGCAATTAAAACATATGGCCACCTAATGCTCACTTTAAATTTGGGACTCCGCCGATGTTTCCAATGGAACTTCATTCTTGCTGACGTGTCTTGTCCAATCATCGGGCTTAAAAGAACGATTGTTAGTTGATGGTACAACAAAATTTAAAGCTAGTGGCAGCATAGTACAAGATTCTTTTGCTGGCATCAAAGTGGCTTGTGGTGGAACTGTCTACCACTCTCTACTGAAGGACTGTCCTGAAATATTTACTCCAAATGATACATTAGAATCCAATCATGATACTTGATACATGTCTCTTGTTAACCACGTCGATTAGACCCAGTAAAACTAAAACCAGCTAAAGAAGAATTCCAGTATATGTTGGACAAGAAAATTATCAGACTATCCAGCAATAACTGGCAAATCCACTTCATATGGTTGAAAAATCCAACGGAAAATGGCGTCCCTGTGGAGACTACAGGGTCTCAATTGCATAAAAGTTGTTGACAAGTACCCCCTGCCATATTTGACTGATTTTTAAATTAACCTGCATGGATCGGCAATTTTTTCTAAATTGGATTTAATTAAAACTTTCTATCAAATTCCAGTGCACCCAGATTACATTTCGAAGACGGCTGTGACCACACCCTTTGGGCTATTCGAGTTTTTGAGAATGCCTTTTGGATTATGCAACGCGGCACAAGCATTTCAGCGTTTTATTGATGGAGTTTGCCGTGGACTCGACTTCGCGTTCGTTTACATCGAAGATGTTTGTGTTTTCTTGAAATCTGAACCATCTTTTTCGAACGTTTTAAACAGTTTGGCATCAAGGTTAATCCAGCTAAATTTGTTTTTTGGAGCTGCAAAAATTGATTGGTATCAGTCCACTCCCAAATAAAGTCGAGATAATTTCTAAATATTATCTGCCAAAAACCATTAAAGATTTGAGACGATTTTTTTGCCATATTAAACTTTTGCCGTAAATTTCTTCCACGTAGTGCAATATTTCAATCGCCTCTTAATGATTTCCTTAAGGGTACAACAAATAAGAACGACCATCGTGAAATTCCATAGACTGAAAATACAACAACCGCCTTTAACAACTGTTAGTAAGAATTAGATGATACTACTTTTTTGTCCCACCTAGCTCCTAATGAAAAACTGATTGGTGCTGTTCTTGAGCAGTATATTGATGACTCTTTACAGCCACTTGTTTTCTTTACTAAAAGACTTAGCTGCTGGCTATATACAAAACTATTGGTCATTTTTGTCATCTCTTATAAGCCCGCAAATTCACAATTTATACCGATTATCGACCCTTGACGTTTGCATTTAAGCAGAAGTTGGAGAAAGCATTACCGCGACAAAGAAACCATCTTGATTTTATCGCTCAATTTTCAACTGATGTTAGACACATATCAGGTGCACAGAATAAAATAGCCGATGCTCTTTCGCGAATTGAGGCAATTCAAACTCAACCAGTAGATAACGAAAAATTAAGTCAAGCTCAGCTGGATGACATTCAACTTCATGACATCATGCAGTCTCAAGGTAAGGTAAAACTTATTCTCGTCACACTTCTAACTTCAGATACTCAAGTATGTTTCACGAGAATTCCGACAACAAATCTTCAAAAATATACACACTATATCTCATCCTGGTATTCGAACCACTCGAAAACTCATTTGTTCCAAGTTTTTCTGGCCATCAATTAACAAAGACGTCAATGATTGGTCGCGACGTTGTTGGGATTGCCAGCGTTCAAAAATCACAAGACGTTGTTGGGATTGCCAGCGTTCAAAAATCACAAGACAGAAGTGAACTTGCCAATTTTCCAGCCGTAAGCAATCGTTTTTCCATGGTTCATATGGATATCGTTGGACCTTTACCACCATCAGAAGGATTTTTATATTTATTAACGTGGATATTCGAGCCAAAACGGTTTTTTTTTTGCAATTTTATGATGGATGGGTATGCCGTTTTTGAATTCCAAATACAATCGTAACTGATAGAGGAAGTCAATTTACTTCTCACATGTTTAAAGAGATAACAAAGAATTTGGGTATAGCCCATAATTTTACCACTTCGTACCATCCACAAGCCAACGGTTTAGTAGAACGTTCTCATCGTACACTTAAAGCTGCACTAATATGTGCTGGTAATGAACAATGAACGGTACCGTTAAATTCAGTTTAACTTGGTTTACGATCAAGCCTTAAGGAAAATATTGGAGCATCAACAGCAGAAATGCTATATGGCGAAACTTTACAACTTCCAGGAGATTTTTTTTAAAACTGTTGGTGACATAGATCCAACAGCTCATTTAGCAATAATTAGAAAAGTCATATCTCAACTTAAACCTGTATAAACATCATATCATCAGAGCATGTCTGGATACGTAGAGATTGTTATACAAAACCTCTTCAACCAAAGTATTCAGCGCCGTTTCCCGTTTTAAAAGGTTATGCAAAGACATTCATAGTTCTTGTAAACATATTTTTTTTCTTTTTATTTAAACAAATAAAATTTATCAATGTTTAAATTTAGCACAAAAAAAATTACAAATTATGCAGCTTTGTGAAAGTTGAAGTGTCACTGCTGGTTAAAGCGTCTCATCAGGTCATGGGTCTTATATCTCTTTAGTCTTCTACGCAGAGAAGGAGTCTCTAACAATGTTGCTATTTCGCTATTTATGTGTGTTTGAAGTTTTATTTGATGTTTTTGAGCTTGCTGTTGAATTTCCTGCTTTACTGACTTTATACCCAAGTCTCGGTAAAAGTCCTCGTTTCTGACGTACCATGGGGCTTGGACGATATACTTCAGGACTTTATTTTAAAAAAGCGGAATCGTTTCTATGATATTATTTTTAGCACATCCCCAGATTTGTATTCCGTACAACCATACCGGTTTAAGTACTTGATTATATAAAAGTAATTTGTTTTGGGTTGACAAGTTAGATCTCCTACCGATAAGCCAGTTAAGATTTCTATATTTGATATTTAATTCGTCTCTCTTTTTCTTTACGTGTGCCTTCCAGTGGAGATTTGCATCTAAATTCATTCCGAGATTGTTTGTCTATTATTAAGGGAATTTGTTTGATTTTGTAAAGTGTAAAATCGACGTGAATCGATTTGCTGCTATTTATTTTTAGACCCCATTTTTTGCTGTGGACATGATTACTGTATCATCCGCAAACGTCCCAATAACACAGTCATTCGGAACTGGCATATCGTATGTATAAAGGAGATATAGAACAGGGCCCAATATACTCCCTTGTGGGACACCGTTTGCTATACTGTAGAGATTGTAATATTCACTCTCATATTTAATTCTGTAGTATCTGTCTGCAAGATACGATTCTAATAACTCACAGTATTTTCTTGGAAGAAGTAGATGAAGTTTTTTCACTAGTACTAAGTGCCAAACTCCATCAAATGCTTGACTTATGTCTAAAAATATTTCTGTGCTAATACTATTGTTTTCTAAAGCCATCTCTATTGAATGAATTACTCGGTGAATTTGTTCTATAGTCAAGTGCTGTTTTCGCAAACCAAATTGATGGTTTGGTATAAGATTTCTATCTTGAATTATTTTATTTAGTCGTGTGAAAAAAAGCTTTCAAAAAGTTTTCCTATGATTGGAAGGAGTGATATAGGTCTGTAGGAGTTCACGTATTGCGGTGGTTTACCTGGTTTAGGTATCATAATTATTTCTGCCACTTTCCAATAGCTTGGGACATATTGAAGTATAATGGCAGCATTAAAGATGTATGTTAATTTAACTATACTAATATAAGGCAAGTGTTTCAATAATTCACCATTAATTAGATCAAAGCCTGGAGACTTTTTGGAATTTAACATTTTAATTTCATTTGAAACCTCTTTAGCGTTAATGTTTGGAATATTAGAATCATCCGTACTGATTTCATCTAAATTAGAAGATTGATACATGTTCGTTTTATTTTTAAATATGCTGCTTAGATGTTCTGCAAACAGATTTGCTTTTTCAGAATTTGATTTTACCCATTCTCCATTATCCCTGAGTATTGGAGCTTTGTGGGTAATTGGCCTATTGTGCTGCTTTACAGCCTTCCATAGAGAATAATCAGTTTTATTGTCGTAAGTTAACTCTGATAAATATTTCTTCATATTTTCTTGTTTAAATTTTTTAATTTCTCTTCACAGCTTTTGAGTCATATTGTTTAACTTATTTTTGTCCTGAGGTGAACGAGACTGTTGCCACTTTTTACGGATATTTCTTTTTATTTTAATTATATTTAAGATTTTTTCAGGGTAAGGAGTTGATTCTTGACGTTTTTTAATTTGTGGGGTGCTATGCCATGCTGACTGTTGAATTAGTTTTCTAAAGCTTATTGTTTCAGTTTCGAGTTCCTCAGCTGTAGTTATTGGATTAAGTTTAACTGAACCTTTCAGTTTTTTATTAGTTATACGGTCATTTTTAATACTAGAATTTGGGATGCAACTGTACGTTAAATATATTGGAGAGTGATCTGAGCTTAGATCATAACCATCTTTTATTGTTAAAAATTTTTATCGATTTTCATTGTTACAAAGAAGTCGACTAAATCAGGAGTTTTTGTTACATCTGAGGGCCAGTAAGTTGGTTTACCGGTAGATAGAAATTCGCAGCCTGTACTGTTGATTGCATTAAGTAGTTCTTTTCCTTTTGTTGACATGAGTCTTGAACCCCAAATCGGATTTTTAGCGTTAAAATTACCACCCATGATTAATTTGTATTTGTGTGAATCAATAAGTTGTTTATAATGATCATATTTTGTTTTTACGTTTGGAGGACAATAAATTGATGTAAATGATGTACAAGTATTGTTGATCTTTGTGGTAACTGTGGTTGCTTGAAATTCAATAGTACTTATCATGTTTTCTTCCCAATGATTCAAATTATTTTTAATAATAATAGCGCTTCCGCCTCTAGTATTATTGCTAGGATGAATTGTGTGATATACACTATAATTTTTAAATTGTATGTGGGATTCACTTGTTAAGTGAGTCTCAATATTCTCCGTAATTAGTAGTGCATGAAGCTCGTCTTTATTTGTAAACAATAAGAATGAAACAATTTCTATTGATATACTCAAACCCGCGTTTTTTATTAACTCTGACATAGATGATAATAACTTCAAGACTCAAATTTTCTCACCACCTTCAAAGACAAGTTCCGGCAGGAATGTAAAACTTCCTGAACGCTTTCGCGTTCATTGAGGGGAAGTACCTGTGAGTATTTTCACAATTAAAATTATTTTTACTGAAAAGGTTTTTACTTTGCTATTTTACATTTTGAATAATTTAAAATAACAATATTTCATTTTATCAAATGTCAACTATTTTTCTAAAAATTATCTACATCATTTTTGAATTTTAATATTCACGTTTTAACTTTTTAATTATGTACACATTTTAATTTTTATTTATAACCTACTGGCAATGTAAATTCTACTATCGAGATAGGGTAAAACTTCGGTAATTTTATTTTCCTTTATTTAAGTGTCATTTAATATTATTTTGATTTTTTGTAAAACATAAAATGTAATATTTTTTAATTATTTTAGACAAAACTTGTTTAGACTAATCCCTTGGCATAAGAGAAACCCTGTGCATTATTGATTTCTTCCATAATTTAAATGGATTTTTTAAAATACGGTAAAATTCTTTGGGACTATGTACAAGGTGGCGCAAAAGTAATCCTCCTATCAGAAAATGCTATAAATTTTGCGATTGGCCCCTAATGTCAGTTCTGTTTTGACATTTGTGTAGTAAACACATGCGAAATACACGTTAATAAACAATGTTACGCTACACTGCTCCAGAACGCGGAATATTGGTGACTATTTATTTGAGCAATAATGAAGATGATTTTTCTTCAAAAATAATCATGAGTGATGAGGCCCATTTCCATCTTAGCGGGTACGTAAATAAGCAAAATTTACGCTTCTGGGGCACTGAAAATCCGCGTGTAACCCACGAAGAGCCATTACACCCGCTCAAAGTCACTGTATGGTGTGCTGTTTTCGCTGGAGGAGTCATCGGACCTTTTTTCTTCGAAGACGTCGCGGGCCAAACGGTTACTGTGAATGGTGAGCGCTACAGAGCAATGATCAACGAATTCTTTTTGCCGCAACTTAATGAATTGGGATTGGAAAACATATGGTTCCAACAGGACGGTGCAACACCACACACTGCACGTGCCACAACCGATATGCTGAAGGATGCATTTCCCGGGCGCCTAATCTCCCGTTTTGGCGATTTGCACTGGCCAGCAAGATCGCCTGATTTGACCGCTCCAGACTTCTTTTTGTGGGGCTTTTTGAAGTCGCGGGTTTATGTCAACAAGCCTCAGACTCTTGCAGCTCTTAAAGACAATATCCGTCAAGAAAGTGAGGACCTATCGCCGGAAGTTTTGGCCAAAGTGATGGAAAATGCCATAAAAAGGGCTCAAATGACAATCAACTGTGGCGGCGGCCATTTACATGACATCATATTCTCGACTTGATGTAAAAAAAATTAAAAGACCAAATAAAAATAATCCACAAGAAGAATAATTCATTCATTTTTTTTAAATTACAGCCAAAAAACATCGGAAGGTTATTTTTGCGCCACCCTGTATGTAAAATTCAAGGTCGCTTAATTGCTTTTGTTCGCGATGTTCCAAAATTACAAAGTGAAGGTGAGTATAATTCTTTTGGGTTGGTTTGGAGTCTTTGGGGTATGTTGTGTGATATGTTCTTTTAGACCAGTCTTGTGAAATGTCAAAGAGGACAATTGACCCCTCCTAGGAAAAGCCCATGTTAAAGTGACCGGTCCTTTTCGTATAAAGAGCTGGTCCCATGACTAGTCCCTATCACAATGAACGGTCCTTTTCCCGCACTTAGAATACAGGAAGTCTGTGAAAACCATCATTTTTAAAAAAATGTGCGTTAATAGGCTTTTACAGAAACTTTTTTTTTTTTATTTTGGAGGAAATGAAGATTATTTGCAGAGCTAAACTACTTTACATATACATATTTACATATGTTCTTACCCAATAGACCAAAACCCTTTAGAAATAATTTATAATAAGCTTACGAGCATAAGCCTTAAGCTTTAAAAAGACTTGAAAACTATTGAAAAATGCTTAAAAATTATTGTAGAAAAATTAAAAAGGAACCCTCGTGAAAATATTACTGAAATAACAGTTTAATAAGCTTATACATACAAATGTATAATTAGCTTATGCTTGCCTCTGGTTGGAATTGAACCCACGACCCCCGCATTGATAAGCCAGCTCGCTACCGCCTACCGGGGCGCTCAATATATATTTATAGGAAATAATATTTTTTTTAAATATAAATTAAAACAAAACGGAGAAGTGGAGAAGAAATATTAACGAACATGAGACTTAAACAAAATTATAATATAAAGTTTGAAAAAATATTGTGAAAGAGAATAGCTTATAAGACATACTTGAGAAACTGTTATGATTTTTGCCAATTGTAATCTTTTTATAGTTTCGCAAACAAGATTGAGAAACTCTTAAAATTTTTACAAATATTAAGCTTTTTATATACCATGTTTAAAAACATATTGTGAAGGATAATAGTTTTTCAAGCATGATTAAAAAATACTTTAGTATTTTTTTAAGAAAGCTTCATCTAAAGAACTATTATACTTTACTTATTTTTTGATCTATTGGGTAAGTAAGACATTTACCACATACATTTGTTATATTTTTTTCGTCCTGTCGATCAAAATATTTATTCCGTATAGGCAAATAGATGCATCTGGATTAACATTCAATAAAAGATTATCTAAGGGTTTAAATTTTGCGCTGAAGATTTCTGATTTAGAGATATATATCTACATAATTTTAAAAATTTCAAAATATTTAAAAAATGTAGCTAATTATTTTATTTTTTACTTACTTCAATTTGTTTGAATAACATATAAAATTAAAAATATTTCAAAACTAAAGTATATATATTTTCTTAATTTGTAAAATATTTCCAAAAAATTCATCTAGTACAGCTTTTATACAGGGTTGGGCACAATATATAAATAAATTAATTTCTTCCAAAATTTTGAAACTTTAACCCTAAAGGTGAACGGCTTTAAGTTATAAAATTGGGTTCAATTTTTCACCATATCAGTTTTATATACATGGAAAATCTTGTAGGGCAGGCATGTCAAAATAATAAGAAACATAATATTGAATTTTCGCGACCATGAAAAGTTGTAAAAAACGAAATTGATCTGGCGCAATATTTAAATATATTCAATTTGATATTCTTTAATATCTGCTGTAATATCCTTGATCGTATTTGATCCGAAAAGTGGCAGATTAAATTAGATCCAGCAATATATTTGGGAATTTATTTGGAGATTTAGTACCGGAAACACATTTATCAATGCGTCATTACTTTATGTATAGGTTTGACGGTATTCGCTATTTTTTTTAAATTTCGATTTAAGTTTTGGTCAAACATGTTAGCGCATAGATTATAAGCCATTAAATAGATCTTAAATATACATCTAACTTGATATAATTCGTGGAAATTGTTACTTTTAAAAAACTCATACATATTTCATAAAAAGTGTTTCAAGATCAAAAACACCTATGTGTATTATATTAATTTTATTAATTTAAAAAAGTACTCTACAAATTTGTTAATTTATTTCATGGCGTAATTTATTAAATCGGTCAAGGATAAGGACAAAAATCATAAAAAATGTTGTGAATTGACAAAATATAACAGGGTTTTTGCTCTCTTGAATAAAAGACATAGGTTGTTACGGTCAGAGCACCAACGATATGCCGATGTCTTTTGCCGTTTTGAACTTATTTAAATTCTAAGAAACCCCTATCTTGGAAAAGATTCATATTTTAAAACTTATCAATTTCAATTTTTAATATGATCTTTATTTCGTTTCATTTTAAATATATATTTACAGAGTTTGAGATATTATTCTAAATATTTCAACAAATGAGATCAGTAATTTATTTTTAATGTTTAATATAGTGTTAATTTGATTATTTTAAAGGAAAAATAGGGAAAACCTTTCTCTGAATTTTTAAAGAATTCCAAACATTATTAGAAAAGCAGAATGTATAAAAATTGTTTACTATGTAAACAATTGTACATATACAAATAGTTTTCAGTTTGTTGATTTCAGTAAATGATCGCTAAGAGAATTCTCTACAGTCCCTTATCAATGGATAAGTAGAATGTGTGTTAGTGTTAAAATAGTTTTGGCTAAGCCTGTAAATGAATTCCTGAATTTTCTCGTATCCACTTCTACTATGTAGAAGTTCTGTAGAGTACCTCCAACGCAGGTTATGTATTATTTTAAGGCATTTATTTTGGATTATTTTCAATTTCCTGATATGCGTCCTGGCGGCTTTGAACCATAAAGGGCAAGCAAATGTTAATATTGGTCTTATTACAGTTTTGAAAATAAGATTTTTATTTTTTGAATTAAGAGATGAACGATAGTTAGTTAATGGCCAGAGGGCTTTTAAGACATATGAACCTTTCTTGGCGGTTTCCTGAATGTGTTTGCTTAATACAAGTTTTTTATCTATCAGAACACCGAGGTATTTGACATCGTTTACAATGGGTATTTCATCATTTCCTAACTTCAAGTTTCGATTTGGTAATCTTTGGGGGACTTGTTGAACGGAAAGATGATTGCTTGAGTCTTAGCAGGGTTAATTTTTACTTTCCACTTGTGGAAATATTTATAACAACTTTTTAGACCCTTTTCCATTTTCTTAAGAAGAGCTGTGGTGACTTTACTTGAAGTTATTAGGGCTGTGTCATCTGCATAGTATGCTGTACCAACATATGGAGGTGAAGTGAAGTCAGATGTGTATAAGGAGTAGAGCAATGGCGATAGTACCGATCCTTGTGGAAGCCCGGCTGTTGTTGTTTTTGGCGAGGAATATGATCCATTAACACTAACAATGAATTTCCTTTCATCAAGGAATTCGGATATTATTTTGCACCAATATTTTGGCATGTTAGAAAGGAGCATTTTATAAATAAGGCAATGTGCCATACCGTATCAAACGCCTTTTCGATGTCTAAAAGAACAAGTCCAGTTGAATGTTTCTTACGCTTATTTTCCAATACTATATTAACAATTCTATTGACTTGTTGAATGCAGCTGTGTTCCTTCTTGAACCCAAATTGTTCTTTAGCAATTAAATTGTTGTCTGCTACGAACTCACTGATTCTTGAATGCATGATTTTCTCAAACAATTTTCCCAGGTTACTTAGCAGACTGATTGGTCTGTAGCTGTTTGGATCGAATTTAGATTTGTTAGGCTTTGGGATCGCAATAATTTTGGCAGTTTTAAAGTGTTTTGGGAAATAATTTAACTGAATGCAGCTGTTAAATAAAACTACCAATAGTTTCAAAGTCTTTATCGGTAATTTTTTAAGTAATAAATTAGGAATATTATCTAATCCGGGAGACTTAGAAGATTTTAGGTTTTCAATAATTGTCCATTGAAGTTAAAATAGCATCGTCAGAACTATTGGATTCCTTCTTAAAACGATTTACTTTACTGTTTACTGTCTTATCGATTGAATGGTTAAAATTAGAGGTTAGACTGTTTGCGATTAGAAAAGAATCAGCTAACAATTGTGTTTTCTCATTGTCCGCGCAGATAACTTGGTTGCCTTTTTTTAAAGAAGGAATTGACTTATTAAGCTTACCTCTCAGCCAGTCCCCTGCTTATTTTCCAAAACAACTTATCGCCTGGCTTTAAGCTTGATAATAACTTTGTCCATTTATCGTTTCGTTCCATTTTGATTTTGTCGTCAATAATTTTACTAATAAGTTTAACGCATTGCTTATGAAAATTTGACTCAACTAGGGTATGCGCCCTTTTCATTTTTCTATATTTGAGAGAACATAATTGCTGTCTGCATTGACCTTAGGAGTAGAAATATTGCGGGCTTCTAAAATTACTTCAATAAAATTGTCAATGTCACGGTCAATAGAACCTTTGCACATATACCTTTCATTATGAAACCTTATTCGGCTTTCAATATGGTTTTGAAAAAGGAGCCAGTTTGACGATTAGTAGTCGTAGTGAGTTGTGTCTACTATGTTCGCAGATGAATTGAGTAATGCACAAATTAATGGACGGTGATCAGAAGGAACATCGTAACCAATAATATTTAGGGACATGTTTAAAGTTGAGTTAGTAAGAATAAGGTCTATGACCGATGGATTACGATTTTGTTAATATGGATGATACGTAGGTTCGATAGTATGATGTACAAAGAAATTTTGGTACTGCTGTAAATTAAAGAGAACGTTTCCAGCTGTGTTGTTGGATATGCAATTCCATGAAGTGTGCTTTGCATTTAAATCTCCAAGAACGAAAAACGTTTTATTGTGTGAAGTGAGTTTCAAAATATCATTACTGAACTCTGAGGAGTACCTCGGTGAATAAGCTGATGTTATTATAACTGGCCGATTGTTGATGTTAACTTCTATAGAAATATTTTCAATTGACTTCGTATTTAAAACATTTAGAATTTTGTGTTGAACATTTTTACGAACAATTAGAGCTACGCCGCCACCTCTAGCACCATCTCTATCATTTCTGTATATTAAATAATTACGTAAATAGGGTTTGTGTTTCTCATTTAAATGAGTTTCATTCAATGAAGCTATATGTTGACCGTGAAACTCAAGTAAATATTCAAATTGCTTAAGATGAAAAAAATTTGAAATGCCGTGAGCATTCCAGTGAAGAAATATAAATACATTGTTATTATGGTAATTCATATGCATGTTTAACCATTGACATAACTACTTGCATTTGCTGTATTTTGTTTGTGCATTTCTGTAAGTCACTTAATGCCGACGTAAATATTTGGAAGAGTTGATCAATACTAAAGAGATATTTTTTTTCTCTTAAACACGATGCATAAGAGTTTCCATTTACATATTTCAAAACTTATTTCTCAAAGTCATTGGGAATAAAAGTGTTTGGTATTTTGTGTATCTTATTAAAAGGTTGTTAATGGTTACAACTTGTCTACATGAGCGTGCGTTATTTGCAATTTTTAGAATGAAAAAATAATAAAAATACTTGAAAATGAGATTTTATTTTGTAAGGATCTGAAACTACATTTACTGTGGTAATAAATAAGCAGAAAATAAATTTTCGAAATAGGCTTGCATCACGTGAATTTATTACGTTTTTAGTAAAAATGTTTTATTTTTTCATATTATTTTTAGTATTGCAAAATTTACTATTTATTTTTTATTGCTTTTTTAAATACATATACATAAATATGAAATTGATATTTTAGCAAAAAAGGAATAAATCAAATGCAACAAACTGTTATCGATTTATTGCTAGAATAAATATAGTTTCGAATGCTTACAAAATCAAGTCACTCATTATCTTAACAAATTTCTTTATTTTGTTTTTTTTTTTGCTTTTTGACAATTTCACCAAATGTATGTATGTACATGTCGAAAAGTTATCAAATTCACTTACAACTGAACAGCTCTCTATACAAGATATACAAAAAAAGCAAACGCTTTTATTGCCAAAGCCTTTTGAGAAGTAAGTTTAAAAACATAGGTACTTTCTCGAAAGATATGGATACCTTTTGTGGTAATTCTCTATATAATGATTAAGATTTCAAGTAGCAAAACAATTTAAATACGTTAACAACAAAACAAACTTACACAGCTTCAAAGGGGAATTTGGCACACTGTATTGCATCCTATGTTTATCCGCTATGACTTTGAGGACAATGCTTTCGAAGTCGTGATTTTCTGAGTAATCTCCGATAAATTTAATTAAGATTGGACTAATAGTTTAGAAGTAATGAATTTTTGTATCCAGATTGGTACTTTCTCCCGCCCTGACATGTGCTTTGACATTGCACATAAATTTAACTAAAGCACACCATAGTATTTGTTTGCTTCGAAAAAACCTTCGTTGCGTTCCTGATATGTGTACATTTGTTTTTGGCTATGTGTATGTAAATAACCATATTTGGATGAGTGTGTGCCCATAGAAATGTTTTAACCAAAGTTGGAAAACGATACGTTTTAATATCGTTAGTAGTTTCAAAACTTTTTCAAAATGGTAACCGATACCAATACTGAAACTATTGTTTCATAAATACCGGTATTCCAAAACCTTTTTTATTAATACCAGTATCGTACCGGTATTGTATCGGTTTTTAACAAAATCAATTTTTTTATTATAAAATATTGAAAATTGGCAATTAATTTAACTTTGTAGATTTTTGTTAATAAAAATTCGTATTGATACAATAACTTTACGTACGGTTATTAACCCGAGTAAAAAAAATTGTCTGGCGCACTATTTAAACATATCCAATTTGATATTCTTTAATATCTAGATGATCTAAATTGATCCGAAAAATGACAGATCAAGTTAGATCTAACTATATATTTGGAGATTTTAAAAGACCTAAGTTGATCCGAAAAATGGCGGATCAAATTAGATCCAGAAATATATTTGAGTACTTAGTAGGATCGATATTTATCCAAAAAATCGCAAATCATATTAGATCCAGGAATATATTTAGTGATAAGTAAGATCCAAATTTATCCGAAATATATCAGATGTAATTGTATCAGATAAGAACCAACAATTTAATATACACGAAAATTAGCTTATTAACATAAAAATTGGTATAAAAAAATTTTTAAATTAAAAAAAAAAATTAATTCTAAAAAAACAATACCTTTGCCAGGATTTGAACTTGTCCTGCTTCTTCGCGACTTATAAATACCTTTATTTATTTATATGTAAATTTTGTATATATTATTCGATCTATCTGTTTTAATTATATATTTTTAAATTTTTTATCAGGAAAATGGCTCATTTATACCGAGCACTAGCAACAAAGGCTATCAGCTCGTTGAAGCGAAAACAACCAGAGCCTTTGGTGCACGCTACCGACTAGCGTACAGGGGTTCTTATATATAATTATATATTGAGCAATTTTGGAAAAATGGGAAACATTTTCTACGTATAGTGAATTATTGAGACTAAATTGGTTCTGTACTTATCTGATTTTCTATAATTATATATAATTATTTAGTAATTATTGTTATAATCGTAATATTATTTGGGTAAAAGCAAACAAAAACAAACTTTAGTTTTTAAAAATCGATCAATTGCCTTTTTTATTTAATTTTACACCTTTTATATTTTTTCCAACGTTTTCTAAAAAAGGAGTAACTAAAGGTTGATTTAGACGTCTACTATCCTTACCTGTTGTTACTCAGTATTGGGTTTAAAAATCAGCAAAACAACAAAATAATAAAAACGTTGGAAAAAAATATATTGTTTTTAAATGTTGTATTTTGTGTGGGTGTGAGCTGACTAAATAAAATCTTACCTAAATTCAGGTATCCAAATTTCTATAAAATTTTTAAAATTGTTCAAATATTTTTCAAAGAAATTTTAAAATCTTTTATCAATTGATATCTAGTTTAGAATTTATTAAGCTACCTCGCACAGGTCCTAAGTGGAATTATTTAATTTGTATATTTCGTTTTAATACAAAAACTTCGTGTGTCCAATTGTATTACTTTTTTTAATTAAAAATCTGAGATTCAAATACCAGATTAAGTCTTAATCGGAATCCCCAAAATTTCACATCTATAAGTTTATTTTTATATCAAAAAACATATGTATTTAAAATTGAAAATAATATAAAATAACTTATATAGACTTTCCAAGTAGTTACAGAAGTCAAAATTATAGTAATTAAAAAGTAAGAATTTACAAAAATGTTACCAAGTCTTGGCAATCTCGGCTTTTCTCCTTTAAATGTAAACAAAAATATTTGTCATAAAAATATTTGAAACTTTTCTACATATTATTTGATAAAATAATACAAACAACAAAAGCTAACAAATAAATTATGCGTTAGTTAGTAAATGTAGGGCAGGACATATAATATAATTGCTATATTTCGTGTTCCGTTGAAGTCCATATATGAAAAGAACTTGTTATAGATATAGGAATATAAAAATAACATTTTTTTATAAAAAAAATTTACAAAATTGCCCAAAAATGACAATTTAAATTAAAAAAATCCGAAGTAAAAGAGCAATTTAAATTCAAAAACTTACAAATAAAATTCAATAATTCGCAATCGATACTTAAAAAGATCAGTTAAAATTAAGAAATGCCAAACGCAATTTAAAATATTATTGAAATTCAACTAATATTTATTTCATTAACTTTGGTATTTTTGAATTTCAATTGATGCTTATAAACCTGTTAAGAATTATATTTGTTCTTAATGTATGAAAAACAAAATTTTCGCCTACGGCGCCAACTTCTATAGCTATTAATATACTTTAAACAAAATACAAATTTTTTTTTATTATATCTTGCACCAAGCCGAGTATTTGATGTTTTGTCGAAAGAATTTTGTAGCATAATTGATTTTTATCAAAATGATCTAAAAGCGGAAGAAGCTTTTCAGCAGAAAAACAATCAAAATGTACTAAATAATAAAGTTTTCAATAAATTTTTTTATGAAGGCTGTTAATTTTGTTTGAATTGCTTTAAAAAGTTCAAAAACCCAGGTGTAGAAATTGCCAGCTTTAAAAAAAAATTGTTAGAAAATATATTTTGAATTTGAAAATTTTGTAAAAAAATATTAATATTGCCTAGTGGGTAACGCCAATATAATCTTCCTAAAGGGCAATACAATACATCTATTTTGGAATATTTCAAATATTTTAAACGTTATTAAAAACAAGTAAGAGCGGCTAAATTCGGCTATGCCGAATCTTATATACCCTTCACCATGGTTGGGAAAAAACTGAAGTTTATATATGGACATATATGGAATGAACAGATTTATATACGGACGCCTTTAAGAGGAAATTAACCATTTAGTTTGGTGATAAAACTTGGACTCGGGAAGATTTATGGTTACAGAAAATAGGCATTTAAAGAAAATTTATGTTTTGGGCATAACTTTTTTGTATCTGAACCGATATTTCCGAGTTTTTCAGCAAATATGTTATACTAAAGATTTTCGATCTTTTGCTATATAAGACGTATCCATAGGTCATATTACAGCTCTGGAATAGTGTTTGTTGTTGAGGTGAAAGAAAAGAATTTCAACAAATCGTTAAAAGAAATCACTAGAACTGCATGTGTTTTATTTCTACAAAAACGTTTGATTTAGCTGGCAAATTTGCATATGGGATTGTATTTCGCTTTTTTATTAAAAATATTTTTAATTTCTTTAGCTTAATAATTTTTTTTTTATAAATTATTATAAGTTATGACCTAAAATAGTTGCACTCAAAGGGAAATTTTGTATAAAATTTTCTTAATATATGAGAAATAAAATGGTTTAAGAATCTTTTTATAAATTCTTTTAAATCGGAGCAAAAAATATAAATAAAACCGTTTGTATTTTGTTTGTATCAGAGGGTTTTTACAAAAATTTTGATGTTTTTAGCCTATTTATGGATTATTTAATTATTAATATAAAATTTTATATAAATTAATTATTAAATGTTAAAAAAAAAAAAATAAACAAAAAAAAAAAAATCTTAAAAAAATAAAAAAAAATGTACAAAAAAAAGTGAATTGACCGGGAATCGAACCCGCGACCCTTCCACCTGTGGTGAAGGGTATAAAAACGTTTGTATTTTGATTGTATCAGAGGGTTTTTATAAAAATTTTGATGTTTTAAGCCTATTTATGGATTATTTAATTATTAATATAAAATTTTATATAAATTAATTATTAAATGTTAAAAAAGAAAACAAAAATAAACAAAAAAAAAGTCTTAAGAAAATAATAAAAAAAATGTGACAAATCTTTGTATGCGTGTTTTTTGTGTATAAAAGGTGGAGATGAAAGAAAAGAATTTAAACACATGGATGTGTTTGTTAGGCGTAAAATTATTAAATGTTAAAAAAAACCAAAAATAAACAAAAAAAAAAAAAGTCTTAAGAAAATAATAAAAAAAAATGTACAAAAAAAAGTGAATTGACCGGGATTCGAACCCGCGGCCTTAGAGAAAAAAAGTATTTGTGACATAGCGTCTAGACAACTGAGCTATTGAAGCTCACACAAAATCATCGTCAATAGAGGTACATGTATAAAAGTCTTCGTTCATTAGAGATTTGTTTAGTTTTTATTTAAATGACAAATCTTTGTATGTGTTTTGTTTGTGTATAAAAGGTGGAGATGAAAGAAAAGAATTTTAACACATGGATGTGTTTGTTATGCTAACCGATTAACCGATCTGTCTGATTTTTAATAGTAAACAGAAATGGATCACATGTAACAGAAATAAAAAAGATTCAAGTCCTCATCATGTCTGGGTTCTTCGGAAAACCCATTTCAACACACTGACGGACAGACGGACATCGTTAAATCAACTTCGCTCTTCATAAGGACCCAGAATATATATACTTTATAGGGTCTAAGATCAATATTGTAGAAATTACAAACGGAATGACAAACTTATATATACCCTTCCACCTGTGGTGAAGGGTATAATAATGTGGTCATGATGGAAATCGAACCAAGGAACTCTGGTTACCAGCCAAAAACTCTACCTACTGAGCTATCGACGCATATACTATTTGATTGCTTTAAACTTCAATAAATTGTTGCGCTTCGCTAGTGTTGTCAAAACAAACATACATTACCCTTTTGCTTACAAAAAAACACAAAGTAATGTATCTACAAATAGATTTTCAAAAATATTTCAATTATTACTTTACATTTATAGTAAATCATATATTACGTAAGCAATAATCAGTAACTTATTACTTTATGCTTGCAAATAATGAAAAATGTAACGAGCTATCATTACAAGGTAACGCATGAGAATATCGTACCCATTATAACTATTATATTATAACTATTAAAGGATTGTTAACTTTTATTTTGTTAGCCCTCTAACCATATATGGCCCTATGGGCTCGGTTAGTTTTTGTAAATAAATACCCAGCAAAAAAAATGGTTGTCAGTCTGTGACTATAACGTCTTTCATTGCGTCCTAAACTTCAGTTGGCATTCTTTTATGATTTTTTGGTGTTATTCTAAGGCACTTCCAAAAAATTCATGTGTTCATATTTGAACATATAATATATCTGAACATATCACTCTTTATTACTTCTAAAGCATAAGTTATAGTATATCGTATATTTTTTTGAATCTAAAGCATTTATTAAAATTGAGAAAATAGTTCTGATGAACTTTTTTAATTTTTTATTAAATCATTTTTTATATTTTAGTTTAAAATTTCATGGTGATTAGAATTTATGCAGTTTTGCAATTTTTATAAAAGTTTTGAAAAATCAAGAAAAACACATTTTTTTACCTTTAATTGAAACTTGCTGGCCTCTCATTTGCATTTTTTTAGCCTTAAATATTTATGACGACGCAATCTGTGGATTTTTGCATTATGTATTTTATTTAACACTACATCATATCCAGTTTTAATTCAGATTTTACCAAAATAATTTAAAATTGTGTAAAAATAATTTTAAATTCCCGAAAAATGTTTTAAAATTGTGAAAAAATTATTTAAAATTGTTCAAAAATATTTTAAAATTGTCTAAAAATTTTTAAAAATTGTACAACCAGTTTTAAATTATCCAAAAATATTTTATAATTTGTCTAAAAATTCATTAAAATTTTTGAAAAATGTTTGAAAAATGCTTTTTCACTAATGCAGAATTATTTATTTGTTTAAATAAAGAGTATTTGTATATCAATGCTTAAATTTCGCTTCTTCAAACTTATTTTTCTGCGTTCTTATGAATTAAATTTTCACCAAAGCTTAAATATTATATGAACATTTTCCACTCATGCATATGAATATCTTATCATTGTATTATCATTGCTTCCTTAGAGTAAAGTATGACTAATGCTAGTAGCGACATTTAAATACTTCCATCCTATGACACGCTAATGTTAAATTCATCGATGAAACCATCAGAAAAGAAGTGATGCCTTTGCCATAGTAGTGATGCTTTTATTTCTTCTTTGGCAGCTTCATTTTTGCTGGGTATATAAGTATAGAAAAAAAATAAAAATTATCTCCCTGGGTGGGATTTGAAACCATTGACATGGAACCATATATAATTATATTGTTACGGAATTTTAATTCAACAATTTCCATTCACTCGTAGAAACATAAATCCCCGTATGTTAGCCCTGAAATATAAAACAGTTAAATGGCAACCCTTCAGCATAACTAATGTTTCTTCTACCAAACTTCAAAAGAACATTCTGAAAGTTGCCAGTATGCAGCTTCCGGACGGTGATGCCAAATTCTAGTTATTTTAACCCGCACATATAAAACGCCAGCAAGGTGGCATGGCAAGTTAGTTGATAATAAAACGCTAAAGAACAAGCATTAACGATTAATTGGATTGTGTATTCTATGGAAGTGTAAACTAAATAGATTTTAAATAAAGTCTCTTGTGTAATCTTTTATGTTTGTATTTATAAAAAGAGTAGCTATAAAAGAATTTCAACGGTGTTAATTATTTACAATTATAAATAACTAGATTTATTTAAAGGAAATAAATCAACGATTTTAAAAGGTAAAATCATAACAATCGGTGTCAGAAGTGAGATTGCAATATAAGACGGCATCATGAAATTAGAGGAGCTTTAAGTGGAACAACTCATGAAGGCATTGAGTAAGTTGGAGCTACCTACAGCAGTTAATAAGACGGAAGTGCAAAAGAGGCTGATAGAGGAATTTGAGCACCGCGACATTCACATAGATACTTATGAATTTTATGAAAAATAATAAATGGAGCTTAGTACCCGTAAAACAGAAGGTAACATGGATTTAGCGCAATGTTAGCTTCTATGATGGAAAATAAAGAAATTTTTAGAACAGTCAACAAGAAAATGTCTAGAGCAGACAACGAAAACTTGTTAGCTAAACTTCAGGAAACTTCTAGAGCAGACAACACGAAACTATTACAGGTCTCTAGAACATACAACGAGAAATTTATAGCTAAACTTCAAGAAGCCTCGAAAGCAGACAACGAGAAACTGTTAACTAAGTTAAGAAACGAAACTCCTAGAAACTTCAAGAGCAGAGAACTAGAAATTGTTAACAAAAATGGAACAGAAACCTAAATGTAGCAAAAGCACCTACATTTGATGGCAGCTTACCATTTAATGTATCCAAGTTCCAGTTCAATACAGTTGCCGCTAAAAATGTGTGGAACAACGAAGAAAAAACTATAGATTTGATTCTGGCCTTAAAAGGAAATGCTGCAGAAATTCTAGAAAGTTTGCCAATAACCTGCAGAAATAATTATGATGACATAATGGTGGTACTGCAGCGAAAGTATGGTGGCGAACACAAAAAATAATTATACCGAATGGAACTAAGAGGTAGACTGCAGAAAGAAAATGAGTTGTTGCAAATTTGGCGAATCAAATTAACCGGTTGGTGTAGCTGACTTATCCAGGAGAAAATCCATTCTTAGATCTATTCAAAATTGAAGCATTTGTGAATGGAATTCGTGGTTCTGATGTAAGACATGAGGTGTGTGCTACGCAGAAATCGACTTTTGCTGAAACTGTCTCCTTCGCGCTGGCACAGGAAACTGCAAAGATAATTTCTAAGCAACAAATATTTAATGTGCGAAACCTCGCAGTAACCCAGCAAAAATGAAGCTGCCAAAGAAGCAATAAAAGCATTACTACTATGGCAAAGGCATCACTTCTTTTCTAATGGTTTAATCGATGAATTTAACATTAGCGTGTCATAGGATGGAAGTATTCAAATAGAGCTACTAGCATTACTCATACTTTACCCCAGCAAAAACATGGTAATGACAGGACGTTACTGTGTCGATTACCATGTAATGATAGGTAGTTACTTTTTTCATTACTTTAAACAACAAAATAATAACCTACTGATAATGGGTGAAATAAGTACTTATATGTACACGCAAAATAATGATTTACTGTTAGTTGTTTTTCTTTACCATTACATTTATTAATTTGTTTTAAAAAACTACAAAAAAAAATAGAAAATTACGATTACGATGTAGTTGGGATGAGTAGTCTGTATCTCCAGCACCGCGACCAAGTAGATCTATTGTGCACCCTCTAGTGTTTTCCTCAGTTGTTCTCCAGTGCAGCCTTGAGTAGCAGTACAATATTCTTCCTTTCCAGTTTCTTGTATTGTTCCTCCATAATATCAGGTCTGCCAAATGTGATAAATCGTAGGTATGCAAAGGCAGGACATTTAGCCATTTCATTCTCCATGGTCTCCTCATCCTCCATACAATATGTGCATGTCGTATCTCGATCATGTCCCATTTTGTTTAGAATGTAATTACATGGATAGTGTGAGTGCTCTACATAGGAGTCTTAGATTTGGTCTGTTCATCTGAAGGGTTTCTCCTCTTTTCATTGTATGATAAGAACTTCTTTGAATGTTTCAGTGGTTTCTGTTTGTTCCATTATTCATTGGATTTCGTCTTGATCAGATCCGATATCATATTTGTGATGTCCTTTTTCGTGTAACCAAATTGAGGACACGGGCCTATAAATGGCAGTTCCGCACCTAGTCCCGCTTGTTCATCAGCTTTTTCATTGCCTTCATGCCCACTGTGACCGGGTACCCAAATAAGTGTTACCTTATTATTGGTCGCCAGTTGGTTTAGGGCTTTATGGCATTCTAGCACTGATCTATGATGATAGATGGGGTTTTTCAGGGCCTGTTTTATTAAGAACAACTACTTACTTTATTGTTCAAGGTAAACACTTTTTTCTTCACTATGAGTAACTATACTGGTAATTCATTATTCTCACTTTTTTTGTAAGCGAGAGGGTAATGACTACCCATGAATTTTGGGACATCGCGAACAAAAGTAATTAAGCGAGTAAATAGCCTGGTAACTAGTGAAACCCTTTGTGTGCTACTTACTCCCTTTATTACTTGGTAATGTCTGTTTTTGCTGGGACTCTAAGGAATCAATGCTGCATGAGTGGAAAATGTTCATATATTCTGTAGTATTTAAGCTTTGATGAAATTTTATTTCATTAGAATGCAGAAAAAATAAGTTTAAATCGAAATTTATGCATTGATATACAAATACTCTTTATTGAAACAAATAAATAATTCTGCATTAGTGAAAAAGCATTTTTAAAACATTTTTCAAAAATTTAAATAAATTTTGAGATAACTTTTAAAATATTTTTGGATAATTTAAAAACTGGTTGTACAATTTGGAAACATTTTTAGAAAATTTTAAAATATTTTTGAACAATTTTAAATAATTTTTGCACAATTTTAAAACATTTTTGGGCAATTTGAAATAATTTTTACACAATTTTAAAATTATTTTGATAAATTCTGAATTAAAACTACACGTTTTAATTAATAAACATAATGCAAAAATGCACAGATAGTGTCGTCAAAAAAATATTTAAAGCTGAAAGAATGTAAATGACAGGCCAACTAGTTTCAATTAAAGTTTTAAAAAATCTGTTTTTCTTGATATTTCAAAACTTTTATAAAAATTTCAAAACTGCATAAATTCTAACCCTTATGAAATTTTAAACTAAAATATAAAAAATGAGTTAATAAAAAAATTAAAAATTTCATCAGAACTATTTTTTCAATTTGCATTTATGCTTTAGATTCAAAAAAAAAAAAAAAAATACGATATACCATAACTTATGCTTCAGAAGTAATGAAGAGTGATTTATTAAGGTATACATCGGGTTTATATCCAGATCACTGCATTTAAAAAATGTGAACACATGAATTCTTTTGGAAGTGCCTTAGAATAACACCAAAAAATCATAAAAGAATGTCAACTGAAGTTTAGGAAGCAATGAAAGAAGTTATAGTCACAGAATGGAATGCTGGGAATTGATGAAGAAAAAAATATATACGCACCATGTTAGCAGATGGGTTCAAAGAGTTACTCACAGAGCTAAAAGAGGCAGTTATGGCGGCATTAGGGAGAAAGCAAATCAAGGCCGAATGCTTTAACTGCGGAAGAGTGGCTGCTCAGCAGAACTGCTGATCGCCAAAAAAAGCCTCCGGCCCAGCCCGTTCATCAATTAGCACACCACTCACCGTTAAAACTAAAAAGAGCTGGCACTGCGGGACACAACCCAACTCATACTTACGAGGGCCCCACAATCTCCATATCCGTTATACAACAGGAGAAAAGCAATCTTATTGCTTACAGATATATCAACGGCAGAGAGCGCATTTGCACTATAGACACAGGAGCATCATATTCTGTCATCAGGCCCAATTTAGCTAAGGAGGCAATTGAACCATTTATAATTTGGCGAAATGTAATGAAAAACCCCCTTATCTTGAATGTGGGCGCAAGGCTTAAGTAAGAAAGCCGGTTACCATTGAGTACAACAAAGGTAAGAAGCATGACAAGCCCTGTTCAAAGGCTGTGGGAAAAGACTGTATCGTTGAAATTCGACATACGCATATCGATTCGATCGAAGCCTGGCGCAACGGAATGACCCCATGTTGGCAAAGATTATATCGGCCAAAGGAGAAAACAGGAGGCACGCCTCCTGTCAAATACAAGTCCACTGATGAAGGTATATTGGGCCTAGTGGAATAGCCATTGCTTATACCGTATATAGGAAAGTGCAGACGGCAAAGCTAAAACTAAATTGAATAAACGAGGTATTGAAGGAGTTCCATGACGGTCCCAGTGGTGGTTATCTTGGTGTTACAAAAACCATAGAGAAGTTAAAACAACGGTTTTTCTGGGTCGGCTGCCAAGAAGTTGTAGGCGATAGCAAATTCCGTGCAATGCATCGCAGCCAAAGGTTATTTTAAATATTCACTAAAGAACAAGCATTTACGATTAATTGAATTGTGTATTCTGTGCAAGTGTAAGCTAAACAGAATTTAAATAAAGTCTCTGTGCAATTGTTTTAAATTTATATTTAAATAAAGAGTAGCTATAAAAGAATTTCAAAGGTGTTTATTATTTGCAATATCTAAATTTATTTAAAGGAAATAAATCAACGGTTTTAAATGGTAAAATCGTAACACTATCTTAAATCATATCAAAAGTACTCTAGATATGGAATTATATATAACAATTTAAAATAGTTTGCATATATAATTATATCTTTTACCATATCTAAAAATATTTCTTACATTGCACCATATATTGAATCATATATAATTATATCTGATAGCATATTAAAATAATTTTTAATAATGGGCCATATATTATTATATACCGTTTAAACTATATGAAATTATTCATATTGTTATATAATATATACCAAATCTTATCATATAAATCATATCTAATTTTTATAGAGATCAATACTTAACTAAATGTGGTTCTATATGGCACAATATAAGGTAATTAAAAAAATGAATGTAATATATAATAATATATGGAATGCATACTGACATATGTAAATATATATGATAATATATTATTAGATAAGGCCACATATGATTATATCTTAACTTTTTTACTCGGGAATTTTATTTTAGTTGGCAATATTTTGTTTTTTAAATAGAGAGAATTTAATTGGACGATTTTTTGGAATTGTTTAGTAAAGTAATGGAGCTTTTTAATGAATGAACAATTTATTAAATTTAATGATAAAGTTTTGTAATTTTAATAAATCTAATGAAACTTATTCATTAAGTTTCATTAATTTTTCATTAAATTTTATGAAAAACTGCATTATTTTAATAAAAAATTCAATGCACGAATTTATTTAATGCAAAAATTTATTAAAATTATGCATATAACTACCTCAGTGTAAAACAACACATAATTTATTGTGAAAACGTAAAGTTAATAATACCGGTACGTACCAGTATTGCTGTTTCGGTTATACCAACACCGATTATTCGTTTCAGTTGCCAACCTTGGTTTTAGCCAATCAACCAAATTCGCATTTCGATCCGCAATAAATTTTTGTCAATTTAAACAAAAAAAAGTTACAAAACGAACACTTGAATTTATTTTACGCAATCACACATACTTATGCATTTATGTAAAATATTTATATGCATAATGTTACAGGTAACCTTTGGCCCTCGACAAAAATTATATTAAAATACAAGTTGCTGATATTGTTTGACAATAAGTTGGTTTCCAGCCAAATCAGAAGCAATTTTTGTGGAAATGCATACTTATTTATTTTGTATGGTAAAGTACTTAAGTTTGTATATAAAAGCGCCATATGATTGCGTTATATGTGTTTTATTTTAACTGCTTATGCAAGATGTCAAGTCAATTGGGGTTCATTTAATTTCATGCTTGAATAGTCATAATTTATTACAACGCATAAAACATTACAAAAAATTAAAAGAAACGAATATAGTGAAACCAGTAAAAAGGTTAAAGTCGTGCAAGCTGACTATATGATACCTTAAATCAAGGACAAATTATATTAAAGGCCCTAATCCTTTTTTTATAAAAAGAGCAGAAAATATAGAGATAAATCCAACCAAACTTTACGAAAATGTTCATTTAATCAAATACCGAAAAGGTGGGTTTATATGGGAAATGTGTTCAAATATGATGTGATTTTCTTTAAATTTAGAGGCATGATTTATGGTCCCATATAACATCCACAGCCAAAATTTTAACCAGATATACAGGTTTTGTGTCTCTAAGTACCATTTAAGCCCAATACAGATAAGACCTTTCTAAAGGTGGTAGGCATGAATAATGGGCCAATTTAAAAACTTTCATCTTTGGACTAATGGAAATTTATATACAAAATTTTTCCCTAAATAACTGTAGTTTAATAAAAGTTCAACTAAACAAATATCGTGGATTTATATAAGCATTAAGTCCAAATATAGTCCGATTAAATTTGGAGGCGTGATTAATGGTCCAATGAACATTCACAACCTAGATTTCTTACAGATAACTACGGTTTAGTGTGTCTAAGAACCATTTAAGCCCAGAAGGCACATGAGAATATGAACTGATTCTTACCATATTAATTACGGTTAGTACCTGTAGTTAGATTACAAATTCATACACGGACGGACAGAGATCGTATAGTAGATTATTAGATGGGTTTCAATACGTTTTTTTTGGTAGTTACAAATATCAGCACAAACTTATAATACCCAAATAACATAGTGGTGTAGGATATAAATACATAAGCATACGCAGCCGAACACTTTCATCTTAATGTAGCCATTTAAGAGTAAGTAGCTTATTGTTGTGTTTGAACAACAATAAGTTCATATCCTTAACTAGCCCTTTGTTATTTTAGTACATACACGCATATATAAAACAAAAACTCATTCACTAATGTTTTGTGCTATTGTTTATTGTCGATTATTTATGAATTTTGGGCAGTTGTTTAGTGGAACATACCCAGCCAGCATTTGGATGATTGAATTTTCGTTGGTCATTGTACTAACTTATTTTTGACTAATTTAGGTGATTAAAAATTGAGTTTTCATATAGTTAATCAAAAGGAGCTGTCAAATATGTATATTCTTTATGATTAAAAAATTATAATATTTTGCTTGAATCTTTTTTCACTATTCATGGTGACCGAAAATTGATAATATTTTGTTGTTGATAATTAATGATACAAAAATCATTTTTTAGCCAGACAATGTGTACATTGTCATTAAAAACTGATCTTTATGCTATGCGCGTTTACTGTTATAACGCGAAATTTGTATCAAACTTAATATTGTTGAAGATTTTATGAATTGAAATTCATTTGATATTCATATTGATTTGTGTGCTGAAGTGTTTTTTATTATAAAAAGATTTTTATTTAAATAATTCATAAAAAACAAGAAAATATTAATAATTTATAAATTGACAGTGAATAATTTAAAGAAAGTTTCAAAACAATGTCAACCAAAAAAATTAGACGCATAGCTAAAAGAGAAGCTAAGACAATTTGTTTTTGTTTTAGAAAAACTCTATTGGAAAAGTTGGTGGCGATGGACAGACGCAGTTTTTAAGAAAAGTTTTTACGGACGAATTTATTTATTTATTTATTTATTTAAGTCTATGGATACAATATTATCCTTACAGACTAGCATCTTAAAACTATTACATAAATTAAAGTAAATTATTTAAGAGATTTAAAATTCGAAGAAGGAAGACTAGATATAAGTCTTCCTTCTTGATTACAATAATTATTAAATAACCTCATAGATTTGGTAAGAGGTTCATTTAAAGAATATTCAGTTCTATGCAAATCAATATAAAAGAACTTATCATTAGTTCTAAAAACTCTTGGAGGTACATAAAAAGAAATTAATTTTAATAATTCAGGAGAATCTATTTCCCCACAAATAATGCCTTGTAAGAAAAGTAAAGAAAAAATATTTCTTCGAGCTTCTAAAGTTTTCAAAAAAATGTATTTACATTTATCTTCATAAGTTGGACGAGAAAATGTAGGAATGTTAGAAAAATTACTAGTATATGAGACATTTAAAAAAGGAAGAGCGAACTTAATAAATTTCTTTTGTATTCTCTCAACGCGACTAATATGAATATTAGCATTGGGGCTCCAGAAAAAGGAGGCATATTCCAATCTTGATCTAACAAAGGAGGGAAATAAAACTTTTTTAGTGAAATGGTCGAAATGTTTGCCGGAATTCCGACGTATGAAAGCAGATAGCGAATAAGCCTTAGGTATAATAAAATTCAAATGATTACAAAAAGAAAGTTTAGGATCGAAAACCACTCCTAAATCCAACATTTCATCTACTGAGGATAAAACATTGGTTTTCATTCTGTACTCAGAAAATAAAATGTGACGACATCTATGGAACGTCATACAGAAACATTTACCAATATTGAAAGGTAAACCATTACGTTCCGTCCACAAAATTACCCTATCTAAGTCATCCTGAAGATCAGAAATGTCTTTTTGGGTATAAATAGGCTTAAAAATCTTAAGATCGTCAGCATACATTAAGAACTGTGAGTTCTTAAAGCAAAGAAAGATGTCATTAACAAACAAAATAAACAGCAATGGACCCAAGATACTACCCTGTGGAATACCTGAAGAAGGAGAAAAAGAAGAAGAGCAGACTCCATCAACAGAGACAACTGCATGTCTGCCAATTAAGTAAAAACGAAACCAACTAAGCAAATTGGAATGAAACCCAATCTTAGAAAGTTTAAGTAATAGAAGATCATGAGGCACACGGTCAAATGTCTTTGCAAAATCAGTATAAATTGCATCAATTTGAATACCTTTTTCAAAGCAAGATATACAATAATTAGTAAAAGTTGCCAAATAAGTAGTAGTAGACCTACCAGCCATAAATCCATGCTGGTATACAGTAATATGACGTTTTAAAGAGAAAAAAAGTTTATCATAGACAATATGTTCAAAAATTTTAGCAACGTTAGTCAATTTAGAAATCGGTCTATAGTTAGTAATATTACTTTTGTCACCAGATTTATGAATAGGAAAAATAGTTGTATATTTCCATTTCTGAATAAAATAACCACCACTTAAAGATTTATTAAATATAATTCTCAGTGGTAAAATAAAAGCAGAAAAACATTTTTTTAACAGAAAAGCGGATAGACCATCATTATCACATTTAAATGAATTGGATAGTTTACCAATACCTGTTGCAATATCTTCATCAGAAATTTCCATAGGCCCAAAATCAAGCACAGTACAAATATTATTTAAATCAAACCCATCTAGGGGGAAAGAGTTGTCATTAAAATTTGATTGAAAATAAATAGAAAAAAGATTAAGAGAGTCCGAAAGGTTGCTCGAAGATAAATCATTAAAAGACATCTTTAAAGGAATAGTGGAATTAGTTTTCTTAGATTTTATAAAACTCCAGAAGCACTTAGGGTTATACTTAATTGAGTTATTAAAACTCAAAAGATACTGATTGTATAAATATTTATTAAGAAAATTAAATTCGCGTTCATACTGTAAAAATGTTTGCTTATCACAGTCATTATTAGTGGCTTTAAATTTATTATTTATTATTTCTAAGATTTTTCAATTTCTTCAATCCCTTAGTGTACCAGGGAAGTTTATATACTTTAGGATTACCTAAAGGTACATTATCTTTAATAACTCTTAAAACATTAGATAAAAAAACTTCATAACAAATTGATATAATATCATTATTTAATAAATCGTACCAATTTAAATTATAAAGAAAGGTATTTAAGGCATAAAAGTTACACGCATAATAGTTATAACGAGCATTATCAATTACATTAAGAAAGGCATATTCATAAAATTCGATCTGAATTTCCAAAGCACAATGATGAGAAGTAGAAGGTGAAATTGGAAAATCAGATACACTTAAGGCAAACTTTAAATCAGAACTTATAAATACCAGATCAAGAATATTATGAAAATTATTAAATACAGTGTTAATTTGCATAAGATCAAGACTAAAAGCTGCATCTAATATACTTATTTCATAACATTTATTAACGTTATGAGGAAGAAACATACCGGAGTTAGGTACTATGGACCAAACGATATCAGATAAATTGAAATCACCTAATACACATAATCTATCACCATCACGGATGAAATCGGAAAGATGAGCAATATTATAAGCATGAGCAGCATACAGGCTTTCAGATTTATCAGGCGGAATGTAGGAAGTATAAATATGTAAATCATAATTAACAGCTTTTACAGAGATACATAATTGATCCAATAAAGAATCCATATTAGGCAGATGAACAAGTTTCGAGATGAGAGATTTATAAACCGCTATAAGAACTCCACCACCCCTATTATGACCAGTTTTAACCGCATCTCTATCACTTCGATAGACAACATACAAATTAGGATTAAAGAACTCCTCACTATAGAAATCTGAATTCAGCCAGGTTTCCGTGATCACAAAAATATCATATTCACATTGTGAAGTAAAAGAAGTAAATATTGACGACTTAGTCCTCATGCCGGAGACATTTTGGTAATAAATTTTTAAGGAATTGATGCATGACGTTACTCTTGATGTTGAACTAACGGCACTTTCGGAAAAAAATTAAAAGGACGGACTCTTACAGCAGAAGTCCACAGTTCAGGCTTAAAAAGCTTATCATACAAATCAGCAGAAATTCCAAGTTTAAAATTAACAAATTTTAACTCAGCCAACGAAGCATCTTTTTTCACAAGTTTATAACAAGCCATGCGTAATTTATCAGCATTGAGATGTTTAGCAACGTACGATAATATATTTTCTTCAGTAACTGTTGGCTTAAAAGACGATAAATGGACCCACTTCATTTTAAGAATCACATCCAATTCAAAATTATCACTACCACCAATAATGAAATTATGTTTTTTAGGCTTTTTCTTTCTATTTGTAACATTAATCCAATTTGATGAACTATTAGCATCAATTTCGATATTCGGATTTAAAACCTCAAAATTAGCATTACTGATTGAATGGTTAACAGACCCAGCTGAATTAACAGAGTTAACAGATGCATTGACGACAGTTGTGGCTTTATTAGCATTATTAGCAGCAGAACGATTAACAATGTTTACATTGTTATTGCTATCATTAGCATCAAAAGAAAATGTTGAATTTTTTTGTGAAGCAGCAGCAATAGGCAAACCAGAGCTTAAACTGGTTTTTAGCGCAGGCAAACTATAATGTTTTTTGTTATTGGAAATTGTAATGTTATTATCTTTATTATTATTCAAAAATTGAGTGAATAAGTTTTTTAATTGCTCAATTTCAAAAGACATTAAACTAATTTTTTTATCAAATCGCGAGATGACAACAAACAGTTATCACAATTAAAAACAATATTGTCATAATTTAAAAGAGCATTAATAGCATCTTCACTTTCAACTTTGGCACAGATTTTATGAAATTTATATTGACAAATCTCACATGCAATTTCACAGTTAACTTGAATGTTTTTAAAACATTTTGAACAAATATTTTTTTCCGTTGACATAGTTAGCGACTTGTCTCAATAAAGGCACGATTGAGTACGATTAGCCTCGTTATTCAGTTGGAAGGGCACCAATGAAAAACCTAACTGTGAAAAATTGTTTATTACAACAGTAATTAAAAGTAAGAATGTAATGATTTCAATTAAAAATATTAAACTGCACTATATATATTTTTTTTATAGATATTTGTCATTTGAAATATAAGGCACATGAAAAAGAAATAAATAGCATTCTACAAAAACATTTTGTTCATACTAAGGAACGTCTAAATATATGTTCATATCCATATTTCTATTATAAAATGAATTTAATAAATGTTAAATAAAACGAATATGATACTAAATATGGTAAGATATGATTTAAAAATGGGTCAAATATTACAAAAAATATGATCATATAAAATGATTTCAAATTATAGAGATGTGACTAAAAAATGGGCTGAATATTATAGAAAATGTGATCACAAATTGATTTAAAATTACAATAAAAATTAGTCGAATATAATATAAAATATGATCATAAAGTGATTGCAAATGTAAGTAAAAAGCGAATAAAAAAATGAGTACAAATGATATTAAATATGCATGAAAACTGCATAAAAGCAGAGATCATAAATGATTGTTTAGGAATAGTCATATGCAGGATACCATTTTCTCCCGATGGCAGAGTCATTTATGATTAAAAAATGAGTGCATATTTGATAGTTTTAATCATCTAGAAGAGTCAAATGTGACTATTTTTTGTTCAGAATTTTCACAAAATGCTGGCTGGGATAGGAGAATACTAGTACAAGTAGTAGTTTGTAAAAATTGTTGTGGTTTTTGCTTATGCGTTTTAAACCTTTTGTTCATGTGGTTATTATGGTTATTGTTTGGTATACTTGTTTTGTGTACATGTGTAGGTTACCACTAAATAAAAACTTATCTTATACAAGTATATTTGCATTTATTTAAGTTTATTTTTCGTACTGCCTTCTATCACAAACAGACATATATTAGATGTTTTATTTTGAATTATGTTTGTGCATTTTAAATTTGCATACGAAATATGATTATTTTTTTAAATCTCTACACACACATAAAAATTTATTTATATTTATATATTAAATACTTTTTATTGCCTTCGTAATCGTAGATTTTAAAAATATGAATGCATTTATTTTGTAATAAAAAAAAATAAATTGTACTAATACTTAAAATTTATTATTTAGATTAAATGTTTGAAAAGAAAAGTTTATTAAATAAATAGAAGTGCTTAATATTTATGTGTTTTATTAACAAAATATGTATTCATAAATATTTAAAAAAGTTACACATAAATGTATAGATTTTTCATTTAAACTTTATTGATTTTATTTTCAGTTATGTACATTGTGAACTGCGTGCAAATGCGCTACATTGTTAACGTTAATGCCTAAAAATTGAAATGTAATTTATTTTGGAAAGGAGTAAATGTTTTGATTAAAATAAAACATAATTGCTAATATGGAAAAATTAGAAATTTCCCAGAGAGGGAGTCCATACTCCAGGTAACACATATTTCAAATTTCAGATTTTCCGTTTTACCATGTACCTGGCAAAAATTCTAAAATTTTAGGTTTCTAGCTAAATCGGTGTGCGCAGCCCGTTAAGGGGGAGACTCTTCAACTTTTTGCCACTCCCCGTACACATTCAGGGCGAGCATTTTTCACTATTCTGCTTCTTTCCGTTGGATTTTCCAAACATTACATCTTAATTGTTATCTACACTGGAGATGGAGCCTGCATACTAAATTTCAACTTCCTAGGTCCAACGGTTTGTGTGGGCTGTTAAGAGGGAGACTTCATCGATGAGTTAGCACATAATCCAAGAAAAGCATTTTTTTAATTTCAGGTTTCTAGCTCTAGGGGTTTGGGCTGGCCGTGAAAGGGTAGTTTCCCTGTTTTGCGCTTTCAAGAACTTCGTCTTAACGAATGTCTACGCTGCAGGGGGAACGTTCATACCAAATTTCAGCATCCTTCCTCCTGCGGTTTGAGCTGGGCGATGTTGAATGAAATAATAAATATTTACATATTAAAACATTTTCTCATTTACACATTTGCCCATTTGGAAATTTGCTCATTTGCATATTTGCACATTTACATTACCATCAAACCATCAATCCATTAATCTATCAAACCAATCTATCAAACAATAAAATTTTTACTTTGGCACATTTGCACTTTTGCAAACTTGCACTTTTGCTAATTTTTGCATTTGAAAATTTGCACTTATGCGAATTTGCACATTTGCACTTTTGAACATTTCCACATTTGCACTTTTGCAAATTTGCACATTTGCAAATTTTCACTTTTGCAAATTTGCACATTTGCAAATTTTCACTTTTGCAAATGTGCACATATGCATATTTGCAAATATACGTATTTGCACTTTGGCGAATTTACACATATGCACTTTTGCAAATCTGCACATTTGTACTTTTGTAAATTTGCACATTTACATTGGGGGAGGAATCTATATACCAAATTTTAACTTCCTAGCTCCAGCAGTTTTGGCAGCCCGTCAAGGGGAGAATTTTCCGCTTCTTGCCCCCCCGCTTTGGATTTTCCAAAAGTCATGCGATAGCTATTATCTACGCTGAAAAAGGAACCTGCATACCAAATTTAAAATTTATAGTTTCAGCGGTTTGGGCAGGCCGTTCAGGGTAGACTTTTCCCCCTCCCCGTACGCCGCCGGGGGAATCTATGTACCAAATTTTAACTTCCCAGCTCTAGAGGTTTTGGCAGGCTGTCAAGGGGAAGATTTTACCCTTTTATGCCCCTCCCCGTTAGATTTTTCAAAAATTAAGTCTTTGGTGTTATCTACACTGGAGAATTAGCCTGCACCCAAGGGGAGAAAATTTTCCCTTTTTTTGCCCTCCCCGTTAGATTTTCCAAAAATCCCGTCTTAGCTGAAGGAACCTACATACCAAATTTTAACATCCAAGGTCCAGCGGGTTGGGCAGGCCGTTAACGGAGAGACATTTCACCCTTTTAAACCCCTTTATTACCACGTCCCTCAATAAAACTCTAAAATGTAGGTTATCAGCGAGTTAATACATATTTCAAATTTCAGGTTTCTAGCTATTTTGGTGTGGGCAGGCCGTTAAGGGAGAAATTTACCCTTTTTTTCCCTCCGCGTAGGGATTTACAAAAATTCCACCTGGGTGGATGTCTGCAGTTAAGGTGGAACCAATATACCAAATTTCAACTTCCCAGCTCCAGCGGTTTCGGCAGGCCGTCAAGGGGGAGGATTTTACCCTTTTATGCCCCCCCTTCCCCCGTTTCCAAAAATTACGTCTTAGCAGTTATCTACACTGAAGAATTAGCCGCATACAAAATTTCAAGTTCCTAGGTCGAACGGTTTGGGCAGGCCGTAAAGGGGGAGGCTTTTCGCCCATTAAACCCCCATTTTTTCAACGTCACTGACCAAAATTCTGAAAGGTACCTTATCAAGGTGTTGGCACATAATTCAAGCGAAACATATTTAAAATTTCAAGTTTCTAGCTAAAGGGGCTAAGGCAGGCCGTGAAAGGAGAGTTTATCCTCCTCTTTGACCCTCCCCGAAGTTAATTTCAAAAACCTCATCTTAGTGGATGTCTACGCCGAAAGGGGAACCGACATATTAAATTTCAGCTTCCTAGCTCCAGTGGTTTGGATGTTGAATGAATATATGATAATTTTTACTTGGGAGGTTTTACACTGATCAATTCATTGTCGAACAAATTCATTATAAAGCTTTTAACTTTTAAATGCATTTCAAGAAAAACAATAATATTATTTTTTTTAAATATGTTTAATTCTTTTCTTGTAAAATAAAGACTTTCTTAGAAAAAAAATACTCAGAATATTAATAAAATTACACGCTGCTACAAAAGAAAAAAAATTGCAAGAACTTGTGAAATGACCTAATGTAGGTTGTAGGCCTAGCTGAGTGTATTATATAACCGGTTTTATAAGTTGCAATATACCCTCAAAATTTCGAGATATGGGAAAAAGAGTATTTTTTAGGACTGCTGCACTTAAAGTTTTCTAACTCAGTAATTTTTTAACCGATTCAGAAACGGCATTAATTAGAAATGAACGTGCTCTTTCCAAGTATACACTCAGAAAAAAAAAGTTAGTAGAAAATTTGTAAACGGTGTTCAATCCCACTTTACTATTTTTGTACTAATTTTTAGTATAAAAATTATTATTTAGCAATCTTTTTGCTATTTACATTTTACAAATTTCAAAGTTTTTACAGAATATTTACAAATTTTTGTTGCTAATTTCAGAAATCATTTTACAAATTTTTGAAAACCGATTTGCTAAAATTAGCAAAAAAAAAAATACTTATTTTAAAAAATTGGACATTGTAGGAAATGTTTATTCTAATTAAAACTTACCCCTTCAAACTTAAATTGCCTTAAAATATTACATAGATTAAAAAAGGGATCGGAAGTGAATATACAGACTCATGTCTGAAAATAGGACATCCACTTCAAAAAGCACTACAAAGTTTTTTTAGTTCTAAAAATCAGCCCTAAAAACAATTAAAATTTGACCTTAAAAGTAAAAAAATATTGGCTAAAATATTTTTCAAAACGGAAATTGCCAAATAAAAACAAAATGATTAATTCGTTTATGTTTTAACAATTTTTAAGATTTTCAAGCCTTTGATTTTGTTTTTAATTTTGTATAAAATATTTTTTAAAAAAATAAATAAAATAAAAAAAATTCATGCTCGATCAAAAAATAATTTTAAAATTTTGTACTAATAATCAAAATATTTAGTAAATTTTTTTGCTGATTTTAGCAAACCGGTTTTAAATTCCGCTTTACAAAAAGTTTACTAAAATTTAGTATCGACTACTAATTTTTCTACTAATTTCATTGTACTACACGTCAGCAGACATGTGTTGCTAAGATTAGCAAAAAATACCGCTGGGCTCAAATTAGCAAAATTTCCCGTAAAATTTCCAGCAAAATTTTCAGTTGCCATTACAAACTTTTTTTGGTGAGTGTATATACTTCCCGTATACTATTAATATGTATAAATAGAGATTTTTTCAATAATATAAATGTCAGTGTCCTTCTGAGTAAAACAAGCTTTTATTCGAGTAAATCGGTTAAAAAATGACAAACAACAAAACCCCGATTTCTATTATATGATTTAACAAAAGAAATAATTTAAAGTACGAACTATTTTTTTTAATTACGTTTATTTTTTAAAAATCTTTACTTAATCTACTATGTTTGTAAGGCAAACAGCAGTAATAAGCCAGCATTCTGATCTGACTTTTTCCTTCGAACCGCTTTTCCATTGTTGATAGCTCTTGGTGGAAGCGTTCGCCTTGCTCGTCTCTAAATTAACCCAGATTTTCTAGGAAGAATTCCACTATTTTTTTTAATTACGTTTATTTTTTAAAAATCTTTACTTAATCTACTATGTTTGTAAGGCAAACAGCAGTAATTAGCCAGCATTCTGATCTGACTTTTTCCTTCGAACCGCTTTTCCATTGTTGATAGCTCTTGGTGGAAGCGTTCGCCTTGCTCGTCTCTAAATTAACCCAGAATTTCTAGGAAGAATTCCAAGTGAGAATGCAAAAAATGTATTTTGATTGACATTCTGCATCCCATTTCTCCATACGCCTCTAGAAATTAACTAACACACTCAACTTTTAATAAATCAAATGATTTTTATTAACACAGCTTATAACACAATTAAATATTTTGGTTAGCTTTTTTTAAGAAAAACATGTTGTTTTTGAAGCTGCACCACTAATACTAACTTGTAAATAACATTTTTGCAAGTATGAAAAAAAGTAACAGTATTATTACAAAAATAATTTAAATAATGCCTTATTTACAATGATAGAGTACTAAACTATACAAAGTGGATTTTCCTTATTTCTCCTTCGCACTTATGTTTTGGTTGTATCATACTCGTTACATATAATAAGTCCTAAAGCTAGAACAGTAATTAACCCAAGTTCCTTAAGTTGGCTTTGGCATACGCCGAACTTGAGTAACAATCTAAAGTAAAAAATAAAAAATGTTTAATTTCTTTGTTAATTGAAACGCAAATAGTAAAACAAAAGCCAATTTTAATTGGGCTTTAACGGCGATTCGTTAACAAAAATAAAAAAAAAATTGTTTAAGGAATTCTAATATCTCTTGATTAGAAAAAGTAATATAACTTTGTCAATTTTTAACGGATTTACACGAATAAAAGCTTGATTTACTCAGAAGGACACTGACTTTAAAATTATTGTTGTTTTAAAAGAAGATTCGAAAAAAACCTCGTAAAAATTAAAAAGTTTAAAAAAATGAAAAATTTTTATATTATTGAAAAAATCTCTACACATTAATATAAATAGTATACGGGAAATATATATATTTGGAAAGAGCGCGTTCATTTCTAATTAATGACTGTTTCGAAATCGGTTAAAAAATTACTGAGTTAGAAAAGTTTAAGTGCGCCAGTCCAAAAAAATACTCTTTTCCCCATATCTCGAAATTTTTAGGGTATATTGCAACTTATAAAACCGGTTATATAATACACTCATCTAGACCTACAACCTACACTAAGTCATTTCGCAAGTTCTTTTTCAGTGTAGCACAGTGTTATTTTTTATAAGAAAAAGTATGAAGACCTCAAGAGTTGTTTTGTACGAAAATGTTTCTTCTACAAAATACTAGACTTTTAGAAATTTTCTGATGTAAACATTTTCAGATTCTCAGATTCTGCAAACCGTTTCTTATATAAAAGTATATATTAGATTCTAAAAAATGTTTAGATTCTGAGAACTTTTCCTCATAAATTCAAAGGACTTCTTCTAAAAGAAAAATCCTGAGTAAATCAAAAAAAAATTTATAAATATTGTTTGCGTGAGGGCAAAATATGTAAATAAAAGAAAAAAATACAATTTCGAATTGTTGAGAAAAACATCTCAGAATTTATTAAAATTTTTATATATTACCGTCGGGGACGATGAGCACAATAGGTATCCAAAAAAAACGAAATGCATATCTCAAAAAAGGAGACAACTTATCTAAAGTGATGAGCAACAATGTTTAATACACGTTAACGGTTTTACTCGCTAGAATCTGTGTAAAAACTCCCAACAAAGTTGTACAAAAAGGGAAGTAATATTTAGATTCTAACAGAGCATTAACCCACCAAAGGCAAAGGTGCCGAAAAATACTCGGACACAAAATTAATGATTTGTAATTAAACAAATATCCTTTGCGTGTGAGAGTTTTTCTATTAGAAAAAATCCATAGAATTAACGGTCAACGGCAGATTCAGAAACGGTCAACGGCATTAATTAGAAATGAACGTGCTCTTTCCAAGTATACACTCAGAAAAAAAAGTAAGTAGAAAATTTGTAAACGGTGTTCAATCCCACTTTACTATTTTTGTACTAATTTTTAGTATAAAAATTATTATTTAGCAATCTTTTTGCTATTTACATTTTACAAATTTCAAAGTTTTTACAGAATATTTACAAATTTTTGTTGCTAATTTCAGAAATCATTTTACAAATTTTTGAAAACCGATTTGCTAAAATTAGCAAAAAAAAAATACTTATTTTAAAAAATTGGACATTGTAGGAAATGTTTATTCTAATTAAAACTTACCCCTTCAAACTTAAATTGCCTTAAAATATTACATAGATTAAAAAAGGGATCGGAAGTGAATATACAGACTCATGTCTGAAAATAGGACATCCACTTCAAAAAGCACTACAAAGTTTTTTTAGTTCTAAAAATCAGCCCTAAAAACAATTAAAATTTGACCTTAAAAGTAAAAAAATATTGGCTAAAATATTTTTCAAAACGGAAATTGCCAAATAAAAATAAAATGATTAATTCGTTTATGTTTTAACAATTTTTAAGATTTTCAAGCCTTTGATTTTGTTTTTAATTTTGTATAAAATATTTTTTAAAAAAATAAATAAAATAAAAAAAAATTCATGCTCGATCAAAAAATAATTTTAAAATTTTGTACTAATAATCAAAATATTTAGTAAATTTTTTTGCCGATTTTAGCAAACCGGTTTTAAATTCCGCTTTACAAAAAGTTTACTAAAATTTATTATCGACTACTAATTTTTCTACTAATTTCATTGTACTACACGTCAGCAGACATGTGTTGCTAAGATTAGCAAAAAATACCGCTGGGCTCAAATTAGCAAAATTTCCCGTAAAATTTCCAGCAAAATTTTCAGTTGCCATTACAAACTTTTTTTGGTGAGTGTATATACTTCCCGTATACTATTAATATGTATAAATATGTAGAGATTTTTTCAATAATATAAATGTCAGTGTCCTTCTGAGTAAAACAAGCTTTTATTCGAGTAAATCGGTTAAAAAATGACAAACAACAAAACCCCGATTTCTATTATATGATTTAACAAAAGAAATAATTTAAAGTACGAACTATTTTTTTTAATTACGTTTATTTTTTAAAAATCTTTACTTAATCTACTATGTTTGTAAGGCAAACAGCAGTAATTAGCCAGCATTCTGATCTGACTTTTTCCTTCGAACCGCTTTTCCATTGTTGATAGCTCTTGGTGGAAGCGTTCGCCTTGGTCGTCTCTAAATTAACCCAGATTTTCTAGGAAGAATTCCAAGTGAGAATGCAAAAAATGTATTTTGATTGACATTCTGCATCCCATTTCTCCATACGCCTCTAGAAATTAACTAACACACTCAACTTTTAATAAATCAAATGATTTTTATTAACACAGCTTATAACACAATTAAATATTTTGGTTAGCTTTTTTTAAGAAAAATATGTTGTTTTTGAAGCTGCACCACTAATACTAACTTGTAAATAACTTTTTTGCAAGTATGAAAAAAAGTAACGGTATTATTACAAAAATAATTTAAATAATGCCTTATTTACAATGATAGAGTACTAAACTATACAAAGTGGATTTTCCTTATTTCTCCTTCGCATTATGTTTTGGTTGTATCATACTCGTTACATATAATAAGTCCTAAAGCTAGAACAGTAATTAACCCAAGTTCCTTAAGTTGGCTTTGGCATACGCCGAACTTGAGTAACAATCTAAAGTAAAAAATAAAAAATGTTTAATTTCTTTGTTAATTGAAACGCAAATAGTAAAACAAAAGCCAATTTTAATTGGGCTTTAACGGCGATTCGTTAACAAAAATAAAAAAAAATTGTTTAAGGAATTCTAATATCTCTTGATTAGAAAAAGTACTATAACTTTGTCAATTTTTAACGGATTTACACGAATAAAAGCTTGATTTACTCAGAAGGACACTGACTTTAAAATTATTGTTGTTTTAAAAGAAGATTCGAAAAAAAACTCGTAAAAATTAAAAAGTTTAAAAAAATGAAAAATTTTTATATTATTGAAAAAATCTCTACACATTAATATAAATAGTATACGGGAAATATATATATTTGGAAAGAGCGCGTTCATTTCTAATTAATGCCGTTGACTGTTTCGAAATCGGTTAAAAAATTACTGAGTTAGAAAAGTTTAAGTGCGCCAGTCCAAAAAAATACTCTTTTCCCCATATCTCGAAATTTTTAGGGTATATTGCAACTTATAAAACCGGTTATATAATACACTCATCTAGACCTACAACCTACACTAAGTCATTTCGCAAGTTCTTTTTCAGTGTAGCACAGTGTTATTTTTTATAAGAAAAAGTATGAAGACCTCAAGAGTTGTTTTGTACGAAAATGTTTCTTCTACAAAATACTAGACTTTTAGAAATTTTCTGATGTAAACATTTTCAGATTCTCAGATTCTGCAAACCGTTTCTTATATAAAAGTATATATTAGATTCTAAAAAATGTTTAGATTCTGAGAACTTTTCCTCATAAATTCAAAGGACTTCTTCTAAAAGAAAAATCCTGAGTAAATCAAAAAAAAATTTATAAATATTGTTTGCGTGAGGGCAAAATATGTAAATAAAAGAAAAAAATACAATTTCGAATTGTTGAGGAAAACATCTGAGAATTTATTAAAATTTTTATATATTACCGTCGGTGACGATGAGCACAATAGGTATCCAAAAAAAACGAAATGAATATCTCAAAAAAGGAGACAACTTATCTAAAGTGATGAGCAACAATGTTTAATACCCGTTAACGGTTTTACTCGCTAGAATCTGTGTAAAAACTCCCAACAAAGTTGTACAAAAAGGGAAGTAATATTTAGATTCTAACAGAGCATTAACCCACCAAAGGCAAAGGTGCCGAAAAATACTCGAACACAAAATTAATGATTTGTAATTAAACAAATATCCTTTGCGTGTGAGAGTTTTTCTATTAGAAAAAATCCATAGAATTAAATTAGTTTTCATGAAATATCAAATATCAAATTTTTTTTAGGAAACACATTTCTTAAAGAAATATTCTTAAATTTAAAGAACTTTTTCATAGTATCGAATCATAATATAACTGTAACGACCACATTAAGGAAAAATTAAAGTTATTTTATTATCATATGGTTTATTATCATATACCTATGGTTGGCACAATCGTAATCCCAAAAATGTGTGATGCTCTTCGAATATGATTGACACAACCTTATCTTATCCAATTTGATATTCTTTAATATCTAGATGATCTAAATTGATCCGAAAAATGGCAGATCAAATTAGATCCAGTAATATATTAGGGGATTGAAAAGGATCTAAACTGATCCAAAAAAATGGCATATCAATTAAGATCCAGCAATATATTTGGGGATTTAGAAGGATCTAAATTGATCCGAAAAATGACAGATCAAATTAGATCAAGCAATATTTTTGGGGATTTAGAAGGATCTAAATTGATCCGAAAAATGCCAGATCTAATTAGATACAGCAATGTATTTGGTGATTTTAAAGGATCTAAATTGATCCAAAAAAGTGACAGATCATTTTGATCCAGCAATATATTTGGGGATTTGAACTCGGCCTGCCAGAGTTGTAGTGAGTTAAGCACTCAGCAGTGTGTGGCTGACTTTATAAAACAAAATTTCATGGCTCAATAAATGAGACTAAATTGGTTCTGTACTTGTCTGATTTAATATAATTATATATAATAATTATTATTATATATAATAGTGAAGTTTATATTTTATAGTTGATCTTTTTAACACTTATATGTATGAAAATGTATTTTTAGTTCGGTTCGAGATCATATAAAAAGTTTTTTTCAAATCAAAAACTGTTTCTTATTTTTTATTTAAGTAATCATGAAGAATACACAGAAAAAGTTATTAGACACTAGCCGAATGGAATGCATTTTCTGGTCAGCTACAACTTTCATCAACATTCTTTGTGCCGAAATGGCAATTGTAAATATATACAATTAATGAAATTTTTATGTATTGTTGATCTGTTATTTTGTAAATGAATAGTATTAACAGGATTTTAGATCACATAATCATATTATTTTTAATAAATTGTTTTATTGGAAAGAAACATGAACATTTTATTAGAAAATTATAAAGAATAAAAAATGAAAAATTCCACAGAGCCAGCAGGATAGACTTAGTATTTTAAGTATCCACGCTCTCCCCTTTGATCATTGCTTATTGATGATTGCCTATTTTATACATATTGAGTGTTTGAAAACAAATTAACAAACTCGAAAACAACACACGATTAAACTAACATCAACAAAAGTCAACAATTTATATTTATCCTCTATATTTTACAGTTTTTGTTATGAACTTTAATTCTTTAAGTATCCAATAGCAAAGCTTATATGAAGCCGTTAATTTCAAATGTTTGTCCTAATCCATATTAAATCTACAACATAATCTATGTTGATATTTAATGATTAGACAATATTTTAAATTATATATTTCACCGAATCCTTGTGTTTAAATTAATGAAATTATATATAATTATATGTAATCATATCTTATAGACTGAGAAAAAATGTTGATAAATATTTATAATATTTAAAATATATATATATATATATGTGCATAGCGCATGTTGCGGGGACGGGTTTTCGTTCCACAGGTTACTATGAAGACATTTTGTTACTTTAGGGACTGTCCACAAACTTTTCATTATTCTACTGTTTACACTGAAGACATTTTACTGGATACAGCTCATATTACGGGGTCTTTTTTGGCTGTATATACAGATGTCCTCAAAGTATGTGAAATGCATATATATATATATATATATATATATATATATATATATATGCATTGCCCATACTTTGAAGACATCTGTATATACAGCCAAAAAAGTCCCTATAAAATGCGCTGTGTCCAGTAAAATGTCTTCAGAGTAAACACTAGAATAACGAAAAGTTTAAGGACAGTCCCCAAACTAACAAAATGTCTTCAAAGTAACTTGTGGAACGAAAACCCGTCCTCGAAACATGTGCTGTGCACATATATATGTACATATATAAATGTTCACAACTTTTAGGAGGATTTTAAACAAAGATCATATAATTGTATATGTAGCTAGATTATTATAAACTACTATTACCAAATACCCTATCAAAAATTTCTAGGTCTTGTCCTGAAATGTGTCAAAATTTAAATGTTTTGTTAAAAAAAACAAGTAAAAAAGGCTTAAATTCGGCTGTGCCGAATCTTTGAACACCGTCCACCAATGTTCTCTATTGTTTTTGATACAAACAATGTAAAAAACTTTTGAAGTAAAATTATGGAGGTGAAAAAAAATTTTTAAGGTAAAAAACTTTTTTAGATGCGGAAACGAATTTTTTTACGTGAAAAAAATTATGAGGTAAAAAAATTTTTTTAGGTCAAAATAATTTTTTGTGGTGAAAAAAAAAATTTGTGGTGAAAAAAATTTTTTGAGGTGAAAAATATTTGTTGAGGTGAAAAATATTTGAGGTGTACAAAATATTATTAATTTCTAAGCGATTGGTGAAAAAATAGGAGAAAACATATTATATATCAATTGCTACTATGAAATTGTACTAAAATACACCAATTTGTATGGAAAATTTAAAAGTATCTTCACATTTTCACTCATAACTTTTGAACCGCTGGACCGATTTTGCTCATTTTCAATACCAAACTGCTCAGGAGTATGTACAATAATCTGGGTAAAAATAGGCACCCCCGCTGGCGTCTTCGCGTCGTGATCGCCATTTCAACAGACAGACAGACGGACATCGCTAAATCGACTTAAAATTGCATAAGGATCACGAATATATATACTTTATGTGCTCTTAGACCTATATTTCGACATGTTACAAACGGAATGACAAATTGATATATCCCCACCATATATGTTGGAGGGTATAAAAACTAACAAAAATTGTATCACCCTGGCTGGGATTCGAAAACATTAACATGGAACCACATATAATTGTATCATATCAAAAATACTCTAGATATTCAACTATATATATAAGAATATCTTGTTTGAAAATAATGTACCATATATGAATATATCTTATTCCTTATATTGAACCATATATTAAATTATATATAATTATATCTCATACCATATTGAAAAATATTTTTGATAATGGACCATATGTTGTTATATCTCAAATATTAGATAGCATATATAATTATATATGTTTCTGTATTAGTCATATATAAGTAAATAAGGTCCCGTGTAAGCCATATTTAATTAGATATAGTGTTATATATTATTTTATATGATATAATATATACCATATATTATCATGTAAATCATATATAATTTTATAAAGATCAGTATATATCTATATGTAGTTATATATGGCACAATCACAGGTAATTTAAAAAAATTAATATAATATACGACATAATTACAAATGGTAATGCATACTGCTATATGACAATATATATGATAATATATTATTAGATAAGGCCACATATGTTTTTCGATTATTGTCGATATTTTAAAATAAAATTAAAATATTTGTTCCAATTTAAAATTTTCCTGTGAAGATTTTTATAAAATCTGAATTTCTCCCATGGATCTTAACGAAAAGATAAGCCACATTTAATTGGAGCTAAACACTACATACTTGCTCAACATCGCCCAGCACAAACCTCTGGACCTAGGAAGCTGAAATTTGGTATGTAGGTTCCCCTTCCGACGCAGACATCCGCCAAGACGGGGTTTTCGGAAATTCATTCGGAAAGGGGCAAAAAGGTGGAAAAACTCCAACCCCTTTAGCTAGAAACTTGAAATTTGGAATATGCTTCCCCTGAATTATGTGCCAACTCCTTGATAAAGTACATTTTAGAATTTTGGCCAGTGACGTTGTAAAAATGGAGGTTTAATGGGCGAAAAGTGTCCGCCTTTACGGCCTGCCCAAACCGTTGGACCTAGGAAGTTGAAATTAGGTATGCAGGCTAATTATCCAGTGAAGATAACAGCCAAAAGGGTAAAATCTTCCCCCTTGATAGCCTGCCAAAACCGCTAGAGCTGGGAAGTTGAAATTTGGTATATTGGTTCCACTCTAGGTGCAGACATCCACCCAGGTGGGATTTTTGTAAATTCCTACGGGGAGGGGTAAAAAGGGGAAATCTCCCCCTCAACGGCCTGCCCACACCGAAATAGCTAGGAACCTGATATTTCAAATATGTATTATCTTACTGATAAGCTACATTTTAGAATTTTTTTCAGGGACGTGGCAATAAAGGGGTTTAAAAGGGTGAAATGTCTCTTCTTTAACGGTCTGCCCAGCCCGCTGGACCTAGGAAGTTGAAATTTGGTATGTAGGTTCATTATCCAGTGTAGCCAACAGCTAAGACGGGATTTTTGGAAAATCCAACGGGCAGGGCAAACAAAGGAAAATTTTCCCCCTTGAGTGCAGGTTAATTCTCCAGTGTAGACGAAATCTTTGGAAAATCCAACGGGGTGGGGGGCATAAAAGGGTAAAATCCTCCCCCTTAACAGTCTGTCAAAACCGTTAGAGCTGGGAAGTTGAAATTTGGTACATAGGTTCCCCCTCCTGCACAGACCTCCACCCAAGAGACATTTTTGTAAATTCCTACAGGTAGGGGAAAGTCTCCCCTGAACCGCCTGCCCAAACCGCTAAAACTAAAAAGTTTAAATTTGGTATGCAGGTTCCTTCTCCAGCGTAGATAACAGCTATCGCGTGACTTTTAAAAAAACGAAATCGGAATGTGCATATGTGCAAAAGTGCGTATGTGCAAAAATGCAAATGTGCAAATTTGCAAAAGTGCAAATGAGTAAATGTGCAAATTTGCAAAAGAAAAAATTTGCAAATGTGCAAAAGTAAAAATTTCATTCTTTGATTGTTTGATGAGTTGATGGTTTGATAGATTCATCGTTTGATGGATCGATGGTTTGATGGATTGTTGGTTTGATGGATTGTTGGTTTGATGGTAATGTAAATGTGCAAATATGCAAATGGGTAAATATGCACATGTGCAAATAGGTAAATGTGCGAATTTCCAAATGAGCAATTGTGCAAATGTTTAAATATGAGATTATGTGTAAATATTTATTTATATCATTCAACATCGTCCAACACAAACCGCAGGAGGTAGGACGATGAAATTTGGTATGTAGGTTCTCCCAGCGGCGTAGACATCCGCTAAGACGGGGTTCTTGGAAATCCCTTCGGGGAATAGCAAAACGGGGAAAACTCCCCTTTCACGGCCTGCCCAAACCCCTATAGCTAGAAACCTTAAATTTGAAATATGCTTTCCTTGGGGTATGTGCAAACTCATCGATCCCCCTTAACAGCTTGCACAAACCGTTAGACCTAGGAAGTTCAAATGCAGGCTCCATACCCAGTGTAGATAACAGTTAAGATGTAATCCAACGGGGAGGGGTAGAAAAGGGAAAAATTCTCTCCCTTGACGTCCCGTCAAAGCCGCTGGAGCTGGGAAGTTGAAATTTGGTGCATAAGTTCCTTCTCCGGTGCAGACATTCACCTAGGTCGGATTTTTGGAAATGTGTACGGGGAGGGGCAAAAAGTTGAAGAGTCTTTCCCTAAACGGGCTGCCCACACCGATTTAGCTAGAAACCAGAAATTTTAAATCTTTGTTAACTGTAGTATGTGGTAACTCATTAATTTGCTACATTTTAGAATTTTAGCCAGGTACGTGGTGAAAGGAAAAAAATTGAAATATATGTATATGAGTATGGGCTAACTTACTATTGAGGCACATCTTAGAATTTTGGTCTAGGATATGGTAAAAAATGGGGACTCCGGGTAATTATCAGAAAACTCCGTATACTCTCGTGCGTCATCCCGGGCAACCATTTTCTACGCTAACAATGTAGCGGGCTTTGCCCGATAGTAGTAAATATTTTATTATTCATGATTGCCACTTTCTATTAAATAACATGATTGGATGTAACCATATTGTGGTAACAAAAATTCTGACTATGAAGAAAATATGACAATTATGGAACTATAAACGCTGACATCAATCAATGACTAATTATAAATCAAATAAAACATGACTTTGACATTTAAAGTCTTGTTTAATAAAAAAAATTGTATCGGTTCAGTCACCCATATATTATATAATCATTTTCACCTGGGGGTGAATTTAGAGTAATGGAGTTTTATGAATTGTCGATCTGTTATTTTGTATTAAATAGTATTAGTAGGATTATAGATCATATAATCATATTATTTTTATAAATTATTTTATTGTAAAGAAACATGAAAATTTTTATTAGTAAATTATGGAGAATAAAAATTGAGAAATTCCACAGAGCCAGCAGGATAGAATACTTAGTATTTTCGGTTGACGCTACCCAACCTTATCAATATCCACGCTCTCCTTTCTCCCCTTTGGTCATTGCTTGTTGATGATTGTCTATTTTATATTGAGTGTTTGGAAACAAATTAACAAACTCAAAAATAACACACAATTAGACTAACATCAACGAAATTTAACAATTTATATTTATCCTCTATATTTTACAGTTTTTATGAACTTTAATTCTTAAAGTATCCAATAAATTAACGGCTTCATATAAGCTTTGTTATTGGATATTTGACCCAATTCCTTAGTGTCTAAAACTCTCTGTACCAAGTTTCTATTTTATTTAGAGGTAGCACAAAAAGATAACTTTAAACAATTAGTAGTTTGTCGTTAGAGAAATTTATACAAAAAGTAGGGTTGACTTTAAATTGAATTATTTTATAAACTATACGCTATAATTTTACAAAATTTTCGAATATGGTATTAATCAATATTCATAAAAGGAATATGAGATCAAAATTAAAAAAAAAATCAGTTACTTTTCGTAGTTCGCAATTTTTTTAAAATTTATACGATAAAATACATATTTTAATACAAATATCAAAACTTTCTGAAAAGATTTAGGTAAAAAGTAAAATTGCTAACATCTTTTTTGAGTAAATTTCTGAAATCTGATTTAATTTTTATTAAAATTACGAATCTGCAATCAAAACTAAAAACAAATTTGTGGGTTTTAAATTATTTGAGGTTTTTGAAAACTTAACAAAATTTAATTATTTGTGATATTTGCATAACTATTTAACAGGAATATAGCCTCAATGATTTCAAAACAGTATGAAAGTAGAACCTTAGAAAAACAAAATTGCCAAGGGATTTGGCTAAGTTAGTGCGAAAAATAAAGTTATGTCTCCTTGAATTTTGAAATTATTTTAAAGCCCCTGATTACCCGTTTTACGTCGACAGGTCTACCCGGTCAGACCGGTTTTAAAACTGGTCGGCCGGTCTTCATCGGTCGACCGGCCAAACCGATCCACCCGGTTAACCGTTGTTCGCACCGCTACCAAATAGCACCAGCTGCTCACCACTGCTGCATATTAACGCCCCCTCCAAACACCAACTTCATATATTCTTATATTTCGTGACAGTCAGTTATAAGAAGATCACCAAGAAAAGTTAGAACAACAAAACATCCGCAAAACAACCCAACAACAAACCTACAATAACTTTATACCTAAATCTATTACAGTGAATTGTTGCTTATATCAAAAATATATCCTTAATTATAAAAACCTTAATCTACATTGTTAACTTAAAATTAAATTGTGAATTAAACCTTAACCCTACCCTAATTTAAATACAAATAAAATAAATATTATAACGTTATACTAAAAACATCATACCCGGTGTTATTTAAAACGTTGCCCCTTATAGGTTTGTTGACCCATTTACCCCCGCGTTTTAACCCGCAAAAAAACAATGATCCAATCGAACCGTAAAGGAAATTGAAACAGTGGTATTTTTTTCGAAAAGTTTCTACAAAAGTACGAAAAAACTATACACGAGTAGACATTTTTAAAAATTAAAATATGAAGTCAAAAAACAATACAGTCCACAATAACAACAAAAGAATAATTTGCAATTTTCAAGAACAAAAAACAAAAACAGTTAAAACAGCTTAAAAATAGTTAAAAAATCTTAATAAAAACATAAAATAAATACTTGAAATCTACCCATTTTATTAAAATACATGTATGTAAATCATTTTCTAAAAATTAAAAGAAAATTTAAAAGAAAAAGGTTGCTTAAAAGTTGTCGAGGAAATAAAAAATTTTAAACAAGAACAACAAAAACATATAATTTTATATACAAGACACAATAAAAGAACAAAATAAAATTTTTCAAGCAAGAAACAAGAAATTTTTTCTTTTCGGAAATAATATTTTCAAATTTTAATTAAATATATATTTTTAAAAGATTATATATAAAAAACCCCACCTCTTTTTTAGCGTGTAAGAAAAAATAGAGATAGATTAAAAACAGAAAACAAAACATTGAAATTTTTTTTGCATATTTAAACCCAAAACAAGTGTTTTTTGTTTACTAATACGTCACCAACAATATTGTTACGATTTTACCCTTTATAAAATTGTTGATTTAATTACCTTTTAAATAAATCGAGTTCTTTCTATATTGCAAATAATAAACACTGTTTAAAAGTATTTATAGCTCTTTTTATTTATAACAGGCTCCAAAAATTACAGAAAAACACTTTATTTACACGGCATAGATAGACTAAACTTATCCACACTTTAGTTCTTGATACTTAGCGTTATTTCCAGTTATTACTACAATAGATCTTTCCAGCTGTCAACACTCGCGTGAAGAAATTTCTATTTACAGAAATTTCTTGTAACAATATTAAAAAGGTAAAAATAGGCTTAAAATCAGCTGTGCCGAATCTTTGAATACCCTTCACCAATATCCTAAAAAAATTATCTCTACTGTTTGCCGTAAATGCCAAATATATGGAAATAAAAATACAAAGTTTCTTTTTGTTTTAATGACAAAAGGGATCTCAATTTATTTATAGCCTGTTCCTCGATCTCGAACGAAAAACTAGTCGAACGAAAGCAAGTACCTCGAATTCGAATCAATTTGGGTTTCTCTATTTCGAAAGCCTTCGATCGACTTGACTTACGTGTGTCAATTTTTGTTTCTTACGCATTTACAAATCACAGAGATGCCAGATCATATATTTTGAACATTTGTTACAATTTTCTTTAAAAGTAGCAAAAATACTACTACACTGCTTAAAGCCAAAAACAACCCTGTTTAACAGTGATCAGCTGTATATGACAAATGAAATAAAAAAAATAACAATAAACAAATAAATTTTTATTTGTAAAGTGTGTTTATTTGTGAAAATTTTTGTTATCGATTGGTTGTGGGTGAAATTGTTGTTTGGAGAGCTTTTCTGTTGCCCGTTGTCTGTTCAGTGCGGTCACTGCTAAAGTCCTTGTAAAATAAAAGATGTAAAATAAAAAACGTAAATATGAGCTTCTTGGGCAAATGTAAGCCACAAACAACACACACATACCTTTTACCACTCAGCAACAGCGTAATAGGGGGTGAAACGGAGTTAAGTTTTCTGGTCAAATTTTCCTCCTTTGCGGAAAATTTGTTTGCTCCGAACACCAGAGTCCTTCTGGCAAAATCAGGCCTTTCTTCCATATAAAATACAAGCATCTTCGGATAGTCCATTGTTGATTTTTTAACTAAAATTAAAATTCTTAATAAACTATAAATATTTGTATTATTTTGTACTTACTTTTTGTTATCCATTGCTTTTTTTACTTCATTTTGCTTTTAAAAATATGAAATATATATTTACTCGACAAAAAAATAGCAAGTGACTGATTTTGACATTTGCGTTCGAGCTGTTCGAAATAGAGAAACCAAATTTTGTATGAAAACAGTTACGTTTTCATTCGACTTGTCATTCGAGTCATCGTTCGCATAGAAATAGAGTTAGTAAAACCCAAATCAGTTTTCTTTCGACTAGAAAGCGAACGAACGTGTTCTTTCGAAATAGAGGAACAGGCTATTAATAAATACTTACCTTTTAATAAAATTAGCACGTTATGCTGTGATGGCAGTAGAAACGAATTAGAATGCTTATACAGAAAAAGAGTATAGCAAAGGCAGCAAACAACGATTCAAAGGACCGTTAACGGTTTTACAAAGGACCCTATAAACCAGGATGAACAAACTACTAAATTTTTAGCCACCCATGATGCCATGATGCCAAATGTTGCACACTTACATTTTTTTTTGTAATATTGACAACAAAGAAAACAAGGATAAACGTGAGTATGAAAGAGACAAAAAACAACAAAACATTTGTATTATCCCTGCGGGAAAAAAGGGGCCATTTGGAAATTGGGACCTGTCCCGTGGTAGGTGAAAACTGGACTGGTTCCAAAAATATATATCACGAGATAGGTGAAGAGAGGACCGGTTCTTAAAGTACCTACCACGTGACCGGTTTAAAAGTCATGACATGTTTTCTTAGACCAATCCTGTGACATGTCACAGAGGGCAATTGACCCCCTCCTGGGACAAGCCCATGTTAAGGTGACTGGTCCCGTGACCTATCCCTATCACAATGAACCGGTCACGTGACGTGTCCCGGGATAGGTCCTTTTCCCGCAGGGATATTTATTTAACTATTTATATTTTAGAAATTTATATTTAGATAAAAAAAATAAAAATTTAAATATTATAAAAACATGTTTATTAAAATGGTTTTTTTTATGCAGGTAAAAAAAAAAACAAATTGCAGATATTGTTTTATGTCTCTTGCTTACTCATGTTTTCTGTTCTTTGTCTCTTTCATACTCTCGTTTACCCTTCAAATGCACATTTGTTTGTTGTAATTACACAGGTTTACAAATTTTTAATTTGGAAAAACACCAAGAACGCCACATGCCTAGATAAGTTAATTGGGACCTCCTGAACACGAAAAACGCTATTATTTTTTTTTTTAGTACCGTTTTTTAGATGACGGTACTTTTGTATTTTTCGGTGTATGGTCCCACTCAAACCCTTGTGGAGTGGCTCCGAAAGCAATGAACAAGGTGAAAGGTTTCATCAGGAAATGGAAGAAATCGAGAGACGTTACAAAGGCTGGTGGGATGAACAAATGATGGCGGACTATTGTTGGTTCCTCATTCGCAAAGATCCATCCGAAAAAAAATACAAAAGTTCAAGTCGCTCGTCATTTAAATTTTTTGAATTTACGCCGAATATAGTGTGTGAGCAAAATCCTTAATAAAAACTTTATTTTTCATTCGATTTTTTCAAATTACTCTTAAAATATTGGTAATTAAATAAACTATTTGGTAAAAACATAAAACATTCCAGATCTTCAAATTTTTTAGGTGCCATATCTCAGCCATTTCTTATCAGATAGAATTTTGCAGCATATCGACGGAAAAGGCATTACCTTTCCATCAATATGCCACTTAACTCGATCGGTTGGACTCCACAAGGGTTTGAGTGGGACCATACACCGAAAAACACAAAAGTACCGTTATCTAAAAAGCGGTACTTAGAAAAAAACAGCGTTTTTCGTGTTCAGGAGGTCCCAATTAACTTATCTAGGCATTTTTTTTTCGAATTAATTTATTTATTGAATCTTCACTTAAAAATAGTGAACTAACAATAAGTATTACAAATCGTAAAAGCTAAAAACTAAGTTACTTAGTCCAGCCAGTGCCAGACGAAATATCATTTATTCATGTATTATCTCAATCCTTCTCAAAGCATAGGTCCTTTGTCCTAGTATGCCAAGTCGGCTGTGGCCCTCCTTCTCAGACGCTGGTGACCGCGATTTCCAAGTAGATTACGCGCTCGTTCATTTGGATGAGTCTCCAGTTTATTTAAATAGCTTTGGGTAGATTTCACTGCCTCATCTTTAACTAGAGGAACATTCAAATCTAAGTGTATATTTGAATTTCTTACATACCAGGGAGCGCCTGTTATTAATCGTAAAATGTTGTTCTGCTTTCTTTGAATTCTCTGAACATTAGAATGGGAGGCCGTTGCCCAGAGGTGAACTCCATAACACCATATGGGTTTTATTATCGAGTTGTATAGCAATAGTTTACAATCGAGGCTGAGTCTGGAGTTTCTTCCGATTAACCAATTGATTTCAATGATTTTTAATTTCATCTGAGTTAATTTTGCATCTATATGATTCTTCCACGTGAGTCGACGATCAAGATGAATGCCTAAGTATTTGACACTTGTATGTTGGGGTATGTTTTGATTATTTATTCGGATTAAAGGGCAAGTTTCTTTTCTTAACGTAAAAGTAATATGAACACATTTCTGCTCATTCACCTTTATTTTCCACAGATTTAGTCACACTTCTAATTGACAAACGTGATTCTGTAAAATTCGAGAAGGCTTGAGTGTGGAAGTATGTGTGTCACTATTTGTTGACATGTCAGAGGTATATAGGATATACAAAAGTGGTCCCAATATACTACCTTGTGGCATGTATATTTTGTGGAGTGCTTATAAAATCGCTTTCCTTAACTATAAATTTTCGATTTGTAATATAGCTTTCGAGTAAATTGTGTGTATTAGATGGCAATATATTCTTGATTTTAAAGAGTAGTCCTTCATGCCAAACTTTATCAAAAGCTTGTGAGACAGCAATGAAAAGTGCGGAACAGTATTCCTTCTCTTCATTAGCCTTTCTAATTTCACTTACCAGTCTGTGAATTTGCTCAATTGTGCCATGTTTCTTTCTGAAACCAAACTGGTGTGCGGGCATTAAATTATTTTCAGCAACAGCTACATTTAATCGATTCACTAGTAGCTTTTCGAAAAGTTTGGATAGATTTGATAACAGACTGATAGGCCTATATGATTCAACTTTCGTGTGATCTTTACCTTGCTTGGGTATCATTTTAACGAGTGAAACTTTCAATTTTGGGGATAATATTCAAGGCGTAATGTAGCATTAAAAATAAACAAAATTATTTTTGCAGCTATCCGGGGTAACTCCAAGAGCATTTTATTACTGATATTATCAATGCCCAGCTCTGCGCTGGGGTAAAATTGGTAGCAACTCAACTATAACACTTGAATCATTTGGCGTGAATACATTCCTTAATTGTTTAACAAGCAGATCTCCTTTTTCAGTATCATTTCTCGCCCAACCTCCGTTTGGTTTTCGCAAAGGAGGCTTACATAGGACAGGCCTTTTTAAATCCATAACGAGTAGTCTGATTTGTCTGTAGGCTCGAGATTTTTTAAGAATCTATTTGGTGAGTTTGTTCTCCGTGATTCAAGTAATTTACGTAAATTTCTTGTATTTTCATTCAATCGAGCTTTGAGTTGTGGAGATCTGTGCAGTTGCCACTCTTTTTTCGTTCAAGAGTCGTTCGACATCAACAGAGAGAACTGGTTCTTGTCTGAATCGGCGGGGTTTAGTAGCAAGTCGAGCAGCTAGTTTGAGATTTGATTCGAAATTCTTTAGCGAAAGGTCGATTTCATCTGGTGTTCTTAGGGATATGTTTTCCGAGCAATGAGTACTGATAAATTTTTTAAATTTGAGCCAATTTGTTCCTTTACCTGTTAGTTTTAAGTCACCAGATGGGGATACTATTTCACGGGTATTAAAAAGAGTAACAATAGTGGGTGTGTGATCTGAGGAGAGTTCCAGGGATGATTCTACACAAACTAAGTTCCTTGCGATATTTCTTGATATTCCAAAATCTATTAAGTCCGGTATCTTATTACGATCTGATAGCCAGTATGTCGGTTCTCCACTTGAAATCACATCCATACCCAATTTAGAAATTGTATCAACCAAAACACGGCCTCTCGGGGTAATTAGGCGTGACCCCCAGAATGTGTGCTTAGCATTATAATCGCCAGCTGCCAGAAAGCGTGAACCTAATGAGTTAAAAAAAGATGTAAACTGATTTTCAGATATCTTAAATTTCGGGGGAGCATAAACTGATGAGATAACTAGGTTCATATCAAACTCCTCTACACATATTGTAGTAGCTTAAAGATAATCTTCGCAAAAATCACACATAAGATAATGCTTTAATCGAGTTTTAATTAATATGCCTGAGCCACCACATGCTCTGCTTCTGGGATCTTTTGTATCATAGAACGTGTATCCTCGAATTGAGAAAGAGCTACGAGGGGTTAAATGAGTTTCAGAAACAAGCATTATATCTATTTGCTTGTTTCTGAGAAAATAATCGAGTTCGTCCTTATGCTGGCGAATGCCGTTTGCGTTCCAAAAGCATATTTTTAGACAGTTCATGGTTTGCCTAACACAGCCTGCAACAAAGTAGATTGCATCCGTATCATCTCCTGCATCATGTTGTTCATAGAGTTCGTAAAGTTGTTTATAGTTTGCACAAGAGAATCAATAGCAGCTTCGAGTCTACTAAAATTAACATTTTGAGCTTGTGGTAGTGCTTTAGGGTTCACAACACTTGCGTAAGACTGATAATCTTTAACAGGGTTTGAGTTTGGCCGGGTGTATTGAGTAAAGGGTTGTTGACGGGGTCGTAGGACGTCTGTGAATGATACTGCCCCGGCATTAGACTGTATGAAGGGCGTATGTAAAGTCCGCGTCTGCATCTGTGCAACTTGTCTTCTATTAACGAAAAACTGTCTTTCGGAAGAGTATACAGGACAGCCCCTAAAATTAGCTGTGTGGCCTCCGCCACAATTGCTACATTTTTTGGCGGTCGTATCGGATCTAGGACTTTTGCAATCACTAGTGCAATGCAATTCGCCGCAAACCACGCAGACAGATGGAAGCTTACAATATGCCCTAGTATGACCAAAGTCTTGGCAGTTATGACATTGAACGGGGCCTGAACGCTTGTGGGGTTCTTCAACAGAAACTCTTCTATACAGAAGGTACCCGATTGAATATATTGGGTGACTCTGGCCCTTTCTCAAGTTTACATCTTCGGGCTCTAGCTCAATACAAAATAAAGGCTGGGGTATTTTTTCCCTATTTTTTATATTTACAACAGACTTTATTTTAAAGCCGTCATTTTCCAGAGCCTCTTTTATCTCTGATGGGTCAACACTATAGTCAATACCTTTAATCACTACTTCCAGACCTTTACAGCTCTTCAATTGATAAGTGTAAACGTTTTTTTTACGGGTTTCAAAATAACTTATCAATTTTCGGAAGTTATCTTCAATATATATTTGTATTTTCGTTTCTGGGATATTACCTCTTTTAAGGGGGATAACGTGAAACGATTTTTCGCCGATAATATCAATCAGATTCCTTATTAAATCGTTTGAGTTTTGCTCTCTTAGGTATACCGGGGGTGGTCTAAAGCTCTTACCTGATGGTGCTGGATCATCTGAGCCATTATCTAGAAGGGCAAATCGATTACCTGATTTTTCAGTATTCTGCTCCCTGATATGTTTAGCTGATGGGGCCGTTTTCGAAGATCTAGGACTGCGCTTTCGCTTCATCACCGTAATATATCTATCCAAACCAATTTGGGTAGATTTTGGAGTTGTTTTGTCATTGCTACTTACAGGCTTCATTTTTATATCTGTGGTTCTAATTTTCTGGGTACCTACTGTAGTTTGAGTTAGCTAGATGGAACTTTTTGTAGCATAATAGTAGGTGCGATCGAATTTTCACTACTAGTTTTAGGATCACTGCTTGGAAAACAACTGCAAGTAGGTGATACAGCCTTAGATGTTTTATTTTGCGCAAAAACTCTGTTAGAGTAAATGTTTACAAGGCGAGGGCGTAGGTTTAGCACTTAAATAGTTTTTATTGTATTGCGGATCAGTTAAATTTTTTGAAATTTTATTTTCAACACTGCTCTCTACACTCATTGTAAAATAAGCATTTCTACCATTTACACTAAGTCTCCTCTCATTTAATGGAGATGTGGGTAAACTCATATACTTGTTGAATTATGTTTGTACAACAACAACAATACAAGTAATGAACAAAGCACTAAATCAATTTATTTTGTTAAACACTTTTTATTTTACTATAATTTATTCTTTTTAAGTAAACCGGAAAATTAAAATTTTTTTTTCACGGGTTGGTTTATTTATTAAGCGTCCAGATCGCTATTTTATTTTTAGTTTAACAGTTTATAACCAATTTTTTTAAATTTATTACGGAACGAGCAAAAAACACGTCAGTCTAGACTGGCTGCCAATTAAGAGTATTTTTGGTGTTAACCAGTGTTATTAATATTTTTTTTGTTACAATAATAAATATTGTTGTTTGTTGTATGTTAGGCAAAAAAAAAAAACAAAAAAAAAATTTAAACATGTATACTACATTCACAATCACTGTACTTGCGGTACAACCCTTGCTAGAGGCTGAGTGTTTCTGTAAATCGGCTAAGAATTTCATGGCATCATGGTAGCATGGCATCATGGGTGGCTAAAAATTTTGTAGTTTGTACATACTGGTTTATACGATCCTTGTAGAAACCGCACTTAGCTCGTGGACCACAACCAAACAAGGCGATTGGGCAAATCGAAACAGTTAACAGATTGAAAGTGACAAATTTGGATACCACAGCTGAACCATTCGATTGGTTACAAATTCGGTTGTCGGCACAAATATTTTTCTGTGCAATAATTTTAAACATTTTCCATTTCAAAAAAGGCGGTTAAGTATAAAAACAAACCTTAATATGTATTTACACAACTTATACATATATTATATGAAAATTTTTTATTTTTTTATATCATGAAATTCGTTTTTTATGTCGGAAATTTTTTGGGTTTGTAAAAAATGGATACGAGTATTAATAATTTATAATATACATAAAATACAAATTAGATGAAAAAAGAGAGGATAGAAACTGTGAGGATTTTAATTAAAAAATATTAAATGACATTGATAATTGATTGAAATGTAATCTCCTACTCACAAACCAACATATCGATGGTCAAAAGCCAACCCCATATAACTAACATTTTTTGTAAACTTGAGCTGAGCAAGCCAAACGTGTTTTTCACCATAACCATGCCATCTTACATGTTTAATTGAAGTTTTAATAGTATTATCAATTACGTAGCGTCCACTTATGACCGTCAATTTATATGAACTGAATTTGCATTAATTTGTAATTTTCATATTTCCCGTGTGCTATTAATGCTAATTTTATTTCAATAACTTTTTTCCCATATTTTTGGTACAGTTGATGTTTGCTTATTTAGAAATTCAATTTTCATTATATTACAATATTATTTCTGATTTGTATATTTACAGTAAAATCAACATTTTTATTTTTGTTTTTTTTTTATTATTATTATTTACATCATGTTTTTCATTTTATCGAAACAAGTATTTAATTTTGTAATGTTTAATTAACCTAGAAGTGTACAATTTAAAATAATTGTATTGCAATAAATCAAAATAAAATTTAACTTTATAATCTAGTTACTGCAATGATTGAAGAAGCTATGTTTTTTGAGGCGTCCTTTTCAAAAAATAAAAATAAATTTTGTAAAAATATTTCTTAAAAATTATATTTTAAAAAGGCAAAATAAAGCTGTTTTTAAGAACTTATCAAAAACATACATATATTAGGTTTGTTTTTTTCGAATTTTATATCTATAACTACTTGTAAAGAAAACGAATTTCCCTACTTACTTGACCTTTCTTTATTTGTTGTAAACAAATACATTTTAAACATTTGGGGCCGCCTTTGTACGAAAGCTGTTTTTATATATAGACTTCGCCGGAACGCGAAATAGAGCAATTATATTGTTTGCCCTGCGCTACCTTTACTTACAAACACATAATTCAGTTGTTAGCTTTTGTTGTTTTTCATATTTTATGAAATAAAATATACAAAATTTTCAAATATTTCAAATATTTGCCAATAATTTCTAAGACTTGGCAGCATTTTTATACATTCTTAATTTTTAAGTAGCTATATCTTTAACTACTAAGCAAGTCCATATCTACTTAAATTTGTATGGAATATTTATTAAAATTTGAAAAAACAAACCTATTATGTTAGATAATTTTTGATGAACTTGTCAAGTATTAATAAAAACCCTGCACAGATAAAACAGATTTGTGTTTACAACCGAATTTGTAGCCAATCGAATGGTTCGGTTGTGGTAACCGACTTTTTCGGTTGACAACTGAAAACCAATTGAGACATTACTGTGACTGAACCATTCGATTGGCAACAAATTCGGTTGTCAGCACGGATCTGTTTTCTGGGTGTATAAACAAAAATTTTGTGCTTTTACTACAGAACATGTAATTTTCTTGTTTTTGTTGAAATTCGAATGTGTTGTTGCTAATGCTAAATTAAAACTATGCTCAAAGTATTGGTTAAACCAGATTATGGGGAAATCCATAACTGGACTTAAACAGATTTTTTTTTATTCAAATAAACACTTTTTTTGTTATATTAAAAACTACCATAGAGGAAGAATAGTATAGAGGATGCAACGCCGACAGCGGCCAAATAAAATTTTATACAGAATACAAAGGTTCGGAAACTGAGAGCAAACAGGGGAAAATTGAGCAAATTTCCCTGATTTCTGCAAAAATTTGAGTAAAATTCCCTGTTTTTAAACCTTTTTTCAAATCCAATTGGGAAATCTGCTAAAAACTAATTGGATTTGTAAAGAAAATCAATTGGAATCGCAAAAAACCAATTTGAAAAAAATGCTGAACCTTTGAAATCTGCACATATAAAAACAAGAGAACGTTTTTTGCGACGTGAGAGACATCGTCATGGTGTGCTAAAACTAAATAACAAAAGTTCGTTACATAAATTGACAAAACATATTCATATTACAGTTCATGCGAAATTTAGTATATACGTATATCATCTTCAGCCCCTATGGTGGAGGGTATTCAAAGATTCGGCACAGCCGAATTTAGCCCTTTTTTACTTGTTAATTTATTTATTTATTATTCAATATTGTAATTGTAATATATTTTTTAATAAAAAAAATAGTTTATTGAAGTTTTTTAATAAAATTTTGCTTTTAAACTCACGGAACGAGTGGAATGAAATAAAATTGACAGATATTCATCATAACAACATTTTATTTCATAACGAGAATGGGAATCGCTCAAAATTAAAACATGAAGTGAAAAATAACTGCGAAGTGAAAGTGATAAATTATTTATCACTTCGCAAAACAACTTTATTCGAAATTGCCTCCCAGGTGATATATCCGAATGTACTGGAACTTTTGAGGTGGAAGCCATTGAAAAAGCCATTGAATAGATCCATTAACCTCGTCCAGTGTTACACAGCCACCAAAACGCCGAACTAAAAAAATCCATCAACAAAACAATAAAAAAAAAGTTACCAGTGCGGAAGTGCACACAAAGGAGAAATCGTGATATTGCCCCAGTAAATGAACAACTCGATCATGTGAAGCAAAGATTAGCCGATAGCCTATATGGAAAAACACCGCTGGATTTATTTAGTCAATTTGTTGATGAGGTTTTAGGTATAATAATCGAGGAAACAAATTGCTACGCTCAGCAGTAGAATTCTGATTTTCTGCTGGACGACATTATGCTTCAACTATTCCCAGGCATTTTGGTGTTGTCTGAATATGACACTGTGCCTGCAGCAACAACTTTAATTTAGACAAGAACGACAAAATGACAAAGGTATTTTTCAACTTTTTCAAAATTATTCTTTTTTATTATGAGCTTATAAGCTAAAAGCTTATGCTATTTGGTATTTGGGAGGCAGATTTTTCAGTTGATGAGCAAATTGTGCCATACTTTGGACGCCATTCATGCCAATTCGTATCGGTTAAAAATTATCGTGCCTATGCTCGGCAGCTGGATATCTTTATGACTGTTCTGGATAGACAGACAACTATAACAAAGAAGTTGTTTTAGGAGCCGATGTGGTTCTTCCCTTGTTAGAAAATACAGAGTTTGCAGAGAGGCAAACTGTGTATTTCGACAACTGTTTTTAATCCTACTACCTCATGTGCCTTCTGACTGAAAGAAGATTTTGTGCAACAGGTACTGTGCGATCAAATAGAATAGGCGGAGCTGAGCTGAAACCCGAATGGCTCAATTGCAGCAACCGACTTTTTAGGTTGTTATTACCGAATTGTTATTGAGGCAACCGAAATACTGTTGCCACAATCAAATTACTTATGTAATTTGGTTTTCTGTTGTCACAACCGAAAAATTCCGTTAGCCATTCGATTGGCTATAAAATTGGTGGTCAGCACGAATCTGTTTTCTCTATGTAAATAGCACGCAGATTTCGATTATTTTTTTTTCAATAACAAAAAATTTGGGCTTCAGGTTCGAGTTTTTAACCCCATTTTATAAAGTTTTAAAAAAATCTTGTGGACGATATGGGTTAACCACTTGAAAGTGTATTTATGACTGTTTTTACCCAAATAATATTATTAGTGTCAACATAACATAGAGGAAGGATAACTATAAAAATTTCACTGTATGCGGCAGCCAAATAAAATTTTGTACAGATTTCAAAGGTTTGGTAACTATGAAAAAAATTAGCACCGCGACCACCTATTCAACAGACAGACGGACGAACAGATGGACATACATAAAGACAGACAGACAGACAGGCAGACAGACAGACAGACAGACAGACAGACAGACAGACAGACAGACAGACAGACAGACAGACAGACAGACAGACAGACAGACAGACAGACAGACAGACAGACAGACAGACAGACAGACAGACAGACAGACAGACAGACAGACAGACAGACAGACAGACAGACAGACAGACAGACAGACAGACAGACAGACAGACAGACAGACAGACAGACGGACAGATAGACAGACGGACGGTAATCGCTAGATCGGCTTAAAATTTCATAAGGATCACGAATATATACTTTGTAAGGTCTTAAACTTATTTTATTTATTTTTTTAATTATATTTATCATATCCTAATACCCTAACCAAGTACTAGCAACAAAAGCTATCGGCTCGTTGTAGCGAAAACTGACAAGAGCCTCTGGGAATTGAACCCACGACCCTAACACTGATAAGCTAGCACGCTACCAACTAGCCAACCGGGGCGCTCGACATGTTACAAACGAAATGACAAATTGATGTATGCCCTCACCATATATGGTGGAGGGTAAAAAATCTGGCTGCGATGTCAAAATTGTGTACAAAATTCTTTTTTAAGCTAAATGTCAAATAAATAACTATTATTTTAATTAAAATTACAAATAAATCATTTCGGAAGTCCTCATGTGCTTTTTATTTTGAAGAAAATTTCTCAACCTCTAAAGAATATTTTTTCAAATACAAATAATGATTATAATGTATTATTTATTAATCTAAAGATCTTTTCTTTTTCTTTAAAAATTCTTATTTTATTTTCAATATTTCACTAACAATTTGTTAGCATCTTCAGGAAAACAAAATTTTTTATAATTATAAAAAGTTGACAAAGATTTTGTCATAAAAATATTTTGTCATAAAATATTGACAAAATGTTTGTCAACTTTAAATAATTATAAAAAATTTTGTTTTCCTGAATATGCTAACAAATTGTTAGCGAAATTTTGAAAATAAAATAATAATTTTTATAGAAAAAGAAAAGTTCTTTAGCTTAATAAATAAATGCAAAACATGAAAAGTTTTAGTAGTATATTATAGAGAATAAAAATAAAAAAAATCGATCAGAGCCAGCAAAACTTCGGTTATCGCTACACATTTTTATTCTCTATAAATTACTTAATTGTGTGACTTTTTATATACCCATTGTTTTGAACAAGATATTGATTACGGATGATTTTGATTATATTCAATTATTGATTACCGCTGACCGCGAATTTTAATACAATTTTTAGATGAAAACTGGAAAAAAACGAAAATACGAATTTTGAGGATCAGTGTGTATGGGGTTTTAGGAAAAAAATCGAAACCGGTCGATTTTTTGAAACTACTACTAACTAAACCTAATAATTTTTGTTTTAAAAAATCTTTACAAAATTATCTTTTCAAAAGTGTTTGAAATATAGTAATTTTCTATGTGATTATTAAAATTTTTGAAATTTGGAAGTTTTACACTTTACTTTTAAAAACTTCATCTAAATACATTTGGGCCTTTATTTATAAATCTAAAAACTTGGTAGATCTTTTATAGTTTTTTAATTAAAAATCTGTATAAAAAATGAAGGGAAAATGTCTTTTTATCTTTACTTATTCACTTTAACCCAAAACTTAGAAGCCTAAAAAACTTTGGTATAATTACACTATATATTTTTGTATTCAGAAATTTTTAAACCTTCAGAAAAAAAACGCTTGTAAATTTACTACTATAAAGTTGGTAAAGTTTTATGTAATATTACGAAAATTCTGTAAATATAAACACTAAATTCGTAAAACTTTTTTGCGCACACTTTCATATACAATAATAATACACACGAAGTATTTTTAGACACTATGTGTTTACAATTAAACACATTATGCCTAAAATTAGTATTATTTTGTCCTAAAATTAGTATTATTTTGTTGAATAAAAATTTTACGCACAAAGTTTGTAAATATACTAACTTATGTATAAACAAATTATGACATATTGAAATTGAAAAAAAAAAACATTTAAAACATTTTCGAAATTTAAAAAGCGTGCTAGCTTATCAGTGCGGGGGTCGTGGGTTCGATTCGCACCAGAGGCTTTGGTCAGTTTTCGCTACAACGAGCCGAAAGCCTTCATTGTGAATTAAATTGCCTTAAAATGTTACATAGATTAAAAAAATATCGGAAGTGAAGATAGCGACTCATGTCTAAAAATAGGACATCCACTTAAAATAGCACTAAAAGATTTTTTTAGTTCTAAAAATCAGCCCTAAAAACAATAAAAATTTTACCTTAAAATTAAAAAACTACGAATTAAAACAGAAACGATATGAATTGAAACAAAATGTAATTTTTCTCACACGTGCGTTTCTACAGTGTTTTTTTTTTTTAACTTTCTGTCACGTAAGGATTTTCCTCACCATTATTGGAAAAATGTGAGAAAAGTTTTCTATAAGCATTTTATGTGAAAAGTTTTTATTTCAAGTGTCAAAATTATTCACAATTTAAAACGGTGCGAGATTTTGTATTTTAGTAGAGTTGGGCTCTATCAATTTTTTTTGACAGAAAAACTATATCTTTATGAAAAATAGAAATGTCTAAAATACAGTTTAGGGAAACCTCTCCGATTGATTCGAATTTTTTACCACTGAGTACGGGGCATAGTTCTTTCGCGGAAAATGTATATCAGCAGTTAATTTGGTACAAAATTCAAAAATGGACTTGGCTGTATATTCGTCACTGATGGTCGGATTGGAACAACATGTACATCATGTGCATTGTTAACCCATTACTGCCCGTTGAAAGAACTTCCATTTTTTACATTTTTTAAAGGTTTTTTTTTTTGTTAAAAACACCTAATAAAATAAAGAGATTTATTAGTATATTTTTAATACCTTAAGTTTTCATTTAAAATATAAATATATTTTTTTCTCACTTAAAGCACCCAAAATATTTGATGCCGAACTTCAATTTTTTAGATGGTAAATAAGAAATACTGAGGAACCATTCCATTGACAAAAAAAATCTAAGTATCGGTGTTTGGTAAAAACTTTAAGCTTAAAAATTAACAAACGCACGATAAATGTATAATTTTTTTTTAAAACGTCTTTTTACATGAAAAAGAGAAGTACATAATAAGATACAAAAGACTGAACCGTTATTCTTAGAGAGAACTAAGAGTAGCCAGTACAATTTCTTTATTTTTTTTCATTTCCTGTACAACAAGACCTAGTCTTATATTTAAAGTACAGGAATGCATATAAAACAATTATTAATATTACAATTATTATAAAAGTTAAAAAAATAATAAATTTAAATTATACAAAAAATTCAAATAAAAACTGTTTGAAGCTATTTGCTTTGCACTCAGAAAAAAACTTAGTAGAAAAATTTGTAAACAGTTTTCAACCCCACTTTACTATTTTTGTACTGATTTTTAGTAAAAAAATTATTATTTAGCAAATCTTTTTGCTATTTACATTTTAAAAATTACAGAGTTGTTACAGAATAGTTACAAATTTTTGTTGCTAATTTCTGAAATCATTTTACAAGTTTTTAAAAACCGATTTGCTAAAATTAGCAAAAATATTTACTAATTTTAAAAAGGTAGATATTAAAGAAAATTCTATTCTAATTAAAACTTACACCTACAAACTAAAATTGCTCTAAAATGTTACATATAATAAAAAAGGGATTGAAAGTGAATATACCGACTAATGTCTGAAAAAAGGACATCCACTTAAAGCACTAAAAAGTTTTTTTAGTTCTGAAAATCAGCCTCAAAAACAATTAAAATTTGACCATAAAAGTAAAATAATATTGACTAAAATATTTTTCAAAGCAGAAATTACCAAATAAAAACAAAATTATTAATTCGTTTATGTTTTAACAATTTTTAAGATTTTTAAGCCTTTGATTTTGTTTTCAATTTTGTATAAAATATTTTTTGAAAAAAAATAAATAAAATAAAAAAAATTTCACGCTCGAAAAAAAGAATATATAAATTTAAAATTTTGTACTAATATTCACAATATTTTGTATTTTTTTTTTGCTGATTTTAGCAAACCGATTTTAAATTCCGCTTTACAAAAAGTTTACTAAAATTTAGTAGCGGCTACTAATTTTTCTACTAATATCATTTTACTACACGTCACCAGACATGTGTTGCTAATATTAGCAAAAAATACCACTGGGCTCAAATGAGCAAAATTTCCCGTAATAACAGCAAAATTTTCAGTTGCCATTACAGACTTTTTTGGTGAGTGTATGTCTTACACAAAACCACATTTACTTATATATGACTTATACATAACCATATCTAATTATGTATGCTATCTAATATTTGAAATATAATAATATATGGTCCATGATCAAAAACATTTTTGAATATGGTATGAGATATAATTGTAAATATATGATTCAATATATGGTCAAATATAAGAAATATTTTTTGATAGGGTATAAGATATAATTATATATGGTACAATATTTGCAAACAAATTTGAGATATTGTTATATATAGTTGCATACTAGAGTATTTTTGACATGTCAATGGTTTCGAAACCCAGCTAGGGAGATACATATTTTTAGTGTTTTTTAATTTTTTTTTATATTAATATTATTTTTACAAAACTTTCAAGTTTGAACTCATTTTGGGACAACCCCTGAAAATTTTTGATATATGACATTAATTTATTTATAACAATCTATATAAATATAAAATTATTTATGATATTTGTTTCCAAAACTCCTATAAGTGGTGAAAATTTATATATTTTTTTATTTAAATATTATAATTATATATCCACATTTTTTCTCAGTCCATATGAAAACGATCAAAATTGGCAAATTTTTGGACGACCCCTCTCCGATTTTAAAATAAATAGTCTCAATCGATTGCCCAGAAAAAATAATGTACCTACATATTTTTTTTTTTTATAGTGACTGGTTTAGTGGTGGTGTACACCACTGTCATGTGACAAAATTGAAGAATTCTTCATAAGGGACCTCATTGAAAGTTGTTTAAAAAAAAAACTACTAAAGCGATCGCAACGAGTGATAGCTCGTTGGAAAGGTATTGAATCAGGCTTTAATTGAAAAATAAAATTTTCCTAATTTTTTTCAGAAATTTACCTTTTTTCTCATGAAAATTAAATTTTCCGATTTTCCACAGAAGCTCCTAAATTTTCCGGCTAATTTTATTTTTTTTGGATTCCTCATAATTTTTGCTTTAAGAATCAGCAATAAAAAATGGGCCCCGACTCCTTGTTTGGACAGGAGAAGAGCATTTAAGAGACCACCTTGTTCTCATTGTTTTTATATTTTTTATAATTGAATTATTTTTAATTATTTAACATTATTTTATTTTATTATTAAAAATACATTTTAAAAATTATTTTACAGTTAAAAATACATTTATGAAGAAAAAATCTTTCTTATTTTGCTGCTTATACTTAATTACAATATTTATTAAAAATTTCAATTGTCTTGGCATCATTATAAAATAAAAGTAACTTTAAATTTAGCACGTCGGCAGACGAAGAGTACCGCTTTACATTAATTGACATATCAGAAATATTTGGTATGAAGCAATGAAACTTTTGCGTTCCAGTTATAGTTTTGACATTATTATATCTGTTTTGAAGTCGTCGCTCCATGGCATCGTGTTCTTTTTGAGTGCATAAAACTGTGTTAATGGCAATTTCCTTGCTTTGAATCCACGAAAACAAATGTTGTACATTTAAGATCTGGTCAGTATATGGCCTTTGCAAACTTGCCTTAGTCGCCATGCGTTTTAGGGTTCCCCCTAACGCATCGCATGGGCCCTTACCGTGGGACGTCGCAAAAAAGTGCCACTCGACCTTGCAGTTTTGTTCTTCTTCAATTATGCAAAGATTGTAAAAATTTTTTTTATTCTTGTACTGAGAAGCCGCGCCGTCTGAGAAAACGTTACTTTGTCGATTGCATCGAATTTTGATCTTAAGAATTCAAACAGTTTCATTTGAAATAAATAAACGGACACATAATTATGAGCTAAACTCTCCGCGACAACAACAAGGCTTACGATCTGTAGTTCGTTATCTTCGTTTTTGAAATAAATGCAAAAAGGATGCACCGTGCACTGGTCGTTTGCCCAGTGATAAGCCTGAATTTCATCCTGAACGAGAAAAGTGTAATTCTCGGCAAAGTCGCTTATCACAATGAATTCATTTTGGGCTAATTTCTCCTTACTTTCCTTTAGAAATTTCGATTGCATCTCGGATATGAAATGGTGCGCCTTCAGTTCATTCAACTTGAATCCGAATTCCTCGATGAATTCCGGAATCTGCTTTACCACGGTCTCAAGGGAACATCTGCCGCTGCTAATTATCCACTGTTTGAAATGCACCTCCTGAATTAACAGCTGTTCAAACTTTTCCGCCAAATATTGCTCTAGCTCGTCAATCTTCGGACAATTGTCGCATTTGGACAGATAACAATTTTCCGTGGGGTATGTGCACAACGACTTCGACAGGAGGTCCCTATATGTTTCAATACTTTCAATTTCTTGCATGGAAAGAACATTAATTTGATGTTTTGATGAAACATGCAAACGCAGACTGAATGCGTTCCGTGCCTGTCTAATGCCAGCACGCATTCTTTTGGTCGTAGGATGGCAAACTTAGAAAATCCCACTTTTTCTGCTGGGTATTTCTCTTTGAACTGATGGTATGCTTCGGATAGATTACATAATAATAATCTGCGCTGCTTGTGTACTTTTTCTCCATCTTCACGTGTGATAACATAGTCACGTGTACCTGGGCAGGCGCGGCTGTTGTCATCATTGCAGTAAAAATCTTGAATCAATTTCACCGTTGCTTCGCTGAGGGTCCTTGAGCCAAATTTCTTGGTGGGAGTCGCCAATATGCCCTTCTGTCGAACTAATTCTTTGCTCTAATTTCTTTCTCGCGATGTAAAAAGATGTTTGAAACTGTTCAGAAATCTTGCGTATAGACCATGATTGAGGCAGCACAGATAAAATGAGATATTTCTCCGGAAAAGTGGTCGCTAAATTGAATTTTCTTTTCAACTGCTCAATCATTTGTTTGCCGTCATCAGCTTGACTGCATTCGTTATCAGAGCCTTCATCAAATATTGTCGCGATTGCACTCATAACCTTGCCTTTTTTATCTTTCCTGTATTTTTCACTTCGCAACTTTCTTTTTCTAATAGGCGTTTCACCTAAAGTGGTAATAGCCTCATTCAAAGGACTCAAAGACATATTGACCATCGGAATGTCTGCCTCACTATCAGATGAAACATTTTGTTCAATTGTCATTTCACTCTCGGATTGTGGTTGCATTTGTTTCAATGCATTTGCTTGTTGAGACAAATCGATTCTACACTTGGGGCAAATGAATTGTGCTTCTTCACCGTATTGTATATTTAATTCATTCATGTATCGCTTCGAAACACCAGTTAATTTTAATACTTTTATCTTTTTCGATCGATGTCCACTCTTGTTAAACGGATTGCAGCAAAATTTATTCATTTTACTTTAAATTGTCTTTACAGCTTCACTCTTTACTTTACAAAAAAAACACTTTAACACTTTCACGTTTAGTATTCAACTGAAATTTGACTCAGAGTGTGTGAAGTATTTATATTTATTTTTTGGTAAAAAATAGGTAAAAAAAATAAGCGATATTTGCTTTTCTTTAATAGGAAAATTTGCGTGAACTACTGGTCATAAAATGTTTTTTAAAGAGGGACTTAATTGGTTACTGCCAATAAGCCGACCACAGGTCATAAAATGTTTTGTAAATTTTTTAAATTACCAGGTAATAAATATTTCGCCATATTTATGGAAAATCCGTGTTTTATGACTTGTTTCTGCACGTGTCATTTTAGGCGAAATATTTATTACCTGGTAATTTAAAAAATTTACAAAACATTTTATGACCTGTAGCCTCAGTCGGGTTTGGTGTGCCATTACATGCCACTGCTGCTATTATCCATGGATTTATGGCCGATCTTGTGAAGGCAGGCAGACCATATTCACTACACACTCAACTTGGGACTCTTAAAAAAAAATTGATTTTTTCTTCATAAATGTATTTTTAACTGTAAAATAATTTTTAAAATGTATTTTTAATAATAAAATAATGTTAAATAATTAAAAATAATTCAATTATAAAAAATATAAAAACAATGAGAACAAGGTGGTCTCTTAAATGCTCTTCTCCTGTCCAAACAAGGAGTCGGGGCCCATTTTTTTATTGCTGATTCTTAAAGCAAAAATTATGAGGAATCCAAAAAAAATAAAATTAGCCGGAAAATTTAGGAGCTTCTGTGGAAAATCGGAAAATTTAATTTTCCTGGGAAAATTTAATTTTCATGGGAAAAAAGGTAAATTTCTGAAAAAAATTAGGAAAATTTTATTTTTCAATTAAAGCCTGATTCAATACCTTTCTAACGAGCTATCACTCGTTGCGATCGCTTTAGTAGTTTTCAATGAGGTCCCTTATGAAGAATTCTTCAATTTTGTCACATGACAGTGGTGTACACCACCACTAAACCAGTCACTATAAAAAAAAAAATATGTAGGTACATTATTTTTTGCTGGGCAATCGATTGAGACTATTTATTTTAAACTCGGAGAGGGGTCGTCTAAAAGGTGATCGCTTTCATATGGAATTGCTCTATATAGAATATTATAATAATTATATATAATTATATAAAATAAGATGATTACATAACCAATTTAGTCTTATTAATTCCGCCATGATATTTAGAAATTTTTTACAAATTTCCGAATATATAATTATATAAGTCCCGAAGATATAATTATATATGACACAATTATACGAAAAATGTAATCTAATAAAGTCAGCCACACACTGCTGAGTGCTTAACTCACTACAACTTTGGCAGACCGAGTTAAAATCCTGGCGAAGACATTGTTTGTTAGAATTTTAATATTTTTTTAATTTTATTTTTTTTATACGTTTTTTAATAAACTAGTTTCGGAATATTGGAACTAAACTGATACACTTCAATTTTCCATTTCTCGGATAAATTTGGATCTTTCTTAATCCCTAAATATATTGCTGGAATTAAGTTTCGTAATAATTAATTAATTTTATGTTATTTTTTTAAATATAAGAAAATTATATGTACTTACTTTAGGAGAAGGTACAACAGAGAATGTATTCATAATTCTATCAGGATATTCTTCACGAATTTTGGAAATCAATAATGTACCTAAACCAGAGCCAGTGCCACCACCCAATGAATGGGCCAATTGGAAACCCTGAAGACAATCACAGCCTTCAGATTCTTTTCGCATAACATCCAGAATGGAATCGACTAGTTCGGCACCCTCAGTATAATGACCCTTAGCCCAATTGTTACCTAAAAAACAATCAATATTTATAGTGTTACCAGAACATAAGTCAATTAATTCATTGCATACCAGCTCCTGATTGACCAAATACAAAATTATCTGGTCTAAATAATTGACCGTAAGGTGATTGACGTACAGAATCCATGGTACCGGGTTCTAAATCAATCAATACAGCACGTGGAACATATTTGCCACCATTGGCTTCAGTGTAATAAACATCAATACGTTCCAGTTGCATATCATTTTCTCCATGATACATGCCATTAGGATCGATACCATGTTCATCAGAAATAATTTCCCAAAACTGTTAAAGAAACAATGGAAATAAATTTTAATTATAATTTAAATTTCTTTTAAAATAGTAGTCATATGAATTTGAATATTTTAAACATTTAAACAATTATATGTACACATACATATGTATACCAGAAAAATATGTTAAAATTAAAAAAAAACAATGTGCGGCTGTTCAACACTTTTCCAGGTGATTGGATATTTTAGGGGTTTATGTTTAAAATAAAACCGAAAGAAAAAATAATTTTATTTAAAATGTTTTATTTTAAACTTTTATTGTTGAATATAGAGGAGTATTTATACAATTTGTTTGTATTTTAACGGAGTCATTTACAGTGTTGCTAATTAAAATAATACAATTTCTCAAATATTAAATTATTATTAATAGCAATTTTTTTAATGCTATTAATGTCACCATTACTGTTTAAAATAACAACCTAATACATATATTGTTCGTTTCACTGATGCTACCACACTTAAATATGGTTATTATGGTGACAGTTATTTGTACAGGTAATTTTTTCTTTGATATTTCGTGAAAAGAAAACTTTTAGCGAAAACTAGAGCTGATTAACGGGCTTTTTTTGTTTAATGCCTACGATAAAGTCAAAAACCAATTTATTATATTTAAATATAAACATTTTTCGAATTTTATTTTCTTGGACTCATAAATTGCTAGTTTTGGGTCTGGAAAATTTAAAACATTGCCCTACGGGAAATGAAGGGTCGATTGATCCAAGGTGATAAATCTGTGATAGATAAATGATAGACATGTCACAAAGTTGGTGTAAAATATAATTCAGTGTCTGAAAAAGTGGTAAATATTTTTGAACATAAACCAAAAACGATCTTTTTGAATTCGATCTAAAGTTTTTGATTTGCGAAATATTAATTCTTAATTTGTTTCTTATAAAAACATTGATCTATTAGGAGTAAAATTTAATTTGCATCTGCAATTTTTATTAAGTCAATGAATTACATATAAAATACATTAACTCATAAACAATTTATTTTAATTCGTGAATCAAAACCAATTCCATTTAATAATTTTTTAAAATTGAATTATTTGATTTTGATTTACTATTCTCTTTTGGAAATTTTCCAAGAATTCTCTTTTTGGAAAAATATTTTTTGGCGATCGGATGCGATTAAAAATAAAGGAAAAGTCGAAAAAATATAGGCAGCCAAAGAGCTAAACTTTGTCCTAAAGCATTAGCGTGAATAGGACTGTCTGGAGCAGATTTGCCTCCACAGACCTGCTTTTAACCCCGCCCAGAATTTGAAAATTTTAAATTCATTTTTTGTTCAATTAAATAGAAAACAATTTTTTGGTCCTTAATTTTGTTAAAATTTAAAAAATATTCACATTCTGTGACTGTATTTTTTTTTGAAGAAATAATTTAAAATCGCCAAATACAAAAAAAAAAAACTTGTGAAAACTTTTGTAATAAACATTCAGGTAAATTCAGTGACTGGACCTTATGGAATCTTTCAAAAACACGTTCTCAATATGAAACACGCGGAAGAAATTTTGACAGGTTACATGCTAACTAATTTTCCTTTGCTCTGTGTCATGTCCCCTTGCAACAGTCAAGTGATATGTCACGAAACTATTCATTCCCTACAAGTTCTGCAACATAACACATTGTGATTGATATGTAACCAGATTTTTATTAATTATTTGTCCTCAGTCTTGTGGTATGTACATTTGAGCCAGTCATGAGACTAGTTATGTGTAAGATAATTCTAACCTGTTCTGTTGCGCATTAACTTACACCAATGCAGTGATATGGTACTCTACCCAAGGTCAGCGATATGTCGCAAGTAGCTTAAAAGGTAGAAATTGCCACCTCCTATGACAAGCCCATGTTAAAGTTACTGGTTACTTTCATATAAGAGAACCAACTCGAGGACCGGTTTCTGCCACAAAGTTCCCGTCACGTGACTAACTCTGTGACTGGTCCATTTCCCGTGGGGTGGCTACCAAAAAAGGTAAAAATAGAATTTAATAGAAAATTCTTTTCGGGATCACTCGAAAATTAGAGCTTACCTAACTAGAACTAGAGCTTACATAACTAGAACCTATAGTTCGTCTTCTAAAATGAAAAAGGGCGTTACTAACATTTTTATTTTTTACGGGAGAAGAAAAAACGGCAATAGAAAGTTTTCGAAAATCGTAAAAAATTCTGACAGTTTTGTTCACAGAACTATACAATTTTGTGGAGAGATGTAGTTCAATGCAGTAATCAACTCAACTCAATTTTAAATTTTTACAAGCAAAAAACTCGATAAATTAAAAACATCACAAATTCGAATTTTATACATAAATCCGCTATTTTCATTGTAGAAATCCAAAATTTTATGTAGGCAGGTATTTTAGCCAAATAAATCATAATGAGCAATAAACCAGATTTCAGAAATAGTTACGCCCTTTTGTATTTTAGCTGACGATTTGTAATACAAAAAATTTTATTTATTTAACATTTTGATTGGTTAAAATATATCAACCAATCAGAATGGTTTTAAAACTGACCATGTCAAAGCATAATACTAATTAAAATTTAAAACATAGGTGTGCTATAAATTTTTATATAGTGAGGACTTTCAACTTTTGTCTGTTTCGATTTGCGTAATTATTTTTGGGATATTATTAACTAAATATGACACAGATACTTATTACTTTGTCACATTAAAACGCATTCTGGGTGACATTTGTAAATAGACTTGGTCTAACATGAAATGATTTCAATCACAAAGTATTTAACATATAGAGTAGAGTATTCAAAAACCGAAAACCGGTCAACCGGTTTCTTTTTTTTAAAACCGATAGGTTTAGAATATTTTGTAAATTCGAAGAAAACCGAAAACCGGTCCTTTTATGTTCGGTTAACCGTTTTTTTTTTAATTACATCAACTGGGTTACTTGGTCTCTTTTATTTCTTCCGAACACTTTTATAATCGTTTGTTTGGTTATGAAGATTTAGATGTAAGTCTGATAGATTCCGATAAAGACTTAACTTTGGATATTCCAAATTCAAATAGCTTAATTTCTGATCTAAATAACACAATAAACAGTATTCAAAATCCTAAAAAAGAGACTGTACCAAATCATTCATCATTATATGTGATATTCTCCGAGAAAAGGGACCTAGTGTGTGAAAATGAAGTTTTGAGAAAAACGCATTTAAAGTTTATCACTGTAAACATTGTTTTAACTTTTGCTTATATCGATGTAATGTTTTTAAAAAAAATTTTTCATTACAAAAATTAATTAGTTATATATTCTTCATTTGAAGTACGTTATTTATTTATAAAATATTTGAAAACCAAAACTAATTATTATAGTAATAATACTAGAGAGCCCGATTAAGGGACTTTGTATATATAAAAATTGTTATTGTTAACTAATGTTTATTATAGTTTAAGTTTGTTATATATTGCAAATTAATAAACACTAAAAAAAAAAGTGAACACACCTTCAGTTGGGAGATGCGATTTGGTATGGTTAGTTATGATTTTGTGCCGACTTTGGTAACGTCATGCCTATGTGGTGACGTATTTCTTTTTTCGCTTTTAGAGTGACAATTTAAAACCAAAAAATTAAAATTTTAATGTTTTTCTCATTTTTATCGATTTTCCCAAGTTCGTATTGTACGTTTTTATGGGGCAAATAAATTTTCATCAGAAATCTAACTCATTTCATCTTATTCTGTACCCTTTTAGGTTCCAGAATCCACTCTTAATTCCAAACACGTTTTTTGACACACTAGGTCCCTTTTCTCGGAGGAGGTCACATATGATGATTTCATATATATTGATAAATGCGACAAAAGAACTGATAAGTTGACAATTTATATAATTGTCTTTTGACTATATGTCCAACATCTACTATTAGTGAAAGAGTATTTTCCACTTCTAGCTTTATCAAAAGCAAACAAAAAAATCGTCTTAAAACGAAACATTTAAATTGCATATTATTTCTAAAATATTATTTTAGAACTGAAAAATAGATTTTCTTTTTACATATTAAAAAAATGTAAAAAATATTGGTTGTAAGTTAATTTTTTGTTGAAATGAAATACAATATACAGTGAGCGAAAGAACTATATGTGCATAGTCTGTCTTTACATGTTTAACTCTCTATATTTTAATAATGCAATTAACGGTAAAATTATAGTATGCAAAAATGTTGACAGATTCTCTACACATATTTTTGTTAAATTATATTAGTAATTTGCTCTCTCAATAGTACCGTTATCAGCAGGTATTCTTAACATTTGAACGTGCGAGTGCAAGGTTTAGAGATTGATTTAATTATAATTGATTTAATTATAATTGGCGGAATTATAAAAAAATTTTTACCATTTGATACAGAAAAATATTCCTCGCGGGTATACATTGAGTGAATCAGAACAAATTCGAATTAAAATTTTGTTTGAAACTGGCTAAAATATTAAAACAATATCGGAGAGCATTAAAAGACATCGAAATACAATAGCAAACTTTTTGAAAAATCCGGTTAATTATGGTTATACCAAACGAAATGGTCGCAAGTCAACTGTTGGCGATAGGGGTAAAAGGGAAATTCGGCGTTTAGCTGCTTCAAAAACATGAGTGCTGGACAGATAAAGCAGCAATTGGGTCTAAATATTATCAAAAGAAGAGTTCAATAAATATTAAGCACCAGTGAACATCTTCTATATCGCAAACGATTGCCTAATCCAAAACTATCGGAGAAGCACGAAGTTGCTAGAATGGAATTTGCAGAAGCACACGAATTTTGGGACTATGAGTGGCAATCAGTTATTTTTTCAGATGAGAATAAATTTAACTTAGATGGTCCTGATGATTACCAAATGAATTGGCAAAACTTAAGGCTTTCCCGTCAAACGCGATGTGCAAGCAACTTTCAAGGAGGGTCGCTCATGTTGTGGGCCTCATTTGGGTATCGTGGCAAGAGCAACATTTGCTTTATTTCGAACAAACTGTATGCTGAACGATATGTAAAACTTCTTGATTCTGAGCTAATAGAATTCGCAGGTGCAAATCACGGCGATAGTTGGGTTTTACAGCAGGATAATGCACCCATACACAATGCCAGACACAAAAAAAAATTTTTCGAAGAGAGAAATATCCCCGTATTGAAGTGGCCTGCGGTCATTCCGGATTTAAATCCGATAGAAAATGTATGGGGCATATTGTCTAAAGCGGTTTACAATAATGGAAGGCAGTTTGACAATTTAAAATTGCTTAAAACTGCCATTCAAGAAAAATAGGCTAAACTGGACTGCAACGCCTCATTGATTCAATGCCACGACGGATAACTGGTGTGCAAATTAACAGAGGGAGTCATACTAAATATTAGCTTACAAAAATAAAGAATTTTTTATGTATTTTGTTTATCTAGAATTGAAATAAAATTTTAATTTTGCACATATAGTTATTTCTTTTGACAATGAAGTGATAACAAAGAACACCTGCTGATAACGGTACTATGGAGAGATCAAATTACTAATATAATTTAACAAAGATATCTGTAGAGAATCTGTCAACATTTTTGCATACTGGAAATTTACCGTTAATTGCATTATTAAAATTAAAGAATGTATTTTTTTATTTTTATTACTTTATATATTAAATTTCTGTTTTTTTTTGTAATAAAAACAATTAAAAAATTATATAAGCTTTTTAATCAAATTAAAAAAAAACGAAAAAAACGGTTAACCGGTTTATTATGCAAAAACCGAAACCGGTTTTTTAGAAATCGATTTTTCGAAGAAAACCGAAACCGGTTTTTTCCCGCTTACCATTTTTAGCAACAAACTGTGTGCAACAAAGGTGAGTTTTGTTGGCAACTTTTAGTACTGTCTAGCAGTGCTGCCATTAAGCCTTATATGTAGGCTTTTTACACTGAACAACATCTTTGTGACACGCATGGAAGATGTTGAAAATGTGAAACAAGTGTTTACATTGGCAACATCTTTCATCTGTTATTTATTAAGCTGTCAAAAAAATAAATGAGACGCATAATTTGTGTTTAAAATAAAAAATGGATTGAGTAGTTGTTGCTTTGCAAGAACAAAACCGAATTTTAATGTAGTACATTGAAATATTAAAGGCCATTCTGGAAGAAGATGATGATGAAGAAGAATTTTTGGTAGACAAAAGTATGAAATTCTCACATCTGCCGCTCATTTTCCTTTGTTGAATAAATTTTTTTTCTGTTTATTTTCTGCAATGTCAGTTTGCTAGTGATGGCACAAGAAAAATCGATTTTTTTTTTGTAATTTTTTTAGTGATGACACTTAAAATAACGAAAGATATAAGATGGAACAAAATGTAGATGTAGAAAGATGTAGATTTTTTAGCCTGTATAATTCTTATGGGAAGATGTTGACATCTATGCAAATTGAAGAAAGATGTAGTTTAGTGGAAAAAGGCTATTAGGAGTTTTCAGGCTGAATTTCTCAAAGATCAACTCTTACACTATATATATTGAACACTTTTTGTTTCAATCAAAATACTAAGGGGTTGTCACTGCGCTTGTATATGTTAAATTAGTGTACCAAAGTTCAATAAATTATCCTTATATTTGCGACATATTTGAGTATGTTTGATATATCAAATTTCATTAAAGTATTTTTATGTTTGGGACCTGTGTTGTGTGACAAGCCTTAGAGGAAATTCTTGGGGGACCTTTATATGAGCACTAAGTATAAAAATGGAACAATTTTATAAAAAATAAATAGGGACATATGACTTAATGTACAAAAAACCTTAACTACAACATCATTGGACATCGTAAAATCGATTCGAAAACTGTTTCTAAATCGATCGGTGTATTATTTTTTGTTGTTACCCTGTAAGAGACTGACCTGTCCCATGACTGATCCGTTGGGGCAGGATCGGATCCGACATGTCGCAGGACTAACACAAAAGCACTTGTCATAAGACTAACACAAAAAAGAAACAGTCACAGAATTGGCGCACTGGACACATCTGGGGATGAGTCTTAAAATAGATTTTCACTAAAATAATTTGAAAAAATATACTGGGCCTAAGTATGGCTCGATTACACAACGTTCTGCTTACAAGGCAAACGCTCTACTGCAAAAGAAAGAAAAAACAAAAGGAAGATTTTAAAACAATAAAAGAAAAAATGGAAATGGGTAAAACAGTAACACTATTTGGTACAATTTTAGTAATATGGCTTAGGATGACAAGTCAGTGAATAGTTCCTTTGAGGACAATTGACCCCTCATTTCTCTCATTCATGTATCAGGGTAACCAGTGGCACGCCCAGGATTTTGTTTCTATAATTTTTTTAAAAAAGCTGGTAATTTATCACACTGACTGAGGTCTAATGTATACATTTAATATTGTACTTAAAAATTAATGCGACGACTTTTTGACATAAAAATGTCAACAATTTGGTCAGGGGCACCTCCTCACAATATACAGATTTTAGAGCCAATGCAGAAAGTCTTACTTCGTCCATTGAATTTCTTAAGTACGCACTGATTATTTTTGTGTTGTAAAGCTTCTAACCGCTTTTAGATCGTGTTGATAAAATTCTATAAGGCTACAAAATGCTTTTGACGAAACGTCGACTATGCTTGGTACAATATTGTTTACATTCTATACCACATTTTAATGACCGTAAAATCTCTTTATCATACTTGAGATTATTTCATCTCTATATGTAAAGGAATAACGTAACTGACTGACTGATTCAACATCGCTCAGCCCAAACCGATTGAGCTATGAAGCTGAAATTTGGTATTCCTTCGTGGAAGGGAAAAAGGGAGAAAAACTCCCCTTTCACGGCGTTCCTCAACCCCTTTAGCTATAAACTTAAAATTTGCAACATGCCTCCCTTGGAGTATGTGCTAACTCCTTGATAAGGTACATTTTAGAATTTTGACCAGTGACGTAGTAAAAATGGGATTTAAAGGGCGAAAAGTCTCTCCCTTAAACGGCCTGCCCAAACCGTTGGACCTAGGAAGTTTAAATTTGGTATGCAAGCTGCTTCTGCTGTATAGATAATAGCAAGAATGTGATTTTTGGAAAATCCAACGGGAGGGGCAGAAAAGGGTAAAATTATCCCCCTTGGCGGCCTGCCAAAACCGCAAGAGCCAGCAAGTTGAAATTTGGTGTATTGGTTCCTCCTTCGGTGAAGACATCCACCCAGGGATTTTTGAAATTCCTACGGGGAGGGGCAAAAAGGGGAAAATTCTCCTCTTTTACGGCTTGCCAAAACCCCTTTAGCTAGAAACCTGAAATTTGAAATATGCCTTCCTGGGAGTATGTACAAACTCCTGGATAAGGTACATTTTAGAATTTTGGCCAGTGACGTGGTAAAAATGGAGGCTTAAATCCCGAAAAGTCTCCCAGTTAAAGCCCTACCCAAACAGTTGGACCGAGGAAGGTAAAATTCGGTATGCAAGCTCTTCCTCCAGTGTAGATAACAACTAAGACGTGATTTTTGGAAAATCCAATGGAAGGAATAAAAAACGGGAAATTTACCCCCTTGAGGGACTGCCAAAACCGCTGGAGCTGGGAAGTTGAAATTTGGTATATCAGTTACTCCTTCGGTGTTGCTATCCATATAGGTGGAATTTTCGGACATTCCTACGGGGAGGAGAAAAAAGGGGAGTCTCCCCTTTAACGGCCTGCCAACATTTATTTAGCTAGAAAGCTGATATTTGATATATGTGTTACTTAGGGAATGGGCTAACTCCTCCTTTAACGACATGCCCAAACCACTGAACATGCCAAATTGAAATTTGGTATATAGGTTGACTCTCCAGTGTAGACAACAGCTAAGATGGGATTTTTGAAAAATTCAACGAGGAGGGACAAAAAAGAGGAAAACTCTCCACCTCTGGAGTTGGGAAGTTGAAATTTGGTACATAGGTTCTTCCTCCAATGCAAATGTGTTAATGTGAAAATGTGTAACTATATATGTAAATATTTATTTATTTCGTTCAACATCGCCCAGCCTAAACCGCAGGATGTAAGACACTGAAATTTGGTATGTAGGTTCCTCCTCCAGCGTACACATTCGCTAAGGCTGAGTTTTTGGAAATCTCTTTAGGGAGCGGCGTGGTAAATATGGGCGTTCAAATGTAGATTTTGTAATATTTGGAAAATCCTACGGGGACGGATAGATAAGGGAAAATTCTCAACCTTGACGTCCTGCAAAACCGCTGGTACATAGCTTCCTCCTCCGGGCAAAAAGGTGAAAAGTCTCCCTCATACCTGGCTACCAACACCGATTTACCTAGAAATCTGAAATTTAAAATATGTGTTAACTGGAGTATGGGCTAACTTATTCTTGAGGTACATCTTAGAATTTTGGCCAAGGACGTTGTAAATATTGGGGACTTCGGGTAATTATCTGGGGAGTCCGTGTACTCCGGCAGTGGTGGACGCTACAAGAAGTGTTGGATGTGGCCTGTTTGTGTGCAGTTATGTCAATGCGCATCATCATATCTGGGGAGCTCGGACATTAATGATAGGGGTGAGTTACTCATTCAATATATTATGAATATTAACCTAACTATATGTAATAGGGGTAATGAACCAACCTTCATTACTAGAAATAGACAAGTGGTACTGGATATTACCCTTGTCTCTGAGGAACTAGCGGATAGGATTTGGAGCTGGAAAGTTTTGGAGGATCATAGCTTTTCAGATCACCGTTATATAATCTTTTGTTTAAATGAGGTACATAGCATCCCACAGTCTGCGTTTCCACCGAATGATCGGAAAGCAGACTCTTTTCGAGGGTATCTGACATGAACGTTCGGGATAAAGGGGACATTGAGCGATCAGTGGAACAGGTTACGAATGCCATGAATGACTCGCTGCTAGCTTCATGTCCCAATGGTAAGGCTAGGGGAAGGAAATGAGCGCAATGGTCGTCCCCAGAGCTAGCGGATCTTAGGAAGTGCTGTAGGAAATTCTTTAACAGGGCAAAGTCCACAAGGGTTTCACAGGACTGGGACGTATATAAGGATAAACTTAGAATATACAAGAGTGCATTGAGGAAGGCTAAGAATAGGTCCTGGGTTGAATTCTGCAATGTCGAGGACACCTCTGAGGCTGCGAGGCAAAGGAGGATATTGGCTTCCACACAATACACGGTAGGATATCTTAAGAAACCGCATGGGGATTGGACAACGTCCAGCAGGGAATCGCTTTAGATGCTCCTGGATACTCATTTCCCTGGTAACTACCGAAATGGGATTTCTGCGGTCAGCACTGCAGCAAGTCGACCTTCGTCCACTGCCATGGAAATTATGACCGAATTCAGAATTGCATGGGCGCAGGAGGGGATTGAATGGCGCGCAGGAGGGGATTGAATTTGGGCTCATATCTCTTTAGAGATCTGGGCAATTTAGCTGATGTCGATATTTGCCGACTTAGGAGTTTCCTGCGGCAAACGGGTTGGTTCGACGGGGCAGACTAGTGATATGCTTCTGCTAGCCCCTGTCGTATCACAATAGTCTTTAAAGTCTAAGGGAGTCTGCTCGGCAGATTACCACACTTACCTAATCCTTACACTCACCAAAAAAAGTCTGTAATGGCAACATGGAATTTAGCTGTTATTACGGGAAATTATGGTAATTTGAGCCCAGCGGTACTTTTTGCTAATCTTAGCTACTCATGTCTGCTGACGTGTAGTACAGTGAAATTTATAGAAAAAATTAGCTGCCGCTATTGAATTTTTGTAAAGTTTTTGTAAAGTGGAATTCAAAATTTGTTTGCTAAAATCAGCAAAAAAATATTGTTAATATTGGTACAAAATTTCATTTTTTTTGTCGAGCATCAAAATTTTTTTATTTTATTTATTTTTTTCAAAAAATATTTTAGGCAAAGTTAAAAAAAATGAAAGGCTTAAAAATTGTAAAAACAAACGAATTTATAATTATGTTTTAATTAGGTAGTTTCTGTTTTAAAAAATATTTTAGTAATATTTTTTTTTACTTTTAAGGTCAAATTTATATTGTTTTTAGGGCTGATTTTTAGAACTAAAAAGCTTTTTAGTGGTATTCTAAGTGGATGTCCTATTTTCAGGCATGAGTCGGTATCTTCACTTTCGGTCCCTTTTTTTAACTATGTAACATTTTAGGGCAATTTAAGTTTGTAGGTGTAATTTTTAATAGAAATAACATTTCCTTCAATATCTACTTTTTTAAGGTTAGTAAATTTTTTGGCTAACTTTAGCAAATCGGTTTTTAAAAGTGTAGAGGAATAATTATTATATTTAAAATAAAAAACCTTAGAGTTGTTCAAAAAACATCAAAGTTTGAATTCGCAATCTACACAATGTTGCCTATATACCTTAATGTATAAAAAGTCTGTGCTGAGTTTCAGCAAAATTTCTTTATATGTATTTAGAGGTAGCACAAAAAGATACCTTATAAGAATTAGTAACTTTCTAATATATTTTTAATTAATATGCATAAAGGGATTATGATATCAAAATTTAAAAAATCTACTAACTTTAAAGTAGTTCGCGATTTTTTTTATATACATAAAAATAGATATTTTATTGAAAATATCAAAACTTTCAGAAAAGATGTATGTTAAATTTCAACTTGCTAACGCCTTATATGAGTAAATTTCACAAATTTGATCCCAATTTTTATGAAAATTACAAATTTGCAATCAAAATCAAATTTTATTATTATCAAAATCAAATTTTATTATTATCTTATATCCTATCAAAATTTTCTAGGAATTGTTGTTGGTTCTGTATAATTTATATATAAGTAAATATGGTCCCGTGGAAAACTAGAAGTGGTGATATCTGAAAAATATAAGATAATTTAAAAAAAAATAATGTAATATATATGTATTTATATATGGAAATATATTACTAGATAAGGCCACATATGATTATATCTAGTTTTTTACTCGGGCAATTGGATATTAAGGAAGACCATATTAAAGAAGACCAAATTGGATATGAATAAATATTTCGCCAGATTATTATCCTTAATCGGGTATATAGACACCCATACCTCGACGTTTTTAATTTTGATGTTCGCGGTTTAACTCATTGTCGAATATATTATTTTTCTCTTTTGAGTTTCTCGGACAAATATGTATATAAATGCCAACCTATTAAGCATTTTTATATACACTTGCCCTTTTATTTTTTTTTATATTTAAAAAATGGTATACACTGAGATAATTATCTATATGATATTAATGAATTTTTTCATAGTCAATAAAATTTCGCGGCAGCTCGTCCATTTTTTTTTTTTAAGTTTATTTAAACCAATTATGTATGCTTAAACTATAAATAAACAAATAGTCCCCAATATAACTTATTATTATACATAGTCCCATATTCGGGCTCTCGAGTACATTAAATATATATTAAATTTACAACATGTTTTCTAATTAAATATTTTTTTTATATGAATAATTGTATATAGTTTATGTAAAGAAAAATAAGTTTTGAAAAAACTTTACTTTTCTATTGCAATAAAATAAAAATGTTATAAAAGTCAAACGATAAAAAAGATGCAAAATGGTATTAGTTAAGCCACCAGTATTTTTGTTTATTTATATTTGGGATTATATTTTTATCCTCTGAGTATATGCTTGTATCAAATCTGCTATTGTCGTTTGAAAGTACGTTACAGTGTAGTTTTATTATTGGCTCTTCTATATATGTGGTAGAATATAGGAATACCGTTTTCATTTTGGATAAATCCTTTGCTGTCGAGGTATAGGAAAGCCTCAGGTGGTACATATCCACTTTGTAGTGTTTGGCATATATATTCTTCATTTATGTGGTATGGAGCCATAATTAGATTGTTGTCGTTACATTGAGTACTTTTTAAAACGTGATTTCTTATAAGATGAATAATAAAATTATCAATCCTACTAATTTTAGCTTCACTGTATAGTTTTTTGTTGGATATATATTTTATATATCCACTTTCTGAGGATCTATAGAGTGCTGTGTATGCTCGCAAACATTTTCTTTCGAAAATTCGAATTTTTTCCATATATGATGGTGAAATGTTAAACCATATTTGGCTGCCATATGTTAAAATTGGCCGAATCAAAGATTGGTATAATATTATTTTTACTCTTGAATTAAAATATTGTGAGAAAAATAGTTTTTTGTACATAAAAAAGCATTTCTCGCTTTAATAAGCTGTGCATTTATATGATTATTAAAATATAAAAAATTATCTAGATGAATACCTAGATATTTCACAATTTTTTTATTTGGAATACATATATTTGAACCCGATTTTATGCCAAATTGCTTCCACTTAGTACGGATATTATAATTACATTTTGATACCGGAGGACGAAAGAGTATTGTTTCACATTTTTTTTCGTTGGTTTTCATGTTCCAGTCATTGGCATATTTTTGCACGATGTTGAAATATATTTGTAGTTTAGCATTAATTTTTTCGATTTTGTTATCAGCATGAAAAACAATTATATCACCAGCAAAACCAATAATAATATTGCATACGTGGAAAGATTTATTATTTAACATATTATATATAAGAAAAATTAGATGAGCAGGAAATTTATACTTTATTAGTTTGTATATTAACCCTGGAATCCATATGCTATCAAAGGCTTTTTCAAAGTCAATCAAGCAAGCTCCTGTACATAAGGATTTATTTTTATTCTAAGTTATGTTTGAAACAAGGAAGTGAATTGCATGGATTGTTGAATGTTTATATTTAAAACCAAATTGTCTTTCATTAATTAAATTATTTTTTCGCATAGTTTTATAATATTTTTGTTAATACAAATTTCGAAGACCTTACTTATATTGGGTAATAAGCTAATTGCGCGAACATTTTTTACATTAGTGATATCTTTATCTTTTTTAGGCAGTATTACTACTTTTGCAATTTTCCACGCTCTAGGAATATAGGAATTATTTAGCATATTATTAAAAAGGGTACAGTATTCTGATATAATATTATCAGGCATTTGTTTCAGTATAATATTAGGAATGTTGGTTGAGTGGTTAGTTTCGTACTCACTTTTTGTTTCAAAAAAACTGGAGAAATTATGGTCAACGTCAATATGCAAACTATTCTCATGATCAATCTCTTTAAAAGAATGAACTGATTCTAGGAAAGCACCAATTGTATTCAGTATCTGATCATGATTTCTTACTATGAATTTGTTACTATTTTCTTCTCTTTCTAGTTCATCTGCCTCAATTCCTGCATTTCTAAATATGAATTCTTCACTTTGAGGAATTTTTATAATATTAATGTTTTAAGGTTGTGTTGTTCTCACTTGCTTTTTAACTTCGCTAAACATGTTCGCCGAGTTTTTTTGATCAATACTTGTCAGTTTTTTTTGAAAATAATTGTTTACCGATATAGTGAAGTTGTCACTAATAAGCTTCTTAATTAGCTTAAGTTTTATTTTAAGCAGATTAAGTTCTATGGGTGTTAAGAATAGTTCTAATCTATTGTGTTTTTTAATAGTATTTAAAATTTTACCTTTTTCTGCTTGTTATTTCCTAATAGTAGGATTGACAAATTTTTTAATCGAATCATGCTTTCTGCATTTTAGAACAGTTCTTTCTATTGAATGATTAATACATTCATTAAATCGGAGTAAATGAAAATCTATCTCTGGAATTTTTTCATTATTGTTAAGCTCGTTTATGTTTCTTTTGAACTTTTTCCAGTTAGTTTTTTTGTATATGTACTGTTATATAGGTACTTCTTTAAGCAAAGTAAGTGGATGATCATCTTCGTCGTTAAGAATGATGATTTGTATAGCGTTATGATCACTATCACTATCATAATCATAATCAAAAGTTTTAAGACAATTAATGGAGTTATTTTCTTTATGAATAGTTAAGCGTGAGTCAACAATACAAAGATCTAAATATGAACCACAACGAGGGTATGATGGTGTAACAGAGGCATACAGATTACATCTGAATTTTATTTCGTTGGTTGCTATCCATTCTCTTAGTAAACTACCTTTTTGATTATTTAAATTATTGCCCCAATCAATGTGTTTGCAGTTTAAATCTCCTGCGAGTATGTAAAAATGATTAGGATTTTCTAAATGTAAGGATTTAAAAAGGCTAAGAAGGTCATTCTTAAAATGAGTATAATTATTACCCGAAGGATAATATGCCGAGATAACAAATAACATTTTATTTGAAAATAATGAAATTTTTAAAATGCAAGTTTCTAAGTGCGTTGCGACATTTATAATGTTGTTGGTAAACTGTTTCTGTTTTATATCATTTTTTATCAATATCGCAGTTCCTCCACCCCTTTTTGCATCTTTTCTATCCTTACGTATAAATTGGTAATCTTTAAAGTTAAGCTTGTGTGTAGAATTTAATTTCGTCTCGTTAAGCAGAACTATGTCCGGGTTATGTATATTTATAAAATTAATTAAATCATATCTCCTACTTAATTTTATAAGGGAATTAACATTGATTTCAATTATATTTAGATTCTTTAATATTGTTTTAGACATTGTAATAAATTAAACTTCTAACATAGAAAAAACGCTATCTATTCTAGATGCCTGTATTTGTAATTGTTTTTGTAAATTAATTATTTGATTTGTTAAATTCTGCATCGAATTTTTAAACTCCTCTAAAGCAAAGGTAATTGGGTCATTAAATGTATTATTATTTTTAAGGACGTTAGCGAAGCTAATGTTTGGATTATAATTAATTGAGTTTGGTGTGGTTCTACTTTGAACTAAACTTTGTTTTTTGGCACGAAGCTTCTGTTGAAGTTCTTTATATTTTTCGCATCCTTTATAGGATGCTGGATGTCCGTATTTATTGCACACAACGCAAAACAGCTTTTCTCTCTCATTTTCTTCTATCTCGTTTAGTGAACATTTGCCAATTTCATGATTATCCTTGCATTTCACACATCTTGTTGGTAAGAAGCAATTTGAGGCACTGTGGAAAAAACTCTGACAATTTCTGCATTGTGGGATTTCAGTTTTTCTTAGAGGTTCCCAACGTATGCAACGATATAGGAGACCGTTTATTGATTTCAGCTCATTGGTTTTACTTTCACCACTTAGTTGGACAATATAATATATTTTTATTATATTATTATAATTATTTATTTTATTTTATAAACAATATTTGTTATGTTCAATTTCATAAACAATATTAAATCAATGTGAAAATATTTTTTATGAGCTTTAACAGGTTAATGTTGTTTATAAAATTACTACTTCTATTTGTTTAAATGTTAATTTAATTTTTTAAAAAATTTAATTTGTTTAAATGTTAAATATTTTTTATGACAAAATGTTTGTCAACTTTTCGTAATTATAAAAAATTTTGTTTTCCTGAAGATGCTAACAAATTGTTAGCGAAATATTGAAAATAAAATAAGAATTTTTATAAAAAAAGAAAAGATCTTTAGCTGAATAAATAAAATATTAATATTGAAAAAGATCAAATAAAGTTATATAATTTACAATTTTTTTATATTTTCTTAAGACTTTTTTTGTTTTTTTTAACATTAAATAATTAATTTAAATAAAATTTTAAATTAATAATTAAGTAATCCATATATAGACTAAAAACATCAAAATTTTTATAAAAATCCTCTGATACAAACAAAATACAAACGGTTTTATTTCTATTTTTTGCTCCGATTTAAAAGAATTTATAAAAAGATTTTAAAACCATTTTATTTCTCATATATTATTTTATTTCTCATATATTACTTTAGAGCTGTAATATGACCTATGGATACGTCTTATATAGCAAAAGATCGAAAATCTTTAGTATAACATATTTGCTAAAAAACTCGAAAATATCGATTCAGATACAAAAAAGTTATGCCCAAAACATATTTTTTTTAAATACCTATTTTCTGGAACCATAAATCTTCCCGAGTCCAAGTTTTATCACCAAAATAAATGGTTAATTTCCTCTTAAAGGCGTCCGTATATAAATTTGTCCATTCCATATATGTTCATATATACACTTCAGTTTTTTCCCAACCATGGTGAAGGATATATAAAATTCGGCATAGCCGAATTTAGCCGCTCTTACTTGTTTTTTTATATTGTCAAATTAAATTATTGCCATAGTATATAGTTTGGTATTTTGTTTACTTTTTTATGCTAAAATACATCTCTTTCATTGCTAAATGGCAACTCTAGTATAAATATACAAAACAAAGTTAATTTATATGAATAATTATATGTGAATAAAATTTGTTATTTATTAAAAAAATAAATTAGATTTTGATAGTGTTTAAGTGACGGTGAAAGTGTATACATTCGTTTATGCCTTAAATGTATTGGATCTACCGGAGGAGCGGTGAGTAAAAACAAAACAAAATGTAAGTTCTCTTCATTTATGTAATTTTTCAGTTTCATTGCTAGATTTCGCATCAACAAGGAAGTTTTTTCAATGATCCTTAATGAAACACAGCCAAGATTAAAAGCAGCACATCGAACCACTCACAGACATACAAGCTCATGCAAAGCTTTCTACGTTTTTGGCTCTTTTTGGCAAATGGTGGCTACCAAGCATTAGTGGGAAACGAGAATGTTTCATCCATGTTGAAGTCGCAGGTATCGAAAATAATTAGTGAGCTGCTAATCATCTTTGAACAACACCTGGGACCTAAATGGATTAAATTGAAAAGAAAGGTAGATGAAGAGAACAAAACAAAAGAAAGTTTTTATGAAACTGCTTCTATTCCTGGCATTGTGGGTTGTGTAGATGGAACACACGTTCGAATAAAGGCCCCTGGTAATGAAAGAAATCATCTTTATTATAATAGAAGGATTTATTATAGTTTAAACGTAATGTTGGTAAGTACTATATGTATTATATACACACTCACATAGTAGAATAGCGAAAAGAGTTAACCAAATCGCCTATTAACGTATCTTCTTATTTTCGCTAGATTGGAGACCAAAATATGGTCATTAATTATGTAGATGCACGCCACCCTGGAGTCAACCACGATGGTTTTGTTTGGGACCAGAGTGCCACAAATCATTTTTTAAAATCCAATTATCTAAATGGAAAGCGAAATACATGAATTTAAGGTGAAATAAAAGGTTTTGTTAGTATTTGCATTACATTATTTTTAGGTGCATATTAGGATCGAGAGGATCGCACTATAGCCCCGAAAAAGCAACAAGCATTATAAACGCATGTTGCATTTTGCATATCATCTGCATTTTTTATCGAAATAGCTGGGAACCTTGTAGCAGCGGAATTTTGGAAAATCTAAATGATGACGATGGTGATAATGCTGATAATGAGGCACTTACCGAAGAAGCAGATGCTAGAGCAACACGAGCTGAAATATTAAGGAATATAATAGGAAATACATAAAGATTGTTTGTTTATGATTTTGTGATATGTAACATACATATGTATTTATTAAACAGAAAAATAAAAAAAACAATAAAAATCATTTTTTAATACTTTTATAACAAAAAAATAATAAAGTATACATTAGCTAACAGAAAAACATGTGTACATTAGAGAGGTAATGAATTGGTTTGCTAAAATTAAAATTATTAAAATGGAAGCTGAAGGTAAAAACAACCATAATATAAATCTAATAAAAAAAATTTAATCGTCTTTTAGGTGGTTAACTATATCAATTAATACTTGGCCAATAATTTTTGTTGATTCAGCAACTTCTTGGACTGTTTTTGCCTGAACTTTGGCTACTTCAGCTTGAGTTCTTGCTGCTTCAGCTTGAATTTTGGCTGTTTCAGCCAAAACTTTTGTTGAGTCAGCAATTTCTTGGACGGCTTTGGCATGAACTTTGCCTACTTCAGCTTGAGTTCTTGCTGCTTCAGCTTGAATTTGGCTGCTTCAGCTTGAATTATGGCTGCTTACGCATGCTTATTCATTATATCCAACGTTTTATTTTGAATATCATTTTGTTGGCGTAAAAGTTTCAAACTGTCCGAAGTATTTTCAGTGCTTTTTCTCTTTCTATTGTGCTGAAGTGGTCGTTGAATTTTCTGGAGTTGATGTTCCTGTTATTTTTTTTATGTGATGATGGTAGTGATTGGTGTGAAAATGTTGTTGTTAGTATAGGTGATATGTATGAGAGTTCTAGTATTATGTCTGAAATATTTTCTTTCAATATTTCTAATAAGTCTTCCACTTGTTTTTTTTTTTTTTGATCAACATCCACTTGTTTTGTTGAAGAAGTGGGGGTTACAACCGCCATTTGAACGGGACGCCTAGGCGGCGTAATGTCAACAGTTTTATGGGCAGAAGGCAAACCCAAAAAAGTACCATCTGGTGCTGCTGCTGACGAGAGATGGCATATTCTGTCAATATGCAGTTCTAATTGCGTCAAGTTATTTACGGTACATGGACCGCCACCAGTTCCGTGAAGGCTTTTGTTATTTTCGCTGATTTTTTTTCACTCTGCACTTTTGGTCTTGCCATATCTAATATATGTATTACGATTGCACATTAGTAGTTTTTAATTTATTAAAAATACATCAATACAATACCCTTTTCCATTTCAATCCACTTCTTACTGGAGGCCCGAAAGCATTTACTTTTTTGGCTACGTTATCCCCCGTCTCTTCTACCACCGCTCTGCTGATTCCAAGTGTAGGACTACGTGTTGCAAGTTGTGGGTATTCCTCCATTAGTACAACCAATTCTTGACGCTCTAATTTCATGTGGTTATTGATTTTTTATTTTATTTAAATATGTGTATATGTATGTATATACTTACAATTTTTTATTGTTTAAATCCATAATTATATGTATTATGTATTATTTATTTTATATTTTTCTTTTTTTCATAAAAAAAAATAATAAAATACTATTTTGTGATGCACACAATTAGTTTTTTAATTGTATGTTTTTGACAGTATTGACAATTGAAATTGTTATGTAGAAACCGTAAAAAGAGTTACACTTACGTTTTCACTCAACAAAATTTGACATTTGTATTATAAAATCGCAAACTAATTTTAAATACTCAATTGGGCAACATTTTTGAGAAACTTGTTATCTAGAAACATGCCATTAAACACTACTAAATTATGGCAAAACGTTTAGTATCTATCTGTGTATCCAAATCAGGGACGAATTTTTGCTAATAGGAATGCAATATCACGTCCCCGTTTGATAAGAGATGAAAATTATATTGACGATGAAGGGCTGTAATATTACTGAAAACAGGACTCGAAAAGAACATTTCCTCTATTTTAGTTCAATATTAGTCGTTCCTTTAAAAATATCTATTTGAAAAAAGTTTTCCCAAAATATTTTCAATAAAACTACTTACACTATAATAAATATTTGTTGAAATCTACTCTATTTAAAGGAGGTAACTTGTTACCTACTTTAAATAGTGTAAAAATAGACATAGTGTTTAAAATCAAAATATATGGACACATTGTGTTTAAAAACAATAGACACAATGTGTTTAAATGTACGGTTTTAATTATATAGAAAAGGTTCAGCAACATTTAAATGTTGTTTAAATTTATGTTTTATGTGTATAAACCAACCATATTAAATGTGTTAATATTTATTATAGATGTTTATATATTATAGAAACAGGCTTATTAAATTCTGTACCCTATAGTTCTTTAACATAAAAATAAAAACAAATGGATTTTAAAAATCTTATATGTTTTATTATATATTTTTATTATAACAATTTACATAACATTTTTAAACAACAATAATTAAAATTAGTACTAAAATTTTAAATTGTAACAAATAACTAGAACGTAAACGCAAATAAATATAAATCTTGGTTTTTTATAGAAACCCTCTCAAGAACTATCTGTCATATTTTTTTTTTATCAATATTGGTGTAATTGTTAATTAATACAAAATATTTTTTTGTAAACTTATTAAATGTTTTTCTTAGTGGAAAATTTTTTAGAACCTAAGAATTATTTTTATAGGAAAAAGCCTTTCAATTCCATTGCTTTTTTCTATAAAAATGTCATCAGAAACAGAGGCCTTTTCTATTCTCATAATTGGAGAGGCTTTCTATAGAAATAGGTGCTCATAATCTGTGGGAAAGTCCTCAGAATCTGAGGGTCTTTCTATAAGAAAAGTCCTCAAATGTAAAGGTTTTTCTATATAAAAATTCATCTTAACCTGAAAAAATATTTCTAATTCAGAGGGATTTCCATAAAATTATTATTTAGAAGGTGATGGTTCTCAGAATTTGGGAGTTTTTCTGTAGGAAAAGTGCTCAAAATCTGAGAGTTTTTTTGAGAAAACCTCCTCCAAATCTGGAGTTTCTGAGATTTCAACTTTTCTTAAGTTGAAATAATTCCCTTTTTATTTTAAATGAAACACAATAATTTTTGCACTATTGTGTATGAGGCAAAAATAGACTGTACGCAGCAAGGCAGTAAAAACAAGTCCCATAAAATCAAAATTATTAAAGTTTTTAAGAAGAACTTAAGAATATGTGTAAGAGTACTTGATAATTATATATTGCTTACGCATATTACATACTTAATTTTGAATATATAATATATATGTAATACACAAGTATGTATGTAAACAAAAAACCAGTATTTTATTATTACTTTAATGCATTTACTGTAATGAGAGGAATTGAGATCTCATTTAAGTAAATTAACAGAGAACAACAAAATTTAAAACTGCGTAAGCTATCATGTGTGTTTACACTAGCCATGAAATTATAAAAAAGTATACAAATATGAAATATATGAAAAAATATAAAAAAATTCAAAAGATCTTAACTAAAGTTGTTCACCAACATTCTGTCCCACTAAGGACGACAGTGCTTAATCCTTGGAAGAATCATCAACAGCATGCAGTTTGAAGTTGGCATCGTTTTCCATATCATCAAAGCAATCATTTGTAGGTAGAAAAGCAATTTTAGAAATTGGTCGCTTAAAGTACTTTCCGTTTGAAAATAGAGTGAATACCCTCACACAACCATCTTTGCCTGGATGAGTATCTTGGATGCGAGCCAGAGGCCATTCGCCAGGAGGGACTCGTTCATCAATTACGACCACTAAATCACCAATTTTGGGGTTTTGTGCTAACTTGAGCCATTTTGGCCTAGCTTGAAGTTTACACAACCATTCGTTTGACCAACGGCGCCAAAAATGCTGCTTCAGCTTCTCAATGGTTTTCCACCTGTTTAATCGATCAATGTTGACATCGAGCAAATCCTCATCCGGCACACATAGAGTAGGTTCCCCAATCAAGAAATGAGCTGGAGTAAGGGCGTTGCAGTCAGTTGGTTCTGAGCTTAGAGGGCACAGCGGCCTAGAATTCAAACAGCTTTCAATTTGAGCTAACAGCGTGGCAAGCTCGTCGAATGTTAAAATTCGATTCTGCATCACTCTTTTTAAATGGCATTTTGTAGACTTAATGCCGGCCTCCCAAAGCCCACCAAAGTTTGGAGATGCTGGCGGTATAAAATGCCATTTTGTACCATTTGCGGCAAGACGGTCAGTAATTTCAACTGGAATTGATGATTTACTACGGTTATAAAGAATTTGCAGCTCCTTATTAGCTCCAAAAAAGTTTGTGCCACAGTCTGAATACAAATCAGTACAGGGACCACGGCGGGACACAAAACGCTTAAAAGCGGCCAGAAATGCATCGGTTGACAAGTTTGTTACTGCTTCCAAATGAAGTGCTTTCGTAACCATGCATATAAACAAGCAAATGTAGCCTTTTGCAGTTACTGCATTTCTTACAGTTGATTGCTTTATTATAATCGGACCCGCATAATCGACACCACTGTGCTTAAATGAGCGCGCAGGTTTAAGTCGAACACTAGGAAGATTTCCCATTATCTGTTGGGCTGCTTTCGCGTTATATTTGAAACATGTTACACATTTCCGCAAGATTTGCTTAGCAATGCTTCTACTGGATATTATCCAATATTCACGTGAGACGTAGGCTTGCATAGAATCAAACCGCCATGTAGAGTTTTCAGATGCGCATCTAGAAATAATAATTTTGTTAAAGGATTTTGTTTCTTGAGTAAAATTGTTTGGAGCAGTAATCAAGATCAGAGCTTTGAATTCTACCACCCACTCTAAGTAATTGAGAGGAGTCAAAAAATGGGCACAGATGTGCTAGAGCTCGGTTTTTCAGAATTTGACCTTTTTTTTGAAGTTCTGTGATCTCCTGTGAAAATTCTACCTCTTGTGAAAGTTTTACAAGTTTTATGCGAGCAAGTTTTAGCTCTTCGGTTGAAAGAAACTCTATCATCTTACTATTACCTTCAATTTGTGGATTTTTATTGTTTTGAGTGTTATGTTTAAAACGAAAAATGTATGCAGTTACGCGTATTAATTTTGAGAGGGAAGAAAATTTTGTTAATAGATCTGGATATTGCTTTACATCTGTTACAATTGAGTGCATATTTAAAATTGGTTCAATAGGAATTTCACAATTTTCATAAAAATTTAATTTAGGCTGGTTTGGCCAATCTGCTGGAGGTTTAGTTAGCCATTTAGGGCCATGCCACCACAGTTCATGTTTAACTAATTCATTTGAAGAAATACCACGTGAAGCGCAGTCAGCAGGATTTTCACGTGTAGATATGTATCGCCATTGAGTATTACGAGTTCTGCGTTGGATTTCTGCAACTCTGTTTCCAACGTATACGGGCCACCTAGATGACAGACCACGTATCCATGACAGCACAGTTGTGCTATCAGTCCAATAATAAATATTTGAAATTTCATGATCAAGTGAAGAGGTTATCCGATCTACTAGTTTTGCCAATAAAGTTGCACCACATAACTCCATTCGAGGTATTGTCAGCCGCTTTATAGGACCCACCTTAGTTTTTGCTTGGATCAGATATACCTTTGTATCTGACTCTGAAATAGTTTTAGCGTAGACAGCAGCCGCGTATGCCAATTTTGATGAGTCAGAAAACCCATGGATTTCAATTTTAACATCCCTTTGTGTTCCTATCCAACGAGGAATTTTAATATTTTCAAGATGTTTTAAATTATTACGATATATTAACCATCTGTTTGCAATAGTATCAGGCAGGCGATCATTCCATTCAATGCCAAGCAACCATAAGTTTTGGAATTCAATTTTTGCAAGAACTGTAGTAGGGGAAAGACAGCCTTGAGGATCATAAAGTTTTGCTGAGTCTGAGAGCAAACTTCTTTTGGTAACTACTGAGGATGTATTTTCAAAATTGATTTTAAAAGAAAAGCAATCCACTACCGTGTTCCATTCGAGACCGAGAGCCTTAACTGTGTTAGGTTGATTTAATTCAAATATATCTGAATTTTCCCTAAACTCTACAGGAATCAATGCTAGCAATTCTTTTGAATTTGTTGTCCATTTACGTAAATTAAACTTGCCCTCATAAAGCAGACTACATAATTGAGTATGTAATTGAAAAGCCTCTGATAGATTATCAGCACCAGAGATAACGTCATCGACATAAGTATCTGAACTAAGCACGCTACAAGCCAGCGGATATTTTTCCTTTTCATCCAAAGCTAGCTGTTGTAAAACCCTTATTGAAAGAAAAGGCGCAGGTGTTGTGCCATAGGTGACAGTCGAAAGCTCGTAAATTGATACCTCCTCAGAGTCAAAATTTCTCCACAAAATCTGTTGGAACTTTCGTTGTTCCTGAGCCACAAGTATTTGTCTGAACATTTTTTCCAAATCTGCCCGAAAACCAATTTTAAAACGTCTCCATCGATTTATTATTGTAGGCAAATCATTTTGCAAGGCAGGGCCAGCTGCGAGTTCCTCATTCAACGAAGTCTTAGCAGACCTTTTACAACTACCATCGAAAACAACTCTTAATTTAGTAGTAGAACTACTTTCCCTTAAAACACCATGATGAGGCAGAAAAAATCCATTCTCAACCAAATCACGAGGATAAGTGCCAACTTTTTTCATATGCCCAAGCAGTTCATACTCTTTCATAAAATCTATGTAAAGCTTTCCAAAGTTCCTGTTTGATTTAAACTTTGATTCTACGTTTTTCAAACGAGAAAGTGCTGCATAGTCTGTATGAGTAAAAACAGGAAGTGGGAGGCCCTTAAGCTGCATTTTAAATGGTAGGGAAACAGTGTAACGTCCAGATGAATCACGAGAAGTGGTATTGTTAAAATGTTGTTCGCACAGAACTTCTTCTTCCGTTAAAACTTTTTTCTCTAAAAGTTCTTCCTGTTCCCAAAACGATTGTAATTGTTTATCTAATGAACAAACATTTATACTTATAGTATGCTGATTAGAATTATCAGGAATAGGGGCCAGAAACTATCCACCCGAAATGTGTAAGTTGTATGAATAAACCATCGTCAACTTTATGTTGCTGAGGTAATACAATATCTCCATAAACATCTCCCCCTAATAATATGTCAACTTCACCAGGTTTGGAAAAATAAGGATCGGCTAAAGGGAATTTTCTGAAATCAGGTAATAATTTTTCGTTTAGAGCTATAGGTTGATATCCTGTTATTTTTGGTAGTACTAGGGCTTCACAATCAATTTTAAAATTGGTTTCAATTCTTGAGAAGATAGAAAAATTAACATAATTTCTTTAAATCAGTGGTTGCTTTCCACCTACTCCGCTTATTTCCACAAAATCCTTTTTATAGATTAAACTTAATGCATCTGCAGCCTTTTTAGTGATAAATGTAGCCTGGGCGCATTGATCAAGAAGAGCACGCAAAACGAAATTGCCCTGAGATGTTTTAAGCACGACACACATTGCTGCAAGGAGAACTTGTGACCTTTTTCTACTTCTAAATATTTTACCGTTGTCAACGACATGAGCGGTGACGTTCTCAACCACTTGCAAAGACGAGGGTGTTTTAACTGTCTTAACAGCTCCAGGGAGCAAGATTTCAGTAGAACGGTTTGTAAAGTACTCGTTATGAAGAGTGGTATGGTGGTTTTGTTGACAGACTTGGCAACGAGAAGCTACATGGCACTTGTTACTAAAGTGACCTGGTATTAAACAATTCCGACATATTCGCTTAGGATTCAAAAACTCTCTTTTTTCAGCAGATGACAAAGCACTAAACTTAAAACACTTAAAAAGAAGATGGCGCTTGTTGCAGCAGGGGCAGTTGGAGTCGCTATTGGTATTAGAAACGTTATTTACGTAATGTCGAACATTGGGTTTACTTTTATTTTGATGCTGTGGGTTTTTTGATCTTAAAAAAGATGCATTAGGGCTTGAATCTGTCTGATCAGAAATAGTTTCTAATGTTCGAAATGTCGCCTCCAAAAATTTAAATAAATCTTCTATAGGAGGGATCTGAGTTGATGCTTTGAGGGATTGTTCCCATTCCTTACGCGTCTGTACATCTAACTAATTTACAGTCATATAAATAAGCATAGCATGTTCACCTTCAGTATTAACTTCTAAAGTACGCAGTAGGGCAATACTAGTTCGGGTTGTATCCAAAATCATTTGAATACTTTTAGAAGATCCATCAGAAACAGGTATAGAAAATAATTTTTTAAAAATAGTATCAACTATATTTCTTTTGCTGTGGTATCTATTTTTGAGAGCGGTCCACGCTAAAGCATAGCTTGAATCCGTTGCTGGATATTCATTTACGATATCCAATGGAGTTTCTTTACAAGAACTTTTCAGAAAACAAAATTTCTGAACGGCAGTTAGGCCAGAATTATAATGCACTAATGAAATAAGCATATCCTGATAAGACATCCACTTTAAATAATCACCACTAAAAACTGGCAAATCAATTTTTGGTAAACGAGCCTGAGACGAAAATGTTTCATTTCAAGAATGAGAGGGACCAGCGAATGTACTGGATTGAATTCCAGGAGAATGAGATCCAGAAGTTTCCAAAAAATCAAGCAACTGGCTTTTAATGGCAAAAAACTCGTCAAGAAATTCAAAATAAACATCATCTTTGAAATAAGGAATATCTTCTGTATTAATGGTGTTTTCACGGACCACAGAAGATAATTGGGTATTTCCAGCTTTAAATTGGAAAACGATAGATTCTATTTCGTCTAAAACAGATTGTGCAAATCCATGGGTTTTTTGCTGTTTTGAAATATATACCCTAGCAGTTCGTTTCAAATTATTAAATAAATCTTTTTGTTCCTCAACAAGATGGTGAATTTCCGCCATTTTATTTAAAATATCAAATTTCATGCATACATACAGGTTTCCAGTAAACCACAAACTTCGGTAACAGTAACGTAGAGCTTCAAACCTTATTTATTTTATATCCAATTCCAGCTTTCAAGAAGTCCTCAACGAGCAAACGTTCTAGAGCCAAGACCAAATTTCACAGTAAACAGTTCCAAAAGCAAAAAGTCACAATGGCTTTTTACTAATCCCGGGCTTCGGCACCAAATAATGTCTAAGATTTCAACTTTTCTTAAGTTGAAATAATTCCCTTTTTATTTTAAATGAAACACAATAATTTTTGCACTATTGTGTATGAGGCAAAAATAGACTGTACGCAGCAAGGCAGTAAAAACAAGTCCCATAAAATCAAAATTATTAAAGTTTTTAAGAAGAACTTAAGAATATGTGTAACAGTACTTGATAATTATATATTGCTTACGCATATTACATACTTAATTTTGAATATATAATATATATGTAATACACAAGTATGTATGTAAACAAAAAACCAGTATTTTATTATTACTTTAATGCATTTACTGTAATGAGAGGAATTGAGATCTCATTTAAGTAAATTAACAGAGAACAACAAAATTCAAAACTGCGTAAGCTATCATGTGTGTTTACACTAGCCATGAAATTATAAAAAAGTATACAAATATGAAATATATGAAAAAATATAAAAAAATGGAAAAGATCTTAACTAACGTTGTTCACCAACAAAGAAGATAATGAAGAATTTTCTATTTAAAAAATGGGATGAAATCAATTAAATATATGAAGTTTGGGATTTTAGGAGTTTTTACAGTGAGAATAAGAATTTTTCCCTGAATAAAATCCAAAGAATCTTAACGGTATTTGTAAAAGTATAATAAGTTTTAAAGATATTTTCAATAGAAAAATATTTGAAGGGATAAAGTTCTTAGAATATAAAAATATTTTATACTCAAAAATACCTCAGAATCGTTAATTTTATTGCAAATATAAGATAGAGTTTAAAAAGGTTTTGCAAACTACTTCGAATTGACTTCTCTCAAATTGGTTCTAAAAATACATTAACTGAAATAATTACATGTCATTTCAAAAAGAAGAAACCCCACCCGTAAACCCATATATTTTGCCCATCTGGGTGCATAGGGTTATTATAACTGCAAGAATAGTCGTGGTTACACACAGTTACACTAACAATTAGATCGCAAAGTGATGAAAACTACAGTTTTCCCAATAAACAAGTTGTGACTATTGTTGATTTGAAATCTTTCAAATATTAATGGCAAACATATTTTTTGTATTTTTAATTTCGCGGATCTGGAAATACTGTTGATAATCTTTATGATCATTATATCTAGAATAAATATAAAATCGATTTGTTAAGTTGATACAAATTTCATTTGGCTCTTATTCGCATATTTTTACGAATTAAAAAGTCTTCTATATTTTTTCAATAACTATTGTAAAATAAAATTTTCAGTAAATTTTCAAAATATAATTTTGCTTGAAAACAAATTTAGATTTTAAGAATATTTTATTTTATTTTCGAAATTTAAAATGACTAATATGTGACCTTCTCCGAGAAAAGGGACTAGTGTGTCAAAAAACGTGTTTGGAATTAAGAGTGGCTTCTGGTACCTAAAAGGGTGTATAATAAGATGAAATGAGTTAGATTTGTGATAAAAATTTATTTACCCCATAAAAACGTACAAAACGAACTTGGGGAAATCGATAGCTGAGTACGAACAGAGCAGCAACAATAGCAAAGGTATTGTCACACTAAAAGCGAAAAAAAATACGTCACCACATAGGCATGACGTCACCAAAGTCGGCACCCAATCATAACTGACCATACCAAATCGCATCTCCCAACTGAAAGTGTGTTCACAGTGATAATGCGTTATAAAACTTTAAATGCGTTTTTCTTAAAACTTCATTTTCACACACTAGATCCCTTTTCCCGGAGAAGATCACATATATAATTATTATGTTAAAGTAATTATAAGATATTTTATTCATAGTCTGTAAAGAATATTGATCTATAGACTCTAACAAAAGGAAATAAATAAATAAGAAATATCTACTTATGTAAAGTTAGCGTTGCAGATGTTAAAACATCAAATTACCGTTTTTTTGTGTTTCTGAATAGGCCACTATGCGTCTTTATTTTATGTGTGCTTTTGGTATTGTACGTGTGTCATGTTCTTGTAGTATAATTTCAACAGATTATTTTGTTTTGACACCCCAAATTGCAGTATCAACATGTAGAGCAATAACAAATAACAAAAAAAAAAAAAAAAACATAAATAAACGCTGTTATAAGCAGTCAGCAAAAAAAAATACTTTTATTTTTCCGATTTTAATGTGCTATGGAAAACATATGTATGAATGTGACTCGTACAAAATGTAAGGTTATAGTTATCTCTAACTGATTAGTGACATATGTGACACTCACTGAAAATAAATACACATACGCATGTTAGTATTTAGTCACGTGGTAAAGAATTCATTTTTATTATCATGAAAATGGAATAAATGCTCAATATGTTTAGTATTAAGAATAAATGTTATTTTTAAAATTAATATGTATTTTTTTTACGAAGTAATCAGATATTAGATTTTTACAATATTTTTAATTTCAGTTTATATAACAAAATATAAATAACAAGATAAGTGTTTAAGTTACATCTAATGATTATGTTTGTTTTATTTTATTAGTGTTTTGTTTAGCCACCATTGTGTGTGTTGAATTTATTCTTATTATTAAATGTACAAATATGTGATAAGTGATAAGTAAATTTGCATATATCCCGAAAGTTCTATATTTAGAGAGTTGATATTTGAATTTTGTATATGTAGCTTTATTTCTACCAATCTGTGTTATATGACAACTATTAAAAAATAAAGAGCCTGAACTAGATATATACGTTTTCAATTTCATAGCAACATTCAATTATGATTTTGAACCTGACCAATTCTAAAAGAAAATGGTACTCATAGCGTATTACTATATATAACTTATTGTTAAAATATAAAGTATACGCCACAGGGCACTTCATTTAAGGACAAATCGCGCGATATTTAATTACTGATCTCCGATTTTCCTGATTTTTGCTGGTTAGTACACTCAAAATAGTTTTCATTTTAAAATAATTGAAAATGTAATTTGTAATAAATGAATGTAATTTACAATAAATGAAAATTTAACTTATTGTAATAAATTAATTTAAAAAATAATTGATTGTTTATTTTAAACATTAAAAAACTAACCGGAAATCCGCAAAAACAAATTATATTTATTTCTTTTATGTCTCCTAACTTGTTTCCGAGTAAAAGAAAACTTATCTGGCGTAAATTTAATCATATGCAATTTATATTATTTAATATCTAGCTGAACTTATTTTTTCTGAAAAATAGTGGATCGTATTAGATCCAGAAACATGGCAGATCAAATTATATCCAACAAAAATTCACGCTAAATTTGAATTTTGCCGCCATTTGTGTAGTAAATTGTTGCCAGCCACCCTTTATTTGAGGATTAAATAAAGTAATATCTAAATTTATCAGAAAATTTTAAAATTGAAATGTATCAGATAAGATCAAAAAAAAAATGTAATATATGAAGTGCAGTTTCCTCAAAAATATAATTTTTTTTTTTTTTACAAAAAATAATTAAAAATAAAAATTCAGAAAATAAATCAATGCCATCGGCTGAATTTGAACCCGGTCTGCTAGAGCGCTAATCGCCCGCATAACCGACTCAGCCACCTACTGCTATACATGATGTCTTATTATATAATATAGTCTATATTTGTTCAATTCACAACGAGTATTGTATCGTTTTATCTGTTGTATCGTGTATTTCTTTACAATAGTATAAAATTGTTGTTGGTAATTTACATTTAAAAATCTGATACAACTTTACAACTTCATTTGCTGTGTTTATTAGATGTTGTATTGTGTATCATAACATATCAGTCTCAAGTGAATGCCAGTTTTTTTCACTTTCACCTTAATTTTGCATTTTATTTTTTCTTCTTGTTTCTATAAATTTATAAATATTTTTGTTTCACTATTTGACTTTTTACAACATGAAAATACAACTGACTGTTCACAACAAAATATTTATATAGTGTATTTCAATACAACATACAAAATACAATACTGGCTGTGAATTGCCCAATTGTTCGTGCTATTGTATATTCTTATAAAAAAATATTTTAGTCATTCGAAAAATAAATTTGAAATTTCAAACTGTACTCCAGTTTTACATTTTTGTGCAAACTTGGAATACATTTTTTAATAACTAGCTTAAAAACCCGATACTTCGTTATCGGTAGTTTTAAAATCAAACTATGTTGAGAAGAAAATATTCCATTTTCCAAAGATGGTACTATTTAAATAAATTTGTTTCATCTTTTGAAGTGGATGTTTAAATTTAAAGTTTTGAATTTCTTGTTTATAGGTCATTCAAGGGGGACGTGCCAAGTGTTAACTGTTTTAAAATCACTTGTTCACCTTTCCATCCCATTTCGTTCCTTGTCTAATGATTCATTTTCACTCGTTCCCATTCCATTTATTTACCCTCGTCTAATGTTTCAATTACACTCGTTCCCAACTCTTTTTTATTTTTTACGCTATCAAGTGTATCGATATCAATCGCTTCCAGTTCATTCCATTTCAATCCCCTTATCAGGTGTTTTGATTCCGCTCCTACCCGTTTCATTGCATTTTGTATCCCTTCTCTAGTGTTTCAATTTTACTCGTACCCTTTCCATTTCATTTATGTCCCCTTCCAATTTGCAATTTTACCTTGCAAATATTTCCCCACATACACCAAAGCGGGCAAAGCCCGCTACGTTGTTAGCGTAGAAAATAGTTGCCCGGGCTAACGGACGGAGGTATACGGAGTACCCAGATAATTACCTGGAGTCCTTAATTTTAACCATGTACCAAACCAAAATTCTAAAATGTACCCCAATAATGAGTTAGCACATACTCCAGGTAATACACATTTAAAATTTCGGATTTTTTCCTTAAAACCCCCATTTTTACCATGTACCTGGCTAAAATTCTAAAATGTAGATGATCAATGAGTTAGCACATACTCGATTTAACACGTGTTTAAAATTTCTACCTATAGGAGTAGGGCCGACCGTGAAAGGGGTTTTTCTATGTTTTTCTCTTCCCCAAAAGAAATTTCCAAGAACCTCCTATAAGCAAGTAAGGTGGGGGTACCCACCTTTCAAATTTCAGCGTCCTACCTCCTGCGGTTTGGGCTGGGCGATGTTGACTGGAATAAATAAATATTTACATATTTTCACATTTTTACATTTGCATATTTGCCTATTTGCACATTTACTTGTTTGCTCATTAGCACATGTGAATATTTACACATTTGCATATTTGCACATTTACATTACCATCAAATCATCGATCCATTAAACCATCAATCTATCAAACCATCAATTCATCAAACAATCAAATTTTCACATTTGCACCTTTGCAAATTTGAACATTTGCACTTTTCATATTTGCACATTAACACATTTTCTAATTCGCACATTTACACATTTGCTTTTTTGCACATTTGCATTTTTAAAAATTTGCGCATCTGAACTTTTGCAAATTTGCACTTTTTCAAATTTGCACGTTTGTAAATTTGAACATTTGCAAATTTGACATTTGCACTTTTGCAAATTCCCATATTTATAAATTTGCACTTTTACATTGGAGGAAGAATCTATGTACCAAGGCACAGTGGCCGATTCGCCTGATCTAGCGTAACGAAATCGAAATTTTCGACCTTGAAAATCTACCAAACTTTGGTTTCCCGTCGATAACTAATTGCTTATTTAGCAAATCGATAATTTCTAAATCGATATATTTGCCATAATTGATCAACTGTGAGCTTTCGAATACAACATATGTTAAAACAGCTGCAACAAAAACATTTTGCCGCGTTTTTACAAGTGTGCAGATTGTGCTGAAAAACTGTGAAAAATAATATTGATAATTCTTTTTTGGATTGTTTTAAAAGTTAAAGGTATGTATTAAAAAAGTAAAGTGTTTCGTGACCTGTGTCAATTTATGTTATGGTAGAAAATTGTGGTAGAAATCAACAACTTTGTTAACTCCTTTTTGTGACCGAACTTGAAATTCTGTAGAGTAAAACTTAGTTAGCTGGTATCGGCCGGTGAAGAGGCTGTTGTTTTATGTTAATATGTTTCGTCTACTTTGTGAAATTTCCAAGATCTGCTGCTTTGAGTTGCTTTTGCTCATAATTTTGTAATTTTTGGGCACCATGTCGGTCTTCAAATGCACCCTTTTTTCAGTTAGTACGGTGAAAATGACGCTTTAAAAAAGTTTTCAGCACTGGAGGAGTTTGTTTTTTCAGATGTTATTGAGAAATCTAACTGCACTGAGGAGGAGTACAATTTAATTATTAAAGAATTGAAAAAGGCTGACTGCAAAGTGGAGAGAATGCCGTAGGGGTTGCGAACGGTTCGAGCATAAGTACAAAGTTTGGTTGGACGAAGAATTGAATCTTCTATGTCAAAATACTCAAAAAGGAGCAGGAAGAAAACAAAAGGAAATTGCTGATTGTCACGCAAAACGTCAGTGTACTAAAGTTTCGGAAATAGTCGAAGGCAATGAGCAATGAGCTCATGATAGCGACTCGCGTCAGCTTATACAAAGTTGTTTCAATGGTAGGCACTGATTCCGATGCGTCTAAAAAATGAAAAGAAGTCTTGAATTAGATCAGCAGCTCCCTATCAAGTACACGCCAGAGGAAGCTTTGCTCTGTATATTGATGGAGGGATTACCAAAAACTCATATAAACTTATGCAAGCTGGTGCAAAAGCTCGAAATTGTAATATCTACCCAACATACGATGTTTTGCTATCCGCCAAAAAGAGGTGTTATCCAGGTGAAAAAAGAATGGAAGAATGTTGTGCTGAAGTTCCTCTGCAAGAACTACTGGATCACACAATTCAAAGAATTGTTGAATCCCACCCGGAGGCATTTAGCCAAATATCTGTCGATGAAGACAAATATGAACATCCAACTGTTTTTTATAAATGGGGATGCGATGGAAGTTCAGGACACTCAACGTATCGGCAAAGCTTTACCAATTCTGAGCACAATATGGTAGATGAACATTTGTTTGCAGTTTGTATTGTGCCACTACAAGTACAACTGGGTAGCTGCATACTCTGGAAAAATCCGCGGCCATCATCAACTCGGTATTGTAGACCTCTTAGAATAATGTTTGCAAAAGAGTCCGCAGATTTGATTCGTGCCGAGATTGAAAAAATTAAATCACAAATTTTAAAACTTGAACCCACGCGTCTGAGCTGTTTTCAAGTTCAACACAATTTGCAGCTTACAATGATCAATGGCAAAGTCTTTAGCGTTATTGCAGAGACTTCCTCGCAAACATGCGGCATTTGTAAGGCCTCGCCTAAAACGATGAATGACCTAGATCTCATTACTAGCTTGTCGAGAAACGAAGATTTGCTTCAATTCGGACTATGGACCTTGCATGGAGTGTATGTTACATGTAGGATATCGACTACCAATAAAAAAGTGTCAAGTTGGCGGCTTGGACAAGAGTGTAGTTAACCAAAGAAAAGCTGTGATTCAAGACAGATTTAGGGTTGAAATGGCTTTATTGGTGGATATCCCAATGCAAGGTTCCGGCAACACGAATACTGGCAATACAGCTCGCAGGTTTTTTGAACACCACGAATTGTCTGCTCAAATAACCGGCGTAAATAGAAATCTAATTAAAAGACTAGGTGTGATTTTACGCTCTATGGCCTCCGGATACGCGGTAAATGTTTGCAGTTTTCGTGAGTACGCCTTACAAACCGCAAAGATATTTGTAAAAGAATATCTATGGTTATACATGCCTAGCTCGGTACATAAGATATTGCTTCACGGAGCTGATATAATTGAAAGTGTGCCACTTCCTTTTGGTATGATGTCGGAAGAAGCCTTGGAAGCTAGGAACAAAGATTTCCGAAATTTTCGGCTTAAGCATACACGTAAAACTTCGCGCAAAAATACAATGGAGGACCTTATGAACTCTTTACTAATTTCTTCGGATCCTTTAATAACGAGTTTATGCAAAAGCCCGTCTCGTCTTTCAAATAAGGACATTTTTTTGGATAGGGATATGAAATATCTTCTTTTAGATGCTGTTGAAGTATCAGGAAAGTCCGATTCAGACTGGAGTACTGACTTGGAATAATTTAATACGTCTATAAATTAAAAAAATTAAAAAATAAATAAAAAAAAAATAAAAATTTTAAAAAAATTTTACAAAAAATTTTATTTTAAATAAAAAAAAAAATTTAAGTTAAAAAAAATATTTCAGTTGGTTCCTTATTCAAGGATAATTATCATTTTGAAGAAAACATTATTACTTTTTAAGTAATTAATTTCGTTACGCTAGATCAGGCAAATCGGCCACTGTGCAAGGGGGAGAATTTTTGGTTCTTTGCCCCTTCGCGTTAGATTTTCCAAAAGGCAGGTCTTATCTGTTATCTACTCTCAAAAAGGAACCTGTATACCAAATTTTAACTTTCTGGTTTCAGCGGTTTGGGCAGGCTGCTCCGGGGGAGACTTTTCCCCTTATTGCACCTCCCAGTAGGAATTTACAAAAATCGAACTTGGGTGGATGTCTACGCTGGAGTGGGAACCTATCTACCAAATTTTAACTTCCCAGCTCTAGCGGTTTTGGCAAGTCGTCAAGGGGGAGAATTTTCCCCTTTTTTGCCCTCTCCGTCGGATTTTCCAAAATTGACATCTTAACTGTTATCTACACTGGAGAAAGTGCCTGCATACTAAATTTCAACTTTCTAGGGTTAGCGGTTTCGCCAAGCTGTTAAAAGGGGAGACATTTCATCCTTTAAAACACAATTTTTACCACGTCCTTGGCTAAAACTCTAAAATGTAGCTTATCAGTGAGTTAGTCCATACTCCAGGTAATAAATATTTAAAATATACGGTATCTTGCTATTTCGGTGTCGGCAGGCCATTAAGGGGGAGGTTTCCCCCTTTTTGCCCCTCCCCGAAGGAATTTACAAAGATCCTACTTGGGTGAATGCCTACACCTCAGGTGGAACCAATATACACAATTTCAACCTTCCAGCTTAACGGTTTTGGCAGGCCGTCGAGGGGGAGAATTTCACCCTTTTTTGCCCTCCCCATTTGAATTTTCAAAAATCACGTGTTATCTGCTATCTACACTGTAGAAGGAGCCTGTATACCAAATATCAACTTCCCATGACAAACGGTTTGGGAAGGCCGTCGAGAGAGAGAATTTCACTATTTTCTGCCCCTCTCCCGTTGTATTTTCAAAAATCATGTATTAGCTGTTATCTACACTGGAGAAAGAGTCTGCATACCAAATTTCAACTTCCCAGATCCAACGGTTTGGGAAGGACGTAAGGGGGAGACTTTAAATCACCATTTTTACAACGTCATTGGCCAACATTCTTATATGTACCTTATCATGGAGTTAGCCCATACTCCCAAGAAGGCTTATTTCAAATTGCAGGTTTCTAGCTAAAGGGGTTTGGGCAGGCCGTGACAGGGCAAGTTTTCCCCCTTTTTGCCCCTACCCGAAGGAATTTCCTCCCCGAATGAATTTCCAACCTACATAAGAAATTTCAGCCTCCTACCTCTTGCGGTTTGGGCTGGGCGATGTTGAATGAGTGAGTGAGTCAGTCAGTCAGTAACGTTATTCCTTTATATATAGAGATTACAAAAATTTATTTAAGAAGAGTATTAAAAAATTCAATGATTTTTTTTTTAATAATTATAAAAGATAACTGCCTGCTGCAAACATATTCGACCTGATTACGGTTGTCGAATTTGTAATCGAAATTTTCGACTCCATACAAAATGGTTTTGCAAAAATTGAAAATTATAAAGAAATTAAATTCTGATTATATATTTTTTAAAATTCGATTGTTATTTATGATAAATTCAGTGGTAAAATTTTTTAAAAGTTGTGTTTTTTTCGACTTTTAAGCAAATTCGACTTACTGTCGAATTCGACTACGACAACCGTAATAACGCCAATTATTATGGTAGTTACTTATAGTAAGAAAAATTACTGCTGTAAACAATTGTTCCAACGAATACATTACTTTTCATTTGTTATATTTTTAAATACTTGTTTTGTATTTTGTATTAGCATTTATGAAATCCTTTCCCACTTATTGATCAAATCAAAATTACTATATCTAAACCTAAGAACATGCAGAATGGATATACAATTCTCATCCGGCCAATATTGCGGCTCTTGGATTAAATTTCTGCAAAATAAAACCATCAATAATTGAGTTTAAAAAATTAAATTTTTTTGTAGACAAAGCTTTCTAGTTAAATTTGGTATACATTTTATGTATTAAGTTAGGCATTTTGTGCAATTTCAAGTAATTATAATTTTACATACATTTCTTCGAGTATGCTACTCAACAATCTGGTGAAAAATTTGATTAAATGTTGACGTAGCGCTACCTTATTTTGGTAGTATATAATTTTTTGGTTCTTGTGATCAGAGTGTGATATATCAGCTGTCGTTGTTTTTTTTTATTGCATTTCAAAGAATAACAAAACAACCTCGAATATAATAGGAATACTTTTATTTCTAAACAAAAAAGTAGCAACATTCACCAGATTAAGTAAATCATAAAGCGCTACAACTCATTAGTAGCGAGCCAGCCAGAAATTGCTAGTCGTACAAAAAAATTGGTACTGACAAACCACAGTTTTGCTAGTAAGTCCCACACTGTAAGCAATAACCAAAGGTACAACTAACATTGTGGGTACTACCCAGCTAAATTTGGTATTACCAGATAATGCGAAATACAAGAAGAAAACAAAAGTAGTAAGTACTTACACTTTGGTAAAATACCAAAAAGTAGCAAAAGATTACGATCATAGACATAACTAAGACCTAACGAAGAACTGCAATTAGTAGTTACTTGGAATATTGAAATCACTGTTTAGCAATAAAGGCTAAAGTATATATGTACATAAAGGTATTCCAAAAAATAAAAAAGTTTGAATTCACGAGCTCCACAAATCTACAAATATGTCATTATGGAAAAAAATGTTCTGCGAAAGAAATTAATGAAGTTTCAAAGTTGTACTTATTCTATTATTTTAAATAAATTAAAAATTGAGAAAAATTATATATAATTTTTAGCATCGCGACCATGTTTGGTAACCGAAACAAATGCGGTTATCCGTAAGGGTAATGCTATTTTCTATTATTTCGGTAACGTTATTTTAAGGATAACGATTTTTTTTTCAGTTATTTCGGTAACGGTATTTTAGAGATAACGATTTTATCAATTATTTCGGTATCAGTATTTTAGCGATAACGTTATTTTAGTTATTTCGGTAACGATATTTTAAGTGTAACGTTATTTTATATATTTAGGAGGATGTGAATTGATACTAAAAATGGCAGATCAAATTAAAACCAACAATATATTTAGGGATAAAATAATATCCAAATTTAACCGAAAAAAGTCAGATCGAATTGTATCAGATTAGATTCAACAATATAATATACACGAAAACTAGTTTATTAAAAAAAGTGTAAAAAATTAAAAAAATATTAAATTAAAAAAACAATGCCTTTGACAGGATTTAAACTCGGTCTGCCGGAGTTGTCGTGATGTAAGCACTCAGTTACACACTGCTATACATAATCGCTGAATTTCCTAGACTTTATTTTTCGTATAATTGTGTTATAGATATGAAATTGTACATTCAGGACTTATGTATATATTATATAATTATATATTCGGAAATTTGGTAAAAATATGTTATCATGGCTGAATTAATGGTACTAAATTGGTTCTGATTTAATATAATATAATTATATATAATATTATATATAATCATATATTATTGACTACGAAAAATGTGGAGAAACAATTATATATAAAGCAAAAAAAAAATATATATGTATATAAATTTTCACCACTTATATCCTATCGATAATTTCTAGTTCTTGTTGTCCCGAAATGATTTAAAATTTGAAAGTTCTGTAAAAAAATAATAATAAGTAAATAAAAACAAACTAGAAGCACATAAAAATTTATCTCCCTCGCAGGGATTCGAAACCATTGACATGGGGCCACATACAATTATATGAAATTATATCTTTTACTATATCAAAAATACTCTAGATATGGAACTATATATAACAATATCTCAAATTTATTTGCGCATAATGTATCATATATAATTATATCTTATACCATATCAAAAATTATTTCTTAAATTAAACCACATATAATTATATCTCAAAACATATGAAAAAATATTTTTGATAATGGCCATATGGGCTCTATACAATCCATATATAAGTATATATGGTTCTGAACAAGTCATATATAAATATACTAGCGGGCTTTGCCCGTTGTTAGCGTAGAAAATGGATGGCGGGATAAGGGCCGGGAGTATACGGAGTTCCCATATAATTACCCGGAGTCCCCAATTTTTACCATGTCCCAGTCCAAAATTCTAAGATGTACCTCAATAATGAGTTAGCCCTTACTCCAGGTAACACATATTTCAAATTTCAGGTTTTTCCCTTTGAACCCCCATTTTTACCACGCACCTGGCTAAAATTCTAAAATGTATATGATCAATGAGTTAGCACATACTCCAGTTCACATATTTAAATTTTCAGGTTTCTGGCTAAATCGAGGTGGGCAGCCCGTTAAGGAAAAGATTGTTTACTTTTTTGCCCCTCCCCGTAAACATTTCCAAAAATCCGACCCAGGTGAATGTCCACACCGGAGGAGGAACCTTTGTACCAAATTTCAACTTGCCAGCTGCGGCTGTTTTGGCAAGGGTGAGAATTTCTCCCTTTTCTGCCCCTCCCCGATGGATTTTCCAAAAATTACGTCTTAACTGTTATCTACACGGGAAATGGAGCCTACATACTAAATTTCATCTTTCTAGGTCCAACGGTTTGTGCAGGCTGTTAAGGGGGAGACGATGAGTTAGCACATACTCCAAGAATAGCATATTTTAGGTTGCTAGCTAAAGCGGTTTGGACAAGCGGTGAAAGCGTTTTTCCCCGTTTTGCTCTTCCCCATCTTAGCGAATATCTACGCCGCAGGGGGAACATACATACCAAATTTCATCGTCCTACCTCCTACGGTTTGGGCCGGGCGATTTTGAATGAAATAAATACACATGAAATAATACACATTTGCATATTTGCCCATTTGCATCAAACCATCGATCCATAAAACAATCAATCTGTCAAACCATCAAACAATCAAATTTTCACTTTTGCAAATATGCATATTTTGACATTTGAACTTTTTCAAAGTTGCGCATTTGCACTTTTGCAAATTTGCACACATGCACTTTTGCAAATTTTCACACATGCACTTTTGCAAATTTGCACATATACACATTTGCAAATGTGCACATTTGCACATTTACATTGGATGTACCAAATTTTAACTTCCCGGCTTAAGCGGTTCCGGCAGGCCACCAAGGAGGAGAATATTAGCTTTCTTGCCATCAAATTTTAACTTTCTAGTTTCAGCGTTTTGGGCAGGCCGTTCGGGGGAGACTTTTTGCACCTCCCAGTAGGAATTTCCAAAAATCCAACTTGGGTGGATGTCTACGCTGGAATGGGAACTTATGTACCAAAGTTACGACAACTATCTTCATATTAAATTATATTTTTAGTTGTGAAAGCCAATATTCAGTTGTCTAATTTAATATTTATATTCCATATATATATTATCACGTTCCACAAAATTTTATTTAAAAAAAAATAATTTTTAGATTTTTCCGGTATCGAACCTGGGAATTCAGATTTATAGTTTACACCCTTTCTTACTGCATCACAATTTAATTTAATTTTCTTTGATATTTCAATATTTTATTTTAGTTAAAAAAAACATTTTTTTTAAATGTTTGTCTTTACTGGGATTTCAACTCGGAATTGAGACGTACTAGGCTAGCTCTCTACCCACTAGCCCACAAACACTTATAAATTTTAATGACTAATTTTGAATTTAAATAATTTTTTAAGAAAATAAATATAGCAGAAAATTCGTTTACAAATACCAATCTTAGAGTTTTCGGTTGGTTCAACTGAAATCCTGATTTAATGATACATTTGATCAGGATAACCGTATTAGTAGTTACCACTTTCGAATATTAACAATTTATTACTAAATTTGGTAGATTGTACTAATTTTCCAGAAAATTCACTAAATAAATGGTTGCTTCTACTGTACACAATTTCTAAACGAATTTTATTGGTAAAGTCGATTGAAAATTCCAATAATTGGGTAAAAGTATTCTTTTATAGTTCCCAATGCCATATTTTTGCTATAATAATGGATTATAGGTTATTCCAAATAAAATAAAATTCTTACAAATACATGTTAATGGTTTATTTATTTATTTTATTTATTTATTTATTTATTTATTTATTTATTTATTTATTTATTTATTTATTTATTTATTTATTTATTTATTTATTTATTTATTTATTTATTTATTTATTTATTTATTTATTTATTTATTTATGTATTTATTTATTTATTTATTTATTTATTTATTTATTTATTTATTTATTTATTTATTTATTTTTTATTTATTTATTTATGTATTTATTTATTTATTTATTTATTTATTTATTTATTTATTTATTTATTTATTTATTTATTTATTTATTTATTTATTTATTAATTTATTTATTTATCTATTTATTTATTTATTTCAGTCTATGGACACAAAACTCCTTACAGACTATGATTAAAGTAAAAATAATATATAATAATTTAAAATAAGTATAAAAAATATTTAGAAGAATAATAAATTTTATTGTAATACAGCAAAAAGAAATAGTTTAAAATTATCTTTGGTGGGCAAAATTCAATAATAATATGATTAAAAGTAATAAATGTGCGGGTTAACGTACCATTGATAGCATAATTAGTCCGATGAATTGGAACATTAAAGGTATCAATAAACCTAAGACTTCTTAATGGAACATAAAATGGAATCAAAGATAGCAAGTCAGGACAATCAATATTGTGATTGATTATATTAAATAAAAGTAAAGCCGATTGAAAAGTTCGGCGGAATTCTAAAGTTCGCAAACCAATAAAAAGGCATTTAGATTCATATTGAACAGATTCCAGATAATAAGGTGATCTTAAGGCAAATTTTAAAAATAAACGTTGAACTCTCTCAATACGGGAGATATGGGTAGAGACATGAAGGAAGTATAAATATATTTAAGTCTGTAAGGCTCAGAAAATTCATAACAATTTCTCTTTAAAAAAGCAAGCATTTTATAAGCTTTAGGAACAATGAACTCAATATGAGGTACAAACGACATAGCGGTATCAAATACCACACCTAAGTCGAGTTTAGATTTAATTCTTTTTAAATCGTAGTTATTAATATTAAAAACAAAAGAAATAGGATGCAAAGACCTATAAAATGAAATATGATGACAAGATTTAAATATAGGTTATTTGATTTATACCACTCACCAAGATTATCCAGATCGTTTTGTAATACAAAAACATGCCTCAGTAAGTCCACTTGTAAAAATATTTTTAAATCATCTGCATAAAAAAAGAAATCTTGATTTCTTAAAGCAAAGAGAAATATCATTAAACGCTACCCTGAGGTACACTCGAAGTTTGCTATAGGGTCTGGATTCAAAGCCTTTAATTACAACTGTACATATCCTATTAGATAAATATGACTTAATCCAGCGTAAAAAGTTTGAATGAAAGCCAAATTGCAGTAATTTTGAAAAAAGAATGGAATGTGACAATTTGTCAAATGCTTTAGAAAAATCGGTATAAATTACTTCAACTTGGCTGCCATGTTCAAGAGCAGTTAAACAATATTCACTAAAAACTGTTAAGTTTGTTACCGTAGATCTACCCGAAAAAAATCCATGTTGGTCTGGAGATATCCAAGATTTTGTAAAGAAAAACAACTTTTCATATACGACATGTTCAAAAATTTTTGAAACGCAGGATAACTTGAAAATAGGTCTGTAACACATCACGCCATCCCTCTTCCCATCCTTAAAAACTGGTGTAATTGTTGCCGATTTCCATCGATCAATAAAAACACCTTCTATTAGCGATAAATTAAAAATATAAGTTAAAGCAAATGTTAGGGAAGAAGCACATTTTTTCAACAGATAAGCACAGAGACCTTCGACATCTGATTTAAAGCCGTTTTTAATTTTAGAAATTGCATTAGATACATCTTCTTCAGAAACAACCAAAAAACCTATATTTAAATTAGTGTATGGTATTAAAGAGGAAAAATTATTAACTGTTAAATACTCAAAATTAGATTTGAAGAAAGATGCAAACATATTGACAGCATCATCACATGATTGTAAAATATTATTTTCAAATTTAACTGTAGCTGGAATATCTGAAGTTTGCTTTCTGGATTTTATAAATGACCAAAAAGCTTTTGGATTGCTCTTAATTTCCTGCTCCATTTCAATGAGATATTGCTTGTAGAGAAATTTATTTAAAAAATTGAATTCACGTTGGTAATGAAAAAATTTCGCTATACATTCAAAATCACCAGAGTTAATGAATCTTTTATGAAATTTATTACGAAGGTTCTTTAGCATTTTTAAGGCACTAGAATACAATGGAAGTTTATACGGCTTAGTATTCTTTGTCGGAATGTTATCGAGACAAACAGCTACAACTTTATTTAAAAATTCTTCATAGCATACATCATATGCCCCGAAAACATTGCTATCCAATTAACAGAATCAAATATTGAATTGAGCACATCAAAATTACAATGGTTAAAATTAACGTTAATGCAAATTAAAGATCGAGAATATTTAAAAAAAATTATAATTAGTCATTTCAATTATTAACGGAACATGGTGTATAGTGGGTGGAGAAATTGACAGTAAAGGTTCATAAATTTGATATTTGCAATCATCTGGAATAAAAATGAGATCCGAAAAACGACTAAGTTTATTTGAAAAACAATTGACTTGATTTAAATTTAAACTCAATAAACTATTTATAAAATTAATTTCAAGATTATGATTAACATTATGAGGTAACAATAGAAAAGAATTATTCGAAAATTTTGACCAAAAAATATCTTTAAGGTTAAAATCTCCCAAAACGCAGAGATTATCATTTACTGTCGAATTCTCACCCAATGAAGTGATATTACAAATATGAGCATCATATAAACTATCTGGACTATTAGGAGGAATGTATGACACATCCAAAAACAGAGAAAAATCAATACCAGAGACGGAAACAATTAATTGATCTAATAAACCATTATGACTATTAATGCTACATAAAGATGATTTAAAACTGCTTCTTACGGCAACCAAAACACCACCACCCAATGAAAGACCTGTGAGTTGAGCATCTCTATCTCTACGGTAAACATTAAATAGCTTTGTTTCAAAAAATTCTGCATCAAAAAATCCTTATTCAACCAGGTTTCCACCAAAACAATTACGTCAAAATCACATTGGGACGAAAAATCAAAAACACTTCTGGATTTGGTTCTCATACCCGATAAATTTTGATAATATAATTTGATATTATTTCCACCATTGGCTAATGTTGATTTAGAGGTGGAGCCTTCTTTTGAAAATTTAAAAAAGGACGTACTTTAATACCTTTTGGCCAAAGCTCAGGTTTAAGTAGTAGCAATGAGATATACCAAATTTAAAGTTTATTCGCTTAAGTTGACTTATATCAGAATCTTTTTTAATTAATTTGAAGCAAGCCATATGAATACTAATAATATTGGCATTTTTTTCAATATAATTTATTATTTGTTTACAACTGACAGTTGGCTTAAAAGAAGATAAATGTACCCATCTTTTTCGAACAACTACACCCAGCTCTTCAGAACAATTGGCACCATATGCAATTATCCCCTTCTTTTTTTTACGCCTCTGTACACTAATCCAATCAGTTGTGTTGTTGTTGGTATTTAAATTATTGTCAGCAGCATTAGACGAAACAGATGGTAAGGATGTAAGGATAAAACAGGTTCTTTATTTGTTTTGTTTTCTACATTTACAGCATCAAGTACACTTGCACTTTGATCAGCAATAACAACAACATTATCACTTTTTGTTGTATTAAGAGCAGAAGTTAAAATATTTGATTTTTTTCTTTTTGCTCTGTATTTTTCCTTTATTATTAGATTAAAGATTTTCAAATCATAAAGATCATTTATATTTCTTTAAGAAAAGAAAATTAGAAGTAACAAACAAGTAGAGCAATTAAAAACAATGTTTTTATTTTTATTAAATACTTCAAGATAATTATCATCAATATTAGCACAAATTAAATGAAATTTGGCTCTACTCAAATGGCAAGCAATTGATTTATTATTATTATAATTTATCGAATTAAAACACTTCGCGCAAATATTAGACGGGGGATCCATTTAATAATACATCTGTTCACTCGAGAGTCAAATTCGAATTGCAACCAATATTTTCAACTTCTTAGGTCCTGCGGTTTCGCCAAGGGGAGACATTTCATTCTTTTAAGCCCCATTTTTCTAAAATGTAGCTTATCAGTGAGTTAGTCTATACTTCAGGTAATACATATTTAAAATTTCATGTATATTGCTATTTCGGTGTTGGCAAGCCGTTAAGTGGGAGATTTTCGCCCTTTTTGCCCCTTCCCGTAGGAATTTGCTAAAATCCCATCCCTGGGTGGATGTCTACACCACCCCGAAGGGGAGATTTTCAACCTTTTCTGCTCCTCCCTGTTTGATTTTTCAAAAATCACGTCTTATCTGTTGTTTTCTACACTGGAGAAGGAGCCTTCATAACAAATTTCAACTTCCCAGATCCAACGGTTTGGGAAGGCCGTCGAGGGGGAGAATTTCAACGTTTTATGCCCCTCCGCATTGAATTTTCTAAAAATCAAGTCTTAGCTGTTACCCACACTGGAGAAAGAGCCTGCATGCCAAATTTCAACTTCTCAGGTCCAACGGGTTGGGAACGGTTTGATTGATTTCGCTGAGGTTTACCAGTATACGTTTCACAGATTCTACATCTTTGTCGAAGCTATCAATATTTTAATTTTTTCAGCAATTTTTGTTTTCATGTCAATAGAAATATTATTATCGAAAAATGCCATTGCGATACATTCATCTGATAAATACCATAAATGGTTGATAATTATTTTTATTGCAATATCGGCAATTTTTTTTATTTATAGTTTTATACTCGTAAATTTCTTTGATAAAAGGTAAATCCTGATAAGTCGCTTTAGATGGAATAATACAATTAAACCACCGTGCATGATGAATAGGACCAGGAATACGAAATTTAGTATTCTCGCTTGTTCCTAAGCATATAATGGTTAATTCCAACAGTTCTCTGTAGTCATCTCTAACTATTTTTTTAATTCCTTTTTGCAAAACTCTGTTATATTATCTTTAACGTCATTTAAAATTTATTTCAGTATGTCATTTTACAAAAAAGTGTTAAATTTACTTGTGTTTATGTTCTCTTGAAATCGCCGAAATAATTTAACATCTCAACTAGTAGTTACTGGAAAGTAACATTCAAAAACTCCTCTGAGTAAAAGATCATATATATGATGGCGACAAGTTTTTTTTTTCAACAATGCTGCTGCTCCTTTAATTACACCTGTATTAGACGCAGTTGTATTGAAACAACAAGCGACAATAGTATCTTCCACATTCCACTCAAATAAAAGTTCGTAAATAGCATCAGTCATTTCTGATCCAGTTGTAGCTGATAATTTCGGAACTCCAATTATTTGTTCACCGTCATTGTGAGTAATAATAACCGGAAGTCGTTCTACCTTATCGTGACCAGCTATTTCTGGAAGTAATTATCCATCTCTATGTAGAGTACGGTGATCTAGCTGTTACAATAACAATTATCATGTTACACATTTAATAATTTATTTTCAGTAGTCTTTGTCGTGCACATACCTTAAAATCCTCTTTGATTATTTAAGTCGATTTAATTGTCTGCCGTTGTAATGATGTACGATTGATTATCACTTGTCTTATGCCCTAGTGATTCTGCAAAAGCAGTAATTATGTGCAGTAATTATGTCCAAAGCAGATACTACTATTTCGTTGAAAATATGTTTTCCTACTCGTTGTTAGATTATATTTGAACATGATGCAGGAGTCTCTACTTCGGTTTCACTTTCTGAAGTTGTTTCCACATCATCTCCACCTTCACTGCAATTAGACATTGCTCCTAGATAGTAAAATTAAGTCACCATTCAATATCTTTCATATACATAAATAAAAAAATAGGTAATACTGAAATCCTTTGTGTGTTGGTTACCTCCATGCTGTCTATAGCTTTTTTTCGTTTTCCTTCTGCTTCCAAAAGATGTTATTTTGTTTTTTTCTGCTGCATACCTTTAAAATCAAGTCTACCAAGACATCAAGGTTACACTTTCTTCCGTTGATTTACTAGAACAATTTTATCGACTTCATTTTTCATGACTTGTAATGCATTGTGCGATATCGACCATATCGTTTAATTTATCGCTAAATTGTTTTACTTGGTTTTTTTGTGCATCACTTAACATTTTTTTATTTTCACAAATGTTTTTCCACTCTTAATGCATATTTTCTAATTTAGCAATGCAATGTTGCTCATCTTTAGTTGGTATTCTAGATTTCTGCTAAAATACGGAAACTTCTTTTATAGCTAATTTAGCACCTTCCCGAATAGATAATTTAACTATGTTATGCTTATAAAAAAGCAGAAACAGTGCCAACTAAATAAATAATTGATCGCAAGTTATCATTTTATAAAATATTTATTAAAATCGTTTTGTATTCATTTATCTTTTTTATTCCAGAAATTGCAAAATCTTTAAGGCACTTCTTCTTTATCGCGATGTTAACCAACTAATTATATTAGAAATATGATTAATGGACATTCCAAAGTAAAGTGAATCTCATTATAACGGTAACTTAAAAGCATGTATTTCTTGAGAGAAATGCATAGAGTAAGAATAGAATAGAAATTCCAACGCCGGCAACGGCCAAATACAATTTTGTGGAGATTACAAAGGTACGATATGTTGGAGAAAACAGGAGAAAATTGAGTAAATTTCCCTGATTTTAATGCAAATTTCTCTTTCTGCAGAAATTTGAGTAAAATTTCCTTATTTTGAAACCTTTTATTAAAACAAATTGGGATTCTACTGAAATCCATTAGTAAATTCTGATAAAAAAACAATTAGAATTGGCAAAAAGTCAATTGAATAAAACCAAGAGAACGGTTTTTACATCGTAAGAGACATCGTACGACTGTGGTAAAAGTAGTTGGACTTATTCTTCATATTTGCTATTTTAATTTATAACAATAATATTGGTTGGCCGGTTTTATGATTTTGGGCATTTTATATAGGTAACAAACTAAAGATTTTATTTAAAATGTGAATTGGGCAGAGCAGGCTTATAAGTGGAATTCAGATTCCAACAAAATAAAAAACCTAATTTTTCAATATTGCAGTCGCTTTGAGCCACCTCTAAATTGCTTCTGACTGGTCCAAAACTTTGTATTTCTTAGGTTTTTTGGTATTAGCATATTTCTTGGGGGTGAATCTCTAAATTTGAACACTTTTTGCTCCCCCCCATATAATTAAGGGCCACCCTAATTAAGGGCCACCCGAAAAAACCGGTTGACTGGTTATATATATATATATATTAGGGCGGGTCGATTTGTAGGGAGTAAAAAAATTCACCAATTTCCCTATGATTTCCGTATTCTATGGGTTATTCCATGAAAATTTGCCGAAGGAACCATACCTCTATCGTTAAAATCGAGTCCCCTACTTTTTGTTGGTAGATTTTTTCCCAAATTGACGTTCGTATGAAATATTACCTACACGTTAACATCCATAACTCAAAAACTATCGATCGGGTTTAATCGCCAGTAGGCGCGTTGGAAAGGTGAGCTCATTTTGATAAAAATCTCCAACATTGGTCCAACGGTTCAAAAGTTACGGGCATTTTTGTCCAAATTTTGGAGCCTTTTTCCATTTTTTTCATGATTTTGTCCAAGAATATTACTTTCATTGCCATTTTTGGCCATTATTTAATTCAATTTACAATTCAAAACGAAGAGTTTAAGCCCAAATTTATCGAATTCGGTTGATTAATTCATGCGATATTGCTAAAACAAAATAACACATAAAACCAACTTTTTGATTTTTTTTCCCTTTTTATTTTTTTTTTCTACAAAAATTCAAATTAAGAGATAATAAAGTATCTATCAACCTATTATAAAAAAAAAATATTCAATTTGAGTGTAGTAAAAGACAAAATGTGAAAAAAAACATTATTTTTTCTGAAAGTCTTGTTTGCTTTCAAGTCTGGGTGTTTTCGTACGGCTCTCTAATGTCGTCGCCATAGCGCCTTCTACATTCTTTCCTGCAACTCGTTTAGCAGTGGCAGCCAGCAATTGGACATGTCTTTCCGTTCCTTGAATGTGTAAAGGAATTTGTGGATCATCGAACGGTGGCACTTCGTAATTTAAATATCCCTCCAAATGTTCATACGAATAACTTTGCGTAAACGGTGGTTCGAATAAAATGGTATCGTCATTTAAATCAATCATATTTGTATATTCCGTACAATTAAAGTTTATAAGAGATTTTTTATAAACTCTAAGTTCCGTTGGGTCGACAATATCTCTTCGGTAATGTAAAATCTTCTTTATAGCAATGTTTCGTTTTTCCATTCTATCATCAAACAACATAGATAGCAAGATATTTTCTGAGTGTGCAAAATATGGATTATCTTGAATTACTGTATTTACAACTCCAAGTAAATTCCGTGGTAAAAATCGTGTCCAAGTAATAAATTTAAAAAGTAATGTACTACCGTATGCGGCAGAGCTATAATACTTAACATTGAAATACATTGGCGTGTATACTTTTATTATATAGTTAGCCAGAATTTTTAAATTTTCAGTTGGATTATTAGTTGTCACATACAACCGTAATAATCTATTGGCTTTGGTCAGCCAACGAGAATGTGCAATTGGCCCTGGTTTTATGTGAGATAAATCCGCAGGAACCACACCATTAGAAATTGCATTGGCCATTAACATCAAGTACCTCGAATCAGTAGATAATTCTTCTGGATTTAAATCACCAGGAGGCATATTTTCCAAAGCGATTTCCTCAAAATCGGTTACCACCTGAAAAGAAAACATAAAAGCTAAAAAATAGAATAAAAAATGGTAAAGAATTAGCTATAAAAATTACATACCGGAAGATTTTCACAATCAGCAATTTTTGAGCTCAACTTTCCGGTAGTTGATCGTGGTCCAGTGGTGGTTGATTTGTCTAAAGTGTCAAACAAATGTCTAAACGGAAGCTCGTTAAAGTGCAGAAGACACACAAGCCAGTGCAGTGGTCTCTTTAACTGTTTTTCGAATAGTCGCAAAATTCCACCGTGTACGCCAGTATTTGTTGGTTCACCATCAGCGCATATGGCAATTAATGAATCGAGAGACAATTGTTTTTCTTGGAAGAATTCGATCAATTTGTTGACTTTGCTTGCCGCAGTTTCACTTTCTAGTTTTGTGTAGCCTATCAATTGAGAATTTGGTTCCCTCAAAACAACTAGATGAGGTTCTTTAACCATCCTTGGATGCAACTTCTCATCAATTTTTTCTACAGTTAGAGCATCATTTTTCCTGCCGTCGAATGAAAATGATATCAAATTCGAGCCATCATACCGCTTACGAAGTGCGTCTTGTCTCCATTTTTCTCTTTCTCTACGAAGTTTACTTTTATCCATGATGACAAGATTGCCATGAGCATCTTTTACGCCCAGGTCTTCCATCAGAGCTGTTGCCAATGCTGATCCCATTCTATCATGCACACCAAATATGTCACACATCATTGCATAGTTTTTAGTATTGTATCTGGGAGTGTATGTTTGTGGTGGTAGAACTAATTCTGAACCTCCTCTCACATCAACTTCCATTTCGTCATAATGTGGTTCGTATGTAGGATCGTTGCTCACTGGGATTGTTGGTATAGTCGTTGGTATCGTCTCTTCACTTCCACTATCGTGTTCCGGTATCGTTTGTATTCTGTCATTATATTGATCGCGCATGAAATCTTTTAAGTTTTCTGGGATAGATCCACATGAGCAGTCGTTTTCTTTCAAGTTGCATTTACATTTTCCAATGTTGAATAATTGGTTTGTTGATTCTACGAATTTTTTGAATTCTGTTGCGCGTTTTACTCGTTGTTTATCTGCATTACTATATGCGTCAAGCAAATTATTCAATTTTCTAATGATGCTACCTTTGAGTATAAGTTCAATATTAAGTTGATTCCAAATTTCTAACAATCTGTCTGCTACTTGGGGAGTAAATCTTTTATACGAAAACATTTTGCTTTGGGCTTTTGAACGTTCGGCCAAGAAAAAATAGTACTTCAATATATCTCGTTTAGTTGACAGATTAATATCAGGTAATTCACAGCCCACGCCAAAAGAAAAAACATCATGAGAGACCAAATGTTGCAAACTACTGCGTTGGGTATCTGTTGGATTTTGCGATGAACCAGGCTCTGAATCCATTTTTTAAACCGTCACTAAAAGAATTATATATGTTTTTCATAGAATAATAATATAACTATTAACTATAATAGTTAGCAATGTTTTTACACTTACCTTTAAATCTTTTCTAAATTTCAAAATAGTTTAATTATTTGTTAGTTATTTCAAGTAACACTTCACTGAAATGACGCTCAAACAAAACTAGCATACACTGGAATCCCCACCCCGCCAACTACAACTGATTGTTTCGTCCAATTAGAATTGCTGTGTATTTGTTGTCGCAAAATGACGTCAGCGAAGAATTATTCTTTATAAATCGTATGCAAACCCAAAAAAGAGAGCAAAAATAAAAAGGGAAAAAAATCAAAAAGTTGGTTTTATGTGTTATTTTGTTTTAGCAATATCGCATGAATTAATCAACCGAATTCGATAAATTTGGGCTTCGTTTTGAATTGTAAATTGAATTAAATAATGGATTGAGCCAAAAAAATGGCCATGAAAGTAATATTCTTGGACAAAATCATGAAAAAAATGGAAAAAGGCTCCAAAATTTGGACAAAAATGCCCGTAACTTTTGAACCGTTGGACCAATGTAAGAGATTTTTTTTTGTAAATTTATCAAAATGAGCTCACCTTTCCAACGCGCCTACCCGATCGATAGTTTTTGAGTTATGGATGTTAACGTGTAGGTAATATTTCATACGAACGTCAATTTGGGAAAAAATCTACCAACAAAAAGTAGGGGACTCGATTTTAACGATAGAGGTATGGTTCCTTCGGCAAATTTTCATGGAATAACCCATAGAATACGGAAATCATAGGGAAATTGTCGAAAAATAAATCGACCCGCCCTAATATATATATATATATATATATAACCGGTCAACCGGTTTTTATAATTTGTTAATTGTTTTTATTACAAAAAAAAAAAATATATAAAGTAATAAAAATAAAAAAATACATTCTTTGAAAAAATAAATATATATATACATACATATTCATTTAAATTTAATTTTTTATTGTATTTCATTTCAACAAAAAAGGAACTTTAAACCAATATTTTTTAAATAATATCTTAAAAATTAATATTATAAAACTATATTCATATCAAATGAGTAGAGATCATTAAGTTAGTAAATTGGTAAAATTAGGTACGTTAGTAATTTGAACGTTTAAAACGTTTGGCATTTAATAAGTTTTTTTAAGTATTACATTTTAAATATGTAAAAACAAAATCTATTCTTCAGTTCTAAAATAATATTGAGAAATAATATGCAATTTATGTAAATGTTTCGTTTTAAAACGATTTTTTTGTTTGCTTTTGATAAAGCTAGAAGTGGAAAATACTCTTTCACTAATAGTAGATGTTGGATAAATAGTCAAAAGACAATTATATAAATTTTCCAACTTTTCAGTTCTTTTGTCGCATTTATCAAGATATATGAAATCATCATATAAAGATGAATGAATGTTTATTGTGTTATTTAGATCAGAAATTAAACTATTTGAATTTGGAATATCCAAAGTTAAGTCTTTATCGGAATCTATCAGACCTACATCTAAATCTTCATAACCAAAAAAACGATTATAAGTGTTCGGAAAAAATAAAAGAGACCAAGTAACCCAGTTGGTGATGTAATTAAAAAACCGGTTAACCGAACAAAAAATACCGGTTTTCGGTTTTCTTCGAATTTACAAATATTCGAAACCGATCATTTTTTAAAAATAAAGAAACCGGTTGACCGGTTTTCGGTTTTTGAATACTCTATTGTCAACACAAATCTGTTTTCACTCCTAGGACATTTAATCGAATTGTTCGTTAGTGTAAGTCCCCTTCTTTGTATATACTTCTTTAAAATAAACAATAAATTAATTGCGATTTGCTCTCAACTTTTTTTAAAAAATCTTATTGAATAGTATGTTTTTATACCCTTCACCATAGGTGGAAGGGTATATATAAGTTTGTCATTCCGTTTGTAATTTCTACAATATTGATCTTAACCCTATAAAGTATATATATTCTGGGTCCTTATGAAGAGCGAAGTTGATTTAACGATGTCCGTCTGTCCGTCTGTCTGTCTGTGTGTTGAAATGGGTTTTCCGAAGAACCCAGACATGATGAGGACTTGATTCTTTTTTATTTCTGTTACATGTGATCCATTTCTGTTTGCTATTAAAAATCAGACAGATCGGTTAATAAATGGCTGAGATATTAGCAAAAAACCAGGACTACCTCTAATTTTTCCAGTAAAATCCCTTTGTTTAATATGTATGTAGAATTTTACGCATAACAAACACATCCATGTGTTAAAATTCTTTTCTTTCATCTCCACCTTTTATACACAAACAACACACATACAAAGATTTGTCATTTAAATAAAAACCAAACAAATCTCTAATTAACGAAGACTTTTATATATGTACCTCTATTGACGATGATTTTGTGTGAGCTTCAATAGCTCAGTTGTCTAGACGCTGTGTCACAAATACTTTTTTTTTCTCTAAGACCGCGGGGTTCGAGGTTCAAATCTCGGTAAGGTCAATTCACTTTTTTTTGTACATTTTTTTTTATTATTTTCTTAAGACTTTTTTTTTTTGCTTATTTTTGTTTTTTTTTAACATTTAATAATTAATTTATATAAAATTTTATATTAATAATTAAAATTCTTTTCTTTCATCTCCACCTTTTATACACAAACAACACACATATAAAGATTTGTCATTTAAATAAAAACTAAACAAATCTCTAATGAACGAAGACTTTTATATATGTACCTCTATTGACGATGATTTTGTGTGAGCTTCAATAGCTCAGTTGTCTAGACGCTGTGTCACAAATACTTTTTTTTCTCTAAGGCCGCGGGGTTCGAGGTTCAAATCTCGGTCAGGTCAATTCACTTTTTTTTGTACATTTTTTTTATTATTTTCTTAAGACTTTTTTTTTTTTTTGCTTATTTTTGTTTTTTTTTAACATTTAATAATTAATTTATATAAAATTTTATATTAATAATTAAAATTCTTTTCTTTCATCTCCACCATTTATACACAAACAACACACATATAAAGATTTGTCATTTAAATAAAAACTAAACAAATCTCTAATGAACGAAGACTTTTATATATGTACCTCTATTGACGATGATTTTGTGTGAGCTTCAATAGCTTAGTTGTCTAGACGCTGTGTCACAAATACTTTTTTTTTTCTCTAAGGCCGCGGGGTTCGAGGTTCAAATCTCAGTCAGGTCAATTCACTTTTTTTTTGTACATTTTTTTTTATTATTTTCTTAAGACTTTTTTTTTGCTTATTTTTGTTTTTTTTTACATTTAATAATTAATTTATATAAAATTTTATATTAATAATTAAATAATCCATAAATAGGCTAAAAACATCAACATTTTTATAAAAACCCTCTGATACAAACAAAATACAAACGTTTTTATACCTTTCACCACAGGTGGAAGGGTCGCGGGTTCGTTAAGATTTTTTTTTTTTTTGTTTATTTTTTTGTTTTTTTTACATTTAATAATTAATTTGAATAAAATTTTATATTAATAATTAAATAATCCATAAATAGGCTAAAAACATCAAAATTTGTATAAAAACCCTCTGATACAAACAAAATACAAACGGTTTTATTTCTATTTTTGCTCCGATTTAAAAGAATTTATAAAAAGATTTTTAAACCATTTTATTTCTCACATATTAAGAAAATTTTATACATAATTTACCTTTGAGTGCAACTATTTTAGGTCATAACTTATAATAATTTATAAAAAAAATTATAAACTATTTTCCTTCAAATTTTTAAAATTAAGCTAAAGAAATTACAAATATTTCTAATAAAAAAGCGAAATAAAATCCCAAATGCAAATTTGCCTGCTAAATCAAACTATTTTGTAGAAATAAAACACATGCAGTTCTAGTGATTTCTTTTAACGATTTGTTGAAATTCTTTTCTTTCATCTCTTCACCTTTTATACACAAACAACAAACACTATTCTAGAGCTGTATTATGACCTATGGATACGTCTTATATAGCAAGAGATCGAAAATCTTTAGTATAACATATTTGCTGAAAAACTCGGAAATATCGGTTCAGATACAAAAAAGTTATGCCCAAAACATACATTTTTTTAAAATACATATTTTCTGGAACCATAAATCTTCCCGAGTCCAAGTTTTATCTCCAAACTAAATGGTTAATTTCCTCTTAAAGGCGTCCGTATATAAATCTGTCCATTTCATATATGTCCATATATAAACTTCAGTTTTTTCCCAACCATGGTGAAGGGTATATAAGATTCGGCATAGCCGAATTTAGCCGCTCTTACTTGTTTTTATATTTTTTGTTTTTCATATATTCAAGTACATTTCTTGAATATATGAAAACATTACTTTATGAATCAACTAAATATTGTTTGTTCATACTCCTTTATTTAACAGATGTTTGCCTTCTAGGTATTCGTCGTATACTAATAAGACAAATTGAAATAAAACAGAAATGGAAAAACGGTACAAAATTTTTGATTATGCAGCTGAATTGTTATAAAAATACACAAGGAGAAAACAAAAAATTATTATTACAAAAAGTTATGTTATTAAAAAAGTTCACAAGGTGTACTAGTAAGTGTTTTATCGCCTTATTAAAACAGAGTTGTTAGAATATTTCGTTCAATTTTTTAACACACTTAAATATAGCACACTAAACATACCCAGCAAGAAATTACCATTGCTTAAAAACTAAAGTATTAGCAGAGCACTTATTGGTAATAGTACAACAAATAAAGTGCTGCCAACACTGGAAAAAAGTTCTTTGCCAGTACTGGATTTACCAAATGTACAAACGTAAAAACAATAATTACACTGGCAAAGGCCTGGTTTAGAACGCTTTCCCACCGTTAGCAAAAAGTGATTTGCCAGTACTGGGTTAACAAAATATACAATCGTTTATGAAATAAGAATTATATAAAGCACTGGAAAATCACTTGTTTAAGTATTAAGAGAGCACTTTGTATGGGGGTTCAGAACATTGGAATAATGTAAATAAAGTGATTTGAAAAATATAAAAATACCAACTAGCCATTACACATGTCAACAAAATATTTTGAAATTTAATCAATATTTTCGGTAAAATTATATTGTAACATATTTGTTTTGTTTTTTTTTTTATTTAATCTTTCTAGCACTTCCAGATACAATGGTTTAAACCAAAAGGTGTTAAACAAAAGGTGTATGCTAACTCCACAGATATATATCTTAAAAATTAAATTAAAAAATTACTTACATTTATATATTTAACATTTTTAGGCACAAAGGTACATTTGAGGTTCTAAATTATGGCGCAAAATGTACATAGTACCATCTATATCATCACCGAAAAAAATATTTTCTATCAAACATAAAATATTACAAAGCGAACATTTGCGAATAGTACTAAATGCGTCAAAGAAGTACCATAGTACTTATAAGACGTTAATAGTACCACAAAATTACTGAAGTACAAACTTTAACATCTCAGTCGGCAACAGTGTTTTAGATACAAATAATGCAAAAACATTTAGAAGTGGAATTAAGGAGGTAAAACGAATTGCTTGACGTGAAAAACTTTTTTGGATGTGTAAACAATTTTTGTTGTATAAAAACAATTTAGAGGCGAAAATAAATTTTTGTGGTGAAAAAAAATTTAAGTGGTGAAAAAAATTTGTGAGGTGAAAAATATTTGAGGTGAATATATAATATTATTCACTTCTAAGGACTAGTAAAAACCTGACAAAATATTTTATTTGCCAGTTACTACTATGAAATTGTACTAAAATACACCAATTTTTTAACCGCTGGACCAATTACTGGAGTGAGGGAGATACCGAAAAGTAATTATAAGAAAAGTCCACCCAAAGAGTTCTTATAACTACGAGGGGAGAGGGTGACCAAAAAGTAATATATAAGAAAAGTTAACTCAAACAGGTCTCACAATTACTGGAGGAGGGAGTGACTGAAAGGTAATTTAAAGGAAAAGTCATCTCAAACATTTCCTACAAATACGATAGAGAGAGAGGGTGCGACCGAAAGATAAGGAAAGTCAATTCAAACAGCCTTTTTCCCTAAGAAATAGACTACGACCAAAAGGAAATTATACGAAAAGTCAACTGAAACAGTTCTTAGAACTTCCGTTTAAAATGTTATTTAACAAAATAAACAGAGCTTTGTTTTCAAAAATTTGGACAAACCAATCGACCCACTTGAATGCTACCACGCGGCCAACAAGTAGTCAATATGTGGAGCGCTAGAGTTGATCTTTGAGAAATTTGTCATCGTCGTAGTTCAGCCTCAACATTTTTAAGTAAGAACCAATTTATACGATGCAATTGATTGCATGCAATTTTCTTAATTCCGTTTTCAAAGTTGCTTCCAAAGTTATGTCTATTTATATGGTAACTTTTATTGTACTAAAGCCGATTGTGAATTAAGCAACAAAAGAAGAATACAAATGAGTGCGAAAGAGATATAACAAAAACATTCACGAAAACCGTGCTTATTTGCACGCTTGCTTCTCTACCTCGTTCGCTAACAAACAAAAACTGAACGCAACAATTGCATGCAACAAAGTCACTGTATAAATTTGCTCTAAAAGTTGCTAGTGTTGAAAAATATTATATTAGGTTGATGCAGTGTTGCCATATAAGCAGTTAAATTGTTTTTCCAGTTTTTGCAATTCATACCAGTTTTCATTAGAACAGCATATTTTTTCTATTTATTATATACATTTTTACCATAGAAAAGGTAAATAATGGTTGCAAGTCGATCAAAACCATTTAAATTTTTTGTAATCACGTTTTTTTATTAGCGAAAAATAACTAAAAAACAATAATATTATTCAATTACTGGTATTTTCAATCAACTTCAAAAATAAAATTCGGTCAGAACCTGCATACAGTAGAGGCAACCATTTATTTAGTCAACATAGTAAAAAATTTAGTGTAATCTATCAAACTCATTAATAAATTGTTGATGATTAATAGTGGTTTCAACAAAATCGGTTATCTTGATCAAATATACCATTAAATTCAGGTTTCAGTAGAACCAACCGAATTATGGATTGCCACTAATGATTGGTAAACGTATTTTAAATAATATCATTTTTCATAACAAATTATTTGAATTCAAAATTTATAAGAGATTTTGATATAGTAGGTAGAGTTGTAGCCTAGTATTCCGAGTTCAAATTCCGCAAAAGGCAAACATTTAAAAAAATATTTTTTTATAAATAAAAAATATATGAAAATGTTTAAATAACAAATATATCAAAGAACTAAATTAGGGTTTCAATGGAACCAACCGAATTGTGAATGGTATTGATTATAGACGCCACTAATGATTGTTATTGGTAATCGAATTTTAAATTATATTTATTTCCCTAACAAATTAATTAAATTCAAAATTATCCATCAAAATTTATAGTAGTTTTAGGAGTAATGGCTAGAGAGGTTGCCTAGTACTCCGAGTCTAATTCCCGGAGAAGGCTAAAATTTAAATTAAAATTCAACATTAAAATGTTTAAATAGCAAAGAAAGTAAAAAATTCAAAGTAGTTGAGTGCAGCAAACAAGAGTGAGAATTATAAATCTGAATGTCTAAGTTCGACACCGGAAAAATTAAAAAAAAAATAAATTTTGTATATATATAGGTGTAAAAGTACACGCAGACAACTATCTTCATATTAAATTATATTTTTAGTTGTGAAAGCCAATATTTAGTTGTACAATTTAATATTTATATTCCACAGAAATATTATTACGTTCCACAAAATTTTAGGTATGGCAAGGTATGGGATCAAAGTTTGGTGGGCATGCGATGCTAAGACTAAATTTCCATTGAAAGGAAAACTATACACTGGAAAGGAAGGAGACAATCGGGAGATAAATCAAGGTGAAAACGTTCTAATGTATTTCGCAAATTGTTACGCAAACAGCGGCAGAACAATTATTTCTGATAATTTTTTCACCTCATTGAACGGCGCTAAACGACTGGCTGCTATGGGACTGGCATTTGTTGGCACCATTCGAGCAAACAAAAGATGTCTTCCTAAGGAAGTTATGAAGAGCACCAGACGACCAATTCTTTCAAGTGTGTTTGGTTTTCATGAAAATCTTGTTGCACTTTGCAGCTACGTGCCCAAAAAAAATAAGGCAGTCAATTTAATTTCAACCGTGCATTACACGAAATATGTTGAAGGCGTAGCCATGAAACCGGAAGCAATTTTATTTTATAATTCAACTAAAGCCGGAGTCGATACGATGGATCAAATGCTAACTCATTACACAACAAACCGGTCAACCAGACGCTGGACATACGCGTTTTTCTGCAACATGATTGATGTGATGGCATTGGCAAGTTAAATTATATGTAAGCTAAATGATGAAAATACAAGAAAAGAAAGAAGACGCATATTTTTATATAAACTTGCAAAGCAATTGGTACTGGCCAACGTTGAAAATCGCATCAATAATCCGCACATTGTGGCTCAACCAACAACTCGTATAGCATTTGAAGCGTACTTTGGGAGACCTCTCAATATAGCAAACCGTAATGTGGCTTCACGCAGTGGTCCAGACACACTAGCTCCCAAAAAAGATTGCAGAATTTGCCTGCAGCAAGGTGACAAAATACGCCGTAAGACACGCTTTTTTGCTGCAAATGCAACAATCCTGTTTGTCAGCAACATTCAAAAGTAGATTATTTATGTTTTTGTTGCCTTCCGCAAAATTCTGAATAAAAAAATCAATGTATTCTTCATAATAATTTTCTATTTTGTCATAAACATTTATTACTTTACCCATAATAAAGAGAAATATATAAAGAACAAAAAAATTGTTGCCCTTTTCATTCCAAAGAATTTTTCAGGTCTTTTTTTTCATCCTCAGTTAGCTTATAACATAGTAAAAAGAAATAGAAACACAAAATATAACAAATATTTTCCTATCTTAGTAAAAAATTTAACGTCAAACAGCCCTTATTTCCATACAAATGCATGTAAATGTATAGGGGTCTGGCCAGACACCATGTGCCAGAACTAAGGGCTCAAAATATGTGCCTGACGAAGGGTTAAACAAAATTTTTTAATTTGAAAGAAAGAGAAAATTTCGTCTTTGATTAAGAGCAGTTTAAATATCCCGTTTACGGTATGTGCAAAACTTGCTTTTTAGCTCTTAAAAAAACATTTATAATTTTTTTTTACACAAATTTTTTATAAATTTTAAAAACCCATAATATCTAAAATATCAATACTTTTAGTATTAGTTTTTTCTTTTTTGGACACATATGTCCCTTGGTTAAAAACTTAAGTGTATTTTTGGTTGTTACTATCCAAATAATATTACGATTGTGGCAGTAATTAATAATAGAGGAAGGATAAGTATATAGATTTCATCGAAAAAAGCGGCCAAATAAAAGTTTGTACATATTACAAGATTCGGTAACTATTAGAAAATTGAGAAAACTTCACTGATTTCCAAGCAAATTTTTCTCATTTCTGCACAAATTTCAGCAAAATCTGGCAAAACCCAATTGTACTTGCAAAAAAATCAATTGGTCTTGCAAAGAATATCAATTGGAAACAAAAAATACAAGCTTTTTTGTATATACAGGTTGGTCTTTTCTCACGAATTTTTTCATCCAGCTGATCCAAAAGGCTGCAACAATATTCAGAGTTGATTGTTTTACCTTTCTGAAGATACTTAATCAACAAAATTCCTTTTGCATCCCAAAAAACTGATGCCATAACCTTCTTTGCTGATCGTTGTGACTTCACCTGCTTTGGGGCTGAACAAACAGCTTCAGTCCACTGTAAACATTCTTGTTTCAATTTAGGATCATGGTGGTAGATCCAAGTCTCATCCATAGTTATAAAACGGTGCAAGAAGTCGGTTTTATTCGGTTTAAAACGCTCCAAATTACGCTGAGAAATTTGTTTTCGATCCAGTTTTTGTTGAATTGTTAATGTGTGCGGCACTAACTTTCCAAACAGTTTTTTCATACGTAATTCTTCATGTAAAATATGGAGTACTCGTTCGTCTGAGATGCCTATGGCATTAGCAATTTCACGCTTAGTCAAACTTGGCCCCCGGGGCACACCACTGGACCCCACTAATGATTGACATTAATAAACGAATTTGAAATAATATTTTTTTCCTAACAAATTATTTAAATTCAAAATTTCAGAATTTCCGAGTTCAAATCCCGCAAAATGCAAACATTTAAAAAACATTTTTTTTAATTAAAATTAAATTAAAAAGAAAATGTTTAAATAACAAATATATCAAATAAAATTAAAATTAGTTGTGGTGCAGTGAGTAATAGTGTGAACTATGAATCTGAATGGCCAGGCTCGATAACGGAAAAATACAAATATAAAATTTTTATTAAAATAAAATTTTGTTGAACGTAAGAATATTTATGTGGAATATAAATATTTAATAAGGCAACTGAATATTGGCTTTCCCAACTAAAAACAAGAATTCGATTGGCATAAATTCGGTAGCCACAACTGATAGTTTTCTGGGTTTCCAATTCCAACAATAAAAACAAAGAACAGATAAAATCAAACATAAACACAAGCTCCATCAAATAAAATTAAAATATTATTATAAGATAAGATGGATAAGATAAAATAATATCCTACTTTAAAAATTTATTTTTTATTGGCATTTTTCATTTTTGGCCAAATTTTCCAGATAAACCGTAGTTTTACAACTTGCAACCTGATTTATCAAACTTCCAACCAAAATTTTTAATTTTTTAGAGAGTTTGTACTCTTTTGCTGTATATTGAGTAATTTCACTTATTTTTTAATTTTTTTCTTTATTGATTCTGAAAGGTCTCCCAAAGACCTTTCCAACAAGCCTAAAAACAAGAAAATTCGACCACTGTTTCAGAAGTTAGCAATGTTACCCTTCTACCCTCCGACCACCATTTCGAAAATTTTCAAAACGCTGCCACTTCGCACACTTGCATTTTCAGGGATGGTCGTATGGAAATATTTTCATGAAATGAGCCAAGGATTACGCTGGTCAATTTTGGCAGGTCGTGACTGAATCAATTTGTATATTAATTATAAAATTAAACAAAAATTTCTTTGAAAAATACACAAGTTTCCTTTTGATAAAATATTTTTACTTTTTTTAAATGTTGAACCCGAACCCTGAACCGAACCGAACCTGAATTTTTTATTTCCATTAACCCGAACCTGAACCCATTTTTTTCAGGGTTTCAGTCCCTGGTTTTTTTTTGGTTTTTGTATATAACATAGTAATATCACATCCTAAGCTTGTGTTTTTATTTGATTTTATCTGATCTTTGTTGTTATTGTTGGAATTGGAAACAATACACTATATATATAGCGAAAAATTATGATTTTACCATTTGCACCTTAATTCATTTCGGAAATAGAAACTCGCCATAATTCACTAAAAGCCGGAAAATTTTCATTCCCTATTTCAAAAACAATATGACATTCTCAAATTAAAACTGGTTATTACAAAATGTTGCAACTCAACAGAAAATGTTCTATACTGTGATAATAATTGAGAATAGTATAAATTCTATCTAAAATAATAAGCTCTCTGACCACAGTTCATAAAATTTTCTTTCATGGGGAACAAATTATTAAACACAATATGCTAACAATCGGATATCTATAAGAAGAATCACAAGAGAAAATAAATAAAGATCACAAATTTTTGCATGAGCACAACAACAAAAAAAACGTCTAGATGTGATACCAAGGACCTTTGAAACCAGGATGAACAAAGTACCAAATGTTTAGCCACCCATGATGCCAAATGATGGGACTACAAAAATTCTTAGCCGAGACCACAACGTTCTTAGCCGATTTCAGAAAAACTTAGCCGCCTTCGTCAGCGTGGATTCAAATTTGGCCTCTTCTGATTACATTTTGCATTTATTGTATTACGTTGTCAATTTCATCTTAAATGGTAACCCAATCCAGCAAAACCACACATTACCAAATAATGGGTATAGTAATGTATAGCCATAGGAGCCGATGGATTGCTTTACACCTTACTTCTTTGATGAATTTTACAGGCGATGATCCTCAAAATAATGGATTCATTCTTACAGTTATGCTTATTATAAAATGAAAAGTAATGGATTACCGTTTTGCAGATAGGTAGTAAAAAAATAATTGGTTACCTAAATGATTACGAAGAGGTTAACAATAATTGGTTACTTTGACTTTTTTGTGTGGATGACTCGATTTCGTAAGTATTTATTGCCGGCAATTTATGTTGCAATAATTCTCCGGAAATATTCGTTATCAATTGTTGCTATTACGTAAAACTTATCTGTCATTTTCGTTTCACATTTATGAAAAGGCAACACAAAAAAAATCAAACAAAACATGATGAAATTTAAAAAAAATAAATAAATTTTAACAAATTATTCGAAAAAATAAAAAAAATTAATATAAGCTCGATGATAAGCAATTTTGTGCCGTTATTCTGCCGACGCTTTGTACTTATTCTTTAATATAGATGGGATACAAATTATTTATCAAATATTGATTTTTATGCTACGTATGATTTCAATTAATTTATCAGTTTTAAGAGTCATTATTTTATGTTAAATTGTAATGCATTACGTAACCAACTATCGCTAACTAATTACTTTATGTTTCAAAATAATGCTAAAGGTAAGGAGTATACATTACAAAGTAATGCATTATGTATCCAAATATCGGTAATTAATTACTTTTTGTTGAATTATAATGATATAGGTAAGGAGAATACATTATAAAGTAATGCATTATGTATCCAATTATCGGTAACTCATTACTTTATATTGAAAATTAATGATATAGGTAATGAGTACACATTACAAGGTAATGCATGGGTTTATCGCAACCTTTGCCAAAGTTTTCCTGGGTAATATAAAAAGATATAATCTACGCCACAGAAACGTCCAACAATTCTCCTGCTAAATTTGCAGATCAACAAAAACAATTATTACAATCACAGACAAGTAAGTATAAAGCAAAACCTACGTCTCCACAACAACAGCAAAAACAACAGCAACAATGGCGAAATGAGATAAGCAAAATTAAATTAAGATATATTTCTTTAACTATTTTGATACACAGAAGAAAAGAAAAACAGAGGAAAACCTTAAAATTAAAAAAAAAAATTAAAATTCGAAAAATGATTTAAACTAAATGTTATTTTTGATTCTAAGTGTGAGTGTGTATGATGAAGCAGCTATAGAAATTGTTCTTATTTAAAACTATGCGTACTTTTCAACAGACTATTAATGAATACCTTAAAGTTTTTTTTTAACTGTTTTCCATACTGATAACAAGAATGCAATATTTTCTGAAAAGTTAAAACATTTTTAATTTTGCGTTGTAATCTATTCATTTTAACAAAAAAAAAAGAGAAAAAAAAAATATAACCCAAATTATTTTTAAATACTTACCCACTGCTACGACACCAAAGGTCCCTCTAGCAGTAACTTTTTTATTCTTATCGACTGTAGTGACTCATACTTGACATACCCTTATTGCGATAGGAATTCGACGGACTCCTTAAGGTGACGTCCGATATATGACATACCATCTAAAATCTGTTTGCCAAAAGCGACCAGATAGTGGATGTTATAACATATATACAATTTTTTTGTTGTTTTACTAACCAACTAAAGTAAATTCCTTTTTCAATTCTTATCGACTGGGTAATTCATCTTTTAATATCTTTTTGAAAATAGGGTGGATATCGAATTCTCAAAAGTTTACTTTATAATAATAATTGTGATTCTCACCCTACAATTCCTAACGACCTTGTACCAGTCACATGACAGTGTAATTTGTGATATTGAGGTTATGAGCACTCGTACCGGTATAGAGCCTAAGTTAAAGTCTAGTGAGACAGTGATTGGGAAAATACTGATTTACTTCCGGATACGGTGAATAATATCGCGATGCCACAATCAGTAACCGAATTTCTTGGTTAAGCATCCAAATTTCTACCATATTTCGACCGTAAGCCAGAAAACTTTTTTCTGGCTTACGTACTTACCCTATTGGATTTCATAAAGGATATCCATAAGGCAGTGGCAGTAAACTTGATCAGGACGAAGTTGAAGGGTATGGCCCGAAATTTAGTCTCGACTGAAATCACAATCAGTGCGGTAGTGTTCACATTGACAAAATCTGTAAAGGGCGAGTCGGTTGACGTCAACTCAGCCAAGACATGCAAATAACTATGTTGCGGAAGTCGAATCATTGACTAACGCACTAGAGAGTGCATATATTTCAGATGGCCTCCCGCGGCAAGTGGCACAAAAATATTCGACAGAGGCAGCGGTAAAGGCAATCGTAAAAAATGCAACCAAAGATGAAATTCAGGAAATTTCTCCAACATAAACGAAGTAATGGCAAAATTTGTCAACTGTTGCACAGAGGCATACGGTCAACAACATGCAATTATTTTTACTCGTTCCAATCGGGGAACAAAAAGAAGAAACCGTAGATGGGGCGGTCAACGACGTAATAGTAACTTTCGCGGCAATGCCAATGGCAATAATAACTGCAATGATGGTAACAATCGTGGCAGGAACCGTGGGAATAATCACAGCGGAAATCGCCATTATGTGCGTCATGTTACCGAAAATGTCTAGGGAAACGATCAAGCTCCCCTAAATTAGTACACGGAATACTCGACTTGAACCTCAACCTCTATAGCTATATTCATTGCAGAACTTCATTAAATGAAGAAAGATCCACACTGTTGGTGGATACGGGTGCTGATATCTCTGTGATCAAAATTCGACAGATTCTTTACGGACGAGTGGATGAAACTAGTACGACAAGGTTGAGTGGTGTTGGCCAAGGCTTAACAATAGGGTGGGTCGAAAAAAAAACTTGCACCGGCCACCCCCTAGAATTAAAGATAATGTGAAGACGATCTCAAAATATTTTGTTTTTTTTTTTGCCATGCCCCTTGACCCTGCGCTTTTAGTTTTTTGTTTCCTGTGACTCTATTTATAGTCTGATCGTGATATATCATTGTTCTTAGAATGACAACAGCTACATTTTCCACAAATAAGGTAACGGACGAAAACCGCATGGGGTATATATTTGATAAAATAAGAAGTCAAGAGCAGTATATCCAGCTGGAGTCTCGCCAGAATTTAAAATAATTGATTAAATTGGTTTAATTTAGATTATATCAATTTAAAAAAAATAATATCAATATATAAAACAGTTTCCTCTATTTTATTTTTGTTTATAAATAAAAAAGGCAGATAAGTAAACAAAACTGTAACTTTGCAGAAAAATTATCTTGTGGAAATCGATTTGCTAATATCAACAATTTTTTTAATAAAGTTTAATAAATTGCTATTTAAATTTTTTTTGTTATCCCTTGGAATTTTCTTTATATATTTTAAAAATTTCAACTTTTTCAAAAACTTTGCTCTCAGTTTAGAAAAAAGAAAATAAGACAAAATGTTTGCTAATTATTATAATTTGGGTATACAAATCTGTAAGCTCAGCAACAAAAATTAATAAAAAAACAATTGGTAATTTGTAAAAAAGAATATATGATTTTGTACTAAAAATTATTACAAATTCTGTAAATTGGGACCAGTGGCGTGCCCCCCGAAATTATTTCCAAAATACAATTTTTTTACTATGTTTAGTATACATCTATATAAAATAGCTTGTATTTTTTGTTTCCAATTGATTTTCTTTGCAAGCACAATTGCTTTTTTTGCAAGTCCAATTGGGTTTTACCAGATTTTGCTAAAATTTGCGCAAAAATGAGAAAAAATTTTTTTTAAATCAAGGAAATTTTCTCAATTTTATCTCAGTTACCGAACCTTGTAATATGTACAAAATTTTATTTGACCGCTTCATTCAATAAAATTTCTATACTTATCCTTCCTCTATTATTAATTATTGCCACACTCGTAATATTATTTGGGTCAAAAACAACAAAAAATACACTTAAGTTTTTAAAAACCGATCAATAGCCTTTTTTTATTTAATTTGACGCTTTTTCTTTTTTCGAACGTTTTCTAAAAAAGGAGGACTATCTTTATCTGCTATTACTCCGTATTGGGTTTAAAAATCAGCTAAACAACAAAATAATAAAAACGTTAGAAAAGCATATATGTAAATGTTCTATTCTGTGTGGGTGTGAGTTGGCTAAATAAAATCTAAACCAAATTCAGGTATCCAAATTTCTATGAAATTTTAAAAATTGTTCAAATATTTTTTCAAAGAAATTTTAAAATCTTTTGTCAATTTGTACTTAGTATATCTTCTTTTAAAACAATAAAATTCGTGATTCCTATTGTATTTCGTTTTTTTAGTTAAAAATCTGAAAATCAAATACCACATCAAGTCTTTACTGGAATCACCAAAATTCCAGAATTATAAGTTTACTTTTATATCAAAACATATGTATTTAAAATTGAAAATACTTTATTAACAACACTTATATAAACTTTCAAAGGAGTTATAGTAGTTAAAAAGTAAAATTTTATAAAAATCCTGCCAAGTCTTAGCAATTCTTGGCTCTTTTCTTTTTTAAATGTATAAAAAATATTTGCAATAAAAATATTTGAAATATTTCTATTTGTAATTTGATAAAATATTAAAAACAAAAAAAGCTAACAAATAAATTATGTGTGTTAGTAAATGAAGAGCAGGGCATACAATAATAATTGCTATATTTCGTGTTCTGTTGAAATTTTTATATGAAAACAAGTAATTATAGATATAGAGATAAAAAAATTGGCCAAAAATGACAATTGAAATTAAAAAAAATCCTAAATGAAAGAACACTATTTAAATTCAAAAAATTTCAAATAAAACTCAAAAATTCGCAATCGATACTTAAAAAATCAATAAAAATTAAAACATACCAAACGCAATTAAAAAAATTATTGAAATTCAACAAATATTTATTTTATTTAATTTGGTAATTTTGAAATTCAATTGATGCTTTATAAATTACATTTGGAACCATCGTTTTTGAATTTGTGTAAAAATTTGCATGTGGCTATTCCACGTTCCCATGATATATGTGCTGTTTTCTATTTTTAAAAATTCAATGTAGTTCACGGTGGCTTTGTGCAAATTGGCCCCAAGATATATGACCCCAATCTTAAAATGTAATTACGCCCCATATTTTGGGACAAAATTTATAATGAAAAATTACCCCAACCAAATGAAAATTAGCCCCAAAGATAAGTTTGGGGCATATTTTCATTTATTAGAATGAGGCATTTATTCATTATGTAAAATAACACTTTGAAGAAATAAAAAATGACCCCAAATATGATGAAATGAAAAATGAAATATCAGAAGCGTTTCGTCTGTTGATAAATTTAAATCGTTGTTAGCGAGCTTTCCCAAGTTACCGGATATAATAGCTGTCCAAGAAACTTGGTTTCAGAAGGACATTACACAAATTTACAAACTTCCAGGTTTTAATAATATACATTGTTGTAGAGAAGATGCTTATGGTGGTAAGACTATATATATTTATAAAAACATACAATTTAGTGTTGAAGTATGCAAGAGTAGTAATTTTGTTGAGCTTATAGTTTTGACTTTAAACAGTGTTAAAGTTGAAAGCAAACTTTTGAAGATAGTGTCATTTTATCGATCGCAGAAGTGTAGTGTAAATGACTTTATTAATATTTTTGACAGTATTTTAAGCGAACATGCTCGGAGTCCAATAATTATTGTTGGAGATTCTAACATTGATCTCATTCAAAATCCTCATATTATTGATTTGTTGACCGTTTTTCAAAATTATGATTGTGACAGTGCTCATAATTTAATAACAAGACCTGTCAGTGGAACGTGTATTAATCATGTTTTTAGCAATTTTTCTGAAGAAATTTATGTTGATTCAGTTAAATATAATTTATCTGATCACAATATAATTTACTGTAAATTTAAGAAAGAGGTAACGAAAAATGATTATGTTGAGATTGAAAAGACACACTGTGACTCTGAAAAGGCTAGAGAATACTTGCTTAATAATTTACCTGACAACTATGAATCATTTAATTCTTCAGAATTAACAAACGTCTTGGTGCATTGTATTAAAGGTGCTATAAAAAATTCAACTGTAGTAACTAAATGTAAAAAACCGTTACGTTTTGAGCTAACTCCATGGATTAATAAGAATCTTCAAGATTTAATTTTATTTAAAGAAAAACTTTTAAGGAAAAGACATAAATCGAAAAACAAACAGAACGTTAATGATATTTTAAAGCGAATCAGCAAAGTTATAAAAATTTTTACAAAAAAGTGTAGAGATGATTATTACGCTGGGAATTTATTGAAGGCAGGTAATGACCCTAAGAAATCGTGGAAATTTATAAATAGTACTCTTGGTCGAACAAAGAGAAACGTCATTAACCTTAAGGATTCTCAAGGGCAACCAATAATATGTGACCAAGATAAAGTGAATTGCCTTAATAATTATTTTATTACGAGTGTCGAAGATCTTAAAAGGGAAATTGAAATTTATCCTGGTGATGGGTTTAATTCTTTACGGACTCTTACACAGTCACCTCATCGTTTTACACTTTGTAACGTTAATGATAATGATATGTTTGAAATAATCCAAAATTTGAAAGATAATAAAAGTCCAGGCTTTGATGGTATTTCGTCTAAATTTGTAAAAGAATGTAGAGATATTATAATCCCGATATTAAAAGATATTTTAAATAAAATCTTTAGCAATTCAGTGTACCCTGACATCTTAAAAGTGCACAAAATAGTTCCAAATCCGAAAGAAGTTAATGCAACAAATATAGATAAATATAGACCTATTGCTGTTCTTTCTACAATTGTTAAAATTTTTGAGAAGATTCTTTATGATAAACTTCTATTTTATATGGAGGAAAATACTTTTATATACAATTATCAATTTGGATTTCGAAGGGGCTGTAGTACTGAAGATGCTGTGTTGAATGTAGTGAATGTAGGAATTGCTGGAATATTTTTTGATTTTACTAAAGCTTTTGATTTAGTAGGGACGTGAACTTTTTTGTTTAAAAATTATTTCGTTAATAGAAAACAATATGTTAATATAAACAACACGGACAGTTTTCTTGGTTCTGTTGATTATGGTGTACCGCAGGGTAGTGGATTGGGCCCTCTTTTCTTTTCTTTATATTTAATGATTTAAAAATCTAAATTTAGATGGGCAACTTTTTATGTTTGCAGACGATGTGTGCTTGTTTTACCCCTACAAGTACGATTTATCACTTAAAACAAGAATTGAAAGAGATGCTGCTTTGATATTTGAATTTGCGCGATTAAATCGATTAATTCTTAACCCTGATAAAACCAAATAAATACGCTTTAGACCACATGCTTTAAGTATGAACAGTGATTTGAACGTGTTTATTAATGAAAAAGCTGTTAATGAAACCCATTCCGTTAAGTATTTGGGAATCACATTGCAAAGTAACTTGTCATGGGATTTACATATAACCGATTTGAAAAGGAAAATAGCTCCAGCAATTGGAATTTTATATAAATTAAAAAATAAACTGGATGTTAAATCAAAGATGATGATTTTTCAATCTTTGATTCGCATTTGAATTACTTAGCAATTATATATGCTTACAATAAAAATAACATTTCACTGAAATCGCTTCAATGCATGCAAAACAAAGCATTAAAAATTATTTACAAAATACCAATACTGTATTCAACTGTCACATTGTACAAAGATATAAGCAAAACAATTTTACCAATTTATGGATTGCATGAGTATCAGGTGTTAATGTTTGTTTTTAAATGCATTAACCATATTGGTCACCAAAGCATAACATTTTCTCAACAGCAATTTAGTTTTAACACACGAAACAGAACAAATTTAAGAATTCCTCGATGTAGACTAGAAACTACCAAGCAACGCATTGATTACGTGGGTGCTGTAAAATTTTACATGCAGATTTGAAATCAATTAATCGAATTTCGCTATTTAAATCGTCTTTTAAACAACACTTATTTAACAACTTTGAAACGCTTTTGTAATTTTTTATTTTTTTTTTTTTGTAAAACAGTTTTTATCCTTATTTTTTGTAATTTAATAATCTTAACATTAAGTTAAATCTTTTATTTGTACTTTTGACAATGAATTAATTTGCCAACTTGCCTCAATAATGCCTTACGGCGCTGAGGCCAAAATTGAAATGTATTTTAAATATTTTGTACAAATAAAATTTTTTCTGTGGAAAAGTTTTGTCTATAGAAAACAAAACAAAAAAAATAAATATACAAAACAATGAAATGTTGCTTATACACAGCATTATACGCATTTATATTACCAAGCAACGCATTGATTACGTGGGTGCTGTAAAATTTACATGCAGATTTGAAATCAATTAATCGAATTTCGCTATTTAAATCGTCTTTTAAACAACACTTATTTAACAACTTTGAAACGCTTTTGTAATTTTTTATTTTTTTTTTTTTGTAAAACAGTTTTTATCCTTATTTTTTGTAATTTAATAATCTTAACATTAAGTTAAATCTTTTATTTGTACTTTTGACAATGAATTAATTTGCCAACTTGCCTCAATAATGCCTTACGGCGCTGAGGCCAAAATTGAAATGTATTTTAAATATTTTGTACAAATAAAATTTTTTCTGTGGAAAAGTTTTGTCTATAGAAAACAAAACAAAAAAAATAAATATACAAAACAATGAAATGTTGCTTATACACAGCATTATACGCATTTATATTGCATAGAATTAATAACATCCGAATGTACTCGTTCTAAACATTAAAGTTACTTGAGAATTAGAATAAAAATCATTTTATATAAATCAAATATTTAGGTATGCGCAACCACTGCCTTTCAAAATAGTTCAAAAATTAAGTGAATTTCTGCTCTCCGTCCATGAGTGTGTCCTCCCAGCCAGTTCCTATTAAATTTGCTGGTAACAATGGAAGAGCCATTAATTTCCCATATTCGGTTTTTGCAGCATCCGATGATCTTATAAAATTTTGAAGCGAATGGTTTTCGAAGAGATTGCATCTTAGAGCTTGGCATTTTTGAAACTTGTTAAGAATTATATTTGTTCTTAATGTATGAAAAACAAAATTTTCGCCTGCGGCGCCAACTTCTGCAACTATTAATACACGAAAAAATAAATCGCACTATTTTTAGTAAAAGTTTTCGCCTGAGAAAGAATATATAATTTAAACGTATACATTCGATCTTAATCAGTGGCGTGCCCAAGGGCCGAGCCCCCCCCCCCCTCACCACGAAATTAATAAAAAAAAATAAAATTTGTTTAATATGTTTAGTATACATATATACAATATAGCTTGTATTTTTTTGGTTCCAATTGATTTTCTTTGCAAGACCACTTGATTTTTTTGCAAGTCCAATTGGGTTTTACAAGGTTTTTCTAAAATTTGTGCAGAAATGAGAAGAATTTGCTTTGAAATAAGGGAAATTCGCTAAATTTCCTCTCAGTTACCGAACCTTGTTAATTATTTCCACACTCGAAATATTTTTTGGGTAAAAACAACCAAAAACACCAACTGATCAATAGCCTTTTTTATTTAATTTAACGCCTGTTATCTTTTTTCGAACGTTTTCAAAAAAAGGAGTAATTAAAGGTTGATTTACACGTCGACTATACCTATCTGCTATTTATTACTCAGAATTGGGTTTAGAAATCAACAATACAACAAAATAATAAATCTAAACTAAATTCAGGTATCCAAATTTCTATGAAATTTTAAAAATTATTTAAAGCTTTTTTTCAAAGGAATTTTAAAATCTTTTGTCAATTTATATTTAGTTTAGAATTTATTTAGCTATCTCGCACAGCTCCTTAGTGGAATTATTTATTTTGTATATTTTTTTTTAAACAAAAAAAATCGTGGTTGCAATTGTATTACTTTTTTAATTAAAAATTTGAGATTCAAATACCACATTAAGTCTTAACTGGAATCCCCAAAATCCCAGATTTATGAATTTATTTTTATATCAAACCATACGTATTTAAAATTGAAAATATTTAAATAACAACACTTATTGTATATAGACTTTCAAAGTAGTTATATTTGTTAAAAAGTAAGAATTTATAAAAATGCACTCAAGCCTTGAGAACTCTTGGCTTTTCTCTTTTAAATAAAATATTTTTCATAAAAAAAATTAAAATTTTTCTATTTTTCAATTCACAATGGGTATTGTATCGTTGTACCTGTTGTATATATTGTATCGTGTATTACTTTACAATAGTGTAAAATTGTTGTTGGTAATTTACACCTAAAAATCTGATACAACTTAACAACTTCATTTGCTGTGTTTATTAAATGTTGTATTGTGTATCATAACATATCAGTCTCAAGTGAATGCCACTTTTTTCATTTTCACCTTTATTTTGCATTTTATTTTTTTTTCTTCTTGTTTCTATAAATTTATAAATATTTTTATTTTTCTTCTTCACTGTTCACAACAAAATATTTGTATAATGTATTTCAATACAACATACAAAATATAATACCGGCTGTGAATTGCCCATATATGTATGTAATTTGATAAAATATTAAAAATAACAAAAGCTAACAAATAAATTATTTGTTTGTTAGTAAATGTAGAGCAGGGCATACAATAATAATTGTTATATTTCGTGTTCCGGTGAACTCCATATATGAAAACAAGCAGTTATAGAGAAATAAAAATAAAGCCTTTTTTTATAAAAAATGTACAAAATTCCCAAAAATGACAATTGAAATTTAAAAAATCCGAAATAAAAGAATAAAATTTAAATTCAAAATATTACAAATAAAATTCAAAAATTCGCAATCGATACTTATAGAGATCAATTTTAATTAAAAAAATACCAAACGCAATTAAAAAAATTATTAAAATTCAACAAATATTTATTTTATTTAACTTGGTGTTTTTAAATTTCAATTGATGCTTTATTTGGAGTCATTCCAAAAGTTTTTGAAACAATCTAATCGTTTTGAAATGGTCTTTAAATTTGACTTAAATTTGATCAAAATTTCATAATGCAAATTAACACTAAAAATATAATGAAAAATTACCCCAACCAAATGAAAATTAGCCCCAAAATTAACTTTGGAGCATATTTTCATTTATTAGATTAAAGCTTTTATTCATTATGTAAAATAACACTAATATAAAGAAACAAAAAATGACCCCAAATATGATGAAATGAAAAATTACCCAAAAATATGCAAAGCAGAGAATTGTTGCTAATGCACAGCATTATACGCATTTATATTGCATGGAATCAATTACATGCGAATGTACTCCTTCTAAACATTAAAGTTACTTGGGGCAACCTAAAATTAAGTATTTTAAAGAATTAGAATAAAAATCATTTTATATAAACCAAATACTTTAGTGATACGCAACCACTGCCTTTCAAAATAGTTTTCTGATCTCCGTCCATGAGTGTGTGCTCCCAGCCAGTTCTTATTAAATTTGCTGGTAACAATGGAAGAGCCATCAAATCCCGATATGCGGTTTTTGCAGCATCCGACGATTTATAAAATTTTAGATTGAATGGTTTTCTATGACATTGCGTCTTAGAGCTTGGCAATTTTGAAACTTGTTAAGAATTATATTTGGTCTTAATGTATGAAAAAAAATTTTCGCCTTTTAGCATAATAGATTTTTAACAAAATGATCAAAAAGCGGAGAGAAGCTTTACAACACAAAAACTATCAAAATGTACTTATATTAAATGTATACATTAGATCTCAGTCAATGTAATAATAAGTTTTAAATAAAAATTGTTTATGAATTTAAAAGCTGTAAATTTGTTAAATGCTTCAAAAAGGTCAAAAAATCTAGGTTTAGAAATTGCCAGCTTTTAAAAAAATTTTAGAAAATATATTTTGCCCCCCCTCCCCCCGGAAACAAAATCCTGGGCACGCCACTGATTGGGACATGTAACTATTTACACATTTTCTACTAACTTTTTTAATTGAGTTTAGATTAGAAATTTCAAAAGCCATTTTAACTTAAGATTTTTTATACTTTTAAGAATAGCGAATATAGAATATTTGATAGAAAAATGAGTAAAAAGAAAGAACTTAAAAAATGGACACAACAGTAAAGCACACAAGTGTCACTAAAGACCAAAGCTTATTGTTAACGAATGCTGGCATGAAGATTCAAATTGATTATCTTTCAAACTCCTGTAACTTTTTTGTTGATGAATAAAAATGTATACTGTAAAAGACAAAATTTCATGGAATTTAAAAAACTTTTTTATCGTTTAGAACTTGACGTAGGAGTCAAAAGTGATCAAAATAGAAAATGTAGCTGTTGTCATTCTAAGAACAATGATATATCACACGTTACGAGCGGACTATAAATAGAGGCACAGGAAACAAAAAACTAAAAGCTCGGGGTAAAGGGGCATGGCAAAAAAATTTTTTTTGTTAAGATCGTCTTTACATTATCTTCAATTCTAGGGGGTGAACGGCACACCTTTTTTTTTGTATGGAGTGCGACCCACTCTACTAAACAACCATTCTTGCTAGGGTGCATGTCGATTTAAAATTTGAAGAACTCCTAATACCTCATGTGTTTTATGTGGTCGGGAAAGATTTTCCGATTCCATCTGACGAATGATCAGGATTGGATTGTGGATTGGATGTGTACTGCCCCACAGATTAACTCTATCCCTATACCTTGCGAGATAGGAGGTGATCCGACATTCAACCGAATGAGGAAAGTGTTTTAGTTCGAAATCAGATGCTTCAGAATGGAGTATTCATAGCGAACACAATAGTCTCGAAGTCCAAGCCACTGGTCAGAGTTGTGAACACAACTGACAAGAATGTTGTTATCTTGAATATTATGATTCAAACTGAAATTCTTAACGACTATGAAATTGTCCACGGGACAGGAAATCCTCGCGGTGATCAGGAAAAAATGGACAGATTACAAAAAAAATGTCCCGAAATTCGCTAGGGACAAACTGAGAAACCTATGCTCAGCATATGTTGATATCTTTGGATTGTGATCTGAAAAGATGACTACCCACAACTTCTATAAACAGAGACTCTGGTTAAAGGATAAGGATCCTGTTTATATTAAATCATACAGTATACCACATTCTCATAAAGCGGAGTTGAACGCTCAGGTTAATAAACTAATCGAGGATGAGAACTCTCCATTTCTGAATATAACAGCCCAATTTTATAAGTACCGAAAAATCTCTACCTGGGACAACTCAGAGGAGGTTGACTATCGAGGGATTAATAGGAAAGTCGTAGCAGGGCTAAATTTTTTTCTTGCCTTGACTTAATGTCTGGTTTTCATCAAATTGAATTAGAGGAAAACATTAGGGACATAACGTCCTTCTCTACGGACAAGGGCTCATTTCGTTTTAAACGACTGCCCTACGGTATAAAAATTGCCCTAAATTCATTTCAGCGAAATTTAAGAAACGTTTTTGACACGTGTCGAAAGTACAACCTGAAATAACATCCGGACAAATGTTCTTTTTTCTGTCGTGAGGTCACATTTTTGCGACACAAGTGTACGGATAGAGGCATATAGCCCGACGATGGTAAATTTTCTGTAATTTCAAAATACCCGACACCGAAGAATGGTGATGAAGATAAACGCTTCGTAGTTTTTTGCAACTACTATCGGAGATATATCTTTCTAATTTTGCTGAACATTCAAGGCACATAACGAGGTTATGTAGGAAAAATACAAAATTTGACTGGAATAGTGAATGCCAAAAAGCATTTAACTATTTCAAGAACCAATTGCTAAATCCAACAATTTTACAATATCCTGACTTTGAGAAGGAATTCTGCATAACGACAGTCGCAAGCAAATTTACTTGTAGAACGGTTTCGAGCCAGAAACATTCAGATCAGCAGCTACCTGTGGCTTATGCCTCGCGATCCTTTACGAAAGGCGAGAGCAATAAGTCTACAATATAACAGGAACTAGCGGCAATACATTTGACAGTTCAGTAATTCAGACCATATATATATGGCCGATCAGAAGTGATCACCGTCCCTTAACCTATTTCTTTTCCATGAAGAACCCGTCTTCGAAACTTACGAGAATGAGATTGGATCTAAAGGAATATGATTTTACAGTGGAGTATAGCAAGGTTTGTACCAATTTAAACATGTATACATTCACATCACAATCCCTGTACTTGCGCTACAACCCTTGCTAGAGACTAAGTTTTTCTGTAAATCGGCTAAGAATTTCGTGGTCTCGACTAAGAATTTTTTTTGGCATCTTGGGTGGCTAAAAATTTGGTAGTTTGTTCATCCTGGTTTGTATGGCCCTTGGTTTTAATACAACACCATCCACAGTACAGGGTTACTGTACATATCAACTATTATTTGGTCGAATCCCGCAATCTATAAACATTTTAAAGTCGGATAAAGTTAGTCCACTTTATAATTTAGATTCATAATAACAAAGAGAAAAGCATCAGTGATGTGTAAGAGCCATTATGATAGGAAAACAAAGCCCATGACTATAAAGTCGGCTGACTTGGTTATTTTGGAGCACAATGCCGGTCATTAATTAGACCCACTTTTTAAGGGGCCTTATGAGGTTAGAGAATTGGATCACCACGGCAATTCTATATTGGCACTTGACGATTCAAGGAATATGAAGGTCCACAAGAATCGTCTTAAATTGTATAAAAATTAAATAATATTAACTAAATATGTTTTTTATCTAAAGAAAAAATAGAAAAATAGTAATTATACTTTTTAATATTATACATTTAAGTCATAAAATTAGAATGTCTAAGTTATATAAAAAGATCGATCAATTGATCACTAATTAATCTTTTTTTTCAAAAAATATTCACTTTTATCGTGTGAATATGTTTAGCTTGCATATTCATGCCTGCATTCATTTAGCTTTAAGTACATTGTATTATACTAGAAGATAAGATAACTAAATCATAAACAGACAGTTAATAGTCAGTCACCAAAGACTCAACAAGTCGTACTAATTATGATTACAATGTTCGCGTACACCAACGATTTTAAATTTTCACAGAGGAAAAGTCCGGGACAGTAAAATCGGGAGATCCGGATGGCCAAGCCAAATCATTGAAAAGCGAGATTACACGCTTTCTTTAAAATACGCATTGTGTTGTGTGCAGTACGACAAGTGTTCCTTATTGAAACTGAATGTCCCCCAAGCCCAGATCGTCAATTTCCAGTATGAAAAATTGAGTCAGCATGGCTCTATAGCGGTCCCAGCATAAAGTCCAATCACCTTTAAGAGTGTGCAATGGAGCTTCATGAATAATGCGTGGATTTTCTCTTCCAGAACAGAGAATTAAATGAAATACGAGGGCGGATCAATAAGTCAGTGGCTTTTCGGACTTCCCTGTTAATAGACTACTGTCAAATTTTGAGCAAGTTCCGTCATTTACTTTAACAGCTGTTCAAAACATACAACCTGGTGGATTTTTAAACATTATTTTTTGCGAAAAACAAACCGTCAATCAAACCAAGAAAAAGCTTGATAAATACTATGGTGACTATGCACCATCTGTCTGCAAGATGGGTGCCGCGTTTGCTCTCAATTGATCATAATGCACGGGTGCACACGTGTGTAGTCTCAATGACAAAATTCCATGAATTGGGCTACGAATTGCTACCTCATCCTCAATATTCTACGGATATAGCCCCCAGTGACTATTTCCTATTTCCAAACCTAAAGAAATGGCTCGGTGGAAGGAGATTCAGCTCCAACGATGAAATTATTGATCAAACAAATGCCTATTTTATCTACCTTGAAAAATCCTATTTTTTGGAAAGGATACAAAAATTGGAGAAACGTCGGACTAAGTGTATTGAGCTAAAAGGAGATTATGTTGAAAAATATATTTTTTTGTAAAACAAACTGTGTTTCATTCAAAAAGTCACAGACTTTTTGGTCCCCCTCGTAGCTCAGATAGTGAGTGGTGAAGTCGACTGGCAATCTGGATTCCCAGGTTTGATTCATGGTACGAGTATATTTTATTAAACGAACAATTAATACAAATTTTGTTTTTTTTTAATAATTTATTTTTAGATTCATTATTTTTGTCAATACTGCAAAGCTTGTGTGTAAGCTTAACTCATTATTTTACGCAACATCCTCATATAAAGCTAATAAGAAAAGGAACTAGTTACCATAACCAGATATTTGGCTATTCAGTATAACTACATATTTAGTAATGATTTTCTACACTTGGTGGGTACTGACAGCAAACTCATGCTATTAGAAATCATTATAAAATTGTGAGTGCCCTTAAGGTATTTTCCTCACGTATAAAGATAAAATTACACCAGTATGTTATATATTTTCAAGGCTTGTTGTTTTTTTATATGCATTTTTAACATAGAATATAGATATAGATTAATATGATGATATACATAACATGGTACTATCATTATTGTATTCGGAAGTGATTTACAGAAAATTGGTTTTAAGTAAATAATAAAAGGAAAAAATAATAAATTCTTGGTTTAAACACGATAAAAATTATTTATGCATATTTAATTTTATTTCAGTGCAAAAATATACATATTGAAAATTGAAAAAGAAAAAAATAATAATGAAATTTATGAGAAAATTAAAAAAGTGAGATTATTATCGCCTCTTTTTTGTTATATATAAATAATAGCTTTTCCATGTTTGATATCACAAATTTATGCATGGTACTAATGTTTGTAAATACTTTTTTTTATAAAATAACTTTTTTTATTGGCAGAGAAAGTTTTTTCATATTAACGGATATTTTAAGGGTACAGACTCCTTTGTCAATACTTTTATACTCTGTATAAAAAAATAAATTTTTCTAACTATAAATACAAAAAAGTGAAAATGACCCATAATTTTTTGCATACCATAAAATATTTGATATATCGACACCTCCAAACCAACTATACAAAGTCGACTTAGCATTTTGATTTTTTTTTTAAGTTCCACTGTCAAATTTAGTAAACATTTAGCATTTAAAAAACTTCGCCCAAAAATTTAATAAGTACTAATGTAATAAGAGCCAATTTACATGGTGACTTGTTTGAATTATTGCGTGCAATTCTTGTTTGGTGGCGAACGGGGTAGAGAAGCAAGCGGGGTCACAGACAAAGCACGGTTCCGTTTTTCGTGTGCGTTTTTTTTCTAATTTCACTTTCGCACTAATATGTATTCTTCTTTTGTTGCTTCATTCACATTCACAAAAGTCACTGTATAAACAGACATAATGTTAGAAGCAACTTTGAAAAGGGAATTAAAAAAATTGATTGCATCATATAAATTGCCTCTAAGTAAGTAACAAGTAGCAGTAAGTAGATTTAGCATAGTTTAGTTTGGGGTCGTTGATAAATCAAAATCACAGACTATCTGTGTCGAAAATACTACTAGATGACGAAATGACTTAGTCGGGAAAAGTTCAAATTCTTTACAGGTAAAATTTGCATATATTTAAATTAAACTGCGTATTCTAGCATTTTAATAATGTTGAAAATATAAAGCTTGCAAAGTAACAATTTATGAAAAATAATATGATTATATGATCTTAAATCCTAGTAATATCATTCATTTACCAAATTAGCGGATAAACAATACATAAAAACTTCCTTACCTTAAACACAAGGATACAGTGAAAAATATAATTCAAAAATATTGGATAATCATTAACTATCAAACAGAGAATATATTGTAGATTTAATATTGATTAGGACAAATACTTGAAACTAATGGCTTTATATAAGCTTTGTTATTGGATACTTTAAGAATTAAAGTTCATAACAAAAACTGTAAAAATAGAGGATAAATACAAATTGTTTAATTTCATTGATGTTAGTCTTATTTTGTGTTGTTTTCGGGTTTGTTAATTTGTTTCCAAACACAATAAAAAATAGACAATCATCAAAGCATTGACCCAACAAGGGCGTGGATACTGAAGAGGCTTGTGTTGCGGCAGCCGAAAATACTAAGGGCCGTATGCAAAAAAATAAATCACTTTAGCTTTAACTTTCACATCGGTTAACAAACACATTAAGGCTAACAAACGTTTGTTAAAAATTCGTATGCGAAAACCCCACTTTAACAAATAAAAGTTTTAATGAATTTTTTATTTTTGTTCTGGCAATGTTCAGTCGTCATTTTATAGTTAGCGATGCATTAAAACGAATATTAATTCAGCCGGGCAATCAAATCTATAAAAAGGTTCTTATTATTTTAACATAAAATAATATGTTTTTTTATGCAATCGTCTTCAATTTACTGATTCAATAAAATAAAAATATAAAGTAAAATAAATTAAGGAAATTGAGAACTAACCAGATTTTTTATGTTAGAAATGTTTTAAGTATTCGAATAACGAGCTGTATTGATTTGTTTTGATTATAAGTAAGTACATCACTAAAACATTGCATACATTTACATTGTTTTGTGATGTTTTTCAGTTCCATTATTTTTTATTCTTGCTGTTTGTTTGTTAAAACGATATTTTTTAAATTGGCCATCAGGAAGAGAGAACACATCAGTCCTCGGATTGTAAATTCTTGGCCGATAATAATTTCCAATTTGGATAATAGTATATACCCATACATGGGCGTACTGCATTGCGAATAGCAGTAATCAGTAACTTGATACGGATTACTGAAATAAAATGCAGTAAACAGTAGCGTGTTACTCATTACTGAAAAAAAATTGCAGTAAACAGTAGCGTGTTACTCATTACTGAAAAAAAATTGCAGTACCCAGTAACGTTTTACTGATTACTGAAAAAAAATTGGAGTAACCAGTAAATTTTTACTGATTACTGAAAAAGTTGCAGTAATCAGTAAAATGTTAACAGTGAGGGCACATTTACATTGAACATGTGATTTGCCGTTTTATTTACCTACTGAACAATTTGAAAAAACTCAGTAAAAAGAATTTTGTTAACACCAACCAATTCTTCATTAATCAACAAATCAAGTGAGCCGTTTGAAGTTTCACTTAGATCAGTTGAAATGTTTTGTTCACCACTTTGGAGATTTTCTTCGCAAACAAAATCTATATCATTTAATGAATCGTCACTATAGAAAACTGTATTATCATTATTTTTTTTAATTATTCACTTTTATTTTTTGGTATTTAAATATTCTTTAATATTTAAATACTTTAATATTGAAATACTCTTAATATTTATACAAATTCACAGAGTAATACTAATTTTCACGTGTTAAACGTAGTATTAACTAGTGCATGGCCGTTAAAAATTAGCATTAAAATGAAATTGTATCAAAGATGAGAACAGAGAGAATAACAAATTAATCAATATTTAGTATTTATTGTAATTAAACAAAACTAATTCAACAATAGACACAATAAACAAAAGAGGAGATGTTAAGAGACAATAATGTAGAGAGTAAATCAAACAAATTTAAAAATGATAACTAGGCACATTTTTTTATAACACGCATTTTTAGTTGGTATATTTAATTCTATTAAGGTCCAATATTATAACTTGCCTTTAAGGTGCGTGTTAGTTAAAGGTAACTTTAGATAAAGTGAGGAATAAAGTGACCTTAACTTTTTTTGGTTTTTACAACTTCCTTATAAAATAAAATTAAGTTTTTTGAAAATATGGCATTACCAGAGCAAAAACTGATTACTTTTGACAAATTAAAATGGTTCTTAATAATATCTAGTGGCAACGACGTACTTTTATTTGTTTATTAACTTACAACAAACAAAAAATACAAACGAAAAACAAAATTTCTTCGAATTGTGTAAAAGATAAAAATGTTTGTTGTAAAAAATTTACATTGTCGACGCCGAACACAGAAATAAACCAAACAGCAAAGATACGGTCAAAAAACTACACGGCAACTACACTGCAGAGCAGAATATGTGGCAACTTCAAATGCTTTAACCTTACGTTAAAAGTTAAAGGTAAGATAAACTTACCTTTAGTTTATCGGTCACTTTTAGGTTAAAGTATACTTATAATAACGAAAAACTAATAATCTGTCCGTTAACATCCTAACTTTAGCTATCGGCAAGTTATAATAATGGGACTAAGTGTATAAATGATTTATTGGTACAAATTTACTGATTACTGCATTTTTTTAAGCAGTAAAAAATACTGTTTACTACAATTTTTTTCCGTAATCAGTAAAACGTTACTGGTTACTGCAATTTTTTTTCAGTAAACAATAACAGTTTACTGGTACTAAAAATTACGTTGCATTACCAGTAAAAATTTATTGTTACTGAAATTTTACTGGTACTGTAAAGTGCCAAACTATGTATATACTTTCAAAAACTATACACAATTAACATTAATTTTTAACAATCACAATTAATTTTATCAGTTCTTCCTAAAGTATCCATTTCACAATTTATTATTTTTATTACAAATTAAATTGTGATAGAAAGTGAGTGGAGAGAAGAAATTGAAAAATATTTTTGCAAAATGAACAAATGAGTTTGTATATATGTTGGGTACAGTGATCAAAGGAAAGTCTCGTACACTTTAAAAAAAAAATCTTGAAGAATTTTAATTTTATTATATTTTTTGGATTAGTGGGTGAAACTACGGTTCAATAAATAGATTTAAATTATTTATATTTTTTTCTAAACTTTTATTGTACAAGTGGAAAATTTGTTTTTTGTTAACTAGTGAAATTTTTTGAATAACTTTTCTCAAGTTTCTTGGAGACCCATTTTGTTGATAACACAGTTCTAGTTATTAGTCCGTTTTTTGTTGCAATTTCTGCTGAGGGTTAGTTGAGTTTACAAAGTTAATTTTTGTTTGAACAATTTGGTGTTAAATTTTTTGGTTTTTGAATTCTATTTTTGGCAATTTTGGGTTTTGATTGTGAACATGCCTAAATCAGCGAAATTAGTAAAATTTGAGAAGAGCACTAAAATGTTCCTTGATTTTGAGAAACAATATAATCAAGAAGCTCCAGAAAGTCGTACATATTTTACGGTTGAGCTTCAGAAAGAGGAATTTAAATCCTTATGGAGTAAGGTTAAGTCCTCTTATGGAAGAGGATTTTGAAGGGGATTGCGAAAAGGCTGACCGGATTTTCAAAGATTGTAGGTTGGGTTATATTACGCTTATGGCTCAAATGGGTAAATTATCTCAAACTTTTTTAAATAGTTCGGTTATGTCTTCAACTCAGCATGTCGTAGGAGGTTCTAACGCTGGTGAAGCCCAAAATCAAACCCACCAGATGAAGCTATCACCTACATGGAGGTTTTTGAGGGGGCTTATCAATCCTGGACCTCTTTTAGAGATATGTTCACGGCGGTGTATATCAAGAGTTCGAATTTGTCTGCTGTTGACAACTTTTTTATTTGCGACAGTAAACGCGTGGTGAGGCACTGGGTATTGTAAGGAAATCCCCTGTTACAAATCAAGGGTTTCAAGATGCCTGGAATAATTTGAGGGATAGATATGAAAATAAAGGAATTTTAGTTAATAGTTAACTAAAGGTTTTATTTCATTTAGTTTCAGTTAAATCTGAATCTGCAACTGAGATAAAGCGATTGCAGCGGGATATTAATAATTCAATATCGGCACTTAAGTTGTACGAAATTGATATCTCTAATTGGGACCCGATTTTCGTATATCTTTGTTCGACAAAATTGCCAGTTCTGACATTTTCTCTCTGGGAGCAGTCAGTAGAAAACAAGACTGAAATTCCTAGCTGGGAAGATTTAGATGATTTTTTGACCTCTCGATTTCAATCTCTGGAAACCATTTCGGATATTCGTAGTTCTGAACCATCATCTTTGACTGGGAAGTCTGATTTTGGAAATTTTTCAAACCCTGGCAACAAGCCTTTTTCAAAGAAAAAGGTTGGAACATATCAGGCAAAGGTTGCGTGTTATGTTCTAAGGAGCATTTCTTAAGGGTTTGTCCCAAATTTGTGAAAATTAATCCCACGGAAAGATATTTAGTGGTAAAAAAACATAATCTTTACATTAATTGTTTGAATGATGGAAATAGAGCGAGCAATTGTCAAGTTAAAATTCCGTGTTCTACTTGTGAACTCATGCACAATTATCAGTTGCATTGGTACGTAAGTAACTCGGCTTCAGTTGATATTGTGGCCGATGGACCATCAACTAGTCAGGCTATACATAATTGTTTTGCTGTGTACGGCAGTCGTCAATATAGTTTCCCGAGGAGAAGTTTTTTCAGTCAGAGCTTTGATTGATTAAGGCTCTCAGGCCACATTTGTTTAAAAAAAAATTGCAACGGAGACTTAATTTGCCGATTAGGAGGATAAATGCTATGGTTTCCGGTCTGAATAATGCGCTTGCTGGTTCTGTCCAAAAGCCGTGTTCCTTTATTTTAGGTTCTCCGATTAATAGTCAGTTTAAATTGGAAGTGGAAAGTTTGGTTTTACCTAAGCTAACTGGAAAGTTGCATGGCCATACTGTAGATGTCTCTTGTTTGAATTCCTTAATACGTCTAGAACTGGCGGACCCCAATTTCGCAAAGAGAAGCCAGGTCGATCTTTTGATTGGGGGAGACATCTATTCGAGAATTATGCTTAATGGGGTTAAGAGAAATATTTTAGAAAACTTAATAGCCCAGGAGACAGTTTTCGGCTGGATTTTGACTGGGCCTCTACCTGATATGATTCAAAATGCCTTTACAACGTGTGTTTCGTTTTTTGTCAAAGTGGGCTTGGACAGGAAATTGGAGAAATTTTGGGCTTTAGAAGAACCCCCGCAGGCTTCTAAATCATCGCCTGAGGATGATTATTGTGAAGAAATTTTCAAAAAGACCACTAGGCGGAATACTGACGGTCGCTATGTAGTTTCACTCCCATTTAAGCCTTAATATTGTCATTAGGGTTTTCCAGAGAAAAAGCTCAGCGGCAATTTTTGCGAAATGAGAGTTTTCTTCTCAGAAAACCGGATTTCAAGAAGGTGTATGATGGTGAAGACTGAGTATGCTGAGTCAGACTTTTCAAGAACTTTTTATTTGCCTCACCATGCAGTTTTCAAACCAGAAAGGTCATCGATGAAAGTTGGGGTCGTCTTTAATGCTTCAATCCGATCCTTTTCGAACTTGAATGATATTTTATATACAGGCCGGTCTTACAAAATGATTTAACGTTGTTAATCATTAGGTGGCGGTTCTACCGCTATGTTTTCAATGGGGATATCGAGAAAATGTACAGACAGATTCTTCTTGATCCTAAAGACTCCTAATTTCAGCGCATCGTATTTCGCAATCACCCGAATGATTATTTGAAAGATTTTGAGGTCAAAACGGTTACTTTTGGTATTAACTGTGCTCAATTTTTAGCGATTAGGACTCTTCTTCAGTTAACTGACGATATTGGAGGAAAATGGCCATTAGCGTCTAAGATTCTACGTCGCATGATGTACGTGGACGATGCTTTGCCCGACACCCATGATGTTGCTTTGGCGATAAAAGCGCGGGATCAATTGATGGTAGCTATGTCATCGGCTGGATTTTCGATGAAAAAATGGACCTCAAATGATGAGAGGATTCTCCAAGGGTTGTCAACTGACCATATTTTGAATGAGAATTTTTTGGAAATTGATGCTCAAAGCACCACGAAAACATTGGGTATTAGGTGGAATGCTAAATCAGATCAGTTTTATTTTACCACTTCTCATATTCCTATGAAAAACGGATTTACAAAGCGAGAGGTTTTGTCCATAATCGCTAGGCTATTCGATCCTGCAGGTTGGTTAGGACCTATAGTCATTATCGCAAAAATGTTGATGCAACAGATATGGAGTGAGAAAAATGGTTGGGACGATGTTTCGTCGGAGCGTAGTGGTCTCGAATGGTGATAATTTTTGTTGGACTATAGCTCCATTGATAAAATCAAGATTCCTCGTTGGATTGGTTTCAAACCGTCAGCCAAATTGGAGGTTCATGGTTTTTCTGATGCCTCAGAGAAAGCTTATGGAGCGTGTGTTTATATGCGCGTTCAGGATGAAGATGGCTTAGTGCAATCTCATTTATTAGTGGCAAAGTCTAGGGTCGACCCTCTTAAAACTGTGTCATTACCACGGCTCGAACTTTGTGGGGCTTCTTTTCTAGCTGATTTGATGCACACAGTCAGGAAAGATTTAAATTTCGATGAGACCCGAACTAAATTTTACAGATGGACTGATTCTACAATCGTCCTAGCCCGGCTTTAAAAACCATCAAAGTCGTGGAAAACATTCGTTGCTAATCGGGTTTCGAAGATTTTGGGAAAAACCAGTCGGGAAGGTTGGAGGCACGTCGGTTCCACAGATAACCCAGCAGATTTAATAAGTCGAGGTGTTAGGCCCAAGGATTTGGTAGAGAATCGACTTTGGGAGCATGGTCCTTCGTGGTTCTGTTCGTTAACTGATCGTGGCGATTCCTCCTCTCGAAAAGATTTTGGTACCAGTGAAGAAGCAAATGTCCATAAGGTATTTTTTCCTATTTTATATCTTATTGTGACTTGATAGAAAAATTTTCTTCATATTCGAGAGCCCTTCGAGTTATGGCTTTAGTTGTGAGGGGAATTCATGGAATTATTAGAAAAGTTTGTGGGTCCACGAATTATAAGGGACCCACATATTCGTCAGTGGAGGTTACTGCTGCCGAATTAGTCTCCGTGAAGCAGAAACTGATCATTGTAGCTCAGCAAAAATCGTTTCCATACGAGTACTACAAATTATCTAATAGGGAACCTATTTTTCAGGGAAATTTGTTGAACTTAAATCCATTTGTTGATGACGCAGGTATAATGCGTATTGGCGGCCGGTTGGCAAATGCTCCGAATTTGACTTATAATGAGAAGTTTCCCATTGTATTACCTACTGATTCTCATTTTTCATTGCTTCTGGTCGACTTTATTCATAAGATTACGTTACACGGTGGGAATCAATTGATGTTACGAGTCCTAAGGACTGAATTTTATATACGCCATGCCAAGAATATGATTAAGACTGTTATTGGCCGCTGTAAAATCTGTATTATTCAGAAAAAAGCGACCCAAAATCATGTTATGGCGGCACTTCCTACTGCGCGGACGGTAATTTCTCGTCCTTTTACTACTACAGGAGTAGATTTTGCAGGGCCCTTCGATATTCGTCATTATACTGGTAGAGCATGTTTGGTAACGAAGGGCTATGTTTGCGTGTTTGTGAGTTTCGCAACGAAAGCAATTCATTTAGAAGCCGTTAGTAATTTATCGACCCCAGCCTTTTTAGCCGCTTTTACAAGATTTATCTCACATCGAGGTTACCCAAAGGATATGTGTTCTGACAATGGTACGAATTTCGTGGGTGCATCGAAAGTTTTGAGGGCAGAATTTCGTGAGTTTTGCGTACTTCTGGGTCTGAAGTGAATGCAAATTATGGGCCTCAGGGACTTTCTCGGCACTTTAACCCCGCTGGTGCACCTCATATGGGAGGTCTTTGGGAAGAAGGGGTGAAAAGTTTTAAACACCATTTTCAAAGAGTTTCTGGTGATTTAAAATACACGTTTGAGGAATTTTCTACATTACTAGCGCGCATTGAGTCGTGTTTAAATTCGAGGCCTTTGTGCCCTTTGACTGAAAATGCAGAGTGTTTGGACATTCTGACTCCAGGTCATTTATTAATAGGCGGCCCTCTTTTAGCTCCACCTGAGGTGAAAATTTCTGAAGCTCCGATATCTATAATTAATCGGTGGGAGAGGGTAAAGGCTCTAAATCAACGTTTATGTAACAGGTGGAAGGACGAATATCTTAAAGATATGCAGAAGCGTTACAAATGGAAATTTATACAAAAGGACTTAGAGGAAAATGATATGGTAGTTATTCGTGAGGATAATGTTGCCACAAATGAGTGACGAATGGGTAGAGTGGTAAAGCTTTATAGAGGTAAAGATGGTCACGTTAGAGTTGTCGATGTGCAACCAGCACGTGGCGTAGTAAATAGACCAGTTGTGAAGCTTGTAGTTCTTCCAACTCATTAGTGTCTTTTCTTACTACAAAAGATCATTTAGAATATCATGGTTTCTCCCAAAAAATACGCACCACACCAAAAATGATTTGCCGTGTCTGCTTGAAAGACCATCCTATTCGATTTTGTAAGAGGTTTCTTTGTGCAGATTATGAAGAGAGGATGAAACTCGTTTCATTATATACATATTGTGCGGTGTGTTTGAGCTACGATCATACCTGGCGTACATGTGAGAGCACGGGCAAGTGTAAGAAGTGCGGTGATATGCATCACACTCTTCTGCATAAACCGAAAAAAGGACCTAGTTCGTCCGACCATCCGAAAAAAAAAGACCCAGTTCGTCCAAACGCTCGAGAAAAGGGCCCAGTTCGTCCAAACGCTCAAAAAAGGGACCTAGTTCGTCCAAAAAAACGGCCAGTGGACCTAGTTCGTCCAATGATCTGGTGCAAGAGAGACCTAGTACGTCTGATGCTCTAGTTCCTAGCACTTCTAGGAACTATCGAACTCCTGCTCAAAGGAAACGTTATCAAAACCGAGATATCGCTTCGTTTTTGAAAGGTCAGTGATTGATCCAGGGTACGAATGCTCGGTGAGGTCTGAAGAGGTGGTTCGTCGATTGGGAGCTATTACGGTTCGTGTGGGGAACAAAGAGATGTGTCTGCTGAAGCTCTGTGGTAATCACGGCGTAAGTGTGACAGTGGAAATTTACGCGGAAGTGCGGAGGAAGTTTCGGGTGATAATTGAAGAATTTCCTGGCATACAATTGGCAGATACGCAATTCCACTTAGCGGCACCCGCAAACCTAATTCTTGGTGGAGAAAACTTATTTATTTTCTTCTTTCTTTTTATTTATTTTTTCCTCCTATTATTTACTTTGATCGACTGGTGGCTTCTGGATTTTGCTGCTGGCGATTTTTAACTTTTAGGAATTTTATTGTACATGATGGAGTCGATGGAATAAAACTGAATCCCATGGATTATAAAATTTTTTATGATTTTTTTTGTTTTTTTTTTCCTTTCTTTTGTTCTTGCTTTTCTTAGGTGCGAGTTGGAGAGTGATCTTATTTTGCAGTACTTCAAGTCGGCCTTGATGTTCAACTCTGTAAGACAGTTTGATGGTAACCCTAAAATATCGGTGTAAGACATATCTGTGGACTAATTTTTTCCCGCCAGATGGCTCTGGTGTCATCATTTATTTTCTTTTGAAGTTTATTCGTAAACTTAACGAAAAGGTTTTCATTTTGTTTTTGATCACTCTCAATATAATTTTCCTTAGAAGAAGAAGTTTTTGTTTTGCTCGCGCCAAAAATCCCTAATTTTATATTTAAAAATTGTGTTTAAAAAAAATTGAGAAAATAAAGGAAAGTATTTTGTATTTCACTAGAATTAAAATAAAGAAATTTTATTTGGTATTTATTCCGTTGTGGATCTGCCTTCTTTTGGTTCCAGATTACCACCAGGCTTTTGTATTGTTTTTTTTTAGAGTCATTTCAAAAGTTTTTTAAAACAATATAATCGTTTTGAAATGGTCTTTTAATTAGAGTAAAATTTGGGCAAAATTTCATAATGAAAATTAACAATAAAAATAGAATGAAAAATTATCAGATGAAAATTAGCCCCAAAATATGCAAAACAAATAATTGTTGCTTGTGCACAGCATTATACGCATTTATATTGCATGGAATCAATAACATCCGAATGTTCTCCTTCTAAACATTAAAGTTACTTGGGTCAACCTAAATTGAAATATTTTTAAGAATTAGTATAAAAATCATTTTATATAAATCAAATATTTTAGTTCAAAAGTTAAGTAATTTTATGCTCTCTGTCCATGAGTGTGTCCTCCCAGCCAGTTCTCATTAAATTTGGTGGTAACAATGGAAGAGCCATTAAATTCTGATATACGGCATTTGCAGCATCCGACGATTTTTTAAAATTTTAGAGCGATAGTTTTCTATGACATTGCGTCTTAGAGCTTGGCAATTTTGAAACTTATTAAGAATTATATTATTAAAACAAAATTTTCGCCTGCAGCGCCAACTTCTTAATTACGTAAAATAACATCATTTTGAAGAAACAAACATATAAACATTAAAGTTACTTGGGCCAACCGAATAGTTTTCTCTGACATTGCGTCTTAGATCTTGGCAATTTTGAAACTTATTAAGAATAATAATTGGTCTAAATGTTGGTAAAGAATTTATAATATATTGCACCAAGCCGAGTATTTGAGGTTTCGTCATATGAATTTTGTAGCATAATAGATTTTTATCAAAATGATCTAAAAGCGGAGAGAGGCTTTACAACACAAAACCATCAAAATGTACTTAATATTAAACGTATACATTAGATCTCAATGTCAATGTAATAAATAAGTTTTAAATAAAAATTGTTTATGAATTTAAAAGCTGTAATTTTTTTAAATGCTTTAAAAAGGTCAAAAAATTAAGGTTTAGAAATTCTCAGCTTTTAAAAAAAATGTAGAAAATATATTTTTCAAAATTTGTGTCCAATTTTATAGGCCAAATGTAAACTCCATACCTAGTAACTAAAAAGGTTTTTCAACTTTAACAGCCGATGAACCGAAGCAATCATTGTAAGCTTGTTTATAAAGACTAATACTGCCGTTTTAAACTAAAATTAATAAAAAAATAACTTTATCATAGGGCCGCTTTAAACGACTTAAATTTTGTAACATGTTTTCGACGTTATTTTTAAAGTTATACCGCATAAAAGAATCTTACAGATTTCTACCAACTATATTGCGAAATGTATGGAGTAATTTATATTGAAATAATCGTAAGATTATGGAGTAACTTTGTCAAGATGAGAAAGTGTGAAATTAATAAAAATTTAAATAATGGTGTAAATTCCCTTCAAATTATTACGACCAAACTATTCATTAAATAATAAAATTTTACTTTTGAAAATCATTTTTTGACAAAGGCTTTCTGAATTAAAATTAAAAAAATATCGAAATGTAAACTCCGTAACCATTTTTTTTGTAAAAAAAGCTTAGAAAATTTAAATTGTGCAATAAATATCATAAATGTAATGCATTTTTATTATACCACAAAAATATATTTTTTAATATAATATATTGATTTAATACAAACCAGCATAATTTCACATTTTTTAGTTCCATAAATTCATGTCAAGAACTACCGCATTTCTTAATTTATATTTTGAACCTCCAAACGAATATATGTAAGTTCTATATTGATGAAAAGCTTGTCAAAAGATAACAAACACAAAATTAAAAGAAAAATAAAAATAAAAAAAATTTGTGCTATGTATTTTTTGTAAAAAAGAAAAAGATAAAATTTTTTGATTATACCCTCATTCTTACATTTATAATTCTTAAAATAGGTTTGTGTTTTTCCAGTTTAGGAAATTTTTGTAAGTATAGACTTGCTTAGTAGTTTTAGATATTGCTGCTCATAAAAATGCTTAGAAATTCTTGACTCTTGTTTTTTAAATATATACAAAAATATTTGTCATAAATATATTTGAAATTTTTTTAATTTTGATTTGATAAAATATTAAAAACAACATCAGCTAACAAATGAATTTTGTGTTTATTAGTAAAGAAAGAGCAGGACACACAATATAATTGCTCTGAAAAAATTGTAAACATTCTGTAAAAATTCTGAAATTAGTAAAATTTAAATAGCAAAAAAATTTACTAAATAATATTTTTTTACTAAAAATTAGTACAAAAATAGTAAAGTGGGATTGAAAGCCGTTTACAAATTTTTCTACTAACTTTTTTATCTGAGCGTATACAAGATGTCAGCAAGTAAGGGCCCGGAAAAAGAAATGCATTCACTTCCTTTTCGATATTCTGTAGTTCCATCCATCGAAGCAAGATTTGGAAAATGGTGTAAATATAATGAAAAAGGTTTTTCAGTAAAATAAAAAATGGAATGCTGAGGAACGAATAAAGAGATTGGAAGAGATGGAGAGCAAACAACAAGCAAAAAACGATGTACGGAGAGTGAAGTCCTATTTCTATATTTGATTGATATGTATGAGCCTATGGAATTATTTAATTTATTACATGAACTATCTTATGTCGATGTACAGAGTAATCGGATAAAAATTCTCAAAAAGCAAATAAACATTTTGAGATGTTTAAATCAAGGACCCTTGAAACCAGGATGAACAAACTACCAAATGTTTAGCCACCCATGATGCCACGAAGCCATGATGCGACTACAAAAATTCTTAGCCGAGACCACAACATTCTTAGCCGCTAACAAGGGTTTTAACAATTCAAACATATATGTATTCACATCACAATCACTGAAAGTTTGGCAGACAACAAATTTGGATTTAGAGTCCCAACTCAAAGAAAAACTAAAGAATTTGCGCTCTTATGTAGACCTCTAAAAATTTAAATAACAAAAATAACTTGATGTTTTTAAAAGTATAAATAGTAAAGATTCTGTTAAATACAATAGTGTGGGAGTTAAAGGCTGTAAGGAGAGCTAGAACCGGGGGACGAATCGGGTAATACTTCGACCATAAAACGGGGTATTAACTGATTTCTCTATTGATTCCTGCCTCCCTACCCGAGAACCGTTGTTTATTCTCATTATTAGCTAGCCGTATTATTTGAACACGAGAACCGTTGTGCATTCTCGCTGTTAGCCAGTCGTATTATTTGAATACGAGAACCGTTGTTTATTCTCGTTGGTAGCTAGTCGTATTATTTGAACACGAGAACCGCCGTTTATTCTCGTCGTTAGCCAGTCGTATTATTTGAACACGAGAGCCGTTGTTTATTTTCGTTATTTGCTAGTCGCATTATTTGAACCAAGAACCGTTGTTTATTCTCGTCGTTAGCCAGCCGTATTATTTGAACACGATTTTGGCATATTGCCAAATATACAAGTCAAGAAGATCGAAGAAAAAAAGTAAGTTGATTGAACCAAGAGGAACATTTTTCTTTTAATTAGTTTTTCCCCTTAACATCCCAGCAAAAATATTGTAATGACAGGTCGTTGCTGTGTAGATTACTATGTAATGATAGGTCGATACTTTTTTCATTACTTTTCACAACAAAATAATGATCAACTGATAATGGGTGAAAGAAGTACTTATATGTACACGCAAAATAATCATTTACTAATAGTTGTTTTTTTACTATTATATTTATTAATTTGTTTTGAAAAACTACAACAAAATTATCTGCTGTATAATTGATTTTTTAAAAATTTTAATATTTTAAAGATTTTCTATGAGAAATAGCATTGAATTATGAACTTAAATTTTTGAGTTTTAAAGATTTTTTATAATTTAAATACAAATTATTCCTATCAATTTTTTTAAGTAAGAAAATTTTACTTAATTAAGGTACACTATTGCTTTATTTAGTATAACTACTTTTTTTTTTACGTTAGAATTAGGCAAATATCTTATGAGAGGGAGTATTGTTTGTGGATATTTGCCTTGAACTTCTCTATATTGTAACTGGCAGGGAAGACCTCTGCGGGGAGTTTATTCCACATACGACTTGTACGACTGATAAACGAATTTTCTCTGTAATGCGATGTGCGGTCAACGGGACAATCGACTACAAACGGATGTGCTCTGATAGATAAGCGAGTATCACGAACATAAACCCGGGCTCTGGGAATCAGTTCCCTTATGTCGCCAGAGCACTTCCCATGGTAATATCGATAAAACAGTGATGCACAACCCACATTCCGACGATGCTTCAATGAATCAATAGAGTTCGATATCTTAATGTCATTGATGAGCGCCGACACCCTCCTTTGAACAGGGTCCAAAAGCTCCAAAATAGACTTTGAAGCTCCTGCCCATATATGGGAGTTGTATTCCATTTTCGGTCGGATATAGGTGGTATAAATAGTAAGGAGATCGGATGGAGTGAAGTATTTCTTACACCGTTTGAGGAAACCAAGACACTTGAAAGCTTCTTTCGACAATTCGAATACATGCGTATTCCAACGGACATCACACTGAATCTTCATGCCCAGAACATCAAGAGTATCCGATTCCTTGATATCAACACCACCCATATTTGTTGATGACATTGTTGATCTCACAGCCCTATGGGACAACAGACAACATTGAGTTTTACTTGCATTGAAGTCGACCCTATTCGTAAGACCCCACTCGGAGACCGTCGAGAGGTCACGATTAAGTGTGTCATTCATTAACTGCCTTCTGTACTCAACCTCCAGAAGGCTTGGTCTACAGCTAAATGAAAATGAATGACAAATGTTGCTATCATCAGCGAAAGAGTAGATAGGATTGAAAGTTTGATCAAGAAGATTATTGATAAAGATAAGGAAAAGAGAGGGAGAAAGAACAGAACCTTGTGGTACCCCTGAATTAAGCTGAAACTCGTTGGATGAGATCCCTTCTATAACAACACGAATAGTGAGATCTCTGAGAAAGCTCGAAATAAAACGAGAGAAGTCATTACCGACACCAAATGCAATAAGCTTTGTCAACAGTGCGCCATGCCATACACGGTCAAACAACACGAACAGTGCAACCACTTTATTTTCGCCAAATTGGTGAATGGATCGACTCCAACGCTCCGAAAGGAGCGCTAACAGGTCCCCCGTCGAACGGCCACTACCAAAGCCATATTGTCTATCACTCAGAAGCGAGTTGGACTCTAGATAATTAACAAGATGATAATTGATTATGCTTTCCATCACCTTCGAGAGCGCTGAGCATATTGCGATAGGGCGGTAATTTTCAGGGTTAGTAGCCGCAATCTTTTTAGGGATTGGTTGAACATTGGCAACCTTCCAGCAGGAGGGAAAGACTCCCGCACGGTAGGAAGAGCTAAAAAGGTTGGCCAACGGACGAGCTAGCGTCGAAGAGCACTGTTTCAGCACCAGTGCTGGTATACCATCCGGCCCCGGGGACTTATTTACATTGAGATCCGCAAGAACCCTTTTAACTGCACAAATTCGGAAGAATATCTTAGGCATAGTACACGATACTCTTAGGAGTTCCGGCAGTGGTTGATTGCTATCCGGCAAGAATGAGTTTCTTGCAAACATTTCCGCTAAAAGGTTAGCCTTATCAACCGGGTCAGTGAATATTTGATCGCCCACTAAAAGAGTTGGGATAGCCGAACTACCATTGTCCCTTACTCTTTTAACGAAAGACCAAAAGCTCTTACTGCCCTTAGGAGCTGAAAGAACTTTAGCACGAATGCGCTGTTCGTAAAGAAACTTTTCACGCTTAAGTACTTTTGAACACTCATTTCTCGCCTGTTTACGTAGTAGTTCAGAATTAGCGTTCCTGGCGGCACGCCAAATTCTAAACAATTCCTCTCTGGATCTGACTGCATTCTTGCAAGTCTGGTTAAACCAACATTTAATCTTTGGTTTAGCCGAAATACTTTTTGTTGGGATATAGGATTTCATTCCAATCAATATTACATTTTCTACCATTTTCGCAGCAGCATTAATATTGTCGTTGAGAAAACATAGTTTCCAATTGAAATGCTGGAAAAAGTCGTTGAGCTCTGCCCAATGTGCTTTTTCGTAAATAAAAACTGAACGTTTCTTAGCCGATGGTGAAACGTTACGAAGTTCGGAGAACGAAAAAGATGCGGAAATGGTACAATGATCCGAATTACCGAGAGGTGGAAATGTTCTCACCTCATACTTACCAGGGTGTGAAGTGAAGAAAAGGTCTAGAGTGTTTGCGTGTTCACCTTCAACGCTCGGAATGTGCGTTGGTTCATTCACTAGTTGCGTCAGTTGGTTGTGCGCGGCGAATAGTTCAACATAAAGGCCCTCGGGAGTTGTATGGCTCGAATGGTGAAGCCAGGTAGAATTGTGGATATTAAAATCACCAGCAACGACGATTTCACTATACGGGCAACTCTCCAGAATTCTTTAAATTGAATCGGATAGGCCGTCGAAGCCATTAAGGGTAGCCATATTTGGGCTTCTATATATAAACCCGAAATGCAGTAAGTGTGCACTGATCTTGAATTTAACCCAAAGTGAGGTAAGTTCCGCATCATTACAGTCCAGGTGCTGCTGGGACTGGTACACAACATTGTCGCGAACGTACACTGCAAGGCCCCGATGGGAAACAAAGAGGGATAGAAGGTGATACCCAGGTATGTAAAAATCCTGCGGATCAGCGCCTTCACACACCTGGGTCTCACATAAGGCAAAAACATTCGGCCGATGAATACGAATGTGAGCATACACAGAGAAAAAATTCGCTCTCAATCCGCGTATGTTGCAGAAGTCTATGCGAAATCTGCCTGTCATAGCAAATTACAGAGTTCAATGCAATATATCTGCAATAGTACAACAACCGGGTACACACTTTGTTGCTGAATTGGTTACTCAGTGATCAGTGCTATGCCTTCATCACTAATTGGCCCAACAACAAAAAGAACACAAGGCGGTTGAACCATGCAAAATTGAGAAAAAAAGGGAGAGGAAAGGGAAGGGAAAAAATCTAGCAACAATAACACAGGCAAATAGAGACATAAAAGCCCTTTGCTTAGTCGTCGCAATTAGATGAGGAAAAAAACTGAGAAGTGAAAAAAAGAAAACTGAATGATCCCGAAGTTGCAGCATATATGTATATTGTGCAGTTGTTATGCGTAGCTGTTATGTGTAGTTGTTATATATGTTGTTGTAATTCATGTTATTAATTTATGTGTTTTCTATTTTGTTTTGTTTTTGTTTGTTATAATTGATGTTTTTTTCTTTGGGCTATTGTTTTTAATTTTTTAAGCTTGTGGACATTATTTTGTTTTTTGTATTTGAGAAGAGTTTCAGTTTTTATTGTTTTATTTTATTAATTGATTTATTGTAATTATTATTTTATCAACACTGGACATAAAAACGGCGGGTTTAAATTCGATTTAACGACACTAAAAACATAAATGATATATGCGGACAAAATGCGTGTTGACAGTTTAAAAGACAGAACAAAACTCTTATTTCTTCAGCATGAGAACCGATACTGTCAATTCATTATTCTCACATTTTTTGTAAGCGGTAATGACCATCCATGAATTTTGGAACATCGCGAACAAAAGTAATGAAGCGAGTAAATAGCCTGGTAACTTGTGAAACTCTTTGTGTGCTACTTACTCCCTTAATTACTTAGTAGTGTCTGTTTGGGATAAATCTATTAATGTTAACATCATTTAAATATTAAATGTGTATCACTCATGTTAATGTTATTGCTTTAGTTTTTCCTGGTTTAACATAGTTCTTAGACCGACTTTAATAGAAATATTTATAACTTTTCAGATAATGCCACACTATTTTACTATTAAAAATATATAAACAAATACATAACAGTGTAATTGTAGAATAATTTGCGTTATTAAAACTTAAAATGTACTATTTTTTTAATTTGAAAAAAATTATGAAACTACATAAAAAATATTGATTTGCGACTGATTCCGGCAAAAAAATAATAATGAAATTTCTTAATACTAGTTTTCTCCACCAAACCTGCCTGGTTTGAGACTTGCATTATACCTAAGTATGTTATGCCAAAGTGTTTATTATGAAATCTAGTCTTGCCTGAAGTCGGCAAGTTGCAAGCCCGGAAAAAATGTTAAGAAGTTTAGGTAAAGGAGCCCACAATAAATCGGGCTTAAGCGTACGTCGTATATTTTTTTACTCATTTCCAAACTTATATAACCGAACTGTTCTGCACCATAAAACAATTAAATTTGTATGTGGCTTTCCAAACAGCTATCCTAATTTATGCAAATTTACTCAATTCATTAAAGTGCCTGATATTTGCTATTTAAAATATTAAAACAAAATTAAGCTAACCTTAATTGTAAAACACATAACTCTTTGAAATTGTATTTTAAAGATAAATAAGAAATAAGGAAACAAACGGCTAAGAAAATACAATTATTACAAATACCACTTACGAAAATCTATAAAAACTACGACGAAATATATTATTTACCGCAAAACACAACAAAGGTTTTCATACATATAAATATGTCATTTTTGTTGGCTTGTAAATAATTTGGGGCAAATCTTGCCAACAATTTATATCATGCTTATTACACTGCAAAAAAAAATCGGCAAACAAATAACATTATGTACTACATAAATTGTAGGAATTTGTTCAAAGCATGTTTGTCCTGCTAAAATTAAAACTTAAAAGGTGACTATTGTTTTTATCAATTTATTTGGTATTCCCGCCCTTTTTGTTTTATTGGGGTATATTACTCTAAAAGATCAAAACTTTTGGGTGGTTTGCCCTATCTCGCTTAGTTTTCAATATACGGGACATTAGTTTCCCGTTCCATTCCATTTGGATCTCAGTGCGTAGTGTCCCAATTTCAATCGCTCTATTCCGTTGTGGTATACCTGGTTATGAACCAGAATGGAATGAAAACAAATATTTATATATTTATTTAAAATCTTTATACATTATTTAGGGCCAGAATTTTTCATTCCTGATTTTAGAAATTCATAATTATTTTATCGGTTTTTAAAACCTTATTAATCAATAAAATCATACAATTAAACTCAATATCATTATTTAAAAGTATTGTAATGAAAAAAAATTCAGTTTAATTGACTTCTATACAATTAATAGGTGTGTTCGACGTACGTTACCGCGGGTGCCCGCGGGAACCCAATCTTACCAGAAAGCGTTTCTTGTAACAAAAATTGGGTAAATTAGAGCGTTCATGAGAGAGTAATTGTGTTTCTCATTTTACCAGAACTTACCCGTACTTTTTGTTTGGGTAAAATGGTAAAATTGTCAAATCATCAGCTGTTGCTAATAAATTAGCCGTTTTGCAATTTTGAAAATAATTAAAGTTAAATAAAAATTTACCATAAAGAACTTTTCCTTCGTAATAATGAAAAATACATTTGAAAATGTAAATAGATATCTGCCATTTCAAATATATTTATTATTTAAGCTGTTTTTTAATATGAATAAATTTGACGTTTATTTTTAGGTATGAAATGTGGCTTTGTGCGTTCGCAGTATTTTGGGCATTTTTATGGTTTTGTGAGAGAATTTTTTGATTGCTCTTATTTTACCAAACTTTACCCAAAATTACCTCGCACAGACCTAATTATTCCACTTAATGGTCCCATGAATGTTACATTCCTAGTAAAGAGTTTATATTTACAGAGTTTATATTTACAGTTTTCTTTTTTATAAAATAAAAAATATTAATTTTTGGAATTTAAATTACGATTTGATCCATTACAGTTCGAGTAAAAGTTTTTCATGGGATAACCCTATTTATTATGCTTAAAGGGCTAAGTATATTTTGCTTATGCTGACTTAAGTTAGTGTCAAATGCCTAAGCAACTAATTTTTTTTTTTTTTTTTTTTGTTTGTTTATTTATTTGCAATCTATCAAGTGATAATAAGCAAATTTAATAAAAAAAAAATCAGGTACAATATACAATAACATATAGTATATTACATCATTATGTAATATCACTAATATAAAAATTTATAAAAATATAACAACTCAATAATTTATGATTTTAGAAAATTAAATGATACATATTTACAGACTTATTATCTAAATGGGAGATCTAATACATGCAGTCTCTTTAATCTTTTTGTTTCATAACTATCATCTAATAAACAAATGGCTAATATATTGGGGTGATCACTTAATCTTTTTAAATACTTTTCTGAAGATCTTTTGATTTCATCCTTTTCTTTAGGTATGTTGAGGTCGTGGTGGATTATGTTATTTGTGACGAACCATGGTGAGTCTAAAATTGCCCGAAGTGTTTTAGATTGAAATCTTTGTAAAATTTCTATATTAGAGTTGCTTGCTGTACCCCAGAGGTGGATGCCGTATATCCAAATTGGTTTAAGAATAGCTTTATAAATCCTTAGTTTATTTTCTATGCTTAACTGAGATTTAGGGCGGAGCAGCCAGTACAGCTTTTTGAATTTGTTATTAAGTTGATTGCGTTTTCTTTTTATATGATCGTTCCAAGTGAGTCTTCTATCCATATGCATTCCAAGATACTTGACATAATGTTTATGGGGTATCGTTTCATTATTTATTTTAACAGCTTCACAATCACCTTTTCTCAACGTAAATGTAATATGTTTCGATTTGTTTGAGTTCACCTTAATGTTCCATCTTGTAAGCCAGTTCTGTAGATTGTCAAGTTGATTTTGTACTAAAAACGATGCTTCTGTAGGTGAATTACTAGCTGCTAAGATTGCCGTATCGTCTGCATATGTGGCCACTAAAACATTATTAGAATTTGGTAGATCGGATGTATAAATTGTATATAGAACAGGTCCTAGAACACTGCCTTGCGGTACGCCAGAGTATATCTGTAAAAAATCTGAGTAATCATTGTTATGTTTAACATAAAAGAATCGATCACTTAAATATGATTTTAAAAGTAAAAAATATGGTGTTGGTAAAAACTTCTTTAGCTTGTACAATAATCCCGCATGCCACACGCGATCGAAGGCTTGTTGAACATCTAAAAATACTGCTGAGCAGTATTTTTTGTTTTCCAAGGCTTCTCTTATATATTGTACAATTCTGTGACATTGTTCAGGCGTCCCGTGCTTGTGGCGAAAGCCGAACTGGTGCTCTGGTACTATGTTATACTCTTTGACTAAGGGCGCCATTCTACGAATAAATATTCTTTCGAATATTTTTGAGAATGTCGCCAACAAACTTATAGGTCTGTATGACGAAATGCAGTTTTCCGGTTTATTTGGCTTCGGTATCATAATAATCACTGCACACTTCCATTGAGATGGAAAGTGACTCAATCTTATTATAGCGTTAAAAATATATGTTAAGAATAGTAAACCTTTCTTTGGGATGTTCTTTAACATTTGAGCATTGATTTGGTCATATCCTGGTGTTTTCTTAAGGTTTAGATGATGAATTTCTTCAATTATTTCTGATGGTTTAAAATGCTTAATTGGAAGATCCATAGGACAGGTTGAGTCAAGAAAAGAAAGTATATTTCTTTCGTCACAAGAATTAGAATTAAAATTGAATGGCCTGAATACTTTTTCTAAGTATAAACCAAAAGCCGATGCTTTGTCTTGATCAGATTTTAGCCACTTATTATCTTCATCCTAAATGGGAGGATCTCTTTTCTGTGGTCGCTTTATATACTTTATTGCTTTCCATAGATTGTGGTCATTTTTGTCTAATGGATTTAAGTTTTGGAGGTGATTTCTGATATTATTATTTTTAGCTTGCTGTAGGATTTGAGTCAATTCCTTGTTAATTCTATTAAGATTTCTTTTGTCTTGTGGATGATGACTTATTTGCCAAAGTTTACGTAGTTTTCTTTTCTTAGAAATAAGAGACTTAATTTCGGATGATAGAACAAATTTATTGGTATTTGAAGGGTTTCTTTTTTGAGGCGTAGAAAGATAAGATGCTTCGTGAAGCAGATTTGTAAAATATTCAACACCTTCATCGATCTCTTCACCTGTTTTCAGAGAGATGTTAAGGTTTATGTTCTTTTCTATCCAGTATATAAATGAATCAATATCATTTTTATCGGAAAATAAAGGGCCTGTATTGTAAGAGAGTGTAGTGCTGTAGATCAAAAATACTGGTGAATGATCAGAGCTAAGATCAAAGTTTTCCAGAACATCCAAGTGGTACCTTGGAATGCCGTTATATATAAAAAAGTCTAAAAGATCTGATATCTTTTGTGGATCCGATGGCCAGTAAGTCGGCTTTCCTGTAGAAATTACAGAAAAATTTCTATCCCGAACACATTTATATAGTACATTCCCCTTTGGGTTGTGTATACGTGATCCCCACCAAGGGTGTTTGGAATTAAAATCTCCACCTACAATAAATCTTGATCCTAGTTTGTCAAAAAAGCATTTAAAATCTTCTTGTTTAAGGTTGAACCTTGGAGGGAAATATACGACTGCAATTGTTAAAGGGTTATTCTCACTAACTACAGAGACTACTGTAGACTGCAAATATTGTTCTTGAATTTCATCCATAATTCTAAAAGATATTTTTGATTTTAAAAGAATAGCGGTTCCTCCGTGAGCGGAATCGTCGGGGTGATTAGTGTTGACTAAAGTGTAACCATTTATTTTAAAATAGGATTTGCTCGTAAAGTGTGTCTCTGAAACCAATAATATGTCGATTTTGTTAATATTGAGAAAAGCTTCTACTTCTTGTCTATGATTAGACAAGCCGTTGGCATTCCATATAGCTATTCTAAGGTCTATTTGCATAATTTTGTTACTAAAAGAGTTATCATATTTATAAGGTTATTTGTTTGCTCTATTTGGGTTTTTATTAATGACTCTAATCTAGCAAAAGAATTTGTTTCATTTGAACCCGATCTTAAGGCATCTGCATAGCTTTGACGATTATTGTTTTGGAATTGGCTGGCCTGAGGATTATCGTTTACACCCACGAAATCTTGTTGGTTATTGTTTGATGTAAAATTAAGAGGATGCGAAACATTATCTCGTTTATTTCTAATAATTTTTTGATAAACTCTGCAGCCGCGATAGTTAGCTGGATGATCTTGGTTACAGTTTGAGCAACGAGCTGGGCTTTCTCTGTTTTTTTGACATTCAGCAGTGGGGTGCTCATCTCCACATTTAACGCATCTAAAAGTTTTTGAGCAATACGCTTTTGTATGGCCAAATTGTTGGCATCGAAAACACTGGACCAACTCTTTTACTTTACGTGGTGGTTCAATTTTAACTGCTGCAAAGTTTAAATGTCTGATGTTATAAATTGACTTATTATCTTCGCTTGGTTCAAGATCGAGGAAAAATAAAGGTAATGGTTCCTTTGTTACTCTACTACGTACGTTCATGATATTTCTTACTCTATGGCCGTCTAATTCTATAGCATCTTTAATTTCATCTATTGGAGTTGAGTAGTGTAAATTTTTGATTACCACTCTGAAAGCTCGTTCAGTTTTTAATTGATATGTGTGAAATTTTATTTGTTTTTTGTTGCAGAGATTGATAATTTTTTTGTATGACTCCACTGTTTTGATAATTAATTTTACTTGCTTGTCTTTTAAAGCTTTATATCTAAATTCATTTGGTGGTATTGTTTTTGAAAAGTCTTTGATCATATTTGATACATTTTCGACGTTTGGAATGAATAGCGGGGGGGGTTTTGGTAAATTTTTGTTGGATGTCGTAGGCTCGACCGAATCAAGATCGATATCTTCATCTCCTTCGTTAGTGACGTCACCAAGTACTTCAAACATGTTATTTCTGGTGGATAATACATTGTCGTTAAGTGCTCTCTTTTTATCGGGTTGGTTTGCTGGAGACCTAGAGCATCCACGTTTATTAGGTCTAGCTACCTGCCAATCAACTTCACTTGCACTGTCTTCTGTCTCACTTAGTATGTCCATTCTGTTGCTAGGCAGAATATCATTTAAAGTTAAAAATATTTTAGTTTTTTTTGTTGTTGTTTTTTTTTTCTTTTTGATATGAATGTTTATATGTAATATTTAAAATATTTTGCATGTAATGCCAATCACACGTTAAACGATTTGTTGTTTTTTCCGATACACTTGCTAGTACTTAACTCACTGGCAGTTGGAAAAAAACTTAAGCAACTAATGAAGGACTTTTTGTTGGGTACATTGTACTTCTAAACTCAAATACTACTACACTAAGGCCCATTATTATAACTTGCCGATAGCTAAAGTTAGGATGTTAACGGACAGATTATTAGTTTTTCGTTATTATAAGTATACTTTAACCTAAAAGTGACCGATAAGCTAAAGGTAAGTTCATCTTACCTTTAACTTTTAACGTAAGGTTTAAGCATTTGAAGCTGCCACATTTTATACTCTGCAGTGTAGTTGCCGTGTAGTTTTTTAACCGTATCTTTGATGTTTGGTTTATTTCTGTGTTCGGCGTCGACAATGTAAATTTTTTACAACAAACATTTTTATCTTTCACACAATTCGAAGAAATTTTGTGTTTCGTTTGTATTTTTTGTTTGTTGTAAGTAAATAAATAAAAAAACGTACGTCGTTGCCACTTCGTATTTTAAAGAACCATTTTAATTTGTCAAAAGTAATCGGTGTTTGCTCTGGTAATGCCATATTTTCAAAAAACTTAATTTTATTTTATAAGGAAGTTGTAATAACCAAAAAAAGTTAAAGGTCACTTTATTCCTCACATTAGCTAAAGTTACCTTTAACTAACACGCACCTTAAAGGCAAGTTATAATATTGGCCCTAAGTTTGCAAACATTTGTACTTTTTGAAAAACTGTTTTCTTCTAATATTTCCTAAAAATATGAAAAATGTTATATAATGTGTACAATTTAAAAATATTTATTTAGAGGTAGCACAGTGCCATTAAAGTGTCAAAGTTGTACTTGTTCTATAATTTTAAATTAATTAAAAGTTGCGAAAAAGTAAAAAATAATTATTACGATCGCGATTCATCATATCATCTCATCATATCCGCATATATTAAGAATATAAAATCAAAATTAAATTCGAAATCGCGAATTTGCAAAAATTTTCATACAAAAATGTTCCACTTTGACCAAGAACTTTGGTTATATTTGCCTATGCGCAAAATTCTTTTTTGAATGATTATATGTTTACGGAATGTCTTCTTATATAAGACAAGACTTTTGTTAACAATTTAATTTTAATACGCTTAATAATAGTAAGAAACTAAAAAAAAAAAAATTTTACGTTCAGTTACAAGTATAACTATTATTCTTTCAAAAATTAAAAACAACACCATGTCTAATGAAAACCCTTGATAAGTAGATTGCAAAAGTACAAGAAGTTGGATTTTTCGATGACAATGTTTTAATATAGTTAGGAAAATACCACAAAAAAATGGAATTTTGTTGAGTTTTCAAAAACCGAGAAAAACCCCACTCTGTATAAATTACTCAAACGAAAAATTACTTATTCTTAAAAGTTTACTTTTTCTGCTACCCCTAAATATAAAAGAATTTTGCTGAAACTTGGCACAGAGAGTTTTTAGACATTAAGAGATAAAGGCAACATTGTGTAGATTGCGAATTCAAACGTTGATGTTTTTTTAGACTAATCTAATTGTTATGTATTTTTTTTCACAAACAGTTTTTCTAGAAAACAGCTGATTCCTTAAGTAAAGAAGCAAATGACACTTGAAAAAGCTTGACGAAAAGTTTGTTAACTACAATATAGTTACACACATTAAGCACAAACATAATAAAGTTAGCTTTTTGGAATAAAAAATTTAAAATAATAAGTAAAAGGGCTTGTATTCTATATTACAGTTTTTGTACAAATTTTAAGTAAAATATTAGTTTGTGGTATATACTTTAGTTATTCTCCTTTTACATGTAAATAAAGGTTTTACTAATTTTTGTTGCTAAAAATATATTATATTTTTTTAAAACGAGTTGCTGAAATTATGATGTTCAAAACATTGTGAAAATCTCTAAAGATTATGAACAAAAATATATTTTATATTATGTTAAACCCTTTGATGCCAGAATTAAAGTGGGCGTGCCTAAAAATATTTTGAATATATTAGGTTATTGGCCTTTAATATGAACTGATATCAATTTCAAGCCTCTATCACACATATTAATTTCAGTTGGGAAAAAACCGTTAGCAGAAATAACAAACATTATAGGAACTATGCCCAAAAATATACAATGTTGCCTATAAGCAACATTTGACATTGAAGGGTTAATGTATTTAAAAAAAATTTGCCGATTTTACCAGATGCATTTTCTTTGCAGTTTGGAACAATTTTTTACAATTTAGTGTTACTCTTAAAAACTTTTTTAGATTTATTGCTATGAAATATATAAAGGGTGTCCCAAGAAGAACGCAATTTTTAAATTTTAAATAAAACACAGACATTTAAAAAAAAATCGTGAAACTTTATTTTATCCTAAAGTAGACAGAATGAGGTTATGTATGGAACAATATATCGTGCAGATGGCCGCCGCGGCTTTGCTGGCATGCACGCGATCTTTTAATGAAATTTTCAATGACCGTTTTGCATGAATGCTGCGGTATTTCATTAATGCAGCGTCCAATTTCCTCTTTTAAGGCTTGAGTCGTCGCCGTCTTATTCGCGTAAACCATCGACTTCAAAAAACCCCAAAGAAAAAAATCTAATGGTGTTAAATCGCACGATCTAGGCGGCCAATTCTGATCTCCAAAACGCGAAATAACACGACCGGGAAATGACTGATGCAGCAATTGAATTGTTTCTCTGGCTGTATGACATGTGGCGCCGTCTTGTTGGAACCACATGCCCTCCACATTCATTTCTTCAATTCTAGGCAAGAAAAAACTGGTTATCATTTCACGATACCGAACACCATTGACTGTTTGCGCTTGACCTGCCTCATTTTCATAAAAAAAGGTCCAATGATTCCTCCAGCCCAAAAACCACACCACACAGTGACACGTTGAGGATGCATTTGCTTCTCGTGAATCACTCGAGGATTTTCCTCACCCCAAATGCGACAATTCTGCCTATTGACGAAGCCATCAAGATGAAAATGGGCCTCGTCACTGAAGATGATTTTATCGGCAAAATCAGCATTTTCATGTTGTCTCTCCAATACCCAATTAACGAACTCCCTTCGCTGTCCATGGTCAGCTGGCTTCAGTTCCTGAGTCAATTGAACTTTGTATGCATGAAGATGCAAATCTTTCGTCAAAATTCGCTGCAAAAAGGGATTTGGAGACACCAATTTGCTGAGCTCGGTGTCGAATTGAGGTGGATGGAGTTTGAGCGACATCATCACGTACAGCTGCGACATTTTCGGTCGATCGACCTGGTCGATGGCGCGTTGTTGTCTTTACATCACTAACAGACCCAGTTTCGGCAAATTTATCCATTAATCTCTTTACAGTTGACACTTTTGGAGCATTATTGTGACCCCAAATTGATCGCAATTTGCGAACTGTAGCCGCAAAACTTTCACCATTTTGGTAAAACAATTTCACAATGAGAATGCGTTGTTCAGCGCATTCATTCATTTTTACTAACCTCGTACCTTCTACTAGCAAACAGTAACAGTTGTTCAAATGTCAAACAATGACACTTCGAATGTTGCCAGATTTAAAAATTGCGTTCTTCTTGGGACACCCTTTAGTTCCTGGCCAAAATTCTAAAGTGTACCTTATCATTGAGTTAGCCCATACTCCAGGTAATATATATTTTAATTTCATGTTTCAAGCTAAATCGGTGTGGGCAGGCAATCAATGGAGAGACTTTTCTCCTTTTCGTTCCTTCCTGTAGAAATTTTTATAGATCTCGTCTTTGGGAATGCCTACCATATATCAACTTCATAACTCTAGTATTAAATTTTTCATTTAAAAATCACTCAGGTTTTTGAGCCTTATTTTATAACATTTTTAAATTTTTGTTGTTGTAGAGAACCAACAAGGTTAACATTACAATTTAATATTCAGTAATGTTTTTTAGTGCTACCATTTCTATAAAATGTAAAATATATGTTTATAACGTTATGCCTATTAATTCAAATTTTTAAAATGAAAATTAAGCAACAAACAATGTATTTTTTTTATTTGCTTAGACAAATAAAATAAATTTTTTCATAGGATAATATTTGAAAAGTTAAATTTTTGGGAAATATTTTAGCTTGTACGCAACAACCACAGGGACATTTTTGGAAACTACGTGGAAACTACTATTTCAGCAACTCTGATACTACTATTAAAGCAATTACTCACCCAACGATAGTGAGATAGAAACAACTGCATGGAAAATAATTCTGTCTCTCTTCCTTGCGTCTGATTTTGATGTTTGTCAGCTTATTATTGGTCTGGCCCACTGACCATTTTTGTAATAACAGAGTTAGGAATTGATTATATATAATATAAATATCCTCTTTCTGATTTCGAAGCCCGTTTTTCGATATCTCTCATCATATCGAAGATATTTTATATCTAGAGGCTAACTTTTTCTGTAAATCGGCTAAGAATTTCGTGGTATTATCATGGGATCATGGGTGGCTAAAAATTTGGTAGTTTGTTCATCATGGTTTAAAGGGTCCTTGCTTTTTCCACAAGAAAGACTTTACTTTACAAGAAATGAATTAATAAATATATATTTAAAAATAAGTAAAGAAAGGCTTAAATTCTTTGAATACCCACCACCAATATCCAAAAAAAGTTCTCCACTGGGTTTGATACATAATGTAAAAACTTTTGAAGAAAAATTATGGAGGTGAAAAAATTTTTTGAGGTTAAAAACGTTTTTAGATGTAAACACATTTTTTGGTGGGAAAAAAATTTTAAGGTGAAACAAATTTTTTGGAGCGATAAAAAATTTTGTGGTGAAAAAAAATTTTTGAGGTAAAAAATATTTAAGGTGAATACAAAATATTGTACACTTCTAAGCGACTGGTGAAAAAATATGAGAAAATTTGTAATGTACCAGTCGCTACTATAAAAATTGTATTAAAATACACCAATATGTATGGAAAATTTAGGGGTACCTTTACATTTTCACTCATAACTTTTTAACCGCTGGACCGATTTTGATAATTTTCAACAGCAAATTGCTCGGGAGGATGTTCAAAAATCTGGGTAAAAATTAAGGCCCCCGCGTGCGTCTTCGCGCCATGGTCGCCATTTCAACAGACAGACAGACGGACATCGCTTAATCGACTTGAAATCGCATAAGGATCACGAATATATATATACTTTATGGGGTATAAGATCTATATTTCGACATATTAGAAACGGAATAAGAAACTGATGTATACCCTCACCATATATGGAGGAGGGTTTAAAAAAATTATTGTGGTTTTTAATGAAAATAATTAAAAAATATAAAATCATAATATAGAATCTTTCTTACAATGAATTATTTCGGCAATGAATATATAAGGGTAAATATGTTATATGTGTAAGGCGTTTTCGAAAATAAAAGCTCCAAGTAAAAATGATCATTTATTAACATTTTACATTAGTGACATAACTGACACAATATTTTATGAAAACAAGACTGTAAAATGCCAAAGTCATGTTTTATTTGATTTATTATTTTTCAGTTATCATTTCTTTGGTTACCCCAGTATGATTACAACCACACTCAGAAAAAAAAGTTAGTAGAAAAATTTGTAAACGATTTTCAATCGCGCTTTACTATTTTTATACTAATTTTTAGTAAAAAAATTATTATTTAGCAAATCTTTTTGCTATTTACATTTTAAAAATTACAGAATTTTTACAGAATATTAACAAATTTTTGTTGCTAATTTCAGAAATCATTTTACAAATTTTTGAAAACCGATTTGGTGAAATTAGCAAAAAAAATACTAATTTTAAAAAAGTTGATATTGAAGGAAATGTTATTTCTAATAATTAAAACTACATATAAACTTATACATATAAACTAAAATGTTTCATAGGTTTAAAAAAGGTATCGGAAGTGAATATACCGACTCATGTCTAAAAAGAGGACATCCACTTAAAATAGCACTAAAAGGTTTTTAAGTTCTAAAAATCAGCCCTAAAAACAATTAAAATTTAACCTTAAAAATAAAAATAAAATTGACTAAAATATTTCAAACAGAAATTACCAAATTAAAACAAAATGATAAATTCGTTTATGTTTAAACAATTTTTAAGATTTTTAAGCTTTTGATTTTTTTTTAATTTTGTATAAAATATTTTTAAAAAAATATAATCAAAATTTTTGATGCTCGATAAAAAAATAAATTTAAAACTTTGTACTAATATTAATAATACTTAGTAATTTTTTTTGTGGATTTTAGCAAACAGATTTTTAATTCCACTTTTCAAAAAGTGTACTAAAATTTAGTAGCGGCTACTAATTTTTCTACTTATTTCATTGTACTACACGTCAGCAGACATGTGTTGCTAAGATTAGCAAAAAATACCGCGTGGATCAAATTAGCAGAATTTCCCTTAATGTTATTACAAAATTTTCAGTTTACATTACAGACTTTTTTTGGTGAGTGCACTCATGTTATAAAATATAAAGTGGCAATCATAAAATAATAACAATTTACTATAATAATGATGGTAGCGATCATAACTTGATTGTGACAAACATACCCGAATGCAGAAAGCATAAATAGTAGCAGTGATCATGTTGCAACCATATTTTTACTCTTCGTGAAGTCAATAGAATACATGTGGTGGTTACATTTTTACTCACAAGTTTTTTATTAATTATTTTAATTAAATGATGTAAAGAGTAAGGACCATTCTAAATATTGGAACCAAAATTTTTGAAATCAGATGAGTAGTTTCGGAGATTACCTCCTACAAACAAACCATCGCCGAATTCTGCACTCAGAAAAAAAAGTTAGTAGACAAATTTGTAAACGGTTTTCAATCCCACTTTACTATTTTTGTACTGATTTTTAGAAAAAGAAAATATTTTTTAGCAAATCTTTTTGCTATTTACATTTTAAAAATTACAGACTTTTTACAGAATATTTACAAATTTTTGTTGCTAGTTTCAGAAATCATTTTACAAATTTTTTAAACCGATTTGCTAAAATTAGCAAAAAAAAATTACTAATTTTAAAAACTTAAATAGCCTTATAATCTTTATATATATGTAAAGGAATAACTTTATTGACTCACTCATTCAACATCGCCCAGCCCAAACCGCAAGAGGTAGGAGGCTGAAATTTGGTATGAAGGTTCCCCCTCCGGCGTAGACATCCGCTATGACGGGGTTTTTGGAAATTCCTATGAGGAGGGGCAAAAATAGGAAAAAGCTCCCCTTTCACGGCCTTCCCAAACCCCTTTATCTAGAAACCTGAAATTTTAAATATGCTTTCCTGGGAGTATGTGCTAACTCCTTAATAAGGTATATTTTAACGGCCTGCCCAAACCGAACGGCCTGCCCAAACCGCAGAAACTAAAAAGTTAAAATTTGGGGTGCAGATTCCTTCTTCACTGTAGGTAAAAGATAAGACAAGACTTTTGGAAAATCTAACGCGGAGGGGCAAAATATCGAAAATTCTCCCCCTTGATGGTCTGCCAAAACCGCTTGAGCTGGGAAGTTAAAATTTGGTACATAGATTCCTCCTCCAATGTAAATGTGCAAATTTGCAAAAGTGCAAATTTTCAAAAGTGCATATGTGCAAATTTACAAATGTGCATATATGCAAATGTGAAAATTTAGAAAAGTGCAAATTTGCAAAAATAAAAATTTTGCAAAAGTTTAGATGTGAAAATATGCAAATGTAAAAGTGAACATTTGATGGTTTGATAGATTGATGGTTTGATGGATCGATGGTTTGATGGTAATGTAAAAGTGCAAATGTGTAAATATACACATGTGTAAATAAGAAAATGTGTAAATATGTAAATATTTATTAATTTCATTCAAAATTTCCCAGCCCAAACCGCGAGGAGTAGTACGCTAGTACGTAGACATTCGCTAAAATGGGGAAGAGCAAAACGGTTAAAACCCCTTTCACGGCCTGCTCAAACCCCTGTAGCTAGAAACCTAAAATTTGAAATATGCTATTCTTGGAGTATGTGCTAACTCATCGATGAAGTCTTCCCCTTCACAGCCTGCACAAACCGCTGGACCTAGGAAGTTGAAATTTAGTATGCAGGCTCCATCATCAGTGTAGATAACAGTTAAGTCGTAATTTTTGGAAAAGTCAACCGGGAGGGGCAGAAAAATTCACCTAGGTTAGATTTTTGGAAATGTGTACGGGGAGGGGGAAAAAGGTTAACAATCTCCTCCTTGACGAACTGCCCACACCGATGGAGTATGTGCTAACTCACTGATCAGCTACATTTTAGAATTTTAGCCAGGTACATGGTAAAAATTATGGTTCAAATGAAAAAACCTGAAATTTTGAATATTTGCTACCTGGAGTATGGGCTAACTTATTATTGAGGTATATTTTTGAATTTTGGTATGGGGCATGATACAAATTAGGGGCTCCGGGTAATTATCTGAGAACTCCGTATATAATCCCGGGCAACGCTAACAACGTAGCGGGCTTTGCCCGCTAGTGTTACATAGATTAAAAAAGGGATCGGAAGTGAATATACACTCATTTCAGAAAATAGGACATCCACTTAAAATAGCACTACAAAGTTTTTTTAGTTCTAAAAATCAGACATAAAAACAATTAAAATTTTACCTTAAAAGTAAAAAAAAAATAACTAAAATAATTCTCAAAACAGAAAGTACCAAAAAACAAAATTATTAATTCGCTTTTGATTTAACAATTTTTAAGACTTTAATTTTGTATAAAATATTTAAAAAAAAAAATTCGATGCTCGATAAAAAAATAGATTTAAAATTTTGTACTAATATTTAGTAATTTTTTTTGCTGATTTTAGCAAACAGATTTTAAATTACACTTTACAAAAAGTATACTTAAATTTAGTAGCGGCTACTAATTTTTCTACAGTTTTCAGTTGTCTGTAAGACTTTTTTTTGTGAGTGTAGTTAACTCGATGTAGGGAGGTCATCAATGGGGAGGGGTTTAATATTTTTGCCCCGTAGGAATTTGGTAAATTTGGTAATTTAGACTTTCTAGCTCTAGTGGTTTGGCAGGCCGTCAAGGGGAGAATTTTGTCATTTTTGCCTCTGCCGTTGGATTTTACAAAAAAAAATATTTTAAGTTGATGCCTACGCTGGACGTGGAACTTTTTACTAAATTTAACTTCCTAGGTCGAAAGGTTTGTGGAGGCCGTCGGTGGGAGGCTTTTTGCCCGTTTCGGTAGTTATTTTCAGTAAACCGTCTGAGTGGATATCTAACATTTTTTCGCCGGAGGATGAGCCTTTTCACCAAATTTCACCTTTCTAGCTCCAGCGGTTTTGGCAGGCCGTCAAGGGAAAAATTTACCCTTTTTTGAAAAATCCCGTCCTTTCTGATGACTTCACCGGGAAAAGAACCTTCATAATAAATTTAGACTTCCTAACTCCAGCAGTAAGGGGGGTTGTAAAGGGGGAAATTGCCCTTTTTGCTACTCCCCGTAGTAATTTTAGAAAATTCCGTATGGGCGGATGTCTGCACCAAAAGAAAAACCTTAATACCAAATTTCAACATCCTAGATCCAGCGTTATATAATGTCTACGCCGGAGGAGGAACCTTCATACCGCCAAAGGAAAAATTTTCCCTTTTCGCCCCTTCACGAAAGGTTTTCTGAGAAGACAATGTTAGATGATGTTTATGCCGAAGGAGGAACCTTCATACCAAATTATACCTTCCTAGCTCCGGCGGTTAGGGCAGGGTGTTAAGGGGAGACTTTACATTTTTGCCCCTCCCTGTAGTAATTTTAAGAAATACCATCTGAGCAGATGTCTACATCAGAGGAAGAACCTTCATACAAATTTCAACTTCGTAGCTCCTGAGAATTTGACAGATCATCAAAGAGGAGAATTTTCCGCTTTTTGCCTCTCGCCGTTGGATTTTCTAAAATCCTGTCTTAGCTGTTGTCTACAATGAAGAAAGAATCTGCATACCAAATTTCCAGCAGTTTGTGCAGACCGTTAGGGGTATATTTTCTGCTTTTAAACGCCCATTTTAACAATTTACCTGCCCAGACATTTTCAAATGTACTTTATTATTAATTTAGCCCATTCTCCAGGTAACACTTATTTCAAATTTCAGGTTTATAGCTAAATCGGTTGTTTCGCTGTTAAGGCGGAGACTTTTCCTTTTTTTCCCCTCCCTGCAAGAATTTCCAAAAATCACGTCTTATCTGATGTCTGCAATGGAGGAAAAACGTTCACACCAGTTTTCAGCTTTTAAGCTCCAACGGTTTGGGCAGGCCAGGGAGAGACTTTTCGCCCATTGTAACCCTATTTTTACCATTTCCCTGTCAGTGACGTGCCCAGAGGGCACGGCCCCGCCGAAATTATTACGATGAAACCTCTTTACTCATCCTTCTTATATTATTAATTATTTTTACACTCGTAATATTATTTTGGTAAAAAGAACCAAAAATACACTTAAGTTTTTAAAAACCGATCAATTACTTTGTTTATTTAATTTAACGCCTTTTATCTTTTATCGAACGTTTTCTAAAAAAGGAGTAATTAAAGGTTGATTTTCACGTCGACTATCCTTATCAGCTATTATCCAGTATTGGGTTTAAAAATCAGAAAAACAACAAAATAATAAAAACGTTAAAAAGCATATGTAGTTTATTGTTTTTAAATGTTGTATTTTGTGTGGGTGTTAACTGGCTAAATAAAATATTGCTATAAGAAATTTCTAGTTATAGAAATTTCTTCACACGAATTTTGACAGCTGGAAAAATTTTAGTGTCGTAATAAACTCGAAATAACTAGAATAACTGACTACTCATATAAATACTCGTACTCGGTGCGGTAGTAGTTCAGTTTATAAGTAAAACGCAGAGTGGGAAGAACTAAAGTCTGGCTAACGTTTAGTCTATCTACGCCGTGTAAATAAAGTGTGTTATTAAAGTGTTTTTCTGTAATTTTTAGTGACTGTTATAAATAAATAGAGCTATAAATAATTTCAAACAGTGTTTATTATTTGCAATATAGAAAGAACTCGATTTATTTAAAAGGTAAATAAATCAACGATTTTATAAAGGGTAAAATCGTAACAATTGGTGTCAGAAGTGGGATTGCAAAATAATAAGCAGTCATGAAATTGGAGGAGCTTAAATTGGAACAACTCAAGAAGGAGTTGAGTAAGTTGGAGCTACCGGCAGCAGGTAATAAGACGGAATTACAAAAGCGGCTGATAGAGGAATTCGAGCTGCATAACATTGACATTGCGAATTACGAATTTGATGAAATAGAAGCAATGGAGGTTAGTACGCGTAAAACAGAAGGTAACTTGGAGTTAAGCACAATGCTGGCTGCTATGATGCAAAAGATGGAGGACAACAACGCGAAATTGTTAGAAACTTCTAGAGCAGACAACCAAAAACTTTTAGAAACGTTTAGAGCAGACAGCGAAAAACTGTTAACTAAGATGGAAACGAAACTGTTAACTAAGATAAAAACTTCGAGGGCAGATAACGAGAAAATGTTTGCTAAGATGGAAGAAAAACTTCAGGAAACTTCTAAAGCTACTAACGAAAAAATTTCGGTGGTTGAAAAATGAGTTTCTAACTTAGAGCATGACGTTGAGAAAAAACTAGAAGGTCTAGAAAAAAATGTAAATATTCTCCAATGTCAAGAGGGTCCAGTACGAATTATTCAGGAAAGTTATGGTAGAGCAAAGGCCCCTACTTTTGATGGCAGCATACCGTTTAATGTTTTTAAGTTCCAGTTCGAGACAGTTGCCGCCAGAAATATGTGGAACATCGAAGAAAAAGCTATAGAGTTGATTCTGGTCTTTAAAGGAAACGATGGAGAAATTCTATAAAGTGTGCCAATCACCTGCAGAAATAATTATGACGACATAATGGTGGCACTGCAGCGAAAGTATGGTGGCGAACACAAAAAGGAAATTTACCGAATGAAACTTAGAGGTAGACTTCAGAAAGCAAATGAGTCGTTGCAAGATTTTGCAACACAAATTGAACGGTTGGTGCAGTTGACTTATCCGGGTGAAAATCATCCATTCCTAGACCAGTTCAAAATTGATGCATTTGTGAATGGAATTTGGGATTCTGATGTGAGACATGCGGTTTGTGCTACGAAGAAATCGACTTTTGCTGAAACTGTCTCATTCGCGCTGGCCCAAGAGACTGCGAAGGTGATTTACAAGCCACATATATTCAAGGTGCGTAACCTCGAAGTAACTGCTGAAAAGGATATAAGCACAAAGTTAACAGAGGCAGTTATGAAGGCATTAGGTAAAAAGCGAAGCAAACCGAAGGACAAATGCTACAACTGCGGTAAAGTGGGGCACTTTCAGCGAAACTGCAAAGCCCCCAGAAAGAGCCTCCGAGCCGATCAGCAATCACCTCAAGAGTCACCGTTAAACTAAACGGACAAAAGCACATTTTAACTATAGATAGAGGAGCATCACAGTCCATCATCAGGCCCGATATAATTAGAAAGCCAGTTGAACCATTGCAAGGGGTAAATTTACGAACAGCTACTGGAGAGCAGGCTTCTGTCTATGGTAAGGTAAATGTGAAACTAACAATTGCCAACATAAGCGTCAATCACGTATTTATTGTTGCCGATATTGTGGACGAAGTATTCATTGGTGCAGATTTTATGATTAGGCACGGCATTAACCTGCATATGGGGCAAAAAGTTATGACTTGGCACAATGTTGAAATACCCCTTTGTGTTGGATATGAACGCGAGGATCATGTAAGAAAGCTAGTTACCATCAGCCACCAAAAACTACCAGCACGGGCAGAAACTTTAGTATGTGTGCGTATGGAGGGAGATTGTGAGGACAGCAGCTTGTGGGTGGTAGAACCATAAGAAATAAAAAGTGACCTTATAACAGGGAAAGCTCTCGTGAAAACCAGCAAAGACCAAAGAGTTCCTGTAAGAGTACTGAACCTATCAAATTGTGAAAAAGTTGTCAGAGCGAACTCTGAAATAGCCAAATGTACTGCGCCAGAAGCAATAATCAGTTGCGAAAAGAACTTGGAACCTTCCAATGCGTCCGTTGAAGATCGAGAGATGCTGGAAAATTATGTGGACAAATGGGTAAAAGAACTGGCACCGCCTGATAGAAATTAAGCCAAACAATTAAATAGGAAATATGGCTGTGGCTTCGCCATGAGAAACCAAAGTCAAGGAAGAACGGCGATTGTAAAACACCGAATAAATACTGGTGAAGCGAGGCCAATAAAGCAGGCGCCCAGAAGTATTCCTCTAGCAAAACGAAATGAAGTAATGGAGTTAGTCAACGAAATGGAGCGTAGTGGAGTAATCGAACCATCTTCTGGCCCATGGAGCTCGCCCATAGTTTTGTGTTGATTACAGAAAACTAAACGATATCACCAAAAAGGACAGCTATTCACTACCGAGAATTGACGACACGCTAGCAGGAACCAAATGGTTCTCCACATTGGACTTGCAAAGTGGTTATTGGCAAGTAGAAATTTGTGACCAAGACAAGGAGAAAACTGCCTTTAGCACAGGTGACGGATTATGGCAGTTTAATGTGATGCCCTTTAGACTCTGCAATGCTCCAGCAACATTTGAGCGGTTAATGGAGAATGTGCTGAAAGGACTCCACTGCTTATTGTACCTTGACGACATAATTGTCATGGGAAAAACTTTCAATGAACACCTGAAGAACTAAGCAGAAAATATCTGCGGCTGGACTCAAGCTAAGCGCAAAAAAATGTACACTGTTTCAGAGGGAAGTCAAGTATTTGGGCACCGCGTAACTGCAGAGGGTATATCAACCGATGAAGATAAGATTCGGGCTGTAAAAGATTGGCCTCGCCCGAAAAATCTGCACGAGTTGCGCAGCTTTCTAGGCCTCTGCACATACTACCGACGATTTGTACCAAACTTTGCCAGTGTGGCTGCGAGCATGAGCTGACTAAGAAGGCGCGACCATTTTATTGGGGAGAAGCCCAAAAACAAGCATTCCGAAGGCTCAAGGAGTTATTATGTACGATTCTTGGATATCCTGTGGCCGGGGAAAAAATTGTGCTGGATAGCGATGCAAGCGGATGCGGAATAGGAGGTGTGCTTTCGCAGGTGATCAATGGAACCGAAAAAGTTATAGGATATAACAGTCGAGTACTTTCGAAGCCTGAAAGAAACTACTGCGTAACGCGACGGGAACTCTTGGCGGTGGTAGAATGTGTAAAGCACTACCACAAGTATCTGTATGGTCAGCACTTTTAACTAAGAACCTACCATTCTGCACTCAGGTCGCTGCTGCAATTTAAACAACCAGAAGGGTAGCTAGCTCATTGAATTGAACGACTTCAAAGCTATGATTACAGGAAAGGAAAGGCATAAAGCATTGCATTGCGGACGCCCATTCAAGACGCCCCTGCAATTTAGAGTGCAAACATTGTTCGAGGGCTGAAGGAAAAGAGTGCATCGTTGATATAAGACAACCGCATATTGAGTCAAGTGAAGGCTGGTCGGCGGCGCAACAAAGTGACCCCATACTGACAAAAATTATGTCAGCCAAAGCAGAGGACAGGAGGCCTACCCGTGAACAAATATCAGCTGAAAGTCCGCTACTGAAGGCGTATTGCGCCCAGTGGAACAGTCTACGGGTAATTAATCACTGTTTATACCGTATATGGGAAAGTCCAGACGGCAAAACTGAGACAAAGCTAATTGTGGTGCCGTCAAGCAAAATAGACGAAGTGTTAAAAGAGTTCCATGACGGTCCCAGTGGTGGTCATCTCGGTGTCACGAAAACACTAGATAAGTTAAAACAACGATTCTACTGGGTCGGCTGCCAGGAAGCTGTAAGCGATTAGATAGCAAATTGCGCGCAATGCATCACAGCTAAAGGACCAGTAAGGAGAAGTCGTGGGCAACTTCAACAATACAACTCGGGTGCCCCATTTGAGCGGATAGCAATGGATGTAGCAGGCCCTTTCCCTGTCAGTGATTCCGGAAACCGTTACGTTCTTGTGGTCATCGACTATTTCAGTAAATGGCCTGTGGTATACGCTATACCGAACCAGGAAGCCAGAACTATAATAAGCGCATTTGTGAACAACTGGGTGTGCCGGTTTGGTGTTCCGATAGAATTACACTCTGACCAGGGAAGGAATTTTGAATCTGCTATCTTCAAGGAAATGTGTGAGTTGTATGGAATAAGAAAAACAAGAACCACCCCGCTGCATCCGAAATCTGATGGTATGGTTGAAAGATTCAATCGCACTTTAGAGGAATACTTAAGAAAAGTAGTCAGTACTCATCAGAAGTACTGGGACGAACACATCCCCAAATTTCTGCTGGCATATAGATCGGCTGTTCACGATTCCACCTCCCGGACGCCTGTAAAAATTATTTTCGCAACGGAACTTAAATTTCCTGGCGATTTACAATTTGGTGTTAAGCCCGCCGCTATAGATAAAGACAACGAAAACGCTTCCCGGGAACAAAAATACCTTAACGAGCTCATGAGTTTGTTCGCAATCGAATTAAAATAATCAGCGATAAGATGAAGGCGAGGTACGATAGGGCAGCAAATTCTGAAGGATTTAATGAGGGTGAGCTGGTTCTGCTATTTAACCCGCAATGAAAGAAAGCATTATCTCTCAAACTACAAACGCATTGGGATTGACCCTGTAGAGTAATTAAAAGGTTGAATGATGTGGTATACAGAACAGAGAAACATCAGAGTCCAAGATCCAAAATGAAGGTTGTTCATCTAGAATGACTTGCCAACTATGTTCGGGACGAACAGGCTTAAGTGGGCGGCAGTGTTACAAGAATTTTCTAGTTATAGAAATTTCTTCACACGAATTCTGACAGCTGGAAAAATCTAGTGTCGTAATAAACTGGAAATAACTAGAATACCTGACTACTCATATAAATACTGGTACTCGGTGACGCAGTAGTTCAGTTTATAAGTAAAACGCAGAGTGGAAAGAGCTAAAGTCTGGCTAATGTTTAGTCTATCTACGCCGTGTAAATAAAGTGTGTTATTAAAGTGTTTTTCTGTAATTTTTAGTGACTGTTATAAATAAATAGAGCTATAAATAATTTCAAACAGTGTTTATTATTTGCAATATAGATAGAACTCAATTTATTTAAAAGGTAAATAAATCAACGATTTTATAAAGGGTAAAATCGTAACAATATAAACTAAATTCAGGTATCCAAATTTCTATGAAATTTTAAAAATTGTTCAAAGATTTTGTCAAAGAAATTTTAAAATCAATTTGTATTCAGTTTAGAATATATTTAGCTACCTCGCACAGGTCCTAAGTGGAATTATTTAATTCGCATTTTCCCCTTAAAACAAAAAAAAATCGTGATTCCAATGGTATTACTTTTTATTAATTAAAAACCTGATAGTTTTTTTTTATATTAAAACATATGTATTTAAAATTGAAAATATTTAATAAACAACTTAACTTTTAAAGACTTTCAAAGTAGTTATAGTAGTTAAAAAGTAAAGTTTTGGCAGTTCTTGGCTTTTCTCTTTTAAATGTAAACAAATATATTTGTCATAAAAACATTTGATATTTTTCTTTTTGTACTTTGATAAAATACAAATAGAAATATAGAATATAATTGCTATATTTCGTGTTCCGTTGAAGTCTATATGTGAAAACAAGTAGTTATAGATATAGAGATATAAAAATAAAACTAGACAAAATTGCCTAAAAATGCCAATTGAAATTAAAAAATATAATCCGAAATAACACACACAATTTAAAATTACAAATAACAATTTAAATTTACGAATTAATAAATTTAAAATTACAAATAAAATTTAAAAGTTTGCAATCGAAAAAAATTATTGAAAGTCAACAAATATTTATTTTATTTAATTTGGTGTTTTTGAATTTCAATTGGTGCTTTATAAATTAAATTTGGAGTCATTACAAAAGTTTTTGAAACAATCTAAACGTTTTTGAAATGGTCTTTGAATTTGAGTAAAAATTTGCACGTGGCTATTCCACGTTCCTATAATATCTGTGCTGTGTTTATTATTAAAAATTCGATGTAGTTCACGGTGACATTGTCAAAAATGGCCCAAGACATATGACCCCAATTTTAAAATGTAATTGAGCCCCATTTTTGGGGCAAAATTTCATAATGAAAATTAACACTAAAAATATAATGAAAAATTACACCAATGATGAAATAAAAAAAGACCCCAAAATATACAAAGCAAAGAAATGTTGCTTATGCACAGCATTATACGCATTTATATCCGAACGAACTCCTTATAAACATAAAAGTTACTTGGGCCAACATAAATTGAAATATTTTAAAGAATTATAATAACAACCATTTTATATAAATCATATAATTAAGAGATGAGCAACCACTGCCTTTCAAAATAGTTGCAAAATTTGTGTAAATTTCTGCTCTTCGTCCATGAGTGTGTCCTCCCAGCCAGTTCTTGTTAAATTTTGGTAACAATGGAAGATCCATCAATTTCCTATATGCGGTTTTTGCAGCATCCGGCGATCTTACAAAATTGACATTGAGTTTAAGAGCTTGGCATTTTATTTATATTTAGAGCTTGTATTTATATTTATTCTTAATGTATGAAAAACAAAATTCTCGTCTGTGGCGCTAACTTCTACAACTATTAATATACGAAATACAAAATGAATTTTTTTAACAGAAATAGCGCTATTTTTGCACCAAGCCGAGTTTTTGACGTTTCGTCAAAAGAATTTTGTATCATAATAGAATTTTAATCTCACTGGGGGTTGGTGTCTACGCCGGAGTTTTTTATTGATCATTATAAAATTGGATATGATTTCTATGATAAGATATGGTACACATTATATAATAGAAAATTATTATTATGTATGTATTATATAATTTCATATGATGTACCTCAATAATGAGTAATGTCCATACTTCAAGTAACACATATTTCAAATTGCAGTTTTTTTTCTTTGAACCCCCATTTATACCATGTTTATGGCTAAAATTCTAAAATGTAGGTGATCAATTAGTTAGCCCATACTTCAGTTAACACGTATTTTAAATTTGAGGTTTCAGGCATCCCGTAAAGGGGGAGACTTTTCACCTTTTTGCCCCTCCAATATACCAAATTTCAACTTCAAAACTCCAGCGGATTTGGCAGGCCGCCAAGTGAAACAACTTTACCCTTTTATGCCCTTTCCCATTGGATTTTAAAAAATAACATCTTAGCTGTTATCTACACTGCAGGAGAAGCCTGCATAACAAATTGCAATATCCTTGGTCTAACTCTTTGGGCAGGCCGTAACGGGGGAGACTTTTCGCTGAAAATTTCCAATACGCTGACCTAGCTTCGTTGAAAACCGCCATATTAGATCAGGACAGAACCAATTTGGTCTAATTCAGTCATGATATCTAGAAATTTTTGCCAAATACAGTGCAACCCCGCTCAACGCAACTAATACAAATTTTGGCAGTTGCGAAAACTGAGGTTTTTGCGAAAACTGATGTTGTTGCGAAAACTGAGGTTGTTGCGATAACTGATTCTCTATTTTTTTACGGTTTAAATTAAAAAAAGAAATTTTATCACACATTTAAATCATTTATTTTTAAATAAATTGATTGATTTTGATAAAAATAACATAAAAACACAATTAATAAATGAAAAATACACATTCTAATGTACAACGGATATACAAATTGAATTTGTAAACTTAATGGTAAAAATATCAATTAAAAATCTCAGAAATTGACTATGTTTTATTGCATGAAATATTTTTCTGCACTGCAATTTCACGAAGATGTTGGAGAAACATAATGTGTTTTAAGGCTATTCTATTTTCCTCGGCCCACTAAAGGCAAATGTTAAAAGAATCAAAAGAATTCTGACATTTAATTTTAGGAAACGCTGGAGTAATGTCAACTCGATCTCGTCTTCGCTTTCAATTTCTTCCAAAGAAATTTCTTCTTCATTTGAAATTTCTTGAGTGATTTCATGAAGATAATTATCTACAGTAGTAAGCGTCGATTGTTCATTAAAGAGTTCAGCTCTTATTATCTTCAAGGGAAATCGTCTTCATCGGTCCACTAGTTATTAGGAGACATTAACATGTTCCATCATTTCTAATCGTGTTGGATGGTAGTTTATCCCAAACATTTGATAAAAGGCAAACTGCATTCCGTAAGTTAAATCATTTTATTTTTTCTTCAATATCTAAAGCGTTACTTCCAATAATATAAGATAGAAGACTTTTCTTGTAATGCAGTTTTGTTATGTTTATTACAGTTTGGCCTTTGGTTGAAGAACAGCAGTAAAATTTGCTGGAAAGCACATGACTGTAATCATTCCATCATCACTTTGTAATTCCCCATCTTTGGGATGAAACGGTGCATTATTCAAAAGTAATAGAGCTTTTATAACAATAATAACAAAACTAGCATTACAATATTTACATAAAAAATGTTATTTTGTGTTTATATATACCTCTGGAACAAAAGTTTCGTAAAACCATTGTTCAAAGAATATAAACGTCATCCATGCATTGTTATTGGCTTTCTAAACAACTGGCTTATTTTCAAATCCCTTGAATGCTCTGGGATTTTGTGCTTTACCAATTACAAATGGTTTTACTTTGTGCGTTCCGAATTCATTAGTGCAAGCGAGAAATGTAATTCGCTCCTTGCTTACTTATCGACCAGGAGCAGACGTTTCTTGAAAGCTTACAAGTGTTTTATCTGGCCCTATTTTATAAAATAAACCGGATTCATCTGCATTATAAATTTGATCCGGTGTTAATCCAAGATCCTTTATTTTATCTTGTAATTTATCTACAAATGGATCTGAAGAAAGACACAAAGTTTAATTTTTTATAAAAATATTTTATTAAAAATTAAACGTCTGCTCTAATACAGAAAAAATAATGATTGTCTATTTTTCTAAAAAATAAAAATATTTCAATATCAATTTAATAAAAAAGTGATTTATCAAATTATTTTAATACAAAATTATATAACAAGTAGTAGTCCCTACAATACTCCCTTCCAGTTTTAACTCTGACAGAAACGAACCCTTTTGGTAAGTCCTGATTTCTTTTCTTGGTTAATTTTAGTGGTATCCAAAGTTTCGACATCTTCAGGATTTCTTAAATTTTTGCAGGCTTAATGCGGTCTGCTGACACCACCTTTTCTGAATTATTAATTTTAATGGTAAATGTTTTATCAGTACGACGAATAACGAGATATGGACCAGTGTAGGGTTGTTGCAATGGCTTAAGTACTGCATCATTTCGTAGAAATACATGTGTGCATGTTGCAAGCTCCTGGGGAATATAAATTGGTTTTTTCCATGTAGCTTTACTTCAGTTGCTTGAATGTTTTGCATATGTTCACAAAAACTTAAAATCCATTCATAATGTGCATGGTATGATTTTTCCGTAACAAATCGCCCTGGAATTTGTAAAGTACTAACATAAGTCAACTCCGCAGGGCAATACCCGACATCTAAATTGACAGAACATCGGAAGCCTATCAGAACCAATGGCAGCGCATTTACTCACTTTGAGTCAGTGTGACATTTAATGACATTTTTCATAATCCGATGCCATCTTTCAATTTAACCATTAGCCTGTGTGTGATAAGAAGTTGTCTATGTCACTTTCGACCCAATTACCTTTGCGAATTATTGAAATAAAGATGACTCAAATTGTCTGCCTTGGTCTGTTGTGATTTAATTAGGCACACCAAACCTTGAAACCCATTCATGATGAAATGCGTTAGCTACCGTTTCGGCTGTTATTTCTTCTATTGGTATTGCTTCAGTCCATCTAGTAAACCGATCAATACATGTTAAGAAATACCGGTAGCCTCTCGATGAAGGCAAAGGTCTGACAAGATCAATACTGACAAATTGGAATCGACCTTCAGTTGCCACCTTCAGTTTTTGTATGTCTACTAATCTTGGATTTTTGACAAGTTATACAACTTTTCGCCCAAGATGATATATCAGTTATCATAGACCGCCACACGAAACGCTCGCTTATGAGTTTGATTGAGAATCGGGAACCTTGATGTGATAAGCTGTGTACAATATTAAAAACATCTTTCTGAAATTTTGTTGTGACAAATGGACGTAAAATTAAATTAATTCTTGATCTTTCGCTAAATCCTCGTAATTTACTGCTGAAGGCAGTTATGTTTTCCTGAAGGCTGTTATGTTTTCCTGACCCTTGACATATCGTGGTGACGCTTGTTCAGTAAGTACTATAACGTCGCTGAGTTTCAGAAAATTTTTTAGAATGAAAGCCTAGAGGTACCCACTGACCGTTAAGAAATTGCTGAAGTACAGCACCCATACCAAAATCGGAAGCGTCAACCCAAAGAGAAAAAGGTTAACCCTCAACTGGATACGTTAGTAAACATGCATTGGAAAGTTGTTTTTTGCAAGCTTCAAAAGCGTTTCTGAGTTCCTCAGTCCAAATTATTTTACGTTTGTCTTTCTTCTTTTGGCCCTATTTGAGATTGTGGAGAACTGATAGTGCTTCGGCAGATTTTGGAATAAATCTCCGGTAAAAATTAATTAGGCCAAGAAACTGACTTAACTCATGAATTGTCCCGGAAAGTTTATATTTTTTATAGCTTCAACTCTACTTGGATTAGGTGATAACCCCTTTGGAGTAACTAAATATCCATGAAAACACAGTTCGGACTTATCAAATTCTCATTTGCTAACATTTATAGTGATTCCAAAAGTTCGAAATCTATCCAATAGCTAACGTAGGTGAGCTTGATGTTTTTCCAGATTTTTAGAACCAATCAGAATGTCATCAATATATATATATATAGCAGAATCCAGACCTCTAAGTACCTCTTTGATGAATCGTTGAAAGGTTTGTGCGGCGGTACACAAACCGAATGTCATTCGGTTTGCCGTTTTGAAATATCGATAATCTCCGCAAGGCCTCCACTTTTTGTTTGATTTTTGTACTAAATGCAAAGGGCTGGACCAACTACTTTTGGGAGGGCGGCATATGCCCAACTTCATCATATATTCAAACTCCTTTTTTACAATATTGAGTTTTTCAGGCGGCAATCTTCGAGTTTTGCTGTAAACTGGAGGGCCCTTAGTTGCAATATGGTGAGTTACTGAATGTTTGACTGGTGGTTGTTTGGTTGATGGTTTTGTGATATCTTTAAACTCTGCCAGTAAAGAATAAACAGGAGAATCTTTTGAAATGGCACTACTCTTAACTGTAGATTCGGTAGCATCATACGATATAGAACCAACTGTACATAAGTTAATTTTCTTGTCAATGATACTACTTTTTTTTACGTCAACTAATAAATCAAAATGCTCCAAGAAATCAATCCCAATAATTGCAACATCCGCAATTATAAATGGCCAAATCAAATCTCTTCGTAAGTCAAGGCTTAAGTGTAGAATTTTTTCGCCGTATGTTTTAATTGTTGTATTGTTTGCAGCTTGAAGCTCCAATGGCTGTGGCTTTGTACATTTATGGTGAATTGTTGCAGGAATAACTTAAACGTCGGCATCTGCGTCTATAAAAAACTGCGACATATCTTCAAATCTCCCGCGCCCGTCACCTTAGGCGAGGGAGCTTAGTAGCTCACGATTGATATGAGCATAGAGGACGGCTTTTAGTAGCATTCGCACCAACACATATGATTGGATGTACTACGGGTTCTGCTATAACTCCTGTTTCTACCACGGCTATTATTTCTACTACGATAATGTTGTTGTGATGTAGTGATTTCGCCAATTTGACTTTCCAATTGTTCGAAACTTTCCAATTGCTCGAGTTCGGATTTGTTATACTTACTTGACATAGAGAAGAAGTATCCAATTGATCGTTAATTTTATCTGCCATTTCCGCAAGATTGTCAAGGCTATCTGAACTCAAAGATAAAACTGCTTTTATTGTTGATGGTAGTCGTTCGAACCGTAAAGATTTAAGCATGTAATCAGATAACTTACCGGATGATAAATGCCGCATTTTACGTAGCATTGCAGATGGACGTCTGTCACCAATGTTAACATTTTTTAACAACCTCTGCAGCCATTCTTCTTCGGAATCTTGAAACTCAGCAAGCAATGAAACCTTCAAAATAGCATACATGTCCTTTTCGGGAGGATTTTCAATAATGTGACTTACAGCGTTTAGAACATCAGTGTCCACTGCTCCAACCAGTGAATGGTGGCGTCTTGAGAAATACCCGCATTGAAAAATTGACTCTCGATCTGACTGAACCACAATTTTGGGTTAGTCTTCCAACGGAACTTCCGGCGGAACTTTTACTCCAACACGTGAAATACTGAGGGGTGGTGAAGTTTAAGGAGAATGAAATTGCTCGCCTTCTAACATTGATTGCAATTAAAAATCGTCGGGGTCACCAATGAAGAAAGACACAAAGTTTAATTTTTTATAAAAATAATTTATTAAAAATTAAAAGTCTGCTCTAATACAGAGAAAATAATGATTGTCTATTTTTCTAGAAAACAAAAATATGTTAATATCAATTCAATGAAAATGTGATTTATCAAACTATTTTAATACAAAATTATATAACAAGTTGTAGTTCCTAAGAATTTTTAGTGCTGGTTTATTTGAAAGTTTTTCACCACAAATTTTAAGCAACCATATACCGTGGCGTTTCTTAAAATTAGTAAACCAGCCGTTGCTAGCATTAAAATCTCCTGGCTCGTCGTTAATTTCACTATGAAATTGGCTTTTGACTTTAAAATTTCAGCAGAAACTGGAAAGTTTCTGCGTCTTTGCTTTATAAACCACTTGTACAAAGCCCTTTCCATTTTTGGATATTCACAAGCTCTTATTGCAACACGCTTGCCTGGTCCAAATTCAGCATTTCCAACAAATTTTTTCCACGCAGCTTCATTTTTTTTTAATTCTTGTTATTGTTGATTTGTGCACTTTATATTCATCGCAAATAACTTTTGCAGATATGCCTCTATCGAGTTTATTAAGAATTTTACGTTTTTGTTGCATTGAAAGTTTTATAAATTTTGTAATCACTGGCATTTTATTCAATACAAATAGAACAATCTTTAACAAAAAGAGATTCTTTCAACTAGTACATATCTTTAAAAAACAAATGCAATACGCATATTTAAATTTTCTTGGAATGTAAATAAAAGACACAACTGATTTTTTTGGGAGGAAAGTTGCGATAACTGAGTTTTTTTTTTGAAAAGTTGTGTTAACTGAGTCTACAATGCAAACAATTTACCAGTTGCAATAATAGTTGCGTTTATCGAGGGTTGCGTTAAGCGAGGTGGCACTGTATATACATAATTATAATTATACAAGTCCCGAAGAATTAATTATACATATGTACATATATACATAAAAGCTGGATCTGCCATTTTTGGATCAATTTATATCTTTCTAAATCCCCAGATATATTGCTGGATCTAAGTAGATCTGCCATTTTTCGGATCTATTTAGATCAGCTAGATATTACAATTGGAAACACATTTTTTTTTTGTTTTAAAAGAAAATTTACAAACTAAATAAATTCACTTAGGACCAGTGCGAGGTAGCTAAATAAATTCTAAATTTCTTTGAAAAATATTTGAACAATTTTTAAAATTTCATAAAAATCTGGAAACCTGAATTTATCTTAGATTTTATTTAGCCAGCTCATACCCACACAAAATACAACATTTAAAAACAATAAACCACATATATTTTTTTCTAACGTTTTTATTATTTTGTTGTTTTGATGATTTTTAAACCTAATACTGAGTAATAGCAGATAAAGGTAGTCGACGTGTAAATCAACCTTTACTAATTCCTTCTTTAGAAAACGTTCAAAAAAAGATAAAAGGCTTTTAATTAAATAAAAAAGGCAATTGACTGGGGTTTAAAAACTTAAAAGTGTATATTTGATTGTTTTTACCCAAATAATCCCAGCAAAAATTAAGCTGCCAAAGAAGCAATAAAAGCATCATTACTATGGCAAATGCTTCACTTCTTTTCTGATGGTTTCATCGACGAATTTAACATTGGCGAGTCATAGGATGGAAGTATTCAAATGCAGCCACTAGCATCACACATACTTTACTCTAAGGAAGCAATGATAACGCAATGATTAAATATTCTGAGCCATGAGTGGAAAATGTTCATATACTTTGTAGTATTTAAGCTTTGATGAAAATTTAATACATAAGAATGCAGAAAAAAAGTTTAAAGAAGCGAATTTTATACATTGATATACATATAAATACTCTTTATTTAAAGAAATAAATAATTCTGCATTAGTGAAAAAGTATTTTTGGACAACTTTGAAACATTTTTCAAAAATTTTAATGAATTTTTGGACATATTTTAAAATATTTTTGGATAATTTAAAAACTGGTTGTACAATTTTGAAACATTTCTTGACAATTTTAAAACATTTTTAAACAATTTTAAATACTTTTTGCACATTTTTAAAACAATTTTGGGCAATTCGAAATAATTTTAACACAATTTTAAAATTATTTTGGTAAATTCTGAATTAAAACTGGAAATGGCGTAGTGTTAAATAAAAGACATAATGCAAAAATGCACGGATTGTGTCGTCATAAGTATTTAAGGCTGAAAAAATGCAAATGACAGGCCAGCTAGTTTCTATTAAAGGTTAAAAGATCTGTTTTACTTGATTTTTCAAAACTTTTATTAAAAATTGCAAAACTGCATGAATTCTAGCCCAGATTAAATTTTAAACTAAAATATAAAATATGATTTAACAAAAAATTAAAAAAGTTTAGATTCAAAAAATATACGATATACTATAACTGCTTTAGAAGTAATGAAGAGTGATTTTTAAAGATATGCATCGGGTTTATATCCAAATCACTACCTTTGAAATATGAACACATAAATTCTTTTGGAAATGCCTTAGAATAACACCAAAAAATCATAAAGGAATGTTAACTGAAGTTTAGGAAGCAATGAAAGAAGATATAGTCACAGAATGACTAAGTATAGAGATTTCATCGTAAGCAGCGGCCAAATAAAATTCTGTGCATATCACAAGATTCGGTAACTGAGAAAAACTAAGCAAATTTCCCTGAAATCTGGTAAAACTAGAGTATTCAAAAACCGAAACCGAAAACCGGTCAACCGGTTTCATTATTTTTAAAACCCGATCGGTTTCGAATATTTTGTAAATTCGAAGAAAACCGAAAACCGGTCTTTTTTTTCGGTTAACCGGTTTTTTTTAATTACATCACCAACTGGGTTACTTGGTCTCTTTTATTTTTTCCAAACACTTTTATAATCGTTTGATTGGTTATGAAGATTTAGATGTAAGTCTGATAGATTGCGATGAAGACCTAACTTTGGATATTTCAAATAGTTTAATTTCTGATCTAAATTACACAATAACACAAAAAGAGACTATACAAAATAATTCATCATTATATGATAATTTCATACAGTGGCACGCAATATTAAGGACACAGTAACTTTTTTTACATTGTTCTCAATATTTTTTTTTTATTTTAATAAAAAAATTGTTGATAAAACTCTTTAATTATAATAATTAAAGTGTAATACTTAATTCTCACCAAAAAAAATTTACATTAAAAGCATAGTGAAAAGTTTATTGAGCAAATATTTATAGTACCTCCTGATTTGGTGATGCAAAATTAAGAGCACACTTTATTTTTGTTTTAGAATCCCGTTACATTTTCAATGTAATGTAATCAAGAGTGAGTCATATTTAGTAGAGATCGTCGTGTTGAATCGATCACACGTGAAATTGTTAAAGTTCTTTCATTTAAAATTAATAAAAATATATAAAGTACTGAAATAATGCCCCGTAAACAGTTAACTCTTGAGCAGCGGCAACTTATAATCGATTTGTATGAAAGAGACAACAAATCTTATGGAGAAATCGGTAAAATAGTTTCTCGTAGTCGTTTTACGGTGAGAAAAGTGATACAACGAAAAAAAAAGAAAATCGTATTGAAAACAAGCCTGGAGCTGGCAGACCGGCCAAACTGACTAATAAAGATAAACGGTATATAAAGCGTACTATTGATAAAAATCCGTTTACAAGTGCCAGAAAAATAAGGGATGATCTCGAAAAATATCAAAATACTAAAGTTTCCCCCGATACGGTACGAAGATGTTAAGTTAGTCAGGGTCTAAAATCGTGCACACCTTAGTAAACAGAAACAAACGCATTGATTTTGCAAAACGGTATTTGGATAAGCCCCAAGAGTTTTGGGACAACGTTATTTTTACTGATGAATCTAAATATAATATTTTCGGGTCAGATGGGCGCTTAAAAGTATGGCGTAGACAAGGAGAAGCCTTGAATCCAAAATATACAGTAAAAACTGTAAAGCACGGGGGTGGAGGTGTTATGGTATGGGGCTGTATGTCATCATCGGGAGTTGGAAACTTGGTTTTTATTGAGAATACAATGAACCAATATGTATATTTAGATATTTTGAAAAATAATTTACAAGAAAGTGATTTAAAAATGGGTTTAACTGGAAAATACTACTTTCAGCAGGACAACGACCCGAAACATACAGCCCACAATGTGAAAATGTGGCTTCTTTTTCACTCCCCACATATGCTTGTAACACCTCCACAAAGTTCAGATCTCAACCCCATTGAGCACCTGTGGGAAGTTTTAGAAAAAAAGTTCGGGAACACGAAATTCGAAGCAAAACCCAACTTAAGGAGCTTCTTTTGGAAGAATGGAACAAAATTGGCTCTGAAATAACAAAAAACTTGGTAAATTCTATGAAAAAAAGACTAAAGGCTGTGTTAGAAATGAAAGGATATCCAACCAAATATTAAAAAGGTAAAATTAATTTAATTTTTTTAATTTTGTTTATTTATTTTTATTTTTTATTTCAGGTGTGCCCTTAATTTTGCGGAAGCTATTTATGGTGATATTACAAACTTTCCTTAATGATATTAGTTTTAAGCATTGAAGTTCCTTATTTTATGTTTAAATTGAATTATTATATCTAAGTTTATAATACAAACAAGTTTTTTTACTTTTTTTTATATGAAATAAACAAATTTTTTAAGAAAATCAAAAACTTTTGTTACTGTGTCCTTAATATTGCGTGCCACTGTATATCTTGATAAATGCGACAAAAGAGCTGAAAAGTTGGAAAATTTATATCATTGTCTTTTGACTATTTGTGCAATATCTACTATTAGTGAAAGAGTATTTTCCACTTCTAGCTTTATCAAAAGCAAACAAAAAAATCGTCTTAAAACGAAACATTTAAATTGCATATTATTTTTAAAATATTATTTTAGAACTGAAAAATAGATTTTCTTTTTACATATTTAAAATGTAATATTAAAAAAACTTATTTAATGCCAAACGTTTTAAACGTTCAAATTACTAACGTACTTATATTTACCAATTTACAAACTTAATGACCTCTATTCATTTGATATGCATATAGTTTTATAATATTAATTTTTAAGATATTATATTAAAAAATATTAAAACCAATAAATAAAATGTTAAAATGAAATATAGGGTCCGTAGTAGCCTACACGATCGGTCCAATTTTTAAGCACATTATCGATTTTGTGCAGCTGTATTTCACCAATGGCTTCACGAATATTGTCCTTTAAAGCGTCAATTGTCTCTGGTTTGTCGGCGTAACACTTATCTTTGACGGCACCCCACAAATAATAGTCCAACGGTGTCAAATCGCAGCTCCGACATCAGCTCTGCGACTGATAATGATATCTTCAAAAACAGGGCGCGAAACATCGAGTGTAGCTTCGGCTGTGTAGCACGTAGCGCCGTCCTGTTGAAACCAAATGTTGCCAATATCTCCTCTTCAATTTTTGTGAACAAAAATTCGTTCAACATGACCCGATAACGATCGCCATTGACTGTAACGGCCAGCCGAGGCAGCCATTTGAATGAAATTATTTTCCATTATTAACCGGAAGGATTGTACTTGTTTTTTTTTTATAGCATTTTCAAAAAAAAAAAAGTTATTTCGCGGACCCTATACAATAAAAAATATTATAAAATATTTTTTTCAAAGAATTTTTTTTATTTTTATTACTTTATATATTAAATTTCTTTTTTTTTTTGTTTGTAATTAAAACAATAAACAAATTATATAAGCTTTTTATTTAAATTAAAAAAAACCGAAAAAACCGGTTGACCGGTTTTTTCTGAAAAACCGAAACCGGTTTTTTAAAAATTCGATTTTTTGAAGAAAACCGAAACCGGTTTTTCCAAAAGGCCGGTTTTTTAAATACTCTAGGTAAAACCCAATTGGGCTTGTAAAAAAATCAATTGGTCTTGCAAAGAAAATCAATTGAAAACAAAAAAAAAATAAGCTATTTTCCATATATGTATACTAATCATAGTGAAAAAATTGTATTGGCGTGCCCGGGCCCACCATTTAATGTCTTTAATATTAGCTAATTGCTGATTGGGGCATAAAATAAAGGGGAATGTAAAACAACATAAAAATAGTAAATTTCATCTAAACTTAATCAAAAATCAATTGGATGTTAGCATAAATAGTTTTTCCTTTGATTTGTGAGTTAAATAGAGATTTTTACAATTACCACTTTCAAGGGCACACAGAATGTTGATTAAGCTTCTTAGCTGACTAGAAAATGCATTCCATTCTAGTGTCTAAATAAATTTTTTTGTTTATTTTTTATGATTAATGAAAAAACAAAAAAAAATTTCTCTGATCTCGAACCATACATATAAGAAATAATAATTTTAATAATTTTAACAGAAATTTAGAAACGAACATACTACGTTGGTTTATACGAGGGCGGATCAATAAGTCCGTGACTTTTCGAACTTCCCTCGTAGTAATATGAAATGCAACACTGCTCGACTACTGTCAAATTTGAAACAAGTTCCGTCATTTACTTTGCGTTTAACAGCTGTTCAAATTATCGATTTCAATGGTAAAAAAGTGGTTTACTGACTTTCGTTGTGGCCTTACAAGCACGGAAGATGCCGAACGTTATGGACGCCAAGTTGAGGTATCTACACCCAAAACAATTGAAAAAATTCACGATATGGTGTTGGAAACCACTGAGCATCTCACATGGCTCAGTGGTTTCAATTTTGAACGATCACTTAGGTATGAGGAAGCTTTCCGCAAGATAGCTGCCGCGTTTGCTCACAATCGACCACCAACGGAATCGTGTGACAGCTTAGTTTCCAATGCAAAAATCCATGAAGTAGGCTACGAATTGCCCCTCATTCGGTTTATTATCCGGATTTAGCCCCCAGTGACTATTTTCTATTTCCAAACCTAAAGAAATGGCTCGGTGGAAAGAGATTTAGTTCCAACGATGAAATTATTGATCAAACAAATGCCTATTTTATGGACCTCGAAAAATCCTATTTTTGGGAAGGAATACAAAAATTGGAGAAACGTTGGACTAATTGCATTAAGCTAAAAGGAGATTATGTTGAAAAATATATTTTTTATTGCAAAAAAACTGTGTTTCATTCAAAAAGTCACGGACTTATTTACACACCCTCGTAATACGTTATTCATTCGCTAGTACACAATGAGTACATGAACTCTGTTAAAAGAATCGAAAAACAAGAGAATAATAAACAAGTAAAAAAGGCTTAAATTCGTCTGTGCCGAATCTTTGAATACCCTCCACCAATATCCTAAAAAAATGTTCTCTACTGTTTTTGATACAAATAATGAAACAAATTTTTCAAGTAAAATTATTGGGGTGACTTAAAGTTTTGAGGTCAAAAACTCTTGGATGTGAAAACAAATTTTGTGTAAAATTTAGAGGTACCTTCACATTTTCACTCATACCTCATAACCCTGGACCAATTTTTATTCATTTTCAATGCCAAACTGCTCGGGAGGATGTCCATTAATCTAGGTAAAAATGAGCACCCCCGCTTGCGTCTTCGCACCGTGATCGCCATTTCAACAGACAGACGAACATCGCTCAATTGACTTAAAATTGCATGTGGGGTTTTAGACCTATACTTCGACATGTTACAAACGGAATGACATACTGATATGGGGTATAAACCATATATGATGGAGGGTATAAAAAGGTTCTGAAAATAAATTAAAATCTATTTCACAACTGCAACGCTCGGAGCGTTTAAATTGTCAATTTGTATAGAAAAATACGGTACGTTGTTGATCAGGGCCGTCGTGATAGTTCAATATTGAGTGTGCAAATATTTACTGAACAAATTTTTGCCAGCAAGAATTTTCAATCAGAAAAAAATATTATTGAAAAACATATGACTAAATTTTGTAAACACAAATTAAAATGTTTTACAACTACGTTTTGTATGCATATGCAAAGCAATGTATATTGTAAAATGCATTATGGAAAAGATAAGAAAACCTTCTAAAATATTTCTGCTTAATATTTCACATCAAGAATCCCTTTTTCTATATCGACCGGTTATAATTGGTTTTACAATCAGCTGTTAAACAAACTTGTAGATTATTGTAAATTTTCCGTTCGCGTACTTTTTTTTAGAAAATTTTTTTTTGAAAGTAAATTTGTCTCAGCCTCTGTAAGTTTGTTACTGAGTAATTCTTATTGGACTTGGCAGAGAAAAATAAGCAAATATACTAATAGTGACTTAAGATTTTCCGCCGTTTTCATCAATCAGTTGTGGAATCGGTTTCATACGATATAAATTCAATGCTGTTAGTATTTCACAATTCAAATGCTGCTTGTATTTCAAAATCATGCCGTCACTATTTATCGCTATGGCTACAATTGTGGTCAAAGAGTAATCACAATCTCTATTTGTATATCCGATTTAAAAATAATTTTTCTTGTAGTGTATTTACTATCATTTGTTAATATTAGCTTAGTTTATGTGCGACGCTATAAACGTTGGCTTCTGTTATACTCACACAAATTTGACATAAGCATAAATACAGCTATTATCGCAAAATGTTTAAAATGTTTTGTCTTTTCCATATTCTTGTTGTTTATCAGAATAAAAGCATTTTCGCAACTTTTAAAAAGACTCTGTAGGAAGCCTGGGGTCAAGTGTCTACAAGTCACCACTTTTGTCTACTGTTTTGGGTGACTTTTTGGTGACATGTACACAAAGCGTCTATACTTTTTACATTCTTTTTTGCAGCGACAAAGCTGTGCTTGTTCTTGATTTTTTTATTGTTTTATTTTGTTGAAAATACATGTGCATGCAAAATTAAAGTTTTTTGTAAAAATATAATGAAAAATGAATTTAAAAGTTATATATACAAATTTTAACAAAATATATAATACGCAAAAAACTTGCGAAAAAAAATCAATTTTGGATAAATATAACAAGAAAAAGGCAACAATTTTTAGTAAATATTGCAACTCTAGAGATTTTGTGGAACCTAATGAAGATTTTACGGAGCCTGTGGATGATTTTGTGCAGTCTTTTAAAGATTTGTCTACTTCAAAATTAAATTTGCACGAAATTTTTTTTTACTTTAATGAAATTTATAAAAAAAAAAAATTATTAATAAAATATCTAATTTAACAAAACAAATTCACCTGTTTAATCTTATTTCCTTCCAAAGTTCCAAAAGTGTAGACTAGAATTACTTAAATGTACTAGTGAATCTCTGTTTCCAATGTCAACACCTAGTCAATAGTTTTGTAGATTCGCAATGACACGCACATGTTATATGTCTACAGCAGAAAGCGTGGGCTGGGGCATAATTAGTCATTAGTAGGTGACAAAGTCAATAGTGAATCAGTACAGTTTCACTATCGACATTTCCTACAGGGGAATTTGAAACGAATGCCCAAGCATGAAAATAACAAAACATAAACACGAATTGGTGGCTTCAGTGAAGCAATAGTACGAAAACAAAACAAAACAGTATGGTGTTGTTTCCAGATCACGTTTTGCTTCGCACGAACAAAAATTCAATAAAAAGATACATGCAACACAAAATCAAAATACATTCAGTCACTGATTCGACTCGCAGCGAACGTCTTATAGAAACACCACTACAGTGGTGCTGGAAACTAATAATAAAGAGTAGGTAAAAAGGGAAAGGAAAAACCGCAAAATTGGCACGCTTTTTATTGATAAAGTACATAGAATAAGAAAAACGAAGAACGTACTCATGTGTTATAATTAAATATTGAGGTTAGAAAAAATTAAATAAAAAATAATTTCAACTAAACAAATACTAGAGAATAGAAAAAAAACAAAATAGAGCAACTACGAATTATTAAATAACGTTAAAAAAGTTTACTAACCTTTGAACCGATTTGATTACCACATTGGCCAGCTTGTAAATGAACAATTTCCCTCATATTTTATAAAAATAATTCAATACTTTTTTACTATAGAAGAAAATGCTTGACTTCTTTTTGATCTTGAACTTCGTTTTCTTAAAAGAAATTAAGTAAATTATAGTTTTTTATCTTGTATGATATGAACTAGAAAGATCCAAAAAATAATTCACTTAAACAAGGTGGTACGTAACAACGGGGTTTAATGACCGGCCAAAATTTTGTATTTTATAATTTGTTTCTTAGTTTTGTAAGTTTAACAGGTTCTTTTTGTTTGTTTCTTTACTTTCTTACTAAACCTTACGCACAAACGAACTACAAGATACTACCGCAAACAAACACGTCGTCGACCGATCCGTACAACAATCAACAGATACTGAGATATTTACTTAGCTGATAGTATGTAATTACGTGCATACAAACATCGCTAACATACGTACCTAACTATGAGTTTAAAAGAGGCTAGAGAAGAGCAATGGTTGGGAAAATTCATTTGAAAACAATAAATAAATGAACATATATGAGTGTTGAATATTTACAATGACGTTCATATAAATAGCATGTTTGATCAAATGTTATATGTTGCAATATATTTAAAGAAATTCTAAAATTATTTTTTTGCCACGAACTGTTTCCTATCGCATGACATATTATCTAATTGTTTACTTGAACTCCATCTATTCTATAGCTTTGTATTAAGGTTGGTCAAATCGTATAGCAAAAATGAAATCTACGCAAACTTCCCACGAAACCATAGCCCAAAATCAAAACCTATTCTGCGCAAATTTACATGAAGATTTTAATGAATATCACAAATATTAACGTCTTGACGCGTTTGTCCACATATGTGGACGTTTAATTTTGGCTTTAGGATAATTGTGTAATGGTTTGTAGCATTTAATCGATTCTAGCTTGGTTTCGCTTGTAGCGGCCACTCTGACATTAGCCTTACAGAAAATCTCTTTTTAATCGCACAATAAATCCAAAAGCATACACTCTAAAAAAAGAAGAACTACAAATTTATCAAAAATTCCTTTGAAATAGTTAAAAAATTTTCCCCAATTTAAGTCAAATTTTATTAAAACTTCGAAAACTTTTCGTAAAAAATAAAAATTGCTATTTCTTGATTTTAGCAACGACAAACAAGTTTATTAAATAAAAATTTATTAATTTTTGAGAAAAACATCTTCTTTTTAAGAAATTTGCATATTAAACCATAATAAAACTATGTTTAGTTCAAAAAAAAAAAAAAATAAAATAAATAGAACATAGTTTACTCCCATTAAGTTCAAAAAATGTGTATAACTTAAAATGAGTACCTAAACTTAATGTGTGTTCATTTTTGATTCCGAGTAGTAAAATTAACTAAATGGTAAAAAGCAATTTCTAAATTCAGTTTTTAAGCCTACCACTTTGAAATTTTTAAGATTTGTTTTCTAATAGGTAGTAATACATTTTTTACTATGTAATAATAAAAATTTACTTGGTTTACTGATACTGATGAAGTATTTCTAGGGAAAATTTTCATGCAACTTAGTTCAGATAAATTTTAAAATTATTAGTAAAGGACTATTTTTTCGCAAGTAAAAGTTTTCTAATTTTTGGGAAATATTAAACTTGAGTAAATTTTTCTTAAATCGATGAAAAATTTAGTTTTTGTGGAAAAGAGCTTAACTTATTTTCAATATTTTCTTACAAAAAAAGAAAAAAAAATAAATACAAAAAAAACATTTGAATGCCCTCCACCAATGTCTTACAAAAAAATCTCTACTGTTTTTGATGGTGAAGTCCTTTTTTGGTTGTGAAAATAAATTTTGTGGGGGGAAACAATTTAAGGTGAAAACAAGTTTTTGAGGTAAAAAAGTTTTTTGGTGAAACAAATTTTAGTGGTGGAAAAAATATTTTGAGGTGAAAAATATTTAAAGTGAATATAAAATTTTATTCAATTCCAAGCCATTGCTGAAAAAATAAGAGAAAATATATTACTTGTACCAAAATACACCAAATTGTATGGAAAATTTAGATGTAGCTCAATTTTACGAAAATCCATTCTTACCTGACTTTTCATTATTTTTTGTAAAAAATAGAATTTGAACATTTGCGGTCTCCTTTGCACAAAATCTGTTTTCGTAACGTATATGGTCTTCATCGGAACACGAAATAGAGTAATTAAATTGTTTGCCCTACTCTCTCTTTACTTACAAAGACATCATTAGTTATCTTTTGTTATTTTTAATATTTTAACAAATTACAAATAAATAATTTCAAATATTTTTATGACAAATATTTTTGTTTACATTTAAAAGAAAAAATTCAAGAATTTCTAAGACTTGAAGCATTTTTATACATTCTTATTTTTTAAGTAGATATGTCTATAACTACTTCGCAAAAAAACAAACCTAAGCAACAAAATCTTTGTTGGTGGGCTTCATTGTATGATTTGAATCTTAATTACTTTAATGCAATTAGTGTTTTTTCCAATAAATATATATTAAAATGAATAAATATGCAAGTGCTTATGCAAATTTAAAATGTAACTGACACTTATAGAAACATGTTTTTCTATTCTTGTTACACAGTTGTCACTACATTGCTAGATCTGTCAAAACAACAGAGTAGTTTTTGTTTTTTTCCTAGACGAGAACAAAAAATTATGAATGAAATCCGGATAGGGACAATTTGTTATATGTTTTGTGGGATTTTAGCACATTTGTTTACTTTAAGCAATTTTGAACGATTTTGTATTACAGTTTAACCATAAGATTCGAGATTGGGGCGCTAACAACGTATGCATATGTGTTTGTTTTATCCCCTCTGTCACATATCCAAATTTCATAAAAGTCGATAGATCCACCCATGTATACCTTTCTTGTAATGCCTGGTTTTCATTATGTCATATGAACTGACAACAAAAACTGACTCAAATGAATTCTCGTCATTTCGTGTCATATGCGTTTTCATTACATCTTAAAAGCTGACAATAAGTCGATAAAGCAGAGCGTGTCAAAGACTTATGTCAAATTTTGGTGTCAGTTGACTGACAAGCCGTATTCATTACAAAGGTCAAATATGATGAGACGAGCGAACAGCTGATTAGAAAATATTAATTTGTGTTCAATAAAAAGTGGAAAAAATTAAAAAATGTCAAAAAAGAAACAAATGGCTATAGCTAGTGCGGCGTTTTGTGTTATTACATTACCATTTCTTTCTTTATTTAAAAAATTTCCATTGCAATTAATTTTTCCAGCAAAAGAAAAAAATAACAGCTTTGCGGTCGTCAAACAAAAAAAAATGACAACTTGTTGTCAATTTTATTTTAGATAAAAAATGCTGCCATATCTGTTGCAAACTGAAATTTGACGTTTTCACTTGTCTGTCATTTTAGACGCAGTTCGTGTGCATAACTGACTGCAAACTTAGATGACACCATATCACAACCCGTTTTCATACAACTGCCAATAATTTGGACAAATTGACATTAAAAATGACATAGTAAAAACCATGCATAAGTGAAATAGGCGAAAAGGTAAACTAAAAGAGGTGATGTTACCGACCAGGGAGGACTAGTTCGTTGAATCTGTTAATCGAAAAAGTGAACTCTCAGTCTTTCGTGGCGGCTAGAAAATGGGAACAGAGTCGGTAATTCATTGTGAGGTCTTGCAGACGATTGTACGGTTTTCTAGGCAGAATACTATTAACATAGCTGAGAGGATAATAATGGAACGCTTTATAAGCTTATCATTCATTAACATCTTCATGGATTTAGTGTGCGAACGTTCTGTATACTTATGGAAAATGCCATTGGACACTATGCTATAGAGGAGGAGCAGAGATTGCGGCATCTGCTTTGCGAGTTCGGGATTTAGATAGTAGCGGCTCAGATATTTGGAAAGCCGGTCTTAGACGTACAGTCAATTTTGCAGAGTTTTTGAGAGAATCTGGTTAGTTTTAGGTTTTTAGGGCAAAGTTTTTCGATGTGGTGGGAAAGATTTGTATGTTTTTAATTTGTGTGACGTAGTCTGCATTAAAACAGGGGCGTCTACATATATTATCTGAAATTTCAACAACTCTTCTATAATCTGTCTTTAAAGTCGACCAATATTTGTAAAAATAAAAATTTAGAAAATAAATTTATGCTGGATATAGTCAATTTTAAAATCCTGCAGATTACCCAGTATTAAAACAGAATGAATGTTATCAAATACTGGGATGTTTTCCCTCAAATTCGTATAAACAAAAAATTTTGAATTTCACAGGTTCTTAGTTTTGAAATCGATATATTATATCTTAACTAATCCAATTCCTAAATTTATCTTCTACAATTTGTCCAATTTTTTTTATCAAGAATTATAATATTTTTTTGTTACCGAGCTTACATTTTTTAACAAAAATACATCGCACAAAAAATATTTTATTTTTCTTTTAATTTTGTATTTGTGATCTTATGTGAGTAAAATATATTTTCTAATTTCTAAGACAAAATTTTTGACCTTTGGGAAGCATTTTTGATGTTTTTTGTGTTGTAAAGCCTCTCTCCGCTTTTAGATCATTTTGATAAATATATATTATGCTTCAAAATTCTTTTTTCAAAATGCGTTTTTCATTATATTTTTAGTGTTCATTTTAATTACAAAGTTTTGACTTAATTACATTTTAAGATTGGGGTCATATTTCTTGGGGTCATTTTGCACAACGCCACCGTGAACTACACCGCATTTTTAATCAAATTCAAAAACCATTTCAAAAACGATTAGATTGTTTCAAAAACTTTTGAAATGACTAAATTAATTTAAAAAGCATTAATTGAAATTCAAAAACATCAAATTAAATAAAATAAATATTTGTGGAAATTTAATAGTATTTTTAATTGCGTTTGGTATTTTTTAATTTTAATTGATCATTTTAAGTATCGAATGCGAATTTTAAAGTTTTATTTGTAATTTTTTGATTTTAAATTGTGTTATTTTATTTCGGACTTTTTTTTTAATTTCAATTGTCATTTTTGGGCAATTTTGTCTATTTTTTTATAAAAAAAGCTTTATTCTTATACCTCTATATCTATAACTACTTCTTTTTATATATAGATTTCAACGGAACACGAAATATAGCAATTAGATTGTATGCCCTGCTCTACATTAACCATCAAACAGAAAATTTATTTATTAGCTTTTGTTGTTTTTAATATTTTATCAAATTACAAAAAGAAAAATTTCAAATATTTTTATGATAAATATTTTCGTTTACATTTAAAAGGAAAAGCCAAGAATTGCCAAGACTTCTTAGCGTTTTTATAAAATCTTACTTTTTAACAACTATAACTACTTTGAAAGTCTATATAAGTGTTGTTAATTAAATATTTTCAATTTTAAATACATATGTTTTGATATAAAAGTAAACTCTTACATCTGAAATTTTGGGGATTCTAGTTAAGACTTAATGTGATATTTGAATCTCAGATTTTTAGTTAAAAAGAAGTAATACAATTGGAAACACGATTTTTTTGTTTTAAAAGAAAATATACAAAATTAATAATTCCTCTTAGGACCTGTGCGGGGTAGCTAAAAAAATTCTAAACTAAAAACAAATTAATAAAAGATTTTGAAATTTCTTTGACAAAATATTTGAACAATTTTTAAAATTTCATATAAATTGGAGTACCTAAATTTAGTTTATATTTTATTTAGCCAGCTAACACCCACACAAAATACAACATTAAAAAAAATAAACTACATACATATATGTTTTTCTAACGCAATTATTATTTTGTTGTTTAGCTGATTTTTAAACCCAATACTGAGTAATAGCAGATAAGGATAGTCGACGTGTAAATCAACAGTTAATTTCTCCTTTTTTTAAAAACGTTCGGAAAAAGAAATAATAAATAAAAAGGGCAATTGATCGGGTTTTAAAAACTTCAGTGTATTTTTTGTTAATTTTACCAAAATAATATTTCGAGTTTGGAAATAATTAATAATAGAGGAATGATAAGTATAACATAGAGATTTTATCGAAAGAAGCGGCCAAATAAAATTTTGTACATAATACAAGTTTCGGTAACTGAGGGAAAATTGAGCAAATTTGCAAAAAAAAAAATCCATTGGAAACAAAAAAAAAAAAAAATACAAGTTATGTTGTGTATATGTATGAATAATAAACATAGTAAAAAGCAAGTAAAAAAGGCTTAAATTCGGCTGTGCCGAATTTTTGAATACCCTCCACCAATATCCTAAAAAACGTTCTCTACTGTTTTCGATACAAATAATGTAAAAAACTTTTGAAGTAAAATTATGGAGGTGAAAAAATTTTTTTGAGGTGAAAAAAGTTTTTTGTGGTGAAAAAAAATTTTAGTGGTGATAACAATTTTTTGAGATGAAAAATATTTGAGGTGAATATAAAATATTATTTATTTCTAAGCGACTGATAAAAAAATATGAGAAAATATATTTTGTACCTGTCGCTTCTATGAAATTGTACTAAAATACACATTTTCACTCATAACTTTTTAACCGCTGGACCGATTTTGCCCATTTTCAATACCAAACTGCTCGGGAGGATGTCCAACAATCCATGTAAAAATAGGCACCCCCGCTCGCGTCATCGCGTCGTGATCGCCATTTCAACAGACAGACAGACGGACATCTCTCAATCGACTTGAAATGGCATAAGGATCACGAATATATATACTTCATGGGGTCTTAGACCTATATTTCGAGATGTTATAAACGGAATGACAAACTGATATATACCCTCACCATATATGGTGGAGGGTATAATAATTTCGGGGGGCCCAGGCCTCCTGCCTGCCCCCTGCGCACTTAAGTAACTAAAAGCCGTAAAAGAATATTTTTACGTTTTTTATATTCTCCTCTATTTGTTACAATTTATTTGAGACTATAACAACCATGCAATAAAAAGAATATATAAAATATGTCAAAAGAGAAAACTTAAGACTATAATGTTTTATTTTAATGAAATTATAGTTAAACAGCATACAATTTATCTTTTTTTGTGAGTTGTTAAAAAAAATATGTGTAGGGCTTTCTCCCGACACATCATTTTTAGAATGATTTTTTCATTAGTGTCGCCACCTATGTGTCATCCTACCGATTTTTCAGCCGATGTGTTAAATATATTCATTTTAAAATATTTTATTGTTTTCCTGAAAGTACTTAACGCTCGAAAATTTCAAATTCTTCTATTATCGTTGGTGAAAATGAATACCAAATTTATAAAAATTTTCCAAAACAAATGTGTACTTAAGTGTGTTACTTATTATTTATTGAATAATTTTTGATACTTTAATCTTTTGATTTGGTGTTATTTAAAAATACAACCTAACCTCGTTTTAATTATTTAAAATTATAAAGAAAAGAGTTTTTACTAAAAAAAATAAATTTTTACTGATATTTTTCGAAAAATTTTCTGGGATTCCTAGGACATACATCTATATATGTTTGCCGGGAAATAAAGAGTCCTGGAATGCGTAAAGCCCTAATAATCACCCATATAACACAAATCAATCGTCCTTGTAGTTGACGTGAAGAACTGCAATATGTCATTTGACATCGTGAAGTAAAACTATATATACTTTTTTTGGTGCGTTTTGTTTTAAAGAAATTAATTGCTGTACTGAAAATTTACAAATTACAGAATAACATTCACATAATTTGAAATTTGCATCGATATTTATTATATTTTGTTTGACAGACTGAACAAAATTCTCTTAATTTTGTTATAAATTCTCTCAAAACTTATATTTTGTAAAAAAAATATACAAAAATAGTGAAAATAATCGCTAAAACACATTTGTCTAAGTTAAGCTGTTAAAAGATGGTAAAATAGCTAAATTGACAACACTGATAATGATTACAACGGTTCCGGGGGTCTTGAAGTGATGAAATTTTTCATCAATTCGCAAAGAATCCAATTCTTGATTTAACTATTGCGAAAACTATCTGTCAAAATTTTATCAGATAAAAGTTCTTGAGAAAATTTGAGTGTTGCACTATTTTACATTGTTAGCGACTTTTTTTAAATTGGTTTTTTTTTAATTATTAGTTTTCTGGTATATTTTTTTTAATTTAATTGCGAAATTTTCAAAAGAATTAGAGAATTTATAAAAAAACAATAATTACATTTTTAAAAAAAACGCTCAATGTTTACAACACTGACAACATTAAACTGGCCTCTAGATTTGCTTTTCTTCAAATCATAAACGTATTTAAAGGCATTTCTGTATATTAACAATGGGTTTACACAAAAGGTACGTTGCTAGACGAATGAGTGACTACATTTTGTTTTTGTATTGCATGTATTTTGTTATTGTACTTGCGTTCGTGTGAAGCAAAACGTCTTCTGGAAACACCACCTAAATGCTTATTTTTTAATGAAAACAAAAGATATTAATTGATAAATTAACATAAAAAACCATAGTGCACGATGTAATTTATAATTTAATATAAGAAACAAGACTCAAATATGTTGTGTAAGAAAAAATATTAGTATGGCAGATTCCCAATTTGGTCCCAGAAATGGAAACATTAACATTTAGAATGGCAAGCCTGTCAATTTGTGTTTCGAGAATCGAAGATGGTTACCAAGGATATTTCTATAAATGGATGGAAAAAAACTCATTTGTATGGGTAATCATTCACTTACTGCAAAAAAAAGGAATTTCGAATGGCGCTCTCAGTTTTTGTCTATCTCTTACAGTTTCTGAGATATTCAATATAACTAGGTTCTAACTACGCGTTTTTGGTTTAAGATTTAGCTAACAAGGTTCTAACAGACTGACAAACGGATTCAGGTTCGCTGTTTACAAAAGCTTTGAACCCGAATCCGCTGAACCCAAAAATTTAACCAGGTTCAGGTTAGCTTAAAAGCTAAACTTGAAAAAAGCTGTACTAGACTGTCAAACTACATGGAATTCCCGTTATGGCATGGGTCAAGCCTTATTGGAATACAGAAGTTTTTGTTCGGAATTACTGGATGCTGCATTAACCTGTTCAAAAATTAACGCTGAAACCACAAGAAAAACAGATGACTTTAGGCGATGTTTATAAAATCTGGCTTAGTTTTAAACTAGAGCTAACAAGAGATGACAAAACAAAAACATTATCACAAGAATTATATTTAAATATTATAAAAAGAGAAAACCACTTTATTAATAATCCACTTTTGATTGCAGCTTTACATCTAGATAGTAGATTTGATATTATTATAAAATTAAACGACAATTTCTTAGAAAAATAAATAAATTTCTTAACAATAAAACAATTATACTTTTTTAAATGTTGAACACGAACCATGAACCGAACCTGAACTTTTAATTTCGATGAACCCGAACCTGAACCCATATTTTCAGGGTTTCATTCCCTGTTTAAAACAGGTATGTTTTTAACACTAACTTCGGAAAAAGAAAGGAGAAAATCAGGAAGTTTCAATACCACAGGACATTGAGACTGTTACTTTGTGGTCGTGTGGTATATCCCAAGAAAAATCGAAACACCTTATGTCTATGTTTAAAGACATGAACATATTATAGAAGCATCATTAAATTGGGATATACTGTAATTAACGATTTTTATAAAATTTAACTATATAACAAGACATTTTTTGTGTTTTTCAGATGCCGAATTGCAGAATAGTCGTTTTATTTCTGATATATACGATTTTAGGTTCCTTTTATGACAATATGTCTTATCATTATATAAGTTAAATTAATTTATTAAAAACAATAATATTTATGAATTTTAAAATCTGACTAAGTCTGATTATTTTTAATCAATATAATTTTGTTTCATTAAATAGGAAAACTATTTATTTAAAATACCATTTTAAAAATATATTGGGAGGTTTATTACGTTTTTTATTTTTCAAAATTTAAATTTTCCAAAAAACATAAAGTTCTATCTGCAAAAAATTATTTCTTACCGTCAATCAAAGTTCTATTAGATACTTAGAGCCATATTGTACGAAACCCATGTGCCTCATCGTTGAGCATCAGAGTTCTATCTGTTTTTTGAGACTTAAATTGTGGATACACTAATATCGTAGCTTGTTTATTTTTAAAAATATAATAATATTTCAGGACTAAATTCAAATTATTCAAAAACTGTTTTTAAATTAAGTGGAAACGGAAAATGTAAAGCCATTAACAATATTCAACCTTAGTTCCCTCAAAAGTAGTGTTGGTGCAAATAGAACCTTTTTGTTCTAGGGTCACGAAATGATAAAAAGTTTATTACTTCGCAATAAATTGTAATGGGTGTTTTTTAGAGGTTCAGAACTCTCATTTGAAATAAAACACAATCTTACGAAATTAAAAAAAAAAACTTTTATTCAATTGAAGGTATATTTAACGGCAATTAATAATTTAAATACTTAATCATTAAAATTTATTCTCTTGTATGGAGCATACGCTGTGAAAAAATTTATGTTTTTTAGACTGTAAGCAAAATAAAATGGATGTTATTCTTTACGAATCTCTTTTTCAGAACATCCAAAGAAGTTATTGTGCAAATTTTTCGATTTGTAACAAGTCATTTTAAAAAACTTCCAAAATGTTGATATTAACCCCTACTAGTAAAAAAACAATTATTTAATTGGTACATAAATGGTTAATTCCTGCAGTCATCAAATGCCTTATTGAAAACATATTTTGCATACCAGTGTTTTTCACTTTGTCCTGTTCGGAATAATAATTCTCGGCGTGTTCAAAATCACATTTTTAACTTAAAAAAAAGCAACTCCCTATATTTATTTTGTAGCCCCTATACTTAACAACTTCCGTAAACCAATGAAAAAGACCATCTGCTCATCGATTTTTCATAGCACCGAAACACACAACTTCCTCCCAATGACACGCCAATGTGAAATTCATTAATGATTCACGGAAATTTTCACAACTTCATGTTCAGTAGATGTAGTGTTTAACTACTTCTTCCTCAGCTCTTATTTTGCTGGGTATGAATAAACTGTCAAATAGAAGTCATTTTTTATGAAGGTAATTTTTTTTTGTTCAAGATTATCTGTAAAATCAATTGGGAAGGGTTATTTTATCATAATGGAAAAAATAAATTTTTGGCTCTCATTTTTAGCCGAATAAGAAATTTGTAGGTATGCCGAGAGACCCGTAATAAAACTGAATTGAGCTTCGGTAGGGAATTCAAGGTTGTCATCTCAAGCAGGACAGAATGGGCAGCGGATGGTCAGTAGTGGACACTCGTAGTCTAAACTGGTATACTGACGGGTCGGAAATGGACTCCGGTGTCGGAGCGGGGGTCCTTGGACTCAACATGAGGATATCGGAGCTAATGGCAAGTGGCCAACGGTATTACAAGCTGAACTACAGTCTATACTCATATGCGCTAGACTGAATATTTTTAAGGGTCTCAAGAGCGCATATATTTCAATCTTCTCTGATAGCCAGGCAGCACTCCAGGCTCTGTCGTCGTCGACAGTCAATTCGGGAATACTTCTGGACTGTTTTGATACCCTTCAACTGCCGCGCGTAACTGGGTTACTCTTTACTGGATACCGAGTCATCGTGGACATGTTGGTAACGAGGTTGCGGACAAACTAGCTAGAATGGGTTCTTCCACACCTTTAGTAGGACATGAAACGTACTGTGGGGTAAGCTGGTCCACCATATCAGCTCTGATTAGGAAGGGAGAACTACTAATGGCAAAGGACATTTCGAACAATACTTTGGGGTGAGGCAGACAAAACTACCGGTCAACCCCTTTTCCAATGGGAAAATTTTGGACCTTGCTAGGAACGACATTAGGTTACTTACATGGTTTCTTACCGAACATTCCATATTAAACTACCATTTGTGGAGAATGAATGTGTTAGAATCGCCTCTGTGATGACTAAGTGTTGAGGGAGACGAAGCAACCATACACATTTTGTGTGAGTGTGTTGTATTGCATATGAATAGAAGTAAAGTTTTCAATAGGGAATTTTTAGGTCCAGCAGACATTATAAACTCTTCTCCATCTTCTATATTAAAGTTCTTAGGGAATGTAATACAGAATTTGGTTAAGTTTTATGATCCTTGGTAAAAAAGATCCATATGGGTCGCAGTGCCGGCCGTGGGGGCCAGATCTTGACTAAATAGTAATATTAATATTGGAAGGTTGTACAATATATTGAAAAAAGTAGAAATCGTTGGTTGTTATTGCGCAAACAAGCAAAGTGGAAACTATGTAGGATAAAACATCGATACAATTGTTGATAACATTCGCGATAATAATGAAAACTGTATATCGAGGGTTAATATTCAAAACCCTCTATCTTGGATTTTGACGAAAATGAGTTTTTGATGCTAAAATATTCAGTAAAACAGCGCGCATCCATGGTATACTATTTAAATAAAAAAATATTTTTTTTTGGAATTTTATAGACATTTTTTTATTTCTCTATCTTATACAGTAAATTTTTCTGAAGGCAAAACCCACTTTCTTTTCAATTGTTTTTTAAATATAATTATTGTATAACCTTTTGCATTATGTTTCTTGTTTTTAGTAATTCTTGCATGTTGAATACAAAGATATCGGTTTTAATATACATAGATATTTTTGAATTCAGGCGAAAAACATATTCTTTTAAATTAGTGGACTAATACCCGGAGATGAAGAAGGAAAAAAAATATTTATATATAAAAAATAAAAGTAATATGAAAATAGCTTAAGATAATCATTTAACATGTATGTATCTACAATAATGAAAAGGACATTGTTTTAAAATCCGGATAAAAAATTAAACTGCCAAATGCGCGATTTTCTTCTACTCAAGAAAAGTTTGATCATGAGTTTTGAGGGATGACCTGGGAAGCTAAACAAGTGTTTGTAAGGAGTCCAGTGTTGCCAGAAGTAGGGAAAATCCCTACATGTAGGTTTTTTTATCATCAAAATGATAGCGTAGGGTAAATCTGACAGATTTCTTTTATTTGATAAAATATAGGTACTTTTCGAAGAAATCATTCTTATAAATAAAAAATAATTTTTAGTAAAATTTTTTACTAAATGCTTTTTTATTTAAAATAGTGCAAAAAAAGATTTTAAAAATGTTGTGTTGACAACACTAAATGCATTTTAAGTTACTCTATTCCATTTGCAAATATAATTGGTCTTTCTTGTGATAGAGCGAATGTTAGGGTAGGACAGTTTAATTTCTTTTAATCCCGTTTACTGGAAGATAATCCTGATGCTATAAAAATGAAATGTGTATGCCATTCAGCAGCAATAATTGCTAACAAGGCCTGTTTTACTTTGCCAAGAACACCTGAAGAATTAATAGGAGAAATTGGATCGTATATATCAGGCAGCTCGAAGAGATGTGCAGAGTTGGACGAATTCCAGGTAATATTTTCTGAAGAAAAACTTAAAATTTTGAGAACTTCCGCCACTAGATAGTTATCCCACCAAAAATGTATAGAGCGAATATTATTGATTTGGCAAGCACTTCTAGAATATTTTAAATTTAGCTATGCACGAGATAAATTGAAATCTGCTGAACTGATTTACAATGAACTTACTAATGAATGCAAAAAGCATATTTACTCTTTTTAAAACACGTGTTTAACTATTTTAACTCTTTTAACGCTCTTTTTCAATCCAAAAGGCCTCTTATTCACGTGCTGCATTCTAAATCAACAAAAATTTGTTTGAAGCTTGGTCAAAACTGCATTAAAAAATCAGAATTAAAGACTAATTGTTTGGTTCGGTTACCGGATAATTCATTACTTATTAAGGAAGTATTTGTCGGTTATGAGTGTGAAGAGTTTTTAAAAAATATACCGGAGGCAAATGTAAATCAAATTAAATCTGATTGCCCTCAATTTTATATAACTGCCCTCGAAGAAATTCAAAGAAGACTTCCATTAAAAAGTGAGTCTCTTTTGTTTTTGGATTTTGTTTATTGTGTAAACAATTTAACTTCAACCTTAATGATATTTCACAGGAGAGAAGAACGTTGGAATATAATTTTTCTAAAAATGAAATAAAATATTTTGAAAAAATGGATGCAGTACAATTTTGGGCACATATAATAAAAATGATAAATTTTTCTGATGATATAGGTTTTCGAAAATTTAAAATTTTACTTGGATTACCTCATGCGAATGCCGATGCCGAGAGAATTTTTTCCATTATTACTGATGTTCGTACCAAAAAACGAAGCATATTGAGCCACACAAATTTAAGTTCAATTTGTATAATAAGATCCTTTTTACAAAACAGTGGAAAAGATTGCACCAATTTTTAATGCACCAAAAACCCTGAATTATATAACTAACGTAACATTTTTTTTAATTTTAATTAAATGAACAAATTTTTTTGTTTTCTTTTATTTTTCGATGATACATCTAATGTATAATCATTAACATTGAATAAAATTCATTTTTTATTTGAAAAATCTGCTGAAAAAGTGTAGAGGCAATTTTTTGGGAATGTAGGGAAAAAAGGGATTTTTTTTTAAGCGTAGGTATTTAAAAAAAATTTACTGGCAACACTGAAGGAGTCACGCCATGGAGAAAACTAAAGGAAATTGTAGAAATTTTCAATAGGACAGAACAGCTTCTGTTTCACTTTGCCATACAACCAGAAATCTCTTCAGGTATGTCATCTCATCTTTCTTTCCACTCTATCAATAAAGATTGATATGATAAAAGATTGGTTAAATGCCAAAAACCTACAAATTTCATCATTAAATGTTAAAATATCAGAAAATACAGTACATTTAAAAGAATACTTTAAAAAATTAGACTAAATGGAAAGTAACTATTGTAGAAAGGATACCAATAAAATATACAAAGATTATTCCAAACAGTATAGAAAAGAAAGTTCGTCTTGTTTAAATTTTAACTTTTTTTTAAATCCTTTGAGGAGCAGAAGTGAGCATAATTCAAGCCTCGAAAGGATCAGTGCGACATATGTGTTGGGTTTAAGGACAACCAGATGAAACCTGAAGACTATAGTGCACATAATTCCAAAAAGATCGTACACAGCATGAAAATAGACAGGATAAAACTTTAGCTCAGAATGGACAACGTCATGTTTTTGGATGCCAAGGCTGTCAAAGTTTGTCCCGATATCAATGCATTTGCTATATATTATAAACAACGTCTTCAAGTTTATAACTTCACTATTTTCGATATAGGTACCTACTAATGCAAAAGTTTTTGGTTTAGTAAAATTAATAAAGATTTGTCCGCCTCCACATTTGTTTATTGTATAATTTACCATTTAAAAACATATTTCTTATCTGATTCGTTGCCTTTCACAATTTACTCGGATGGTTGTGGATATCAAAATCGTAATCACTATTTATCGAATGCTTTGTCCAACTTTGGAGCAGAAAAAATAACATAAACAAATGAAGTGCGATAGTGCACATGCAAAAATTGATATGATATTGAAAAATGAGTCAATATACTTGCCAAATGATTACGTGAATGTTACAAAAGAAGCCAGAAAAACTGTTATATTAAAATTGCGATTTTTTTTTTTTAATTATAATGGTGATAAAATTTTACGCTTCTCTTCAATATGTAAGACCAGGTCGTGTGAAGGTGGATCCTACAGTATCGCAATTAAGATCACTCCATATTCAGGTTAAAGTGCATCAAAACCTCTATATTCTGCACCACTTTCCATACACCCAGAAAACAGTATCAGTTGTGGCTACCGAATTTATTGCCAATCGAATTATGGCGGTTACGATAACTATCTTCATGTTAAATTATATTTTTAGTCATGAAACCAATATTCAGTTGTCTAATTTAATATTTATATTTCACATAAATATTACTCGTATTACTTTCCACAAAATTTTATTTAAAGAAAAATTATATTTTTTAATTTTTCCGGTATCGAACCTGGGCATTCAAATTCATAGTTCACACGCTTGCTTACTGCACCACTACTACTTATAACTTTCTTTGCTTTATTTGATATTTAAGCATGTTAATACTTAATTTAAATTAAAAAAACTTAAATGTTTGCCTTTTTCGGGATTTGAACTCGGATATTCGGAGTATTAGGCTAGCTCTATACCCACTTCACCACAAACACTAATAAATGTTGATGGCTAAAGAGTTTAATTAATTTGTTAGAAAAAAAATATAGTTTAATACAGTTATGACCATCAATTCTATATATTTTGACCATGCTGATTACATGGTGTACCTTTAAAGTTTGACAGTTTTCTATTAAGTTTTTAACATTCCAAATTTTTAAAGTGCAAAAAATATGAATTCTTTGTATTAAAATGCAAGGCTATATTTACGTTATGAATTGTTTGCACAAAACCTGATATTAAAGCTACTGTTTCGCGTTTCATGTAGGTTTTTATGGTTTTTTTACGATTTTAACGAATTAAATCGCCGGAAACACAATCGAGCTTAATAAGGGTTGTTATATCGCTTGCCTTTCTACAGAAAAATTTAAAAATTTTGAGTGTACTTGTTAAATGCCAAAAATGTATTACACAATTTAATTAGTTTCTATTCATATTATTATTATTTTAATTTGTTTATTTGAGTGTTAATATTAAAAAATTAATGTATTTATAAAAATATCTTTTGCAAATGGAAACTTTTTGTTTGAATTTTTATAGGTACCCGGATATTATACTAAAAGTTGGACTACAGGAACAACTTGGAAGCTATGGTGCCATATAAAATTTTCGAAAAATCGCAATTGTAACGTATAAGGTGCAATATGTAAATACATTCTTTTTATTGAAATATTTTCCTTTTAATTGCTTCTTTACTGGGGCATTACCTTTATTAAGCTCGATTGTGTTTTCAGCGATTGAATGCGTTAAAATCGTAAAAAACCATAAAAACCTACATAAAACGCGAAACAGTAGCTTTAATATCAGGTTTTGTGCAAACAATATAACGTAAATATAGCCACAGGTGTTGTACTTGCATTTTATTAAAAAGAATTCATATTTTTTGCATTTTAAAAATTTGGTATGTTAAAAACTAAATACAAACCCGCCAAACTTAAAAGCCATTTCACGGAAAATCTGTTCCTTAGATCGAAAAATAAAGTACACCATTGTAATTAGAATGGTCGAAATATACAGAAGTAATGGTCAGAACTCTATTAATTTTCTATGTGTCATGCTGTGTAAGGATAACCGTATTGTTACCACTTTTATGTATCGACAATTTTTTTAATAAATTCGATAAATTGTACTAATTTTTTACTGCATTCACTTTATATACTGTACGCAGTTATTGACCGAATTTTGTTTTTGAAGCTGTTTGGAAATACCAATAATTGGATAATAGTATAGTTTTTAGTTCCTTTTCAATGTTTTTAATTCCCAATACAATATGTTTGCTTTATAAATGGATTATAGGTAAGTACAAATAAAATTTAATGAATTTGATCGAATTGCAATCAATCTTTTTTTCTGCGTGTACAGCCAAATAATTAGAAAGTGTAATTCTATCAGAATTCCATTTTTTTATGATAATATACAAAAGGCAAATCCAAAATAAACTTAAAAAAAGGCAATATATCCTTTTTTAATAGTATTAATTATTATTTTACATCTTTTGTTGTATTATTGAAGTTACTTTAAATAAAACATGTTAAAAATTGATTGTATTTAAATAAGTGTGTTTTATTACAAATCAAAACCTTCCATCATGTGTGAGATTTTTTAGTCGCTTTTAGTAAATATTGTAGAAGATCGATTTTTAAAAAAAAAAGTTTTGTTGCTCTCCTGAAAAGTTGTGCTTTTTAAGATCGGGGGTTTTGAATATAAGGCCTCGATATGTACTTTTACAGTATAAGCTCCATTAAAATAAAGTATTTAAAAATGAACTATTTTAATTCTCAACACTGTAAGCAAAATGTTGTTGATGAATAATGACGTTGTTTTAATAACAATGCCAACAAGCAAGTGGGGTAGAATGAATGGATAAGGTAGAAAGCAAGAAATATATAACGAAATGAACACATACAAAAAGAGGTGAACTAAATTCTTATTATGTTGAAAAACAACAACAAAATTAGCTAAATCTGAAATCAGAATGTAATTGTACAAAAACGCATTCCGAAATTTAAATAAACAATAAAACTTAAGAGATTTTTTCAATCCAAAGCAAAGTGTGAGGGCTCGTTTACTCGAACGAAAACTTAAAGTAAACTTTTTAAGGCCGTATGAGAGCAAATGTTAAACAGAAACAGAACCATAATTTCAAATGACAATCAACCAATTATAATATAGAGGTTCAAAGCATATTAAAGAAAAAATTCGAAACTTCATATTTTTAAATTTATTTATCGTAAAAAAAAGGATAATGTAATTTCCAAACCAAAAATTTCGAACTTTAATTTGGCATAAACTGCTTGAAGTTACTTGCAGTGATATCAACTTGGCGCTTTTGGTACTATTTATAATAAAAATTTTGCATTTCAACGTTTTTTACTACGTTATTGCCCTCTTTTACCCTCTCAAAGCTGCAATTATCGTTTGATTGTCATTGCCCGACAAAGTGCACTTAAGCCAAAAATCTATATTTAATTTGTTTTGATAAAATCGTTGTTTAGCATTTCAGCTACCGTTCAACTGTTTGAAGTATAATTTATTGATTTAAGTATATTTTTTATCTTTTATTAGTTATAGTTATGGATAAATTTATTGAAATATTTATCAAATTACACAAAAACAAGATTTTAAAATATTCATCTAATACTAATATACGGCACGCAGGTATGAAATCGCATCTAAAATCGAATCAGACTAGTGAACATTTATTTTTGCTTTTCAAATTTATAACATTATTCAACGTAAAACTGAGAAACGTTAAAAGTAGTTGTAGGAAAAATTTCAGCGTTTGTGTACCGTTAACTTTTCATCCCTGTGAGTGTTAACATTTCATAAAAATTTACATTTAGTTTGCGTTTGAGTAATTTGGTCTTAAGATTTTGTCAAGGAATATAGGAAATTATAAATCATATTGAAAACATACACTGAGAATGGGAGTCGAAGAAAAGAATCAGAAAAATAATAAAAAAAAGGGTGATAAAGAGAAGCACATTTGTTATATTTCATATTTGAGATACTCCCCAAGCAGTATCTTCTGTAACCAATGATTATAATATAGCGTTTTTTTTAATTTTTTAAGTCATGTCAATAGCATCACAGATATTGTTTATTATAAACTTTTAAAATACCATTTTTTACTTGTTAATGAATTTTTGAACTATATTCTAAGCCCTTTTTTGGTGATCGTAAGAAATGTATGAATCACATAAAAATGTTATCACTTTTTTATGCTTCGTATTATGTTATTAAGCTTTTTTTAAGGGGTTGTACACAGTTAAAATTTCAAAAAAAACTATTTTTTTTATTTTTTTCATAAAGTACATTCGGCGACAATTCTTGAAGTTACACGCACATTTGTAATGATGTTTATATGAAAAGTGCTTTTATAACTTTAAATCTGTTTTTCTCAAAGCTGTGTTTTCAAAGTTGGTAAGCAAGATAAATATTTTCCATTTTATAAAAAATTTAAAGCTTAAATTTTTGTCAATAATCGATTTTTTAGAAAAGCCGCAATTATGTGAAAAAATATTTTGTTGCTTATTTCTTCTTCTTCTATCAATTAAAATGTAACACATTATATTTACAAAATATTTTTGGTTTTTCCATTTTAGATCCAGAGATATTGGGCTTATCGCAAGACGCCTTTATAGAGAGGATCATTATCATTAAAAATTGTTTAAATACAAAGTTTTACTTTTATAAATTAAAAGGTTCTCAAGAAAAATTCTTGAAATATCGATTTCTTTAGCCTCCTGACTGCATGTAACCCCTTAAAACAACGAACTGTTAGTTTTATATATAATGAAAATAAAGCAATTTTTTATGGCGTTAGAGGCAACTGCAATAAAAAGTTTTTCACATTAGATCACTATGTTATGTTCACTAATATATTTATTTATTAATTTTCCAAAAATAGTAGTGACTGTTACCTTGACGCAATTGCCATTAATTACCTTGCTTGTATGTGATTTTGAATTTTAATTATTTAATGATGATCATAAATTGATGGCTCAACTGTTATATTTTTGCAACTTATCATACACTTGTATGATGGACAAGTTGTATGACATGCTTATCTCAAAATAAAATTAGTCGTCAATTTATAACCAAATTCTCAATATTTTTGTAATTTACTTAAAATGTGATTTTAGTTTCCATAAATAAATATGAAAATGATATGTAAACAGGGCTCCCATAATTGCCGATTTTTCGGCAAAAAACTTAGTAAAAAATTTTTTAAACGGTTTTCAATCCCAGCTTACTATTTTTTAACTGATTTTAGTAAAAAGATTATTCTTTAGTAAATTTCTTTTCTACTTCTTTTGAAAATTGATTTGTTGGTTTAAAAAAGTTGATATTGAAGGAAATGTTATGTCTAATAACACTGTCCAACAAATTAGGACTTTTTGCATGGAACAGAATAGCGACCCCATAATTCTGAAAGGGTATGTTGAGTAGATAATTTTTGTAGAACAAACTTATGGTCCAGCACGTCTGAGTTTTTTTTTGACAGTGGGTCAAAGTTTTCATTTTTTGGTCGAAGGGAGCATTATACTATATGAAAAAAATGCTGTAAGTTAATGTCTGAGAGAATTCTTATGGTCAGAGTTGTATTGTGGAATTGTATGAGGATTATTTTTGTGGAAGATCTTAACCCTCTAACTGGTCTCTTTATGGGTCAATTTGACCCTTTTTTCGAGAAAATCAAAAAAATATCCTTTAAAAAAGGACATTTAAGGATTAAACTATTTTACGAAAATATTTGCCGGAAAATTTCAGTGGGGGTCACCAAAGACACCAATGTTGTAAATAAAGCTCTTTACGCTTAATTAGTCAAATTATACACCAACATACACAAAACAGGTAAAAACGGCGTCAAGTTCGGCCGTGCCAAACACTGAGTTCTCGCGTCTAGTCAGCTGTGACTTACAAATCGGGTGTGATATTTATTAAAATTAATAATAAGAAATAAAAGAAAAAATTCAAGCATAATTGAGCTACTAAGCAGAACATATCAAGTGTGATTTTTACTAAAATCAATATAAAACAAGTAAGAGCGGCTAAATTCGGCTATGCCGAATCTTATATACCCTTCACCATGGTTGGGAAAAAACTGAAGTTTATATATGGACATATATGAAATGGACAGATTTATATACGGACGCCTTTAAGAGGAAATTAACCATTTAGTTTGGAGATAAAACTTGGACTCGGGAAGATTTATGGTTCCAGAAAATATGTATTTTAAAAAAATGTATGTTTTGGGCATAACTTTTTTGTATCTGAACCGATATTTCCGAGTTTTTCAGCAAATATGTTATACTAAAGATTTTCGATCTTTTGCTATATAAGACGTATCCATAGGTCATAATAGTGTTTGTTGTTTGTGTATAAAAGGTTAAGAGGTGAAAGAAAAGAATTTCAACAAATCGTTAAAAGAAATCACTAGAACTGCATGTGTTTTATTTCTACAAAATAGTTTGATTTAGCTGGCAAATTTGCATTTAGGATTTTATTTCGCTTTTTTATTAGAAATGTTTGTAATTTCTTTAGCTTAATTTTAAAAATTTGAAGGAAAATAGTTTATAATTTTTTTTATAAATTATTATAAGTTATGACCTAAAATAGTTGCACTCAAAGGTAAATTATGTATAAAATTTTTTTAATATGTGAGAAATAAAATGGTTTAAAAATCTTTTTATAAATTCTTTTAAATCGGTGCAAAAAATAGAAATAAAACCGTTTGTATTTTGTTTGTATCAGAGGGTTTTTATACAAATTTTGATGTTTTTAGCCTATTTATGGATTATTTAATTATTAATATAAAATTTTATTCAAATTAATTATTAAATGTAAAAAAAAAACAAAAAATAAACAAAAAAAAAAATCTTAACGAACCCGCGACCCTTCCACCTGTGGTGAAAGGTATAAAAACGTTTGTATTTTGTTTGTATCAGAGGGTTTTTATAAAAATGTTGATGTTTTTAGCCTATTTATGGATTATTTAATTATTAATATAAAATTTTATATAAATTAATTATTAAATGTTAAAAAAAAACAAAAATAAGCAAAGAAAAAAGTCTTAAGAAAATAATAAAAAAAAAAAATGTAAAAAAAAAGTGAATTGACCTCACCGAGATTTGAACCTCGAACCCCACGGCCTTAGAGAAAAAAAAAGTATTTGTGACACAGCGTCTAGACAACTGAGCTATTGAAGCTCACACAAAATCATCGTCAATAGAGGTACATATATAAAAGTCTTCGTTCATTAGAGATTTGTTTAGTTTTTATTTAAATGACAAATCTTTATATGTGTTTGTTGTTTGTGTATAAAACGTGGAGATGAAAGAAAAGAATTTTAATTATTAATATAAAATTTTATATAAATTAATTATTAAATGTTAAAAAAAACAAAAATAAGCAAAAAAAAAGTCTTAAGAAAATAATAAAAAAAAAATGTACAAAAAAAAAGTGAATTGACCTCACCGAGATTTGAACTTCGAACCCCACGGCCTTAGAGAAAAAAAAAGTATTTGTGACACAGCGTCTAGACAACTGAGCTATTGAAGCTCACACAAAATCATCGTCAATAGAGAGAAAAGAATTTTAACACATGGATGTGTTGTTATGCTCAAAATTCTACATACATATTAAACAAAAGGGTGTGAAGATAAATACGTAGGTTAAATACGTTTCACAACTATTGTGAATGATATAAATAAAAAACAAATAGTAGTGTCGCCAACTTTTTTTTGCCTAGAAAATGCCAAATTTGACAAGAAAAGCGCTGAAACATATGGAAAAATACATGTATTCATCTCCTCCAGAATCACTCTAGGTTTCGAGTTTTGCATTTGACAAGAAAATTTATTTTTGAAATTTCTCATAACATTATTTAAAATTAAATTTGTTGGACATTTAAGAAAAAAATAAATGGGGGTACCGCTTGTTTGTGGAGAGCTATGAGGTAGTAGATTCCAACGATGTATTCATCTCCTCCAGAATCACTCTAGGTTTAGAGTTTTGCATTTGACAAGAAAATTTATTTTTGAAATTTCTCATAACATTATTTAAAATTAAAATTTTTGGACATTTAAGAAAAAAATAAATGGGGGTACCGCTTGTTTGTGGAGAGCTATGAGGTAGTAGATTCCGACGATGTATTCCAACGATGAATGAATCAACTACCTCATAGCTCTCCACAAACAAGCGGTACCCCCATTTATTTTTTTCTTAAATGTCCAAAAATTTTAATTTTAAATAATGTTATGTGGAATTTCAAAAATAAATTTTCTTTAAAATGCAAAACTCGAATCCTAGAGTGATTCTGGAGGAGATGAATACATCATTGGAATCAACTACCTCATAGCTCTCCACAAACAAGCGGTACCCCCATTTATTTTTTTCTTAAATGTCCAAAAATTTTAATTTTAAATAATGTTGTGAGAAATTTCAAAAATAAATTTTCTTGTCAAATGCAAAACTCTAAACCTAGAGTGATTCTGGAGGAGATGAATACATCGTTGGAAGCTACTACCTCATAGCTCTCCACAAATAAGCGGTAACCCCATTTATTTTTTCTTAAATGTCCAACAATTTTAATTTTAAATAATGTTATGAGAAATTTCAAAAATAAATTTTCTTTAAAATGCAAAACTCGAATCCTAGAGTGATTCTGGAGGAGATGAATACATCGTTGGAATCAACTACCTCATAGCTCTCCACAAACAAGCGGTACCCCCATTTATTTTTTTCTTAAATGTCCAAAAATTTTAATTTTAAATAATGTTATGTGGAATTTCAAAAATAAATTTTCTTTAAAATGCAAAACTCAAAACCTAGAGTGATTCTGAAGGAGATGAATACATCGTTGGAATCTACTACCTCATAGCTCTCCACAAACAAGCGGTATCCCCATTTATTTTTTCTTAAATGTCCAAAAATTTTAATCCAAAATAATATGTCATGTAAAATCTCAAATTTATATTTTTCCATATGTTTCAGCGCTTTTCTTGTCAAATTTGGCATTTTCTAGGCAAAAAAAAGTTGGCGACACTACTATTTGTTTTTTATTTATATCATTCACAATAGTTGTGAAACGTATTTAACCTACGTATTTATCTTCACACTATTATTAAACAAAGGGATTTTACTGGAAAAATTAGAGGTAGTCCTGGTTTTTTGCTAATATCTCAGCCATTTATTAACCGATCTGTCTGATTTTTAATAGCAAACAGAAATGGATCACATGTAACAGAAATAAAAAAGAATCAAGTCCTCATCATGTCTGGGTTCTTCGGAAAACCCATTTCAACACACAGACGGACAGACGGACATCGTTAAATCAACTTCGCTCTTCATATGGACCCAGAATATATATACTTTATAGGGTCTAAGATCAATATTGTAGAAATTACAAACGGAATGACAAACTTATATATACCCTTCCACCTATGGTGAAGGGTATAAAAAGAAAAATTAAAGCTTAAATAAGCATGGCGGATTCTGTTTGCAAATTAAGAGATTGGTTTTGTTTTATTTGTGGACATTTTACGCACCATCAAAGCAGAAGAAAGATATTCCCTACAATTGAAGAACCATATTTTCTTTTCTTTGGAATACGATTTTTATCTGAAGCTTGGATACCAAAAACCGTATGTACTACTTGCGAAAGTGGTCTTTTGACCTGGTACAAAGGCGGTACTAAGGCGCTGCCATTTTCTGCGCCTATTACATGGATTTAACCTGAAGATCACAAATCAGATACATGCTATTTCTGCGTAAATTACAAAGTTGGTAGAAGCCAAAGGCACTACGCGAAAATGACATACGAAGCAACAAATAATGTTATTTTACCAGAAGTGCGCTGTGAAGGTGTTCCGGTGCCTCAACCGCCTACACATACATTTTCGGCCAATATGACAGTCGCCAATACAGAAATAACAGCGGCGGTTGAAAACATATCAGATATAAGTTACTTGCCTCTTGATGGTTTAAACATATGTCCTAATTTGATAGACCAAGCTTATTTTGAAGATTCTGTAAGAGATTTAGGACTTACAAAAGAGAAAGCTGAAATATTATGTTCCAGATTGAAAAACAGGAATTTGATAAAAGCCGATGTAAAAGTTACATTTCCAGGAAAAAGACACGCTGATCTGGAAAGTTATTTTAAAAAATCAGAAGAACTTGTATACTGTTGCAGTATTGAAGAGGTTTTAAAATATCTAAAGCTTCCACTGGACTCTTCCGCTTGGCGACTATTTATAGATAGTTCAAAATACAGCTTAAAAGCAGTTTTACTGCACAATGGAAATCAGCATCCATCAATACCGGTTGCGTATTCCACAAAAAGGAGGAAACATACGCAAATATTTCAAATCTCTTAAACAAAATTGAATACTATAAATATAAATGGGAAGTATGCGCAGACTTCAAAATGATTGCAATATTGACTGGAATGCAAACGGGATACACAAAATATATGTGTTTTCTTTGTAAATGGGATTCACGTGCTACCAGCAGCCATTATCATATTAAATATTTCGAAGAACGTATAGAATATATTATTGGTGACTTAAATGAAATCCATGAATCCCTTGTCCTAAAAGATAAGGTCATACTACCACCGCTGCATATTAAGTTGGACGTGGTGAAAAATTTTATTTAAAGCTTAAATACACAAGGAAATGCTTTCGAACGCATTCAAACAATTTTCCCTAGATTATCTGTAGCAAAATTAAAAAAGGTAAAATACGGTTTTAAGAAATAATTTATTTCATTTAATGTAAATTACCTTTTCTAGGAATGCTCGTTGGACCCGATATAAGAAAATTATTACAAGATGAAGAATTTTATGGTCATCTGTCGGATATGCAAAAGACAGCATTTGACTTTATGCAGCTGGTTATATCAGAATTCCTTGGAAACTCAAAAGCACAAAACTATGCAGAAAATATTGAAAGCATGCTAATCGGTTTTAACAATATTGGCGTTAAGATGTCACTAAAGCTGCATTTTCTGCACTCTCATCTAAATTTTTTTAAAGAAAACCTTGGAGCGGTTTCAGATGAACACGGTGAAAGCTTTCATCAGTATATAAAGGTATTGGAAGAAAGATTCAAAGGGAAATCCCAAAGTGTAATGCTTGCTGAATACGTATGGGGCTTGTACAGAAACCTTGACCCATCGGAACATTCACGTCAAGCTAAATACAGGAAAGCATATTAAGTTAAACTTTAATCCATTGTCATACTACTGCTATTTCCCGATTCCCTTTTACTCGAAAATTTGAAGCAAAAAAATAAATATGTACATACTATAATAAACCACTATTAAAACAAAATTATAATTTTTTTATAGAAGTTGGCGTTTAATTTTACCAATTAATCGTAAAGAGCTTTATTTACAACAATGGTGTCTTTGGTGAACCCCACTGAAATTTTCCGGCAAACATTTTCGTAGAATATTTTAATCCTTAAATGTTCTTTTTTAAAGGATATTTTTTTATTTTCTCGAAAAAAGGGTCAAAATGACCCATAAAGAGACCAGTTAGAGGGTTAAGATCTTCAACAAAAATAATACTCATACAATTCCACAATACAACTCTGACCATAAGAATTCTCTCAGACATTAACTTACAGCATTTTTTTCATATAGTATAATGCTCCCTTCGACCGAAAAATGAAAACTTTGACCCACTGTAAAAAAATACTCAGACGTGCTGGACTATAAGTTTGTTCTACAAAAATGATCTACTCCACATACCCTTTCAGAATTAAAGGGTCGCTATTCTGTTCCAAAAATGCTGTTGGACAGTGTAATTAAAACTTATAGACATAAACTTAAAGTGCCTTAACATGTTACATAGGTTGAAAAAAGGGATCAGAAGTTCAACAATTTTTCACAACCGACTCATGTCCAAAAATAGGACATAAAATAGCACCAAAAACTTTTTAAGTTTTAAAAATTTGCCCTTAAAATAATTAAAATTTGACAATAAAATCCAAAAAATTGACTATAAATATTTTTCAAAACAATAAGTAGCAAATTAAAACAAAATATCTTTAAATGTTACATTCCAGCTGCGGAAAAAGTAGTGAAAACACAACATCTACTACACTCGGAGTTGTGAAAACTTAGGTGAATCATTAATGATTTTAACAATGGCGCGTAATTGGAAGGAAGTAGGTTTTTATAGCTACTCGGTGCTATAAAAATTCGATGATCAGATAGGCTTTTTCATTAGTTTACAGAAGTTGTTAAACGTAAGGACTTGACAATATATATAAATAAGTGTTAAGATGCTATGAAAGTTCAATGTTTCGATGCTCTTTTCCATTGGTATTTAATATGTGATAAAAATTTGCTTTATTTTTTTTATTGGTATGTACTTTGAAAAATTTACCTGTTTAGATTTTTTTCTAAGATATGGTACTTCTTTAAAAAAATTTCCGGTTTGTACTTTGTTTTTAATATGGTTCTTTTTCACATGTAACGTTTTTCAGAAAAAAATTATATACCTGATATTTTTAGATTTACTTTTTTAAAATGGTTTCTATTTAGAAAAGTTTATTTTTCCAAAGGGCAAATTAAATTTTGTTTGGGCGAGACAACATGTGTGTGCCAAAACACTTTCAACTTCTTTCGATGTTTTGAAAAAGAGATTCGTAAAGAATAACATCGATTTTATTTTGCTGGGATAGGTTGAAAAAAGGTATCGGAACCAATGTGTTGTAATGAAACAATGTAAATAGTAAATGATCTACATTCTGTTGATTATTAAGTTTAAGACTATGGTTTTTTTATCTCTTAAGAATTCCCAAAATAGGCATTTTTTCATAATAGATATTTAATTAGTTTGTGGTACTGCACAAGCACACAATATGTAGATCGCTGTGCAGGTAATAATTTTAGTATAGTAAGAATATTTAACTTTTATTACATAAGTATTGTAAATAAAAGACAGTTCTATTATAACCGACACGAATCACATTTATTTTTTTATTTAAGTTAAAAATGAATGAAAGTTTGGAGCATTTGAAATATTATTGTTATGTTTGTGGAAAAGATAATAGACAAAAAAAATTGGTCCCAAAATATGAGAACATGAAACAATTGTACTTACAGTATTTTTGAGTAGAGTTTATTAAAAAACTTGCAATAATTCTTTAACTGCCAGGTAACAAAAGAAAAGGAAGTTGTTTATCTCACAATTAGGTGAATGTGGATGTGTGGAAGAATTCCTGGATAATGGATGGAGAAACCTCTGAGCCGAAACAAAATCACCAACACAAAATATTCCAAAATAGTACCAAAAAGAATAAAAACAAAAGAAATGTTGGAATTACTATATGGAATATTTTATTTAAATATATGGACAATGGAACTAGATCTTACCAGTATGAATGTTGAAACAAGAACACTGTAAACTTTTTTTTCTAAGGAAATAAGTATCTATGGCGTTTTTAACTGATTTGTCATTTAGTTGAGGCTTTAATGCAGAAAAGAGATAGAAAGCTAATTTTTATAACTTTGTATTCTTAACAGCATTCAGCTTTCATTGTTAAAAATATATATGGCGAAAGTTTTTCAGACTTTTGACATTAACATTACCGCCCGCCTTGCAGTATATATGCAAAACAAAATTTTATAATGAATGCCATAGATCCAAATTTTTCTGGTAAAACTAATACTTATACTAAATAGATTAGAAAAATAATATTAAGAATTTAATTTTATCAATTAATTGTGGTTTAATTCATTATAATATTAATGGAAAAATGTTTCTTTAAAAATTTAATACAATTCATTGGATAAATTTATATAAATCAGTGCGTTTGGTTTTGCTTATGAATTTAATAGTGCGTGGATACGTGCTAGGTTTATAGAGTTTAAGTAGAACAGGCGCCATAGATCGTCCAACCGAATATAGTGCTTTGGGCTGTTGGAAGCCAAGTCCTGGAAATCACCCCTTCGCAAATGACCTTCGGATAAAGGTCCACCCCTATAACTATATCGATGCCAGCAGGCTCGTGAAATTTTGAGTCAGCTAAAAATAAATCTTTAAAATTTCGCTTAAATAATTCTGGCAATGACTGGGCCGGCGTTTTTGTGGTAAGTCGGTTATCAACTCGGAAGGTTCCATCGATTTTAGAGCCAGAATCAAATCTTGATTTCAACGTTAATAAACAAATCGTTTCTTCCTGAAGGGTTAAAGTTGTAAGGTCAAGTTTTTTCACTAGCGTTCTAGAAATTCTACTGACCGAAGAAGCAGAATCCAATATACATCGTGCATGATGTTTCTTAGAATCGACTTTAACGAGCACTGTCGGAAGAAGAAGTGGAGAATTAGATCGTGAACGTGACGAGGAAATCGAAGAATCTTCAATTAATCTGGGATTTATATGCAGGAGAGTGTGATGGAACTTTTTGCACGTTTTGCAACCATGTTTGGTGAAGCAAGTTCCTTGGGAGTGGTCATGTGCCAGACAGTTCGAACAATACTTATGAAGTTGGACCGTATGAATACGCTCCTTGACATTCATCGCCAGGAATTTTCTGCAAGTTCGAAGTGGATGGGGTCCCTTACAAATGCGACATAGGAAGAAGTTGTACTTATATGGAAGGCTTGATGGTTTTTTATGGCGTCGACGACGAGATTATTGAGCACTTTTTCCACTAGATGTCTCTTTAGGCATTATGATCTGGAAAAGGAGTTTACGAAAACAAATAAGCTAGGATTCGAAGGGTAGAACGACTAATTTAGTGATTGGTCTGGTAATTGTTCATCGTTGCGTGAACAAATCAGCCACCCTTACGCGATTATCTGACCCGAAATAAGCTTTCTCCACTCTGCCAAGACGGCAGGAGTTTGGAGGAAGATTTTCATCCTTGATGACCACGACTGAGTTTTCTTTAAGGTTATCTTCTGGTTTTCGCCATTTAATGCGCTTTTGGAGTTCTTTAAGGTATTCAGTTTTCCAACGAGAACAGAAATGTTGATGGACGGATTTTAGTCTTTGCCAACGATTTCTAATTGACATATGGGGTTCATCTATTTGAGGATCTGTAGGAGCTAAAATTGGGGAACCAATAAGAAAATGTCCTGGAGCTAAAGCCGAAAGATCTGAGGGGTCTTGGGACATCAAGGACAAAGGACGAGAATTAAGGCAAGATTCTATTTTGGACAGAAATGTCGAAAATTCCTCGAATGTATATTTAAAATTACCGGTGACTTTTCGAAAATGGACTTTGAAACTCTTGACACCTGCCCACCATAGTTCACCCATATCCTGGAGATATAAAGTGCCAATTTATGTTCTGATGGAAGTAATTTGCAGTTGTAGCTTGGTGAAAAGTTTGGATAAATTCTCGTGCGAGGATTTTAGATGCACCAACAAAGGTTGTACCGTTATCTGAGTGTAAATGGAGAGGACATCCTCGTCGAGAGACGAGAGAAAGAAGAAAATCTTTCTAACAGATCATCAAAATTACTAAAATAAGTAAAATGAACTTTAATGGATTTTTTTTCCAAATTTGTTTCACTCGAAATGCGTGAATTAGAATTAGAAAACATAATGTTTGGACTCTTAAGGCATTTTGGCCCATGCCACCATAATTCGTTGTCCATTAAATCTTGCGGAGGAGCCCCACGGCTGGCTAAGTCAGCAGGATTATTTTCGGAAGTGATTCGAGATCAGTTATCTGTATTATCTTCGAGACCCTATTTGCGACGAAAGTCAACCAAGAAGAAGGAGGTTTTGCGAGCGAAGAAAGGACAATTGTAGAATCAGTCCAACAGAAAGTGGAGTATTTTTTAAAATCTAATCTTGAAAGTAGATTATCGACCATTTCAGCAAGGAGAACAGCTCCACAAAGCTCTAATCGCGGAATGGATATGGTCTTAACTGGAGCTACTTTCATTTTAGAAGACACCAAGTGAGTGAATACGGAATCACGATGCACTATTCGGATGTATAGTGCAGCTGCGTATGCATTTTCGGATGCATCGCAAAATCCGTGGAATTGGACTTCCGAATTTGGAGTAATCTCAATCCAGCGTGGGATACGAATTTCTTTGATATATGAGTAATTCGATTGAAACTTTTTCCATTCAGAAAGAGAATCGGGAAAGAGGATATCATCCCAACCTGTATCTTCTACCCATATTTTCTGCATGATAATCTTTGCTTGAATAACGCAAGGAGACAGCCAGTGGGGCGATCTGAGACAAAACTTCCCGTTTAGTAAACCTTGATAATTCCGGAAAAGGTTTTGCTACAAAGTAGAATGAGTCCGATCGCGCGTTCCAACGGATACCCAATGTTTTTGCTGTGCTGCTATCATCGAAATCCAAAAAGTCTTTATTTAATAAATGATCAGGAGGTAGATCTAAAAGAACGTCTATCGAATTTGCTGTCCACTTTCTCAAGGAAAATCCTGCTGATTTTAGAGCCAGAATTAGCTCGTTTCTAGCTTCTATAGCATCTAGAATCGAATGAGCTCCAGCTAGTGCGTCATCAACGTACATAGAGTTTCGAAGAATATTGCTGGCGAGTGGATATGTGGACTGAACATCATTAGCTAGTTGAAGCATTGTGCGGATGGCTAGATATGGGGCACAATTTACTCTGAAGGTAACTGTTTTAAGTTCATAATCCTGGACAATTTCACCTGGGTCTTTCCTGAACAAAAGTCTCTGAAATGGGGTGTGTTCTGGATTAACTAATATCTGCCTGTACATATTTTGAATATCAGCATTAAAAACAAATCGGAAAAAAACGCCATTTGATTATGAGAAGTGTTAAGTTGTTTTGAAGCACGGGGCCTGTATGGAGAATATCATTAAGACTTAACCCATTTGATGAACGAGAGGAGGCATTAAAAACCGCACGAACTCTGGTTGTTGTGCTTTCAGGTTTTATTACAGCATGGTGAGGCAAATAATAATGGAGGGGAGATTTGCAAGGGTCAGAAGGAGAGACTTTAAACATATGATCTAATTGAAGATATTCTTCAATAACTTGATCATATTCCTCTCTGAAGATGGAGTTTCGAATTAGCCTGGCTTCATTCCTATAGAACTGTGCCAATGAACTCGTTCTAGACCAGTGATCGGCAAAGAGTCGCCCATGGGCGACTCACTTATACTAACATACTAACACAGATAGCATGAAAATGAAAATAATAAATCAGTCTCAGTTAAGCTTTCGCGCAGTAAGGTAGTGTCGACGGATAGTACGTACATTACACTGAACGAAATGTCTTACGAAGAATGGGCTAACTTGAATGTTTAATATACCAGCGTCTTTTATTGTTGCTGCTGAACTTGCAAATCATTGCCGTCCATTCGGGGATGGCCAGTTTTTCAAGGATGTTATAAAATATGCAATGAATGAATGAACTTACAAATTATTTTGTAGTTTGTAAGTTAAAGTATATAAAAATCTTCAATATTTCTCTATTTATTTATTTTTTTATTTATTTATTTATTTCTTTCTTTCTTAAATTATTTTTTTATTGATTTATTTATATATATTTATTTGTGTATTTAAAATTCATATTTAAATAGGGAAGGGTTTGACTTTCCCAGGCTGTAACTGAGAAACTTCTTGGATCTTATAAGATTTTAATTATAAATTTTCGTTTTTTTGTTGTTTTTTTATTTGATTTTGTTATATTTTTTTTTGTTATGCTTTTTTTGTTCTCATCCTTTGTTTTTTTATGTTTGTTTATATGCACATAGTTTTAAGAAAATTACAAACACATTTCTTTCAGTGCATTAAGAGAGGGAGAGCGTAACTCACCTATACAATGGCAACAATATGGTTGTATTAGTTTGCCGATCACTGTTCTAGACTGACCTAAATTCAACTTCTGAGGATACCCTTCTTTAAATGGCAATGATACAATGTATCTGCCATTTTCATCCCTTTTGGTTGTTTTCACATACAAGTTTTCACAAAATTGATCGGTTGAGGACAAAAAGTTTTTCCGAGGAAGATCCTCCACCTCCCAAAAGTGTGAAAGCTCTGTTTATAAAGAGGTTTTACACATAAATGATGAAATAGCGGTGTTCGGATAGAAAGAATCAAGACGAACTGGACCAGTAAGAATCCATCCGAAAACGGTTTCTTGTGCGATTAAGGAATTGCACACCTCGTGCTTTATGTTGGAGCACATTATAGATGGAAACACCTCTCCGCCTATTAATAGGTCAATCTTTGACCCGACATAAAACTTAGGATCAGCTAGTTGAATCTCTGGAAGACTGGAAAAATATGAAATAGGCATAGATTGAGACGGAAGTTTGTCTGTTATTTGTGGAACAATTAATGCGTCAACTGGAATTTCGATACTTTCGTCAGATGGTGAACCGAGAATAAAAGAGCACCGGCGTTGTGTATAAGCAGAAACAAAATCACCAAGGCGGGAAACATCCCAGGGTTTCGTTCGTCTCTTCGAAAGCTTCACGAGCTTGGAAAATTTTCGGAAATAAAAGATCCCTCCGAAGCGGGGTCAATAAGAGCGCGTGCTCTATGCCCAGATGGCATACGTCAACGATAGCTGTCCCTAGCAAAACACCCCTAGTGTTTCGGGTGAAGAAAGTTTGAACAACTCCACCACCCGAGTTTACAGTGGACTTTATATTAGAGGATTTTGAAGTTGAGGGAAATGGAGGGGAGTTTGGATTCAATTTCGAATTGGTGTTTGTACCAGGTGGCTTAATTGTGGTATTGCCATTTGCATCCCCGGAATCTTTATGGAGCAAAGTATGGTGACTCTTTTGGCATGTGTGTCTTTGAAAAACAGTTTATACAAAGGTTCTTTCCTTTTATCTCTCTAAGTCTTTGAGATTGTTTCATTTTCAAGAACCGAGGACAATTACGAATGGTATGGAATTCTTTCGGGCATAATAGACACTTTGGATCTTTGACTGTTGTTTGAAATGATTTCAAGCTTTTAGAAAAACCGGAAGTTTGGGAAGCACTTTTAATTTTAAGATTTGCCGAATTAGTTTTCCTGGAATCACGGGACTCAGCTACCGACTCTAACGTTCTACAACTATCGGTCAAGAAAGCATCCATTGTAGACCACTTTTGAAGTTTGGTTTTGTCGGATATGCTTTGTTCCCATAAGTTAAGAGTGGCTTCTGGTAACCGATCATTACAAATAAGAACAAACAGTGGTTCTCAACTGACAACGTCGACACCATATAAGCGAAGAGCCGTTATAATGGCGTTAATATCGCGTTGGAGGTGTCGTAGTTTGGTTCCCGACTCAGAATCAATGGAAGGGAGACTCAATAGAGTTCTTATTTGCTGATGCACTAAGACTTTTTCATTATCGAAGCGGATACAAAGGCTTTTCCAAGCCTCGTCAAAGCCCTTATTGGTTAAAGGAGCCTTTGCTCCTTTAACCAATAAAAGCCGACTCTGATCTCCGAGCATCTGAAAGTTCAGACAATTTCGTTAAACAATTGCAATATGTAATGTATGTGCTTCGATATTTTACCTTGAAAGACTCAAGATCAGTATGATCATTGTCATTCTCTTTCTCGACATCATTTTCAGCATTTAGCTCGCTCTCAACATCGAAAAGAAATTTTTCGTATGCGGATTTAATACGAGACCAGGTGGTCTTGATTTCATGTTTATGTAGTTCGATGGCATAAAGAGTGTTGACTGGAAATTTGTTATCATTCAAGTCAGCTTCAAACTCAACTAAACTATCTGCCAAATGGATAAAATGTTCTAACGACATTTTGAATGGATTGAAGAATGTTTAAATGGAACGAAATAAATTAAATTTTAAATTTTACGAAATGTGGATAAAACTTTAAGTTTTAGAAAGAAACTTGTTTCAGTTGAGAGGAAAAAAAACTCAAAATTGAAAACGGTGTATTTTTTTTAAAAAAATTTACATTAAAAAAATAAATCTGTAAATGTTACTGAAAAATTATGATTTTAACAAAAAGTATGCTAATTTTGTACCAGAAACTTTGCTAATTTAAGAAAAAAATGTATAAAAAGGAATTAGTAAATTTTTCTAATTTTACTAAAAGGAGAAAATTAGTTAAATATTATATTAAGAATCAGAAACGAAAATTAAAACAGATTTAGAATTTGTAAACAGTAATTTGAAAATCCGAAAAAAACACTTTTGATCAAAATGTATATGTTTTTAGACAATAAAAAAACCTTAAAATTTAAATAGAATGGAAAAAAATTTATATTTACAAACCGAGAAAATAAATCACAAATCAAACAAGAAATTCTTGTCAATTCGCACCATGAATATCAATGAAATATTAAACTTGTATCGTTTAATTATCTGCAAAAGCAATTTATCAAAATATCTCTATTGACGAGAAAATAAAAATGAAATAAATTAAAAATTATTAATCGTCGTGGATTCGGCACAAAATTAAAAAATAAGTGAATTGATAAAGTTATCAAACATTAATTTCATCAAACTTTCCTTGAGCTGTTAAAAAATACAGTCAGCTGTTTTACTCGTAGAATACGTATGGATATACCCTTAAAGTATCTTTTGGAAACCCAAAAAAACAGTAAAGTTCACTGAACTTGGAAAAATTTGGAAGTTATTTTGGAAAATTCCAGAATATTGGAAATGTTATGTTTTGTAATGGGAAGGAAAGAAACAAGAACAGCTGTTTTTTGAAATACCAAAAATTACACCCAATCTTTATGTCAGTAATACTCCAGACCATAAAATTTCAAGTGATCTGAAGTATAACTTAGTGACGGATTAAAATACCTATTCTTCTTTTCATTGGTTTTCTTATTATAACTCACGGTAAAAATTGAATGTAAAATAAAATAAAAAAAATGTTTTATAAGCTACCAAATAAAAAATAGAATATTCAAATAGATATTTTCCTCTTTTACCGCTGTTCAAATAGATCTCACTGAAATATTTATTTCGAGTAAACTTATTCCTCTCTTATTCAAGATCTCTATGTAATTTTTCCTTAACCATCCTAGGAAACTTGAAGAGAGTTTGTGTTTGAAAATAAAGGAAAACTTGGTGCTCCGAAGAAAAGGAAAACTTATTAATAAAAAATTTTTTATTTGAGAAATTTTACAAACAAAATTTAAATTCCTACGTTTGCTGACGGAATTTGTAGGGTGTAATTTAAAACATGCAAAGAAGCCTGGAAGATATATTTGTTTTTTTCTTGTGTTCGACTAGTTTGTGGGTTCCAGTGCAATTGCCATTAGCCACCCAGCAAACAATGATTATCTGTATTAGAAAATAAAACTTTTTTTTTATTTTCCTTTTCAGTTAAAAGATTTGTAGTTACGAAAATCGGGTTTTCCGCTTCTATTGGAAAATAGATTTGAAAGTAAAAAAAAGAAGAAAATATTTTAAAGGAGTGGAATTATTAAAATATATCCCAACGAAATATTGTTTTGGTCTGGAACAAAGAAAAATCTATTAAACTAACTTTTATTTGTATGACCGATTGTAGAAATGATTTTAAATGTGAAATTTTACTTCCTTTTATTAAGCGCCACTATCTTACTGCAAGTATAATTTCAATTGTGTAAGGTAAATGAAGCTTCCTTTTATTTAAAGGAAAGTTTTTCGTACAAAAATGTATGCTGTGATGTCGCCAAAAAATATAAAATAAATTAAAGTCTCTGGAGTGGCAAAAAACACAAAATGGAATACATCAGTTATGTGTTTTAAGAGAAATTAGAGATAATTTGAATAGTGTTTGGAAAGTTGGAGAATTAAAAAGAAAGAGATTAATCACTTTAATAGTAGCTTAGTTGAAAAACGATTATCGAGGGGAACAAACACTTTTCTCTCTTCTATTAAAGAGAAGATCACTAGGCCATTAAAAGAGTCGAAATTAAGAGAAAGCAGATAAAAAATAGTATTGTATGAAGCAGGGATGGAAAACATGATACAATTGTACTTTTTTTGGTACATTTTTACCTTGGTTGGTACCGTGGTACTACCGCGGCTCATTTAGTACAATTTGAAATTTTTTCAAATTTTCAATTTACAACTTGATAAAACAACATAACATAGAGTCGACTTTTTTTAAAAGCAACTTTAAATTAAAAACCTGTTTTTATTTGTTCAGCTACTATAGTAAAAAATAAAGTCAGTTTTAAGTTGAACCGGCTCTAAATTGGTGTCACATCAAATGTTTCCATACGCATTGTACTAAAATATTCGGAAGTGGCAACATTGAACAGCTGATTTTAAATTACCTCTCAAAACGAAAATAAGAAAAAAGGTGTATTAATGTTAAAAAGCTATTAAATGCCTTTAAATTTTTTAATAGCAAATCCTGAAAAGGTTAAATTGCCCTCCAAGGTAGGCGGACAACCAGAAAAAAAAGGTGTGACATAAAAATTAGAGAAAAATTTTACAAAGTTTTGTGGGAATTATACGACTACTAGAGTATTCAAAAACCGGCCTTTTAAAAACCCGGTTTCGGTTTTCTTCGAAAAATCGGTTTCGGTTTTTGCAGAAAAAACCGGTCACCCGTTTTTTCGGGTTTTTTGAATTTGAATAAAAAGCTGTATAATTTGTTGTTTTAATTACAAACAAAAAATAAGAAATTTAATATATAAAGTAATAAAATTAAAAAAATATATTGTTTGAAAAAAAAATATATTTTATAATATTTTTTAATTGTATTTCATTTCAACATTTTATTTATTGGTTTTAGTGTTTTTAATATAATATCTTAAAAATGAATATTATAAAACTATATTCATATTAAATGAATACAGATTATTAAGTTTGTAAATTGGGTAAAATTAGGTACGTTAGTAATTTGAACGTTTGGCATTAAATAAGTTTTTTTAAGTGTAAATTTTGAATATTATTTGATCTATCTATTTTAGTTATATATTTCTAATTTTATCAGGCTCAAGATCATAATTTTTTAATGTTACTAACGAATAGTAAAAACTAATTTATTTTATTAAATGGAAAAAATTGTAAGGATCAGCGCTAGAGGGAGTGCACACTTTCGACCCGAGTAATTACATATTTCTAATTTTATAAAATAAATTAGTGTTTACTATTCGTTAGTAACATTAAAAAATTATGATCTTGAGACTGATAAAATAAGTTTTTATACCCTCCACCATATATGGTGAGGGTATATATCAGTTTGTCATTCCGTTTGTAATATGTCGAAATATAGGTTTAAGACCCCATAAAGTATATATATTCGTGATCCTTATGCAATTTTAAGTCGATTTAGCGATGTCCGTCTGTCTGTCTGTATGTCTGTCTGTCTGTTAAAATGGCGATCACGACGCGAAGACGCAAGCGGGGTTGCCTATTTTTACTCAGATTATTGAACATCCTCCCGAGCAGTTTGGTATTTAAAGTGAGTAAAATCGGTTAAGCGGTTCAAAAGTTATGAGTGAAAATGTGAAGGTACCTCTAATTTTCCATTGAACAGCTGATTTAAAATTACCTCTCAAAACAAAAATAAGAAAAAAAGTGTATTAATGTTAAAAAGCTATTAAAAGCCTTTAAATTTTTTAATAGCAAATCCTGAAAAGGTTAAATTGCCCTTCAAGGGAGGCGGACAACCAGAAAAAAAAGGTGTGACATAAAAATTAGAGTAAAATTTTACAAAGTTTTGTGGGAATTATACAACTACTAGAGTATTCAAAAACCGGCCTTTTAAAAACCCGGTTTCGGTTTTCTTCGAAAAATCGGTTTCGGTTTTTGCAGAAAAAACCGGTCACCCGTTTTTTCGGGTTTTTTGAATTTGAATAAAAAGCTGTATAATTTGTTGTTTTAATTACAAACAAAAAATAAGAAATTTAATATATAAAGTAATAAAATTAAAAAAATATATTCTTTGAAAAAAAAAAATATATTTTATAATATTTTTTAATTGTATTTCATTTCAACATTTTATTTATGGGTTTTAATGTTTTTTAATATAATATCTTAAAAATGAATATTATAAGACTATATTCATATTAAATGAATACATATTATTAAGTTTGTAAATTGGGTAAAATTAGGTACGTTAGTAATTTAAACGTTTGGCATTAAATAAGTTTTTTTAAGTGTAAATTTTGAATATTATTTGATCTATCTATTTTAATTATATATTTCTAATTTTATCAGGCTCAAGATCATAATTTTTTAATGTTACTAACGAATAGTAAAAACTAATTTATTTTATTAAATGGAAAAAATTGTTAGGATCAGCGCTAGAGGGAGTGCACACTTTCGACCCGAGTAATTACATATTTATAATTTTATAAAATAAATTAGTGTTTACTATTCGTTAGTAACATTAAAAAATTATGATCTTGAGCCTGATAAAATAAGTTTTTATACCCTCCACCATATATGGTGAGGGTATATATCAGTTTGTCATTCCGTTTGTAATATGTCGAAATATAGGTTTAAGACCCCATAAAGTATATATATTCGTGATCCTTATGCAATTTTAAGTCGATTTAGCGATGTCCGTCTGTCTATCTGTCTGTTGTAATGGCGATCACGACGCGAAGACGCAAGCGGGGTTGCCTATTTTTACCCAGATTATTAAACATCCTCCCGAGCAGTTTGGTATTTAAAATGAGCAAAATCGGTCAAGCGGTTCAGAAGTTATGAGTGAAAATGTGAAGATACCTCTAAATTTTCCATACAAATTGGTACAATTTTTCTGTATCTATTTTTTTTTCTGTTAAGTAAGTAAAAATGTTAAAGTCGCTAACAGAGCAGACCTCTGTAAATAACATTACTAAAACTAAATAACAAAAGTTCTGTTACATAAATCAAAGACATTAATTTGTTAAAGAAAGAACATTAGTTGAAACTATTTCCCAATAGGTGGCGCATCTAAAAAAAATTCTCCCTATTAGGCATATTCTGCTACAATACGCAACAGGGTATTATTGATTTTCTATTTCGTTCGTAACATAAAAGAATGTTTGCCAAAAGCAAAATATATGTTTTATGTGTATATTATACTTTAATTTTCTAAATCAATATTCATTTAGATGTTCAAGAGCACAGTATTGCAATTTTTCGTATGTGTATTTATTTTTTTGAAAGAAAGAATTAACATAAATTTGGATTTTCCAATGCCTCAATACTTCAAAATTATACAAATTTAACGAAAAAATACCATTTTGATAGATGAAAAATTTTCTTTTTTTTACAGAAAATGTGAAACAAATGCTTTTATCACGTCGAACATTTCAAAAATTGACTTAAGTATTTTGAAATAAGTCTGCTAGTGACAGCTTAATGTACTAGAATTTTAAATATGTATTAAATCTCATATCTGTGGTCACTAAGACAATTAAAAGCCAAATCCAGGGCCATGCGACCTAGGCATGGCGCAGGGTATTATAATCTATTTACTTAAGCGCCATCTACTGCTAAGTATAGACACTAAAGCAATTATGTATTTAGCTCTATCTTTATGTATAAATGACTTTGGCCCCATGGCTAGGTCCAAAGAAATTTATATATAAAGAAAGAGCAAAATGCATAATTGGTTTAGTGCCGCTACTTTTGAATAGGTGGCGCAAAATCACATTAAAACTAAAGGGTGTCCCAAGAAGAACGCAATTTTCAGATCTGGCAACATTCGAAGTGTCATTGATTGACATTTGAACAATTGTTATTGTTTGCTAGTAGAAGGTACGAGGTTAGTAAAAATGGAGCGCTACACGAATGAACAACGCATTCTCATTGTGAAATTGTTTTACCAAAATGGTGAAAGTTTTGCGGCTACAGTTCGCAAATTGCGATCAATTCGGGGTCACAATAATGCTCCAAAAGAGTCAACTGTAAAGAGATTAATGGATAAATTTGCCGAAACTGGGTCTGTTAGTGATGTAAAGGCAACAACGCGCCATCGACCAGGTCGATCCACCTCAATTCGACACCGAGCTCAGCAAATTGGTGTATCCAAATCCACTTTGCAGTGAATTTTGACGAAAGATTTGCATCTTCATGCATACAGAGTTCAATTGATTTAGGAACTGAAGCCAGCTGACCATGGACAGCGAAGGGAGTTCGTTAATTGGGTATTGGAGAGACAACATGAAAATGCTGATTTTGCCGATAAAATCATCTTCAGTGACGAGGCCCATTTTCATCTTGATGGCTTCGTCAATAGGCAGAGTTGTCGCATTTGGGGTAAGGAAAATCCTCGAGTGATTCACGAGAAGCAAATGCATCCTCAACGTGTCACTGTGTGGTGTTGTTTTTGGGCTGGAGGAATCATTGGACCTTTTTTTTATGAAAATGAGGCAGGTCAAGCGCAAACAGTCAATGGTGTTCGGTATCGTGAAATGATAACCAGTTTTTTCTTGCCTAGAATTGAAGAAATGAATGTGGAGGGCATGTGGTTCCAAAAAGACGGCGCCACATGTCATACAGCCAGAGAAACAATTCAATTGCTGCATCAGTCATTTCCCGGTCGTGTTATTTCGCGTTTTGGAGATCAGAATTGGCCGCCTAGATCGTGCGATTTAACACCATTAGATTTTTTTCTTTGGGGTTTTTTGAAGTCGATGGTTTACGCGAATAAGCCGACGACGACTCAAGCCTTAAAAAAGGAAATTGGACGCAGCATTAATGAAATACCGCAGCATTCATGCAAAACGGTCATTGAAAATTTCATTAAAAGATCGCTGCGGCGGCCATCTGCACGATATATTGTTCCATACATAACCTCATTCTGTCTACTTTACGATATAATAAAGTTTCACGATTTTTTTTTAAATATCTGTGTTTTATTTAAAATTTAAATATTGCGTTCTTCTTGGGACACCCTTTATATCCTGCCCCATGGCGATATAGCCTTGGATTAGGCTTTCAATCAATTTATTTACCAAAAATATTAAATTAACTACATACCTTAAATTATAATGCATTCAGATGTTGCTAGTAGACTTATTACATAATTTTAAAGTCAATTTTTCAAATCTTTGACGTAATAAAAGTATTTGTTTCACATTTTTAAGTCAAAAAAGAAATTTTCATAGAGGAAAATAGTATTTTTTTATTCCATTTGTATTTTTGATAACTGAGGGATTGCCAAATGTATGTATATGTTAATTTTTTATTTTATAAAAAAAATACACATGAATAAAGTGCAATATTTTGCTCTTAAACATCTAAATGAATATTGATTTAAAAAATTAAGGTATAATATGCACATAAAACATATATTTTTCATAGTTTTTGGCAAATATTTATTTATGTTACGAAGAAAATAGAAAATCAATAATACTCTACTGCATATTGTAGCACAATATGGCTAATGGAGACTAGCTCTGCAGCAAAATATGCGTAATGGAGATTGCACCTTCTGATGGGCCATCTATTGACAAATAGTTTCAACTCATGTTCTTTCTTCAATAAATTAATTTCTTTGCTGTATTTTCTCTATTAGACAAACACACATCAATTTTTTAAAGAAAGAACATTCGTTGCAACTATTTATCAATACGTGGCGCATAAAAAAGTGCATTCTCTCCATTAGGCATATTCAGCAGCAGAGCTAGTTCCCATTAGCCGGAACAAAATTGAGTATTTAACAAAAAATATGCTTTAAAATGTGTTTTTTGTGCAGTCCATGTTTAAAAAAACTAGTGAAAATGTAAAAGTGCCTCTAAATTGCCCATACAAATTTAGTACAATTTCATAGTAGCGACTGATACATAACATATTTTCTCATATTTTTCGCCAGTCGCTTAGCAGTAAATATTTTGTATTCACCTCAAACATTTTTTAACCACTAAAATTTTTGTCACCACAAAAAATTTTTTCACCTTAAAAATTTTTTTCACCTGTAAATTTTTTTCCAATAAAAAAGTTCTTTTCACATCTAAAAAAGTTTTTCACCTCAAAAAATTTTTTCTCTTGCATAATTTTACTTCAAAAGTTTTATTATATTATTTGTATCAAAAACAGAAGAGAACATCTTTTTAGGATATTGGTGGAGGGTATTCAAAGATTCGGCACAGCCGAATTTAGCCCTTTTTTACTTGTTTTAATATTACATTTTAAATATGTAAAAAGAAAATCTATTTTTCAGTTCTAAAATAATATTTTAGAAATAATATGCAATTAAAATGTTTCATTTTAAGACGATTTTTTGTTTGCTATTGACAAAGCTAGAAGTGGAAAATACTCTTTCAATAGTAGATGTTGGACAATTATATAAATTTTCCAATTTTTCAGTTCTTTGGTCGCATTTATCAAGATATATAAAATCATCATATAATGAATGTATTTGTACAGTCTCTTTTTTAGGATTTTGAATACTGTTTATTGTGTTATTTAGATCAGAAATAAAACCATTTGAATTTGGAATATCCAATGTTGTTGTAAATGTAAATGAGTCAATGTGGTAGGATCTCTTATGAGTACTCAGAGTATGGAATCCGGTTCGAAGGACCCAAATGTTTATCTCACAATTAGGTGAATGTGGATGTGTTTAAGAATTTCTGGATAATGGATGGAGAAACCTCTGAGCCGAAACAAGATCACTAGTTGATTTTGTTCTCAACACAAAATATTCCAAAATAGTACCAAAAAGAATAAAAACAAAAGAAATGTTGGAATTACCATATGGAATATGTTATTTAAATATATGGACAATGGAACTAGATCTAACCAGTATGAATGTTGAAACAAGAAGAACACTATAAACTTCTTTTTCTAAGGAAATAAGTATCTATGGCGTTTTTAACTGATTTGACATTTAGTTGAGGCTTTAATGCAGAAAAGAGATAGAAAGCTAATTTTTATAACTTTGTATCCTTAACAGCATTCAGCTTTCATTTGTTAAAATATCTAGAACAATGAGGATAATTTGGGGATTAATGGCGAAATTTTATTAGACTTTTGACATTAACAGAAGTCAATGCAGTTTGGTCTTGCAATGATATAGTACAATTCAGGTAATTTTTTTTTTTTAATTATTTTACATGTATTATATATCAAATATATTAATTTTATATTTTTTATTTTCATATCTTTTCAGGTAAACACGATCAATTAGAATGTTATGTGTTTGCAAATAATATTAAAGGAAGAAACAGAAAAAATAGAGGAGGCGTGGTTTATGCTGGTACAAAATATGCAGAATTTTCAAACCACATAAAGAGTTTATTCCAATACCAAAACCAGGACGTTCAGATTTAACTTCCGTAGTATCTACAAATGCTTCAGAGACAAATGGATACGATCTTTCTGAGTTTAACAATCGTATGATACCAATATCACAAAACTGGTTAGATGAAGTACTAAAACACGTGAATATGTCGAAGCATGATTCAGAATATGTTGCACGTAACTAAAACAAAACAATTTACTAGAACCTCGTGTAAGAATAACTGCTTATCGTAATCGTCAAGAAGTCTTTCAACAAAATTTCTCTCTCAACGAGGAAAATACATTCGTTGACTGTAATGATATTCAAAAACTTATGACAGAAATGGGTATGAAGTATGTTCCTCATAAATGTATATTATTTATAGATTCTTCAAAAACCAGTATGAAAGCAGTTTTATTACACTACAATAACAAAAAATCAAGCATTCCAATAGCATACAATTTGAACACTAAAGAATCCTACGAATCAGTAAAATATATACTGGAATCAGTGACCTATGAAAACTATTATTGGCGTATGTGCTGTGATTTGAAAATGGTGGCCTTAGTTTTCGGTTTACAAGGTGGCTATAAGAAAAACATGTGCTTTATATACTTGTGGAACACACGTTACAAAGGAAATCAATATCAAAAACGTTACTGGGAAAAGAAAGACGATTTTCGTGTTGGAACAGCTAATGTTATCTATGAACCTCTTGTACCAAAAGAAAAAGTATTGCTACTACCATTTCATATTAAATAAGCTCTTTTTAAAAATTTTGTAAAAGAGTTTTCTATAGATAGACTAGCTTTTACTACTTTAAGATCTACATTATCACGACTCAGTACTAGCAAAGTAAAAGAAGGTATTGTATACAAATAAAATAAATGATTTTAAAAACTGTATTTACAATATTTTTATACCCTTCACCACAGGTGGAAGGGTATATATAAGTTTGTCATTCCGTTTGTAATTTCTACAATATTGATCTTAGACCATATAAAGTATATATATATATTCTGGGTCCTTATGAAGAGCGAAGTTGATTTAACGATGTCCGTCTGTGTGTTGAAATGGGTTTTCCGAAGACCTCAGGCATGATGAGGACTTAATTGTTATATATTTCTATTACATGTGATCCATTTCTGTTTGCTATGTATGTTGAATTTGTTTAATATGTATGTTGAATTTTACGCATAACAAACACATCCATTTGTTGAAATTCTTTTCTTTCACCTCTTTTATACACAAACAACAAAACCCATACAAAAATTTGTCATTTAAATAAAAACCAAACAAATCTGTTTTAAACGAAACCTGTTTATTTATTTTTTTTACTTCTATTAACGACGGTTGCATATGAGCACCAATGGCTTAGTTGTCTAAGCGCTATGTCACAAATATTTTTTTTTTTTTAGGCGCGGGATCCATCTCCATCTATTCAAGTTTTTGTACATTTTTTTTTATATTTTCTTAAGATTTGTTTTGGTTAATTTTTTTTAGCATTAAATAATTAATTTAAATAAAATATTAATTAATAATTAAATAATCCATAAATAGGCTAAAAACATCAACATTTTTATAAAAACCCTCTGATACAAACAAAATACAAACGGTTTTATTTCTATTTTGTGCTCGGACTTAAAAACAATTACAAAAATATGTTTACACCATATTATTTCTCATATATTATGAAAATTTTATACAGAACTTCTTTTTGAGTGTAAATATTTTAGGTTATAACTTATAATAATTTATATACATTTTTAAAATTAAGGTAAAGAAATTAAAAATATTTTTTTATAAAAGCGAAATAATATCCCAAATGCAAATTTGCCAGCTAAATTAAACGTTTTTGTAGATATAAAACACATTCAGTGCTAGTGAAATCTTTTAATGATTTGTAAAAAAATTATTTTTTTGGTCGAAAATAGTTTTTTTTACAACTTAAAGGATTTTTGAAAAAAAATATGACAACACTGATAACCTTGTGTTCGTGAGTGTTTTTTTACTTTATTAATTGAACTTATTTTCTTTCAGCTCTTTACTTTTATACACAAACAACAAACACATACAAAGATTTACCTAAAAACCAAACAAATTCGTTTTGAACGAAAACTGTTTATTTACTTCTATTAACGATGATTGCGTATGGGCTTTAATGGCTCAGTGGTCTAAGCGCCTTGTCGCAAATAGTTTTTTTTATTTTTTCGTACAATTCTTTTTTTACATTTTCTTAAAATTTTTTTTTTTTTTGTTTTTCTTTAACATAACAAATTCGTACAGCACAGTTGACTTAACGATGCCGGTCAGTTTTGCTGTATATTTGGAGAACGGAAAGTGGAAAAGTTCCCAAATAAGGTACAAACATCTTGGTTATCAGTACACAACATCTGACCAAATGTGGGCGGGATGCATGAATTGGGCGTGGCACAAAATAGATTACTTTATATATTAAGAACGGTAAGGCCGTAATTAAATAATCCATAAATGGGCTTAAAATATCAAAATTTTTATAAAAACTAAAATTTTAGAGCTGTAATATGACCTATGGCTACGCCTTATATAGCAAAAGATCGAAAATCTTTAGTATAACATATTTGCTGAAAAACTCTGAAATACCGGTTCAGATTAAAAAGTTATGACCAAAACATACATTTTTTTAAATACCTATTTTCGGAAACCATAAATCTTCCCGAGTCCAAGTTTTATCACCAAACTAAATGGTTAATTTCCTCTTAAAGACGTCCGCATATAAATCTATCCATTCCATATATGTCTATATATAAACTTCAGTTTTTTCCCAACCATGGTGAAGGGTATATAAGATTCAACATAGCCAAATTTAGCCGCTCTTACTTGTTTTTTTTTTCTAATTTTGGTTTGAAAACCAACTTTCCACCGATTAAGATGAGCAAGGCGAACGTTTCAACCAAATAGCTTTAAAGAAGAAAGAAACTAGATTCTATGTTAGGAGATTTATGCTGGTGGTTAAAGAGAACCACCGATGAATAAGAACCAGAAAAATACACAGATCCGCAATATACTGCTTCTGGAGTTTTTACTACTTTAAACATGGAAATTGACAGTGATGTTGATTTAGTGGATCCAAAAGACGCAAATATCATTAATATAAATAGAATAACATACATTTTTATAAAATATCATTTTTGTGATATGTAATATCATCAGAAATATGTTTTGAAGAATGAAGCCAACATGAAAAAGTGATTTTTTAGCCTCAAAAAAGGTAAAAACACTGTTTTTTCTATGACAATCTACAATAAATATCAAAAGTTGTATGACAGCGCCATCTAGCGTGAGTTTTAGGTAAAAATAAATTTCAAAAATGGATTCCTCGACCCCAAAAATAGTACGATACCACAACATTCCAGGATAATAAAAATAAGCATTATTTGATCAAATTTTTGATAATTTTTTCTTGTTAGGCGTTCCAAAATCACCAATTTCAAAAGCATCTAAAAAAAAATCTCCCACTAAACTAAAAAAAAATTTTGATTGTTTTGTTATAGAAAGTGTCAACTTTCCTTTGGTTATGGTTTCATCCCCTTAAGATTTTGGTTGTTGCTCGATAAAAAAAATATAAATTTGTACACTCAAGGCAATTTCTAAAGAAATAAGCAGATATAAAGTGTAACAAGTGTATGAGTTGATTTGAGCATTTTAATCATTTTTTTATAAATTAAAATTTTTCTATATTTTACAATTCATTGAGTTTACTTGACTAATATTGGTTGGAACTCGATCAAAACCATTGTGGCCAGAAATTGAGGATATGGACATGGACGATATGTGGTCCAACAGGATGGTGCCACTTGCCACATGGCCAACGAAACAAAGGCTCTTTTGCGCGAGAAATCCAAATAAAGTATACATCAGTTAGCCAAGAACAATTCAAGAGCTAAAGGATGAGATAATTTGCACATTAACGATATTGAACCACATTTATTTCTCAGAGTCATTGAAAATATGGACCATCGGATAGACCATCTAAAAACTTTTTGTTTTATTTACAATTAACATCGTGCATTATGTTTGGACAATCTGTAAAATCCTGATCAAATATACCATTAAACTCAGGTTTCAGGTGCTCGGAACTTCAGAGTTCAAATCCCAGAATAGTCAATCATTTAAAAAAATATTTTTTGTAATTTAAATAAAATAGTCAAATATTTAAACAAAGAAAATAATAATTAGTTGTGGTACAGTAAGCAAGATTGTGATTTATGAATCCGACCAGGTTCGATACCGAAAATAACTAAATTAAATTTTGTGGAACATAATAATATTTATGTGGAACATAAATATTAAATTAGACAACTAATTATTGGATTTCACGACTAAAAATAAAATTAAATATAAAGATTGTAGTCATAACCGTCTTAATTCAAATGGCAAAAAATATACAGTTTGTCAGAATGGCAAAAATATACAGTTTGTCACTTATTCTTTGCAAAATAAAAAAAGGTCATAGTTTTCATTTTTAAATTAGAAATTTATTAACAAAAACAAGTTTTCTTTCATTATTTAATAAGGATAATATTAACTGTTAATATTAATTACAAAAATGGTAAATTTCAATATAAAACAAAAAAAAAAAACAGCAAATATTCACTTGTCAATTAATTCTTAAATTAATTAATTAATTCTTAAACTATAGTAGTATTAGTGTTAATATTTGGTATTGGTGGCCATTAGCATCCAAGACTGCCTTCAGTCGTCGCGACATTGACTGTATAAGGCCATATCATAATATTCTGGAATTTTCTGCTATTCTTCTTTAATTGCTTTATTAAAGCGTTTTTATTGGCAGAACCCCGTTTAGCTACTTTCTTCTTCAATGAATCCTACAAATTTTCAATGGAATTTAGGTCAGGACTTTAAGCAGGTGTGTCAATAACTTTGCTGTAATTATACAGCAGCCAGGTCCTAGAAAGCAACAATTTGTGTTTGGGGTGATTGTCCTGATACAGCTTGTACTTCAGTTTATGTGGTGTTTGAGGATCAACAAACCCGAAACTAATCGCGCTCCTTTTCAATTTATTTTGTAGGATATCCAAGTAATACTTCTTCATCATAATTTCATTAAAAACCAACGCCATTGGAAGAGATACAACCCCACACCATTAGAGAAAGCTTTCCAAACTTAACAGTTGGTATATTCTTCTGCTGGAAGGCACTGTTTGGCTTTCTCTAAACTTTGCTGGGTGCATCATGATAGTACAACATTATTTTTGTTTCATCACAAAAAATAACGTCATTCCAGTACTCTGCATCGTTGTTAACGTTAGCAATAGAAAAGTTGAGCCGCCTTTCAATGTTAATAGCAGAATGCAATAGCTTCTTTCTGGCTACATGTGATGATTTTCAGAACTTTTCTTACAGTCTCGTGGCTCATTTCCTTATGCCAATTGTTTTTTATGTCCAATCCCAACTGCCTCAAGGTTGTTGGTTGTTTTTAAAATTTTGGAATGATCGCATCTGTTGAGCTTTGGTGGTCTGCCTTCAGAATTGTTTAGGTGTAGACGATTTTCTTTTTCTGCATTATGAATGGTCCTCATTTTTATTTTAAACATTTCAGCCAATTCCTTTGCCGTTTTTCCCTTATAATAAATGTAATAAACTAATTGAATTAAGTGTTCATCAATTCGTTTTCCAGGCATGGTTAAAAACGCCGATTTTAGTTAAATGTGCACGTGTCCAAATAATAAATCTGAATAAAAGCAATAGATCAAAGCATACCAAAGAAGGATATTTGATTTTTTCGAATTTGATGTACCGTTAATTAGTTTTGTGTCTCTTTTCTACCAGGGTTTGAATTTTGCAAATAATTAATTGACAAGTGAATATTTGCTGTTTTTGTTGTTTTTTGTTTTGTTTCATATTGAAATTTACCTTTTTTTATTAATATTAACAGTTAATATTTACCCTTATTATATACTAAAAAAAAAGTGAAAGAAAACTTGTTTTTGTTAATAAATTTTTAATTTAAAAATGAAAACTATGACCTTTTTTTATTTTGCAAAGAATTAGTTGACAAACTGTAAATATATATTCCCATCGTTCCAATAAGGAGAATAGGTCCTCAACAAAATCTTTCCATCTGGATCTGTTCATAGCGATGTTTTTACTTCATTCCACCCACGAAGACTTTTTCTACTCACGCCCGACCGAGTAAGTAATTTAAATTTCACGAAATACTCACGATTCAAAAATTCAAAATATTTCAAAAAATTAAGCAAAATTATTATATATAGTGGCTAGGAATTTTGTTGTAGTGGCTAGGAGCCGTCATTGGAATTATGAGAGACATTTTGTACATCCTGTATATTTCTAAAGTCCTTGTAATCGACCATCTCCACACTCTAAAAAGTATCTTGAAATTTATAACGATATTGTGTGTAACTATTTATTTAAAACTACAAATAGTACTTTAAATTGTGCACAATATGTTTAAAAAATTATTTAACTAATTTTTGTACACAAAGTTATAGATGTTTCATTATTCACAAACAAATTTTAGATTAAAATTATAACAATTTAGAGCAAATTTGTATTATATTTTAAATTTACACATTTGTGCCTAACTCTAAAATAGTTTGTGTTTATTTTAATTTGTCAAAAAATTATTTGCTAATAGAAAAATATATACAGATACAAATTTAAATAAAAATGGCTATAAAATTATAAAGAAATTATAATCAGAATCATACCATTTTAGATCATATAATTATATTATTTTTTATAAATTGTTATTTTTTATTTGCAAAGAAACATGAAAATTTTTATTAGAAAATTAAAAAAATTCGGCATAGCCAGCAGGATAGAATAATTAGTATTTTCGGTTGACGCTACACAACCCTTTTTAGTATCCACGACCTTGTTGGATTAATGCTTTGATAATTGCCTATTTTATATTGAGTGTTTGGGAACAAATTTACAAACCCGAAAAAAACAAACATTAACATCAACGAAATTTAACAATTTATATTGTATTTATCCTCTATTTTTTACAGTTTTTGTTATGAACTTTAGTTCTTAAAGTATCCAATAGCAAAGCTTATATGAAGCCGTTAATTTCAAATTTTTGTCCTAATCAATACTAAATCTACAAAATAGTATTTGGTGATAGTTAATAATTAGGCAATATTTTTGAATTATAATCTATGTTGATTGTGTTTAATAGCATTAATTTGCCAAAATAACAGATCAACAATACATACAAACTTCTTTACCTTAAACACAAGGATACAGTCAAAAGTAAAATTCAAAAATATTGGCGCATAATCATAGTTAAAACAAAGTATACTTTAGGAGTTCTAAAGTCGACTTTTCTTAAAAGTATACTTCAGTCCTACTATAGACAAGTAAAAGTATACTTTAATCGATTAAGTCTGCTTAAAAATGAAAACTACCGGAAGTTTGTTTTACCCAATTTAACAACACAACAGCTGTTTTCAGCCAAGAAAATTTTTGTGGAAAAAAATGTTTCAATTGCAAAATATGGAAAGGAAAATTATATCATAAAATAAGGGATTTTGCATAAGTTAATACATTTTTATAAATAAAACTTCACTTTTCTATCCTTTTCACATTCATTTTTCACATTTTGCAATTGCAAATCTTTTATTTACACACTATTCTTTTTTTTCGGCTAATATAAAATCAGCTGCTCAATGTTGCCACTTCAAAATGTATGCAGGCATTTGGTATATTTGATGTTATACCCATTGAAAGCCGGTTCTACTTAAAACTGGCTTTATCTCTGACTATAATAGCAAAATAAATAATAATAGGTTTTTTATTTAAAGTCGTTTTTAAAAAAAGGCGACTTTAGTGCTTGAATATGAATACGTTCCATTGTCTAATCACTAACTACACTACTAAGTTGCAATATACCCTCAAAATTTCGAGATATGGGGAAAAGAGTTTTTTTGGACTGGCGCACTTAAAATTTTCTAACACAGTAATTTTTTAACCTATTTCGAAACGGTCAAAGGCATTAATTAGAAATGAACGCCCTCTTTCGAAAAATATGTACTTCCCGTATACTATTTATTAAATGTGTAGAGGTTTTTTTAATAATATAAAAATTTTTAATTTTTTTAAACTTTTTCGTTTCCTACGAAGGGTTTTTCTTTTAAAACAACAATAATCTTAAAGTCAGTGTCCTTCTGAGTAAAACAAGCTTTTATTCGTGTAAATCAGTTAAAAATTTGTGTATAGTACTTTTCTAATCAAGAGATATTAGAATTCCTTAAACAATTTTTTTTATTTTTGTTAACGAATCGCCGTTAAAGCCCAATTAAAATTGGCTTTTGTTTTATTATATGCGTTTCAATTAACAAAGAAATTAAAAATTTTTTGTGTTTTACTTTAGATTGTTACTCAAGTTCGGCGTATGCCAAAGCCAACTTAAGGACTTATTATACGAGTGTACTAAAAAAGAGCTAGTATGATACAAACAAGACATAAGTGCGAAGGAGAAATAAAGAAAATCAACCCTGTATAGGTTAGTACTCTATCATTGTAAATAAGGCATTATTTAAATTATTTTTGTAATAATAATACCTTTACTTTTTTTCATACTTGCAAAAAAGTTATTTACAAGTTAGTATTAGTGGTGCAGCTTCACAAAACAACATATTTTTCTTAAAAAAAGCTAACCAAAATATTTAATTGTGTTATAAGCTAAGTGTTTATAAAAATCATTTGTTTTATTAAAAGTTTAGTGTGTTAGTGAATTTCTAGAGGCGTATGGAGAAATAGGATGCAGAATATCAATCAAAATACATTTTTTGCATTCTCACTTGGAATTCTCCCCGAAAATTTGTGTAAATTTAGAGGCGAGCAAGGCGAACGCTTCCACGAAGAGCTATCAACAATGGAAAAGCGTTTCGAAGGAAAAAGTCAGATCAGAATGCTAGCGAATTACTGCTGGTTGCCTTACAAGCGTAGTAGATTAAGTAACGATTTTTAAAAAATAAACGTAATTAAAAAAAAACAGTTCTTACTTTAAATTATTTCTTTTGTTGAATCATATAATCGAAATCCGGTTTTCGTTGTTTAGAAAAAGTACTATAACATTGTCAATTTTTAACCGATTTACAGGAATAAAAGCTTGGTTAACTCAGGACACTGACTTTGAGATTATTGTTGTTTGAGAAGAAGATTCGAAGAAAACTCTTGTAGAAATAGAAAAAGTTAAAAAAAATGAAAATTTTTTATAATATTAAAAAAATATCTCTACATATTTATATTAATAGTATACGGGAAGTATATATACTTGGAAAGAGCACGTTCATTTCTATGAGTTTGAAAAGTATAAGTGCGCCAGTCAAAAAAAAGGTTTTTTCCCCATATCTCGAAATTTTGAGGGTATATTGCAACTTATAAAACCGGTTATATAATACACTCAGCTAGGCTTGCAACCTACACTAGGTCACTTCACAAGTTCTTGCAATTTTTTTTTTTTTGTAGCAGCGTGCTATTAATATAGATTATGTTGTAGATTTAATATAGATGAGGACAAACACTTGAAATGAACGGCTTCATATAAGCCTTGTTATTGGATACTTTCAGAAATAAAGAAAAATTGTTAAATTTCGTTGATGTTAATGTAATTGTTTGTTGTTTTCGGGTTTGTTAATTTGTTTCCAAACCATCAATATAAAATAAACAATTATTAAAGCATTAACCCAACAAGAGCGTGGATACTGAAGAGGGTTGTGTAGCCAAGGACCCTTGAAACCAGAATGAACAAACTATAAAATTTTTAGCCACCCATGATGCCAAATGATGCGACTACAAAAACTCTTAGCCGAGACCACAACTTTCTTAGCCGATTTTCAGAAAAACTTAGCCTCTAGCAAGGGTTGTAGCGCAAGTTCAGTGATTGTGAAATGGGAAATGCCAAATGAGGCGACTACAAAAATTCTTAGCCGAGACCACAACTTTCTTAGCCGATTTTCAGAAAAACTTAGCCTCTAGCAAGGGTTGTAGCGCAAGTTCAGTGATTGTGATGTGAATACATACATGTATGAATTGTTACAACCCTTGCTAGCGGCTAAGTTTTCTGAAAATCGGCTAAGAATGTTGTGGTCTCGGCTAATAATTTTTGTAGTCGCATCATTTGGCATCATAGCTTCGTGGCATCATGGCATCATGGGTGGCTAAATATTTGGTAGTTTGTTCATCCTGGTTTCAAGGGTCCTTGTTGTAGCTTCAACCGCAAATACTAAGTATTCTATCATACTGCCTCTGTTGAATTACACAAAAATGTTCATGTTTCTTTGCAATAAAAAAAACAATTTATAAAAAATAATATGATTATATTATCTAAAATCCTATTAATACCATTAATTTACCAAAATAACGGATCAACAATACCTAAAAACTTCTTTAAATTAAATAGGACAATTCTCTTGATGACACAATTTACACACATGTAGTATGTTAAATACAAAATATCCATAAATTAAAATTACACACTTAGTAATTTTATGGGTTTAAAGTTAGACAATAAGTTTCGTACCATTATGGTAGTAAATTTAAAAAAAATTGTAAGAGTGCAGTTAATTTAAATTTTTTCATTATTTGAAAGGCACATATACCTATATTTTACAAGTGAAAAAATGGACACGGAAGCGGTATAAGAATCTAATTTTTTGGGGCAAAACTAATAAAAGGTTGAAAATCACGAAAAAAATAAATATTGCTTCGGCCAAAGATGTAAAAGTTTTGATATTTTTTTTTTTTTTAGTTTTGAAATCAAGTGAATTTTATTTTATTTATGGGTGCCAGACCGGTGCATCGACAATTACTTGATCCAATATTTTAAAGCACTATTTGCTATTTCGAACTCTTCATCTGAGCGATATTAACATTTCACTTTTTCCAGACGCATTGTGAATTAAATCCGATTTATAATTAATAGAAATTTTAGTAATATTAAGTCGTTTACTCCTCTTGGAACAATCATTGTATGCCTTCGCCGCTAGGTTTTCGACTTGTCTCAGCATCCTTATTATAAATAATTGCTATTAATATTAATGATATATTCAAATGTTCTTTTTAACCATTCTGATTCCTTCTGTTCGAAAAAATCATTCTTAAAATTGCAATTTTGCCACTTTTTTCCTGTAGTAATAAAACCTAGGATTTTTTAATCACGTTTAAAATTTTCTTTCTTGATGTTTTCGCAACATGTTGAATAATTATAGTTATTATTTCATATTTTTTTCCGGTCATCAAAATACTCTCCCTTCGTAATTATAGACGTCACTAAAAAAGGCTCTAGTTATAAGAATTGGTTCAAGTTGGTTCTGAAATTCGAATTAGGAACCCTTATACTATTTTACAGTAATGAGTCTCAACCTCTAAAAAGTCCTTAAAAAAATTTTGCCGCTTACCAAACTTTTTATTTAATATTATTATTTTTATTTTTTGGAACACAAGTTGGAAATCCTTCTTATAATCTAAGGATATACACTCACCAAAAAAAGTCTGTAATGGCAACTGAAAATTTTGCTGTTATTACGGGAAATTCTGCTAATTTGAGCCCAGCGGTATTTTTTGCTAATCTTAGCAACACATGTCTGCTGACGTGTAGTACAATGAAATTAGTAGAAAAATTAGTAGCCGCTACTAAATTTTAATAGACTTTTTGTAAAGTGGAATTTAAAATCTGTTTGCTAAAATCAGCAAAAAAATTACTAAATACTATTAATATTAGTACAGTTTTAGATTTTTTTTTTTATCGAGCATCAACAATTTTGATTATATTTTTTAAAAGATGTTTTATACAAAATTAAAAAGAATCAAAGGCTTAAAAATCTTAAAAATTGTTTAAACATAAACGAATTTATCATTTTGTTTTAACTTGGTAATTTCTGTTTTGAAAAATATTTTAGTAAATTTTTTTTACTTTTAAGGTTAAATTTAATTGTTTTTAGATCTGATTTTTAGTACTAAAAAACCCTTTTTAGTGCTATTTTAAGTGGATGTCCTCTTTTTAGACATGAGTCGGTATCTTCACTTCCGATCCCTTTTTTAATCCTATGTAACATTTTAGGGCAATTTAAGTTTGTATGTATAAGTTTAAATTATTAGAAATAACATTTCCTTCAATATCGACTTTTTTTAAAATTAGTAATTTTTTTTGCTAATTTTAGCAAATCGGTTTTCAAAAATTTGTAAAATGATTTCTGAAATTAGCAACGAAAATTTGTAGATATTCTGTGAAAATTCTGTAATTTTTAAAATGTAAATAGCAAAAAGATTTGCTAAATAATAATTTTTTTACTAAAAATCAGTACAAAAATAGTTAAGTGGGATTGAAAACCGTTTACAAATTTTTCTACTAACTTTTTTTTCTGAGTGTAATGTCAGTATAAAATACTTAAAGCCTAAAAACACACATGGATTGCAGCAGATTTTGGTTTTCAATAATGTTGTGTGAACTTAAGTCGTAAAATATTGCTATGCCGATTTGACAAAAAGGTACTATTGCTTCCTTAATAAATATATTTATTCAACACTTAACCCAACTCAGAGAATCTTTATCTTACGAAACCCAAATTTATTTCTACATAAATATTTTTTATGACGTTGGTGAAGACTTAATGATAAAACTAAATTTTCTACTGGTATCTTTCTTTTTTATCTTGTCAAAAATGTATTTCTTTCCTAAACTGTTATTGTTTGTTATTAAACATAGACTGCGGATAATTAACATCGCCATGACGTGAGATAAAACGGCCATTGAATTTCTTGCGCAAAAGAGACTTTGTTTCGTTGGCTATGTGGCAAGTGGCACCATCCTGTTGGAACCACATATCGTCCAGGTCCATATTCTCAATTTCTGTAAACAAAAAGTAAACATCGACGACGAGTCAACGAGATGGCTCTTCTGCCACACTATCACGAACAAGAGCAATGTTTTCCGCAGAACGAACAGGGCGAGCATTCACAGGGGTTTTCACATTTCCTACAGACCCAGTTTGCTGAAATTTGCGCACAATTCTCCCGATTGTGGACACATTTGGTCAAATATGCTGACCAAAAAAATCACGAAGTGCACGAAATGCATTTTGATTTGAACGGCCATTTTCGTAAAAGCTTCAACAGAAATCTATAGAATTGGAATTCTGAAACTTCTGACATTTGCTAAGAGTGTGTGGTGCACCCTGGGTGCCATCACATCTGACTTATCGTTTCTATCTCATAACGCTAGGGACCAAATTGACCAGCTAGTTTAACCTAACCTAACATATAAGTTTTTGTCTGCAGTTTTGTTGTGCCCTACAGTGGTGAAATCTTAGAAAGGGACAACAATTCGGGATGGAAAAAGACCAACTATAGAATGTTGGAAAAATATATTTATGAGAGTCCGGTTATAAATACACTCACCAAAAAAGTCTGTAATGGCATCTGAAAACTTTGCTTTTGTCGCTGGAAATTTTGCTAATTTGAGCCCAGCGGTTTTTTGCTAATCTTAGCAACACATGTCTGCTGACGTGTATTACAATGAAATAAGTAGAAAAATTAGTAGCCGCTACTAAATTTTAGTATACTGTTTGTAAAGTGGAATTTAAAATCTGTTTGCTAAAATCAGCAAAAAAAAAATACTAAATATTAGTACAAAATTTTAAATATATTTTTTTTTATCAAGCATAAATTTTTTTTATTTTTTTTTTATTATAGTTTTTACAAAATTAAAAACAAAATCAAAGGCTTAAAAATTGTTAAAACATAAACGAACTAATAATTTTTTTTATTTGGTAATTTCTGTTTTGAAAAATATATTAGTTATTTTTTTTACTTTTAAGGTAAAATTTTAATTGTTTTTCAGCTGATTTTTAGAACTAAAAAAACTTTTTAGTGCTATTTTAAGTGGATGTCCTATTTTCAGACATGAGTCGGTATATTCACTTCCGATCCGAAATTAGTAAACCGATTTGCTTATAGGTTTTAAAAAAATTGTAAAATGCTTTCTGAAATTAGCAACAAACATTTTTAAATATTCTGTAAAATCACTGTAATTTGTAAAATGTAAATAGCAAAAAGATTTGCTAAATAATAATTTTTTTTACTAAAAATCAGTACAAAAATAGCAAAGTTGGATTGAAAACCTTTTACAAATTTTTCTACTAACTTTTTTTCTGAGTGTAGCCACTTTTTATCTTCATAGTTCTCAGACATCCAGGCAACGAGGGAAAAAACACCGATCACTCGGTGCGAAAGCAAGTCACTCGAATTCGAATCAATTTTCGATCGTGTGTCAAAGTTTGTTACAATTTTCTTTAAAAGTACCAAAAATACTACTAAACTGCTTAAAGATAAAAACAACTCTGTTTATCAGTGATCAGCTGTATATGACAAATGAAATAAAAAAATAATAAACAAATCAAGTTCTATTTAAGAAAGTGTTTATATATGAAAATTTTTGTTATTGATTGGTTGCAGGGGGGATTGTTGTACGGAGGGCTTTACTGTTGCCAGTTGCTGTTGTCTGTTCGGTGTGGTCACTACAGTCCTGTTAGCTCTTGTAAAATAAAAGATGTAAAATAAAAAATGTAAATATGATCTGCTTGTGGCAAACTTAAGCCACAAACAACACACACTTACCTTTTACCACTCAGCAACAGCGTAATACGGAGTGAAACGGAGTTAAGTTTTCTGGTAAAATTTTCCTCCTCTGCGGAAAATTTGTTTGCTCAGGACACCAGAGTCCCTCTGGAAAAATTAGGCCTTTCTTCCATACAAAATACAAGCGTCTTCGGCTGGTCCATTGTTAATTTTTTTGAACTACAATTTAAAGTTCTTAATAAACTATAAATATTTGTATTATTTTGTACTTACCTTTTTTTATCCATTGCTTTTTTACTTTATTTTGTTTTTACAAATATCAAATATATATTCACCCGACAAAAAATAGCAAGTGACTGATTTTGACATTTGTGTTCGCACTGTTCGAAATAGAGAAACCAAATTTTGTATGAAAACAGTTACGTTTTCATTCGACTTGTCGTTCGAGTCATCGTTCGCAACAAGGAGAGTTAGTGAAACCCAGATCAGTTTTCTTTCGCTTAAAAAGCAAACGAACGTGTTCTTTCGAAATAGAGGAACAGGCTATCAATTAAAAAAACCTTTGTTTTTATAGGAGAACGAAAGTTTTGTGTTTATTAAGGTTAGTGTTATATACAGATTTTATTGTATTAGATTAGTATAGGCCTCTTTCCGGTACCAGGGAACAGAATCTTCCATTATCTTCTGGAGATCTCTAGTAGACACAAGAGAGTGGTATCACTAGATACCTTTAGATATTTCTAGTACTTTCGGGACATGGCCTCAGTTTGATATAGATCGTTAATAAGTCAAAAACTTGACAAAATTAAATTTGTGACTAATTTTATAAATTGTGGGCGCTCTGATGTAATGGTTAGCGCGTTAGACGTTACACAGAAGGTTGAGAATTCGATCCCCGGCGACAACAACATCAATTCAGAAATATAATATGTATGTGTTTTCTATTCCTCACAGTGTGAGGAAGGAGGACCTTGTGTGCGATATGTGTGAGGCTCACACATATCCTTCGGTTTTCCCACTTAAAAATATAACAGGGCTATTAACTAAAATGCTTCAACAATTTTCTTTTTTGTTCGAAGATTTATCACCTCGCGCAAATACAGTGTTGCCCTATTTTAAGCCCTTCATTTTTCACCACCTTTCCAAAGAAAGCAACACATTTATTAGTAGGAAGAATTTCTTGTGTTGCTTCTCTTAAAAAAAGTTGTGTTGTATCGAATAAATCAACATTTTTCTTATAAATTTGTATATCTGATAAAAAATTTGCCAGGAAACACAGAAATTGGACTGCTGACGACTGGAAACGTGTAATCCGGTCGGATGAATCTAAGAGAAAAGAAGACTATTTGAAAATTTTACAGACCAATCTTCCCGATTTTGTCGACATGAGCGCATTCCTGAGGAAGAAGTTATATTTTAACAGGATGGCGACCCAAAACACACCTCCAAAATCGTTAAGGAATAGTTAATTGGGAAAAAATTACAATTAATGCAGTGGCCACCGCAAAGTCCCGACATCAATCCAATTAAGAACTTGTGGTCGGTTGGGACAATACCCAACAGCCCCATCGAATTTAAACAAGCTGTGGAAACGTGTGCAGTTGGAGCGGCAGCGTATACCAGATCAAGTTATTCAGAATTTAGTCACAAGTATGGACTAAGTACTAAATATATAAACCATAATTATTATTGCCAAAATTGAGTACATAAGAGTTATTTTAGTTTTTTCTGTGAATTTGTTGCTTTTTAATTTGTTTTAAATACAGTTTTGTTAAGAATTAAAAAATAAAGACAATAAAATAAATTCAAATCGCTTTGTTATTGCTATTTTATGCGCCTATTAGTGCGAGAATTTTAAACATGTACTCATCTCTGCTCCCCACTGTATGATAAAATCTTTCACATCGGTTACATTTATAGTTGTCAAGACCCGGGTTACGAATTCTTCCAAACACGACTTTGTTAAAAACCCGGATTCTGTTTTTTTTTTTAATATTAATTTTGTATTTAATGCTAAAGTAGTTTGCATTGTGTATTTTGTCCGTTTTAACTTCACAGTTACATACATTTGTTTATTGTATCTTTCTTTATTATGCTTTTCTTGGCGGTTGCACCCGCTTTAAACTAAAGCTTAAAGTATATTAAGTTGTTTGTAGTTCATGTGAAAAACTCGATACAAAAAAATATTTTTCACGATAATGACCCTGCGGGAAAAAAGGGGTCAGTTGGAATTGGGACCTGTCCCGGGATATGTTAAAACTGAACCGGTTCCAAAAATACATATCACGAGATAGGTGAAAAGAGGACCGGTTCCTAAAGTACCTATCACGTGACCGGTTTAAAAGTCACGACATGTCCTTTTAGACCAGTCCTGTGACATGTCACAGAGGGCAATTGACCCCCTCCAAGCCCATGTTAAAGTGACCGGTACCGTGACCGGTTCTTATCATAATGAACCGGTCACGTGGGATAGGTACTTTTCCCGCAGGGGAGTTACACGTGAAAATTGTGTAGAATTTGTTTTCACGTAAATTTAATATAGAGGTCTATTAATTGTTCATTGAACAAATGATATTTTGTAAGATTTCTCAGCGTCGTAATTAAAAGCAGACTTCAAGCGTAATGTAAACGCACCTAACATTGGTTTTATAAAGAGGGAACAAAATTTTTTTTTCAATTATTAAAAAATAATTTTATTGATATTTTTCAAGCTTAAAATATTCGAAAAGCCGAATTATTGAATGCGAAAGCACAACTTTCTCTAATATTTCGAAAACCGTCCTTTTTAGAAAACCAGATATATACCAAGTAAATAATAATAAATAATAGATTCAATTCTATCGGCTTGAATCCAAAACATTGATAATTTGATAAGGAATAAAACAGCTCTAGTAATTTTGAAAACAAAATTAGCAAAAACGGGTTTTTAACTGTTAGAAATATTTTTTATAGAGGCAACACTGCATAGTGAACATCGTACAAAGTACCAGAGAGTCGAAATACATCGCCAGATGATCAGGTTGAAGGAAGAGTTGCATAACCATGCGCAAAACACGGAAAAACGAAACGCTTTTTTTAAACGCGTTTTTCTCAATAACTTCTTTTCGGCGCAGAGGTCCCTTTTCGTGGAGCAAGTCACATATACATATATTTTTCTAATGTTTTTATTATGTTAAGAAAACGATTGAAAAAATATAAAAGGCGTTAAATTTAATAAAATAAATGTAATTGATCGGTTTTTAAAAATTTTAGTGTATTTTTGGTTGTTTTCACCCAAATAATATTACGAGGGTGAACATAATTAATAATAGAGGAACTCTAGTTATATTATCATGGTAATTCTGTCATTGTCTCATTTTGTTAATAACTATTTGCGGTTCAATAAATTTATATTTTTCAAATACATAATAATGCATTTTAAATAAATGCATAGTAATGTGTGTGCATTATTTTATGTTTTTTTGTTATTTATTTGCATTTGTCGCATGTCAACAAAAAATAATAATAATCGAAATCAGTGGCGTGCCCAGAGGGCCGGCCCACCAAATTTTTTCCAAAATACAATTATTTTTATACATATATACAAAATAGCTTGTATTTTTTTGTTTCCAATTGATTTTCTTTGCGAGTCCAATTGATTTTTTTGCAAGTCCAATTGCGTTTTACCAGGTTTTACTGAAATTTGTGCAGAAATGAGAAAAATTTGCTTTGAAATAAGGGAAATTTTCTCAGTTTTCTCTCAGTTACCGAACTTTGTAATATGTACAAAATTTTATTTGGCCGCTTCCTTCCAAGAAATCTCTATACTTAGCCTTCCTCTATTATTAATTATGTTCACACTCGTAATATTATTGCATGGTTATGCAACTCTTCCTTCAACCTGATCATCTGGCGATGTATTTCGACTCTCTGGTACTTTGTACGATATTCACTATGCAGTGTTGCCTCTATGAAAAATATTTCTAACAGTTAAAAACCTGTTTTTGCTAATTTTGTTTTCAAAATTACTAGAGCTGTTTTATTCCTTATCAAATTATCAATGTTTTGGATTTAAGCCGATAGAATTTAATCTTCAAGATATTGAGGAAGAGCAGCAACATACAGAAGAACCACCAAAAAAGCGTGTTAGGAGTAAAAAGAGTAAAATTTTGATATTTTTGTAATTTTGTACCTTTGATATTGAACTTTTTTCAAATTTCAAATATTATATATATTATCTGTTTATATCACATTTTTCAATTTTTTCATTAATTATGTTCATCTTTACAGGTGATATAGAGATAGAAACTTGCGGTTTGCGGCATTTAAAAGAGCGTTTTTTTCCAATAAGAATCACTCAAAAAGTAAAAAAAAAATTTCGGCGCAGAGGTCCCTTTTCGTGAAGCAGGTCACATATGAATATATGTAGTTTATTGTTTTGAAATGCTGTATTTTGTGTGGGTATGAGCTGGCTAAAAAAAATCTAAACTATGAAATTTTAAAAATTGTTTACAGAAATTTTAAAATCTTTTGTCAATTTGTATTTAGTTTAGAATTTATTTAGCTATCTCGCAGCGGAATTATTTAAATTGTATATTTTCTTTTAAAACAAAAAAATCGTGCTCCAATTGTATTACTTTTTTTATTTTAAAAGAAAAATATTGGTGTTTCCAATTGCATTACTTTTTTTAATTAAAAATCTGAGGTTCAAATACTACATTAAGTCTTAACTGGTATCCACAAAATTTAAGATTTATTAGTTTATTTTTATATCAAAACATATGTATATAAATTGAAAATATTTAATTACAAACTTAACTTATATAGACTTTCAAAGTAGTTATAGTAGTTAAAAAGTTAGAATTTATAAAAATGCTATGAAGTTTTGGCAATTGTTGGCTTTTCTCTTTTAAATCTAAACAAAAATATTTGTCGTAAAAATATTTGAAATTTTTCTATTTGTAATTTGATAAAATATTAAAAGCAACAAAAGCTATCAAATAAATTATGTGTTTGTTAGTAAATGTAGAGCAGGACATATAATATAAAAGCTATATTTCGTGTTCCGGAGAAGTCCATATATGAAAACAAGCAGTTATAGATATAGAGATATAATCTATATTTATCCTCCTTTATTCGATCTTCAATATTATAATATATTATTACTTAAAATCGAGTTCAAGATCCTTTTATAAAAAATAATAATAATAATTATTTATTATTTCTTTTCCTCCAATATTTCGTCACCACATTGGGTGACTTCTTCAGGGAAATTATATATATATTGTTGAAAAAAATTATATAATTTCCCTGAAGAAGTCACCCAATGTGGTGACGAAATATTGGAGGAAAAGAAATAATAAATAATTATTATTATTATTTTTTATAAAAGGATCTTCAACTCGATTTTAAGTAATAATATATTATAGAGATATAAAAATAAAGCTTTTTTATAAAAAAAAATAGACAAAATTACCTAAAAATGACAATTGAAATTAAAAAAATCCGAAATAAAAGAATACAATTTAAATTCAAAAAATTACAAATAAGAGTCAAAAATTCGCAAACGATACTTCAAAAGATCAATTAAAAAATAACAAAGGCAATTAAAAAAATTATTGAAATTCAACAAATATTTATTTTAATTAATTTTATAAATAACATTTATACTCATTCCAAATGTTTTTGAAACAATCTAAACTTTTTCGATATTGTCTTTGTCATGTTCCATTGATATCTGTGCTGTTTTTATTTTTAAAAATTAAGTTTGGGGTATATTTTGATTTATTAGATTGAGGCTTTTATCATTATGTAAAATAACACCAATTTAAAGAAACAAAAAAATTAGCCCAAATATGATGAAATGAAAAATGACCCCAAAATATGCAAAGCAGTGTTGCTTATGCTCAGCCAGTGGCGTGCCCAGTATTGTTACTAAAAATCACGCGATTTTTGTTAAAAAATTTTCATTTCGTTTTTCGTATTGTTACTAGAAATTTCTATCACTAGAAATTTCTTTACACAAATTTTGACAGCTGGAAGATTCTAGTGTCGTAATAAACTGGAAATAACTAAAATATCTGACTACTCATATAAATACTGGTACTCAGTGACGCAGTAGTTCAGTTTATAATTAAAACGTAGAGTGGAAGAACTAAAGTGTGGCTAACGTTTAGTCTATCTAAATCGTGTACCTAAGGTGTGCTATTAAAGTGTATTTCTGTAATTTTTAGTGCCTGTTATAAATAAATAGAGCTATAAATAATTTCAAACAGTGTTTATTATTTGCAATATAGAAAGAACTCGATTTAAGGTAAATAAATCAACGATTTTATAAAGGGTAAAATCGTAACAATTGTTGTCAGAAGTGGGATTGCAAAATAACACTAGGTCACAAATAACAAACTTTTGTCTGTTATTTGTTTCTAGCATACTTTTTCTCATGGATTTGGACCTACTGAACACGAAAATGAATTTTAAAAATTTTTCTGTCGATTGGTTTGCGAGATACAAATTTTTTAATTTTTTTTTTTTAATTTTTGGAGGTACACTTACTATTTTGAGCATATCTTTAGTCTTCTTTGACCTATTTTATCCTACTACTACTCAAATTAAAGACAATTGAGCCGTCTACAACTTATTCTCAGAAAATTTTCAAATCGGGTTAGTAGTTTTGATGTTGGCGGCTTAAAAAGGTTAAAAAACTGCGTTTTTTTAGTAAAAATGTGGCTGAAAAATTCATATAAAAATTCATATAAAATGTAAAACGCGATGTTAACAGCGATTTTAATTTTTTTACGTATAGCTGACACTTTTCCAAAGAAAATAAGCCCTTACTTAACAAAATCTGATGACAAATGGCCGACTTATTATTTTTTTGGTAAACGACCGAAATTCCGCTATTTCACGATTTTTTGATTTTCATTATTTGCACAGCTTACCTACCCAACGCAAACGAATAAATACATTTGAACTTAATTTAAAATAAACAAATTAGTCTTCGTATATTATTTTTTAATTTATTTACAGCACTACATGCTCAATGTATCGCACAATTAGCTAAACTAACGAAATTAAACTAACTAATTAAATTAAGCAAATCAACGCACAAAAAAATGAGTAAAAACAAAGATATAAGTGTACATTTTATGCCATGTGGAAAAACTGCTGACTTCTTCTTTGTTTTTTGTATTCGCTGCAATCGGTCTCACGTATTAGGGTCCAAATATAGTCACCCATCATAGCCGTGTCATAGTTGCCCTGATAGCGTCGTTCCATAGCCTTCAATTCCTGATGAAAGCGCTCGCCGTGTTCGTCGCTCACGTCTCCTAAATTCTCAGGGAAAAAATCCAAATGAGAATCCAGAAAGTGTATTTTAAGTGACATGTGCACTCCCATGGCTTCATAGTTCTTTACCAGATCCTCAACTATGTCCTTATAATTCGGGCTTTTGTTGTTTCCTAAAAAGTTTTCCACAACAAGCCTGAAGGAATTCCATGCTGCGGCTTCGATGGGTGATAACAGCTTTGGGAATTTTTCATCTTTCAACATTTTTTTTATCTCGGGTCCTGCGAAGACTCCTTCTTTAATTTTTGCCAGCGAAAGGTAAGGGAAAATTGACCGTAAATAGGCAAAAGCTTCACCTTCTTTGTCTAATTTTTTGGCAAAATTTTTAATCAAACCCAATTTTATGTGCAGCGGCGGAAGTATTATATTTTCACGGTTCTCTATTAGTGGTTTGCGCTGAACATTCGCTTCTCCAACTACAGGTTTCGTTCGTACCGGCCATTTTTTTTTTTATATAATGCTGATCATCAGCGCGGCTATTCCAAAGGCACAGAAAACAGCAATGTCGCGTATAGCCTCCTTGGAGTCCACACAGAATGGCCACAACTTTAAGGTCGGCGCATATTTTCCAATTGTATTTCCTATACTCTATGCATTTCAGCAAAATGTCCATAGTTTCATAGTTCTCCTTTGAATGAACCGCATGAGCAATAGGAACAGATGGCTTTTCATTCCCATTATGTAAGAGAACTGCCTTCAAGCTCTCTTTGTTGCTGTCAATAAACAACCTCCATTCGTTGGGGTTGTGAATTTGGTGAAGCTCTTGGAACAAGCCTGAAATGTCGCTGCAAAAACATATTTGGTCTTTCTTTGTATAAAATTTTGCATACTCCTTGTGACGGTTTCTGTACGCTGATACTTTCACTTCTGAAGCCGCAAATCCACACTGTATCATCCGAGACGCAAAAAGTTCGGATTTCTCCTTAGTGAGACCAAAATCGCGCACCCAATCGTTTAGTTCGGCCTGTGACAGTAATTTTCGCTTTGCACCCGGCTCAAATTCGCTTGCATTTGACTCAGACTCTTCTTCTGACGATTCTGCTTTTTGAAGAGATGCACCAGGGCACACTGGATATGGCACATCATGCGAATGTGGTACTGGAAGCGCAAACGATCCCACTTGAGCGTAGTTCCATTTAAAAAATCTTCCTACCCCACTGTTTGTGGTGAGGCAAAAATAACAGTCTGTGGAATGGCATAGCGGCTTTTTCCACATCATTGGTGTATCGAATTTCATATGGCGGCTAAAATTAAAATAAATTACTATATTCGCTATGTATAATGTGTTTAAATAAAAATTCTTACCTTCCGCCAGCTGCCCAGTTGGTTAAGATTATATAGCAAAGATCACACAGCGACTTAGGTGTCCATGGTTCTGTGATATTTGGTGAAATACCAAAATAATTCAAATAGTGCAATTGTACTGCTGGAGTAAACTTGTGTGCGTGATTTTTTTTTATAAACTGGCCACAAACATTGCAGAAATTGTCTGGATCGTTCAAACACTCGAACACACGTAGTCTTTTACTCATTGTCTTCCTTGCGTTTTCTAAATATTAACTTCTTTACACTTTCACAGACAGTTTTGAAATGCAATTGATAACCGTGTCTCCTTATGTTTAAATATGTATGAGCATGTAGTGCTGTAAATAAATTAAAAAAAAATATACGAAGACTACTTTGTTTATTTTAAATTAAGTTCAAATGTATTTATTCGTTTGCGTTGGGTAGGTAAGCTGTGCAAATAATGAAAATCAAAAAATCGTGAAATAGCGGAATTTCGGTCGTTTACCAAAAAAATAATAAGTCGGCCATTTGTCATCAGATTTTGTTAAGTAAGGGCTTATTTTCTTTGGAAAAGTGTCAGCTATACGTAAAAAAATTAAAATCGCTGTTAACATCGCGTTTTACATTTTATATGAATTTTTATATGAATTTTTCAGCCACATTTTTACTAAAAAAACGCAGTTTTTTAACCTTTTTAAGCCGCCAACATCAAAACTACTAACCCGATTTGAAAATTTTCTGAGAATAAGTTGTAGACGGCTCAATTGTCTTTAATTTGAGTAGTAGTAGGATAAAATAGGTCAAAGAAGACTAAAGATATGCTCAAAAAAGTAAGTGTACCTCCAAAAATTAAAAAAAAAAATTAAAAAATTTGTATCTCGCAAACCAATCGACAGAAAAATTTTTAAAATTCATTTTCGTGTTCAGTAGGTCCAAATCCATGAGAAAAAGTATGCTAGAACCAAATAACAAAATGGCTGTTGCCTAGTGTAATAAGCAGTCATGAAATTGGAGGAGTTTGAAGTGGAGCAACTCAAGAAGGAGTTGAGTAAGTTGGAGCTACCGACAGCAGTTAATAAGACAGAATTTCAAAAACGGCTGATAGAGGAATTCGAGCGGCGTAAGATTGACATATCGGCTTACAAATTTGACGAAAAAGAAGCAATAGAGGTTAGTACCCGTAAAACGGAAGCTAATATGGAGTTAAGCGCGATGTTTGCTGCTATGATGGAAAACAACAAGAAATTGCTAGAAACTTCAAGAGCAGACAATGAGAAACTGTTTACTAAAATGGAAATGAAACTGCTAGAAACTTCTAGAACAGACAACATGAAAATGTTAGAAGCTTCTAGAGCAGACATCGAGAAACTGTTAGCTAAGATAGAGACTCCGAGGGCAGATAACGAGAAAATGTTTGCTAAGATGGAAGAAAAACTTCAGGAAACTTCTAAAGCAATTAACGAAAAAATTTCTGTTGTTGAAAAACGAGTTTCTGACTTAGAGCATGACGTTGAGAAAAAAATAGAAGATCTAGAAAATAAAGTAAATAATCTCCAATGTCAAGAGGGTCCAGTACGAATTATTCAGAAAGTTCTGGTAGAGCAAAGTCCCCTACTTTTGATGGCAGCATACCTTTTAATGTTTTTAAGTTCCAGTTCGAGACAATTCGAGGGTTTACTAACGCAACCACGTAACTCGATTTTTTACGATTTTGTGTTTTAACCGGAAATCAAATCTATAAATACTGTTGCATAATTCTGCAAAGTTATAGATACAAATATTTCTTAGTTTTTTTTTTATTTAACAAAATGCAAACTCGTATCTCAACTCACGAAAATTTGTCATGCGCAACCTCGTATCTTAAACTAAAAGTTGGCGCACAGGGAATTGTATATGATTTACCTTGAAAGTGGTTATGATTTCAAAAATTTGTAACCAAAAAATTGTTACCAATGTGCAGCGGCAGTACACTGCGTTAATCGGGTTTAAGCTTTACTTTGAAAAATAGATAAATGTGGCATTACTGATGTTATTGCTTTTATTGAATATACTCATTGTCACGTCAATACAGTTATTATTTTAACTGAGTAAAAATACTTAAATAATATTTTTTTTATTATATACAGTTAAAAATTATATTTCGGTAAGTAACAAAAATAAACAAAAAGTGATAGAAGTCACACAAATAGGTAGGAATTAGCTATTTGTGTGACTTTTATCGACATTTAATTCCTAACACATTTTACAGAGTATGTCGCCAAAAGAGCTTATGAACAGAAAAAAATCAAGAGAAAAGAAAAAAGTCGACGATGAATATAATAACTATGAAAATAATTTGAATGACATTCAATATGATCAAACAGCTATGGTGCTTGATGAAACATCTGGGACTTTCATTCCTGTTAAATGTACTCCAGTTGATGATGCAGAAGAACATTTCGATTCTAGTTTGTTTGTAAATATGCATTTAGATGAAACTACGGGACTTTTCGTTGAAGATTTAGATAAATCGTTTTCATCTCATGCTTCTTCAGATGTTTTATTGCAAAACCAAAGTGAAAATGAACAAAATGATTTAAGTCCATCACGTCCATCAAAAATTACTTTAAGTGAACATTCAGGAATTGTTAAAAAAAAAAGAACTTGTAAGAATCAGGGTAATATAAATGATTGGGAACGAAATAAAGTGAAGAAAGCTCGTGAAAGAGGCAAGGCTTATTTTAGCTTAAATAGAAAAAAGGATGATAAACGTTCACTTATTATGAGAAGTGAACGAAAAATAAAGCCAGGATGTACGTCGAAAAAATGTGCTGCTAGTCAAATCAAAAAATGTAATGAGATTCCTGAAAAAACAAGAAAAAAATTGTTTAATTCATTCTGGAATGATTTAAATTGGGACCAAAAGCAGTCTTACATTATTTCTCTTGTTACGAAAGAAACAATTAACCGAAAAATTAAAAATATTATATCGCGACGAAATTTTACTTTTAAATATTATCTTGTTGTTAATAACAAACGATTATTAGTATGTAAAAAAATGTTCCTCACTACTTTAGGTTTGGGTGAGTCTCAAGTCTTGAATTGGGTTAGAAAAAGTAGTGACAATGGTTTATTAAAAAAAAAAAAAAATTAAAGAGTGCAAGGAAAGACTCCAAAATAATTAAACAAAAAAACTTACATGTACACGACTTCTTAAACAAATTGCCCAAAATGGAATCACACTACTGTCGCAAAGATACTGCTAAATTGTATTTAGATAATTTATATAAATCTGCTAAAGATGTTTACCGTGATTACTTGAAATGTATGAAAGAATGTAATATTCCAGCTAATGAAAGAGCTTGCTATAGGTTTTTAGTTAGTAAAATGCAGTCGATGAATATAGGCATTTTTCAAACTCGAAAAGACCTTTGTGATATTTGTTTTGCTTTTAAAAATAAGAATATATCTGAAGACGAGTATAATAATCATATAAACGAAAAAAATCGTGCCAGAGATGAAAAAAATAATGATAAAATGAAAGCTATTGCTGGAGAAATAAAGGCATTCACTGTAGATGTCCAAGCTGTGCAAATGATACCATATTTACCCGCAGGTGCTCTTTATTTTAAACAAAAATTGAAATGTCATCAGTTTACAGTATACAACATAGCTAATGGTGATGTATTATGTTATGTATGGCACGAGGGTGAAGGCGGAATGGACGGAAACGTTTTTGCGTCTTGTTTGATTGATTTTTTAAAAACTGAAGTTGAGCTTACTACGCCCATCGTATTTTACAGCGATGGTTGTAGTGCCCACAACCGTAATGTAACCATAGCTAACTCTTTATTTCAATTTGCGGCTAAAAACAATACCGAGATCTATCAAAAATATTTAGTTAAGGGTCACACCCAAATGGAATGTGATTCTGTTCATTCTGCTATCGAAAGACGTAAGAAAGACCGAGAATTGTATGTGCCTTGTAACTTTGTAAAAATCATTGAAGAATCACGACAGAAAAAACCGTACAAAGTTAAGTATCTTGATCATACTTTTTTCAAAAATTATTCTGATTTGAAGTTTTTTAAATCAATTCGGCCTGGAATTAAAGCAGGATCTCCTACTGTGTTACAGCTAAGAGGATTGAAATACTGCGCTGATAAGTTAATGTTTAAATTATCTTTTGATAATGAATGGGAAATTCTTCCTCAACGGTTAAACAGTAAATATTCTATTGACACCGAAGTTAAAGAGCTATATTTGGAAGAAATTCCAATAACTTGTCAAAAGTACAAAGACTTGCAGTCTCTAAAACCATTACTTCCGAAGGATCATCATACTTTTTATGATAATTTAAAATACATCAGTGAAAAATAAACATATGTATTTTCTTTTATAATACTAAATATTATTTACTAACATTTTATATTTTTTTAATAATATTACTTTACTATAAATAAGACAAAAAGATCTCAAAAAAAACTTTTGAAAAGTATTCTTTTGTTATAATTACCAAAAAGGAAAAATAATAAGTTTACTAATAATATTGTTATATGATAAAAAAATAATTCATGGAGTTATTAATATGTTCCTGAAATAAAATAATTCAAAAACGGTCATTAATTTGTTCTTATTTAGGAAAAACGCAATCACGTATGTTACGCTTTTGAACAATTTTTCAGTGCAGCAAACACGTATCTCAAAAAACGGTCGAAAAAATAATGGTTAAATATTTTTATCATTGCATTTGCCTTGAAAATTAATCGAAAATGTCATTGCCTTCAAGATTAAGAAAAAAAATTTTTTTTTTAAAGTCAGAATTTTATTTTAAAATGTTTTTTGTCTCTCCTGAAAAGTAGTGATTTCTGAGATACGAGGTTGCGTTAGTAAACCCTCGAATTGCCGCCAGAAATATGTGGAACATCGAAGAAAAAGCTATAGAGTTGATTCTGGCCTTAAAAGGAAACGCAGCGGAAATTCTAGAAAGTATGCCAATCACCTGCAGAAATAATTATGACGACATAATGGTGGCACTGCAGCGAAAGTATGGTGGCGAACACAAAAAGAAAATTTACCGAATGGAACTTAGAGGTAGACTTCAGAAAGCAAATGAGTCGTTGCAAGATTTTGCAACAGAAATTGAACGGCTGGTGCAGTTGACTTATCCGGGCGAAAATCATCCATTCTTAGATCAGTTCAAAATTGAAGCATTTGTGAATGGAATTCGGGATTCTGATGTGAGACATGCGGTGTGTGCTACGCAGAATTCGACTTTCGCTGAAACTGTCTCATTCGCGCTGGCCCAAGAGACTGCGAAGGTGATTTCCAAGCCACAAATATTCAAGGTGCGTAACCTCGAAGTAACTTCTAAAAAGGATATAAGCACAAAGTTAACAGATGCAGTTATGAAGGCATTAGGTGAAAAGCGAAGCAAACCGAGGGATAAATGCTACAACTGCGGTAAAGTGGGACACTTTCAGCGAAACTGCAAAGCATCCAGAAAAAGCCTTCGAGCCGATCAGCAATCACCTCAAGAGTCACCGTTAAACTAAAAAGAGCTAGCACTACGGGGCATGAGCTAGCTCCCACAACCTATGGCCCCACAATCTCCATATCAGTAATACAGCAGGGGAAAAGCAATCTTACTGCTTATGGGTGCATTAACGGACAAAAGCACATTTTAACTATAGATACAGGAGCATCACAGTCCATCATCAGGCCTGATATAATTAGAAAGGAGAGCAGGCTTCTGTCTACGGTAAGGTTAATGTGAAACTAACAATTGCCAACATAAGCGTCAGTCACGTATTTATTGTTGCCGATATTGTGGACGAAGTAATTATTGGTGCAGATGTTATGATTTGTCACGGCATTAACCTGCATATGGGGCAAAAAGTTATGATTTGGCTGAATGTTGAAAACCCCTTTGTGTTGGATATGAACGCGAGGATCAGGTAAGAAAGCTAGTTACCATCAGCGACCAAAAACTACCAGCACGGGCAGAAACTTTAGTATGGGTGCGTATGGAGGGAGATTGTGAGGACCCTTTAACAGCGAAAGCCCTCGTAAAAACCAGCAAAGACAAAAGAGTTCCTGTAAGAATACTGAACCTATCAAATTCTGAAGAAGTTGTCCGAGCGAACTCTGAAATAGCCAAATGTACTGCGCCAGCAGCAATAATCAGTTGCGAAAAGAACTTGGAACCTTCCAGTGCGTCCGTTGAAGACCGAGAGATGCTGGCAGAATATGTGGAAAAATGGGTGAAAGAACTGGCGCCGCCTTATAGAAATAAAGCCAAACAGCTAATCAGGAAATACAGCTATGTCTTCGCCATGAAAACCCAAAGCCAAGGAAGAACGGCGATTGTGAAACACCGAATAAATACTGGTGAAGCGAGGCCAATAAAGCAGGCGCCCAGAAGTATTCCTCTAGCAAAACGAAATGAAGTAAAGGAGTTAGTCAACGAAATGGAGCGTAGTGGATTAATCGAACCATCTTCTAGCCCATGGAGCTCGCCTATAGTTTTAGTTAAGAAAAATGATGGCAGCACCCGATTCTGTGTTGATTACAGAAAACTAAACGATATCACTAAGAAGGACAGCTTTCCACTACCGAGAATTGACGACACTCTAGACACGCAGGAACCAAATGGTTCTCCACATTGGACTTGCAAAGTGGTTATTGGCAAGTAGAAATTTGTGACCAAGACAAGGAGAAAACTGCCTTTAGCACAGGTGACGGATTATGGCAGTTTAATGTGATGCCCTTTAGACTCTGCAATGCTCCAGCAACATTTGAGCGGTTAATGGAGAATGTGCTGAAAGGACTCCACTGCCTATTGTACCTTGATGACATAATTGTCATGGGAAAAACTTTCAATGAACACCTGAAGAACTAAGCAGAAATTTTAAGGCGGATATCTGCGGCTGGACTCAAGGTAAGCGCAAAGAAATGTACACTGTTTCAGAGGGAAGTCAAGTATTTGGGCAACGCGTAACTGCAGAGGGTATATCAACCGATGAAGATAAGATTCGGGCTGTAAAAGATTGGCCTCGCCCGAAAAATCTGCACGAGTTGCGCAGCTTTCTAGGCCTCTGCACATACTACCATTTGTACCAAACTTTGCCAGTGTGGCTGCGAGCATGAGCTGACTAAGAAGCCGCGACCATTTCATTGGGGAGAAGCCCAAAAACAAGCATTCCTAAGGCTCAAGGAGTTATTATGTACGATTCTTGGATATCCTGTGGCCGGGGAAAAATTTGTGCTGGATAGCGATGCAAGCGGATGCGGAATAGGAGGTGTGCTTTCGCAGGTGATCAATGGAACCGAAAAAGTTATAGGCTATAACAGTCGAGTACTTTCGAAGCCTGAAAGAAACTACTGCGTAACGCGACGGGACCTCTTGGCGGCGGTAGAATGTGTAAAGCACTACCACAAGTATCTGTATGGTCAGCACTTTCAACTAAGAACCGACCATTTAGCACTCAGGTGGCTGCTGCAATTTAAACAACCAGAAGGGCAGATAGCTCGTTGGATTGAACGACTTCAAAGCTATGATTTCAGCATCAAGCACAGGAAAGGCATAAAGCATTGCAATGCGGACGCCCCTGCAATTTAGAGTACAAACATTGTTCGAGGGCTGAAGAAAAAGAGTGCATCGTTGATATAAGACTAACGCATATTGAGTCAAGTGAAGGCTGGTCAGCGGCGCAACAAAATGACCCCATATTGTCAAAAATTATGTCAGCCAAAGCAGAGGACAGGAGGCCCACCGGTGAACAAATATCAGCTGAAAGTCCGCTAATGAAGGCGTATTGGGCCCAGTGGAACAGTCTATGAGTAATTCCAAGTCAGGGTGATGGTACTTGGTCAGTATAGTAAAACCCTCAAAGGGTTTGGCGTTCGTATGTGTCAGTTTTTTTATGACCTTTTAAATTTTTTCCTTATCTTGATGTTTTTTCGCTTAGTTGTAACATTTTGGCAAAAACGTAGTTTAACATAACTCGAGAACCACTTGTCCGATTTTGATGAAACAAATTTAGAAAAATTAAGAATTACAATTTCTCTAATCTGTTTCTATACCGTTTTCCTATATGTGCAACATTTTCGAAGTTAAAAATGAATGTATGAAGGGAAAAAGTATTTTTTGCCTAAAAATTTAAATATTTTTTTTTTTAAATTCATAAAAAATCCAAAATGGAAAAAAGTGCCAAAACTAATTACTTTCGCGTAAAGTCACATAACTCATGAGCAAAAAAAAGGCATAGATCATGAAAATCGATGCACGCGTTTCTCATTTATTCACAATTAGGTAAATGTATGAATTTCAAAAATTTGCTCCAGATATGCACAACATTATTTGGAGAAAACATTGACACTCACAAGCCGAACTCTCTCATATTTTTCTACTGTACTAAAAGAGAAATATTGATGTGGCAACACTGGCTCTGTAATGTTCACATAAAACATGCATTGTCATTATACTTCTTCTCTTTCTCACACTGGTTCTGTGATTTTTGTCATTTAACAAGTGCCGACGAACGCGAACAGTAAAAGTGATTTTTCTCCAGTTTTTTAAAAGTGAACCAAACTGAACAGAATGTGGCACTGTGCAAGCCAGATATAAATAGCTTTTGCTACTGCTGTGGTCAATATGTCTCAACACATAAAAAAAGGGGAAATTTCAGTACTGATTTTGTTCAAACATACGAGATGTACTTCAACCAAAATGTTATAGTGAACGAAAATTGGGTACCAAATATAGTGTGTAAAAGCTGCTACAACCTTCTAATGGATTGGAAAAATAGAAGACGTGAAAGTATGCCATTCGGTATCCCAATGACTTAGACTAATCCTGGCGAAGGTCACAATCCATTGAATTGCTATGCATGTGCGAATAAAGGAGCCGCAAAAAGGATAAGAAAATCGTATAATTACGTTGGTGTTGCAAGTGCCGCAACACCATTGCCTCATTCGGACCACATTCCTGTGCCAAAAGCTTCTAGCCCAGATATTTTCTCTTCTACGACTGCTCCGACATATCATGCACGTGATGATCCCCCATATGAGCCATCAGTATCCAATGAGCCAATTTTAATAAATCAAAATAAGCTTGATTCAATTGTTGCCAAGTTTGAATTAACACAGCATAAATCGGAAGAGCTGGCTTCCATTTTGAAATCAAACAATTTGACGGTACCCGGTGTGAAAGTCACAGCTTATCGAAGTCGTCAGGCAACACTCCAAAGTTTATTCCTTGTGAATGATGAAAAAACTTCTGCATATTGCCCGGATGTAGGAAAATTGATGGACGCAATGGAAATAAAATATGAAGCAGATGACTGGAGATTATTTATTGACAGTTCAAAACTCAGCTTGAAGGCGGTTTAACTGCATAAGACCAATAAAAAACCTTCAGTTCCAATCGCCTATAGTACAGAAACGAAAGAAACACTGGAAAATATTTTAAAAATGGTTAACTACGCCAAACATATGCTGCGATTTAAAAGTTGTAGCAATGCTTTGCGGTCTTCATAGCGGCTATATAAAATATATGTGCTTTTTGTGCGATTGGGACACACGATTTTCCGGTGACCAATATGCATGCCACGGATGAAAACTCAGAGAGCACAGCAGGTTACAAACGGCCAATATTATTCGTGAGCCTCTAGTGCCGAAGGAGAAGATATTGCTGCCTCCACTGCATATTAAACTTGGAATTGTTAAGAATTTTATCAAAACTATCGCCAAAAGAGATGAAGTTTTCTTGTGTTTGAAACTAATTTACCCGAGACTCAGCGAAAGTAAAATTAAAGAAGGCAAGTTATAATATCACATTTATTTCCCATGATTTTCCATCTTCACAAATTAATTTTTTCCAATCAGGCGTAGTAAATGGTCCAGATATACGAAAGCTGATTAAAAGTGACGCATTCAACAATATTTTGATTGACGCTGAATTGAATGCATGGCAGGCAATCAAAGTAGTAATAGAAGGCTTGTTGGGAAAGCATCGTTCTAACAACTACGATGTTTCTGTCGCAAGGATGTTAAGAGCATTCTCGGAAATTGGTGTCCACATGTCCTTGAAATCCATTATTTACATCATCATCTGGACTACTTCAGCAAACAATTGGCTACCGAATCTGATGAACAAGGTGAACGCTATCATCAAGTTGCTATGCCATTTGAAATGAGGTAATACTGATTTTTTTAATTTTAATAAAACAAAAACTTTCAGATATAGAGGCAAAAAGTCGCCGAGTGCAATAATTGCGCGAAATTTGCTGGTGGAGTAAGCTTGTGTGGCAAGACAAGGATGATCTTGATGATAAAGAATTTTCAGGAGATGCAGAAGGGCCAACAGTGGAGTCACACATTGACATTATGTGTGGTTCAGAAACTGATGATAGCGATGAATGCGTGGCATTCATCGCTATCGATGAATGCGTGGCATTCATTGCCATCGAAAAAGTCTAGGCAATATTCATTAAAATAAATAAAAATAAATAAATAAAATAAAAAATTATAAAAATGTTTACTTAATTTTTTTAGTAGTTTATGGCCAGAAGTCTGGATTTATTGGGGAAAATTTATAAAAAAGGCGATAAATGACACTTTTTTGAATAAAAACAAATATCAATATTCTTGTCAAAATGGGATACCTTCACTTAATTGTAAATAAAAGCAGAACGCGTTAATCGATTTCTATGATCTATGTCGCATTTTGTTTATAGGTTATGTGACTTTACATGAAATTAATAACACTTGATCCTTTTTTCCGTTTTGGATTTTTTATGAATTTGAAAAAAAAAAATTTAATTTTTAGGCAAAAAAATATTTTTTTTTCTCCACAAATTTAATTTTACGGCCAAAACTGTTGATTATAAAGACAAACGTTATATGAACGGATTAAAGAAATTGTAATTATTTTAGCAAAATCGGACAAGTGGTTCTCGAGTTATGTTAAACTACGTTTTTGCCAAACTGTTACAACTAAGCGAAAAAACATCAAGATAAGGAAAAAATTTAAAAGGTCATAAAAAAAAACTGACACATACGAACGCCAATCCCTTTGAGGGTTTTACTATACTGACCTAGTACCATCACCCTGACTTGGAATTTCTCACCCCCCAGACAATAATTCCAAAAATGTTCCATAGTGTAATAAGCGCATTTGTGAACAACTGGGTGTGCGGCTACGGTGTTCCATTAGAATTACACTCTGACCAGGGAAGGAATTTTGAATCTGCTATCTTCAAGGAAATGTGTGAGTTGTATGGAATAAGAAAGACAAGAACCACCCCGCTGCATCCACAATCTGATGGTATGGTCGAGAGATTCAATCGCACTTTAGAGGAATACTTAAGAAAAGTGGTCAGTACTCATCAGAAGGACTGGGACGAACACATCCCCAAATTTTTGCTGGCATATAGATCGGCTGTTCACGATTCCACCTCCCGGACACCTGCAAAAATTATTTTCGGGACGGAACTTAATTGCCTGGCGATTTGGAATTTGGTGTTGAGCCCGCCGCTATGGATAAAGACAACGACAACGCTTCCCGGGAACAAGAAGACCTTAACGAACTTCATGAGTTTGTGCGCAATCGAATTAAAATAGTCAGCGATAAGATGAAAGCGAGGTACGATCGAGCAGCGAATTCTGAAGGATTTAATGAGGGCGAGTTGGTTCTGCTGTTTAACCCGCAACGAAAGAAAGGATTATCTCCCAAACTACAAACGCATTGGGGCGGACCCTATAGAGTAATTAAAAGATTGAATGATGTGGTATACAGAATACAGAAAGATCAGAGCCCAAGATCCAAAATGAAGGTTGTTCATCTAGAACGACTAGCCAACTATGGAAAAGGAATATCTATGTCTGTTCGGGACGAACAGGCTTAAGTGGGCGGCAGTGTTACAAGAAATTTCTTTACACAAATTTTGACAGCTGGAAGATTCTAGTGTCGTAATAAACTGGAAATAACTAGAATACCTGACTACTCATATAAATACTGGTACTCAGTGACGCAGTAGTTCAGTTGATAAGTAAAACGCAGAGTGTGAAGAACTAAAGTGTGGCTAACGTTTAGTCTATCTAAATCGTGTAAATAAAGTGTGCTGTTAGAGTGTATTTCTGTAATTTTAAGTGACGATTATAAATAAATAGAGCTATAAATAATTTCAAACAGTGTTTATTATTTGCAGTATTGACAGTACTCGATTTATTTAAAAGGAAAATAAATCAACGATTTTATAAAGGGTAAAATCGTAACAGTATATTAATAGTTGTAGAAGTTGCCGCAGGCGAAAATTTTGTTTTTCATACACTAGGAACAAATATAATTCTTAAGAAATTTCAAAATTGCCAAACTCTAAGACGCAATGTCATAGAAAACTATTCGCTCTAAAATTTTATAAGATCGTAGGGTGCTGCAAAAACCGCATATCGCAAATTTAATAAGAACTGGCTGGGAGGAGACACTCATGGATGGAGAGAAGAAATTCACTTAATTTTTTAACTATTTTGAAAGGCAGTGGTTGCGCATCACTTAATATTTGATTTATGTAAAATGATTTTTTTTTTCTAATTCTTTAAACTATTTCAATTTAGGTTGGCCCAAGTAACTTTAATGTTTAGAAGGAGTACATTCGGATGTTATTAGTTCAATGCAATATAAATGCGTATAATGCTGTGCAAAAGCAATATTTATTTGCTTTGCATATTTTGGGATCATTTTTCATTTCATTATATTTGGGGTAATTTTTTATTTCTTGAAATTGTTGTTATATTACATAATGAATAAATGCCTCAATATAAACAATGAAAATTGCCCAAAACTTAATTTTGGGAATAATTTTCATTTGGTTGGGGTAATTTTTCATTAATTCATTAATTCATTATTTAATTTTTCATTTCATTTTACCAACAATTTTCATTATGAAATTTCGCCCCAAAATATGGGGATTAATTATATTTTAAGATTGAGGTCATATTTCTTTGGCCATTTTGCACAACGCTACCGTGAACTACATAAAAAATAAAAACAAAAGACAACAGATATCATGGGAACGTGAAATAGCCATGTGCAAATTTTTACTCAAATTCAAAAACCTTTTCAAAAACGATTAGATTGTTTCAAAAACTTTTGGAATGACTCCAAATGTAATTTATAAAATAAAATAAAATAAATATTTGTTGAATTTCAATAATTTTTTTATTTGTTGAGTTTCAATATTTTTTTTATTTGCGTTTGTAATTTTTTAATTTTTGTTGATCTTTTTAAGTATCGATTGCGAATTTTTGAATTTAAATTGCGTTCTTTCATTTAGGATTTTTTTAATTTCAATTGTCATTTTTGGGCATTTTTTATTTTTTTATAAATAAGCTTTATTTTTTATCTCTATATATATTACTACTTGTTTTCATATATAGATTTCAACGGAACACGAAATATAGCATTTATATTATATGCCCTGCACTACTTTTACTAACAAATACATAACTTATTTGTAAGCTTTGATTGTTTTTAATATTGTATGAAGTTACAAATAGAAAGATTTCAAACACTTTTATGACAAATATGACAAAAAGCCAAGACTTGGCAGCATTTTTATAAAATCTTACATTTTAACTACTATAACTACTTTAAAAGTCTATATAAGTGTTGTTAATTAAATATTTTCAATTTTAAATGCATATGTTTTGATATAAAAATAAACACATAAATCTGAAATTTTTGGGATTCCAGTTAAAACTTAATATGGTATTTGAATCTCAGATTTTTAGTTAAAAAAAAAGTAATACAAATGGAAACACGAATATTTTTGTTTTAAAAGAAAATATACAAATTAAGTAATTCCACTTAAGACCTGTGCGAGGTATCTAAATAAATTCTAAACTAACAATAAAAAAATTTTTAAAAAATTTTATACAAATTTGGATACCTGAATTTAGTTTAGATTTGATTGAGCCAGCTCATACCCACACAAAATAAAACATTTAAAAGCAATAAACTGCATTTAATTTTTTCTAACGTTTCTATTATTTTGTTTTTTTCTGATTTTTAAAACCCAATATTGAGTAATAGCAGATAAGGATAATCAACGTGTAAATCAACAGTTAATTACTCTTTTTAAGAAATCGTTCGAAAAAAGATAAAATGCGTTATATTAAATAAATAGGGCAATTGATCGGCTTTTAAATACTTAAGTGTATTTTTAGTTGTTTTTACCCAAATTATATTACGAGTGTGGAAAGAATTAATAATAGAGGAAGGATAAATATAGAATTCTAATTGAAAGAAATGGCCAAATAAAATTTTGTACATATTACAAGGTTAGGTAACTAAGAGAAAATTGAAAAAATTTTCCTGATTTCAAAACAAATTTTTTCCCATTTCTGCACAAATTTCAGCAAAATCTGGTAAAACCCAATTGGACTTGCAAAAAAATGAATTGGTCTTGCAAAGAAAATCAAACGGAAACAAAAAAACGTATACTAAACATAGTGAAATTGTATTTTGGAAATGATTTCGGGGTGCTCAGCATTACTTGGGCCTACCTAAATTGAAATATTTTAAAGAATTAGAATAAAAACCATTTTATATAAATCAAATATTTTAGTGATGCGCGATGACTGCCTTTCAAAATAGTTCAAATATTAATTAAATTACTGCTCTCCGCCATAAATTTCCTATATGCGGTTTTTGCAGCATCCGACGATCTTATAAAATTTAGAGCGAATGGTTTTCTGTGACATTACGTTTTAGAGCTTGACAATTTTGAAACATGTTTAGATATATATTTGTTCTTAATGTATGAAAAACAAAATTTTCCCCTGCGGCGCCGACTTCTATAACACTATGGAACATTTTTGGGATTATTGTCTGGGGGGTGAGAAATTCCAAGTCAGGGTGATGGTACTAGGTCAGTATAGTAAAACCCTCAAAGGGTTTGGCGTTCGTATGTGTCAGTTTTTTTTATGACCTTTTAAATTTTTTCCTTATCTTGATGTTTTTTCGCTTAGTTGTAACATTTTGGCAAAAACGTAGTTTAACATAACTCGAGAACCACTTGTCAGATTTTGCTAAAACAATTACAATTTCTTTAATCCGTTCATTTGTCTTTATAATCAACAGTTTTGCCGGTAAAAATAAATTTGTGGAGACAAAAAAATATTTTTTTGCCTAAAAATTAAATTTTTTTTTTTAAATTCATAAAAAATCCAAAACGGAAAAAAGGATCAAGTGTTATTAATTTCTTGTAAAGTCACATAACCTATAAACAAAATGCGACATAGATCATAGAAATCGATTAACGCGTTCTGCTTTTATTTACAATTAAGTGAAGGTATCCCATTTTGACAAGAATATTGATATTTGTTTTTATTCAAAAAAGTGTCATTTATCGCCTTTTTTATAAATTTTCCCCAATAAATCCAGACTTCTGGCCATAAACTACTAAAAAAATTAATTAAACATTTTTATAATTTTTTATTTTTATTTTATTTATTTATTTTTATTTATTTTAATAAATATTGCCTAGACTTTTTCGATGGTGGTTGTTCGGAACCAGTGGCATCGCATTCATCGCTATCATCAGTTTCTGAACCACACATAATGTCAATGTGTGACTCCACTGTTGGCCCTTCTGCATCTCCTGAAAATTCTTTATCATCAAGATCATCCTTGTCTTGCCACACAAGCTTACTCCACCAGCAAATTTCGCGCAATTATTGCACTCGGCGACTTTTTGCCTCTATATCTGAAAGTTTTTGTTTTATTAAAATGAGTTTGAAAAAATAAAAAATCAGTATTACCTCATTTCAAATGGCATAGCAACTTGATGATAGCGTTCACCTTGTTCATCAGATTCGGTAGCCAATTGTTTGCTGAAGTAGTCCAGATGATGATGTAAATAATGGATTTCAAGGACATGTGGACACGATGCTTTCCCAACAAGCCTTCTATTACTTCTTTGATTGCCTGCCATGCATTCAATTCAGCGTCAATCAAAATATTGTTGAATGCGTCACTTTTAATCAGCTTTCGTATATCTGGACCATTTACTACGCCTGATTGGAAAAAATTAATTTGTTAAGATGGAAAATCATGGGAAATGAATGTGATATTATAACTTACCTTCTTTAATTTTACTTTCGCTGAGTCTCGGGTAAATTAGTTTCAAACACAAGAAAACTTCATCTCTTTTGGCGACAGTTTTGATAAAATTCTTAACAATTCCAAGTTTAATATGCAGTGGAGGCAGCAATATCTTCTCTTTCGGCACTAGAGGCTCACGAATAATATTGGCCGTTTGTAACCTGCTGTGCTCTCTGAGTTTCCATCCGTGGCATGCATATTGGTCACCGGAAAATCGTGTGTCCCAATCGCACAAAAAGCACATATATTTTATATAGCCGCTTTGAAGACCGCAAAGCATTGCTACAACTTTTAAATCGCAGCATATGTTTGGCGTAGTTAACCATTTTTAAAATATTTTCCAGTGTTTCTTTCGTTTCTGTACTATAGGCGATTGGAACTGAAGGTTTTTTATTGGTCTTATGCAGTAAAACCGCCTTCAAGCTGAATTTTGAACTGTCAATAAATAATCTCCAGTCATCTGCTTCATATTTTATTTCCATTGCGTCCATCAATTTTCCTACATCCGGGCAATATGCAGAAGTTTTTTCATCATTCACAAGTAATAAACTTTGGAGTGTTGCCTGACGACTTCGATAAGCTGTGACTTTCACACTGACAAATTGTTTGATTTCAAAATGGAAGCCAGCTCTTCCGATTTATGCTGTGTTAATTCCAACTTGGCAACAATTGAATCAAGCTTATTTTGATTTATTAAAATTGGCTCATTGGATACTGATGGCTCATATGGGGGATCATCACGTGCATGATATGTCGGAGCAGTCGTAGAAGAGAAAATATCTGGGCTAGAAGCTTTTGGCACAGGAATGTGGTCCGAATGAGGCAATGGTGTTGCGGCACTTGCAACACCAACGTAATTATACGATTTTCTTATCCTTTTTGCGGCTCCTTTATTCGCACATGCATAGCAATTCAATGGATTGTGACCTTCGCCAGGATTAGTCCAAGTCATTGGGAAACCGAATGGCATACTTTCACGTCTTCTATTTTTCCAATCCATTAGACGGTTGTAGCAGCTTTTACACACTATATTTGGTACCCAATTTTCGTTCACTATAACATTTTGGTTGAAGTACATCTCGTATGTTTGAACAAAATTAGTACTGAAATTTCCCCTTTTTTTATGTGTGTGAGACATATTGACCACAGCAGTAGCAAAAGCTATTTATATCTGGCTTGCACAGTTCCATATTCTGTTCAGTTTTGTTCACTTTAAAAAAACTGGAGAAAAATCACTTTTACTGTACGCGTTCGTCGGCACTTGTTGAATGACAAAAATCACAGAACCAGTGTGAGAAAGAGAAGAAGTATAATGACAATGCATGTTTTATGTGAACATTACAGAGCCAGTGTTGCCACATCAATATTTCTCTTTTAGTACAGTAGAAAAATATGAGAGAGTTCGGCTTGTGAGTGTCAATGTTTTCTCCAAATAATGTTGTGCATATCTGGAGCAAATTTTTGAAATTCATACATTTACCTAATTGTGAATAAATGAGAAACGCGTGCATCGATTTTCATGATCTAAGCCTTTTTTTGCTCATGAGCTATGTGACTTTACGCGAAAGTAATTAGTTTTGGCACTTTTTTCCATTTTGGATTTTTTATGAATTTAAAAACAAAAAATATTTAAATTTTTAGGCAAAAAATACTTTTTCCCTTCATACATTCATTTTTAACTTCAAAAATGTTGCACATATAGGAAAACGGTATAGAAACAGAATAGAGAAATTGTAATTCTTAATTTTTCTAAATTTGTTTCATCAAAATCGGACAAGTGGTTCTCGAGTTATGTTAAACTACGTTTTTGCCAAAATGTTACAACTAAGCGAAAAAACATCAAGATAAGGAAAAAATTTAAAAGGTCATACTGACACATACGAACGCCAAACCCTTTGAGGGTTTTACTACACTGACCTAGTACCATCACCCTGACTTGGAATTTCTCACCCCCCAGATTGGCTGTTGTACTGTGTAACCATTAATATACGAAAAACAAAAGGAGCATTTTTTAACAAAAATAGCGTGATTTTTGATAAAAATATTCGCCTGACAAATAGATTTTCCTGTCACGATAATGTGGTAAAGAATTTTTAATCTATTGCATCAAGCCGAGTCTTTGACGTTTCGTCAAAAGAATTTTGTAGCATAATAGAGTTTTATCAATGTTATCTAAAAGCTTGACAACACAAAAACAATTAAAAAGCCTTACTTAATATTAAACGTATACATTAGATCTCAGTCAATATAATAAATAAGTTGTAAATAAAAATTGTACATTTTGTTTTACGTATATGCTTTAAAAATGTAAAAAATTTGGATTAAAAATTGTCAGTTTTTAAAAAAAAAATTTTAGACAATGTATTTTGCACACCCCCTCCCACCCGAAATAAAATCCTGGGCACGCCAGGCAGGTACAATCAATATTGTTGAAAATTGTTGAATATCTAAATAACTCAATTGAATTTTTCAATACAGGGACAAATCTATACAGGAATGGCACCGTCTTGTAAACGTGAAAGAAACGTTGGCGAAAGAGTAGTAAAGGATTTATGTGTGAACCTTTTTGGTGGAAGTGGAAGAAATATTGTATGTGACAACTAGCTACAACTTGGATTTTGATGATAGACAACAATTTACGAGTATATAAAGTGGGTACTTGCAACAAAAGGCGTACATTCATCAATGTTTGGGTTCTATAATAATGCTACGATGTGCTCGTACGTGGCCAAAAAAACAAGGCAGTTGTAATGTTGTCTACTACTCATTATACAACAGAAACGGCCGGTCCTAAAAAGAAGCCATATTGGACTACAACAAAACCAAAGGTGGCGTTGATAACATGGGCAGGTGCTTGTCCGAATTTAGTACCAAGCGGCGCACAAATAGATGGCCTTTGGCTTGCTTTTATAATATTGTGGACGTTGCTGCGTTTGCTGCATACGTAATATACGTTGACAACAACACTAACCTGAAGGCATCTACAAGCCGCCGTAGGATGTTTCTCCATCAGCTACGCGAGCAACTGTGCAAGCAATCTGCTCGAAACGACGCCCTACTTGTAAAGCATGCACATTATGCAACAAAACAGTGTGCGCAGAGCAATCCAACGACTTTCCTCAATGCGATAGATGTGTTTGAATTTCAATAATTTTAAATTTTTTCGTAGTTTTTTAATATTTTGTTCATAAGTATTTTATAATTTATAATAATTTTCATACCATAAGTATTTTTTTGATATATTTTATATAATAATTACAAAAATTAACTCAAAATAAACTATAATTTTTAATTATATCATCATATTTGCAAGAGTTTTACTATACATACCCAGGTATGTATGCTGTTGACGTAAGGGTGCAACTTTGTAAATGGGCTTTATCTTCCAAACGGATGATCCAATCCTAAGCAAAATTGGGATTATTGCCTAGGACATCATAAAATTTTAAGTGCAACAAGAAGAAATTGCCTCAATGGTTTGAACGCTGTATGAAAGTATACCATTAGAAGAACAAAATCCCCAAGGGGTTTGGTAAAGTTGGTTCGAAAAACAAAGTTATGGCTACTTGAAGTTTGTAATTTTTTACCATTTTTTCTGAGTTCTTTAAAATGAGTATAGAGCAATTCCATATGAAAGCGATCACCTTTTGGATGACCCCTCTCCGATTTTAAAATAAATAGTCTCAATCGATTGCCCAGCAAAAAATAATGTACCTACATATTTTTTTTTTTTTTATAGTGACTGGTTTAGTGGTGGTGTACACCACTGTCATGTGACAAAATTGAAGAATTCTTCATAAGGGACCTCATTGAAAGTTGTTTTAAAAAAAACTACTAGCTCGTTGGAAAGGTATTGAATCAGGCTTTAATTGAAAAATAAAATTTTCCTAATTTTTCTCAGAAATTTACCTTTTTTCCCATGAAAATTAAATTTTCCCATCAAAATTAAATTTTTCGATTTTCCACAGAAGCTCCTAAATTTTCCGGCTAATTTTATTTTTTTTGGATTCTTCATAATTTTTGCTTTAAGAATCAGCAATAAAAAAATGGGGCCGACTCCTTGTTTGGACAGGAGAAGAGCATTTAAGAGACCACCTTGTTCTCATTGTTTTTATATTTTTTATAGTTGAATTATTTTTAATTATTTAACATTATTTTATTATTAAAAATACATTTTAAAAATTATTTTACAGTTAAAAATACATTTATGAAGAAAAAATCAATTTTTTTTAAGAGCCCCAAGTTGAGTGTGTAGTGAATATGGTCTGCCTGCCTTCACAAGATCGGCCATAAATCCATGGATAATAGCAGCAGTGGAATGTAATGGCACACCAAACCCGACTGAGGCTACAGGTCATAAAATGTTTTGTAAATTTTTTAAATTACCAGGTAATAAATATTTCGCCTAAAATGACACGTGCAGAAACAAGTCATAAAACACGGATTTTCCATAAATATGGCGAAATATTTATTACCTGGTAATTTAAAAAATTTACAAAACATGTTATGACCTGTGGTCGGCTTATTGGCAGTAACCGATTAAGTCCCTCTTTAAAAAACATTTTATGACCAGTAGTTCACGCAAATTTTCCTATTAAAGAAAAGCAAATATCGCTTATTTTTTTTTACCTATTTTTTACCAAAAAATAAATATAAATACTTCACACACTCTGAGTCAAATTTCAGTTGAATACTAAACGTGAAAGTGTTAAAGTGTTTTTTTTGTAAAGTAAAGAGTGAAGCTGTAAAGACAATTAAAAGTAAAATGAATAAATTTTGCTGAAATCCGCTTAACAAGAGTGGACATCGTTCGAAAAAGATAAAAGTATTAAAATTAACTGGTGTTTCGAAGCGATACATGAATGAATTAAATATACAATACGGTGAAGAAGCAGAATTCATTTGCCCCAAGTGTAAAATCGATTTGTCTCAACAAGCAAATGCATTGAAACAAATGCAACCACAATCCGAGAGTGAAATGACAATTGAACAAAATGTTTCATCTGATAGTGAGGCAGACATTCCGATGGTCAATATGTCTTTGAGTCCTTTGAATGAGGCTATTACCACTTTAGGTGAAACGCCTATTAGAAAAAGAAAGTTGCGAAGTGAAAAATACAGGAAAGATAAAAAAGGCAAGGTTATGAGTGCAATCGAGACAATATTTGATGAAGGCTCTGATAACGAATGCAGTCAAGCTGATGACGGCAAACAAATGATTGAGCAGTTGAAAAGAAAATTCAATTTAGCGACCACTTTTCCGGAGAAATATCTCATTTTATCTGTGCTGCCTCAATCATGGTCTATACGCAAGATTTCTGAACAGTTTCAAACATCTTTTTACATCGCGAGAAAGAAATTAGAGCAAAGAATTAGTTCGACAGAAGGGCATATTGGCGACTCCCACCAAGAAATTTGGCTCAAGGACCCTCAGCGAAGCAACGGTGAAATTGATTCAAGATTTTTACTGCAATGATGACAACAGCCGCGCCTGCCCAGGTACACGTGACTATGTTATCACACGTGAAGATGGAGAAAAAGTACACAAGCAGCGCAGATTATTATTATGTAATCTATCCGAAGCATACCATCAGTTCAAAGAGAACAGTGGGATTTTCTAAGTTTGCCATCCTACGACCAAAAGAATGCGTGCTGGCATTAGACAGGCACGGAACGCATTCAGTCTGCGTTTGCATGTTTCATCAAAACATCAAATTAATGTTCTTTCCATGCAAGAAATTGAAAGTATTTCACGGTGAAATTGAAACATATAGGGACCTCCCGTCGAAGTCGTTGTGCGCATACCCCACGGAAAATTGTTATCTGTCCAAATGCGACAATTGTCCGAAGATTGACGAGCTAGAGCAATATTTGGCGGAAAAGTTTGAACAGCTGTTAATTCAGGAGGTGCATTTCAAACAGTGGATAATTAGCAGCGGCAGATGTTCCCTTGAGACCGTGGTAAAGCAGATTCCGGAATTCATCGAGGAATTCGGATTCAAGTTGAATGAACTGAAGGCGCACCATTTCATATCCGAGATGCAATCGAAATTTCTAAAGGAAAGTAAGGAGAAATTAGTCCAAAATGAATTCATTGTGATAAGCGACTTTGCCGAGAATTACCCTTTCTCGTTCAGGATGAAATTCAGGCTTATCACTGGGCAAACGACCAGTGCACGGTGCATCCTTTTTGCATTTATTTCAAAAACGAAGATAACGAACTACAGACCGTAAGCCTTGTTGTTGTCGCGGAGAGTTTAGCTCATAATTATGTGTCCGTTTATTTATTTCAAAGGAAACTGTTTGAATTCATAAGATCAAAATTCGATGCAATCGACAAAGTAACGATTTTCTCAGACGGCGCGGCTTCTCAGTACAAGAATAAAAAAAATTTTTACAGTCTTTGCATAATTGAAGAAGAACAAAACTGCAAGGTCGAGTGGCACTTTTTTGCGACGTCCCACGGTAAGGGCCCATGCGATGCGTTAGGGGGAACCCTAAAACGCATGGCGACTAAGGCAAGTTTGCAAAGGCCATATACTGACCAGATCTTAAATGTACAACATTTGTTTTCGTGGATTCAAAGCAAGGAAATCGCCATTAACACAGTTTTATGCACTCAAAAAGAACACGATGCCATGGAGCGACGACTTCAAAACAGATATAATAATGTCAAAACTATAACTGGAACGCAAAAGTTTCATTGCTTCATACCAAATATTTCTGATATGTCAATTAATGTAAAGCGGTACTCTTCGTCTGCCGACGTGCTAAATTTAAAGTTATTTTAATTTTATAATGATGCCAGACAATTGAAATTTTTAATAAATATTGTAATTAAGTATAAGCAGCAAAATAAGAAAGATTTTTTCTTCATAAATGTATTTTTAACTGTAAAATAATTTTTAAAATGTATTTTTAATAATAAAATAAAATAATGTTAAATAATTAAAAATAATTCAATTATAAAAAATATAAAAACAATGAGAACAAGGTGGTCTCTTAAATGCCTGTCCAAACAAGGAGTCGGGGTCCATTTTTTTATTGCTGATTCTTAAAGCAAAAATTGTGAGGAATCCAAAAAAAATAAAATTAGCCGGAAAATTTAGGAGCTTCTGTGGAAAATCGGAAAATTTAATTTTCATGGGAAAAAAGGTAAATTTCTGAGAAAAATTAGGAAAATTTTATTTTTCAATTAAAGCCTGATTCAATACCTTTCCAACGAGCTATCAGTCGTTGCGATCGCTTTTTTTTAAAACAACTTTCAATGAAGTCCCTTATGAAGAATTCTTCAATTTTGTCACATGACAGTGGTGTACACCACCACTAAACCAGTCACTATAAAAAAAAAAAAAAAATATGTAGGTACATTATTTTTGCTGGGCAATCGATTGAGACTATTTATTTTAAAATCGGAGAGGGGTCGTCCAAAAATTTGCCAATTTTGATCGTTTTCATATGGAATTGCTCTATATTAAAAATTTTTTTTAATTTGTTTTTTTTTTTTGTGTTTTCTTTTAAAAAAGAGCACTATTATTATATATTTTTCAATTATACACTAAAAAAAAATTAGTAAAAAAAATAAAATTTTTACTTTCTTTGTTTTTATATAATTTTTACCAACAATTTATTTTGAGTGTAAAGTTGTTTTTAAAGTGATTATTTGTATGTAGGTATATTTTAGAGCAATTTTTAAAGTTCTTAAGCAAATTCTTATAAAGCAATCATTCATAGACCATCTGAACATTTTATTTTTTATAAAATTAATGCCAACCTTTTGTTTCTTTTAAAAAAATTAATGCATGTTCATTATTTTTAGTAAAATTTCAGGGTTAATAGCCAAATTTTTTTACTTAATCCAAAGTACCGTTTTTAAGGGGGAGACTGAATTGTTCATATATCATCATATATGTCTTCATATATGATCGTATATGTTTTCATATATGAGCATATATGAACTCATATATGAGCATATATGAACATATATGTCATGTATGGAAGCATATACGGGCCAATACATTTAAAGATGAAGTTCATATATGGTAATATATGAATCCATATATGGCAATATATGGTAATATATTGCATATGTTGGTCCATATATTGGTTCATATACGCCATATATGTTCATATATGAGTACATATATTATTCCACATATGGTGCAATATATTTAAATTTTTATCAGATATTACCATATATGAGGGAAATTTAAACCTTGGTTCTACCGAATTAAGATACAGTTTGAATTCTTAAGTGAACATAAAGGCAGAAACGTAATTAGATTAAATGACTTATACTAGGTATTGTATTTCCGATATAAACAAAATTGTTTAAAATTAAAAATTTGTATTTCCAAAATTTTGTTTGATACCAAACCAAAGCTTAAGTCACTTAAGCCAAATGTAGTTGGGTCTTAAGACTTAAGAGTTTTCAGTCTTTTTTATCCTTCGCCTCTGGCGGAGTAATACGTAAATGTAATACGGTATTATTATTAATATTATGAATATGATTAATATTATTTTTAGATTATAGTACAACAACTCTTGATTAAATGTAACAATTCATACTTTGTTGTTTATTTTTTTATTATTTATTTATTCTATTTTTAATACTGTTTTTTAAAAATAACAAGACAGTTTGAATTGTATATAAAATGAAGATACTATAATCTAAAAATAATATTGGTACTCTCTTCCCAAAATTAATTTGTGTTTTTTACCTTAAATTTATTGCATGTAAATATCCCTTTTTCCTTTGAATTTAATGTTGATTTAATGTTACTTCATTTAACTTTAATAAAAAAAGCAATATTTTTGTTTAAAAATAAAAAAATAGCATTTTTAATATACCGGCATATAGAAAAAGTACTTATATATGACCATATATGAACACTCATATATGTCCATATATGACCATATACGGCCATATACCCTCAAATTTCGGATCCGAGCATATATTGAATAATATATGAACCCATATATGTAGCCATATATAACCATTTTCACCTGGGTTTAGAAAAATTTGTCATTGTATCTAAGTAATGGAGTCCTATTTTATCTGTCTCTTCGACTTTCAAAAAGGTCTAGAAAAAATATGTATTTCACTTTTAATTATACCCTTCACCACAGGTGGAAGGGTATATATAAGTTTGTCATTCCGTTTGTAATTTCTACAATATTGATCTTAGACCCTATAAAGTATATATATTCTGGGTCCTTATGAAGAGCAAAGTTGATTTAACGATGTCCGTCTGTCCGTCTGTGTGTTGAAATGGGTTTTCCGAAGAACCCAGACATGATGAGGACTTGATTCTTTTTTATTTCTGTTACATGTCATCCAATTCTGTTTGCTATTAAAAATCAGACAGATCGGTTAATAAATGGCTGAGATATTAGCAAAAAACCAGGACTACCTCTAATTTTTCCAGTAAAATCCTTTTGTTTAAAATGTATGTAGAATTTTGAGCATAACAACACATCCATGTGTTAAAATTCTTTTCTTTCATCTCCACCTTTTATATACAAACAACACACATACAAAGATTTGTCATTTAAATAAAAACCAAACAAATCTCTAATTAACGAAGACTTTTATATATGTACCTCTATTGACGATGATTTTGTGTGAGCTTCAATAGCTCAGTTGTCTAGACGCTGTGTCACAAATACTTTTTTTTCTCTAAGGCCGCGGGGTTCGAGGTTCAAATCTCGGTCAGGTCAATTCACTTTTTTTTTGTACATTTTTTTTATTATTTTCTTAAGACTTTTTTTTTTGCTTATTTTTGTTTTTTTTTAACATTTAATAATTAATTTATATAAAATTTTATATTAATAATTAAAATTCTTTTCTTTCATCTCCACCTTTTATACACAAACAACACACATATAAAGATTTGTCATTTAAATAAAAACTAAACAAATCTCTAATGAACGAAGACTTTTATATATGTACCTCTATTGACGATGATTTTGTGTGAGCTTCAATAGCTCAGTTGTCTAGACGCTGTGTCACAAATACTTTTTTTTCTCTAAGGCCGCGGAGTTCGAGGTTCAAATCTCGGTCAGGTCAATTCACTTTTTTTTTGTACATTTTTTTTTATTATTTTCTTAAGACTTTTTTTTGCTTATTTTTGTTTTTTTTTTTAAATTTAATAATTAATTTATATAAAATTTTATATTAATAATTAAATAATCCATAAATAGGCTAAAAACATCAACATTTTTATAAAAACCCTCTGATACAAACAAAATACAAACGTTTTTATACCTTTCACCACAGGTGGAAGGGTCGCGGGTTCGTTAAGATTTTTTTTTTTTGTTTATTTTTTGTTTTTTTTTTACATTTAATAATTAATTTGAATAAAATTTTATATTAATAATTAAATAATCCATAAATAGGCTAAAAACATCAAAATTTGTATAAAAACCCTCTGATACAAACAAAATACAAACGGTTTTATTTCTATTTTTTGCTCCGATTTAAAAGAATTTATAAAAAGATTTTTAAACCATTTTATTTCTCACATATTAAGAAAATTTTATACATAATTTACCTTTGAGTGCAACTATTTTAGGTCATAACTTATAATAATTTATAAAAAAAATTATAAACTATTTTCCCTCAAATTTTTAAAATTAAGCTAAAGAAATTACAAATATTTCTAATAAAAAGGCGAAATAAAATCCCAAATGCAAATTTGCCAGCTAAATCAAACTATTTTGTAGAAATAAAACACATGCAGTTCTAGTGATTTCTTTTAACGATTTGTTGAAATTCTTTTCTTTCACCTCTTATACACAAACAACAAACACTATTCTAGAGCTGTATTATGATCTATGGATACGTCTTATATAGCAAAAGATCGAAAATCTTTAGTATAACATATTTGCTGAAAAACTCGGAAATATCGGTTCAGATACAAAAAAGTTATGCCCAAAACATAAATTTTTTTAAAATACCTGTTTTCTGGAACCATAAATCTTCCCGAGTCCAAGTTTTATCTCCAAACTAAATGGTTAATTTCCTCTTAAAGGCGTCCGTATATAAATCTGTCCATTTCATATATGTATATATATTAACTTCAGTTTTTTCCCAACCATGGTGAAGGGTATATAAGATTCGGCATAGCCGAATTTAGCCGCTCTTACTTGTTTTTTTTTATTTCAGTTTTTTTTTAACAATATGTCAACAACAAAAGTTCAGCTCAATAGAATCCAAATCTTAAAAACTTAAGAAGTGCTTAAACTTCAATTAATCTAATTTAAAATCGTCTCTCAAACTTTAAGTATATATTTTAATTTAACTTTAAACTTCAAACTTTTTTTTCATAAGATTTCTTGTTTTTCATCGAAAAACGTGTTTTTGTATAACAACGAAAAAAATAAAAAAGTGTTTACTAAATTTTTTTTTGAGTGTATAATAAAAAAAAAATTTAATAGTGTTATTTTGTAAAAAAAAAAACAAAAATACATTTTGAAGCAATGGAAGCAAAAAAAAAAATATTTTTTAATATTAACTCATGGTGAAAAATTGGTCAAAAATTACCAAATTCAAGAAGCCATAACTTTTTTTTCGAACCAACTTTGACAAACCCCTTGGCAATTTTGTCTTCATCCTGTGTTCAAATCATAGAGACAATTTTCGATGACCCAAAATTTGTTGCACAGTGTTATCAAGTACAAAGCTACAGCGGTTTGAAAACGCAAAACCAACACAGGTATGTTGCCGTTGACAAAGGTTAATTTTACTCTCAAAATCGCATCTGATCACCCCAAGAATATTTTTCCAAAAGGAGAATTTGTATATAAATAATAATAAAACAAACCCCAATAATAATTTCTAAAATTTATTACATAAAAACTGTTCTTGATATGCGAATTAAAATTCATTGCTTATAAATTGTATTTTATATGTACACTCTAATTAATTTCTGTTGAAATTTACCCAACTTACTGTAGGAAACTGTACTCCTACTATAAGTTGGGTATATTTACTCTGTGTGCGTGAACGAAAAAAAGTACACACATTATGCTTTAGTTGTTGCACACATTATGAATAATTTTACATTTAAATGACGTAAAAATTGAATGAAATTTTAAAATTCGTAAATTTACTAAAATTGCGCGTAAAAAAATTTATTTGAAGTGTAAATATATGCATGAAATGCCTAAAAATGCATTTCTAAATGCGTAAAAATACCAAAAAAATACATATATTTACAAACGCAATGCTTTAAATCAAAAGGCACAAAAACAATTGTTTTATAAGACAACAAATTCATTTTTATTGCATACATATATGATTTATTAATAATGAATAAAAAATATAATACAGAATACATTTAGCAATATGTGCAGTAATATTCACCTTCAATTTAAAGTGTGCGGCAAGATTTGTATCCTCTTCTCAATTTTAAAGAACAACCTTTGCAGATATAAAGATTTTATTCATTCGTTGTTGTCTTGAAAATATGTGGACACAGTTTGGTTGCATGTGCTTGAAAATTGTATTCCATTTTTTTGTACGGAAGTAGTATAAATGAATCAAAATATTTATTACCATTCTAATTTAGTATATTTACAAAATTTGGGCGTAAAATTTTAATTTAATAAAATAATACTACTTTAAGGCACAAATTGTTTAATTTTAAACACATTATGTCTAAAAATACTTTTTGTGTGTATTATTGTATATGAAAGTGTGCACAAAATAGGATTACGCATTTGGTGTTTGTATATAACAAATTTTCGAAATATTACATAATACTTTACCCATTTTATGGTAGTAAATTTACAAACACTTCGTAAATTTACAAACACTTCGGAATTCGTGCGAATTCAGGAAGATTTTTTTTAAATTCATGTTCAAAAATATTCTATTATGGACAGATAAATCCAAGAAAATTCCACATAATTATCCAATTTTATCAAATTTTAGGTGTTCTTTTCCCGCAGAGTATTCATTTGATTCAGAAAAAGTTTTAGATTAAAAATATTTTTAAGTCAGTATCAGGGTATCTACGGCTAAAAAACATTCTAGCTAAAAACATGCTAACTTTTTATTATGAATACGGAGGATAAAGAATTAGTTTTTTAATTTACTGTTTTTATAATGAATTAAATTTGACTCGAATGTCGCATACCACATGCGCATTCAAGGCGTGTTGGGGATTCTCATCAGAAAATATTAGTTTAACCATCCGCAAACACATTTTGATGAAACAAAAACAATTTATATTTCCGTTTAAAAATTGCAATTTAAATATTTAAAAAAAAAACAATATTTTAGAATACATCGCTATAATTTGACGGGCCTATATGGATATGTTAATCTCTATAGTTACACCAAAATAAAATGAACTAAAATTTAGAAAAATTAACATATTTGGACCCTCACCAGGGTAACTATCTTGTCGAGATGTGAGGGCTTAAGTGCACTCTGTGGTTATGTTCCCCTGTGTTGATGTATTGTTCTCAGTACATCTTCACATGGGATAATGAACTTTAAAGTAGTGCGCGACCAACGGTTACTCTTTTTTGTCAAGATATTGGGGCGACGATGAAATCATCAGCGGTATGTCCTCTTATTTGACATAGATTTTTGGCGCATCAGCCATCAATAACTACCTAGGGGTCTCTCGATTTCCCATTAATTTCCCTGGTAGTTCAGATGGTACAATGCAGTATTGGTTTATACACAAAATGGACCCCCCTAAGTTCCGAGTGTTATGCGACCCGTGCTCAGGAACTTTATGGTTTGCAGTCAGGGGTTACCAAAGACTGTAACGCCCCTGTGAGTAAATAGTCTTTGTCACATTAACGGGGGCTATGATGCTATCGACCTTCGTACCCCTACACTCGTGGGACCAACATGAACAACGAACAAAAGAACAAACAAACGAACAACGAGGAGAACAGAAACTGTGCCTGACAACAGGTCCAGTGATCCTACCTCCTCCTCCAAGGCTGGGAACTTGCCTGACACTTTGTTGTCGAAAAGCAAGCATACCAGACATTCGAAGAAGAGGTACAATGATCAGCACCTCTCTCTCAGAACTCTAGAGAGAATTGATAAGGCCGATCCTAGGACTCTGTCTGCAAAACAGAAAGAGTCCTAGAGGCACCCAAAAGATCCAAAGTCGGTGATGACACTGGTCGGGGGTCTTTGCTGAGGTTGTCAAGGACAGCTTGGTGATGGCGGTCATTAACAGGGGGGATGTGGATGGTATCGTTCCTAAGGACAAATGGAGTCACATTGAGAACGTTATGTCCTCAGTGTACTCCCAAGTCCTCAAGGAGATTTCAGGCACATCTCCCTTATGCAAGGATGCAGGCTGGTTCCAGAGCCGGATAAAGCTTATTGCTTTCGGTGATATGCGCTCTGTTGAGTGCTATCGTTCGGCTCTTAAGAAGGTTGGTGAGGTGTGGCTAGGAACGGTTTTGGATGTTGTCGACAAAAGAGACATCCCGACCCGCCCAAGGGCACACGCATGGATTCCGGCGATCCCAGAGGATGAATTATCCATAATAAGTAGGCTCAAGGAATGTAATCCTGGCCTTTCAACACACAATTGGAAGGTTGGTAAATTAGATAAGGCTGATGGAGCTCGTAGGCATGCGGTATTTATACTGAATGCCGAGTCTCTACCAGGTCCAGTCCAAAGGCCTACTTTCGTATGGATTTCATCAAATCCAAATGAAGGTCTACAAAAGCGACAAGGTAGGTGAATCAGCAGATACCGCGTTAGTTAACACTAATGTTGTATCTGAAGGTGAGAGTATCTCGTCGCAAGTTCCTGTAGGGCATCTGGAAGATACTAGCGTCTCGTCCTTTTCTGATGCACTCGGGGGCGTGGAGAATCTCTTCATCACAGGACTAGGTGAAGAGTTTTGTGAAGAGGAGCTTCTCGTAGACTCTGAAGAGGAAAAGGATGTGACGGTGGTGGAGAAATCTGATGGTACTTCGGTTTCTACAGATAAATCTCCATCACTCTAAGACTGCATCCGCAGCCCTTGTGATCCTCCTGACGTAAGGAGGATTCGACGTGTTCCTTATTCAGGAACCCTGGATGGTTTCAGGATTTGTGGAATAAGGACTAACGGGTTTTAGCTGATCGAAAGTACGGGTGATGGTAGGCACAGATCTTGTTTACTTGTAAGGAACAGTCTTAATATTTTTCTTCTTCCTCTTTTAGTAGCGAAGACATGACAGTGGCCAGCCTTGAGTGTGAAAACTCTCAAATCTGGCTGGAGTCGGTGTATATGGCGCATGAAACTGATGTACCTCCGGTCACTCTCACTGGTGGATGCTGCTGGAAAAGCTGGGTGCAACCTGATTGTGTGCAGTGATGTCAATGCGCACCATCAAATCTGGGGAAGCTCAGACATCAATGATAGGAGAGAGTTACTCATTGAATATATTATGAATACTAACCTAACTATATGTAATAGGGGCAATGAACCAACGTTCATTACTAGGAATAGACAGGAGGTTCTGGATGTTACCCTTGTCTCTGATGTACTGGCTGATAGGATTGGGAACTGGAAAGTTTTGTATGACCATAGCTTTTCAGATCACCGTTATATTAGCTTCTGTTTAAATGAGTTAGATAGTATCCCACAGCCTGCTTTTCCACCGAATGAATGAAATTTAATTTATATTTTAAATACATGAATTTTGTATAATTCAATTGAATTTTAAGACAAAAAAGCTTGTTAAGATCAGTGTCTTCACAAAGCCTCCGAAGGTGGCTTAAAAGAAAGCAGACTGGGGGAAATACAGGGAAACATTCTGCAGATTTTTTCGGGGGAATCTGACATGGACGTTAGGGATAAAGGGGACATTGAGCGATCAGTAGAACAGGTCACAAGGGCCATGAATGCCTCGCTGCTAGCTTCATGTCCTAAAGGTAAGGGTAGGAAACAACCGCAATGGTGGTCGCCAGAGCTAGCGAAGGAAGTGCTGTAGGAAATTCTTTAACAGGGCAAAGTCCACAGGGGTTTCACAAGACTGGGACGTTTATAAGGGTAAACTTGGAATATACAAGAGTGCATTGAGGAAGGCTAAGAATAGGTCCTGTGGTGAATTCTGCAGCAATGTTGAGGACACTTCTGAGGCTGCAAGGCTAAGGAGGATTTTGGATTTCACACAATGCACGGTAGGATATCTTAGGAAACCGCAGGGGGATTGGACAACATTCAGTGGGAAATCACTGGAGCTGCTCCTGGATACTCACTTCCCTGGTAACTGCTGAAATTGAACTTCTGCGGTTAGTAATCCATCTAGTCAACCTTCGGCCGCTGCCAGGAAGATTGTAAACTAATCTCGAATTGCGTGGGCTATTAGTAGCTTCAGACCTTTTAAGTCACCCGGACCAGACATGATCTCACTGCAGGTGGTGGCGGATACACTGATTCCTTGGCTCAGGAATCTATAGACTTGCTGTATCGACCTAACTTATGTCCCTATTATGTAAAGGGAAGCCAAAGTGGTCTTTGTTCCCAAAGCGGGGAAATCCTCTCACACGGGACCTAAGGATTTCAGGCCTATTAGTCAGTCATCGTTTCTTCTGAAGACACTGGAGGGACTCATTGACAGGTATCTTAGGGAAAATATTGATCAGAGGCTGCAGTCGAGTCGCCAGCATGCCTACTGCAGGGGTAGGTCAACTGAGACGGCCCTGCATAACCTGGTCGGATTCATTGAGGGTTCGCTTGCCGTTAGGGAGTATACCATGGTGGCTTTTCTCGATATAGAGGGAGCGTTAAATAACGTTACTCCGAATGCGATAGCTGCGGCGCTATCTGGTCTTGGAGTGGACGTCGACATCAACAAGTAGACGAATACCGGCAAGTTGGGGTTGTCGGACCTGAGTAGATTTGTTGGTAGGGGCACACCCCAGGGTGGTGTACTATCCCCACTACTATGGAATCTCACTCTGAATGGCGTTCTGTTGTCACTTGAGGGGGTTGGCGTTAGAGTTGTCACGTATGCGGACGACGTGGCATTGGCAGTCAGGGGAAGGTTTCCTGGTACACTCAGGGATGTCCTTCAGGGGGCACTTCTAACTATGGAGAGGCAGGCTCGTGATAAAGGTCTTGCGGTGAATCCGTGCAAGACTGAATTGGTCCTGTTCACCAGGAGATACAAGATTCCATTAGTCGAACCTATCTCCTTGGGGGGCACTGAAGTTCCTTTTGTTGACTGTGCCAAGTATCTTGGGGTACTGTTGGATAGGAAGCTTAACTTCAGACTCAACTTTATGGACAGCTCAAGGAAGGCCATAGTGAAACTTTGTGCGTGCAAGAGGGCAATAGAGAGGCAATGGGGTTTGGCGCCCCGGATTGTCCACTGGCTGTATACGGCAGTGGTACGACCGATAATGCTGTATGGTGTTATCGTCTGGTGGAGAGCTCTCCAGAGGCCCACATATGGTGGGATGCTGGATAGGGACCAACGGATGGCTGGCATGTGCATCACGGGTGCGCTTCGTACTACTCCATCTGATGCGCTGAATGCTATTTTGCATTTGCTGCCTTTGGACATAATTGGTTCGCAGACTGCTGCAGCTGTCCGGTTGAGGGCGCTGTCACTTTGGTCGGACAGTGGCTATGGTCACAGTGTAATCCTTTACATGATGCCTGAACCTCCAGGCATCATTGACTACACTGTGGCCGAACCACTGTTCGACAAGAGGTACCAGACGCTTATACCGCATAGGGATTCGTGGGAACAACGAACTCCTAATGGGGCGCGTTGTGTCGACTTCTATACTGACGACTCTAAACTCTTCGATCAGGTAGGCTTCGGAGTCTACTCCAGGGACCTACTGCTGAGTATTGCGCGGAGACTGCCGAATCACTGTAGTGTTTTTCAGGCTGAAATTATGGCCATTAGGGAGGTAGCGGAGTGGCTTAGGTATAATGTCCTCACAACGGTGAGGATTAATATATTCTCTGATAGTCAGGCTGCCATTAGATCTCTGGATTCTGTCTTCCTGGATTCGACATCAGCCCTGAACTGTCGCAGATCTTTTAACGAGATGGCTCAGCAGTTCAGCATCCATGTTATTTGGGTGCCGGGCCACAGGAACATACCAGGGAACTGTAGGGCAGACGAGCTTGCAAGACTGGGGACTACCTCACACATTCCACGAAATGGAATCTGTGGGCGTGCCTCTGGCCACTTGCAAGTTTCGGCTGCGGGAGAGCGATTATGGGTTGGCAAGAGATAGGTGGGCCTCTGTCCGTGGTTGTTTTCGTTCCAGTTAGGTTGAGGGTTGCGGCTAGTGACTTTTGCAGAAGCTGTGGTGACGAAGAGGAGGAGGAGTCTGTGGAGCAACTTCTCTGCACTTGTCCTGCCCTGACTCGCAGGAGGGGACTGCATCTGGGCTCATCTTTCTTTGAGGACCTGGGGGGTTTGGCTGATATCGATATCGGCCGACTTAGGGGCTTTTTGAGGCAATCGGGATGGTTCGACGGGGGAAGCTAGTGATATAATTTTTACTACCTTCCGTGGTATCACAAGGGACTTTATAGACTAAGTGAGTCTGATTGACAGGCTACCACTCCTGCCTAACCTAGCATATTTGGAGATAAAATTAAAGAAAAATTATGTTTTTTTAAGTTCATTAAATAATTTCTTTACTTAAAACTAAGACTTCACTCCCTAAAAATAAGAAAATATTTTCTAACATCAAGTTAAATAGCACTTCTTTTAAGTGAAAATTATCCTTAAATTTTATAAAAATTTTCTAATAAATATGAAGTATTTCTATGGTAAAGGTAATCTATTCTACCATATATTTTTAAGTGCTTCACAATCATTGTGTAAGTATTTTCCTAATTCGGAGGAATTCCCCTTTGTGAGTACACTGCATTTAAAAAGCTTTTTTTTATACATTTTTGTCTTTAAATTTAATTGAATTATACTAAACTCTTCTAAATATAAATTAAATTTCATTAGCAAAAAGGTAAACAAATTAAAAAAACGTACTGCAGGATATCCTGAAACGTAATAAACCGTGAAAAAGTCAGATCCTTTTCGTAGTTAATTAATGGTTCTTCTGAGGGAACTACAAAAAGGCCACCCTAAGTAATACACTGCATCTATCGCTAAGGAACACTTGTTTGTCTTCTTAAATTAACTAATTTAAGTAAATTGTTGCAAAAATACAAAATATTACAGTTACAATTCTTGTTATTATTGGAATATCGAAAAAAAAAATCATAAGTTTATTTTATGGCACTTTATATAAGCTTAAACTTTAATTGACATATGGGCAAATCCTGCGTGACGAACGTTACATTCGTACGCCTTTTTGGATTAAAATTTATAATTTCTTAGCCCTTTAAATGAGATGCCTTCAACTTCAACATAGTGTTTAGTGGGATTTACATAAGTGTACTTTCAAATAGCATAAAACATATTTTTTTAAATAAATAATTTGTTGCGAAATAATTAATCACAAAGATTTGTGACGCACGCTACAAAAAAATGGAATTAACTTTGAAAATTGAAGTATGTTTTAGTAATTTTTAGTGAATTTTGCAAAATAAAACACACAAAATTTAATACCTACAAATAAGATGAATATAAGAGAATTCTAAAATAACTTATTTGTAGCCAAAAATTTTACCGTTTTTAAGCAAAGCCGTGAACGCTTTGTGACGCACGCTACGTGACGCACGTTTCATTTTTTTCTAGTAGTATATAAATAAACAGAATTGAATTTATTTTAACCAAAAAATTAATTTAATTTTTTAATAACATTTCTTAATACAAATTTTTAACATTTTTAACCAACCAACTCAAAGCAAGTGATGTGTGGCCTTAGGATATATAAGAAAAATTGTTAATTTTTGTTCTAATTTCTTAAAAAATTCTAAATCATGTAAATTATAGTTTCATGTATATCAAGACAAGGTTGCATTTGTTTTCGATGTCATAACAGAAAATTTTATCTCTTAGGAATTCTGCCAATAAAGTTCTTTTGAAATCTGCTCCCAACCAAATTTATTCTACAACATATTATGTTAGAACAAATTTCATAGAACCAGAACCAGTTTACCTAAACTTAAAGGATAAGTGTTCAGGTCGTGAACAATTGGTACAATTGGTGTAATTATTGTACCCAAGGTGCCAGCACCAACTCTTCTCACCTTTTGAAGTTTAACCAGCATCCGAAGAGATAGAGCAAATGGGCTATGTTAAACCCAACATGTTCGTCAATGTTTTAAACATCACCAACAGAGTAACAAGTGCACAACCGCAACGGATAGAAGTTAAATAAAACCCCCTTAAGTGTATCAAATAAATTAAACTGAAACTTACCCTAAATCTAAAAGAAAAATTGTTAAAAAATAAATATAAAACCAAGGTTAAAACTCAAACCTAAAAACAATAAAAAAAAGGAAATTGAAAATTGAAATTAAAAACTTAACCCTAAAAACTTAAAAAATTGTGAATTAAAACTTAAATTAATTTCCATTTGAATTGAAACTTAAAACTAATTTGAAAAAATCATTATATCTAAATTGAATTAAAACTTAAAAATAAAACCTAAAATCCTAAAATTAAACTCAAAATTAAACTTAACCTAAATTCATATTTTAGGTTAAGCAAATAAAGTTTATAACGTTTAAAAATATACAAGGCCATCTTTTTATTTTTCCCTTTTTTTATAAAAAAAAACAGCCATTTTTATTTGTACCCCTCAAACCCGTTTTTATTCATGGTCCTTTTGTGAAAAAGAGCAGTGACCTTACAAAAAAAAAAGTTACAGTCCGCTTAAAACAACAACAAAAGTTTGTATATATATATATTAAAATTAACAGTTTAAAACTTCACATAAAAACAACAACCGCTAAAACGTTTTAAAATCTAGAAAATTCTAGAAAATAAAGGAAAAAAATTAAAAGCAAAAAGTTTGCAAACACAAAAAGTTTAAAATATATAGTGTGAATTTTGAACACAAAACAAATTAAAATCAAAAAAAAACCCACCCAAAAAAAAAAAAACGTAATTTTTAATAAAATTAAAAGTTAATTAAAACAACAAAAAACAAACATACCTACATATTAAAAGTGTTATAAAATATCTATAAATAAAAACCAATAAAGGCATTTTTATTAAAAACAAAATAAATATTAAAAAATTTTATAAAAAAGAATTGTTCAAAAAAAAGCAACAATAACAATACAAAACTATTATTTTGCACACAAAACAAGTGAACAGTGAACACACATATTTTTCGTACACCACTGACAAAAAATTGAACTTTATAAAATAAAATTGTAAAATGAACAAAGAAATTAAAAACAAATTTTTGATTTAATTAGTTAATTAAAAGTAAAAAACCCTACTGACAAAATTTAAAAATATAAAGTGAACGATCAATTTTTTGGAGTACTTTGAACAAAACTGTTAAACATACAGACATATATATAAAGGAAAAAATTAGTTAACCTTGAACTTGAAATTGAACTGCATTAAGCGGGAACAAAACAGCAAAGGAAAATAAACAAAAAACAAAACACATTTATACATACATACATACACACAGAGAAGTATCCTACGTTTACCAGGTCGGTAAGTGCATTTATTTGTTACTTGTACAAATTTAATTGCAAAATAATTTATACTTACCTTAACCATTTTTTGCACCGCAAACGCCATATTAACCCTTTTTACACCGAAAACCCTTATTTAACCCTTTTAATACCGTAAAAACTTAATTAACCCTTTTTATACGGAGAACCCAAAAAACAACTCGCTGAATTATAAAACAGAGTTTTTAACCCATTTTGTACCACGGTTAACCCGCTTATCACAGCAAACCGCATTTTACCCCTCTTTTACCCATAAACCCATACAAATATTTAAAATTAACCCGTTTTCGCCTACAAACCCAAGCGATTAAGTAAATTGTTACTTTTTTACCTCATACCCTAAAAACTAAGTGCGTTTTAACCCCTTTTTTCGGCTATACCCTACCCCAAAAGTTTTGTCACCCTTAAATTTATTGTAATTACATCTAAACTTCCAAATAAATATGACTACATTAAGGTCTTTGTGCAAGGGTTTTTTGATTTTGACCCAGGGAGATTTAAAGTCTTTTGATGAGGAGTATAAAAGACTTAGGGAGAACCCTCAATCAGCTGCGGTGATACGGTGTCAACAAGGCGAATTGGAAGAACTGTGGAATAAAATAAGCACCCGATTCATAGTTATACAGGAGTCCCCACTCCTTGATAAACCGAAAGAAGTGGATACCGTTAATCTCGACGACATCGAACAGGAGTATGTGGAGGCTAAGGCGCGTTATAGAAGTGCAAAATACTCCTTGGTAGATGACCTTGAGGCAGCCACCAAGTCTGTAACTCCTGAAAGTTTAGGAGCAGCCTCAGTTAGTCAAAACACCCTACCCACCCAAGAGGATTGACCCTCAATTAGAGTCTCACCCTGTGAAATACCCGTTTTTGATGGGGAATTTAAAAATTGGGCCACCTTTAGAGATTTGTTTAAGGCCATTATTATAGACAACAAGCGGAAAAGTGGCATCGAAAAGTTGTGCTACCTTAGGGAAAAAGTACGAAAGGGGGCGAAGTCAATAGTCGATGACGCACCATCGACGAATGAAGGGTTTGACATCGCCTGGAGAGAATTAACTAAGGAATATGAGAACGTTCGCATGCAAGTGAATGCTCAATTCCGAAAGTTACAGAATTTACCCATTGTAAATGTCCAGTGCGGAGTAGCTATAAGAAGGCTTCAGAGAACAATAAATAGTTGCATAGCGACACTAGAAACATTGGGTTATGGGAAGGATAGATGGGGAGATGCGATGATTGTATTCATTTGCACTTCCAAGTTACCCAAAGAAACTCTCGTTATATTCGAGAGAACCCTCACAGACAATACTGTGGTCCCATCGTGGGAGGATTTAGATAATTTTTTGACAGCGGAGTATAGAGGGCTTGAATCCGCGACTGATGCCAAAGCTATCTCTCCTCTAACAACACAATACCCAAACCAAAACCCAATTAGGAACCCAACCCAAAACCCAACTAGAACATCAACCCAGAACCCAAGATCAAATGAAAGAAGAGGCAATACTTTTCTCACAATAACCCACACACCCAGAAAGCAGACACATTTTGGTAAATCTCAAAATGAACGAAAAGTCTCAAACCCAACCCCAACCCACCCACCAAAATACGATGGACCCGATGGTTCAATCTGCATGCTTTGCAGAAGCAATCATACTCTTAGGGAATGTCGTAAGTTTACTTCTTTGGGAGTAAACGAGAGAATAGATTTCGTTAAAAAGAACGGAATCTGTTACAATTGCTTGGCTGTTGGCCATGCAATTAAGGATTGCCGCAGTACGTTTACGTGTAGGCAATGTGGTTATCACCATAATACCCTATTGCATAAACCCACTCCTGCCTCAAATACCCAAAACACCGGAAATAATGCGAATGATTTAGCTCAACAGTCAACGTCACGAAATGCGGCGCAGTCTTTCGCAACGGTCACCCCTACGAATAAATCTTACACCAGAAACAGGAAATTATTGGGAACAGCGATTCTAAATGTTGAGGTTAATGGCGAATTGTTTCCGGCAAGAGCGCTTATTGACCCAGCTTCAGATGACAGTTTCATCACAGACAACTTCAGGCGAAAGTTGCAAATACCCACCACACCCATATTTGCTGAAATCGCAGGGCTAGAGGACCTTGGTTCTACTCAATCAAATAAATTATGCAATTTGACATTAATTTCTAACACCCAAAAAGATTTTAAAATGACAATGCAAGCAATTGTCGTGAAAGGAGTTTCCAGTCATTTACCCACCCATGACATAAACCCAAATATCACCAAAAAAATAGGCGACATTCAGTTAGCTGACCCGAAATTCTACGCGAGCCGACCAGTCGACATGTTAATCGGCAGCGAATATTACCCGGAAATCTTCTTAAAAGGCGTTAAGAATGGTTTTCTTGGTACCCTTATCGCTCAAGAGACCAAATTCGGATGGATATTGACAGGTCCAGTTGATGAATCACGCGAAACACAAACCGTCGTATCATTTTTCAACTCAAGTACTCTTGATAAGTGTATAACTAAATTTTGGGAAATTGAAGAAGTCCCGAGAAAACCCATTAAGTCTTCCGAAGATTCTTTTTGCGAAGAACATTACACGAAAACAACCCTGCGCTTACCCGATGGCCGTTATCAGGTAGATCTTCCGTTTCGAACCCCACAAATGGAGTTAGGAAACTCTCGCCATATAGCGATGGCACAATATTTAAGGAACGAGAAGAATCTGATGAAGAAACCCGAGCTAAAGGAAGAATATGATAACGCGCTGCAAGAATATATTGACTTAGGTCATATGAAACCCGTTAAATATTACCCAAATGCTTCTTCAAATACTAATTATTATTTACCCCATCACGCTGTCGTAAAAATGGATCGTATTACGACAATGCTTCGAGCAAAACATCGAACGGCAGAAGCTTAAACGATGCGTTATTTACTGGTCCTATACTGCAACAAGATTTAGTTGTTGTAATTTTAAAATGGCGCTTTTATAAGATCGTTTATAATGCCGACATTACGAAAATGTATCGGCAGATCTTATTGAATTCTACCCACACCCCCTTTCAGCGAATACTATTTCGTAAAAGCGTCAACGAACTCATTCAGGATTATGAGCTTCAAACAGTCACGTTCGGAGTGAATTCCGCACCCTATTTGGCAATTCGCACTCTTTTAGAACTGGCTAAAGATGTTCAAACTACCCACCCAATAGCGTCTCAAATTTTGAGAAGCAATATGTATGTTGACGATGTTTTAGCTGGTGCTCATACCATTATTGACGCTAAAAAAGCTCAACAGGAGTTGATCACAGTGCTGGACTCAGCCGGCTTTCCATTAAGAAAATGGATTTCAAATACTGCTGATCTTTTGAACACATTACCCGAAGATCATCTACTCGATGTTGACCTACTAACCCTGCCGGAATCCAATAACGCGAAAACCCTTGGCATTCGATGGAATGCAAAAGAAGATGTATTTTTCTTCAATGTACCCATGATCGAAAAAAGATCGGCATACACAAAGCGCATAGTTTTATCTGATATTGCGCGCTTATTTGACCCGGCTGGTTGGTTGGCGCCCATTATTATTTCTGCTAAGATTATTATGCAGCAAATATGGCAGGACAACACAGCCTGGGACGAATGTCTCAAACCCCTTACCCTAATGCGATGGCTAAAATTTTTACAATATTATGATAATATTGATAAAATTCGAATTCCAAGATGGATTCGTTACACACCCGAAGTCGATATTGAATTTCATGGCTTTTCAGATGCTTCTGAGAAAGCTTACTCAGCCGTTTTATACGCTCGAGTAACACCCATAGACGGACCTAGTTTCGTAACCCTGCTCTTTGCAAAAACGAGAGTTGCACCCATCAAAGTTGTACCTTTACCTAAATTAGAACTTTGTGGTGCTGTGTTATTGGCTAATATGGTACACAATTTACTCACACAACTCGATTTACCGCAACATCGAACGCATTTTTGGACGGACTCATCCATAGTCTTGGCTTGGCTTAGCCAGCAACCAAGCTCTTGGAAGACATTTGTTGCAAACCGTGTTGCGACAATTTTGGAAACTGTCGGAGTCGAAAATTGGGTCACGTCGTTTCGCATGATAACCCAGCAGATGTTGCCAGCCGTGGCTGTAACCCCGATGAGTTAGCAGTAGATTCCCTTTGGTGGAATGGGCCTTCATGGTTGAAGGAACCCTCGTCAAAATGGCCAATAACAGCTCAAAAATTCGCAACTCAGGCTGAGGCAAAACCCACACAATCTTTTGCTATATCTGTGAATACCAACCCAGAGGGGACTGGGGACCCTGATATTCTGAGCAGATTTTCAAAATGGTCTAAGGCTCTTCGAGTCATGTCATATGTTTATCGATTTTGCGATCGCGTTTCAGTTACCCGACAAAATATCGCTCGCCATGAAAGAGTTGTTCCCGATCGTAGGAAAACGACTTCAGCCAATGACAGGCTTAATATTTTATTAGATCACCCAAGTATCACACTCGAGTCGCATGAAATAAACTCCACTAAAAATAGATTGATAATACTATGTCAGACCCAATACTTCACAGACGAATATAATTGCTTGAAAAAGAAAACCCCAATACCCAAAAAGAGTAGCCTACTTACCCTCACACCGTTTTTAGATTCAAAAAATGTTCTTCGTGCAGATGGCCGATTAGCGAAATCTAATTGTCTAACTTATGATGAAAGACATCCAGTTTTATTACCCTATGCAAGTTGTTTTGCCAAATTACTTACCCTTCATGTCCATTTGGTAACCCTACATGGAGGAAATCAGGTTATGCTGAGAATAATTAGATCAGGCTATTGGGTACCGAAACTTCAGAACTTGATTAGCCTAGTTATCAACAAGTGCTCACCCTGCGTACGATATAAAAATCGTCAGGCGACTCAGCTAATGGCAGCACTTCCTCCGGAACGCACCCAGTTAACCCGACCCTTTTATAGTGTCGGAATTGATTTCGCTGGACCATTTGACATTAAGATATAGTCTGGCCGCACGTATAGAATGACCAAGGGCTACGTATGCGTTTTTGTTTGTTTTGCGACAAAAGCCATTCATCTGGAACCCAGGCCTTTATGGCAGCCTTCGCACGGTTTTTTCGAGGCGGGGATGCCCTGCCGCTATTTACTCGGACAACGGTACGAACTTCGTCGGAGCTAGCCATTTATTAAAGAAGGAGCGGCAGGAATTTGTTAGGAACTTGAAGGGCTCTGTTACGTCAGCGAACAGTCTTCAAGATCTGACGTGGCAATTCATTCCGCCAGGAGCCCCACACATGGGAGGATTGTGGGAGGCAGGAGTCAAAAGCTTTAAGTCCCACCTCAGAAAAATGAATATCTTCAAGTATACCTTTGAGGAGTTTGCTACCCTTCTTGCTCGAATTGAGGGCTGTTTGAACTCTAGACCCCTTAGCCCGTCGAGCGAGAACTCTCAGGATCTTAACCCTTTAACCCCAGGTCATTTCTTGATAGGTTCACCCTTATTAACCCCAGCCGAACCAGACCTAAGTAATGGAAACATTACATTGGCAAATAGGTGGCAGAAGCTCAGGATTCAGCACCATTACTTCTGCAGAAGATGGAAGGATGAGTACCTAAAGGAGCTCCACAAGCGATACAAATGGAAAAACCCAAGGCGTCAACTTGATGTCGATGACATTGTAGTTATCAAGCAGGACAATCTACCCCCTAATGAATGGTCATTAGGACGGGTGACTAAGGTCTACCCCGGATCCGACGGCCGTACTAGAGTCGTGGACTTACACACTCCAACTGGAACGTTGACTAGGCCTATAACGAAAGTCGTGGTTCTACCCACAAACTAAACTAACCCTTTTGTAGTACCCTTAACCCCATTTGTATCTTAAACCTTTAACACTACATACTCACCCAAAACTCACTCAGTACACTCATCTAACACACTAACCTCCATTATTCACCACATTATGCTAATTTCCTTATTTCATTTCATTTAGAAAATGGCTCCACGCACCCAAACCCAAAGAACAGCACGTGTTCCCAACCGCACAACCACTCACCAAAATTCGCGGGTCGCCAGACGTCAAACGGCTAGAAGTGATGCAACCCAACCCAGAAGACCCATACAAGAAGCCACAGTACGGTCAAACCCTCCTCAAAGTCGTCGTTACTTTGGATGTGGCATCTGCAAAGTCGACCACCGTATCGTCACCTGCAAAAAGTTCCTGGACCAGAACTTGGCACAAAAATACAAAACTGTACTGCAGATGCATTATTGCACAAATTGCTTGGCCAGGAACCATCTTGTGGCTGACTGCAAAAATACAGCTCGTTGTCGGGTCTGCGGCTTGAAACATCATACCGTACTTCACGGCCACCAAAGAGTTTTAAGCACTATACCCACCGATACCCATGTACCCACGACCACTCGCAGCCATAACACCAGGCAGACCACAACAACACCATCTACAAATACCATTTTTGGCGTACCATCCTCAATAACAAGGACATTTGTTCCAACAGCGGAAGTCTACGCTATGACTGAAGACGGATGTGTTACTTCGAGAGCCATATTAAACCCAAGTTTAACGTCATCATGCATAGCCGCTTCATTTGTTCGCGAAAACAAATTGAAGACCTTCAAGTTGGATGGTAAAGCTTATGTAAAGCTAACCATCACACCCAACATGACGTCACTGATAAAATATGATCTGTGCTGGCTGGTGGTGAAAGATTTACCCAAACACCCATATGTTAGTTCGTTCAATGAATCCGTGAAGGAGAAATTTGGACATCTCGCATTGGCGGACCCCAACTTCCACGCTAACGACCCAGTGACAATGGAGATAGGAGGAAATCTGTATGCAACGATTTTGAAACCCAAGACTATCCATATTGATGGCGGATCCCTTTTAGCCCAAGATTCTACCCTTGGTTGGCTCATCATGGGATCCTTTACTGCTTAAATTTACCCATTATCAAGTATTTGTATTTGATTTACTCTTTTTTTTTGTTACCCATTCATTTTACATTCGAATTCTTACTAAAGCCAATCTTTAAATTTACAGATACGTAAAGGCGGGGAGAATGTTCAGGTCGTGAACAATTGGTACAATTGGTGTAATTATTGTACCCAAGGTGCCAGCACCAACTCTTCTCACCTTTTGAAGTTTAACCAGCATCCGAAGAGAAAGAGCAAATGGGCTATGTTAAACCCAACATTTTCGTCAATGTTTTTAACATCACCAACAGAGTAACAAGTGCACAACCGCAACGGATAGAAGTTAAATAAAACCCCCTAAAGTGTATCAAATAAATTAAACTGAAACTTACCCTAAATCTAAAAGAAAAATTGTTAAAAAATAAATATAAAACCAAGGTTAAAACTCAAACCTAAAAACAATAAAAAAAAAAAGGAAATTGAAAATTGAAATTAAAAACTTAACCCTAAAAACTTAAAAAATTGTGAATTAAAACTTAAATTAATTTCCATTTGAATTGAAACTTAAAACTAATTTGAAAAAAATCATTATATCTAAATTGAATTAAAACTTAAAAATAAAACCTAAAATCTTAAAATTAAACTCAAAATTAAACTTAACCTAAATTCATATTTTAGGTTAAGCAAATAAAGTTTATAACGTTTAAAAATAAACAAGGCCATCTTTTTATTTTTCCCTTTTTTTATAAAAAAAAACAGCCATTTTTATTTGTACCCCTCAAACCCGTTTTTATTCATGGTCCTTTTGTGAAAAAGAGCAGTGACCTTACAAAAAAAAAAAGTTACAGTCCGCTTAAAACAACACCAAAAGTTTGTATATATATATATTAAAATTAACAGTTTAAAACTTCACATAAAAACAACAACCGCTAAAACGTTTTAAAATCTAGAAAATTCTAGAAAATAAAGGAAAAAAATTAAAAGCAAAAAGTTTGCAAATACAAAAAGTTTAAAATATATAGTGTGAATTTTGAACACAAAACAAATTAAAATCAAAAAAAAAAAACCCAACCCAAAAAAAAAAACGTAATTTTTAATAAAATTAAAAGTTAATTAAAACAACACAAAACAAACATACCTACATATTAAAAGTGTTATAAAATATCTATAAATAAAAACCAATAAAGGCATTTTTATTAAAAACAAAATAAATATTAAAAAATTTTATAAAAAAGAATTGTTCAAAAAAAAAGCAACAAAAACAATACAAAACTATTATTTTGCACACAAAACAAGTGAACAGTGAACACACATATTTTTCGTACACCACTGACAAAAAATTTAACTTTATAAAATAAAATTGTAAAATGAACAAAGAAATTAAAAACAAATTTTTGATTTAATTAGTTAATTAAAAGTAAAAAACCCTACTGACTAAATTTAAAAATATAAAGTGAACGATCAATTTTTTGTAGTACTTTGAACAAAACTGTTAAACATACAGACATATATATAAAGGAAAACATTAGTTAACCTTGAACTTGAAATTGAACTGCATTAAGCGGGAACAAAACAGCAAAGGAAAATCAACAAAAAACAAAACACATTTATACATACACACAGAGAAGTATCCTACGTTTACCAGGTCGGTAAGTGCATTTATTTGTTACTTGTACAAATTTAATTGCAAAATAATTTATACTTACCTTAACCATTTTTTGCACCGCAAACGCCATATTAACCCTTTTTACACCGAAAACCCTTATTTAACCCTTTTAATACCGTAAAAACTGAATTAACCCTTTTTATACGGAGAACCCAAAAAACAACTCGCTGAATTATAAAACAGAGTTTTTAACCCATTTTGTACCACGGTTAACCCGCTTATCACAGCAAACCGCATTTTACCCCTCTTTTACCCATAAACCCATACAAATATTTAAAATTAACCCGTTTTCGCCTACAAACCCAAGCGATTAAGTAAATTGTTACTTTTTTACCTCATACCCTAAAAACTAAGTGCGTTTTAACCCCTTTTTTCGGCTATACCCTACCCCAAAAGTTTTGTCACCCTTAAATTTATTGTAATTACATCTAAACTTCCAAATAAATATGACTACATTAAGGTCTTTGTGCAAGGGTTTTTTGATTTTGACCCAGGGAGATTTAAAGTCTTTTGATGAGGAGTATAAAAGACTTAGGGAGAACCCTCAATCAGCTGCGGTGATACGGTGTCAACAAGGCGAATTGGAAGAACTGTGGAATAAAATAAGCACCCGATTCATAGTTATACAGGAGTCCCCACTCCTTGATAAACCGAAAGAAGTGGATACCGTTAATCTCGACGACATCGAACAGGAGTATGTGGAGGCTAAGGCGCGTTATAGAAGTGCAAAATACTCCTTGGTAGATGACCTTGAGGCAGCCACCAAGTCTGTAACTCCTGAAAGTTTAGGAGCAGCCTCAGTTAGTCAAAACACCCTACCCACCCAAGAGGATTTAACCTCAATTAGAGTCTCACCCTGTGAAATACCCGTTTTTGATGGGGAATTTAAAAATTGGGCCACCTTTAGAGATTTGTTTAAGGCCATTATTATAGACAACAAGCGGAAAAGTGGCATCGAAAAGTTGTGCTACCTTAGGGAAAAAGTACGAAAGGGGGCGAAGTCAATAGTCGATGACGCACCATCGACGAATGAAGGGTTTGACATCGCCTGGAGAGAATTAACTAAGGAATATGAGAACGTTCGCATGCAAGTGAATGCTCAATTCCGAAAGTTACAGAATTTACCCATTGTAAATGTCCAGTGCGGAGTAGCTATAAGAAGGCTTCAGAGAACAATAAATAGTTGCATAGCGACACTAGAAACATTGGGTTATGGGAAGGATAGATGGGGAGATGCGATGATTGTATTCATTTGCACTTCCAAGTTACCCAAAGAAACTCTCGTTATATTCGAGAGAACCCTCACAGACAATACTGTGGTTCCATCGTGGGAGGATTTAGATAATTTTTTGACAGCGGAGTATAGAGGGCTTGAATCCGCGACTGATGCCAAAGCTATCTCTCCTCTAACAACACAATACCCAAACCAAAACCCAATTAGGAACCCAACCCAAAACCCAACTAGAACATCAACCCAGAACCCAAGATCAAATGAAAGAAGAGGCAATACTTTTCTCACAATAACCCACACACCCAGAAAGCAGACACATTTTGGTAAATCTCAAAATGAACGAAAAGTCTCAAACCCAACCCCAACCCACCCACCAAAATACGATGGACCCGATGGTTCAATCTGCATGCTTTGCAGAAGCAATCATACTCTTAGGGAATGTCGTAAGTTTACTTCTTTGGGAGTAAACGAGAGAATAGATTTCGTTAAAAAGAACGGAATCTGTTACAATTGCTTGGCTGTTGGCCATGCAATTAAGGATTGCCGCAGTACGTTTACGTGTAGGCAATGTGGTTATCACCATAATACCCTATTGCATAAACCCACTCCTGCCTCAAATACCCAAAACACCGGAAATAATGCGAATGATTTAGCTCAACAGTCAACGTCACGAAATGCGGCGCAGTCTTTCGCAACGGTCACCCCTACGAATAAATCTTACACCAGAAACAGGAAATTATTGGGAACAGCGATTCTAAATGTTGAGGTTAATGGCGAATTGTTTCCGGCAAGAGCGCTTATTGACCCAGCTTCAGATGACAGTTTCATCACAGACAACTTCAGGCGAAAGTTGCAAATACCCACCACACCCATATTTGCTGAAATCGCAGGGCTAGAGGACCTTGGTTCTACTCAATCAAATAAATTATGCAATTTGACATTAATTTCTAACACCCAAAAAGATTTTAAAATGACAATGCAAGCAATTGTCGTGAAAGGAGTTTCCAGTCATTTACCCACCCATGACATAAACCCAAATATCACCAAAAAAATAGGCGACATTCAGTTAGCTGACCCGAAATTCTACGCGAGCCGACCAGTCGACATGTTAATCGGCAGCGAATATTACCCGGAAATCTTCTTAAAAGGCGTTAAGAATGGTTTTCTTGGTACCCTTATCGCTCAAGAGACCAAATTCGGATGGATATTGACAGGTCCAGTTGATGAATCACGCGAAACACAAACCGTCGTATCATTTTTCAACTCAAGTACTCTTGATAAGTGTATAACTAAATTTTGGGAAATTGAAGAAGTCCCGAGAAAACCCATTAAGTCTTCCGAAGATTCTTTTTGCGAAGAACATTACACGAAAACAACCCTGCGCTTACCCGATGGCCGTTATCAGGTAGATCTTCCGTTTCGAACCCCACAAATGGAGTTAGGAAACTCTCGCCATATAGCGATGGCACAATATTTAAGGAACGAGAAGAATCTGATGAAGAAACCCGAGCTAAAGGAAGAATATGATAACGCGCTGCAAGAAAATATTGACTTAGGTCATATGAAACCCGTTAAATATTACCCAAATGCTTCTTCAAATACTAATTATTATTTACCCCATCACGCTGTCGTAAAAATGGATCGTATTACGACAAAAGTTCGAGTTGTTTTTAATGCTTCGAGCAAAACATCGAACGGCAGAAGCTTAAACGATGCGTTATTTACTGGTCCTACACTGCAACAAGATTTAGTTGTTGTAATTTTAAAATGGCGCTTTTATAAGATCGTTTATAATGCCGACATTACGAAAATGTATCGGCAGATCTTATTGAATTCTACCCACACCCCCTTTCAGCGAATACTATTTCGAAAAAGCGTCAACGAACCCATTCAGGATTATGAGCTTCAAACAGTCACGTTCGGAGTGAATTGCGCGCCCTATTTGGCAATTCGCACTCTTTTAGAACTGGCTAAAGATGTTCAAACTACCCATCCAATAGCGTCTCAAATTTTGAGAAGCAATATGTATGTTGACGATGTTTTAGCTGGTGCTCATACCATTATTGACGCTAAAAAAGCTCAACAGGAGTTGATCACAGTGCTGGACTCAGCCGGCTTTCCATTAAGAAAATGGATTTCAAATACTGCTGATCTTTTGAACACATTACCCGAAGATCATCTACTCGATGTTGACCTACTAACCCTGCCGGAATCCAATAACGCGAAAACCCTTGGCATTCGATGGAATGCAAAAGAAGATGTATTTTTCTTCAATGTACCCATGATCGAAAAAAGATCGGCATACACAAAGCGCATAGTTTTATCTGATATTGCGCGCTTATTTGACCCGGCTGGTTGGTTGGCGCCCATTATTATTTCTGCTAAGATTATTATGCAGCAAATATGGCAGGACAACACAGCCTGGGACGAATGTCTCAAACCCCTTACCCTAATGCGATGGCTAAAATTTTTACAATATTATGATAATATTGATAAAATTCGAATTCCAAGATGGATTCGTTACACACCCGAAGTCGATATTGAATTTCATGGCTTTTCAGATGCTTCTGAGAAAGCTTACTCAGCCGTTTTATACGCTCGAGTAACACCCATAGACGGACCTAGTTTCGTAACCCTGCTCTTTGCAAAAACGAGAGTTGCACCCATCAAAGTTGTACCTCTACCTAAATTAGAACTTTGTGGTGCTGTGTTATTGGCTAATATGGTACACAATTTACTCACACAACTCGATTTACCGCAACATCGAACGCATTTTTGGACGGACTCATCCATAGTCTTGGCTTGGCTTAGCCAGCAACCAAGCTCTTGGAAGACATTTGTTGCAAACCGTGTTGCGACAATTTTGGAAACTGTCGGAGTCGAAAATTGGGTCACGTCGTTTCGCATGATAACCCAGCAGATGTTGCCAGCCGTGGCTGTAACCCCGATGAGTTAGCAGTAGATTCCCTTTGGTGGAATGGGCCTTCATGGTTGAAGGAACCCTCGTCAAAATGGCCAATAACAGCTCAAAAATTCGCAACTCAGGCTGAGGCAAAACCCACACAATCTTTTGCTATATCTGTGAATACCAACCCAGAGGGGACTGGGGACCCTGATATTCTGAGCAGATTTTCAAAATGGTCTAAGGCTCTTCGAGTCATGTCATATGTTTATCGATTTTGCGATCGCGTTTCAGTTACCCGACAAAATATCGCTCGCCATGAAAGAGTTGTTCCCGATCGTAGGAAAACGACTTCAGCCAATGACAGGCTTAATATTTTATTAGATCACCCAAGTATCACACTCGAGTCGCATGAAATAAACTCCACTAAAAATAGATTGATAATACTATGTCAGACCCAATACTTCACAGACGAATATAATTGCTTGAAAAAGAAAACCCCAATACCCAAAAAGAGTAGCCTACTTACCCTCACACCGTTTTTAGATTCAAAAAATGTTCTTCGTGCAGATGGCCGATTAGCGAAATCTAATTGTCTAACTTATGATGAAAGACATCCAGTTTTATTACCCTATGCAAGTTGTTTTGCCAAATTACTTACCCTTCATGTCCATTTGGTAACCCTACATGGAGGAAATCAGGTTATGCTGAGAATAATTAGATCAGGCTATTGGGTACCGAAACTTCAGAACTTGATTAGCCTAGTTATCAACAAGTGCTCACCCTGCGTACGATATAAAAATCGTCAGGCGACTCAGCTAATGGCAGCACTTCCTCCGGAACGCACCCAGTTAACCCGACCCTTTTATAGTGTCGGAATTGATTTCGCTGGACCATTTGACATTAAGATATAGTCTGGCCGCACGTATAGAATGACCAAGGGCTACGTATGCGTTTTTGTTTGTTTTGCGACAAAAGCCATTCATCTGGAACCCAGGCCTTTATGGCAGCCTTCGCACGGTTTTTTCGAGGCGGGGATGCCCTGCCGCTATTTACTCGGACAACGGTACGAACTTCGTCGGAGCTAGCCATTTATTAAAGAAGGAGCGGCAGGAATTTGTTAGGAACTTGAAGGGCTCTGTTACGTCAGCGAACAGTCTTCAAGATCTGACGTGGCAATTCATTCCGCCAGGAGCCCCACACATGGGAGGATTGTGGGAGGCAGGAGTCAAAAGCTTTAAGTCCCACCTCAGAAAAATGAATATCTTCAAGTATACCTTTGAGGAGTTTGCTACCCTTCTTGCTCGAATTGAGGGCTGTTTGAACTCTAGACCCCTTAGCCCGTCGAGCGAGAACTCTCAGGATCTTAACCCTTTAACCCCAGGTCATTTCTTGATAGGTTCACCCTTATTAACCCCAGCCGAACCAGACCTAAGTAATGGAAACATTACATTGGCAAATAGGTGGCAGAAGCTCAGGATTCAGCACCATTACTTCTGCAGAAGATGGAAGGATGAGTACCTAAAGGAGCTCCACAAGCGATACAAATGGAAAAACCCAAGGCGTCAACTTGATGTCGATGACATTGTAGTTATCAAGCAGGACAATCTACCCCCTAATGAATGGTCATTAGGACGGGTGACTAAGGTCTACCCCGGATCCGACGGCCGTACTAGAGTCGTGGACTTACACACTCCAACTGGAACGTTGACTAGGCCTATAACGAAAGTCGTGGTTCTACCCACAAACTAAACTAACCCTTTTGTAGTACCCTTAACCCCATTTGTATCTTAAACCTTTAACACTACATACTCACCCAAAACTCACTCAGTACACTCATCTAACACACTAACCTCCATTATTCACCACATTATGCTAATTTCCTTATTTCATTTCATTTAGAAAATGGCTCCACGCACCCAAACCGCACAACCACTCACCAAAATTCGCGGGTCGCCAGACGTCAAACGGCTAGAAGTGATGCAACCCAACCCAGAAGACCCATACAAGAAGCCACAGTACGGTCAAACCCTCCTCAAAGTCGTCGTTACTTTGGATGTGGCATCTGCAAAGTCGACCACCGTATCGTCACCTGCAAAAAGTTCCTGGACCAGAACTTGGCACAAAAATACAAAACTGTACTGCAGATGCATTATTGCACAAATTGCTTGGCCAGGAACCATCTTGTGGCTGACTGCAAAAATACAGCTCGTTGTCGGGTCTGCGGCTTGAAACATCATACCGTACTTCACGGCCACCAAAGAGTTTTAAGCACTATACCCACCGATACCCATGTACCCACGACCACTCGCAGCCATAACACCAGGCAGACCACAACAACACCATCTACAAATACCATTTTTGGCGTACCATCCTCAATAACAAGGACATTTGTTCCAACAGCGGAAGTCTACGCTATGACTGAAGACGGATGTGTTACTTCGAGAGCCATATTAAACCCAAGTTTAACGTCATCATGCATAGCCGCTTCATTTGTTCGCGAAAACAAATTGAAGACCTTCAAGTTGGATGGTAAAGCTTATGTAAAGCTAACCATCACACCCAACATGACGTCACTGATAAAATATGATCTGTGCTGGCTGGTGGTGAAAGATTTACCCAAACACCCATATGTTAGTTCGTTCAATGAATCCGTGAAGGAGAAATTTGGACATCTCGCATTGGCGGACCCCAACTTCCACGCTAACGACCCAGTGACAATGGAGATAGGAGGAAATCTGTATGCAACGATTTTGAAACCCAAGACTATCCATATTGATGGCGGATCCCTTTTAGCCCAAGATTCTACCCTTGGTTGGCTCATCATGGGATCCTTTACTGCTTAAATTTACCCATTATCAAGTATTTGTATTTGATTTACTCTTTTTTTTTGTTACCCATTCATTTTACATTCGAATTCTTACTAAAGCCAATCTTTAAATTTACAGATACGTAAAGGCGGGGAGAATGTTCAGGTCGTGAACAATTGGTACAATTGGTGTAATTATTGTACCCAAGGTGCCAGCACCAACTCTTCTCACCTTTTGAAGTTTAACCAGCATCCGAAGAGAAAGAGCAAATGGGCTATGTTAAACCCAACATTTTCGTCAATGTTTTTAACATCACCAACAGAGTAACAAGTGCACAACCGCAACGGATAGAAGTTAAATAAAACCCCCTAAAGTGTATCAAATAAATTAAACTGAAACTTACCCTAAATCTAAAAGAAAAATTGTTAAAAAATAAATATAAAACCAAGGTTAAAACTCAAACCTAAAAACAATAAAAAAAAAAAGGAAATTGAAAATTGAAATTAAAAACTTAACCCTAAAAACTTAAAAAATTGTGAATTAAAACTTAAATTAATTTCCATTTGAATTGAAACTTAAAACTAATTTGAAAAAAATCATTATATCTAAATTGAATTAAAACTTAAAAATAAAACCTAAAATCTTAAAATTAAACTCAAAATTAAACTTAACCTAAATTCATATTTTAGGTTAAGCAAATAAAGTTTATAACGTTTAAAAATAAACAAGGCCATCTTTTTATTTTTCCCTTTTTTTATAAAAAAAAACAGCCATTTTTATTTGTACCCCTCAAACCCGTTTTTATTCATGGTCCTTTTGTGAAAAAGAGCAGTGACCTTACAAAAAAAAAAAGTTACAGTCCGCTTAAAACAACACCAAAAGTTTGTATATATATATATTAAAATTAACAGTTTAAAACTTCACATAAAAACAACAACCGCTAAAACGTTTTAAAATCTAGAAAATTCTAGAAAATAAAGGAAAAAAATTAAAAGCAAAAAGTTTGCAAATACAAAAAGTTTAAAATATATAGTGTGAATTTTGAACACAAAACAAATTAAAATCAAAAAAAAAAAACCCAACCCAAAAAAAAAAACGTAATTTTTAATAAAATTAAAAGTTAATTAAAACAACACAAAACAAACATACCTACATATTAAAAGTGTTATAAAATATCTATAAATAAAAACCAATAAAGGCATTTTTATTAAAAACAAAATAAATATTAAAAAATTTTATAAAAAAGAATTGTTCAAAAAAAAAGCAACAAAAACAATACAAAACTATTATTTTGCACACAAAACAAGTGAACAGTGAACACACATATTTTTCGTACACCACTGACAAAAAATTTAACTTTATAAAATAAAATTGTAAAATGAACAAAGAAATTAAAAACAAATTTTTGATTTAATTAGTTAATTAAAAGTAAAAAACCCTACTGACTAAATTTAAAAATATAAAGTGAACGATCAATTTTTTGTAGTACTTTGAACAAAACTGTTAAACATACAGACATATATATAAAGGAAAACATTAGTTAACCTTGAACTTGAAATTGAACTGCATTAAGCGGGAACAAAACAGCAAAGGAAAATCAACAAAAAACAAAACACATTTATACATACACACAGAGAAGTATCCTACGTTTACCAGGTCGGTAAGTGCATTTATTTGTTACTTGTACAAATTTAATTGCAAAATAATTTATACTTACCTTAACCATTTTTTGCACCGCAAACGCCATATTAACCCTTTTTACACCGAAAACCCTTATTTAACCCTTTTAATACCGTAAAAACTGAATTAACCCTTTTTATACGGAGAACCCAAAAAACAACTCGCTGAATTATAAAACAGAGTTTTTAACCCATTTTGTACCACGGTTAACCCGCTTATCACAGCAAACCGCATTTTACCCCTCTTTTACCCATAAACCCATACAAATATTTAAAATTAACCCGTTTTCGCCTACAAACCCAAGCGATTAAGTAAATTGTTACTTTTTTACCTCATACCCTAAAAACTAAGTGCGTTTTAACCCCTTTTTTCGGCTATACCCTACCCCAAAAGTTTTGTCACCCTTAAATTTATTGTAATTACATCTAAACTTCCAAATAAATATGACTACATTAAGGTCTTTGTGCAAGGGTTTTTTGATTTTGACCCAGGGAGATTTAAAGTCTTTTGATGAGGAGTATAAAAGACTTAGGGAGAACCCTCAATCAGCTGCGGTGATACGGTGTCAACAAGGCGAATTGGAAGAACTGTGGAATAAAATAAGCACCCGATTCATAGTTATACAGGAGTCCCCACTCCTTGATAAACCGAAAGAAGTGGATACCGTTAATCTCGACGACATCGAACAGGAGTATGTGGAGGCTAAGGCGCGTTATAGAAGTGCAAAATACTCCTTGGTAGATGACCTTGAGGCAGCCACCAAGTCTGTAACTCCTGAAAGTTTAGGAGCAGCCTCAGTTAGTCAAAACACCCTACCCACCCAAGAGGATTTAACCTCAATTAGAGTCTCACCCTGTGAAATACCCGTTTTTGATGGGGAATTTAAAAATTGGGCCACCTTTAGAGATTTGTTTAAGGCCATTATTATAGACAACAAGCGGAAAAGTGGCATCGAAAAGTTGTGCTACCTTAGGGAAAAAGTACGAAAGGGGGCGAAGTCAATAGTCGATGACGCACCATCGACGAATGAAGGGTTTGACATCGCCTGGAGAGAATTAACTAAGGAATATGAGAACGTTCGCATGCAAGTGAATGCTCAATTCCGAAAGTTACAGAATTTACCCATTGTAAATGTCCAGTGCGGAGTAGCTATAAGAAGGCTTCAGAGAACAATAAATAGTTGCATAGCGACACTAGAAACATTGGGTTATGGGAAGGATAGATGGGGAGATGCGATGATTGTATTCATTTGCACTTCCAAGTTACCCAAAGAAACTCTCGTTATATTCGAGAGAACCCTCACAGACAATACTGTGGTCCCATCGTGGGAGGATTTAGATAATTTTTTGACAGCGGAGTATAGAGGGCTTGAATCCGCGACTGATGCCAAAGCTATCTCTCCTCTAACAACACAATACCCAAACCAAAACCCAATTAGGAACCCAACCCAAAACCCAACTAGAACATCAACCCAGAACCCAAGATCAAATGAAAGAAGAGGCAATACTTTTCTCACAATAACCCACACACCCAGAAAGCAGACACATTTTGGTAAATCTCAAAATGAACGAAAAGTCTCAAACCCAACCCCAACCCACCCACCAAAATACGATGGACCCGATGGTTCAATCTGCATGCTTTGCAGAAGCAATCATACTCTTAGGGAATGTCGTAAGTTTACTTCTTTGGGAGTAAACGAGAGAATAGATTTCGTTAAAAAGAACGGAATCTGTTACAATTGCTTGGCTGTTGGCCATGCAATTAAGGATTGCCGCAGTACGTTTACGTGTAGGCAATGTGGTTATCACCATAATACCCTATTGCATAAACCCACTCCTGCCTCAAATACCCAAAACACCGGAAATAATGCGAATGATTTAGCTCAACAGTCAACGTCACGAAATGCGGCGCAGTCTTTCGCAACGGTCACCCCTACGAATAAATCTTACACCAGAAACAGGAAATTATTGGGAACAGCGATTCTAAATGTTGAGGTTAATGGCGAATTGTTTCCGGCAAGAGCGCTTATTGACCCAGCTTCAGATGACAGTTTCATCACAGACAACTTCAGGCGAAAGTTGCAAATACCCACCACACCCATATTTGCTGAAATCGCAGGGCTAGAGGACCTTGGTTCTACTCAATCAAATAAATTATGCAATTTGACATTAATTTCTAACACCCAAAAAGATTTTAAAATGACAATGCAAGCAATTGTCGTGAAAGGAGTTTCCAGTCATTTACCCACCCATGACATAAACCCAAATATCACCAAAAAAATAGGCGACATTCAGTTAGCTGACCCGAAATTCTACGCGAGCCGACCAGTCGACATGTTAATCGGCAGCGAATATTACCCGGAAATCTTCTTAAAAGGCGTTAAGAATGGTTTTCTTGGTACCCTTATCGCTCAAGAGACCAAATTCGGATGGATATTGACAGGTCCAGTTGATGAATCACGCGAAACACAAACCGTCGTATCATTTTTCAACTCAAGTACTCTTGATAAGTGTATAACTAAATTTTGGGAAATTGAAGAAGTCCCGAGAAAACCCATTAAGTCTTCCGAAGATTCTTTTTGCGAAGAACATTACACGAAAACAACCCTGCGCTTACCCGATGGCCGTTATCAGGTAGATCTTCCGTTTCGAACCCCACAAATGGAGTTAGGAAACTCTCGCCATATAGCGATGGCACAATATTTAAGGAACGAGAAGAATCTGATGAAGAAACCCGAGCTAAAGGAAGAATATGATAACGCGCTGCAAGAATATATTGACTTAGGTCATATGAAACCCGTTAAATATTACCCAAATGCTTCTTCAAATACTAATTATTATTTACCCCATCACGCTGTCGTAAAAATGGATCGTATTACGACAATGCTTCGAGCAAAACATCGAACGGCAGAAGCTTAAACGATGCGTTATTTACTGGTCCTATACTGCAACAAGATTTAGTTGTTGTAATTTTAAAATGGCGCTTTTATAAGATCGTTTATAATGCCGACATTACGAAAATGTATCGGCAGATCTTATTGAATTCTACCCACACCCCCTTTCAGCGAATACTATTTCGTAAAAGCGTCAACGAACTCATTCAGGATTATGAGCTTCAAACAGTCACGTTCGGAGTGAATTCCGCACCCTATTTGGCAATTCGCACTCTTTTAGAACTGGCTAAAGATGTTCAAACTACCCACCCAATAGCGTCACAAATTTTGAGAAGCAATATGTATGTTGACGATGTTTTAGCTGGTGCTCATACCATTATTGACGCTAAAAAAGCTCAACAGGAGTTGATCACAGTGCTGGACTCAGCCGGCTTTCCATTAAGAAAATGGATTTCAAATACTGCTGATCTTTTGAACACATTACCCGAAGATCATCTACTCGATGTTGACCTACTAACCCTGCCGGAATCCAATAACGCGAAAACCCTTGGGATTCGATGGAATGCAAAAGAAGATGTATTTTTCTTCAATGTACCCATGATCGAAAAAAGATCGGCATACACAAAGCGCATAGTTTTATCTGATATTGCGCGCTTATTTGACCCGGCTGGTTGGTTGGCGCCCATTATTATTTCTGCTAAGATTATTATGCAGCAAATATGGCAGGACAACACAGCCTGGGACGAATGTCTCAAACCCCTTACCCTAATGCGATGGCTAAAATTTTTACAATATTATGATAATATTGATAAAATTCGAATTCCAAGATGGATTCGTTACACACCCGAAGTCGATATTGAATTTCATGGCTTTTCAGATGCTTCTGAGAAAGCTTACTCAGCCGTTTTATACGCTCGAGTAACACCCATAGACGGACCTAGTTTCGTAACCCTGCTCTTTGCAAAAACGAGAGTTGCACCCATCAAAGTTGTACCTTTACCTAAATTAGAACTTTGTGGTGCTGTGTTATTGGCTAATATGGTACACAATTTACTCACACAACTCGATTTACCGCAACATCGAACGCATTTTTGGACGGACTCATCCATAGTCTTGGCTTGGCTTAGCCAGCAACCAAGCTCTTGGAAGACATTTGTTGCAAACCGTATTGCGACAATTTTGGAAACTGTCGGAGTCGAAAATTGGAGTCACGTCGTTTCGCATGATAACCCAGCAGATGTTGCCAGCCGTGGCTGTAACCCCGATGAGTTAGCAGTAGATTCCCTTTGGTGGAATGGGCCTTCATGGTTGAAGGAACCCTCGTCAAAATGGCCAATAACAGCTCAAAAATTCGCAACTCAGGCTGAGGCAAAACCCACACAATCTTTTGCTATATCTGTGAATACCAACCCAGAGGGGACTGGGGACCCTGATATTCTGAGCAGATTTTCAAAATGGTCTAAGGCTCTTCGAGTCATGTCATATGTTTATCGATTTTGCGATCGCGTTTCAGTTACCCGACAAAATATCGCTCGCCATGAAAGAGTTGTTCCCGATCGTAGGAAAACGACTTCAGCCAATGACAGGCTTAATATTTTATTAGATCACCCAAGTATCACACTCGAGTCGCATGAAATAAACTCCACTAAAAATAGATTGATAATACTATGTCAGACCCAATACTTCACAGACGAATATAATTGCTTGAAAAAGAAAACCCCAATACCCAAAAAGAGTAGCCTACTTACCCTCACACCGTTTTTAGATTCAAAAAATGTTCTTCGTGCAGATGGCCGATTAGCGAAATCTAATTGTCTAACTTATGATGAAAGACATCCAGTTTTATTACCCTATGCAAGTTGTTTTGCCAAATTACTTACCCTTCATGTCCATTTGGTAACCCTACATGGAGGAAATCAGGTTATGCTGAGAATAATTAGATCAGGCTATTGGGTACCGAAACTTCAGAACTTGATTAGCCTAGTTATCAACAAGTGCTCACCCTGCGTACGATATAAAAATCGTCAGGCGACTCAGCTAATGGCAGCACTTCCTCCGGAACGCACCCAGTTAACCCGACCCTTTTATAATGTCGGAATTGATTTCGCTGGACCATTTGACATTAAGATATAGTCTGGCCGCACGTATAGAATGACCAAGGGCTACGTATGCGTTTTTGTTTGTTTTGCGACAAAAGCCATTCATCTGGACCCCAGGCCTTTATGGCAGCCTTCGCACGGTTTTTTTCGAGGCGGGGATGCCCTGCCGCTATTTACTCGGACAACGGTACGAACTTCGTCGGAGCTAGCCATTTATTAAAGAAGGAGCGGCAGGAATTTGTTAGGAACTTGAAGGGCTCTGTTACGTCAGCGAACAGTCTTCAAGATCTGACGTGGCAATTCATTCCGCCAGGAGCCCCACACATGGGAGGATTGTGGGAGGCAGGAGTCAAAAGCTTTAAGTCCCACCTCAGAAAAATGAATATCTTCAAGTATACCTTTGAGGAGTTTGCTACCCTTCTTGCTCGAATTGAGGGCTGTTTGAACTCTAGACCCCTTAGCCCGTCGAGCGAGAACTCTCAGGATCTTAACCCTTTAACCCCAGGTCATTTCTTGATAGGTTCACCCTTATTAACCCCAGCCGAACCAGACCTAAGTGATGGAAACATTACATTGGCAAATAGGTGGCAGAAGCTCAGGATTCAGCACCATTACTTCTGCAGAAGATGGAAGGATGAGTACCTAAAGGAGCTCCACAAGCGATACAAATGGAAAAACCCAAGGCGTCAACTTGATGTCGATGACATTGTAGTTATCAAGCAGGACAATCTACCCCCTAATGAATGGTCATTAGGACGGGTGACTAAGGTCTACCCCGGATCCGACGGCCGTACTAGAGTCGTGGACTTACACACTCCAACTGGAACGTTGACTAGGCCTATAACGAAAGTCGTGGTTCTACCCACAAACTAAACTAACCCTTTTGTAGTACCCTTAACCCCATTTGTATCTTAAACCTTTAACAATACATACTCACCCAAAACTCACTCAGTACACTCATCTAACACACTAACCTCCATTATTCACCACATTATGCTAATTTCCTTATTTCATTTCATTTAGAAAATGGCTCCACGCACCCAAACCCAAAGAACAGCACGTGTTCCCAACCGCACAACCACTCACCAAAATTCGCGGGTCGCCAGACGTCAAACGGCTAGAAGTGATGCAACCCAACCCAGAAGACCCATACAAGAAGCCACAGTACGGTCAAACCCTCCTCAAAGTCGTCGTTACTTTGGATGTGGCATCTGCAAAGTCGACCACCGTATCGTCACCTGCAAAAAGTTCCTGGACCAGAACTTGGCACAAAAATACAAAACTGTACTGCAGATGCATTATTGCACAAATTGCTTGGCCAGGAACCATCTTGTGGCTGACTGCAAAAATACAGCTCGTTGTCGGGTCTGCGGCTTGAAACATCATACCGTACTTCACGGCCACCAAAGAGTTTTAAGCACTATACCCACCGATACCCATGTACCCACGACCACTCGCAGCCATAACACCAGGCAGACCACAACAACACCATCTACAAATACCATTTTTGGCGTACCATCCTCAATAACAAGGACATTTGTTCCAACAGCGGAAGTCTACGCTATGACTGAAGACGGATGTGTTACTTCGAGAGCCATATTAAACCCAAGTTTAACGTCATCATGCATAGCCGCTTTATTTGTTCGCGAAAACAAATTGAAGACCTTCAAGTTGGATGGTAAAGCTTATGTAAAGCTAACCATCACACCCAACATGACGTCACTGATAAAATATGATCTGTGCTGGCTGGTGGTGAAAGATTTACCCAAACACCCATATGTTAGTTCGTTCAATGAATCCGTGAAGGAGAAATTTGGACATCTCGCATTGGCGGACGCCAACTTCCACGCTAACGACCCAGTGACAATGGAGATAGGAGGAAATCTGTATGCAACGATTTTGAAACCCAACACTATCCATATTGATGGCGGATCCCTTTTAGCCCAAGATTCTACCCTTGGTTGGCTCATCATGGGATCCTTTACTGCTTAAATTTACCCATTATCAAGTATTTGTATTTGATTTACTCTTTTTTTTTGTTACCCATTCATTTTACATTCGAATTCTTACTAAAGCCAATCTTTAAATTTACAGATACGTAAAGGCGGGGAGAATGTTCAGGTCGTGAACAATTGGTACAATTGGTGTAATTATTGTACCCAAGGTGCCAGCACCAACTCTTCTCACCTTTTGAAGTTTAACCAGCATCCGAAGAGAAAGAGCAAATGGGCTATGTTAAACCCAACATGTTCGTCAATGTTTTTAACATCACCAACAGAGTAACAAGTGCACAACCGCAACGGATAGAAGTTAAATAAAACCCCCTAAAGTGTATCAAATAAATTAAACTGAAACTTACCCTAAATCTAAAAGAAAAATTGTTAAAAAATAAATATAAAACCAAGGTTAAAACTCAAACCTAAAAACAATAAAAAAAAAGGAAATTGAAAATTGAAATTAAAAACTTAACCCTAAAAACTTAAAAAATTGTGAATTAAAACTTAAATTAATTTCCATTTGAATTGAAACTTAAAACTAATTTGAAAAAAATCATTATATCTAAATTGAATTAAAACTTAAAAATAAAACCTAAAATCTTAAAATTAAACTCAAAATTAAACTTAACCTAAATTCATATTTTAGGTTAAGCAAATAAAGTTTATAACGTTTAAAAATAAACAAGGCCATCTTTTTATTTTTCCCTTTTTTTATAAAAAAAAAACAGCCATTTTTATTTGTACCCCTCAAACCCGTTTTTATTCAATAAGATACAATATAACTAACTAGAACTAGGTCCAGAAGTGGTTTTAGGAATATCTGGGTACTTTTGGAATAATTTCAAACAAAAATTATCGGTGTTAAAACCATATTATAACAAGTCGTTCTTAGAAACAGAAAATTTGCCTGTTAAATTATTGATCTAGTGACCAGATTTTTTAAGACGAGCGACGATTAGTCCATTACTTATCAAAATGTTGAACTATAAGAAAATTACTGTCGCTTAACAAAAATGTAAAAAGTTTACAATTTCCATGTAATATGGTAGCTATTTAATTTCGAAAGTCGACGATAAACGATAATCGTCTTATAAAACCTCGGCACAGGTTCTGAGAAATAATAATTCACTCTCGAAAATTCTTAAATTCTAAAGCTATTTCAACCTTACAATAATAGGTGATTTTTTAAGAGCTTTTGGATTTGATAAAAAAGAACTCATAAAATTTAGAGTAATGTATGAAATCTTTGTGTGTACAGAACGGTCTATATAATTCAATGTTTAAAGATAATTTCATGTGAATGTTGACCTCGGCTGAGCCTCAAATGGTTCATAAGCTGGGTTCAATTTTGGCATACTCTCTCCAACATATCTCACGAATAAATTCTTCAATATTGGCTTCCAGTGCGTCAACCGTTGCGGGCTTGTCCCTATAGACATGAGCCTTAACACAGCCCCACAAAAAATAATCTAAAGGCGTTAAATCGCACGATCTAAGTGGCCAATTAACCGGCCCTAAACGTAAAATAAACAGTTCACCAAACGTGATGTGATGTGTGGCACCGTCTTGTTGAAACCATATGTCAGCCCAGTCCAGCTTCTTCAATTTTGGGCATTCACAGAAACGTTCTTGCCTTCGTCGTTTTTGAAAAAGTACGGTCCAATGATGCCACCGGCCCATAATCCCCACCAAACAGCGCATTTTTTGGGATGCATTGGCAATTATTTCAATGCTTCTGGCTGCTCTTCACACCAAATTCAGCTTTCAGCTTGTTGACGTACCCATTGAGTTAAAAATTAGCTTCGTCACAGAAGACAATTTTTCGATAGAAACACATTTCTCACACAGCACGAATTTTGATAATAAAATTCAATGATTTGCAAGCGTTGTTCGTTTGTAAGTCGATTCATGGTTAAATTAAAGACCAAACTGAACATGTTTGACAGTAACATGTTACACGAAAACAGCTGAGCTGCAAAAATAAGGTTTGCCAAAAAGAAAGTTGTAACAAATCACCCGATATATTATAAAAGCTAAAGCCTCCAGAATAGGCAGATGTTAAACAAAACATTTTAAAATGCATATTTTGTTCCTTGGTATCCATATTGACCGTCGTCTCATATGGAAAAGTCATATAAAAGCGAAACTTACCCAAATAAAGTTAAAGGCTATTCAACACTCTTGGTTAATCGGTAGAAACTCTAAACTTGCCTTGGAATGTAAACTATTACTATACTACTCGATTATTAAACCAGACGGTGCGAATTCAGCTCATCATCTAATATTATGGAAATTCAGAGAAGGCAGAACAAGCTCTTGAGAATTATTACAAATGCCCCCTGGTATGTTAGAAATGACAACATTCATAAAGATCTCAATGTACCCTTAGTTAGTAACGAAATCACTAGATATAGCAACAACTACTTGAAGAAACTGGAAACTCATCCCAATGTTCTAGCACGGAATCTTTTGAATAATGATGGGCATAGGCGACTAAGATGGAGGGACACTGCAGACATATCTAACATATGAAGGAAAAATTTTCAGATGTCATACATATCTATGAATATAAATTTATGAACAAATGAAAATTCGTCTGGCACTAGCTGGACTTAATATTAAGATTTAGTTTTAAGATTTGTATACTTATTGTTAGTTCACAAAATTAGGTGAAGATTCAATAAATAAATAATGGAAAAAAATATTTTGTTCTAATAAATCAAACAAGTGGCTAAGTATTTTTCTAAGAAGCACTATGACGTTACTGTTTTTTTATATATTTATATTTACATTTCTTATACAGTTATAATTCAGTATTATTTTGGCCCAGCGCCAAAACAACATATTAAAATAGTTTGCAATTGAAAATAAAAAAATTTATTAGAACTGAAAAAACTGATTTGTCAAAAGATTTTGAAAGAGTAAACAAGCTTAAGTAGAACCCAAAAAAGAAATCATTACAATTTACTTGGAAAGGACCTGACAGCAATATGCGTATTCAAAAGTTTATAGACTACGAGGATTTCTGAGCTTTTTTAATAGAAATCCTCTTTAACTTTAAAGCCCAGAAAATTAAAGTGGCAGCGACAGTTCTGTCAAACTTTAAAAATTTCGCAAAAACAATACAATATTTTTAAGACTTATTTATTGAATAGTGTTTTAAGGCAGCTCTGGTTTATTTAGAAAATTTTCTACAATAATTACTGTGCTGAAAAGCACTGTATACACTTCATATTTCTGTGTTAGGTTTAAGGGTTTACTTGAGAACTCTGTGTACTTACTGGTGCCAACTTCTCCGATTAATCGACCCGAATAACTGATTAATCAATTTTCGTCATTTTTTGAATAATACCCTAGTCGGTTAACCAGCAGGGTCGAATAATTGGAAACACTATTTTTAATGCAATTTTTGAGAAAAGTTAAATCGTGATGCACGCTACAGAAATTATTATGCCAATTTTTGTTTTTAATTGTTGAATTTAAATTTTTTTTATTTACTATATGTATATAAAATTGATTTAAAATTATAGAAGACTTGCAAAAAAAATTTCATACTACTCACAACATAAAAAAATCCTTATTTGCCGTGACGCACGCTACAACGCATGGACCTAACATTTCATACCTAATTTCAATCTTTCCAAAATAGTAAAAAAAAAATTTTGGCAAAATTGAAGAGAATTGAATAAATAAAAATATGGCCTTCGGTCGTACCATCTATGTTAACACTTAGGTAATATTATGAACACCTAAAAGATGTTAATTTTTTGTATTACATTAAGATTTCTGAGGTAGGGTAGGATTTGGTAATAATTTTTGTATTAATGATCATCAAAATACATTTTATGTTTACAATATTATATACCCAGAAAACAGTATCAGTTGTGCACCGAATTTGTTGACAATCAAATTCTGGCGGTTACGACAACTGTCTTCATATTAAATTATATTTTTAGTTGTTAAAGCCAATATTCAGTTGTACAATTTATTATATATATTCCACAGAAATATTATTACGTTCCACAAAATTTTATTTAAAAAAAAATATTTTTAGATTTTTCCGGTATCGAACCTGGGCAATCAGATTCATAGTTCACACTCTTGCTTACTGCACCACAACTAATTTAAATTTTCTTTGATATATTTACCATTTAAGCATTTGAATATTTTATTTTAATTAAAAAAAATATTTTTTAAATGTTTGCCTTTTCCGGGATTTGAACTCGGAAATTCGGAGTAGTGAACTACCTCTCTACCTACTACACCACAAAACTTATGAATTTTTATGGCTAATTTTTAATTTAAACAATTTGATAGAAAAAGAAATGTTAGTATAACATTTGTTTATCAATACCAATCATTAGTGACGTCTATTATCAATACAATCCACAATTGGGTTGCTTCTTCTGAAACCCTTATTAAATGATGTATTTGATCAGAATAACCGTACTTGTAGTTACCACTTTTGAATATCGACAATTTTTTAATAAATTTGATAGGTTGTACCAAATTACTAATATATTCACTAAATAAATGTTTGCTTCCACCGCACACAAATACTAAACGAATTTTATTTTTAAAGATGATTGGAAATACCAATAATTGAATAATAAGATTAATTTTTGGTTTCATTTCCCTTTTTTTAATTCGCAATACCACATTTTTGCTTTATTAATGTTCGGGCGCCAAAATGTAATTCCTTAATGGTTTTTAAGGAAAAATAATAAAATTTAATCAAAATATAAATTTTATTATTTTTTTAAAAAATAAAAAATGGTGGGCAAATTTAAAAATTCCAGAAAAGGTATAAAGAAAAAACACGTCTGTTGGCTTTTAAAATGAAATTCAACTGTTTTTATTTACAATTTGTTTTGCACACTCCTTCTTTTCAGCAATGCCGTTATAATTAACATTATTTAAAAATTCATAAAAAGCGGTTGCCAAAGTTATTTATTATTAACATATGTATGCCCACTATATAATCCATGTTTGGACATAATTTAAAACAAAAAATTTCATTTAATTAAACTTCATAAAAAAAAACAATTAATAACAATGTTGCTATTTTTTAAAGTGGTATATATAAGTATAAAATATAATTTTTTTTTAAAAAGGGTTAAAAAATTAGTCCCGTAAAAAAACCCATATGGAGAAAACCATTAGGCCAAAAAACTCCATCACACTCCAACATTCCGGCCCCATTGAAGGACCGCAGGTCTTCAAACATCAAATGCCGTTTTTGTTCTTTACCTCCGCCACTCTGACCTTGCCGTCTTGGCCTTTGATTACGTGGACGACTATCCCGGTCAGCCACACTTGGAGCGGGAGATTGTCCTCGTGGACCAGCACTACTTGGCCGACTCCTAGGTTGGGCTCGTCTCTGTGCCATTTTCCCTTGTCCTGCAACCCGCAAAAGCAGGTGTTTCGCTTGTTTGACGGCTGCTTCCCATAGCCCTCCGAAGTGAGGAGCCCTCGGAGGTATGAAGTTGAAGTCTACCTTGTACGACGCTGAGAATGATGCGACGTCCTCTTTGCTCTGCTCGAACACTTCGTACAGCTCTTTGAGGGTTCGGCTGGCTCCTACTAAGTTGGTGGCGTTGTCGCAGTACACCTTGCTGGGAAGACCTCTCCTGGTAGTGAACCTTTTAAAACAAAGAATAAAACCATCAGTAGACAAATCAGACACTAATTCTAAGTAAACAGCCTTGGACGTGAAACACACGAAAACCGCTAATTACATTTTTACTGATGGTGTACCGCGAATTCGCAATGAAATGTTCACGGGACCACAAAAGTCTACACCAGAGCTTTCACTCTGTCAGTGGATAAATTTCCCATTATTTGGGTCATCAACTTGGGTTTATAACGGTAACAGTGAACACATTTACGCACTATTCTACTGCACTCCTCTCTGGCATTTATAAGCCAATTTTTTTCCCGTGAAAGGGCTATCAATGCTTCTGTTCCAGCATGGCAATTTTCGAGGTGCAAATTGCGTAAATAAAGAGACACAAAGAGTGTTTTCCTTGGTAATAAAAGTGGGAGTAGGATACGGTAATGGTGCGTTGAGCAACCTCCCACCTACCCTGATTAGTGAAAAGTTTCGAATATCCTCAGTAAAACTGTGGATAAATGGTGTTAGCCTTTCTATATTTGACGGTAACAACAGAGATTTCTGCATCTTTTGAATCTCCACAGAGAACGATTCTCTCTGGATTCTTTTCACAAGCCTATAAAAAGCTCAGTTTATTTCCTTAGCAGTAGGATTTTTTGACTTGGAGATTTTATATTAAGCACATGATTCTCAAAATCTTTTTATATGAAGAATGGCCTTTAACTAACTTAATGAAAATATTCTTCACAACGTCTTCAATAGAAGTTTTATTTGTAGAATTTTCTACTATCAGAGATTCCTTTAATTCCATAGGATTCTCTACTGCAAGGAATACATTAGTTTTTCTTATCTCTAAAGATTTTTGGTTCTCTGTTAACTAGAAATGATGGTTAACAGGCAACTTTGAAATATCATGAAGTAGAAATTAAGGACCTTCAAACCAAATTGAGTTGTTTAGATCACCAACATCACATCCTCTTAAAACAATGTCAGCCCGATTTCGTTTTGTAGGCACATGGCGCCAAGAAGCGCGTTCTGACCATTCCTGAATTTCAGCAACTCTGTTTAAAACAAAAGTTACAAGAGTAGATGGGTGTGTTTTAATCCAATATGAAGTGATTTCAGAATCTGTCCAAAAATTTACACTCTCAATTTCAAAGCTAATCATTTTTTTAATTCGAACCCACAATTTTGCCAAAAGATGTGCTGCACACAACTCAAGTCTCGGTACAGATTTAGTCTTGAGTGGGGTGACTTTAGACTTGGCCGTAAGTAGCCGACAAAAGACTCCATTTGAGTGACTGCCTCTTACATAAATGCAGCACCCATAAGCCCGAATGGAGGCATCAGCAAATCCATGAATTTGTACTTTTGCTGAAGAAGATGTGTGGACGAATCTTGGGATTTGAATTGAATCAATTTTCAACAAATTTTTAAGATTATCCCATGCAGTATCTAGTCGCATAGGTATTGATTAATCCCAATCAAATTTTTGAATCCAAAGTTCTTGAAGCAACATTTTGGATTTAGTTATAATAGGACATACAAGTCCGAGAGGGTCAAACAACCGAGAAGAAACCGATAAAATATTTCTTTCTGTTGCCTTAAAATCATGAAAATTAACTCCCAAATGAAATTTAAATGAATCATTTTTCGGAACCCAATGTATGCCTAATGCTTTAACCGAATCGGAATCATTTTGTAATAATTTTTCTTTGCAATCAGAAAAATTTAAATCGGGGTGATTCGAAAACCATTTTGTTATATTCAATCCAGCTGAGCTCAATATTTGAGTCACCTGATCTCGAATAGTTACAAGTTCTTGATAACTATCGGCACCTGTTAGCAAATCGTCAACATAAAAATCACTGTGAATAACATTTGCCCCGATGAGGAATGTCTCATTGTACAAATCGCTCAAAAAAATAAGACATCTGATCGCCAAAAATGGCGCGGAAGATTTGCCATAAGTCACAGTATTCAAGGGAAAGACCTGTAGCAGATCAGAAGAATTTTGCTCCAAAGGATTAATTGAAAATTTCTATTCTTATCACCAACCAAAACTTGGCAAAACATTTTCTCAATATCAGCAGTGATAATATATTTATGAAATCGAAAAGGGATCAGAGTCGAATATAATTCTTCTTGCACTGTAGGCCCAACCATTAATAGGTCGTTTAGTGAGGTTCGTGAAGAAGTTCGGCTCGAAGCATCAAAAATGACACGAAGTTTTATAGTCGTGCTTTGAGGACGCAAAACGCACTGATGTGGAATAAAATAATGAGGTATATTCGGAATTTGATTGTACATAATAGACATGTGACCTAAGTCACCATACTCTTTCATAAAATCGTGATACATTTCTCTCGTAGTTTGGTCGTTTGAGAGTCTACGTTCAAACGCAAGAAATCGACGCTTGGCGGTATCAAAAGAAGATCCCAAAATATTTGGATTCGATTTGAAAGGAAGAGAGACTTCAAAGCATCCTGACGATAAACGCCGTACCGAATCTATAAACATATCCTCACATTTCCGTTGTTCCTCACTGTAAATGACGACAATTGATTCGTTCGATTGAATCACCAATTTTAGGTGGATCGCTCTGAAACATACACTTTATATAGAAAACTAAATTATCTAAAGAAAAGCGTATGAGTGTTTGGGTATATTAATTTTTGACAAAACAGCGAAGTGTTAAAGTCAAAATATCTATTTCTTATACTCGTAAAGAAACAGCTCTAAGTCAAAAAGTATTTGACCTATCAAAAACTCCTACGCGCATCCAAAGATAATTTAGTTTTCCATATGCATTATTTGAGGGTGTACGGTGAACTTTTTTTTTTTGCCTATAAGGTGGTACGGTCTAATGCTCATATATATTTCGATTTTTAGATGGGTACCCAAAACTCCGAAAAAACTGTAGAATTAAGCCCCGACATGACAGATAGTTCAACACTTGATTTAGAGGATGTACTCATGCACTCAATACCATTTAAAACTAATCTGTCTCCTTCTCGTTTTATTCTAAGTTTTTGTGCAAGTTCCTCGGTAATCATATTCGATTCAGAACCGGAGTCTAAAAGAGCCCTAGCTAGGACATAATTTCCAGAACTAGTTCTCACTTTTACCATGGCTGTGGCTAGAATAACATTTCTATTCACGGACGCGTGATGCACCGAAGCGTGAGAACACGATGCTTGCTCTGAAATATAATTCACAGACGAATTTTGTACAGCACTTGCACTTCGAGAATCAGAAATACTCTCTTGAAATACTATCAATCACTTTGGCTTATTTTTGTATCAATTTCGGCAAATTATCAGGTGCCTTTTACCACCAGCCATATGGAAAAAACCACAAAAAATTTTAACAGAATTCATAAATATTAGTAAAAAACGGAAAAGGTTTCCGAAATTTCGCAAAAACAAAATTCGCAAAAAATTTGCAATAAATAAGGTTAAACCAAATTCGTGTAAAAAATCAATAAAATTGATAAAATACACAGCGCTCAAAAATAAATTGTTTTGTGAATAATTATTAAAATGAAAATTGTTGTATTGTTCAAATATTATTGAACGAAATCCAACAAGAAATTGACAAATTCATTTTTTTATTGGTATCGGAATTTAATACAAATTTGTATAATTTTTCTTTTTAATATGTAGGAAAATCCGTAATCCGTAATTACGACACAAATTATTGGTTAATATTTGATTTAATCACAATAATTAACACCGCGCTCGTTTCGTTCACAATAAATTAATAATTTATCTCACCGACAAAAGTATCCAAAAGGAACTAATATTTGTTACACTAAATTCTATTTTAGTTAATAATTGTTATTAAACTTCACTAAGATTACGTTAAAATTATCACTTTATTTCAGTTTTTAAGAAAATACCCACGATTAAATTAATAAACCTCGTTCAAATTAGATAAACCACTTAACGGGGCTTTTAGTAACGTTTTAATTAAAAAACAAAATATTTTACCAAGTTTTTTTTATGAAAATTATTTGAAGAAATTAATGTATTATTTATTTTTAATTGAATTATTTTAATTTAATTTTCACTCACTTTACTTAAATTTCCAAAAATATCAATTGTTGGGAACACAATGTGGTTAGTCTGATAGCACCAAATGGTTTAGATATAATGGCCACACTAATCGTTCCTCTTGTATGGCAATAGAGGCGAACGGAATGAAACAAATATGTTAACAACAATAACAAATTTTTTATGTGAAATAAGGAAATGAATAACAAAACAAACCAATGGAAAATGTTTAATTAATTTTTCATATAAAAGTAATAAAATTAACACTCGCAAAAATATATAAAAAAATTAATGAAAATGTCGACGGTTCGCGTGATTAAATAATTAAGAGCGGTAAATTTTGGGTTAAACAAACACAAATATTTTTTACGCTTTTTACCTCAGTTATATCTGATAGTCCAGAATCGCTGTTACTTCCCTGGTTATCTTGAGGGCAGCAATTACGGCAACGGCGAGGCATATAGCAGCAAAAATGGCGTCTTCCACAAAAGATAAAAGTTACTTTGCAATCTGTATTTTTTTTTTGTATTTTATTAATAAAAAATAGCGAATAAATCGCGCACTTATGTCACCAAAACGTGTAACTTTTTGCAATAAATTAGCAAAAGTATTAATTCAATTTTGTAATAAATTAAAAAAATGTTTTTTTCTTTAATATTCAAATTAAATTATCAACCTTTTTTAGAATTTTAAAATAAGTCCTTGCTCGGGCGCCAAAATATAATTTTTAAGGAAAATTAAAAAAATTTAATCATATTAAAAATTTTATTATTTTTTAAAAAAATAAAAAATGGTGGGCAAATTTAAAAATTCCAGAAAAAAAAATAAAGAAAAAAAACACGTCTGTTGGTTTTTATAATAAAATTCAACTGTTTTTATTTACATTTTTTTTGCACATTCCTTCTTTTCAGCAATGCCGTTATAATTAACATTATTTAAAAATTCATAAAAAAGGGGGTTGCCAAAGTTATTTATTATTAACATATTTATGCCCACTATAAAATCCATGTTTGGACATAATTTTAAACAAAAAATTTAATATTTCATTTAATTAAACTTCATTAAAAAAACAATTAATAACAATGTTGCTATTATTTAAAATGGTATATATAAGTATAAAATATATTTTTTTTTAAAAAAAGGGTAAAAAATTAGTCCCGTAAAAAAACCCATATGGAAAAAACCATTAGGCCAAAAAACTCCATCACGCTCTAACAAATGGATTTTAGGTTATTCCAAATAATAGTAAATCCTCACAAATAAATGTTAACGGTTTTGATCGAATTGCAATCAATCTTTTCTCTCGGTTTATATCTAGTCTAATGTTCCTTTTAGAGTATTCAAAAAACCGGCCTTTTGAAAAAAACGGTTTCGGTTTTTTTCAAAAAATCTAATTTTAAAAAAACCGGTTTCGGTTTTTGCAGAAAAAACCGGTCAACCGGTTTTTTCGGTTTTTTTAATTTGAATAAAAAGCTTATAAAATTTGTTAAAAAACAGAATTTAATAAAGCTAGAAGTGGAAAATACTCTTTCACTAATAGTAGATGTTGGACATATAGTCAAAAGACAATTATATAAATTGTCCAACTTTTCAGTTCTTTTGTCGCATTTATCAAGATATATGAAATCATCATATGTGATCTTCTCCGAAAAAAGAGACCTAGTGTGTCAAAAAACGGGTTTGGACTTAAGAGTGGATTCTGGTACCTAAAAGGGTGTAGAATAAGATGAAATGAGTTAGATAGATATTTACCCCATAAAAACGTACAAAACGAACTTGGGAAAATCGATCAAAATGGAAAAAACATTAAAATTTTACTTTTTTTGATTTTAAATTGTTTTTAAATTGTCACTCTAAAAGCGAAAAAAAAATACGTCACCACATAGGCAAGACGTCACCAAAGTCGGCACCCAATCATAACCAACCATACCAAATCGCATTTCCCAACTGAAGGTGTGTTCACAGTGATAATGCGTTATAAAACTTTAAATGCGTTTTCCCAAAACTTCACTTTCAAACACTAGGTCCCTTTTCTCGGAGAAGGTCACATATAATGATGAATGATTTTGTACAGTTAATTTTTAGGATTTTGAATACTGTTTATTGTGTTATTTAGATCAGAAATTAATCTATTTGAATTTGGAATATCCACAGTTAAGTCTTCATCGGAATCTATCAGACTTACATCTAAATCTTCATAACCAAACAAACGATTATAAAAGTGTTCGGAAAAAATAAAAGAGACCAAGTAACCCAGTTGGTGATGTAATTAAAAAAACCGGTTAACCGAACAAAAAAGACCGGTTTTCGTTCGGTTTTCTTCGAATTTACAAAATATTCAAAACCGATCGGTTTCTAAAAATAAAGAAACCGGTTGACCGGTTTTCGGTTTCAGTTTTTGAATACTCTAGTTCCATTAATAAAAAATTAAGTTGGATACATTTCAAAATGTGGTTGGTGGACCGTTTCTCGGACTTGCCCATATACAGTCAGAATATTATGTAGTTTACTGTTTGTAGTTTAATAAAAAAGTTTTCCGTTCCATTTAAAAATAAACGAACACAAATTTATTGTTTAAAGAAATATCAATATTAACTTTTTTATATATTTATTCGAAATGATTAACTATCATTTACCGATTTTTTTTCAGTTTCATTTATTTTTTTCCATTTGTTTGAAATTTAATAAAAAATTTACCCACAAAACGGATATTTGTGATTTATTTGTGTCCGTTACAGTTAATACGAAATTAAATTTAGTTTGCTGTCTGTTTCAAAAAAATATATTAAAAAAATTATAATTGTTTATTTATTTAAATTGGTTGCTTATATACAAAATTATTTCAAATAAAATTGCAATAACTTAAAAAAAACAAACATTCACACAAAAAGTGTCTATAGCCATGCATACATACATTTTGTAGTTTAAAACAATCAAGGAATACAAAAACGGAAACAATTTTAAATAAATGATAAAATCATTTATTTTTTTAAGGAATTGGTAGGTCAAATTTTAACATTTATTTTAACTTATTAAAACATTTGTTTCTTACATCAGTTGCTTAATAGCATTTAAAAATAAATAACAAAAGCCATTTGATTTAAATGAAAATTAATTAGACCGGTTTTAAAATGAAATATCATTTCTTGTAAATGGTATTTTCTGTTAGTTTAACTTACAAAGTATTTTAAGTGTAGTTGTAGTGCCTTCGATAAATATAAATTTTAATAGGCGCAACGTCAATTATATATTTTAAGCTTCTTTAAGTTAAATTTTTAAGACTGTTAAGATTAATGATGGGCACGTGAGCGATTTTTGACACACGAACCAAAAATTACAATCATGCACGATATTTCATTTTAATTGATACTTTAATTCGTTTCTTTTAATAATATTTTTTCTTTAAAATTAAGAAAATTAATTAGTTTGTTTTAATTGTTTTTTTTTGGAAAAAATATTGAAAATAAGTTAAACGTTTTCCAACATAACTAAATTTTTCCTCGATTTTATAAAAAAATTACTCAAATCTTTTTTAATTTATCTGAAGAAATTTTTAGGAAAAAATCCTATACCTAACTTTATTATTTCCCAAAAACTAGAAAACTTTACTTGAAAAAAAAATAATATCGGGTTTTCCAATAAGGACTTGACAACTTTTTTTAAATAAAACGCAAACCATTTGAGATATTTCCAAAACTTTATGATCGACTTGAAATACAATCGAAACATTTATGAATGGAACTCGACTTCGTTCATATGGCCACCGCGGTCACGTCGGTAGCGGTCGTTTCGTTTGACCCAATTTTCGATGACTCGGTCACTGATTTCGTCGTCGACTTCTTGGCATGGACTAATGATTAAACGTAGCCCCAAAGAAAAACGTCTAGAGGCATTAAATTGCACGAACGAGGCGGCCAATTGACTGATCCATTTCTTGAGATACACGTTCACCAAACTTACTCTTCAATAAATCGATTGTATCGTGTTGAAACCAGATGTCGTCCAAGTCCATGTTTTCCAATCCGGGCCAAAAATAATCGGTAATCATAGCGCGATGACGATCGCCATTCACAGTAACGTGACGATCGTTATTGTCGACGAAAAAATATGGCCCAATGTCGCCGCCGCCACACAAACCGCACCAAACAGTTATTTTTTGTGGATGAAGTGGTGATTCATGAAGCACATGTGGATTTTCACCAAACCAATAACGCATATTTTGCTTATTGACGAACCCATTGAGCCAAAAATAAGCTTCGTCACTGAAAATGATGCGATAAAATTCATCATCTTGGCGCATCTTCTCCAGAGCCCAATCGGAGAACGTATGTCGCGTCAAATGGTCCATCGGCTTCAATTCTTAAGTCAGCTTGATCTTGTATGGGTGTAAACCAAGATCTTTACGCAAAATTCGCCACAAAGTGGTCTTGGCGATGCCCAGTTCTTGAGAACGCCGCGGCATCGACTGATTTCGATCGTTTGCTACGGACGCCTGAACGGCAGCGATATTTTCGTTACTTCGCGGCAGCATCACACAATGAAAATGTAGACTCAAATTTTTGCTTGTCTACTTTGGCGAGAATAACGACCGAAAATTGGAGTTAACGCTCTTAAAGTTGCGGTCACCAACTCCGAATTACGGTAGTACATTTCTATTATTTGCATACGTTGTTCGTTCGTGTACTTTACCATGATGAAAATGTTGAATTTACTGAAAAAAGTAAAGTAACAGTTAGATGATCAGTAAAATAGTGGTTCACAATTTACATTCAAAGTTGTCAAGTACCTATTGGAAACCCCTTTATTTTATTAAAATTTTTAAAATTTATCTGTAAGAAGTTGCTTGAAAATTTTCCCAAGAAATAATTCAACAGTTTCTTAAATCAAATAAATTTTTATTATTACGTAGGAACAAACTTAGTACTTTTTGTTTTTTAGAAAATGGTTGACTTCAAAGTGAATATAGAAATGGCTTTTTAAAATTAAGTTAATTTTACTACTCGCGAAAAAAATGAATACTCATTAATTTCAGGTACTTTCTCATTTTAGGTTGGACACATTTTTAACTAAATGGGAGTAAATTATATTGTAATTTTTTTTTATTTTTGAACTAAAGTTAGTTTTATTATATTTTAGTATACAAAGTTCTTAATACTAAGATATTTTCTTAAAAATTGATAAATTTTTGCTTAATAAACTTTTTTTCCTAAAATCATGAAATATTACTTAGTAAAGATATGGACTATTTCTGAGTATATAAAATATTTCGTTTTTACCCAAACATAGGAATTTTTATTAATTTTAAGAATATTTTTCTAAGTGTAAATAAAATTTGATTTAAATTAAGGAAAATTTTTAAACTATTTTAAAGGTAATTTTGGATTAATTTTTAGTTGTCTTATTTTTAGTGTACAAACATTAACGTATTGGTTAGAATCGTATCAAAACCGCGCTATATACACAGTGGGACATATAGAAAATTATTCTGTGGTTCATCGGATTTATATAAAATTTTTAATACACGCAACTATCGCATCGGAAAATGGATTAATATATAAACATAGGCATTTTCATTTATATAGTCGTTTAAATGCAACAGTGTTAATTTTTTGATTAATAGAATTTTATAATAAAATTTTTAATAAGAAAATTTTTTTAGGGTAACATCCCCCTAAGTGTTTCTTAATAAACCCTAAGGTGATGCCTTTTAGTCAGTCGCGGGCAGCTTGATTTGCCTTTCATTGACACTTCATCATTGGCTTCATTTTGAATTAATGCAGTTATATGTCACTAACTAAACAGTTGCGTAATCACTTCATTTTGAAGTAGATTAGTGTCCATAATTAGTGTTATGTCATCATTTCCGCAGTCACGAAGTCGGTTATATTTGAATCAGTTCAGTATTATGCTAGCCTTGTAACAGTTGCGGGATTAGGGTTTTCGCCACCAATTGACATTCTTTCACACACTAGAATTTTTTGCACCAATTCCGTGTTCTGTCATTATTTCAACTATAATGGTCCTAATTTCTTTAGTCCACATTGGTGTTATATTCAATTCTCTCTAGTTACATTATATATCTAGAAAGAGCCAGTCAATGTTCTGCCACCATTTAAGTAGTTGGGACACTGGTAATTTTACAGCAATTACCACTGTATTATATTTTGCAGCAGCTTTTTGAAATTTCTCTCATCCAGCTCTCACAGATTTATGACATTGGATCAATCAACCCCTCATTTCCCGTAAGAATATTCTAACTAAACGGGTCGTTATTAGCTACGCTTAGCATTACCCGGTTTTACCAAGGACCCTTGAAACCAGGATGAACAAACTACAAAATTTTTAGCCACCCATGATGCCATGAAGCCATGATGCCATGATGCCAAATGATGCGACTACAAAAATTCTTAGCCGATTTTCAGAAAAACTTAGCCTCTAGCAAGGGTTGTACCGGCTAAGTTTTTCTGAAAATCGGCTAAGAATGTTGTGGTCTCGGTTAAGAATTTTCGTAGTCGCATCATTTGGCATCATGGCTTCGTGTCATCATGGCATCATTGGTGGCTAAATATTTGGTAGTTTGTTCATCCTGGTTTCAAGGGTCCTTGGTTTTACGGTCGACCGTTTACCCCGTTTTTGGTACATTTTTTTTAATCAAATTTATATAATTTATGGACATTTTTCTATTAATTATTGTACAATAGAATAAAAGTAAAAAGTACCAAAACCGTACCTTTTATTATAAACTCCTAAAGCCAGGTTACGCGGGTATACCGTTCTAACCGGTCGACCGTCGACTCTACGCTCATAATTTTGTAATATATACAAATGACATCGAAAATAGTGTCAAATTTTTATTTGTATATTTTACGAAATTTCATAAAAATATAAATATTTTATTAAAATGCAAAAAAATTTTGTGCAAAAACAAAACTTTGTTTTTACTTTGTTACAAAATTTGTAAACTTAAGAAAGTTTTTACCATCAGCTGAGTACAAAAATTTTGTGATGTTACAATTTGTTTATATTTTATACTAAAAATAATTTACGAAATCATGTTTGTGTTATTTACAAAATTTGTAAATTTATAAAATTTGTAATATACCAAAATTTTGTAATATATACAAAATATTTGTACATTGTATGAAAAAAAAAATACGAACAATTTATTTGTATTTTATTTTTATTTTTAATAATCTGACCCATTAAAATTATACATAAATACAAGACTTCAAAATAACATTGAATATATTCAAAATTTTTATTAAAATAAATCAAAATTTTGAATTGAAAATAAATTCCTTGAATTTGAAAAAAGGTTAAATAGTTCCTTCACTAACATCGCTGTCCAATTATTAAGAGATATGGAAACGATTGATGGTATTAATGGTCACAAAACCCCACTTAATCCTTAGAAAAGTTATTTGTTGCGTTAGTACATCCACCATAAATAAAGTTTTAAAATCTGAAAACTTGTATGTTAAAAAAATAAGGTTTAAATTTTATAAATTAATGGATATTACGCATTTTACTTTCTAGTACGTTATTATTGACCTTTTTATTTGTAATGATTTAAAAATATATAGAAAATTGATGAAATCAAATCAAATGCTTTGATAAATTTTTAATTAATTTTGAATAAAGGATTCGGGCGAACAAGTAAAAAAATAACTGATTTAAATGACATAAAATAACAATAACTTGTTTAATAATAAATGAAGTTGACATGACTAGTAGTTTGAAGTTTACCTAAAATGACGACAAAAACGGCGAATAGGGTTTCACTCCTTATAACCCCGGCAGTAAGAATCTGGCATTAGAACCCTATCAGATTTTTTAAGTTATGACAAAATAAAATTAGTGAGAATAAATAATAATGATTTTTTTTTAATCTGAGTTGTTTTATATTGAATAGCAATCATTAATATAATTAAATTTTTCATTTTTAAGACTGTTATCAATAAAATGTTATTACCAAACCTCTAAGATCCAATCTGAAAAATATTGATGTTTTTATGTCAAATGTCTTAGATTTTATTGAAGTTAAAAATGTCTAGATGAAAATTCTACATTATCCGTATAAAGTCTTGTTCACTGCTTTGAGGGCTCTTTCAAAAGGCAACAGAGCTCAACACTTTCACAAATATCTGAGTTCAGCAATTTATCAACCTCCTTTAAAAGCTTCCTGCACGCATTGCCTTCAAATATTCCCCATGATAGTTTTTTGGCCTGAGCTTTATTTTTTGAACCATAAAATAATAAAAGAATCGGAACTAAACCATTCCAAAATACATGAATTACCAAGCCTTGTGAAATATCTAATTCAGGTATGATGCATTTTTCTACCACAAACGTGCTGTCATCTTTATCAAAGAGCGGTAAGTTGAGTGTACTGTTAGAAAACTTCTTCTCTTTTCCCATGGAACAAAAGCAGGCAATGATTTTTTGATATCGCCGCACTGTAGCGCCTATTCCCGAAAAGTGTTGCAAACATCAAAAATATGACAGAGGAATTTGACAAAATGAATGAACACATTTGATAGAGAACTACTCACTGATTATGAATTCAAACACTTTTTTGAAATCGGATAAAAATTATTTACTGTAGAGCTGCTCAAAGTTGGCAAATTTTTCAGTCTACACTCTAAAAAGTGCATGTAAAATTGCTATTATGTATAAATATAGTAAGTTTTCGTGTAAAATTGCATAAAAAGCGTTTCGGTATGCACAAAATGTGTACAAAAACTTACTAGACATTTTTGTCTATAAATTAAACACAAAGTTTAGTACTCTGCATGTTTGTATACATGTTTATAAGATTATAAACATTTACCTTTTATAATTACACATATTGTGCCTAAATTTTCATATTAGGCCTAAAGTGCGTACTTGTACATATTTTAAAGAGTAAAAGAGCGCTCCGGTAGGCTAGTTGATAGCGTGCTAGCTTATATGTGCGGGGGTCGTGGGTTCAATTTCCACCCGAGGCTCTGGTCTGTTTTCGCTACAACGAGCCGATAGCCTTTCCTGCTAGTGATCGGTTAGGGTATTAAGATATAATTAGTAATTATATGTTTAACATAAAATAAAAAAAGAATAAATGTCAATATATAAATAAAAATAATAAATTTACTAAATTATATGGAAAACAGGAGTGAAAGTGGTAAAATACGGAATACGGTTATTGGTAAGGGTAACGCTATTTTCTATTATTTCGGTAACGTTATTTTAAGAGTAACGATATTTATACTATTTCCGTAACGGTATTTTAACGATCTTTCGGTGTCGGTATTTTAGCGATAACATTATTTTGTATTGTTTCGGTAACGGTATTTTAGCGATAACGGTATTTTAGCTATTGCGGTATTTTAATGATAACGGTAGTTTCCATGCACACTGATATATTTAACCCCATCATTATCAGACTTTTGGAAGATAGATATACGTATGTACTGGAAATATATTTTTGAATCTTGTTACTTCACAGCGGCCCCTTGTAGAAATATCTATAACTAACACAAACATGTTTACATAATGAACCACATATGGTTTGAAAATAATTAGGAAAAATTAAGTATTTATTTAAAAAAAAAAAATTGGGTTATGAATTAGGAAGACTTAGAATTTAAATTTTTTTTAAAGCGCGTAACTTTAAACTGTCATCTTTAAATTTCTACAAAGATTTTTTTAAATAGTTGCGAAATTTGGTGGTTTAAAGGTTAAAAATAAGGGGAACCTTTAAATTGATCCTACAATTTTTTTAAATAGCTTTATTTAAAAGTGGTGCTTTAAAACTCCGTACTTTGTGGAGTATTTTCTTGACACTTCTTGATTACATGCAAACCTGTTAAGATTTTTCTAAAATTTAACATACGATTTTAACATACGATTAAAAACTTTTTATTTATTGCACAAATTAAAAAAAAACACTCCTAAACACATCTGCCTCAACAAATTTTGCAAGTAAAGGGTTTTTCAATAAGAGCGTTACAAAAGTTTTTTTTAATTAACCAAAACATGTTTTGGATATTAATGAAATTCTTTGTTCCTGTAAAAGTACGTTCGATGCCATCATGTATGCAACTCGATTTCTTTTGCATGGCCACCACGGGCACGCTTGCAGAAGTCCAGACGCTGAACCCAATTTTCGACGGTTTTCAAGCATAAATCGGCCGATACTGCTGCAATTTCACGTTCGATATTCATACGAAATTCATCAATCGTCGCTGGCTTGTTGACATAGACCATAGACTTGACGTAGCCCCACAGGAAATAGTCTAACGGCGTCAAATCGCACTACCGAGGCGGCAAATCGACTGGACCATTTCGTGAGATAACACGTTCTCCAAACTTGGTTTCCAACAAATTGAATGTGACATTCGCTGTGTGGCTTGTGGTGCCGTCCTGTTGGAACCACATGTAATCTAAGTCCATATCATCCAATTGGGTCCAAAAATATTCGGCTATCATTGTATGGTAGCGATTCCCATTCACAGTAACGTCCCGGTCTTGATAATCACGGAAGAAGTACGGCCCAATGACGCCGCCGGCCCATTAACAGCACCAAACCGTAATTTTTTCGGGATGCAATGATGACTCATGGAGTACGTGTGGATTGCTGTCTGACCAATAACGCATATTTTGTTTGTTGACGAAGATGATTTTTCGATAAAAATCCGAATCATTTTCAAGTTGTTGCTCAGCCCAATTCACGAACATACGATGCTTCTGGTGGTCAAGCGGCTTCAGTTCTTGCGTCAATTCGATCTTGTAAGAATGTAGGCCAAGATCTTTTCGCAAAATTCGCCACAACGACGTCACAGAGATGCCCAACGCTTAAGAACGACGTGTGAGAGATACATTTGGGCTTTCTTCAACTGAAGCCTCAGCGGCAGCAATATTCTCGACACTACGGGCACTTCTTTGTCTCACTGGCACGGGAACATTTTGTACTGTGCCTGTGGATTCAAATTTTTCCACTAGACGCTCAATTGTTGATCTGCTAGGACGATTATGACGACCATACATTGGACGTAGCGCTCTTAACGTTGAGGCCACTGACTCCGAATTTCGGTAGTAAATTTTAATAATTTCGACTCGTTGTTGGCTCGTATATCTTTCCATCATGAAATGGCAAACCTTACTGAAGAGATATGTCAAAAGAGCGGCGTCGTTTACTGTAACTCTCGCTCTACTTTTGTAGCGTCCCTGTTGAAAAACCCTGTAGAAATGATAAATTATTTTTTTGTTTTGAATAAAAATTGCATAAAGTTTCTTAATTTCGTTTAGTTTTTTCCTTGTCCTGTTAAGTATCGAAAAATCTAAATACGCCTTTTCTATATTAAGCCATCGATATGTATTTTTTTTTTAATTAAAGACATGTATTTTTAATTTTTATTTAAAGATTAGCTTACTTAATGTTAGCTTACTTATGTATAGAATTGATTTTTAATTTGTGTTGAGTTTTTGTTTTTGTGTATTATTTTTTTAATTTAAACAAATTGAATTTACATTATTTATTTAATATAAAATTTTGTTTTGATCATATGTCCTATTGCGAAGAAAATGTGGAAAAATATTCCAAATCAGTTAAAAATATAAGTTTAAAAATCTGTTAATGGGTTTTGCAGCGCAATAGATTATAATTATTGACGATTCTGAAATGAAATGATCGGAAAATCGTATTTTGAGATATAGCATGTCAACTTTTTGTGGATTTAGCACTTTCTACTTTTTTTATTTTACAGTTTATTCTTTACAGAATTTAAAAAAAAAAATCTTAAAATGCTTGGTTTAACACAGTCAAAAGTTAAATTAGTAAAGCTTTAAGTTATATAATGACGTAGAGAATTTTCACGGACCAATGATGGATAGTGTGCAAAATTTACGTGTTAAAAAAGGATTTTGAGATTTTTTATAAGATTCTGTAATGAAAGAAATAAAAATCGTAATGCTTCATCTAAAATTCGCTTGACCGATAAGAAATTTATTTTCAGAATGGAAACCAAAATTAGTTAAAAAACGATGTATCTTTTAATCTTACTCAGTTATGACAATTTTATTTCTTTTTAATTTTTATTTTTTAAACTTTTATTTTACACTAATTTGGAATATTTTTTCAAAACTTTTATACAGCTTCTTTGTGTAAAAACTAATTTATTTAAACTGTTGTGTTTTTAATATTAATTTTTTATTGAACAAGTAAAATTAAATTAAAATAATTTAAATTAAATTTTTAATTTAATAATTTATTTTTGTTTTTGAAATATATTTTTGAAATATTTTTATGAAAAGACTATTTTTTGTTGTAAAGACTAAGCAATATAAATTGTTGTACGGATTTTATTTTTAATTTTTTTTAGTCTTGTTTTTAATGTTATTATACCCTTCACCATATATGGTGAGGGTACATATATCAGTTTGTTATTCCGTTTGTTACATGTCGGAATATAGTTCTAAGACCCCATAAAGTATATATATTCGTCATCCTTATGCAATTTTTAGTCGATTTAGCGATGTCAGCTTGTCTGTTCGTCTGTCTGTTAAAATGGTGATCACGCGAAGACGCAAGCGGGGATGCTCATTTTATTTTAAAGTGCGTACTTGTATATATTTTAAAGAGTAAAAGAATAAATGTCAATATATAAATAAAAATAATAAAATTAATAAATTATATATTTCCATATCTAGAGTATATATATTTCCATATCTAGAGTATAGAGATACATTTTTTTGTGCTTGTAATTTATTTTTATTTCCTTATTAATATTTTTTTTTTAAAAACTTTCAAATTTTAAACCATTTCGGGACAACAAGAACTAGAAATTTTTGATTAGATATAAGTGGTGAACATTTTTTTTTGCTAAATATATAGGTGGATGTAACTTGATCTGCCATTTTTTGGATCAATATATATCCATCCAAATCCCTAAATAAATTGCTGGATCTAATTTGATCTGCCTTTTTTCGGATCAAATAAGATATTAAGGAATATAAAATTGGATATGATTAAATATTGTGCCAGATTAGTTTTTTTACTCGGGTATATTTATTTCAATGAAAAGATATAAAAATAGGGTTACTTAACCGAGTACTTTTTTCAGGGCAGTTTTGCAAACACATTATTTTTAGTTCTTTTTTCACATTTGGTAGAATAGAACTAAAAATGTAAAGGTTTGTGGCGGGAACTAATAAAAAGAGTTGGTCTAGTATTTAAAACTCTAACTTATTAATTTAAAATTGGATGCCTTCGCTTGCCTATTTACATGCAAAAACAATGAAACTGTAAAAGCTTTTTTTACGAAAAGGAGATATTTTAAAAATATCCTCACCGAATTTGTACACATTAGAGATCCAAGGCTACACTTTCCGAACGAATTAAGATATTTTAAAAGTTAATACTATGTATTTTTAATAAAACAAAGTTAAACATTAAAAAATGCGAAAATTTTACATATCCTAAATATTAAAAACTCTAGAGAAATGGTAAACGGCCCAAAGTTTGATGATTATGTATCAAAAACTGCCAAAATTTTGGCTAAAAAGTACCCAAAAAAGAAACTTACTCCCACGGTACACAAGATTTTGGCTCATGGTAAAAATTTAATTGAATATCAATGCATTCCAATTGGAGATTTGTCAGAAGAAGCCCAGGAATGCAAAAAACAAAGACTACAAACAATTTAGATACACAAATACTTGTAAGATTTCACGGATTCGACAGAATAAGGACCTATTCAGTATGTTGGCGGCCTCTTCAGACCCACTAATTTCATCACGAAGACATGTAAAATCTCGAAACGATTTGGAAGAACATAATTATAGCTCCGATATGTTAAGTCTATTAGATATCGCTCCCAATGTTGATGACTATTTTAAAGAGAACTAAAAAAAATTGTACTAGTTTAAAAAAATATACTAAGGGTAGGTGCGAACTGGATAAATAAATTCTAAACTAAATTCAGGTTTCCAAATTTCCATGAAATTTTAAAATTTTTTCAAATATCTTTTCAAAGAAATTTTTAAACCTTTTGCCACCTCGCACAGGTCCTAAATAACTTAAAATCTATAGCATTAATACATTAATAATAAAAATATTTAAAAAATGTGTATCTGTAATATAAATAAAAAATTTAATATTGGTTTAACATGTTATATTAAAGTGGTATTTTTTTTTAGACTTTCGGATTTAAACAATATCTATCTAACCGGTAAGCTTTAAGCCCTTTATGAGAATATCATTTGAAGCACAAGGATTTGTGTTTTAAATGCTTTTTAAATTTTAAAAATATGATTACTTCAAAAGATATGATTTTTGCGACAAAAAAAAGGAGTTAAAGTTCAAGTGATTTTTAACCATTAGAAATATCTTGGTAACTTCAAAAATTATGGCTTTTGCAATGAAAAAACACTATGCATAGTGCCTCTGTGGGCCTATGGTCATGAGGGTTAATTATTTTTAAGCAAAAGGGGTTATGTTTCAAATGCTTTATACATTTTTAAATTATCTTAAATACTTTTAAAGTTATGATGCTTGTAACGAAAACAGCCAAAAGCCGACAATGTGCACAGTTCCGCGTCTAACCCATGCACGTGCAAACCATGTATACACGCAGGAAAAAGACATCTTTGAATATGTTTACAGGCAAATATATATTTGCTTAGAAACTGCCACATGTATATTTGAAGTAGATTTCCAAGTATTTTATATTTATGGTTATTATAAATATGTTTCCTGCAAAAATTATAATATTTGTATTTTTCCACCTAAATAAACATATATTTGCAATTGCAATTTTATCATTATTATACTTGTGGGATGCAAACATAACAATAATAAACATATATTTATTTACAGGCAAATATATATATGTTTGCCGGTGGATGCATTTCAAACGATCCAAACATATATTTACAAGCACGCATATTATATTTGCAGGCAAGCATATTGTATTATAAATGCGGCAAATATTACTTACAGCGTTCCCAAATATATGTATATTACCAGCATATTATATTTTCAGCACGTCGTTTTATCAGCGTGTATTGAGGAGTCTTTTTTCAAATGTTTTTAAAATTATTAAATATCTTCATTACTTCAAAAATTATGATTTTTGTAATGACGCTCTCCTGTTCACTGCACTGAGTAATTTATCATCGACGTTCGAAAATAATCGTTTTATGCGCTGCCTTTGTGTTCATTTTTAAATTAATATTTTTGCATGTAGGACCGAATGTGCAATTTGCATTTGCTCTTTTATCGGAAGCTTTTCAACAAGTTGAGAAATGTTCTGTGGAGCGAAAATATCAATTGCCTTTTTGCTTACCCTTAGACACTTCGTGACAACTTTTTCATACTTTGATTGAGTTGTCGATTTTAATTTCAGCAGCTTTACTCGTGAGGTTAGGTCCATATGCCACAACATAAGTTATATATGGAACAATATACGATATTTAAAAAATAAGTAATGTAATTTATAATTCTATATGGTACTTAAATATGATAATAAAGCCACATATGACTATATATAAACTATTTTACTCGGCTAGCTAAGATACAACTTCAAAAGTATTGTTTGTAAGTTCATAAAAAAATACACGTAGATTTATCAATTTCTTACGTTTGTCCCATTCTATTCTGTCGCAATTCACAATATGTTAAGTGACCTATGTTTTGAAAATTGTGTTACTAACCAAACAGTTTTTGAAGTTGTATTTTACCGAAGTTCTTGGGTTATTTTACACGTTTAAACCGGCTTGTAGAAGGTTTTGCTGCTGAGTGTATACACTCACCAAAAAAGTCTGTAATGGCAACTGAAAATTTTGCTGTTATTACGGGAAATTTTGCTAATTTAAGCCCAGCGGTATTTTTTGCTAATCTTATGCCGGTAATTTCAAGCAATAGATGCCTACCACTGCTTAGATACTTATCGTCTAGACAAACAAAAACCATCAGATATCTATGCTCTGGTAGATATCTATTGCTTGAAGTTACGGGCATTGTCTGCCGACGTGTAGTACAATGAAATTTTTAGAAAAATTAGCTGCCGATACTAAATATTAGTAAACTTTTTGTAAAGTGGAATGTAAAATCTGTTTGCTAAAATCAGCAAAAATATTTACTTAATATTATTAATATTAGCACAAAATTTTAAAATTTATCTCTTTTTATCGAGCATCAAAATTTTAGACAAAATTACAAAAAAATCAAAGGCCTAAAAATTGTAAAAACATAAAGGAATTTATTATTTTGTTATAATTTCTCTTTGAAAAATATTTTCGTCAATATTTTTACTTTTAAGGTCAAATTCTAATTGTTTTTACACTCAGAGAAAAAATTTAGTAAAAAATTTGTAAACGGTTTTTAATCCCACTTTACTATTTTTGCACTGATTTCTACAACTTTTCCAATTGAATTTCAGAAATAGTTAATTGTATTTCAGAATAGTCTATTGTGTTTCAGAAATAGTTAATTGTATTTCAGAAATAGTCAATTGTATTTCAGAATAGTCAATTGTATTTCAGAATAGTCAATTGTATTTCAGAATAGTCAATTGTATTTCAGAAAGAGTCAATTGTATTTCAGAAATAGTCAATTGTATTTCAGAATAGTCAATTTACTATTTCTAAAATACAATTGACAATTTCTGATATACAATTGACTATTTCTGAAATACAATTGACAATTTTTGAAATAAAATTGACTATTTCTGAAATACAATTGACTATTTCTGAAATATAATTGACTATTTCTGAAATACAATTGACTATTTCTGAAATACAATTGACAATTTCTAAAATACAATTGACTATTTCTGAAATACAATTGACAATTTGTGAAATACAATTGACTATTTCTGAAACACAATTGAATATTTTGAAATACAATTGACAATTTCTGAAATACAATTGACTATTCTGAAATACAATTGACTATTTCTGAAATACAAATGACTATTATGAAATACAATTGACAGTTTCTGAAATATAATTGATTATTCTAAAATACAATTGGCTATTTCTGAAATACAATAAAATAAAATCGACTGTTTCTGAAATACAATTGACTATTCTGATATAAAATTGACAATTTCTGAAATACAATTGACTATTTCTGAAATAAAATTGAAAAAAGTGTAGAAAAAAATTTTTATTTAGTAAATTTTTTAGCTATTTACATTTGACAAAATACAGAACTTTTACGGAATATTTACAAATTTTCGTTGCTAACTTCAGAAATCGTTTTACAAATTTTTGAAAACCGATTTGCTAAAATTAGCAAAAAATTTACTAATTTTAATCAAATTAAATTTTGAAGGAAATATAATTTATAATAATTAAAACTTATACATACAAACTTAAATTGCTTTAAAATGTTACAGATGTTGAAAAAAAAGTCGGAAATAATGATACTTTTCCCAACCGACACAAGTCCAAAAATAGGACATCCACTTAAAATGGCACTAAAGACTTTTTTAGTTCTAAAAATCAGCCCTTAAAACAATTAAAACTTGACCTTAAAATCCAAAAAAAAAAATACTAAAGATATTTTTTCAAATCAAATATTAGCAAATTAAAACATACTATTAACTATTTTTTAAGTATTTGAATTTATTTTTTTTTTAAATAAATAAAATAAAAAATGTTGCTCGATAAAAAAAGATATAAATTTGTGTTTTCAAATTCGTAAGGCAATTTCAATAGAAATTAGCAGCTTTAAAGTGTAACAAGTGTATCTAAAAATAATTAAGTTAATTTGGGCATTTTAATAATTTTTTTTATAAATTAAAATTTTTCTATATTTTACAATTCATTGGGTTTACAGCAATTTACTAAAATTTAGTAGCGCTTACTAATTTTTTACCTAATTTGATTGTACCAATATTAATAATATTTAGTAATTTTTTTTAGTAATTTTTTTTTCAAAAATTTGTAAAATGATTTCTGAAATTAGCAACAAAAATTTTTATATATTCTGTAATTTGTAAAATATAAATAGCAAAAAGATTTGCTAAATAATATTTTTTTTATTAAAAATCAGTACAAAAATAGTAAAGTGGGATTGAAAACCGTTTACAAATTTTGTTACTAACTTTTTTTTTTTTGAGTGTACATGTAGGAAATTTTGCTATCACACACCAATTTTTTTTTGGTTCCAGGTCCAATTGCTTTTATTTATTTTTAATACTACTGTAGCAAATATTTGCTTTTTCTATTTATGGATTATAATCTCTATATAACAGTCTCATTAACTGACTGACTGACTCACCCATTCAACATCGCTTAGCCCAAAGCGCTGGAGCTAGGAAGCTGAAATTTGGTGTATAGGGTCCCCATTCCAGCATAGACATCTGCTAGGACGGGGTTTTTCGAAATTTTTTCGGAAAGGTGCAAAAAGATGGAAAACTCCACTTTCACGGCCTGCATAAACCCCTTTAGGTAGAAACCTGAAATTTTTAATATGTTTTCCTTGGAGATCGTGCTAACTCATTGATAAGTTATATTCTAGAATTTTAGTCAGGGAGGTGCTAAAAACGGGGGTTAAAAGGGCGAAAAGTCTCGCCCTTAAAGGATTTTTAGAAAATCAAATGGGGAGGAGCAAAAAAAAGGAAAATTCTTGAAATTTGGTATATATGTTCTTTCCCCGGCGAAGCCATTAGATAAGGCGGTGTTTTTGGAACTTCTCACTGGGAGGGGTAAAAAGGTGAAAGTATCTTCCATAGCGAACTGCCCTTTGGATAGATACCTGAATTTAGAAACTTGTACCTCCTGCGCAAACCGCTGGAACTAGGAAGTTGAAATTTTGTATGACGGTTCCTTCTCCGGTGTAGACATAAGAAAAGGAAAAAAATTCTTCTCCTTGACGACCTAAAATTGAAAATTTGCATGTTGGTTCCTCATGCATCGTAAATATCTATTCAAACGGGATTTTTGAAAATTTCTAGGTGGAGTAGCAAAAAGAGGAAAAGTCTTCCTCTTGATGACGTGCCCAAACCTTAAGCTAGAAACCTGAAATTTGAAATATGTGAAATTCTCTAATATGGTAATTTTTAACCTGTATAAAAATAACGCATTTTCTTAACATTTAAACTTTTCTCAGTTTTATCAGTCGTTAGCTAATGCTACGTTTCCACATGTGTATTTTGAGCAAATCATGTTGTTTTGACGAAAAAAAATATATGGGAAATCATGTACAAAACAAGGTTTTGTTTCAAAACAAAGCAAAACACGTTCAATGGAAGCGTAGTGTAGTAATAACTTTCTCAATTATTTATTATTTTCATAAGTTTCTAATAAACATTCGCATCTGCTGAGACTTTTATTTTGTAGAACCTTAATGATCACTCTATCAACAATTTCATCAGCGGACTACGGGTAATCCCGGCCATTTGCCTGTGCAATCCCAAGCTTTAACCTAGTCATCCTTTTCTAACGCTAACAACGTAGCGGGCTTTACCCGCTTGTACTCTATTAATTGGCATTCTATAAATAGATATTCTACTATTAGACACGCTTTACACAAAATTTATTTTAAAGCCGCGTACTGGGATAGAACCAGCGGCTTTCTGATTGTCAGGCCGTTACTCTTCCTCTAGTTATTATTACTGTATTTTTTTTACTTTAATAAGGCGAATATGTTGTCGCGTTTGGCAACGCTATTTAAAAATTGAAAATTTATGCAAAAATTTAAAAAAATATATATTTAAAACAAAAAAGTTTAACCGACACCTAGAAACCGGTTTTATTCGATGGCCTTTTACTTTTGCCCACGATTTACTAAGGTTATTCATTACAAATTGAAAACATCAAAAATGGTTATCTACCATCACAACCCATTAAATGTTTTTCTTTTTACATTTAATTGTAACCTTAGAATTATAAATGTTGGAATGTATATCGTTAGCTTTTTGATGCGCTTGCCTTGATACAAATACCGGAAATTGTTGTCAAGATAATTACGGTTATTTGTTTTTCAGTTATTTTACGATATACAAGTCCAAGCAAATACTTGTATTACCCGGTAAACTCAGAAAAAAAGTTAGTAAAAAAATTTGTAAACGGTTTTCAATTCCACTTTACTATATTTTGTACTGATTTTTAGTAAAAAAATTATTATTTAGCAAATCTTTTTTCTATTTACATTTTACAAATTACAGAGTTTTTACAGAATATTTACAAATTTTTGTTGCTAATTTCAGAAATCATTTTACAAATTTTTGAGAACCGATTTGCTTAAATTAGCAAAAAAAAATACTAATTTTTAAAAAGAGGATATTGAAGGAAATGTTATTTCTAATTAAAACTTACACCTACAAACTTTTTTAGTTCTAATAATCAGCCCTAAAAACAATCAAAATTTGACCTTAAAATTAAAAAAATATGGACAAAAATATTTTTCAAAACAGAAATTACCAAATAAAAACAAAATGATTAATTCGTTTATGTTTTACCAATTTTTAAGATTTTTAAGCCTTTGGTTTTGTTTTTAATTTTGTATAAAATAATTTTTGAAAAAATAAATAAAATAAAAAAATTGATGCTCGATAAAAAAATAAATTTAAAATTTTGTACTAATATTCACAATATTTAGTAATATTTCTTGCTGATTTTAGCGAACCGGTTTTAAATTCCGCTTTACAAAAGTTTACTAAAATTTAGTAGTGGCTACTAATTTTTCTATTAATTTCATTGTACTACACGTCAGCAGACATGTGTTGCTAAGATTAGAAAAAAATACCGCTGGGCTCAAATTAACAAAATTTTCCGTAATAATAGCAAAATTTTCAATTGACATTACAGACTTTTTTTGGTGAGTGTGATAAATAAATAATATAGGAGGTCGGATCAATGAGTCCGTGACTTTTCGAACTTCCCTCGTAGTTATATGAAATGCAACACTGTTCCCATCAAGTACCACAGTAGTCTACTGTCAAATTTTAAGCAAGTTCCGTCATTTACTTTGCGTTTAACAGCTGTTCAAAACATACAACCTCGTGGCTTTTTTAAAAATTGAAAAATCTAAGTTTCGAGTGCTCATTAAACATTATTTTTTGCGAAAAAGCCGTCAATCAAACCAAGGAAAAACTTGATAAATACTATGGGGACTCTGCACCATCAATTTCAATGGTAAAAAAGTCGTTTACTGACTTTCGTTGTGGCCTTACAAGCACGGAAGACGCCGAACGTTCTGGACGCTCTGTTGAGGTCTCTACACCCAAAACAATTGATCGGAGATTGAATGTGCGATAGATGGTGGAAGACATAGGCAGCTCACATGGCTCAGTGGTTTCAATTTTGAACGATCACTTTTGTATTAGAAAGCTTTCAGCAAGATGGCTGCCGCGTTTGCTCACAATCGACCACTTACGGAATCGTGTGACAGCTTAGTTTCCATGGCAAAAATCCATGAAGTAGACTACGAATTGCCCGCTCATTCGAGTTATTCTCTGGATTTAGCCCCCAGTGACTATTTCCTATTTCCACACCTAAATAAATGGCTCGGTGGAAAGAGATTTAGCTCCAACGATGAAATTATTGATCAAACAAATGCTTATTTTATGGACCTCGAAAAATCCTGCTGTTAAACGCAAAGTAAATGACGCAACTTGCTCAAAATTTGACAGTAGTCTATTAACAGGTGGTTCTTGATAGGAGCAGTGTTGCATTTCATATAACTACGAGCGAAGTTCGAAAAGTCACGGACTTATTGAGCCGCCCTCGTATAACAACACTCACCAAAAAAGTCTGTAATGTCAACTGAAAATTATGCTGTTATTACGGGAAATTTTGCTAATTTGAGCTCAGCGGTATTTTTTGTACAATGAAATTAATAGAAAAAATTAGTAGCAGCTACTAAACTTTAGTAAACTTTTGTAAAGTGGAACTTAAAATCGGTTTGCTAAAATCAACAAAAAAATTACTAAATAAAATTACTAAATTAGTATAAAAAATAGTAAGCGCTACTAAATTTTAGAAAATTGCTATAAACTCAATTAATTGTAAAATAGAGCACAATTTTAGTTTATTAAAAAAATATTAAAATGCATAAAGTAACTCAATTATTTTTAGATACACTTGTTGCACTTTAAAGCTGCTAATTTATTTGAAATTGCCTAACGAATTCGAATATACAAGTTTATATTTTTTGTATCAAGCAACATATTTTAATTTTATTTATTTTTTTCAAAAAATATTTTATATAAAACTAAAAACAAATTTAAAGGTTTTAAAAATAGTAAAAACAAACGAATTTAACATTTTCTTTTAATTTGCTAATTTTTGTTTTCTAAAATATTTTTTGTAAATTTTTTGGATTGAAAGGTCAAATTTTATTTGTTTTAAGGCCTGATTTTAAGAACTAAGATTGTTTTTAATGCTATTTTAAGTGGATGTCTTACTTTTGGACATGAGTCGGTTGTGAAAAGTATCTTCACTTCCGATCCCTTTTTTAAGTTTGTATGTAAAGGGTTAAATTTTAACGCCTAAACTTTAAGTTTTTTTTGTGCATTTCATTTGACATTTCTCAGTTTCAGTCTAACTCAATTTGAGCCATGGAAAGATACACAATCGAGTAATGCGTTAAAGTTACTCAGGCTTATGATGAAAATGGGCGTTCAAATTAAAATGCACTTTGTAATTTTTTTGGTCAGCATAATCGACCAAATGTGTCCACAATCGGGATAATTGTGCTCATATTTCTGCAAATCGGGTCTCTAGGAAATGAAAACACCTGTGCACGCTCGCCATGTTCGTTCTGCGGAAAACATTGCTGTTCTTCGCGATAGTGTGGCAGAATAGCCGTCAACCTCGACTCGCCGTCGGTGTTCTCTATCGCGATATCATAACGGAAATTGAGGATATGGATGTGTACGATATGTGGTTTCAACAGGACGGTGCCACTTGCCACACAGCTAACGAAACAATGGCTCTTTTGCGCGACAAATTCTATGGCCGTGTTATATCACGTAGTGGCGATGTCAATTGGCCGCCAAGATCATGTGATTTGACACCGTTGGACTTCTTTTTTTGGGGTTATTTGAAGAAAAAATGTACGTCGATAAGCCAGCAACAATTCAAAAGCTAAAGGATGAGATAAGTTGACACATTAATTGCATAGAACCTCAATTATGCCTCAGCGTCATCGAAAATTTCGACCATCGGATGGAGGTGTGCCGCCGAGGTCGGGGCGGCCATTTGGCCAATATTTTGTTCCATACATAATTGAACCATACCATATTATCATAATAAAACGAAGTGACAATAACTTCCTAAATTATTTTTGTTTTATTCAAAATCAACATCGGCCCTTAAAACTTAACCACCCTTTGTAAGCAAGGACCCTATAAACCAAGATGAACAAACTACCAAATATTTAGCCACCCATGATGCCAAATGGCGCGACTTCAAAAAATTCTTGGTCGAGACCATGAAATTCTTAGCCGATTTACAGAAAAAGTTAGCCTCTAGAAAGGGTTGTAGCGCAAGTAGAGTGATGTGAATGTATACATGTTTGAATTAGTACAACTCTTGCTAGAAGCTTACTTTTTCGTGGTTTCAACTAAGAGTTTTTTTTAGTCGCACCATTTGGCATCATGGGTGGCTAAAAATTTGGTAGTTTGTTCATCCTGGTTTATAGGCTCCTTGGTATCCACTTTTAAAAATTAGTAATTTTTTTTGCTAGTTTTAGTAAATCGGTTTTCAAAAATACAAATTTTATTTCCGAAGTTAGCAACAAAAATTTGTAAATATGCTGTGAAAATTCTGTACTAAAAATCAGTACAAAAATAGTAAAGTGGGATTGAAAACCGTTTACAAATTTTTCTACTAACTTTTTTTCTGAGTGAACCACATCCCGATTGAGATAACTCCTTACGAAATACTTTTTAGCATTAGGTTAAAAATAAACGCAAATTTATGGGTTATTTTTATTTATTTTCATACTGAGCTCAAAAATACGTATTTTCGTTTTTTATGCCTTTGACTTTCAAATTCCCTACAATTTTTGAATCAAAAACTTGATAAAAAAACGAATATATGCGTATTGTTAGGTTCAATATTTCATTTTATTCAATATTTTTTTTACAAAATTACTAATTTATGCATCAGAGGCCAGTAGGCAACTATAACTAATTAGGTATATATATTTTTGAACATATTTAACATACTATTCACATTTTACAATTTGTTTTATTAATTTTTGTTTAATTCGTTAAAAGTACCTCAATATTTTGTAATAAATATTCTATTAAATTATTTTAAACCGTAAGGTTTTTCAAACTAAATGGCAGATGATTGTATTCGTTGGGTTCGGCAAAACTAATACGTTGCTTAGTTAATTCAGATTTTTTATGTGCATTGAGATTCTTTGCGATTACGATACATTTCGAGAAAAATGTATGGCATGGGAGTCAAATCTAATTATAGTTTCAAAGACATGTAATAACATCTGTTGTTAATAAAGTCCCTATGTTGGAATAATTATTTTGGTATTGTTCTTAAACAAATCAATAGTACAAAACCGCAACGGCAAATTAAAAATCATTTTCAATGCTTTATTCTGTAATACAACCATATATTATGGGAAGATACATCAAGTGCGAATGAACTAATGCTTGATACAGTATCGTTTTGGTTTCAATATTTAATTTTTTATTATATTTTTAAAGTATACCAATTCCTGATGAAATTTTTAATTTTAAATTATTTATGTGGTTTTCCCACATCAGATTACGGTTAAGATGTATACCGAGATATATAACGCATTCCGATACCTCTACTAAATTAGGATCAACACAAACTCTCATAGATGCATGATTTCTAAGAACATATGGATTAAATCTTATTAATATTGTAGTTATTTTTAACTTTTATTGAATCTGTTTTTTTAACTTCCTAAATTTTTGAGCTTTATTTATTTTTCAATATTTCGCTACTCCATTTTGTAGCATCTTTAGGAAATAATAATAATTACAATGACATATGTGTTATAAAAAAATTTTTTGAAAGCTTTGAAAAATTTGTTGTCAATTAAAAATTTTCTAGGTTATACATAAGGGTGCTCCAAAAAAATTTGTGAGTAATTGACTGGCCCCCCCCTTAAAAATATGTACTTGGGCGTTAAACCAAGGACCCTTGAAACCAGGATGAACAAACTACAAAATTTTTAGCCACCCATGATGCCATGAAGCCATGATGCCATGATGGCAAATGATGCGACTACAAAAATTCTTGGCCGAGACCACAACATTCTTAGTCGATTTTCAGAAAAACTTAGCCACTAGCAAGGGTTTCAAATTTTTTTTTAAGAAATTTAAAAAAATCAACGACTAGACTTTAGGGTTTGATTCATTCGGCCAGTGCAGCGATTTAACTTCAGCGGATTTCGAGAAAACAACGATTTTTGTCACTTATTAAAGTGCTATAAATTTTATTGAATTTTATTTTTTCTGCAATTTCATTAATATTAGATATTCGGTTTAAACCAAATAAATATTTTTGTTAGAAAAGGAAATAAGTAACGAGTACCGAATATTCCACCGAAAAGTAACCAAATTTTCGATAAATCTTCGGCAATGACCAACATTTGTTTGATTTTGATGTTTTTTTTCAGTTAAAGGCAGTTAGACTATGCTGTTAGTTAAAATAACTGAAAATGTTATTTATTTAAAAATATGAATCACTTAAAAACTGGTCTACAAACTTGCCAAATACATTATATTGTAACATCTTTATTTTTAAATTAATAAGCAGTAGTCCGTACCTACATAATTTTTTTAGATACGCACTAGGAAGCTGGCGTTATGTATTTCGAGATGACGGTTATCTATTTCTTGTTGGCGAAATTTTTTTATCTGCTAAAATTTGGTCAGTTCCTATTATCAAACCCGGTCTTTTTTTTTCTTTGTTTTATCAAAAATAATTTATTCCCTTCAATTTTTATTATATCCATCGCATGAGCAATGTCAAAAAAATCATCCAGGTTATCAACGAAATCTTGCTCCTGTTTTTTCTGTACTGATATTTGACGTTTGCAATTTTTTTGCAATTTCCGCCATGTTTTTATAATGAAACAATTTTTTCAATAGATTTGTTAAAAGCCCTAGTTGGAATTCGGGCTTTACACAATAAAATCTCTACTTCTTGTACGACCAACTTAGCACTTAGTCGAACATTCAATTTTACCTCACGCACGTTGTAGAGAAATACACGAAAAACTTGCCCAATATTTGCGTTTCATCATAGTGCTGTAGAAATAACTTATGTTTTGCCCTTAAATTATTTTTTTCTTTTTTTTCTTTTACTTTTAACTTTAATATTCCTTAAACAGTATACAATATTATTTTTTCTTTTACTTTCTTTCACTAAACACTTCAAAACTCAAAAAGTTGTAAAAAATTACTTGTCTTTATTAAACTTTTATCTTGACAATCAACTGTTCTTGTTTACATTGTGAAAACATATAAAAAAAACTAGAAAAATGTACTTAGAAACAGGTACATTGATATTTTTTGAATTTTAATGAAAACAAATAAAATAATTATTGAAAACATTTTGTAATATTATTTTAAGAGCATTAAATTTTTTTTAAACTTGCGATGAATTTAAAAAAAAAAATCATAAAACCTTAATAGTAACAAAAATCGTTATTTTCTCGAAATCCGCTGAAGTTAAATCGCTGGCCAAATGAAAAGAGGAATACCTTTAATTTTTTGAGTCCAATTGTTGATTTTTTTACATTTTTTTAAAAAAATTTTGAAACTTTAAAATTGGAGATTTGAAAACTGTATTTAAAAATTTAGACATTTTTGGCTTTAGTTTGCAAAGCACATTATAAAAAGTTTGCCAAGCACATTATAAAAATACTTTTTAATTGAGTACCATGGAGCTAATAAAATACAAAAATGTTTTTGCATTGCATTATTTTTACAAATTTGAAAATTTGGGCTCGAACTTCTTGATTAAGCGTTCACTGACACATTAGTTGCCGGAGGCAATTGTAATATCTTAGTTTTTTTTTAACCGATTTTAGTTTTTATTGCCTTATTAGAAAGATAATTTACTGTTTATTACGATTTTTTAACCGTTTTGTTTCAAGGTCCATTAAAAATATTAAAAATTTTAAGAAATTTAAAAAAAGTCATATTTTTCCATATAAACCGTTTTTCAAACTTCAGGGCCATTGAGGCACGTGATCCTCTTATCCGATTGTCCTAATTTTTTGGGAGACGTTGTTTTACACCCACATACATATTTTTAGAGGAGGGCCCAGTCAATAACTGACATTTTTTTTGCTCCATACAAGGTCGGAGCACCCTAGTATACAAAAATTCTTTGAACAAAGGTATAACAAACAAAATAATAATAATTAATATAAAAACCTAAATCCATTAATATAATATTTGTTATAAATTAATATAAAATATTATATTTCTTGGGTATTAAATATCTATAATTCTAAGCTACATTTTCAATATCTGCCTTAAAATTAATTCTATGTATTGTTGGAGAATTTATTATTTGTAACATTGCTAATATAAGTTAATATTTCCATAAGTAAAACACGTAATTTTGATTTTAGATTTACTATTTATTAAATTAATTATTTTTAGCTTGTAATAATTATTAATAAACACATTTTATTTTGATTTTAGATTTACTATTTATTAAATTAATTATTTTTAACCTATTTGATTTTAGGTATTAATTATTTTATTTTAGTAAGTAATTATTTTAGTTTACCTACTATGTAGGCTTGAGTCTGATTGAGAACTGATTTTAACTTCTTAAAACTAGCTTAAATAAAGTATGAAAATCTAATCCTCAGCAACAGAGAAAAACAAAACTGCCAAGGCAAGCAAACCCAAAAAGACCACCGAAAAATGCTGAGGCATATGGTTGTCATAAAATGAAATTCGAGCGCGTTTATTTCACAATCAATATTGTGAATGTTTCAAGTGCAAGACCACCAAGAACGAGAAATGCTGAAGCAAGCAAAACATATGGTTGACGTAAATGACGGTCGAGTGCAATTGTTTCATAAGAAATGTTTATGTGTCGAAACTGACACCTAAAACAATTAAAAGTGTAAATGAACGCAATGGGGGTTTGTGACTGAAAAATAAATGCAATACGAGATTGCGACATAATATTAAATGTATTACAATGCAAAGCGAGATTGCGACATACTCGTGCCCGTTGTGAGTAATTTTATAAGGGCAAAACATTTAGAAAATAAATGACGAACTAAGTTGTCTGCCAAGTTGGGCGGCATGTTCTTCACAATAACAGTGACATGCCTTAACTACTCCCCCTTTTAAATTTCAGACGTCCCCGTCTGACTGACACTACGAACCACTTTGATGAGGTCGATTTTTGTCCGTCTCTTTGTTAAGAAGAATGTGATAAGGAAGATTATGAGTACGAATAGTATGACTGAAGAAACGGAAATTAAAGCATAGTAAGTGCTCTTTACGCGGGAATGAAGCTGGGAGATAGTTTCTCTGTTCTCGGTATTTAACTCGTGGAGATATGGGAGAGTGAATTTACTAGATCTAAGTTTAGATATTTTAGCCCTATTTGACCACCGTCGAAAAAAATAGTGTCCCTTCCTGTGTCTATTATTGCGTTTGAGGCCTTTATCAAACTGAAGCCTATTATACCGTCAAAATAAGGTAGGTTATGGAGAATATAAAAGGTTTCGGTAGTGTTAAGGACATTTACAAGGGTTCCGTGGTTAATTTTAGTTGCTCCGTGAATCGATTTAACTAAGAAGGGTTGGGCTAATCGTTTTATACCATTAAGTTTGTCGCAGTTTTTTATATGTTGTTTTTTAGAGTTTGATAGGTCGTCCGCCTATTGTTCGCTCGACATAGGGGAGGACTGATCTTCCCCTAAAAAATTAATATTATCGTTAAATGTGGTGTCCTCTAGTTCTTCGAATATTCCTTCCGCTTGTTCACGATATTCCATAGCACCACCGGTAGGAGGTTGCTCGTTCAGGTGATTGATTCTCTGAATTTTGTCATTATTAAATCTTCCTGATACTGGAGTTCTCTTAAATGCTTGTGGGAAATTATTCGTTCGGACCGTCCTCATGCTAACGTCTGTGTCTAATGCATGGTTGCGTGGCTGTGGCTCGAAAGTTTGTTGGTTGGTACGAGGGAAATTAAATGTCTGAAATCGGGAATTTGAGGAGGGTCTGACATTTCGATTGGAATTTGTCTGATAATGGGGTTGTTGTGGTCGAGGTTGGGGATAAGTCGAGTTTAGCGGCCTGTTAATGCCATTTCTTTGGTTCTGCATGTAGGCTGCTCTCTGGGGTTGCTGTTGTGTAGAGAAATCTCTGTTCAACCCATTGCTGTAAATTTCAGCAAAGTGATACCTGTTGTGGTTTGTCTCAAGTTCCTGAGCCATTGCTAGGGCTGAAGGTAAATCGGTAGGTTTGCATGAAAATAGAGTAGTGCATAGGGGTTTTCGAAGTCCTGAAATGAAGACGCGGAGTGCATATTGTCGGTATTATTAATATTTTGGCCTTGTCGCAATGTTGAGAGCTCTTGCTCTAACGTGTAGATTGATTTTTTGTCAGAGTACGCGAAGTCTAGTCGTTCTATGATAGCATGAAAATTCAAAACTGTGTTGTAGGTGCTAAGCACGGAATCGGCGTTTCCAATAATTTTATTGCGCAGTATTGCGACTGCTTGGTAGTATTTCGAGCCTCCTGCGGAGGGCTCAAGAGTTTGTGGGCCGTAACTGCAGCCTGTCGCCAAGAGACGTACCTATTGGCATCACCGCTGAATTCAGGAACCGATTTTATGATATCCAATGTCTCGTCGCATTGGACACCTGTAATGATCTCGATCGGTTTATGTTCGACAACCGATGCGGTAGGTTCTAGGGCTCTAAGTCTATTACTAAGTTCATTGATGGTATCTTGGAATTCCTGACTAGTGCGATTTGTGGCTTGATTAATAGCTGTTTCGAGGAGAGTTTGAACAGTTTCTGCGTTCATATTGGTATCTGTGCGTGAGTCGGAAATGGTTAAATGCGAAAGTCTAGATAAAAGTTCTTCAGTCTCAAAGAAGATGCTATCGTCTTCCTGCATTTAGTTGAACGAACAGTTTTAATGGGAACTCTACGACCCAAAAAAAGGAAAAATTGTCACTCAAAGATAAAGTCTTTGCAATTACAAAAAAAGGAAAATCTTAATACTTGTTTTGCTAAACTTTAGCCTAGAACCAATTTTAAATAACTAGTAAACTTTTCACAAATGATAAGATAAGATACAAAAAATTTAGTTTACACAATTTTTTTTATTAACTCTATACAACAGAGTTGTCACAAAATATTTTAATTAATTTGGTATATGTAAATTAACAGAATTTGGTACACAAAAATTTTGCTTAACTAACTTACATAATCTTGAAGACGTTTTTGAGTTCCATCTTATTTTCTTCTTCGAATGGAGATTGCTGTTACCCTCCTTGTTGTTGTCGGTTGTTACAGATAATATTGTTGTTGTTGTTAGTAGCTGATGATGATTATGATGAAGACGACTGCGAGATGCTTTAACTAGTAACACGGTTGGTTTTTGTTTTTATTTTCTTCAGATGTTTTTATTTTAGCACAATTTAATAGTTTTCATGTAAAAGTATTATCTGTGGTATTACTTGTTTTATTTCTCTTTCTTTAAAGTTAGTTTTAAATACAACAAATAGTTCTTTTCTCTTTTCTTTTGTTTGAATTCTGTATGTTATTTTCTGATTGTTATTAATCCACTTTTCTTTAATTTAGTTTCGTACCACTTGTTGGGCGCCAGTTAATATTTCCATAAGTAAAACACGTAATTTTGATTTTAGATTTACCATTTATTATTTTTAGTTTGTAATAATTATTAATAAACACATTTTATTTTGATTTTAGATTTACTATTTATTAAATTAATTATTTTTAACCTATTTGATTTTAGGTATTAATTATTTTATTTTAGTAAGTAATTATTTTAGTTTACCTACTATGTAGGCTTGAGTCTGATTGAGAACTGATTTTAACTTCTTAAAACTAGCTTAAATAAAGTATGAAAATCTAATCCTCAGCAACAGAGAACAACAAAACTGCCAAGGCAAGCAAACCCAAAAAGACCACCGAAAAATGCTGAGGCATATGGTTGTCATAAAATGAAATTCGAGCGCGTTTATTTCACAATCAATATTGTGAAAGTTTCAAGTGCAAGACCACCAAGAACGAGAAATGCTGAAGCAAGCAAAACATATGGTTGACGTAAATGACGGTCGAGTGCAATTGTTTCATAAGAAATGTTTATGTGTCGAAACTGACACCTAAAACAATTAAAAGTGTGAATGAACGCAATGGGGGTTTGTGACTGAAAAATAAATGCAATACGAGATTGCGACATAATATTAAATGTATTACAATGCAAAGCGAGATTGCGACATACTCGTGCCCGTTGTGAGTAATTTTATAAGGGCAAAACATTTAGAAAATAATTGACGAACTAAGTTGTCTGTCAAGTTGGGCGGCATGTTCTTCACAATAACAGTGACATGCGACGTTTATAATTATGTTCTCTATTTAAAACCGATACTTTTTTAAAGTCTGGATAGTGTTAAATATTTAACAATGATAACTAATATTTCTATATTTTTGATCTGATCTATGTCTAGCTATTCTAGTTCTTAATTTTTTGTACCTATATATATACTTTATTACAATTCGCACTGTCATATCCACTGCATGGTATTTATACCCTTCACCACAGGTGGAAGGGTATATATAAGTTTGTCATTCCGTTTGTAATTTCTACAATATTGATCTTAGACCCTATAAAGTATATATATTCTGGGTCCTTATGAAGAGCGAAGTTGATTTAACAATGTCCGTCTGTATGTTAAAATGGGGTTTCCGAAGAACCCAGACATGATGAGGACTTGATTGTTTTTTATTTCTGTTACATGTGATCCATTTCTGTTTGCTATTAAAAATCAGACAAATCGGTTAATAAATGGCTGAGATATTAGCAAAAAACCAGGACTACCTCTAATTTGTTCCGTAAAATCCCTTTGTTTAATATGTATGTAGAATTTTACGCATAACAAACACATCCATGTGTTAAAATTCTTTTCTTTCATCTCCACCTTTTATACACAAACAACACACATACAAAGATTTGTCATTTAAATAAAAACTAAACAAATCTCTAATGAACGAAGACTTTTATATATGTACCTCTATTGACGATGATTTTGTGTGAGCTTCAATAGCTCAGTTGTCTAGACGCTATGTCACAAATACTTTTTTTCTCTAAGGCCGCGGGTTCGAATCCCGGTCAATTCACTTTTTTTTGTACATTTTTTTTTTATTATTTTCTTAAGACTTTTTTCTTTTTCTTTTTGTTTTTTTTTTTTTAAATTTAATAATTAATTTATATAAAATTTTATATTAATAATTAAATAATCCATAAATAGGCTAAAAACATCAAAATTTTTATAAAAACCCTCTGATACAAACAAAATACAAACGGTTTTATTTCTATTTTTTGCTCCGATTTAAAAGAATTTTAAACCTTTTTATTTCTCATATATTAAGAAAATTTTATACATAATTTCCCTTTGAGTGCAACTATTTTAGGTCATAACTTATAATAATTTAAAAAAAAATTATAAACTATTTTCCTTCAAATTTTTAAAATTAAGCTAAAGAAATTAAAAATATGTTTTAATAAAAAAGCGAAATAAATATCAAACGTTTTTGTAGAAATAAAACACATGCAGTTCTAGTGATTTCTTTTAACGATTTGTTGAAATTCTTTTCTTTCACCTCTTCACCTTTTATACACAAACAACAAACACTATTTTAGAGCTGTAATATTACCTATGGATACGTCTTATATAGCAAAAGATCGAAAATCTTTAGTATAACATATTTGCTGAAAAAACTCGGAAATATCGGTTCAGATACAAAAAAGTTATGCCCAAAACATATTTTTTTTTAAATACCTGTTTTCTGGAACCATAAATCTTCCTGAGTCCAAGTTTTATCACCAAACTAAATGGTTAATTTCCTCTTAAAGACGTCCGTATATAAATCTGTCCATTCCATATATGTCCATATATAAACTTCAGTTTTGCCCAACCATGGTGAAGGGTATATAAGATTCGGCATAGCCGAATTTAGCCGCTCTTACTTGTTTATATACTATATTTGACATTCCTAATTTTTATACCCTCCACCATATATGGTGAGGGTATATATCAGTTTGTCATTCCGTTTGTAATATGTCGAAATATAGGTTTAAGACCCCATAAAGTATATATATTCGTGATCCTTATGCAATTTTAAGTCGATTTAGCGATGTCCGTCTGTCTGTCTGTTGAAATGGCGATCACGACGCGAAGACGGAAGCGGGGGTGCCTATTTTTACCCAGATTATTGAACATCCTCCCGAGCAGTTTGGTATTTAAAATGAGCAAAATCGGTTAAGCGGTTCAAAAGTTATGAGTGAAAATGTGAAGGTACCTCTAAATTTTCCATACAAATTTGTACAATTTTTCTGTATCTATTTTTATTATACCCTCCATCATATATGGTGAGGGTATATATCAGTTTGTCATTTCGTTTGTAATATGTCGAAATATAGGTTTAAGACCCCATAAAGTATATATATTCGTGATCCTTATGCAATTTTAAGTCGATTTAGCGATGTCCGTCTGTCTGTCCGTCTGTCTGTCTGTTGAAATCACGATCACGACGCGAAGACGCAAGCGGGGGTGCCTATTTTTACCCAGATTATTGAACATCCTCCCGAGCAGTTTGGTATTTAAAATGAGCAAAATCGGTCAAGCGGTTCAAAAGTTATGAGTGAAAATGTGAAGGTACCTCTAAATTTTCCATACAAATTTGTACAATTTTTCTGTATCTATTTTTTTTTCTGTTAAGTAAGTAAAAATGTTATTAAGTTTTCTTATTGTTCGCTTACATTTATTGTCTTACATACTATGATAACTAAGTTAACGTAAAAATGAACAATGTTAAAGTCGCTAACAGAGCAGACCTCTGTAAATAACATTGCTAAAACTAAATAACAAAAGTTCGTTACATAAATTGACAAAACATATTCATATTACAGTTCATGCAAAATTTAGTATATACGTATATCATCTTCATCCCCTTTGGTGGAGGGTATTCAAAGATTCGGCACAGCCGAATTTAGCCCTTTTTTACTTGTTTTTTCTGTTAAGTAAGTAAAAATGTTATTAAGTCTTCTTATTGTTCGATTAACATTCTTAGAGCTTATATGTGTGTTACTCTGATAACTAAGTTAACGTAAAAATCAACAATGTTAAAGTCGCTAACAGAGCAGACCTCTGTAAATAACATTGCTAAAACTAAATAAATAACATTACTAAACTAAATAACAAAAGTTCGTTACATAAATTGACAAAACATATTCATATTACAGTTCATGCAAAATTTAGTATATACGTATATCATCTCCAGCCCCTATGGTGGAGGGTATTCAAAGATTCGGCACAGCCGAATTTAGCCCTTTTTTACTTGTTTATCCTATACTTTGTTTTACTATATAATATATTTATCGTATATTTTTAGATGCGCATACAAAAAGCAAACAGTGCATCACTAATTTCGATGATGCTTTGACATATATAAAAAATAAAATAAAAACAACAATGGCGTATGAAAAGTAAAGAAACTATTTTTGTTAATTTTATTACATTATACATAACTTTATTAATTTTTTCAGTGAAATAAAATGCACTTTCGAGTGGAAGCACCTTCTTTTGACAACACGCCTTCAAAGTGACGGCACCATTTTCAAAGCAACTGATTGCAAAAAGGTGTTTCTAAATTTAAATATGCAGTGTTTTACAACAAAGGCTACGTTCGTAAATGCAGTAGTTGCGCATCACTGCAGCATAATTTAAGTAAAACGTTCAAAAATGCATCATTTGGTAGCACTGATTTGCGTCAAACGTTTTTTTATGCATAAAATTGACAGTGCTGCCGCAAATTTTTGCACCTATGGCATCATTAAAGTTTCTGATGCAATAGTGCGAAATCAGTTTTCTTTTTCATTTTAATTGATTTTTGATAATCAAAAGTCGTTTCATCTTTCTTTTAATTCTTTTATACTATAAGATTTTCAATAATATTAATTTTTTATTTTAGGAATCCGCCTTCTTTTTCGTTTTAATTGATTTTTAATAATCATAAGTCTTTTCATCTTTCTTTTAATTCTTTTTTTATTATAAGTTAACAAAAAGCTGTCATTTCTACCATCAAGGTTTTCAATAATATTTGATAATATTATTGTGAACATGTTTTTCATCAAACGTTTTAAAAAGCAAGCATTGTGCAGTTGTTGGGCAATATGAAAGCATCTGCAACAGCTGATCACGCATTAGCAACAAAACTTGGCATAACTGCCGCAGTGATGCACAAATTTACTGCATTTACAACGTACCCAAAGTAAAGAACACATTTGTTTGCTTTGTATCGAAACAGTAGTAAAACCTCATCACTGCAATGTATTTTGACGTTTTGGATCTCACCCTTATATTCCAGAGAGGAGTTGTTGACAATTTCTTCATATTAAAAATGTATATACATATATTTAAGATTTCAGTCCCTAATATTTAAGATTTCAGTCCCTAAGAAGAAGGAACTATGATCTGAAACTTCTCTTTATTAAAAAAAACCTTCGACTTTGAAAGCTTTTTCTCACAGCAAAAACCAGCTGAAAAAACCCTGTTTGGTTTTTTCATATGAAAAACTCAAGAATCTTGAAAAAGTTTTTCTATGCCTTTTTAGTATATTTTCATTGTTTTTTTTGTCAACTGCATTACAATATTGCACTCATTTGTAAGTATCTATAAACGCGACAATTCATTTGTATATTTTTTAATTTCTGTTTATATTTTGTTCTTAGAATTTTTATTTTGATTTAATTTTTATGTTTTTTTACATTTATATCCAATTGATATTAAAACAATTTACTTTTAGTTATGCTGGTGTTTTCGTGGTGGTTGTGACCAAAATCATTATAAAACATATTTCTTTTTTTAAAAATTTTGTACCATAACTGAAAATCTATCACACAACTTATTTCAAATAAGTATACATAACCATACATTATTATTAACTACCTAAGAAACATTTTTACGGACTCTCCGACACGTGCGGATTCATGAATCCGGTTCTACTATACTTTTACGGACCGTAAATACGTATCCGTCAAAGCATGTATGTAAACGGAACATTAACGGACCGTACGATTGAATTTTCGAAAACAGTACGTTTTGACTCCGTTTCTGTATCGTCAAGTACGGACTTCCTCGAATTTCATTAGTTTTTCTTCCGTTGCTTTTAAATTCGTTTTGGTGTCAAAAACGAATAATTGAATCATGTGTGTGATCATTATACGGGCCGCGCGCTAAAGTTTAGAAAAACAGATACACAGAAAATAAATTTAATTTTAGGTAAATATTAATGAAATTTAAAAGAAGTTTTACGGTGATGTGCGAAAATTTAGGCGATTTTGCAAATAAAAATATTGTCTGCCAATTCATAATAGATTTTGTTAAAAAAATGTGCAAATTTGCGTTGTATGCTGCATCATTTCGTAAACGCCACTAACTAAACCAAAATAATATTCAATGGGCCATAACCGCAGTGATGGATAGAGATGCTAGTTATGCTGAAGATGAATATTTCATTTAATTACATTTGTAAAAGTTTTATTTTGTTATTTTATTTTATTAAATATCTATATAAATAAATTTAAAGAAAAAAACTATAGTTTGTTATTCAAAATTAAAAATTTAGGCATTTACATAAATTCCTTTTTTGTTGAAAAATCGGTAGGAATACGGATCCGTAAACGGCCGCCATTGACGGATTTTTAACAGACAACTCCGTTTTTCATCCGATATATCCTGTCCGTAAACGGTCTGTCATTGACGGACAGCTCCGTTTTTCATCCGATATATCCGGTCCGTAAACGGTCCGTCATTTTCGGTTTTTAAACGGATTCGAATCAGTTTCGATGTACCTTAAGATCCGTTTTCTGGAAAACGGTATGTAAATGGAGTTGGATTCCGTTTATGACGGACCGAAAACGGTACGTAAACGGAACGTATTGTTTGTTGGGTATATTTATTATTATTTGGAGCCATTTAAACTCGCTAAATTTTTTGGCTTAGGGCTCTATTTATACTGTAGGTACTCTGTTGTACATATCCCCTTTTTTATCGCCATATTGACGCTCTTAACCTTGGGATTTAAAAGTTTTATTTTTGGTTACGTAGGATAAAAATTACTAAAAGTCTTATGTTCAATCCAATTTTCGCTTAAAAGTTTAAAATGGATCTTAATTCGGTAAAATAAGGGTTTAAATTGAAAAAACTTTGCCTTAAAACATGGTCATATCTGACAAAAAAGAAAACATATTACCCATATATAGTATAACATATATATTGATATCTGGACATTAGGGCGGGTCAAATTGTATGGAACGATTTTTTTTGATGAAGCGTATAGCAAAAACGTAATCTATAGGTGATTCTGAAAAATTTTGCTCAAGAGACCATAGCTCTAAGTCGGATTTAGAGCACCCCAAAATTTAAAAATAGAAATTTTTCCATATATGCATAGAACAATTTAATTAAATTCGTCATAAAATCGGATAGAATTATAGTAGATTTCTTAAACTGGGCTTGTTTGAAAGGTATTTTTATCACCTTTCAGAATCTGTATTGATACTTTGTAATACTGAATAATGACGTTACAAAATAATGACGTTTACCAACACTAAACTTTGCCAAGCTTGCTTTTCCTTCTTCCTTAATCGTTCATCGTGCAATGCGCACCCAGACATGATGAGGACTTGATTGTTTTTTATTTCTGTTACATGTGATCCATTTCTGTTTGCTATTAAAAATCAGACAAATCGGTTAATAAATGGCTGAGATATTAGCAAAAAACCAGGACTACCTCTAATTTGTTCCGTAAAATCCCTTTGTTTAATATGTATGTAGAATTTTACGCATAACAAACACATCCATGTGTTAAAATTCTTTTCTTTCATCTCCACCTTTTATACACAAACAACACACATACAAAGATTTGTCATTTAAATAAAAACTAAACAAATCTCTAATGAACGAAGACTTTTATATATGTACCTCTATTGACGATGATTTTGTGTGAGCTTCAATAGCTCAGTTGTCTAGACGCTATGTCACAAATACTTTTTTTCTCTAAGGCCGCGGGTTCGAATCCCGGTCAATTCACTTTTTCTTTTGTACATTTTTTTTATTATTTTCTTAAGACTTTTTTCTTTTTATTTTTGTTTTTTTTTTTTTAATTTAATAATTAATTTATATAAAATTTTATATTAATAATTAAATAATCCATAAATAGGCTAAAATCATCAAAATTTTTATAAAAACCCTCTGATACAAACAAAATACAAACGTTTTATACCCTTCACCACAGGTGGAAGGGTCGCGGGTTCGAATCCCGGTCAATTCACTTTTTTTTGTAAATTTTTTTTTATTTTCTTAAGATTTTTTTTATTTTTTTAACATTTAATAATTAATTTAAATAAAATTTTATATTAATAATTAAATAATCCATAAATAGGCTAAAAACATCAAAATTTTTATAAAAACCCTCTGATACAAACAAAATACAAACGGTTTTATTTCTATTTTTTGCTCCGATTTAAAAGAATTTTAAACCTTTTTATTTCTCATATATTAAGAAAATTTTATACATAATTTCCCTTTGAGTGCAACTATTTTAGGTCATAACTTATAATAATTTAAAAAAAAAATATAAACTATTTTCCTTCAAATTTTTAAAATTAAGCTAAAGAAATTAAAAATATGTTTTAATAAAAAAGCGAAATAAATATCAAACGTTTTTGTAGAAATAAAACACATGCAGTTCTAGTGATTTCTTTTAACGATTTGTTGAAATTCTTTTCTTTCACCTCTTCACCTTTTATACACAAACAACAAACACTATTTTAGAGCTGTAATATTACCTATGGATACGTCTTGTATAGCAAAAGATCGAAAATCTTTAGTATAACATATTTGCTGAAAAAAATTCGGAAATATCGGTTCAGATACAAAAAAGTTATGCCCAAAACATATTTTTTTAAATACCTGTTTTCTGGAACCATAAATCTTCCTGAGTCCAAGTTTTATCACCAAACTAAATGGTTAATTTCCTCTTAAAGACGTCCGTATATAAATCTGTCCATTCCATATATGTCCATATATAAACTTCAGTTTTTTCCCAACCATGGTGAAGGGTATATAAGATTCGGCATAGCCGAATTTAGCCGCTCTTACTTGTTTATATACTATATTTGACATTCCTAATTTTTATACCCTCCACCATATATGGTGAGGGTATATATCAGTTTGTCATTCCGTTTGTAATATGTCGAAATATAGGTTTAAGACCCCATAAAGTATATATATTCGTGATCCTTATGCAATTTTAAGTCGATTTAGCGATGTCCGTCTGTCTGTCTGTCTGTTGAAATGGCGATCAGGACGCGAAGACGGAAGCGGGGGTGCCTATTTTTACCCAGATTATTGAACATCCTCCTGAGCAGTTTGGTATTTAAAATGAGCAAAATCGGTTAAGCGGTTCAAAAGTTATGAGTGAAAATGTGAAGGTACCTCTAAATTTTCCATACAAATTTGTACAATTTTTCTGTATCTATTTTTATTATACCCTCCACCATATATGGTGAGGGTATATATCAGTTTGTCATTTCGTTTGTAATATGTCGAAATATAGGTTTAAGACCCCATAAAGTATATATATTCGTGATCCTTATGCAATTTTAAGTCGATTTAGCGATGTCCGTCTGTCTGTCCGTCTGTCTGTCTGTTGAAATCACGATCACGACGCGAAGACGCAAGCGGGGGTGCCTATTTTTACCCAGATTATTGAACATCCTCCCGAGCAGTTTGGTATTTAAAATGAGCAAAATCGGTCAAGCGGTTCAAAAGTTATGAGTGAAAATGTGAAGGTACCTCTAAATTTTCCATACAAATTTGTACAATTTTTCTGTATCTATTTTTTTTTCTGTTAAGTAAGTAAAAATGTTATTAAGTTTTCTTATTGTTCGCTTACATTTATTGTCTTACATACTATGATAACTAAGTTAACGTAAAAATGAACAATGTTAAAGTCGCTAACAGAGCAGACCTCTGTAAATAACATTGCTAAAACTAAATAACAAAAGTTCGTTACATAAATTGACAAAACATATTCATATTACAGTTCATGCAAAATTTAGTATATACGTATATCATCTTCATCCCCTTTGGTGGAGGGTATTCAAAGATTCGGCACAGCCGAATTTAGCCCTTTTTTACTTGTTTTTTCTGTTAAGTAAGTAAAAATGTTATTAAGTCTTCTTATTGTTCGATTAACATTCTTAGAGCTTATATGTGTGTTACTCTGATAACTAAGTTAACGTAAAAATCAACAATGTTAAAGTCGCTAACAGAGCAGACCTCTGTAAATAACATTGCTAAAACTAAATAAATAACATTACTAAACTAAATAACAAAAGTTCGTTACATAAATTGACAAAACATATTCATATTACAGTTCATGCAAAATTTAGTATATACGTATATCATCTCCAGCCCCTATGGTGGAGGGTATTCAAAGATTCGGCACAGCCGAATTTAGCCCTTTTTTACTTGTTTATTCTATACTTTGTTTTACTATATAATATATTTATCGTATATTTTTAGATGCGCATACAAAAAGCAAACAGTGCATCACTAATTTCGATGATGCTTTGACATATATAAAAAATAAAATAAAAACAACAATGGCGTATGAAAAGTAAAGAAACTATTTTTGTTAATTTTATTACATTATACATAACTTTATTAATTTTTTCAGTGAAATAAAATGCACTTTCGAGTGGAAGCACCTTCTTTTGACAACACGCCTTCAAAGTGACGGCACCATTTTCAAAGCAACTGATTGCAAAAAGGTGTTTCTAAATTTAAATATGCAGTGTTTTACAACAAAGGCTACGTTCGTAAATGCAGTAGTTGCGCATCACTGCAGCATAATTTAAGTAAAACGTTCAAAAATGCATCATTTGGTAGCACTGATTTGCGTCAAACGTTTTTTTATGCATAAAATTGACAGTGCTGCCGCAAATTTTTGCACCTATGGCATCATTAAAGTTTCTGATGCAATAGTGCGAAATCAGTTTTCTTTTTCATTTTAATTGATTTTTGATAATCAAAAGTCGTTTCATCTTTCTTTTAATTCTTTTATACTATAAGATTTTCAATAATATTAATTTTTTATTTTAGGAATCCGCCTTCTTTTTCGTTTTAATTGATTTTTAATAATCATAAGTCTTTTCATCTTTCTTTTAATTCTTTTTTTATTATAAGTTAACAAAAAGCTGTCATTTCTACCATCAAGGTTTTCAATAATATTTGATAATATTATTGTGAACATGTTTTTCATCAAACGTTTTAAAAAGCAAGCATTGTGCAGTTGTTGGGCAATATGAAAGCATCTGCAACAGCTGATCACGCATTAGCAACAAAACTTGGCATAACTGCCGCAGTGATGCACAAATTTACTGCATTTACAACGTACCCAAAGTAAAGAACACATTTGTTTGCTTTGTATCGAAACAGTAGTAAAACCTCATCACTGCAATGTATTTTGACGTTTTGGATCTCACCCTTATATTCCAGAGAGGAGTTGTTGACAATTTCTTCATATTAAAAATGTATATACATATATTTAAGATTTCAGTCCCTAATATTTAAGATTTCAGTCCCTAAGAAGAAGGAACTATGATCTGAAACTTCTCTTTATTAAAAAAAACCTTCGACTTTGAAAGCTTTTTCTCACAGCAAAAACCAGCTGAAAAAACCCTGTTTGGTTTTTTCATATGAAAAACTCAAGAATCTTGAAAAAGTTTTTCTATGCCTTTTTAGTATATTTTCATTGTTTTTTTTTGTCAACTGCATTACAATATTGCACTCATTTGTAAGTATCTATAAACGCGACAATTCATTTGTATATTTTTTAATTTCTGTTTATATTTTGTTCTTAGAATTTTTATTTTGATTTAATTTTTATGTTTTTTTACATTTATATCCAATTGATATTAAAACAATTTACTTTTAGTTATGCTGGTGTTTTCGTGGTGGTTGTGACCAAAATCATTATAAAACATATTTCTTTTTTTAAAAATTTTGTACCATAACTGAAAATCTATCACACAACTTATTTCAAATAAGTATACATAACCATACATTATTATTAACTACCTAAGAAACATTTTTACGGACTCTCCGACACGTGCGGATTCATGAATCCGGTTCTACTATACTTTTACGGACCGTAAATACGTATCCGTCAAAGCATGTATGTAAACGGAACATTAACGGACCGTACGATTGAATTTTCGAAAACAGTACGTTTTGACTCCGTTTCTGTATCGTCAAGTACGGACTTCCTCGAATTTCATTAGTTTTTCTTCCGTTGCTTTTAAATTCGTTTTGGTGTCAAAAACGAATAATTGAATCATGTGTGTGATCATTATACGGGCCGCGCGCTAAAGTTTAGAAAAACAGATACACAGAAAATAAATTTAATTTTAGGTAAATATTAATGAAATTTAAAAGAAGTTTTACGGTGATGTGCGAAAATTTAGGCGATTTTGCAAATAAAAATATTGTCTGCCAATTCATAATAGATTTTGTTAAAAAAATGTGCAAATTTGCGTTGTATGCTGCATCATTTCGTAAACGCCACTAACTAAACCAAAATAATATTCAATGGGCCATAACCGCAGTGATGGATAGAGATGCTAGTTATGCTGAAGATGAATATTTCATTTAATTACATTTGTAAAAGTTTTATTTTGTTATTTTATTTTATTAAATATCTATATAAATAAATTTAAAGAAAAAAACTATAGTTTGTTATTCAAAATTAAAAATTTAGGCATTTACATAAATTCCTTTTTTGTTGAAAAATCGGTAGGAATACGGATCCGTAAACGGCCCGCCATTGACGGATTTTTAACAGACAACTCCGTTTTTCATCCGATATATCCTGTCCGTAAACGGTCTGTCATTGACGGACAGCTCCGTTTTTCATCCGATATATCCGGTCCGTAAACGGTCCGTCATTTTCGGTTTTTAAACGGATTCGAATCAGTTTCGATGTACCTTAAGATCCGTTTTCTGGAAAACGGTATGTAAATGGAGTTGGATTCCGTTTATGACGGACCGAAAACGGTACGTAAACGGAACGTATTGTTTGTTGGGTATATTTATTATTATTTGGAGCCATTTAAACTCGCTAAATTCTTTGGCTTAGGGCTCTATTTATACTGTAGGTACTCTGTTGTACATATCCCCTTTTTTATCGCCATATTGACGCTCTTAACCTTGGGATTTAAAAGTTTTATTTTTGGTTACGTAGGATAAAAATTACTAAAAGTCTTATGTTCAATCCAATTTTCGCTTAAAAGTTTAAAATGGATCTTAATTCGGTAAAATAAGGGTTTAAATTGAAAAAACTTTGCCTTAAAACATGGTCATATCTGACAAAAAAGAAAACATATTACCCATATAAAGTATAACATATGTATTGATATCTGGACATTAGGGCGGGTCAAATTGTATGGAACGATTTTTTTTGATGAAGCGTATGGCAAAAACGTAATCTATAGGTGATTCTGAAAAATTTTGCTCCAGAGACCATAGCTCTAAGTCGGATTTAGAGCACCCCAAAATTTCAAAATAGAAATTTTTCCATATATACATAGAACAATTTAATTAAATTCGTCATAAAATCGGATAGAATTATAGTAGATTTCTTAAACTGGGCTTGTTTGAAAGGCATTTTTATCACCTTTCAGAATCTGTATTGATACTTTGTAACACTGAATAATGACGTTACAAAATAATGACGTTTACCAACACTAAACTTTGCCAAGCTTGCTTTTCCTTCTTCCTTAATCGTTCATCGTGCAATGCGCACGCAGTTTGCCAAAATACTTAAATAAAAACTCGGTTATCACAATACCAATATTTTTTTTATTTTTAAATTTAGTGTGACACAATAAAAGAGTGCAGTGATAATATCAAAGTTATTATGGATAATCAAGAACCATCAACATCGTCTGCGGTGTCTTCGCAAATAGAAGCAACAACATCAACAAGTTTTGACTCTAGATTGACTAACATGCCTCATCAAGATATTGTTGTTTTTGGTTTATCAAGTGATTTAAATGATCTTGGTTTGCCTACTAAATGTGACATTTTAAAATATTATTTGTTTTAAGTGATTGTGCTAAATTTGAAAACAAAATGTTCTCGTATAAAACTTTTACTCCTCACGTAACAGATAAATTGATCCAAATTTGGTGTAAATTAAATATTGAAATCATTAATAGAAAGAGTGTTTTAAAATCATTAACTGGTTTGCTTGATAAATACCAGAAACATGTACAACATAGAAACAAAAGAGATGAATTTAAAGCATTTGGTGATTCAATAAACGAATTATTTTATATTGGCAAATGTGATTGCAAATTAAAAACAACAGAATGCTCGTGTGGATTGATCCCAGAACATCTAAAAGATTTTATGATGGACCAGCATAATGATAGAAAATTCACAATACCTGAATATACGGAAGACGTTGAAGAAGTAGCTACAACAATACCAACACTTACAACTGGTACCGATGATCCAAGTTACGAACCACCTGAATTACACATGGATAAAGATGAAAATGAAGCAACAACAGAAGTTCCAGAAGCAACTGTTCAAATGAGACGAGGTCATTATACTCAAAGATACGATGCCTTAAATTTTGCTATGATGTGTGATAGATTCGGTGTTTCAGATAGAGTCGCTTCATGTTTAGCACAGCTTTATTCGAAGATATAATTTTTAGAGATGTTGATGGTAATCTTATTGTTATGGATAAATCAAAAGTGGCTAGAGAAAAAGTTAAATCTAGAGATGCAGTGCTTCGTACACGACATACAAATTCTTCCATAACTGCATTCTCTTTCCATGGTAGAAAAGATGACTCATTAACTACAGAGAAAATTAATGACAAATTTCACACCACTATGGTAAAAGAACCGCATTTAGTTGTTCTGAAAGAGCCCTATAATGAATTACTTGGATATGTAAATTTGGGTAGTCAGGAAAATGCAAAAACCAAACACAGAAAACTGAATGAATTTTTCAACAATAAAACATTAACAGTTGATCAATTAATTGGCATATGCAGTGATGGTGAGCCAGCAAATACTGGAACCAATTCACTGGTTTATATGTCTGCTTCATTTCAATGAACTGCCATTTCGTCATTTATATGAAGCATTGGACAAAACAGTCACCAGTGGACCACGAGCAGCAAGTGGAAAGTTATTCAAAGCTATTCAAGAATGTGAGAAATTGCAGGTATGTAACACTTTATTTTATTTAATATCATTATTTATTATCATTATTTATTGTCATTTTTTTACTTTTTCGATTGGAATAAAGTTAAAATAAAATAAGTGCATTTTAATTGATCTAAACATTTCATTTTTCAGGTAGTATCTGATTTTGATCCAATACCACTGGAGAATATGCCTGCAATTATGGGTCATGAACATGAGCGCGAACTATCAACAGATGTTAAATATTTATATCAAATAGCTAAAGCAATTTCGAATGGTATTGTTCCAGTTGATTTAGCTAACATTAAACCAGAACCAATTGCATTTTCTCGTTGGATAACCAAAGCAAGTAGATTACAACGATTATATGTAACAACTTATACACCATCGACCAATTTAAAAACTTTGACAGTTTAAATTATTACAGTTTATGTGCCAATGTACTTCAATGTGAAGTTTTATAACTCTGTTGTGTACGGCAGTGCATTTTTATTAAAATGTATACGTTGGCAACGATACTTACAACCAAACTTTCGTAATATTGTAGATGGTGTAATTCAAAACACTCATAATACGCACATCCAGAAAATATTTTATTAACAATGTTATTTGATGATCGAAAAGCAATACGGGATAGAGCTATCAAAAAGATTTTACACTATCGAGAAAAATTGTACGATCCAACTAAACTCAGAGTTTACAAAAAATATATCTTAAATTTCGATGCTACCGATTATGTCAATATGGTTGATATGAATAACGACGATATATTATTTGACCCAGCATTTACTCGACAGATTCCATATGATCACTTGATAGAATACTTAGATTTCGATGAACCACCACTGGCTGATCCACAAATTCCAATGCACATACAAGGAACAGAAAGACATGTACAATTATTAACGAGTGTTTCAAAACGAGTTATAGAAAAGAATCGTGAAGGAGTAATGGCAGTGACATTAGAAAGTCGTAAGAAAACTCCTCGAATGGAAAGTAAAAAGGACCTTAAAAAATAATATTACCACGTTAAAACATTAAATTGTAGGTCGAGAATAATATTTAAAAATAAATTGAATAAAAAATGTAAAAATATTGTTTTTTGTTGAAACCTTGAAAATGTTGATTTTTTCAGATCGATTTTCCTACAAAAAGGAGTACGAAAACAAAAAAATTGATGGTTATAAAAGTTGTTGGAAATTATCTGAACTTTCATAATCTGCAATCTGGAAAAAAAATCGAAGAAAATTCAGAATTTATTAGTTAAAAGTTCATTTTAGGCTATTTTTCGACAAAAAATTCTTAATATCTCTACTAAAAATAGAGATCCGTCCGTCATTTTCGGTTTTTAAACGGATTCGAATCAGTTTCGATGTACCTTAAGATCCGTTTTCTGGAAAACGGTATGTAAATGGAGTTGGATTCCGTTTATGACGGACCGAAAACGGTACGTAAACGGAACGTATTGTTTGTTGGGTATATTTATTATTATTTGGAGCCATTTAAACTCGCTAAATTCTTTGGCTTAGGGCTCTATTTATACTGTAGGTACTCTGTTGTACATATCCCCTTTTTTATCGCCATATTGACGCTCTTAACCTTGGGATTTAAAAGTTTTATTTTTGGTTACGTAGGATAAAAATTACTAAAAGTCTTATGTTCAATCCAATTTTCGCTTAAAAGTTTAAAATGGATCTTAATTCGGTAAAATAAGGGTTTAAATTGAAAAAACTTTGCCTTAAAACATGGTCATATCTGACAAAAAAGAAAACATATTACCCATATAAAGTATAACATATGTATTGATATCTGGACATTAGGGCGGGTCAAATTGTATGGAACGATTTTTTTTGATGAAGCGTATGGCAAAAACGTAATCTATAGGTGATTCTGAAAAATTTTGCTCCAGAGACCATAGCTCTAAGTCGGATTTAGAGCACCCCAAAATTTCAAAATAGAAATTTTTCCATATATACATAGAACAATTTAATTAAATTCGTCATAAAATCGGATAGAATTATAGTAGATTTCTTAAACTGGGCTTGTTTGAAAGGCATTTTTATCACCTTTCAGAATCTGTATTGATACTTTGTAACACTGAATAATGACGTTACAAAATAATGACGTTTACCAACACTAAACTTTGCCAAGCTTGCTTTTCCTTCTTCCTTAATCGTTCATCGTGCAATGCGCACGCAGTTTGCCAAAATACTTAAATAAAAACTCGGTTATCACAATACCAATATTTTTTTTATTTTTAAATTTAGTGTGACACAATAAAAGAGTGCAGTGATAATATCAAAGTTATTATGGATAATCAAGAACCATCAACATCGTCTGCGGTGTCTTCGCAAATAGAAGCAACAACATCAACAAGTTTTGACTCTAGATTGACTAACATGCCTCATCAAGATATTGTTGTTTTTGGTTTATCAAGTGATTTAAATGATCTTGGTTTGCCTACTAAATGTGACATTTTAAAATATTATTTGTTTTAAGTGATTGTGCTAAATTTGAAAACAAAATGTTCTCGTATAAAACTTTTACTCCTCACGTAACAGATAAATTGATCCAAATTTGGTGTAAATTAAATATTGAAATCATTAATAGAAAGAGTGTTTTAAAATCATTAACTGGTTTGCTTGATAAATACCAGAAACATGTACAACATAGAAACAAAAGAGATGAATTTAAAGCATTTGGTGATTCAATAAACGAATTATTTTATATTGGCAAATGTGATTGCAAATTAAAAACAACAGAATGCTCGTGTGGATTGATCCCAGAACATCTAAAAGATTTTATGATGGACCAGCATAATGATAGAAAATTCACAATACCTGAATATACGGAAGACGTTGAAGAAGTAGCTACAACAATACCAACACTTACAACTGGTACCGATGATCCAAGTTACGAACCACCTGAATTACACATGGATAAAGATGAAAATGAAGCAACAACAGAAGTTCCAGAAGCAACTGTTCAAATGAGACGAGGTCATTATACTCAAAGATACGATGCCTTAAATTTTGCTATGATGTGTGATAGATTCGGTGTTTCAGATAGAGTCGCTTCATGTTTAGCACAGCTTTATTCGAAGATATAATTTTTAGAGATGTTGATGGTAATCTTATTGTTATGGATAAATCAAAAGTGGCTAGAGAAAAAGTTAAATCTAGAGATGCAGTGCTTCGTACACGACATACAAATTCTTCCATAACTGCATTCTCTTTCCATGGTAGAAAAGATGACTCATTAACTACAGAGAAAATTAATGACAAATTTCACACCACTATGGTAAAAGAACCGCATTTAGTTGTTCTGAAAGAGCCCTATAATGAATTACTTGGATATGTAAATTTGGGTAGTCAGGAAAATGCAAAAACCAAACACAGAAAACTGAATGAATTTTTCAACAATAAAACATTAACAGTTGATCAATTAATTGGCATATGCAGTGATGGTGAGCCAGCAAATACTGGAACCAATTCACTGGTTTATATGTCTGCTTCATTTCAATGAACTGCCATTTCGTCATTTATATGAAGCATTGGACAAAACAGTCACCAGTGGACCACGAGCAGCAAGTGGAAAGTTATTCAAAGCTATTCAAGAATGTGAGAAATTGCAGGTATGTAACACTTTATTTTATTTAATATCATTATTTATTATCATTATTTATTGTCATTTTTTTACTTTTTCGATTGGAATAAAGTTAAAATAAAATAAGTGCATTTTAATTGATCTAAACATTTCATTTTTCAGGTAGTATCTGATTTTGATCCAATACCACTGGAGAATATGCCTGCAATTATGGGTCATGAACATGAGCGCGAACTATCAACAGATGTTAAATATTTATATCAAATAGCTAAAGCAATTTCGAATGGTATTGTTCCAGTTGATTTAGCTAACATTAAACCAGAACCAATTGCATTTTCTCGTTGGATAACCAAAGCAAGTAGATTACAACGATTATATGTAACAACTTATACACCATCGACCAATTTAAAAACTTTGACAGTTTAAATTATTACAGTTTATGTGCCAATGTACTTCAATGTGAAGTTTTATAACTCTGTTGTGTACGGCAGTGCATTTTTATTAAAATGTATACGTTGGCAACGATACTTACAACCAAACTTTCGTAATATTGTAGATGGTGTAATTCAAAACACTCATAATACGCACATCCAGAAAATATTTTATTAACAATGTTATTTGATGATCGAAAAGCAATACGGGATAGAGCTATCAAAAAGATTTTACACTATCGAGAAAAATTGTACGATCCAACTAAACTCAGAGTTTACAAAAAATATATCTTAAATTTCGATGCTACCGATTATGTCAATATGGTTGATATGAATAACGACGATATATTATTTGACCCAGCATTTACTCGACAGATTCCATATGATCACTTGATAGAATACTTAGATTTCGATGAACCACCACTGGCTGATCCACAAATTCCAATGCACATACAAGGAACAGAAAGACATGTACAATTATTAACGAGTGTTTCAAAACGAGTTATAGAAAAGAATCGTGAAGGAGTAATGGCAGTGACATTAGAAAGTCGTAAGAAAACTCCTCGAATGGAAAGTAAAAAGGACCTTAAAAAATAATATTACCACGTTAAAACATTAAATTGTAGGTCGAGAATAATATTTAAAAATAAATTGAATAAAAAATGTAAAAATATTGTTTTTTGTTGAAACCTTGAAAATGTTGATTTTTTCAGATCGATTTTCCTACAAAAAGGAGTACGAAAACAAAAAAATTGATGGTTATAAAAGTTGTTGGAAATTATCTGAACTTTCATAATCTGCAATCTGGAAAAAAAATCGAAGAAAATTCAGAATTTATTAGTTAAAAGTTCATTTTAGGCTATTTTTCGACAAAAAATTCTTAATATCTCTACTAAAAATAAAAAAAATATTGGTATCAATACAGATTCTGAGAGGTGATAAAAATACCTTTCAAACAAGCCCAGATTGAGAAATCTACTATAATTCTATACGATTTTATGATGAATTTAATTAAATTATTCTATGTATATTTGGAAATATATATATTTTGAAATTTTGGGGGGCTCCAAGTCCGACTTGGAGCTATGGTCTGTTGACCAAAATTTCTCAGAATCACCTATAGATTACGTTTTTGCTATACGCTTCATCAAAAAAATTAACCCGTCCTACTGGACATATATGGCATATATGAACCAATATATTGACAAATATATGTAATATATAATAATGTATTGCCATACATTATGAACAAACTACAAAATTTTTAGCCACCCATGATGCCAAATGATGCGACTAAAAAAATTCTTAGCCGAGACCACAACTTTCTTAGCCGATTTTCAGAAAAACTTAGCCTCTAGCAAGGGTTGTAGCGCAAGTTCAGTGATTGTGATGTGAATACATACATGTTTCAATTGTTACAACACTTGCTAGCGGCTAAGTTTTTCTGAAAATCGGCTAAGAATGTTGTGGTCTCGGCTAAGAATTTTTGTAGTCGCATCATTTGGCATCATGGCTTCGTGGCATCATGGGTGGCTAAATATTTGGTAGTTTGTTCATCCTGGTTTCAAGGGTCCTTGGCTAAACATTTGGTAGTTTGTTCATCTTGGTTTCAAGTGTTCTTGATTGTGGTCTCGGCTAATAATTTTTGTAGTCGTATCATTTGGCATCATGGGTGGCTAAACATTTGGTAGTTTGTTCATCCTGGTTTCAAGGGTCCTTGGTTAAAATCCAACGGGGAGGCAGAAAATGGAAAAATTCTTACCCTTGACGTACTGCCAAAAAATCCGCTGGAGCTGGGAAGTTGAAATTTGATACATAGGTTCCTTCTCCGGTGTAGACATTCACCTCGGTCCGATTTTTGTAAATGTCTACGAAGAGGGGTAGTTTGTTCATCCTGGTTTCAAGGGTCCTTGGTTGTAGCGCAAGTTCAGTGATTGTGATGTGAATACATACATGTTTCAATTGTTACAACACTTGCTAGCGGCTAAGTTTTTCTGAAAATCGGCTAAGAATGTTGTGGTCTCGGCTAAGAATTTCTGTAGTCGCATCATTTGGCATCATGGCTTCGTGGCATCATGGGTGGCTAAATATTTGGTAGTTTGTTCATCCTGGTTTCAAGGGTCCTTGCTACAACCCTTGCTAGAGGCTAAGTTTTTCTGAAAATCGGCTAAGAAAGTTGTGGTCTCGGCTAAGAATTTTTGTAGTCGCATCATTTGGCATTTCACATTTCACAATCACTGAACTTGCGCTACAACCCTTGCTAGAGGCTAAGTTTTTCTGAAAATCGGCTAAGAAAGTTGTGGTCTCGGCTAAGAGTTTTTGTAGTCGCATCATTTGGCATCATGTCTTCATGGCATCATGGGTGGCTAAAAATTTTGTAGTTTGTTCATCCTGGTTTCAAGGTCCTTGACTTTACATTCACTTTGCCATAGACAGTACCAGTCTCCCCAGTAGCTGTGCGCAGTCTCACCCCATACAATGGTTCAATTGCCTCCTTAACTAAATCGGGTCTGATGACAGACCGTGATGCTCCTGTGTCTATAGTACAAATGTGCTTTCTGCCGTTGATATATTAAGAAGCAGTAAGATTGCTTTTTCCCTGCTGTATTCCTGATATGGAGATTGTGGGGCCCTCGCATGTATGAGCTGGATCGTGTTCCGCAGTGCTAGCTGTTTTTGGTTTTAACGGTGACTCCAGTGCTAATTGATTAACTGGTCGGAAGCTTTTTCTTGGTGCTCGGCAGTTCCTCTGAAAGTGTCCCACTTTACCATAGTTGTAGCATTTGTCCTTCGGTTTGCTTCGCTTTTCACCTAATGCCTTCATAACTGCCTCTTTAACTGCTTCTATAAACTTGACGCTTATATCTTCCTATTTTTCAGCAGTTTATTCAAGGTTTCGTACATCAAATATTTGTTGCTCAGAAATTATCTTTGCAGTTTCTTGCGCCAGCGCGAATGAGACAGTTTCTGCAAAAGAAGATTTTCGTGTAGCACACACCGCGTACCTTACATCGGGATCATGAATTCCCCTCACAAATGCTTAAATTTTGAATTCATCTAATAATGGATGATTTTCGCCTGGATACGACAGCTGCACCAACCGCTCAATTTCTGTTGCGAAGTCCTGCGACGACTGATTTGCTTTCTGCAGTCTACCTCTTAGTTCCATTCGGTAAATTTCCTTTTTGTGTTCGCCACCATACTTTCGCTGCAGTGCCACCATTATGATTGGCACACTTTCTAGAATTCCTGCAGCGTTTCCTTTAAAGGCCAGAATCAACTCTATAGCTTTTTCTTCGATGTTCCACATATTTCTGGCGGCGACTGTCTCGAACTGAAACTTGAAAACATTACATGGGACGCTGCCGTCAAAAATAGGGGCCTTTGCTTTGCCAGAAGTTTCCAAAATAATACGTACCGGGCCCTCTTGACATTGAGAATTATTTATTTTACTTTCCAGATCTTGCAGTTTTTTCTCGACGTCATTCTCTAAGTCGGAAACTCGTTTTTCAACCACAGAAATTTTTTCATTAGTAGCTTTAGAAGTTTCCTGAAGCTTTTCTTCCATCTTAGCTACCAATTTCTCGTTGTCCGCTCTCGATGTTTCTAGCAGTTCTGTTTTCATCTTAGTTAGCAGTTTCTCGTTGTCGGCTCTAGAAGTTTCTAAAAGTTTCTGGTTGTCTGCTCCAGAAGTTTCTAACAGTTTCACATTTTTTTCCATATTTTCCATCATAGCAGCAAACATTGCGCTTAACTCCATATTACCTTCTGTTTTACGGTTAGTAACCTCCATTACTTCTTTTTCATCAAATTCGTAAGTTGCAATGTCAATGTTACGCAGCTCGTATTCCTCTATCAGCCGCTTTTGTAATTCTGTCTTATTACCTGCTGTCAGTAGCTCCAACTTACTCAATTTCTTCTTGAGTTTCTCCACTTTAAGCTCCTCATGACTGCTTTTTATTGTGCAATCCCACTTCTGACACCAATTGTTACGATTTACCCTTTATAATATCGTTGATTTATTTACCTTTTGAATAAATCGAGTTCTTTCTATATTGCAAATAATAAACACTGTTTGAAATTATTTATAGCTCTATTTATTTATAACCGTCACTAAAAATTACAGAAATACACTTTAATAGCACACTTTATTTACACGATTTAGATAGACTTAACGTTAGCCACACTTAAGTTCTTCACACTCTGCGTTTTTCTTATGAACTGAACTACTGCGTCAATAAATACCCGTATTTATATGAGTAGTCAGGTATTCTAGTTCTTTCCAGTTTATTACGACACTAGATTTTTCCAGCTGTCAAAATTCGCGTGAAGAAATTTCTAGTTGTGGAAATTTCTTGTAACAATATTAATTCAAAAACATGTCTCAAGCATAGGTTTCTAAACAGGTTTAAAACTAACAAATGAAAATTTAACTAAACTGAATGTTTCTGTAAATGATTAATAATGAATGCTTCAAATAGTGATCAATTTAATAAAGGTGATATAAATACACCCCATATCATAAAGATGTTTTTTTAGTTTTCATTTAAATATTGTATAAATTTGTATTAAGGTTAATTCACTTAATTAATTTATCCATGTCCACTCATATTCAAAGAACATTGAACATTGCAATCATTTTTAACATTTGGTGTCAAACCAAGAACCCTTGAAACCAGGATGAAAAAAACAACAAAATTTTTAGCCACCCATTATGCCATGATGCCATGAAGCCATGATGCCAAATGATGCGACTACAAAAATTCATAGCCGAAACCACAACTTTCTTAGCCGATTTTCAGAAAAACTTCCTCTAGCAAGGGTTGTAGCACAAGTTGAGTGATTGTGATGTGAATACATACATGTTTGAATTGCGGCTCAGTTTTTGAGATTATGATAGGAAGTATGACTCAGAAAGCCACGGAATGCAGTCACCTGACAAATTCATTTTAGAATAATGAAAACATTATAACAAATGATCAAAAGATAATTATTATTACTATCATGTTTCTGTAAATCGGCTAAGAATTTCGTGGTCTCGGCTAAGAATTTATTTGCTGTACTTTTCATACATTTGTACTTTTCATACATTTGTACTTTTCATACATTTGTAAATTGTAGCAAGTTTTCTTTTATTATTCACTACCATCCGGTTAACCGGGTAGACCGTAAAGACCTGGTAAATCGATGGACCGTAGAACCAGATAATTGGGGCTCTAGTTTTAACCAATCGGTTGCCAAGAAAATATATTGTCACCATGAATGTGTTTTCTCTGTGAATAAGGTTTTATAAAATTAATGTTGACGAACATGATTATATCCTATTTAAATAAACTACCACAAACCGATACGTTTATATGAAAGTGGACTTTATCCAGTAAAAATATGTTATCGTTTACACCGGCTGACTGACAATCAAATACATAATAAATTGATGGTGTTGCATGTCTGGCTCTAAAATGCTCTAAAATGCTCTAAAATTTTAACGAAAATTGGTTAGTTATGCTGTCAATATTTAATAAGTAACTCTCGGTTATGATAATTATAACTCATGTGAAAGTAATAAAATTAACATTTAATATTACTGCACAAACCAAGGTACATTTTCAGGGGAGCTTTTTACTTTTTTCCCCTCCATACAGTTCGAGTCACTCTAATGTAAAGACATGTTTATTTCTGCTGTAAAAAATAATTTCTTATGTATTCACTGGATTTAATAATCGTACAAAATGAGTTTAATTAAAATACATAAATAGAAGACTTGTGTTTATTAAAAATAATAATTATAATAAAATCAGTTTCATTGTGTGCTACTCTAGCTAACTTTTTGTAGTACGATGCAAACATAACACAAGCTTATGTTGCATGTGTGGCAGACATGCAAAATCTTGATAAAAAGAACAATAATAAAAACGACTGGTTAGTAGGGTAAAACACCAAAATTAAAACTAAAAAGAAACTAACTTTTGTAATTAGCCACATTTTAACTGATTTTACAGTAAATGTAAAAAATGTCAAGAAAAAATAATAACATGAAATTCATGTATTGTAAAACGTACATGAAGGTTGCCAAAATCCATTTAGAACGATAAGAAGTGGAAGAAGAAAAATAATGGAGAGCACGTTAACTAAACGCCTGCGACATTTGCTGTCAGCAATAAAAACAGGTGGCATGGTTATAAAATATCTGTGTAATATCTTTTGCATAAAAAAATAACAGGAGAATAAATGGCAACAGAACGGATAACTAATAAAATAACAAATGTAATCAACAACGGAAACAAAAGTGGAGACATACTACCAGCGGACATATTGTATCATACGAAAGGTATAATAAAACTAAGGACCCTATAAACCAGGATGAACAAACTACCAAATTTTTAGCCACCCATGATCCCAAATGGTGCGACTACAAAAAACTTCTTAGTCGAGACCACGAAATTCTTAGCCGATTTACAGAAAAACTTAGGCTAAGAAATCGTTGTAGCGTAAGTACAGTGATTGTGATGTGAATGTATACAAGTTTGAATTAGTACAACCCTTGCTAGAAGCTAAGTTTTTTTTTGTAAATCGGCTAAGAATTTCGTGGTCTCGACTAAGAATTTTTTGTAGTCGCACAATTTGGCATCATGTGTGGCTAAAAATTTGGTAAACGAGGATGCCGATTTACAGAAAAAGTTAGCCTCTAGCAAGGGTTGTACCAATTCAAACATGTATACATTCACATCACCATCACTGTACTTGCGCAACAACCCTTGCTAGAGGCTAAGTTTTTCTGTAAATCGGCTAAGAATTTTGTGGTCTCGACTAAGACTTTTTTTGTAGTTGCACCATTTGGCATCATGGGTGGCTAAAAATTTTGTAGTTTGTTCACCCTGGTTTATAGGTTCCTTGGTTTATTCACCATAGTTTATAGGGTTCTTAGTGTGACAACAAACTACAAATGCCAAAGGAAGCATTAAGCGCAATGCAGTGTTTTTTTTTTTTTGCTTGTTGCATTACCTACTCCTCGTTTTTTTTATCAAATAAAACAAAAATTACAAGTTTTTCCAAACCATTTGTAGGTAGAGGACAATATAACAAAATTAAATTAATAACAATCATTATCATTTCTCATACACCTGCCGTCATCGTCGTATGCTGAGAACTACTTTTTTCGAAACTGAATGTTTTGGCTAATTATAACAACTAATTTTTAACATTTTGTTAGTGAAAATCACTACTTACCGGTACACCAGACAGCAAACAACAAAGCAGTAGATGGGTGGCTTTTATAATTAAGAAGTTAACTTTTCTTAACGTACCTTAAAAAATACCAGCTTAAGCAAGATATAGTATAGTTTCTTGTCAATTACACTTCATTATAACCTTGATTCAATTTTTTTAGTTTAAACTATCAAAACATATGTTTTTTATTTTTATCCAAAGTGTCTTGAGCTTATAAGCTTTTTTCAAGTGTTAAATCAAGGACCCTATAAAACAGGATGAACAAACTACCAAATTTTTAGCCACCCATGATGCCAAATGGTGCGACTACAAAAAAATTCTTGGTCGAGACCACGAAATTCTTAGCCGCTTTACAGAAAAACTTAGCCTCTAGCAAGGGTTGTAGCGCAAGCACAGTGATTGTGATGTACATTCACATGTTTGAATTGGTACAACCAAGGACCCTTGAAACCAGGATGAACAAACTACCAAATGTTTAGCCACCCATGATGCCATGATGCCAAATGATGCGAATACAAAAATTCTTAGCCGAGACCACAACATTCTTAGCCGATTTTCAGAAAAACTTAGCCGCTAACAAGGGTTTTAAATATAAAAACATGTATTTATTCACATCACAAACACTGAACTTGCCCTACAACCAAGGACCCTTGAAACCAGCATGGCCAAACTACCAAATGTTTACCCAATGACCCTTGAAACCAGGATGAACAAACTACCAAATATTTAGCCACCCTTGCTAGAGGCTAAGTTTTCCTGAAAATCTGCTAAGAATGTTGTGGTATCGGCTAAAAATTTTCGTAGTCCGATCATTTGGCATCATGGCTTCATGGCATCATGGGTGGCTAAAAATTTTGTAGTTTGTGCATCCTGGTTTCAAGGGTCCTTGGGTAAACGTGAGTGTGAAAGAGACGAAATATATAAAATGGGTTTTTTTAATGCAGGCAAAAAAAAAAACAAATTGTTGTTTTGTGTTGCTTGCCCTTGCTGACTCATGTTTACCGATGTTTTGTGTTTTTTGTCTCTTACATACTCACGTTTACCATTGTTTTGTTTGTTGTCATAAGCAAAAAAAAATCAAATATACATTTGTTTTTATAATTATTAATAATTTGTTTGTTATAATAATTAATATTGCTGTTTGTTGAATGTTAGGAAAAAAATTCAAACATGTATACATTCACAACACAATCACTGTACTTGTGGTTGTACCATTGCTAGAGGCTAAATGTTTCTGTAAATCGCCTAAGGATTTCATGGTGTCGCCTAAAATTTTTTTGTAGTCTCGTCATTTGGCATCATGGCACCATGGCATCATGCGTGGCTAAAAATTTTGTAGTTTGTTCATCCTAATTTCAAGGGTCCTTGGTACTACTCCGAAAAGAACACCATCAGGTCTCCCGTAGAAAAATTTTTACGAAAGCCCTACTGTCGATCGTTAAGAAGTTAGTTGGATTCTAGATAATTTACAAGATGGTAATTAACCATGCTCTCCATAACCTTCGAGAGCGCATAACATATTGCAATTGTGCGGTAATTCTTGGGTTTACTAGCCGCTGCGTTTATCAGGATTAACTGAACATTGGCAAACTTCTCTTACAAAAAGGGGACGAATGGACGCGATAGCGTCGAAGAGCACAGTTTCAGCAAGGACCCTTGAAACCAGGATGAACAAACTACAAAATTTTTAGCTACCCATGATGCCAAATGATGCAACTACAAAAATTCTTAGCCGAGACCACAACATTCTTAGCCGATTTTCAGAAAAACTTAGCATCTACCAAGTGTTTTAACAATTCAAACATGTATGTATTCACATCACAATCACTGAACTTGCGCTACAACCCTTGCTAGAGGCTAAGTTTTTCTAAAAATCGGCTAAGAATGTTGTGGTCTCGGCTAAGAATTTTTGTAGTCGCATCATTTGGCATCATGGCTTTATGGCATCATGTCATAATGGGTGGCTAAAAATTTGGTAGTTTGTTCATCCTGGTATCAAGGGTCCTTTGTTTTTTCATCCTGGTTTTAAGGGTCCTTGGTTTCAGTACCAGTGCTGGTATGCCATCCGGGCCCGTAGACTTGTTTACATTGAGATTTGCAAAAACCTTCTAACGGCGCGGGTTTGAAGGAATATCTTGGGAAAGAATATGTATAAATAACCAGAAAAAAGTTCTAACAAATACAGCTTAGTATTCGTATATCTTCAATATCAGAAAGTATATTCGAAGTTCCTCTGTCTTTTTGAAAAAAAGAAACCTGGCTTTCTTTTGGTGTGCCAACTTATTAATTTAAGAAAATAAAGCAGGTGTTTTTTTTTTAATTATATTTCTATTATGAAAAATATTTGTCTAAATGTTATTACTTCTGAATTCTGCGTGGGTTCCTTTGGTGTCATATAATAAATACACAAAATTTATCGTTTTTTTTTTTGTTCTTTATTCTTTTAATATTTTTTTAACATAAAAATTTTGGTGATTGTTACTGTAATTTCATATTAAAAAAAACTTAAGTAAATTATTTGTTCAAATTTTCCATCTAAAACTAGTCAACATTATTGAGAACAAAATATTTTAATAATTTCAAATATGTAGCTTATAATAATATAATACGCAAAATGAAAATATAATGCACTCATGCGATTGACAGACACATAAGTATGTCATAAAAAGAAATATTTTACAATTAATTATATATATGCAAAGTGTGAATATGGTAGTGTGAAAAACCAGCTCATAGCACAATGCAAAGATGTGCATACTTAGACAGCCGTAATCATGTGACTGTCATCTTCATTGCCTTTGATCAACTGTTTAACATTTCCTTGATGATCTGTTTTAGATACAACGTCAGCAATTCTTTGTTCATTTTCATTACAATTGTCTTCTTCACCTGTACTATCATTATCCGGATTATCACCAACATCTCCTTTTGTATTTAATGTTAAATTTTGTGTGGGAGGAGGTGATTCTCGTTCTTCGTTTTCTTCGTAAATAACATCGCAATTTGTTGGTAAAGATTTTGGCGGTGGCTTTCTTATCTGTTTGGATTTTTTATTATTTTTATTATTCATGGCGCTGCAATCTACACTATTATGTTGTAGCTCATTCATTTGTATTTGCATTTCACGTAAACGATCAGTTAGCAAATACAAATCACGCTCTTGAGATTCACAGCGAGTTCGTAGTTCTGAAATTTCCTGTAAATCCTCGGCACGAGGATCACGTCTTTCATAACGCATACGCATTTCTTCGAATAAGTTGGTGAGGCAACGGCATTTTCTATGTAACTGTTCAATTTCATTGGCATTGCTAATATCTCTCTTATCCAGGGCGACTTTTTCAGAATCATAAGCGCCTTTAAGATCCTTGAGATCACGTTTATGTCGTATTTCGACTTCTTTAATTCTTTCTTCTACATCGGCTAATTTTTTTCGATGTTTTTCTGCTAAAGAACGTAAAGCTTCATCTTTTTCGGCTGTTAATTTAGTTTTCAATTTTTCAATATCTTTTTGATGTTCTTCTGTTAATTCTTGAGTATTAATTTGTAATTCTTTGGAAAATTCATTTTTAACTTGACTTAAACGCTTTTGGAATTTTTCTTCCATTTCTTGTTTTTCATTTTCAAATTCTTGACGCAAAGATACTTCTAAGGCTTCTCTTCGCTCTTCTTCTTGGCACATAGCTTTTTGATAATCACGATCCGCTCTATCCAAATGCATTCGGGTTTGTAGTAATGCGTAATCTGATTTGTCACGCAATTCTATAAATTCTTCTGTTTTTCGATCTAAACATTGTTGTGTTTCGGCCAACTCTGCTCGTAATTCCTCCTCGTTATCTGTATAACGATTGGTCAATGCTTTAAGTTCTTCTACATGTTCAGTTTGTAACTTATCTAAAGCTTCACGCCTTTCATCTACATACACAGATTCAAGTTCATTTTTCAGTCTTGTCATCTCTGTGTACAATTTATCTTCCCAAAAGCAGGCCGCTTCATTGCGTACCTCATCGATACGATAAAGCATTTGTCGTTCTTTATCATAAATTGCATTATCACAATGATATTTAATCTTCTTAACAGCTTCAATTTGTTCGGTGAGATTGTCATTGGCTGTTGTCAGGTCACTTTTAAGTTGTTCAATTTGCTCCATTAGACTTTTGATTGAATATTCTTGTTCGCTGACAACACTGCGGAGGGAGTTAACCTGAGCTTGATACACTTTTAAGCCATTAATTTCTTTGCGGCGCTCCTCTAGTTCCTCTTCCAGGAGTGCAACTTTACCCCCCGCTTCTTTACGTCTAAATTCAGCTTTGTCAATTTTATCTTTACACTGCCGTTGCATTTGACGCATTTGCCATTCACAATCAGTCATAATCGATTCTTCGCGATCTGAAACAAAAAAAAAATGTTTTAATGCTTGCTCTTGGTTCATAATACAATACTTCTTAAAATGGTTATAGAACGAAAATCACTCTTATCAAGCTCAAAGCTTCTCAACTTGTAAAGAAATGTACGAAATCGAGTTCTTTCTGTATTTCAAATAATAAACACAGCATCACCAAGAATCCGTATTTATATGTATCAAGGACCCTATAAACCAGAATGAACAAACTACCAAATTTTTAGCCACCCATGATGCCAAATGGTGCCACTACAAAAAAAATTTAGTCGAGACCGATTTACAGAAAAACTTAGCCTCTAGAAAGGGTTGTAGCGCAAGTACAGTGATTGTGATGTGAATGTATACATGTTTGAATTAGTACAACCCCTGCTAGAGGCTAAGTTTTTCTAAGCATTTTTTTGTAGTCGCACCATTTGGCATCATGGCATCCTGGGTGGCTAAAAATTTTGTAGTTTGTTCATCCTGGTTTATAGGGTCCTTGTTTATATGAGTAGTCAGATATTATAGTTATTTCGAGCTAATACTAATACTACACTGGATTTCTATAGCTGTCAAAGAATTTACTAGTATAAAAGACATTTTTGTAACAATATGTTCATAAATATTACCAATTCTACATTTTTTACATTTTTCATATGAAATTCGGTAAGACATTTAAAATCTTGCACAGAGCCCAGTGGGCCCCACCCCCGAAATGTCTTAAAAAATCAATTGTTTTTATATTTAGTATAAAAATGCCCAAAATAGATGGTATTTTTTTGTTTCCAATTGATTTTCTTTGCAAGACAATTGAGATTTTTGAAATCAGGAAAATTTGCTCAATTTTCTCTCAGTTACAGCACCTTTGTAATATGTACATTTTATTGGCCGCTGCTTACGATAAATCTCTATACTCAGAAAAAAATGTTAGTAGAAAAATTTGTGAACGGTTTTGAATCCCACTTTACTATTTTTGTACTGATTTTTAGTAAAAAAATTATTATTTAGCAAATCTTTTTGCTATTTACATTTTAAAAATTACAGAGTTTTAACAGAATATTTACAAATTTTTGTTGATAATTTCAGAAATCATTTTACAAGTTTTTGAAAACCAATTTGCTAAAATTAGCAAAAAAATACTAATTTTAAAAAAGTGGATATTGAAGGAAGTGTTCCCTGTAGGAAATGTCGATAGTGAAACTGTACTGATTCACTATTGACTTTGTCACCAGTACTACTGACTAATTATGCCCCAGCCAACGCTTTCTGCTGTAGACATTTAACATGTGCGTGACATTGCGAATCTACACAACTATTGACTAGGTGTTGACATTGGAACCAGAGATTCACTAGTACATTTTAGTAATTCTAGTCTACAGTTTTGGAACTTTTTACTTGATTTCCACACTAGGAAGGAAATAAGATTAAACAGGTGCATTTATTTTGTTAAATTAGATATTTTATTAATACATTTTTTTTTATAAATTTCATTAAGTAAAAAAAATTTTCGTGCAAATTTAATTTTGAAGTAGACAAAACTTCAAAAGACTGCACAAAATCATTCACAGGCTCCGTAAAATCTTCATCAGGCTCCACAAAATCTCTAGAGTTGCAATTTTCACTAAAAATTGTTGCCTCTTTCTTGTTATTTACCAAAATGGTTATTTTTTTCACAAGTTTTTAGTAACTTCTTTTCTCATTATATATTTTGTTCAAATTTGTATATTTACCTTTTAAATTTATTTTTCTTTATATTTTTATTAAGAACTTTAATTTTGCATGTAGTTATGCACATGTATTTTCAACAAAGTAAAACGTTAAAAAAATTAAGAACAAGCACAGCTTTAAAGATGCAAAAAGGAATTTAAAAAGTATAGCTTTGTGGACATGTCACCAAAAAGTCGACAAAAGTGGTGACTTGTTGACACTTGACCACAGACCAAGGACCCTTGAAACCAGGATGAACAAAATACAAAATTTTTAGCTACCCATGATTCCATGATGCTAAATGATGCGACTACAAAAATTCTTAGCCGAGACCACAACATTCTTAGCCGATTTTCAGAAAAACTTAGCCTCTAGCAAGGGTTTTAAAAATTAAAACATGTATGTATTCATATCACAATCACTGAACTTGCGCTACAACCCTTGCTAGAGGCTAAGTTTTTCTGAAAATCAGCTAAGTATGTTGTGGTCTCGGTTTTTAGTCGCATCATTTGGCATCATGGCTTCATCGCATCATGGCATCATGGGTGGCTAAAAATTTTGTAGTTTGTTCATCCTGGTTTCAAGGGTCCTTGCCCAGACTTCCTACAGGGTTATTTCTAATAATTAAAACCCATACAAACATAAATACTTAAAACTTGTACAAACTTAAATTGCCTTAAAAGGTTACATAGATTAAATAAGGGACCAGAAGTGAATATACCGACTCATGTCTGAAAATAGGACATCCACTTAAAATAGCACTAAAACTTTTTTTAGTTCTAAAAATCAGCCCTAAAAACAATTAAAATTTGACCTTAAAATTAAAATTAAACTGACTAAAATATTTTTCAAAACAGAAAATACCTAATTAAAACAAAATGATTAATTCGTATATGTTTTTATAATTTTTAAGCCTTTGATTTTTTTTTAATTTTGTATAAAATATTTTTTTGAAAAAATAAATAAAATTAAAAAATTTTGATGCTCGATAAAAAAAATAAATTTAAAATTTTGTACTAATATAAATAATATTTAGTATTTTTTTTTGCTGATTTTAGCAAACAGATTTTAAATTCCACTTTACAAAAAGTATACTAAAATTTAGTAGCGGCTACTAATATGTCTACTAATTTAATTGTACCACACTTCAGCAGACATGTGTTGCTAAGATTAGCAAGTAATACCGCTGATCTCAAATAAGCAAAATTTCCCGTAATAATAGCAAAATTTTCAGCTGACATTACAGACTTTTTTTGGTGAGTGTACGTACGTATCCTTCCTCTATTATTTATTATTAAGACACTCATAATATATGTGAGAACTTCCAAAAATACACTTTCAAGTGGTTAGAACCCGGTAAATTGCCTTTTTTATTTAATTTATCGCCTTTTATCTTTTTTCGAAAGTTTTCTAAAAAAGGAATAATTAAAGGTTGATTTACATGTCGACTACCCTTATCTGCTCTTACTCGGTATTGGGTTTACAAATCGGCCAAACAACAAACTAATATAAACGTTAGAAAATAATATATGTGGTTCATTGTTTTTTAATAATGTATTTAGTGTGGGTGCGAGCTGGCTAACCAAAACCTAAACTAAATTTATCTTTCCAAATTTGAAAAAATTTTAAAATATTTTTCAAAGAAATTTAAAAACATTTTGTAAATTTGAATTTATTTTAAAACTTATTTAGCTAACTCGCACAGGTCCATAATAGAATAATTTAAATTGTATATTATCGTTTAAAACAATAAAATTCATTATTCCAATTGTATTAATTCTATTTTATATTAGAAATCTGAGCTTCCAATACCACGTAAAGTCTTAACTGTAACCCACAAAATGTCAGAATTATCAGTTTATTTTTATATCAAAACATATGTTTTTGAAATTGAAAATATTAAGTTATCACACTCTAATAAATTTTTGTTGAGATCTACTTGTTATTACCTACACAGTAAAAAGTTTTGGTTAAATTTGTACAATTAGCGGTGTTCATTGTAAACTTCATTAGAATTAAATTTTAAATTAATACCTAAATAGTTTATATCTGAAACCATTCGGTATAAATTTAGATACTTAACACCATAAAAAAATTGCGAGTTTTGAATGACTACTTGGAATAGAAATAACACCAAAACACTATTCCGAAACAGGCATCAACAATCTTTTTATTTTTGTTTTATTACTTTCGGTTTAATTTTAATGCCAAAAAGGAATTAAATTTCTCTCTTAAAACAATCTTGTTCCTTCAGTTTAAAAACAACACCTAGAAAGAATTTTAGGCATGTGTAAAGATCTATCTTTCTCATGAACTAGCTTGTTTTGGTTTAAAACTCTCTCTTTTTCTCTATTTCTTACAATTAATACCGATGAAGGTGATAAAGTTATCTTTTTTACAACCACGCGGTTTACAAGTTGAAAAGTCAAAAAGAAAAGCGTAAAAATGTTCGGAAAGTAAAAATTGGTGGAAATTTTCAATTGTAAAAATTGTTGAACCACAAAGTGAGGATTTCACTTCAAATAGAATCGTAATTTCAAGTAAGTATTGAATACTTTTATAATACAGTTAAATACTTTTAAAATACAGTTTTTTGCACTTTAGTTGTAAACAAGCTGAACCATGCCATTTTTTTTTTTTTTTTGCTTAAGACAACAAACAAAACAATGGTAAACGTGAGTATGAAAGATACAAAAAACACAAAACATCGGTAAACTTGAGTAAACAAGGGACAAACAACACAAAGCAACAATTTGTTTTTTTTACCTGCATTAAAAAAACCCCATTTTATAAATTTTGTCTCTTTCATACTGACGTTTACCATTGTTTTGTTTATTGTCTTAAACTTCATCTCACCCTTGTGTGGAAAACCACACAAAATTAAACTTTGTTATACATTGAAGAAAAAAAAAATTGAGCAATGTTCATGAAATTCCTTGACATTTCCTGCCGCATCAATTTAGCACTGAAAACACATTAATTGATTCAAAAAATCTTTTTTATAACGAGATATTTAAAAAGTAACGTTGCTTACCCTGGTGTGTGGTTTTCCACACATATGTAATATCAATGAATTTTAAACTAAGCACATAATTTTTTTTCGTCAAATGTGCATTTGTTTTGATATTCGTACAATTAATACGTATTATAAAATGTTAACATGTTCTTTCCCGTCTACGCACATTTTTGTCATCAAATATGCATTTCTTTTGATATTCTAACAAAACTACATACATTCGAAAGTCAGTGTGCTGTTTGTTTGAGTGTGAATGGTTCAATTGAAGAGAGTGCAGAAATTCGTCTACATTTTGTGAAGTGATTGATTTGTCGTTGATTCGGACAACATGGCTAGACCAAAATATCTTACCAACGAAGAGCTTCAACTTATTTTAAATGCTTCTGATGATGAAGATTTTTCCGATAGTGATGAAAATTACTTGCCGGAAGAAAATGGTGAATCGATAGAAAGTGAAGAAGATTCCGAGTTTAATTTAATGGAAGAAACTGAAGATGTCGACGTAATAGGAGTCTCATACTTTTAAACTCTTATTTTTCAGAACACAAAAAAAACACGACATTTACCTTTTTTAGTAAATATAAAAACTGACACTTTATTGGTTCATTATTCACTTATATACTAATTTACAATATCATTAATAAAATATTTAACGCAACGTCAACATAAGTATGTTTTGTTTCCGTTTCATGTATTGGCTACAAAACATACCTATGTTGCAATTTTAATTAACAAACAATTCCTTGAAAAACGTCTGTTGACAAGTTTTGGTAATAAACTGCATTTTCGTTATGAGAACGGAAGTGCAGTTTATATTTTTTTTAAAATCAAAAACAATTATTTGGAAAATTGTCTGGAATTGCAAAAGTGCAATTCATCAATTTATGTAATCTAAATTATATTGGCTCGTGTTAAGGGAATAATGGGAGACATTATAACACCCCCACCGTTAGCTTGAGGCTCCGACGAAACGTTAAATATTTGTTTTGGTCTTAAAATATATATCAATATTAAAACTATAATGGATAGAATTAGGACAATGTCAATACTAAAACTTATGGTTTTTGTTTTTTTATCATGGTACAGTATATTGTTCAGATATTCATCATATTTTATTTGTTTAAGATATATTGTTTCAAGTTTTAAATCATTAATAGTTATATTTTTATTACTTTGAATTTTTGTAATTATGTTTGGTAAGATTATTTTGTCTTTTATTCTTAAGTTAAAATTGGTAAAGTTTTCGTTTTTAGTTATTATTTTACAATTTTCGGATTTTGATAAGAAATGTTCCTTTTATTTTTAAATTATCTTTATTGCAGTTATGTTTAATATTTTGTTTATAATTTTAAATATCAATAATCCAGGAAGTATCTCTACAACTTCCTCTGTTTCAAAATTCTTCATGGGGCAGTTTGCCTCTTTATATTCTAAAATATTCTGTATGCAATCATTTTTAATCATAATTAAATTTTTCTTTAAATTTTCTTGGAAAATTGGCTCATAAATATTCTTGTTATTATCCGTGAGTACTGTATGTGCCTCCAAAGCCAGTGTCCTATTTTTAGGGTCTGGAATGGGCTGGAAAGTAATTTTGTTTAGAGTGTTTTCCGAGTATGATGGTATTCTGAAAATCAACAATATGTTTCCATCATGTAAAGCAACGGACGTTTTAATGTTCATATAACCGTCAAAATCCGTTATTAGGTCCATTTCAGTTGGTGTCAAAATGTCAGTCGGAATAATCCCCAGTCTACTTGAAAATATAATCTGTCCTATGTCATCGATATGGTCACGTAAAAGTGCAATATCGTTATTGATTTGGTAAATGTGTCCCATGAACAATATCTCGTCCTCCAAAGTTGCTATTTTGTTCTGAAAAATATTCTTAAATTGGTTCAAGTATTTTCCCACTTGGACTTGTTGTGTGTTGATATGATCCGTTATATTTCTCATCTGTATTGTGAAGAAGTTATTTACCCGGGTCAGGTTCTGTATTGTGTTGGTCAGATGTCCGTTACTCTTATAAAGTTGTTCTAATGAATGGTTTATGTGTTCCTCGTCCTCGCTGTCCAATGTCCCCGCTACAATTTTAAGTCCTTTTCCCAATATGTTGAATAGACCACGTTTTTGTCTAAATCGTGGGCTTAAGTTTGTAATCTTGGCCTTGAGTATTGCAAAGTTCCTGACAACTGTGTCCAGTAGTGTTTTCGTGTCCACAGTGGTTGTTCTGAGTATCGCCATGTTGCGATCAATTCAAGTGTTCCTTCGTACATGGTCGTATTAATGACGTGTATCACTTTCGAGTATGTTTCTATTGGTTTAATTTCGTCCAGTTTGATCGGAATGTATCCATTATTATTCGTCAGGTCCTGAATATCCATGTATTGCGCATACGTAGTCATGATGAATATAAATATAAAAGCCAAAGTCGCCATCTGAAAATAAATTAGTTCGTAGACGTTATTGTTGGGTTATCTCTATCCTGGTATTTTCTTCTGGGTTTAACATGAGTTTTATAGTATTTATGCCCAGTACTTACAGTTCGTAAGTGATCATTATCCATTTTATTTGCATTAACTTTTCTATACTTTCTCTGATTTTTACCACCTCTTATTTCCTTAATATAGTTCGTTCCTTCCTCTAATTCCACATCTTTTCTATTCTCGTTCAATCTTTGTATATATTTTTCCTTTTTCATTTTCAATTGATCCTGAATTTCTTTTTATTTACCCTCATGTATTTTTCCGTTTACGAAATCGATCGGTTTAATGCCCGTTGTGCTATGTATTGTATTATTGTAGAAACCAATTATCCTTGACATTTTGTCTTCTATAGTTTCATCATCTTTTAAAAACTGTTGCATCGGTATAGCCTTAAATCCAAGTTCATTGTCCACTATAATTTTATTTATTTTTCCATACGTACCAATTATCTGTAATAACTTGGTTTTGAATTCCATCTTATTTCTTCCAGTAATTTGAAATGCCAATGCGAATTTTGAAAATTTGTCAATCACTGTCATAAACAGTTTTTTTTCCAAAGTGTAAAAAACGTCGACATGTATGATTTCACGAGGTTTGGATGGGGTTTCCGTAATTTTATATGGTATTTTTGGAGGGTTTCTATCGTATTTCTCCAAGTGACATATTTCACAGTTGTTAATGAACTGCATAATCCTTACTTTTAATTGCGGGTTGTATATACGTGTTATTAGTTCCTCATATACTGCCTTAATACCCCTGTGATTTTTGTCAAGATGTTCCCTTTTGATAGTGTCCATTAATAACTTTTCATTTTCTATATCTTCTGTAAGGAAGAAACATCTTATCACCCTAAAATTTTTATTGTTTGCGAATAACTCTTGGAAAGTTGTCCTAAAAGTTGAATAAAATTCTTCCTCAATTAAAATAGCATTTAGCTGTGAGGGGTTAAAGTGGTTTTTGAGTAATGTAATGGCCGTTTCTCGGTCCATTTCCTTCATATAAATAAGTTTCCTTCTGTTCCCAAAAATTGACTTGTTCTTAGTCCTTAGTGATCCTGGTGTTGTTTTCCTTATAATAATTTGGTTTTTAAACATATTAATTGGTGACGAAGTTTCTTTTATTATTATATGTTCGGATTACAGTGTGTTCATGCAACCCGATTTTGGTTCAATCCTGGATAAGGCGTCAGCATTGCCATTTTAAGTTCCCTTTTTATATTTTATTTCATAATCGAATTCTGATAATTTTAATCTCCATCTAACGAGTTTTGAATTGGGTTCCTTTATAGAGAAAAGCCATGTTAAAGGTTTATGGTCCGTTTCAATTAAAAATTTGCGTCCAAAAATATTTTGTGGCCCATATAATGGCTAATAATTCCTTTTCTATGGTGCTGTAATTTATTTCGTGTTCGTTGAGGGTACGACTGGCATAACATATTGGGTGGTTGTCCTGTGAGAGTATTGCTCCTAACGCGTAGTTACTGGCATCCGTTGTGAGTGTAAATGTTTTTGTAAAATCAGGATATGTTAGTATTGGGTCGTTAATTAGTAAGTTTTTTAGGGTATTGAAGCTTTTTTCGTATTCGGGGTCAGCAATATTAAGTTTTGTGTCTTTCTTCAAATATTTCGTCATGGGTTTCGCGATTAATGAATAATCTTTGATGAATTTCCTATAATAGCCAGTGAGGCCTAAAAATTGCTTAATTTGTTTAGTATTCTTGGGAATAGGGAAATGTTTAACGCATTCAATTTTCTTTGGGTTCGTTTTGATTCCCGCTGGGGTTATTATATGGCCGAGGAACTCTGTTTCCTTTTTTAGAAATTCAGATTTATCTAATTGAATTTTGAGGTTCGCTTCCCTTATACGATTAAAAATAAGTCTAATGGAATTCATATGTTCCTGAAGTGATGTGGAAAATATAATTATGTCGTCCAAGTAAACTAGACAAATTTTACCGATATAGTCTTCAAGAATATTATTCATAAGTCTTTGGAATGTTGCTGGAGCTGTCTTTAACCCAAACGGCATTCTTAAGAATTCATAATGTCCTCCTTCTACACTGAAAGCAGTCTTATGAATATCGTCCTCCTCAATCTCTATCTGATGAAAACCTTTTGCAAGGTCTAGAGTTGTAAAATACTGGCATCTTCCCAGTTTCTCCAAAATTTCATCTATGTTAGGTATTGGGTATTTGTCATCGATGGTTACCTCATTGAGTTTGCGGTAATCAATGACAAGTCTCCATTTAGTCTTTCCGCTAGCGACCGTCTTTTTAGGCACGATCCAAATGGGTGCAGAGTATGGGGAGTTGCTGTGTCTAATTATTCCGTTATTAAGCATTTCCTTGATTTGTGTTTCCACTTCATTCTTATGAATATAGGGGTATCTATATGATTTGCTATGTATAGGAATATTGTCCGTAGTTCTGATCTTGTGTTTTATAGCGGAAGTAAATGAAAGTTTATCATCTTCTTTGTAGAAAACATCCTGGAACTTATTTATAGTTGGCAATAGTTGTAATTTTTCCTCGGAATTTAGGTGCTCTACCCGAATTTGATTACTCAAGGATGTAAAATTTGATGCAAAGTTAAATTCCATATCCGAAGTTTCAGTGTTTATTATTGCATTGTTATGTAATTCCTTAACATGTATTAGTTTCATAACAAATCCGAGCTTTTAGAGGTCTAAGTATATCATTGCCTATAAGTCCGTCGTAATATTCATGAAAGTTTGTAATATAAAATTCCATTGTATTGATTCCTGTTCCAAATTCTTTAAAGGCAGGAATTTTCACTTTTTCAAAAAAGTTAATTTTGTGTTGCAATGTTTTTATGGGAATTGGGTGAATTTTTCGTATCCATTTAGGGTGACATATATTCGGATTTAGGATTGAATCGGTTGCACCTGTGTCTACCATTAGCTTGAGGTGTCCCAATTGAGTCTTTATTTTTATGTATGGAAGTTCCTTGAGGCTGAAGACTGAAAATTTTCCTTCTGATCACGTTTGGTTGATGTTTCGATATTGTTAATGTCCATAGGCTTAGGCCTAGGGAAATGGTTATCCCGTTGAGTGTTTTGTCTTTCCTGTTGTCTGAAGTGGTTCCAATTATTTTGTCGTTGGAAGTTCTGGTTGTTCTGCATAGAATTCCTTCTTTCCCAATTATTCGAAGTATGTTGAAAATTGTTCTGGTGATAATTTCGTGGATTTGGTTGATAATGCCTTTGTTCTTGATTATTCCGCCAACTTGGTTCTTGTTCGTTGTTTCTATGTTGATGATATTGGTTGTTCATCTGTCTATTTTCCCGTGTGGTATAAATATTTTGTTGTGGTTGTCGAAAATTACTTTTCCTATTTGAAGAATTTTGATGTGTGTCCCGTTTATTCAGTTGTGCACGTCCTGGATGAAAGCGACCGTCTTTGCCCATTTTATCATATTCATTCTCGTATAATATGTCCATAGCACTTTCTAGTGATGTTGGGTTTCGGCATGACAGGATGGTTTTCATTGGTTCTGGCATTTTATTCTTAAAAATGTGGAGTGCTGTTCTTTGGTTGTTGATGGAGACTTGGTTAGCTGCTTCGCCTTCTCCTAATGTAGTCGTTGTTTTATTGTTCAATCGTCTCAGAATATATTTAATATCGTTGAAGAAATCAATAACATTAGTCTGAAAGGTTATAGCCCGCAATTCATCGTATAGTTGATCACTATTTTTCCTCTCGCCGAAATTGTTATGTAAAATGCTCTTGATATCCGCCCATGATCGAGCCTGAGTATTTATCTCGATTACCTCCTTTGCTTTCCCGACTATTCTACTCTTAATTATGTCCGAGAACAACAATTGGGATAATTCATCGTATGAGGCCAGGATAGGATGTACCCTATCTATTAGTCCGGTGAACGTAATCAAATCATTAATATTCCCGCTAAATAAGGGGAGACCGTTGAGGTACTTAATGGGGTCTATCTGAATTTGAGGAGCACCCTCCATTTTATTCGCAAAACTTTATCTCGAAGAAAAAGAAAGAAAATGAATTTGTAAACTTAAAACGCAAATTGTTGCGTATGAAGGAACTTTCGCGCACACAGAAATTTAAAGAAAAATTTAAATATAATGGATCTTGTTTTCCCTTTTTTTCTTCCACTTTTCCCTAAACTCTTATTTGTTTCTTTGATTTTTTTTTATTTCTCAAATACTTGTTCTTTGACTTTATTTAAGAAAGTGATACTTGTCGTATCAACTTTCTCAAGCTTTCCCTATCCTCTTCTTTTATCATATAAAAATCGACAATTCGTTCTAATTCTTCTTCGAATTCTTCTAATACATACATAGAAAAAAAAAGGAACTTATAAATACCTTAATTATTAATTCTTACTTCAAGTGTTGAGTCCTTCAGATGTGGTACTTCGGAAGTATATGGCTTTTCCTTTATTCTTCGTTTTCAGATTCCAGTTTTAGTGTTTATAACAAAGTTTTTAATTCTAATCTTTAAGTGTTGAGTCCTTCAGATGTGGTAATTCGGCAGTATCTGGCTTTTCCTTTATTCTTCGTTTTCAGATTCCAGTTTTAGTGTTTATAGCAAAGTTTTTAATTTTAATCTTTAAGTGTTGAGTCCTTCAGATATGGTACTTCGGAAGTATCTGGCTTTTCCTTTATTCTTCGTTTTCAGATTTTAGTGTTTATAACAAAGTTTTTAATTCTAATCTTTAAGTGTTGAGTCCTTCAGATGTGGTAATTCGGAAGTATCTGGCTTTTCCTTTATTCTTCGTTTTCAGATTCCAGTTTTAGTGTTTATAGCAAAGTTTTTAATTTTAATCTTTAAGTGTTGAGTCCTTCAGATATGGTACTTCGGAAGTATCTGGCTTTTCCTTTATTCTTCGTTTTCAGATTTTAGTGTTTATAACAAAGTTTTTAATTTTAATCTTTTGAATTAAAAAACATATTTTCACGTTTCTCCAATTTTTGTTTTACTACAGAAATTTCAGTTTTTCCTTTTGTAGATTTGAATTTTGTTTTTATAAATAAAAATTATTGTTTATTTGTTCACAAGTTTGTTAAAAAAAAATTTGTTTTTTTTTATAAAGTTTGTTTAGTTTATTTTTTTTTTTTTTGAAAAAAAAAAAATTTTATAGTTTTTTGAGTTAAAAAAAATTTTTTTTATTGGAAATTTTTTTTTTTATAAAGTTTGTTGAGTTAATTTTTTTTTTTTTATTGCCACTTAAATGTTTAATTGTTGAGTTTTTTGTGTCCTTTTTTCTTGTGTTCTTTTTTTTATTACAGTTTATTCGCGATTAAACGTTTTTACGTAAAATAAGTTCTTTCTTTTACTTATCTCGCGAATCCTACCGACTGCGCCACTTTTAAACTCTTATTTTTCAGAACACAAAAAAAAAAACACGACATTTACCTTTTTTAGTAAATATAAAAACTGACACTTTATTGGTTCATTATTCACTTATATACTAATTTACAATATCATTAATAAAATATTTAACGCAACGTCAACATAAGTTTGTTTTGTTTCCGTTTCAAGTATTGGCTACAAAACATACCTATGTTGCAATTTTAATTAACAAACAATTCCTCGAAAAACGTCTGTTGACAAGTTTTGGTAATAAGCTGCATTTTCGTTATGAGAACGGAAGTGCAGTTTATATTTTTTTTAAAATCAAAAACAATTATTTGGAAAATTGTCTGGAATTGCAAAAGTGCAGTTCATCAATTTATGTAATCTAAATTACATTGGCTCGTGTTAAGGGAATAATGGGAGACATTATAACATCTCATCAGAAGATAGAACGGTGAATATATTATTTGTCACAAAAGACGGTACAGTGTGGAATCCCCAACCAGTTCTCGATCGTGCTGGAAGATTTCGGAACGAAAATGTCATCAATTTGCGACCAGGCACAACAAGATATGCAAGAGCACGTATCGATGACATCAAAGATGCTTTTATGTTATTTTTTCCACCGCCAATTGAGAATATCATTTTGAAATGGTCAAACGCATATGCAAAGGCGCAATGCGGCGACAGCTATATTGAAATCGACACAAACTTGTTACGTGCATACATCGGAGTTCTTATTTTGGCTGAAGTTTACAGGTATAGTATTTGTGTATATGTCCAATAAATGTAATATTTTAGTTATAATTGTAATAATTTAGATCAAAGAATGAAACAATGCTAGATTTATTTGATTATGGACGTCCCATATTTAGAGCGATAATGTCGAAGAAAACATTTCAATACATGAGTAGTGTTATTCGGTTTGATGACTTTATAAGCGGCCGTCAAATAAGCTCTACAGACAAATTTGCTACAATTCGTGAAATATTCGACAAATGGTCGGAGCTATTAGCTGATTTTTTCAACCCGTCTGAATGTGTTACTATTGACGAGCAATTGCTTGGTTTTCGTGGGAGATGCAAGTTTCGACAGTATATGCCTTCAAAGCCTGAACGATATGGAATAAAATTTTGGCTATTAGTGTGCTCTAAAACTTGTTACGTTTGGAAAATGCAAACGTATTTAGGTAAGCCAGTTGGTGGTTTAGCTGAAAAAAATCAAGGTGAGCGTGTAGTTTTGGATTTGGTTCGTGGATTGAAAGGTCATAATATAACAATGGACAACTTTTTCTCATCATATCATAAAGGGTGTCCCAAGAAGAACGCAATTTTTAAATTTTAAATAAAACACAGATATTTAAAAAAAATCGTGAAACTTTATTATATCGAAAAGTAGACAGAATGAGGTTATGTATGGAACAATATATCGTGAAGATGGCCGCCGCGGCTTTGCTGGCATGCACGCGATCTTTTAATGAAATTTTCAATGACCGTTTTGCATGAATGCTGCGGTATTTCATTAATGCAGCGTCCAATTTCCTCTTTTAAGGCTTGAGTCGTCGTCGGCTTATTCGCGTAAACCATCGACTTCAAAAAACTGACTGATGCAGCAATTGAATTGTTTCTCTGGCTGTATGACATGTGGCGCCGTCTTGTTGGAACCACATGCCCTCCACATTCATTTCTTCAATTCTAGGCAAGAAAAAACGGGTTATCATTTCACGATACCGAACACCATTGACTGTTTGCGCTTGACCTGCCTCATTTTCATAAAAAAAAGGTCCAATGATTCCTCCAGCCCAAAAACCACACCACACAGTGACACGTTGAGGATGCATTTGCTTCTCGTGAATCAATCGAGGATTTTCCTCACCCCAAATGCGACAATTCTGCCTATTGACGAAGCCATCAAGATGAAAATGGGCCTCGTCACTGAAGATGATTTTATCGGCAAAATTTCATGTTGTCTCTCCAATACCCAATTAACGAACTCCCTTCGCTATGGTCAGCTGGCTTCAGTTCCTGAGTCAATTGAACTTTGTATGCATGAAGATGCAAATCTTTCGTCAAAATTCGCTGCAAAGTGGATTTGGAGACACCAATTTGCTGAGCTCGGTGTCGAATTGAGGTGGATGGAGTTTGAGCGACATCATCACGTACAGCTGCGACATTTTCGGTCGATCGACCTGGTCGATGGCGCGTTGTTGTCTTTACATCACTAACAGACCCAGTTTCGGCAAATTTATCCATTAATCTCTTTACAGTTGACTCTTTTGGAGCATTATTGTGACCCCAAATTGATCGCAATTTGCCGCAAAACTTTCACCATTTTGGTAAAACAATTTCACAATGAGAATGCGTTGTTCATTCGTGTATCGCTCCATTTTTACTAACCTCGTACCTTCTTCTAGCAAACAATAACAATTGTTCAAATGTCAAACAATGACACTTCGAATGTTGCCAGATTTAAAAATTGCGTTCTTCTTGGGACATTGGCAGAAAGACAATTGCGTAGTACTGCAAAGTACAATGCATGCTTCGAATGATGTAGAATTCGATGGAAAAAAGTTGCCAAAAATAATTCAATATTATAATAAAACCAAAGGTTCGTTTAAAGACTTATTTTGTTTTCATTGATCACGAGCTTTAAATTTTATATCTTATAGGTGGCGTGGATACTGTTGACAAAATGTTGTCTTGTTACAGCTCTAAAAAAAGACGAATCAATGGCCGTTAGCAGTTTTCGCAAATATAATCGACATCTCAGCACTAAGCGCGCTGATCATATTCAAAGATGTAAAACCAAATTGGCAAACCAACAAATCAACAATGCGTCGTATTTTCTTGCGTGAGCTTGGAATATCACTTGCGAAATCATACATGTCAATGAGAAAAGGCGTGCCACGAACCGAATCAGCGGCATCTTTGCTTTTTGCAAAAAGCAACAATTCACAAAATGAATCAATGGGCGGCCCGAGTAGCTCAATAGCATCTCAAGAGAGCTCATCACTATTATTCGACATTCGTCCAAAAAGATCCAAAAGTGTTCCTCCGAACATCGAAGGAAAAGCTAGATGTCACATTTGTTATAGCACGAAGTCGAAAACTAAGAACTATGTATACAAAACAATGTGCTGTTTCTGTCAAAAGGATGTAAGTAAACATACCCATAACCGAAATGTTTGTGTGAAATGTATTGAAGAAAAACTAATTTGATGTAATACAAAATATAAAAATAAATATGTTATTGATGGTAAACCATGATTTTGACTACAAAAAAATTATGTTGCAAGTGCAAAATACGTAGACATACCGTATGTGTGGAAAGCCACACATGAGGGTAAACAACGTAAGTTTTTTTGAGGGTGAGATGAGGGTTAAGCAAAAAAAAATCCAATATACATTTGTTTTTATAATTATTAATAATTTTTTTGTTATAATAATAATCAATATTTTTGTTTGTTGAATGTTAGGAAAAAAATTCAAACATCTATACATTCACAACACAATCACTGTACTAGTGGCTGTACCATTGCTAGAGGCTAACAGCCTTATGTATAATGCTTTATTAGCCACAGTTTATACACTGCGTACAACGAGCTGCTGACTAGAATATCGGTTAGCCTTAGCAGCTTCTTGGCAGAATGTTCATGTATAATGAACTTTTAACGGCTGCTATCTTTTAATAGATCAACTCTGAAAATTAATGATGCAGTGTAGCATCACAGTGATGTTGCTAAAAATATACAACTAAAATTGCTTAAATCATCCTTGATTTTGACATTTCTTTTTTCCCTACATAACAAAATAAATTTCATAAATTGTAATTCAATTCACAAAAGTGTATTAAATTTAAGTAAATTATAATTATAAATTAAATTTCAACCATGGAAAAGCCAAAAAGATCGGCGAATTGGCAACAGGATGAAAAGGTAAGTAATAAAGTGTATTTTTATGGTATTATTCCGTAATAACCAACAAACATTTTAGGATTTGTTGTCTAAACTGGCTTTGGACAAGTTGGAAATTATTGAGGATGCACGAATCGACACCAACACAAATTGAAAGAAGAAAGAGGAATGGATTAGCATTCATCAACTATTTAATCAAGTTTCTGCACACAGCAGAACGCTGGATCAAATCCAAAACCAGTGGCGCAAAACAAAGTCTTTTGCAAAGACAAATAATTCTGCTTTTATCAGACAAATAAAGCAAACAGGTGGAGGCCCTGCTCCTTAGCCTTTAAGTAGCGTGGAAGAGGAGCTGGTTTCAAGACTACCCAAGCATTTTCAAATGGATTTCAATGTATACGACAGCAATTCGCAAGTGAACAAAACATCCACACAAGAAATTGATTTAAGTATTCAAGACGTTCTAATAAAAACGAATGATGAAATGTGTGATACAGAAGGTGATACTCCAATAAAGGAAAAAAGTTACCATTAGCTTTCAATAGGAAAAGAAGAAGCATGAACTGTGAAAATTAATTCGAAAGTGAAAATTCAAAAAGAATAAAGCTTTTGGATCTAAGTATTAAGCAGAAATAATTAGAAATTAAATACTCGGAGGAAAATCACATTGTGGAAACAAGAAGAAATGCATTAATAGAAAATCAAATGAAGGAGGAGCATGACCTTAAGGTTGAAAAAATTAAATTAGAAATTGAAAGTTTGAAGAGAAATAAAGAAGTGGATTTTGCTATTTAAAATTTAAATAGCAAAAACCACTTCTTCGTTTCTCTTTTAAATTTTAAATTAGATACGATGTGCCTGTAATATTTGTATGAATTGTTTTTATACAGGTATGTGATGGAAATTTTTATGAATTGTTTTTATTGATCTCTTTTTAGTGCCCAAAGTATTTTAATGAATTGTTTTTTATAGATCTCTTTTTAGTTATTATTATTCAAGTGAATTGTTATTTGGTTTTAGTTTCTATATTCATTATATATATTTAAATGAAACAGTGAATTGTTTTTTTTCATAGATTTTTTTTTTATTATATTTTTTGTTATGAATTAAAGTTAATTGTTATTTGTTTTAGTTTTAGTTTTTATATTAATTAATTTTGTTAATAAACTTTGAAAAAAAAAAACAATAAAGTGTTTATTTAAAAACTTTAAGACGGCTAAACGTACAAAGCTTCAGAAGAATTAATCAGAAATTTTGTTGAATATAAATACTGCGAGACATATTTTCATCTTCACTGCCATTCAGGTAAATTTCAATGGGCGAAATGTTGTTTTGGACATCATTTTGTCTACAAAAAAAAAAAAACATTTTTCATATTTTTTAATTTTGAATAATTATAGCCCTACCAAAGATTTCCTCATTATACATAATCGACAAGTTATGGAGAACTGCAAGAGCCACAATTAGTATTTTTCCGTTGCTTCTCGAAATTCGCATTTTATCCAAAAGGATTCGAAATCTGCTTTTCCAAACACCGAAAAGGCTTTCAATGACATTTCTCGTTGCTATATGCACTTTGTTGTAATTTTCTTCCTTCCTATCTTTTGGATTCTGCACAGGTGTAAATAAATAGTTAGTGCATTTGTAACCACCATCTCCAATTAATCGGCCCATAAACACACCTTCTTCAAATCGCTCTTTTATTTTGCTTTCATTAAAAATTCTAGAGTCGTGTGTGCTTCCCCTCCAGCAGGCAACAATATCGTTTATTTTTAATGAAGCGCCACAAACAACCTAGATATAAGTATACATATTTATAAATGAATTGATATAATTCGTTTTGTCTCCTAATTTATATAAATACCTGTACGTTTAGAGAGAAATAACCCTTTCGATTTACATACAATTGGGCATCGTCGCCACCTACAGCTTTCATACGAATATGCGTGCAGTCGATGGCCCCTATAACATTTTTGAATCCAGAAAATGTTCTAAATTTCTCCATATCCTTGATCTGCTCCTCTGCTAATGTTGGCATTTTAATCATATCCTTTGCCTTTTTTGCAAACGCCTGGGCAACCTTTGCACATATTCTGCTCATTGTGGACTGGGTGAATCCATGGTACTCAGCGCAGTCATCTTGCACACTATTGCGACCCCAACACCTTAAAGCCGCCAGAACTTGTATATGCGGAGGAATACTTCCGTCTTTCCTTGTACCTTTACCGGTAAGATCAGCTTCAACAAGTTTTATTAATTTTTTGCTATTTTTTTTGGAGAATCTGTACTTAAGACGAAACTCTTCCTCTCTGTACTCCAAAAATTGATTTCTTCTCGTTTTATAAATTTTTCTTAACCGACGACGAGGTGAAAAATTGTCCAAACTATCCAAAAAGTCTAAAGTTTCCATTTTTTTATTTCCGCACACAAAAATTTTACTTTTTCTTTTGTTTATGAAAAATTTTGACACTGAACAGCTGTTTTTCACAAGTTGGCATATATTTGGCAACTGACTAACAAGAGTTTAGCCGTTTGCTATACAGAGTATTATAATTCAACTCTATGCTAACTTCATGCCAATTTTTCATTATACATAAGGCTGTAAATGTTTCTGTAAGTCGCCTATTAATTTCATGGTGTCTCCTAAGAATTTTTTGTAGTCTTGTCATTTGGCATCATGCGTGGCTAAAAATTTTGTAGTTTGTTCGTCCTGGTTTCAAGTGTCCTTGGTTAAGCACAAAGTAAATGACGGAACGTGCTTAAAATTTGACAGTAGTCTATAAATAAGTACTTGATGGGAGCAGTGTTGCATTTCATATAACTACGAGGAAGTTCGAAAAGTCACGGACATATTGATCCGCCCTCGTAGATACAATGTGTCTAAAAGTACTCTTTTAATTGTATCACAAAGGTTTAGCAACATAATAATTTTGCTTAAATTTATATTAAATGTATCTAAAAATGCTCTTTTAAATGCATGAACCCACATTTTAGATGTTTAGAAATATTCATGAAATGCATGTATTTACTTAGAACAAAATTTTTATTCAATACTGGCCTTTTTGTTTCTCAAAATAAAACAAACCCATTTTAAAAAAATTAAGTGCTTAATTAAGAAAAGAAATTTATGAATAATTAAAATCATATATGTAAATTAATTATAAAATTCACAATAATAAATAACATTAATATTCAGAATAACGACAAGTAAATAAAAAATACACTAAAATGGATACAAGTATTATTTATAATATGAGATTTTTTTAATTAAAGTATACATTTTTTGAACATAGTTTATGTTGTTTTTTGCTCCTCGAACGCAGGATGGATACATCTTGTAAAAAAACCTAAACTATAATTCGAGGGCTTGTGTGCATGGCAAATTATATTAAATACGTAGAAAAATATTACTACTATCTTTATTTCTTCTATTAAATCAGCTTTTTCATCCGTGACTAGTTCCTTCTCAATGAAAATGTATGCCTTCTTATATCCGTTCTCCAATTCTAGAAAAAGAAATTTTGCAATTAATCATAATTATGAAATTTAATTCGGTAATAAGAGTAGATCAATTTTCGAACCACAACGTTTTAAATTATAAAAATACACTAATAGAAATAAATGTATAGAAATAGCAAAAATTGTACAAAGCTATTAAAGAGTTGATTATTGGAAAAAACGAAAAAAATTTTCATGCTCCCAGCGTTGGCAAAATTGGTTGTTTTTGATCAAATCATTTTTCAAATTTTTGAAAAACATGGCCTAAAATTTTGGAAATCTTAAGCATATTATATTTATGTGGGTTAGGAAAATGTAACAGCAATTATTTTAATTTTATTTTTTAAACTTAAATATTTCTTCCAAAAATTCAAAAAAAGTTACCAAAAAAATAAGTACCATTAAAAAACTTTTTCTCAACATTCAAAAAAAAAATGAACTAGAATTTAGAAAAATTTACTTATTTAGAGAAAAAATTGAAATGAGAACGGCGCCAAAGACACTTTCAACCAATATTTAATAAAATTTTCCTTGAAATTAAGAAACAAATTTTAGTTAAAATTTGGTCAAAATTTCTAAATTATAGAAAAATTTTATAACTGAGAAGTAAATTTTTATTAGAAACAGTAAAATTTCCTCCTAATTAGTTCATACATCACCTGAAATTGTACTGTTAGTTAGGAAATGTTTCCTTGGTTTTAAATAATTTTTTTTACTAAAAACTAGGACTTAACTCCCTTTAAATAAGAAAATATTTCCTAAAAACAAGTTAAATATCACTTCGTTTAAGTGAAAATTATCCTTATCCTGCTTCAATGGTAAAGGTAATATATTTTGCCATATATTTTAAAGTACTTTAAACTCATTGAGTAAGTATTTTCCAACTTTCGGAGGACTCCCGCTTTGTGAGGACACTGCTCTTAACAAGCTCTTTGCTATACAATTTTGTCTTAAAACAAATTTGAATTATACTAATTTCATCTATTTAAAATATAAATTAAATTTTATTAGCAAAAAATTAAAAAATTAAAAAAATTTACTGCAGGATATTCTGAAACGAAATAAATTGTGACAAAGTCAGATCCTTTTCGTAGTTAACTAACTGTTTTGCTTGAGAGAACTACAAAAACAGGCGCCCTACGTGACACACAGCATCTATTGCTAAGGAACACTGGGGGTCCTTTGTCTTCTTAAATTAACTAATTTAAGGAAATTGTTGCAAAAATACAAAATATCACAGTTACATTTCTTGTTATTATTGGAAAATGGAAAAGTCATAAGTTTATTTTATGGGATTTTTAGCTTGAACTTGACATTTACAAATTTAAACTTTTTTATTATTAAGTGAAAAAAATAGTTCGATAAATATAAAGTTTAATAAGCGCTACGTCAATTATAAGAAAGCCATTATGCCGTTATATATAAAATGTGTCTGTAGTCAACAAATTTATTACATAAAAGCACAAATTCGAAATTTTTTACCCTTTGCTAATAAAATTTTATAATATATTTTCAGCTACTTTAAGTTCAATATTTAAGACTGTTAAGATTAGAGATGGGCACGTGAGAGATTTTTGACTCACGCTTACGCACGATCACGAACCAAAAATTACAATCATGCACGATAGTTTCTTTAAATGTTTACTTTAATAATAATTTTTAATAATATTTTTTCTTGAAAATTAGGAAACTAATTGGTTTGTTTTTAATTGATTGTTTTTTTGAAAAGAATACTGAAAATAGTTTAAACGTTTTCCAACAAAAAAAAAATCCTATACCAAATTTTATTATTTTTTAAAAACTTGAAAACTTTTACTTGAAAAAAAGAATATTTTATTTAAATTTATCTGAACTAAGTTGCATAAAAATTTTCCTTAGAAATAAGAAATAGTTCATCAGTTTCTTAAATCAAGTAGATTTTTATTATCACATAAGAAAAAACAAGTAAGAGCGGAATTTTATATACCCTTCACCATGGTTGGGAAAAAACAGAAGTTTATATATGGTCATATATGGAATGGACAGATTTATATACGGACGTCTTTAAGAGGAAATTAACCATTTAGTTTGGTGATAAAACTTGGACTCGGGAAGATTTATGGTTCCAGAAAATAGGTATTTAAAAAAAAATATGTTTTGGGCATAACTTTTTTGTATCTGAACCGATATTTCAGAGTTTTTTTCAGCAAATATGTTATACTAAAGATTTTCGATCTTTTGCTATATAAGACGTATCCATAGGTAATATTACAGCTCCAAAATAGTGTTTGTTGTTTATTAATATAAAATTTAATTTAAATTAATTATTAAATGTTAAAAAAAAAAACAAAAAATAAACAAAAAAAAAGTCTTAAGAAAATAAAAAAAAAATAGTACAGAAACAAAGTTGAATTGAGCGGGTGTAGGATTCGAACCCGCGGCTTAAAAAAAAGCATTTGTGACATAGCGTTTAGACAACTGTGTTATTAAGGTCATGCGGAATCATCGTTAAGAGAATTAAATAAACAGTTTTCGTTCATTAGAGATTTGTTTGGTTTTTATTTAAATGACAAATCTTTGTATGTGTTTGTTGTTTGTGTATAAAAGATGGAGATGAAAGAAAAGAATTTCAACAAATGGATGTGTTTGTTATGCGTAAAATTCCACATACATACATATTAAACAAAGGGATTTTACGGAAAAAATTAGAGGTAGTCCTAGTTTTTTGCTAATATCTCAGCCATTTATCAACCAATCTGTCTGATTTTTAATAGCAAGCAGAAATGGATCACATTTAACTTTATTTAAATAAAAACAATCAAGTCCTCATCATGTCTGGGGTCTTCGGAAACCCCATTTCAACACACAGTCGGACATCGTTAAATTAACTTCGCTCTTCATAAGGACCCAGAATATATATACTTTATTGGGTCTGAGATCAATATTGTAGAAATTACAAACGGAATGACAAACTTATATATACCCTTCCACCTGTGGTGAAGGGTATAAAAATATTACTTTTTGTTTTTAATTGTCTGAACTAGTTTTTAGAAAACAATTCTTCCAAATTAGAAAGTGGTATACTTAAAAACTGAATTTAGAAATGGCTTTCTAAAATTTAGTTAATTTTACTACTCGCGAACAAAAAATTAACACACATTAAGTTCAAGTACTTTCACGATTTAATTTAGACACATTTTTTGAACTAAATGAGAGTATATTATGTCCTAATTTTTTTTTTTTGAACTAAACATAATTTTATTACATTTGAGTATGCAATTTTCTTAAAACTAAGATGTTTTTTTTTTTAAATTAATAAATTTGTATTAATTGATTCTTTTTTTCCTAAAATCAAGAAATATTACTTAGGAAAAATATGAACTATTTCTATTTCGTTTTTCCTCAAACTTAGGAATTTTTATTCTTTTAAAGAAAATTTTTCTAAGTTTTAATAAAATTTTACTTAAATTGAGAACAATTTATAAACTATTTTGAAGGAAATTTTTGATTACATTTTAGTTCATGTCTTTTTTTGAGTGAATATTCCTCTAATCATCTCTTTAATATGTGTCGTTTAAGTACTCTTCCGTAGAGAAATTTACAAGTGAAAAAAGTTCGGGACCCCTAAAATACTTTCCCCCTTTTTTCTTTTTGCTTGCTAAATACTTACCAACGTGAGAAATAAAAGGTGTGTTTGTAGGAATTTAGTTTTCTATATCATCAAGAGTTACGCCCACCTACAGAGATAGTGTTCAAATAAATACCGACATAAAGAGATTATTATTTGATATAAACTTACCGTAAAATGTTGTACCAAAAATCCAATGTCTTCCCCAAAGTATTTAGCAATAGCTGAGACGAATTTAAATTCATTTGGCTCTTTGTTTAAAATATATAAAATTTATGCTTTTGTTTATTGCAATTCTTTTGGTTTTTGTGCACATAAGCTCTTCATACTGGGTTATATTTTTTAAATTTGTACTACAAATAGTGCACTTATACATTGCAAAATTAAATTTTGTTTCGCGCTCGAAAAATTTATTTCTATTTTTTCTTAATGTTAAATTAAATAGTTTGATTTTTCATAATACTTCATTATATTGGGAACATTGACACATTAAATGCACATTTTTTTAAATTACACACATTACGTCTAACAATAATAAGTTAATGTCTAAATATTTATGAAAATGTTGATGAACATTTCTTTTGCTATATTTTGTGTTTATTTTTTTTTTTTAAATAATGGGTACAAAAGTTCAATAAACATTTTATGCATACTTTAAAGCACAGTGTGAATTTTTTAACAAAACTTTACGATATTTAAAATGGTAAATCTATATGTTGTTTTTAGAGTGCAACATAAAGTATTGTTGTATATATTACTTATTAATATACTTTCATGTTTTATTTTTAAGCATACTGAATTCTTTATTAATAAAATATACCTTTAGTTTTTGGTATTTTATATGCCAGTTGTAAAATTGTATTCAACTGTCTCCTTGTTTCTAAGAAAATGCAACACTGATACCATTTTTTTCTAACAATTTTATTAAATATTTTAAAAAACGAAGAATTCAATCTGACTGTCAAAATTTATAATCGGATTTTAGGTACGTATTATACAAAATCAGTTTACAGTATAGGATTTTGGCTATCTGTCTCGTTTTTTGACATATTCTATGACTTGTGTTATAATGTAAAACCGCTTTAGTAAAGGTAGAGAAGGGAATACAATATAATTGCTTTATTTAGCGTTCCGACGAAGTCCAAATAACAGCTTTCATACAATGGTGGCCCCAAATGTACAAATTGTATTTGTTTACAAAAAATAAAGAAAAGTCTGGAAAAAGCAAAGCCTTTCTTATAAAAAAAATATTTAAGTCAGTGTTGCCATAAAATTACCCATATGCAATTACAATTTAAAAAATTATTGAAATTCAACAAATATTCATTGAATTTAATTTGGTTTTGATTTTCGTTCGTCGTTCTCCTTGCTCGACGCTAGTATCGCCTAAGTTCACAGAAATAAAAGAGATGGGAATGTATTTTGAGACATTCGAGTTGTGAAAAACATTTTATAACCATTTTATTAAATTCTGCCGGCCATTATTGTTCGAATGTCAGCTCCTACAAATATTTCCTCTTTGGTTTTAGCGTATGAAAATTTGGGAAACAACTTGGCCAAGTACTTAAAAGCCGGTACTTCAGGGTTAATTGCTTTGGCGAAGTTTTTGATAAGTCCAAGTTTTATGTGAATAGGTGGCAGGAAATTATTCTGTGGATTCACAAGTGATGTAGAAGAGCCGTTTTGTTTTCCTGGTTCATAACTAGTACGACTTAGCCAATATTTTTTCACATAATGTTTGTCAGTTGCACGACTATCCCACAGAAGCAAAAAACTGCAAAATTTCGTAAAACAAGTTTGCATATCCATTAAAAGACCAATAACCTGTTGGAATATTATATAAATAATTTATTCTTTAAAATTGAACTTAAGTTTCAAACCTTTAAATCGCAACAAATTTTTAATTGATCACATTTCCTTGAAGATAGCAGATTCCAAATTCCTTCCCTGGTCAGAGTGTAATTCTATCGGAACACCGTAGCGGCACACCCAGTTGTTCACAAATGCGCTTATAACCGGTCTGGCTTCCTGGTTCGGTATAGCGTATACCTTAGGCCATTTACTGAAATAGTCGATCACCACAAGAACGTAACGGTTTCCGGAATCACAGACAGGGAAAGGGCCTGCTACATCCATTGCTATCCGCTCAAATGGGGCACCCGAGTTGTATTGTTGAAGTTGCAAACGACTTCTCCTTAGTGGTCCTTTTGTTACGATGAATTGCGCGCAATTTGCTATCCAGTCGCTTACAGCTTGCTGGCTGCCTACCCAGTAGAATCGTTGTTTTAACTTCTCTAGGGTTCCGAGATGACCACCACTGGGACCGTCATGGAACTCTTTTAATACTTCGTCTATTTTGCTTGAGAGCACCACAATTAGCTTTGTCTCTGTAGACTGTTCCACTGGGCCCAATACGCCTTCATTAGCGGACTTTTAGCTGATATTTGTTCACGGGTAAGCCTCCTGCCCTCTGCTTGGCTGACATAATTTTTGACAGTATGGGGTCATTTTGTTGCGCCGCTGACCAGGCTTCACTTGACTCAATATGCGTTAGTCTTATATCAACGATGCACTCTTTTCCTTCAGCCCTCGAACAATGTTTGCACTCTAAATTGCAAGAGCGTCTTGAAAGGGCGTCTGCATTGCAATGCCTTATGCCTTTCCTGTGCTCGATGCTGAAATCATAGCTTTGAAGTTGTTCAATCCAAAGAGCTAGCTGCCCTTCTGGTTGTATAAATTGTAGCAGCCACCTGAGTGCATAATAGTCGGTTCTTAGTTGAAAGTACTGACCGTACAGATACTTGTGGTAGTGCTTTACACATTCTACCGCCGCCAAGAGTTCCCGCCGTGTTACACAGTAGTTCCGTTCGGGCTTCGAAAGTACTCGACTGTAATAGCCTATGACTTTTTCGGTTCCATTGATCACCTGCGAAAGTACACCTATTCCGTGTCCGCTTGCATCGCTATCCAGCACAAATTTTTCTCCGGCCACAGGATATCCAATAATCTGTGCCGTACATAATAACTCCTTAAGCCTTAGGAATGCCTGTTCTTGGGCTTCACCCCAATGGAATGGTCGCGCCTTCTTAGTCAGCTCATGTAGACTCGCAGCCACACTGTCAAAGTTTGGTACAAATCGTCGGTAGTATGTGTAGAAGCCTAGAAAGCTGCGCAACTCGTGCCGATTTTTCGGGCGAGGCAAATCTTTTATAGCCCGAATCTTATCTTCATCGGTTGATATACCCTCTGCAGTTACGCGGTGCCCTAAATACTTGACTTCGCTCTGTACATTTCTGTGCGCTAAGCTTGAGTCCAGCCGCAGATATTCGCCTTAAAACTTCTCCTAAGTTCTTCAGGTGTTCATCGAAAGCTTTTCCCATGACAATTATGTCATCAAGGTACACCAGGCAAGTTTTCCAGTGGAGTCCTTTCAGCACATTTTCATTAACCGATCGAATGTTGCTGGAGCATTGCAGAGTCCAAAGGGCATCACATTAAACTGCCATAATCTGTCACCTGTGCTAAAGGCAGTTTTCTCCTTGTCTTGGTCACAAATTTCTACTTGGCAATAAACACTTTGTAAGTCCAATGTGGAGAACCATTTGGTTCCTACTAGCGTGTCTAGAGTGTCGTCAATTCAAGGACCCTTGAAACCAGGATGAACAAACTACAAAATTTTTAGCCACCCATGGTTCCATGATGCCAAATGTTGCGACTACAAAAATTCTTGTAGCGCAAGTTCAGTGATTGTGATGTGAATACATACATGTTTGAATTGTTAAAACCCTTGCTAGCGGCTAAGTTTTTCCGAAATTCGACTAAGAATGTTGTGGTGTCGGCTAAGAATTTTTGTAGTCGCATCATTTGGCATCATGGCATCATGGGTGGCTAAACATTTGGTAGTTTGTTCATCCTGGTTTCAAGGGTCCTTGGTCAATTTTCGGTAGTGGATAGCTGTCCTTCTTAGCTTAGTTCGTTTAGTTTTCTGTAATCCACACAGAATCGGGTGCTGCCATCTTTTTTCGTAACTAAAACTATAGGCGAGCTCCATGGGCTAGAAGATGATTCGATTACTCCACTACGCTCCATTTCGTTGACTAATTCCTTTACTTCATTTCGTTTTGCTAGAGGAATACTTCTGGGCGCCTGCTTTATTGGCCTCGCTTCACCAGTACTTATTCGAGTTTTACAATCGCCGTTCTTATTTGACTTTGGTTTCTCATAGCGAAGACAGAGCCGTATTTCCTGATTAATTGTTTGGCTTTATTTCTTTCAAGCGGGGCCAGTTCTTTTACCCATTTTTCCACATATTCTGCCAGAATCTTTCGATCTTCAACGGACGCATTGGAAGGTTCCAAGTTCTTTTCGCAACTGATTATTGCTGCTGGCGCAGTACATTTGGTTTTTCAGAGTTCGCTCTGACAAATTTTTCACAATTTGATAGGTTCCGTACTCTTACAGGAACTCTTTTGTCGTTGCTGGTTTTCACGAGGGCTTTCGCTGTTATAAGATCACTTTTTATTTCTTATGGTTCTACCACCCACAAGCTGCTGTCCTCACAATCTCCTTCCATACGCACACATACTAAAGTTTCTGCCCCTGCTGGTAGTTTTTGGTGGCTGATGGTAACTAGCTTTCTTACATTATCCTCGCGTTCATATCCAACACAAAGGGGTATTTTAATATTGTTCCAAGTCATAACTTTTTGCCCCATATGCAGGTTAATGCCGTGCCTAATCATAAAATCTGCACCAATTAATACTTCCTCCACAATATCGGCAACAATAAATACGTGATTGACGCTTATGTTGGCAATTGTTAGTTTCACATTTACCTTACCATAGACAGAAGCCTGCTCTTCAGTAGCTGTTCGTAAACTTACCCCGTGCAATGGTTCAACTGCCTTTCTAATTATATCGGTCCTGATGATGGACTGTGATACTCCTGTATCTATAGTTAATATATGCTTTTGTCCGTTGATGCACCCATCAGCAGTCACTTCGAGGTTACGCACCTTAAATATTTGTGGCTTAGAAATCACCTTCGCAGTTTCTTGGGCCAGCGCGAATGAGACAGTTTCAGCAAAAGTCGATATCTGCGTAGCACATGCCGCATGTCTCACTTTAGAATCCCGAATTCCATTCACAAATGCTTAAATTTTGAACTGATCTAAGAATGGATGATTTTCGCCCGGATAAGTCAACTGCACTAACCGTTCAATTTCGTTTGCAAAGTCCTGTAACGATTCGTTTGGTTTCTGAAACCTACCTCTTAGTTCCATTCTGTATATTTTTTTTTTGTGTTCGCCACCATACTTTCGCTGAAGTGCCACCATTATGTCGTCATAATTATTTCTGCAGGTGATTGGTACACTTTCTAGAATTTCTGCAGCGTTTCCTTTTAAGGCCAGAATCAACTCTATAGCCTTTTCTTCGTTGTTCCACATATTTCTGGCGGCAACTGTCTCAAACTGGAACTTAAAAACATTAAGTGGGGGCCTTTGCTCTACCAGAAGTTTCCGAAATAATTCGTACTGGGCCTTGTTGACATTGAGAATTATTTATTTTACTTTCCAGATCACGCAGTTTTTTCTCGACGTTATTCTCTAAGTCGGAAACTCATTTTTCAACCACAGACTTTTTTTCATTAGTAGCTTTAGAAGTTTCCTGAAGCTTTTCTTGTTGTCTGCTCTAGAAGTTTCTAGCAGTTTGATTTCCATCTTAGTTAGCAGTTTCTCGAAGTTTCTATCTTTTACATCATAGCAGCAAACATTGTGCTTAACTCTATGTTAGCTTCTGTTTTATGGGTACCAACCTCCATTTCTTCTTTTTCGTCAAATTCGTAAGTTGCAATGTCCTCTATGAGCCTCTTTTGCAATTCGACTTTATTTCCTGCTGTCGGTAGCGCCAATTTGCTCAATTCCTTCTTGAGCTGTTCCACCTTAAGCTCCTCCAATTTCATGATTGCTTATTATTTTGCAATCCCACTTCTGACACCAATTGTTACGATTTAACCCTTTATAAAATCGTTGAATTATTTACCTTTTAAATAAATCGAGTTCTTTCTATATTGCAAATAATAAACACTGTTTGAAATTATTTATAGCTCTATTTATATATAACAGGCACTAAAAATTACAGAAATACACTTTAATAGCACACTTTATTTACACGGTGTAGATAGACTAAGCGTTAGCAACACTTTAGTTTTTAACACAAAGTTTTATTATCAACTGAACTACTGCGTCACCAAGTACCAGTATTTATATGAGTAGTTAGTTATTCTAGTTATTTCCAGTTATTACTTCACTAGATTTTTCCAGCTGTCAAAGAGATTGTGATGAAATTTCTAGTGTTTAGAAATTTCTGTAACAATATGTACAGTGTATTTCAAAAAATTAGGATTAAATATAAAATTTCTGTTAGTTAAAAAATCATGGTTAAAATTCCGTATAAAAATGCAAGTTTTTTAACTTTTATTTAAGTTTGGTCCAAATCCATAGTTCATTGTTCGTAATATAATCGCGAATTGTTTTCGCTTCACTGTAGGTCTCACGATATTTGTTCGTGAATTGAAGCAACATATCTTTTAATTTTAATATTTGACAAGCTAATTCAGATATAAACTTGAATATGTGTCCTGCCAAGTCACCAACACTTTTGGATGGGAAATTCCTTTTTCCGTATGGAAATTCCTGAAATCAGCTGATATGAGATGAAAAGCAGAGTTTATCAAATTCATTATTTTTGCTATATATTTCACTTTCAAAAGGAAATGATTATAATTTTGACTAATAGCATCAATTGTGTATTTTGACACGTTGTTAGCGGCATGTACAAAACAGTCTTTTAAATGCAAATCCTTCAACACTATAAATTCATTTCCCATTTCAAGTCTGTCTATATGTTGCAAATTGTTAAAGGCAGAAGACGTTGCAGTAGTACCCGCGAGACAAGCCTCTAGTTTAAGTAGAAATTGTTTCCTAAAATTACCTTTAGACTTCAAAATTTCATCCATACGGTCTAAGAACTATATTAAAACATGTAGCTGACATTGTGTACCTTTTGTAGGTACTTTTTCAATTGCGATCAACATTTCATGGATTTCATGAAAGCACAAACCGGCTGAAGAGTTATGCACGCAACTTTGCACACTGGTCAAGAACGTGAATATCTAAAATTTATCCGTTCCGCTTAACAATGCAATGCTTAGTTTCTGAGATATACATAGAAAAATTTCTTTACGGTCCACCCGGTTAACCGGGTTGTAGTACTTTTTCCAAATGTACGTTTTTGATACTTTTTTTTAATTAAATAATAGAAAAATTGCTTCAATTTATATATATTTTACATAAATTTGATGTCAGAATTATGCAGATTATTTTCGCAAAAAGACATTGGCATTTCCATATTAGTGTTTGACAGGATTTTCTAAATTTAAGATCCAGTATCAGAATATTTTTTGTGCCACAACTTTTAAAAAATTTACAGCTCCAATTCAGAATTACAACTAGATTATTTCTGCAGAGTTTTTGTCCATTCAGAACCAAGTCATAAAAACGGCGGACATGGGACCGAAAAAGATCATGTTGTTTCCATATAAATGTATGGAAAATGAAGACCTTTATCAATTCAAGAGCCAGTATCGAAATATTTTTGTTTCACAGCTTAAAAAAAGTTTGCATTTCCACGTCAGATTTACGTTTAGGTTGTTTCTGCAAAGTTTTAGTTCATTGTGAGCCAGGTTATAAAAACAGTGGACATGGGACCGAAAAAGACCTTGGTATTTCCCTATAAATGTGTGTAATGTGAAGGACTTTCTGAATTCAAGAGCCAGTATCGGTATATATCTATTCCACAAGTTAAAAAAGGGTTACTGTTTAAAGCACAATTACGTCTAGAATATATCTGCAAAGTTTTAGTTCATCGAAAAAGACCGTGGCATTTTGATATAAACGTATAAAAAGCGCAGAACATTCTAAATTTAACAGCCAGTTTCGGAACATTTATGCTCCACAACTTAAGTAAATTTGTTCAACCTTAATTCCAAATTATATCTATGTTTTTACAAATTTTAACCCATTGCGAGCAAGGATATAAAAAGGCCGTATATGGGACCGAAAAAGACCGTTGCTCTTTCATATACAATACATAAATGTGTAGTATATAAAATATCTAGGCATTTATAAACTAAAGATACGTTTTGTATAAATTTTAAAAAATAGCTATCGACTTTTTAAATTTTAAATTCTATAGCTCAGTTAACCGGGTAACCGGGTCTAGACCGTTAACACCGGTCGAACGGTTTTAAAGACCGGTCTAAGAATTTTGTAGCCTCATAGAATTTCATAAAAATGATCTAAAAGTGGAAAGAAGTTTCCTGCATTGACTGTAATGTCTGTGTGTCGTGAAGAGCTAAACATGAAGAATCAAAAACGATATACGCCTTTTGTATACATCCTGACAGTTTCCCGTGCATTATTGGTCCCGGTATACACAAGCATTTTAATTGCAGCAATTTTGAGTTTATACGAGAGGGAGGAAATACGAACGGAAAGTGGTGCAGACTTGCTTGTACTCGCAATTCTTTTATGTCTTCTATTTCGTACTATTTTCAATATGTAAAAGAGACTTTCACAGTGTGGACAGTGGAGAACTTAAGAAAATTGCTGTGTATAAACCGGAGCATACGCCCATTGTCATGTTTTGCAACACATATAGGAACAAAACAAGCCTATTATATACCCGATTAAAAAAATGGTCAGGTGCAAAATAAAAGGACATCTAATCTGATGCATTTCGATCCGAAAAATGAGTCCTGAGCTAAGTTTTGAATCTTTTAGGAAGGAATCGTCATTAATGATGGAGTTCAAGTCATAATAATTTGCCTTTGGAATGAAGCTATCAGAACTACTTTGTGTAGGGAAGGAATTCCATACACTCAAAAAAAAAAAAAAAAAAAGACATGAACTAAAAATTAATCCAAAATTCCCTTTAAAATAGTTTTAAGAAATATATAAAATATGCCCGCAAATTTGAATTTTTTTATCTTTTAATTCACAAATTGTTTATTTTACTCCTACTTTGTCTGATTGATTGCTTTTATTTTATTATATAGCTCATTATTAATAAAAATACATACTAAAATTAAATTATTGTTTTAAAAGCATTTACAATGGATTTTACGAACTTTAATTGTACACTTACATGTAAAACGTGTTTCTTAAAGCACACACACTTATAATGCGAGTACAGTTTTCTAAGTTTAGGTCTAAAGGTTTAGGACTCACACACTCTTCATTCAACATCGCCCAGCCCAAGCCGCAGGAGGTAGGAACAAGGACCCTTCAAACCAGGATGAACAAACAACAAAATTTTTAGCCACCCAAGATGCTATGCTGCCATGATGCCAAATGGTGCGACTACAAAAAATTTTTAGCCGACACCATGACATTCTTAGTCGATTTACAGAAACATTTAGCCTCTAGCAAGGGTTGTACCACAAGTACAGTGATTGTGTTGTGAATGCAAGGACCCTTGAAACCAGGATGAACAAACTACTAAATTTTTAGCCACCCATGAAGCCAAATATGCGACTACAAAAATTCTTTGCCGAGACCACAACATTCTTAGCCGACTTTCAGAAAAACTCAGCCTCTAGCAAGGGTTGTAGCGCAAGTTCAGTGATTGTGATGTGAATACATATATACATGATTGAATTGAAGAATGTTGTGGTCTCGGCTAAGAATTTTTGTAGTCGCATCATTTAGCAGCATGGCTTCATGGCATCATGAGTGGCTAAAAATTTGGTAGTTTGTTCATCCTGGTTTCAAGGGTCCTTGGTAGGAAGCTAAAATTTGGTATGTAGGTGCCCCGTCGTAGACATTCGCTAAGACGGAGTTTTTGAAATGGGTGGATTAAAGGGCGAAAAGTCTCCCCCTTAACATCCTGCCCAAACCATTTGCTCTAGGCAATCTTCTTCTCCAGTGTAGAAAACAGCCAATACGTGATTTTTGGAAAATTCAGCAGTTGAAATTTGGTATATAGGTTTCTCCTCCGGTGTAGATTTTTGGAAATTCCTACGGAGAGTGGCAAAAATGGGAAAATCTGCCCCTTAACTGCCTGGCCACACTAAAATATCTAGAAACCTTGAAATATGTGTAACCTCGAGTATGGGCTTTCATTGATAAGGCACATTTTGAAATGTTGGCCAGGGACGTGGAAAAAATGGGGGTTCAAAGGGCGAAATGTCTCCCTCTTAACGGCCAGCCCAAACTGCTGAACATAGACAATTGAAATTTGGTAAGCAGGTTCTCTCTCCAGTGTAGATAACAGCTACGACGTGATTTTTGAAAAATCCAACGCGGATGGGCGAAAAGAGAAAAGTCTCCCCCTTAACACCCTGCCCTAACCGCTGGAGCTAGGAATGTGAAATTTCGTATAAAGGTTTTTCCTCCGGTGTAGACGTCAGCTAAGACGGGATGCCAAACCGGTAGAGCTAGGAAGTTGAAATTTGGTATCTAAGTTCCTCCTCCGGCGTAAACTGGATGTTTGGAAAATCCTACGGTGAGAGGCAAAAAGGGGAAATTCTCCTTTGACGACCTGCCCAATCCGCTGGAACTAGGAAGTTAAAAATTTGAATGTAGGTTCATACTCCGGCGTAGACATCCTCTCAGAGGGGGTTTCTGAAAATTCCTTTGCATTGATGGCCTGCCAACACCGATTTAGCTAGAAACCTGAACTAACTTATTGGTAAGATACGTTTTAGAATGTTGGCCAGGCACATGGTAAAAATGGAGGAATCCAGGTAATTACCTGGCTTTAGCCCGGTCAACATTTTTCAACGCTGACAACGTAGCGGGCTTTAGCTTCTAGTTTTTCATAAAAATATACGGTATTTTAGATACTTTTACGACCAAACTTACCTTGTTAGAAACTTTTGAATTTCTTTTGGAAATTCGTCTTATCGATCCAAGATTATTTCAACTCCTTCAATGAAAAAATCAATGGGGCATAAATTGCATATTATTCGTCAACGGTAAGTAAACAATTTCTTAACGTAATAGCGAGAGTAGTGTCGAATTTATGCTTTTTATCTTGTTTAAAAGGTTGTCCCGAATTTCGAAAATTTTAGAATTTCGCGATGAAATAGCACTCAAACGATGCGTATTATTGAGATGATTATAGGAAAAATTAAAAATATTTTTTTACGAGGTTTGTAACGAATCCCACCTGACGGCCCTATCTTCTTGGGAAGATGGCTATCTTCTGGCCCCGGCCGTGCTCAATCTGGGGCTTGTTCTTTTTCCCTTGAAGACAAGTAAAGGATCGTAAACATAAAAGTAAAAAAGTAAGATAGCTCTTAGGGAAGATAATAAAGGAAAATAGAAAAGACGTGGAATGAGAAGAAGGGGGAAGAAAAGGGAAATTGTGATGCGTTGTATCGACTATCGCTGGAAACTAGTCGAAGTCAGAACCCACCCTCCAATGATGGCAATGGAATATTATTTAGCCATCCCAAAGAGTTGTTGGTTTAAACTCCTTTCATACCTTTCGTGAAATTAATGGTTAAGAAGATTTAAAATTGCATATTTATCAATGAATCTTTTTATTTAAAATACGTTAAAAAAAATAAAAAAAAAAAAATTAAACCTATAATAAAATTTATAATGATATATGTTGTATAACACAGTGCAGCATTTTTAAGGTCATCGTGTGGTTCCTCCTTCATACCCGTTTTTTTTTTAAGTATATATCGAAACTAAAAAAAACCTGCAAAGGACTTGGCCAGATTACATCGAATTTTTTTTTTATGGACACCCTAAGTTTTTGTACCCAAACACGATTTTTTTAAAAAAGGAACATTTTTATGGAATCCATATATCATAAACCGTTCGGAATTTTGTTTTTATGTCTTTGGCAAAGTTGTAGATCCAAACCAAAGCAAAAAAATTCTCATATGGACCGACCCAAAAAAATTGCATCCACTGCATCAAAATTGCAAAAAATTGGGAAAAAATGCTATTTTTTCATGATAATATGGAAATAGCCAAACTGCTTAAAAAATGTTTCTGAGTGGGTGTGATTGTCATGTGTGTTTTATCTTCGTGTTGCGGTTTTTAGGTGGAACTGGGTTTTTACAACACCTCATCTTCCTAAACAGGATTTTAAAATTGGTGTGATGTGCAACACGAAGATAAAACACACTTGACAATCAGACTAGCACGCAGTATAAATAACAGTTCAAGTATCGTTTCATTGTCATTCAACAAGTGTATTCGAAAGTGAAAAGTCTAATTATATCCGTGTTTTGTGCAAAATTTTACAATTCACCTATTGTGCAATATGGAAAATAGCCGGTGTCCAAACATTGATTATTTTTGTTTAGTTTGTGGGTCATATGGTGCCTACAAGTGTGCAAAGGAAAAGGTCTACTCCGGAATTTAAGCTAGCCTATGCATCTTATTTCGATGAGGTTGATCCCAGCGGTGAAGATTACACTCCAAATACAGTGTGTGGCACTTGTTACTTCCGCCTTTTGGATTGGTATCATCGACGAGGTAGAAATTTAAGTTTCATGAAGCCAATGGTGTGGATAAAAGACCCAAATTCACACGACAAATCCCGGTGTTACTCATGTATCAATTACTCCCCTAAGTTAAATAAACATATGTTAAAATGCAAAACATATGTGGCCGCTTATACAGGCATACTCCCGGTATCAATGCCTGATGGTGTCAAACCACCTAAGCCTCCGAGTCCGGATGTTATGTCCACACGGTCATCCACTACGACTTTCACAAATCAATCAGTTTTCCAAGATGCCGATTATGAGCCTGATATTGACGACGATAAACCAAAACCGCTCGTACAAAACGAAATGGACTATGTTGTGGCTAAGATGGGCTTATCACAGCGGAATGCAGAATTTCTAACCTCATGTTTGAAGCGCCGAAAGCTTACAGAGCATACCGTTAGTGCCTCATCATACCGGAGCCGTCAAACAGAGTTCCAAACATTTTACACCGTCGATGCAGCGAACACGTTTACCCACTGCATTGACATCGAAGGATTAGTGAATCAGTTGGGAATGGCGTATGCTGCTGATGACTGGCGATTGTTTATTGATGGCTCAGTATCAAGTTTAAAAGCTGTGCTGCTCCATAAAACTAACAACAAGCCTTCACTTCCATTAGCATATGGCACTAATATGAAGGAATGCTATGAAACTTTAGGTAATATATTGGAGAAAATCAAATATGAGGAGCACAAATGGAAAATTTGTTGCGATTTAAAAGTCGTGAACATAATGCAAGGTACTATTTTCTATTTGTATTTAGTAGTATCCTTTCTCAAGTGCTCTTCTTTCAGGAATAATTTCAAAAGGTGGCTTCCCTAGCTTCTTTTGCTTTATTTGCGATTGGGACTCACGATACCCGGGCAATCAGTATAAGCGCACAAACTGGAGTGCAAGAGATGCCGAAAACGTAAAACAACTTAAACTGAAAAATGAGCCGTTCATAAGGGAGACTAGTGATATATTACTTCCGCCGCTCCACATAAAACTAGGAATCGCTTCAAAGTTCATCAAAACTGCTGTTGGAAGTAGTGATGAAGTTTTTGATTGCTTGAAAACTATATTTCCGAAACTCAGCGATGCAAAAATTAAAGCTGGTAATTATGTAATTTTAATTATTTTTATATCTGATTTCGCGGGTCCCGCTTTATCTATACCTATCTTAATCGTTTGTAATAAATTTGTTTACATTGAACAGGTGTCGTGAACGGCCCAGATATCAGGAAGTTAATGAAAAACGATACATTTACAGCTGTGCTTACAAATGTAAATTTTAATCTCCGAAACGCATGGGACGCTCTCAAAGCTGTAATTCAGAATGTTTTAGGAAAGGAATGAGCAGAGCCAGATAAAGCAAAGAAATTAGTGGCAACAATGCTGCAATATTTTGAAAATATAAATGTATCGATGACGCTGAAATTGCATTTTTTGCATCATCATATTGATGTTTTTTTAAAACAATTGCCCACCGAATCAGATGAGCAAGGGGAGCGATTCCACCAGGTCACAATGCCAATGGAAAAAAGATTCAAAGGCAAGAAGCTGGACGCAATGCTTGCAGAGGTTTGTTGGTGGAGCCACAAGGTGTGCCTGTGTGAGGATGGTGATATGGAAGACCCAGGAGACACTGGATTTAGAGATGTGCCTTTGGATCCTCTTTCTTCTTGTAGTAGTGCAGAGTCAGATCATGACCTTGAACCACCACCAAAAATATTTAAACCTTAACAGGCGTGAGTAGCAATGGTATGTTATTTATTTATTCTGTTAAAATTATATATTTTCTTATTTTAGTTCTGTTCGTCAAACGTTACCTCGCGAACCCGCTTTGACTCCATCTTACCAAAAAGCGTTTTTATTAACAAAAATTCGGTAAATGAGAGCGTGATAAGAAAGTAATTGTGTTTCTCATTTTACCAGAAGTTACTATACTTTTTTCGGGTAAAATCGTAGCAGAATAAAATCATCGGCAGTTAATAATACACATGTTTTGCATTTGTATAAATAAACAAAAAAACTTAAACAAAAAATAAAAAAAAAAAAATATGAAATTGTTAATTGCGTTATAAAATAATTACTTTTTATTAATAAAATAAATATATTCATTTTTTCAAAAACATATCAGCATTACAACAATAAAATGTTTAAATAGTAAATTTGAAAACAAGTAACAACAAAAACGGCATTAACCTATATAGTCTTTCTTTGTCGAAACGACAAACATTGGCTATGCAAAATAAGTGTGAGCAAAAAGATGTGCTTTCTAGGGTTAAGGAATGTTCGTATTAAGATGACATGTACTAGAGAGTTGTTTATATTGTTGTTAGATATAATTTAGCTGAAGAAAGATTTCTTAAATTCGCAGTATTTAAGCCGTTTCAGGACAAAATCATGAAAAAATCATAAAAAAATAGCATTTTTTCCCAATTTTTTGCAATTTTGATGCAGTGGATGCAATTTTTTTGGGTCGGTCCATGTGAGAATTTTTTTGCTTTGGTTTGGATCTACAACTTTGCCAAAGACATAAAAACAAAATTCCGAACGGTTTATGATATATGGATTCCATAAAAATTTTCCTTTTTTAAAAAAATCATGTTTGGGTGCAAAAACTTAGGGTGTCCATAAAAAAAAATTTCGATGTAATCTGGCCAAGTCCGTTGCGGATTTTTTTTAGTTTCGATATACACTTCAAAAAAAACCGGGTACGAAAGAGGAACCAATTTATGTGTTGCACTGTGTAATCAATACAGAATTCTTAATAGAATAGAATTCTTCAATTTGAAACATTTTTTTAAACAACAAATGATTACAGACATTTAAAATAAGTAATCTAGTATTAAAACAAAGTGAAAAATGTCTAAAAAGGTGGTCGACGCAGTATTGCAAATAAAAAAGTTATACTTTGTAATCATTGCAAATATGAGATCAAAGAATAATCTGAAGATTTCATACAGTACAGGATAGTGCGCGAAAAACTTTCATTCACAATGTTCCAACTTGAGTAGAAAAGAATTTGAGAGATTGATAAAAAATTAAAATGGAATGTTCATCTGTCAGTTTTTTAAAGAAGAAAGCATTAAAGAACATCAAAGTTTCCCCTCTTTTGAACATTCTTATGGTAAATCGGCAAAAGAAACCATGTGACCCTTACATTTTAGGTATAAAATGTGTATAGCAGATTTATGTAAAAATTACCAGGAACATTTTTGTGAACTATTTTAACCCTCTAACTCCTCAATGTATGGTTCGTTTTTGTCCCCTTCGAGAAAAATGGATAAAATACCTTTAAAACGAGGATATAATGGGTCAAAATATTCCACAAAAATATTTGTTATAAAATTCTAATATAAGTCTACCAAAGCTCAAAATTAAACTTGAAAATTACCGCAAAACTTAAAATGCGTTTGAGGGTTAATCTCGTACTTATTCAGATTTGGCGCTGAAATGACATGCAAACCTGTATTTTAGGAAGTTAGTTTGTAAATTTTCACTATAAGCCACCATAAGAAACAAATCTATACATCCAGAAAACAGTATCAGTTGTGGCCACTGAATTTATTGTCAATCGAATTCTGCCGGTTACAACTATCTTCATATTAAATTATATTTTTAGTTTTGAAAGCCAATATTCAGTTGTCTAATTTAATATTTATATTCCACATAAATATTATTACGTCCCACAAAATTTTATTAAAAAAAAATTATTTTTAGATTTTTACGGTATCGTACCTAGGCATCCAGATTCATAATTCTCACTCTTACTTACTGCACCACAAATACAAATAATTTTCTTTGATGTATTTGTAATTTAAACATTTAAATATTTTATTTTAATTAAAAAAAAATATATTTGAACTCGGAATTCAGGAGTACTAGGCTACCCACTAGCCCACAAATACTTATAAGTTCAGATGACTAACCTTACATTTAAATAATATTTTAGGAAAATAAGATAAGCAGAAAATTCTTTTACAGATACCAATCGTTAGTGGCTTCTATAATCAATACAATCCACATATCGCTTGGTTCAACTGAAAACCTAATTTAATAATACATTTGATCAGGATAACCGTATTTGTAGTTATCACTTTTGAATATCGACAATTTCTTAATAAATTTCATAGATTGTACTAATTTTCTAGTACATCCAATAAATAAATGGTTTCTTCTACTGTACGAAATTTCTAAACGAATTTTATTAGTAAAGATGATTGAAAATACCAATAATTGGATGATAGTATCTTTTTTGGTTCCTTTTTCCTCTTTTAAACCCCAATGCCATATTTTTGCTATAATAATGGATTATAGGTTCTTCAAAATAAAATAAAATCCTTACAATTAAATGTTAATAGTTCTGATCGAATTGCAACCAATCTTTTCTCTGGATGTAGATATAAAATCTATTTCCCAGCAAAACCACACATTACCAAATAATGTGTAAAGTAATGTGTAGCCATAGGGGCTCATGGATCACTTTACACCTTATTTCACTGATGAATTTTACAGGCGATGAGCCACAAAGTAATGTATATACCCATTACTTTAGAGGTGATAATGTAAGGGGTTACTTATATGGTTACGAAAATGGAAAAAGTAATGTGTCTAAAATAGATTTTTGAAAAAGAGGAATTTTTACTAAAAAAAATTACTACAAATATTTTAAACGTTATTAAAAATAAAGTGGTCATGATGGGAATCGAACCAGGGAAATCTAGTTGCCAGCCAAGAACTCTACCCACTGAGCTATCGCCGCATATAGTATTTAATTGCTTTAAACTTAAATGAATAGTTGCGCTTTGTTTTTTTGCTGGTGTTGTCAAAACAAGCATACATTACCCTTTTGCTTACGAAAAATGCACAAAGTAATGTATCTAAAAATAGATTTTCAAAAATTATTTCAATTATTACTATACATTTATAAATCATATATTACGTAATCAATAATCAGTAACTTATTACTTTATGCTTGCAAATAATGATAAAGGTAACGAGCTATCATTACAAGGTAACGCATGAATGGTATTTGTTTACAAAAAATAAAGAAAAGTCAGGTAAGTAAGGATAGTCGTTTTCTTTACCAGTAGTTATAGATATAGAGATAAAATTCGAAAAAATTTGCCAAAAATGCCAATTGAAATTAAAAATTTATAAAATTCAAAAATTCGCAATTGATACTTAAAAAGAACAATTTAAATTAAAAAATAACAAGCGCAGTTAAAAAAAATATTGAAATTCAACAAATATTTCCTTAGTTTCATTTAGTTTTTTTGAATTTCAATTGATGTTTTATAAATTACATTTGGAGCCATTCCAAAAGTTTTTGTAACAATCTAATGGTTTTTGAAACGGTTATCTTTAGATTTAACAAAAATTTAAAAGTGGCTATTCCACGTTCCCATGACATCTGTGCTGTTTTTTTTTAATTGTTGTAGTTCGCGGCTCAAAGTTGGTCATTTTTTTTTTAATTCGAACACGTGTTTTTTAAAATATCCACAAATAAATAGCGTTTTGCATTTTTGCAATATTTCTCTAAAGAGACCGCTTATTTTCGAAACAATTACCTAAAAGCTTTCTATGAGATACGATTGCTTAAAAAGTTAGATAAGATTAAACATGAGGTATTTATTAAACTTCAATACACCGTGAATTTTTAACCAAAAAAGCACAGATATTACAGGAACGCCCAAATTTTCAGTGGTATCCATATAACGACACTGGTATTTGGCTTTTGATATTTTGTAATTTCAATTAATTTTTCTGCATTTCAAAAGGTATTTTTTCAATTTGCAACAATATGTTTTGAATTTCAAATGATTTCACTTGCTATTTCTCTTCTTTACAATTGCTATTTCTTAAAAGAAAATTATGTTTTTTAAATAAATGTTTTTATTAAAATTACGTATTACTTACTAAATTATTATTAATTAGTCAGTAAATCTTAATAAAATAAAGGCTTATGAACAAATCAATTTAGTAATTAAATTGTTGAATTCGATGCGGAGAAATGCTGAGGAGGAGTTTGTCATTATTTATATGGGGACGGACTACTAGCCAGAGTTAACAAAACAGGTAGGAACACAAAAATACCGTTTACAAACAGATGATCCAATGGAATATTACAGATCAGTTTTATTATTCCATACTTAGATCAAATAATCTCAAGTTTGACAAAAAGATTTTCCGGTCATACATATGTGATAAAGAATTTATACAATATTGTACCAAAAATCAAAATAATGTAAGACCGGATAGAAGCTTTACAACACAAAAAAAAGTAAAACATACTTACAGACAAAATTGTTGACAGTTTTCTGTCGAAAATTTTCATATAAGTTTTAAAATTCAATATTAAATGTATATGTACATAGATCTCAGTCAATTTGATAAATAAATGTTAAATAAAAATTTGAGATGAATTTAAAAGCTGTAGATTTTATTTTAAGTGCTTCATACAGACCAAAAAATTTAGATTTTGAAATTAGCAGCTTTTTTTTAAAAAAATGTTATAGATAAGATATATTGCAATTTAAAATGATTGACATCCAACTAAGGCATCCGAGTAAAAAAGTTTATATGTACAATAATACACACACGCAGTATATATATATACCATATCATATAAAATTATCCATAACACTATATACCATATATATTATAACCAAATATACATATTTATACATGTTATTACATATATGTGATATAATAATAGATGGTGCCTTATCAAAACTATTTTTTTAATGGTAGGAGATATAATTATATATGATTATGTATATGGTCCCAGATCAGAAAATTTTTGATATGGTATAAATATACACTCTAATAAATTTCTGTTGAAATTTACCCAACTTATAGTAGGAAACTGTACTCCTACTATAAATTGGGTAAATGTACTCTGTGTTCGTAAACGAAAAAAAGTACACACATTATGTGTAAAATGGTAAAAATACAATGGGTAATTTTACATTGAAAATGCGAAAAAATTAAACGAAGTATTAAAAATAATTTGCAAATTTACTAAAATTGTGCATAAAAAAACTATTTGAAGGGTAAATATATGCATGAAATGCCTAAAAATGTGTTTCTATATGCGTAAAAGTATAAAAAATGCATATGTTTACCAATGCAATGGTTTTAATTAAACTGCATAAAAGCAATTTTTTTATAAGAATAAATTTATTTATTTTTTACATGCGTATGTTTTAGTAATAATGAATGATAAATATAGTACATAATATATTTCGAATCGGCATGTGCAGTGATGGTCATCTTCACACTGAATTGTAGTATGCGACTTTATTATATTCTCTTCTCCGTTTTTAAAAAAGCAAGCTTTCCAGATATAAAGACTTTTATTTTAAATAGCATTTCACTTTTTTTGTATGGACGTTAAAGTGTTTTTGGAATTTCACAAAATCGTTTTATATAAATTGTAACAAATATTATATTTATACACATTTTTATAATTTTGAAAAATTATTATTCGTTTTTGGCTTTTTATATTTTTGTAAAATTTTCCAATTTTAAAAGGTCAAAATATTTATTACCATTCTAAGTTAGTATATTTACAAAAGTTGTGCGTAAAATTTTAATTTAATAAAGGAAAACTAATATTAGGCACAAAGTGTTTAATTTTAAACGCATTATGTCTAAAAATACTTTTTGTGTGTATTATTGTAAATGAAAGTGTGTACAAAACATTTTTACGCATTTTGTGTTTATATTTACCGAATTTTTTTAATATTACATAAAACTTTACCTATTTTATTGTAGCAAATTTACAAACATTTTTTAGAGTGTATATAACACAGTGCAGCATTTTTAAGGTCATCGTGTGGTTCCTCCTTCATACCCGTTTTTTTTTTGAAGTATATATCGAAACTAAAAAAACCTGCAAAGGACTTGGCCAGATTACATCGAATTTTTTTTTTTATGGACACCCTAAGTTTTTGTACCCAAACACGATTTTTTTAAAAAAGGAAAATTTTTATGGAATCCATATATCATAAACCGTTCGGAATTTTGTTTTTATGTCTTTGGCAAAGTTGTAGATCCAAACCAAAGCAAAAAAATTCTCATATGGACCGACCCAAAAAAATTGCATCCACTGCATCAAAATTGCAAAAAATTGGGAAAAAATGCTATTTTTTCATGATAATATGGAAATAGCCAAACTGCTTAAAAAATGTTTCTGAGTGGGTGTGATTGTCATGTGTGTTTTATCTTCGTGTTGCGGTTTTTAGGTGGAACTGGGTTTTTACAACACCTCATCTTCCTAAACAGGATTTTAAAATTGGTGTGATGTGCAACACGAAGATAAAACACACTTGACAATCAGACTAGCACGCAGTATAAATAACAGTTCAAGTATCGTTTCATTGTCATTCAACAAGTGTATTCGAAAGTGAAAAGTCTAATTATATCCGTGTTTTGTGCAAAATTTTACAATTCAGCTATTGTGCAATATGGAAAATAGCCGGTGTCCAAACATTGATTATTTTTGTTTAGTTTGTGGTCATATGGTGCCTACAAGTGTGCAAAGGAAAAGGTCTACTCCGGAATTTAAGCTAGCCTATGCATCTTATTTCGATGAGGTTGATCCCAGCGGTGAAGATTACACTCAAAATACATTCAATACAATTCACACGACAAATCCCGGTGTTACTCATGTATCAATTACTCCCCTAAATTAAATAAACATATGTTAAAATGCAAAACATATGTGGCCGCTTATACAGGCATACTCCCGGTGTCAATGCCTGATGGTGTCAAACCACCTAAGCCTCCGAGTCCGGATGTTATGTCCACACGGTCATCCACTACGACTTTCACAAATCAATCAGATTTCCAAGATGCCGATTATGAGCCTGATATTGACGACGATAAACCAAAACCGCTCGTACAAAACGAAATGGACTATGTTGTGGCTAAGATGGGCTTATCACAGCGGAATGCAGAATTTCTAACCTCATTTTTGAAGCGCTGAAAGCTTACAGAGCATACCGTTAGTGCCTCATCATACCGGAGCCGTCAAACAGAGTTCCAAACATTTTACACCGTCGATGCAGCGAACACGTTTACCCACTGCATTGACATCGAAGGATTAGTGAATCAGTTGGGAATGGCGTATGCTGCTGATGACTGGCGATTGTTTATTGATGGCTCAGTATCAAGTTTAAAAGCTGTGCTGCTCCATAAAACTAACAACAAGCCTTCAATTCCATTAGCATATGGCAATAATATGAAGGAATGCTGTGAAACTTTAGGTAATATATTGGAGAAAATCAAATATGAGGAGCACAAATGGAAAATTTGTTGCGATTTAAAAGTCGTGAACATAATGCAAGGTACTATTTTCTATTTGTATTTAGTAGTATCCTTTCTCAAGTGCTCTTCTTTCAGGAATAATTTCAAAAGGTGGCTTCCCTAGCTTCTTTTGCTTTATTTGCGATTGGGACTCACGATACCCGGGCAATCAGTATAAGCGCACAAACTGGAGTGCAAGAGATGCCGAAAACGTAAAACAACTTAAACTGAAAAATGAGCCGTTCATAAGGGAGACTAGTGATATATTACTTCCGCCGCTCCACATAAAACTAGGAATCGCTTCAAAGTTCATCAAAACTGCTGTTGGAAGTAGTGATGAAGTTTTTGATTGCTTGAAAACTATATTTCCGAAACTCAGCGATGCAAAAATTAAAGCTGGTAATTATGTAATTTTAATTATTTTTATATCTGATTTCGCGGGTCCCGCTTTATCTATACCTATCTTAATCGTTTGTAATAAATTTGTTTACATTGAACAGGTGTCGTGAACGGCACAGATATCAGGAAGTTAATGAAAAACGATACATTTACAGCTGTGCTTACAAATGTAAATTTTAATCTCCGAAACGCATGGGACGCTCTCAAAGCTGTAATTCAGAATGTTTTAGGAAAGGATCGAGCAGAGCCAGATAAAGCAAAGAAATTAGTGGCAACAATGCTGCAATATTTTGAAAATATAAATGTATCGATGACGCTGAAATTGCATTTTTTGCATCATCATATTGATGTTTTTTTAAAACAATTGCCCACCGAATCAGATGAGCAAGGGGAGCGATTCCACCAGGTCACAATGCCAATGGAAAAAAGATTCAAAGGCAAGAAGCTGGACGCAATGCTTGCAGAGGTTTGTTGGTGGAGCCACAAGGTGTGCCTGTGTGAGGATGGTGATATGGAAGACCCAGGAGACACTGGATTTAGAGATGTGCCTTTGCATCCTCTTTCTTCTTGTAGTAGTGCAGAGTCAGATCATGACCTTGAACCACCACCAAAAATATTTAAACCTTAACAGGCGTGAGTAGCAATGGTATGTTATTTATTTATTCTGTTAAAATTATATATTTTCTTATTTTAGTTCTGTTCGTCAAACGTTACCTCGCGAACCCGCTTTGACTCCATCTTACCAAAAAGCGTTTTTATTAACAAAAATTCGGTAAATGAGAGCGTGATAAGAAAGTAATTGTGTTTCTCATTTTACCAGAAGTTACTATACTTTTTTCGGGTAAAATCGTAGCAGAATAAAATCATCGGCAGTTAATAATACACATGTTTTGCATTTGTATAAATAAACAAAAAAACTTAAACAAAAAATAAAAAAAAAATTATGAAATTGTTAATTGCGTTATAAAATAATTACTTTTTATTAATAAAATAAATATATTCATTTTTTCAAAAACATATCAGCATTGCAACAATAAAATGTTTAAATAGTAAATTTGAAAACAAGTAACAACAAAAACGGCATTAACCTATATAGTCTTTCTTTGTCGAAACGACAAACATTGGCTATGCAAAATAAGTGTGAGCAAAAAGATGTGCTTTCTAGGGTTAAGGAATGTTCGTATTAAGATGACATGTAGTAGAGAGTTGTTTATATTGTTGTTAGATATAATTTAGCTGAAGAAAGATTTCTTAAATTCCCAGTATTTAAGCCATTTCAGGACAAAATCATAAAAAAATAGCATTTTTTCCCAATTTTTTGCAATTTTGATGCAGTGGATGCAATTTTTTTGGATCGGTCCATGTGAGAATTTTTTTGGTTTGGATCTACAACTTTGCCAAAGACATAAAAACAAAATTCCGAACGGTTTATGATATATGGATTCCATAAAAATTTTCCTTTTTTTAAAAAATCATGTTTGGGTGCAAAAACTTAGGGTGTCCATAAAAAAAAATTTCGATGTAATCTGGCCAAGTCCGTTGCGGATTTTTTTTAGTTTCGATATACACTTCAAAAAAAACCGGGTACGAAAGAGGAACCAATTTATGTGTTGCACTGTGTAATTGAACGCTAATGGAAAATTTTCATATCCGTTTGAATAAAATCTAATGTCAAAGTACCAATGTGAATAATAAATAAACTTCAACAAAAATTTGTAGAGAAAAGTAAAAAGAAACTTATTTGCAATATAATAATTTAAATTATTTTATAATATTTTAAATTCAGAAGATTTCCAATTTGAAATATTATTTATAAGATATATTAACAATTTTCCATTAGGGTAGAATAAATACATAAAAATTAATTTAACAATTTTTTTTATGGAGGTACCTTAACAACAAAAAAATTGAAGTTTGAGCATGAAATTTCAAGAAAACAAATTTTAAGTTTATATCTGGAACGTTTGGAATCGAACGATTATTATTAAGTTAAAATTTTATAAAAAAAATAGAAAACGATTTATTAAATTGATTCATATTAACAAGGATTATTATAAAACGAAACAAGTGGTTTTCATTAATTTTAATGTAAAGTAGATTGTATTAACAATTGAAGTTTAAATTACATGAAATTGAAATGAACGTTATTTTTTGTATTTTTATTTATTTATAGTGTAAAAATATATAGAAAAGAGTGAAAATATTTAATAAAACAACTTACAACTTACCATTGTTCTCCAGCGATGACATAAGGCCTTGTGTCTGATCGACGTTGTAATTTTATATTCTACAATATTTTCACTTTATTATTTTAAGTGTTGTTTTCTATTGAGGTATGAAACTATAAATGGGCAGTATGTGGTAAAATTACGATAACTAAATGACTTAGCTTAAAATTCTGATAAATGTTGCAAAAAAAAATTTAAATTTATATCGATATTTATCCAACGATATAATAAAATAAAGTAAAACAAATATTTAATGTCATTAACGCCTCCTTTGTCTGATCAAGGGTTAATAATAGGAACGATGATATTATATTTGTAGAACGTCCTTGGTTATAACTACATGCGTAGGTTATTATCTATGAGCATTCACCAAAAGTTGATTAACGATGATTTCCAGGGATCTAAACAATTTTGAAAAGGACAATTTCCAATAGTTAGGATGGAATTTCTCTCTTAATTCTTGATAACAATATTTATCGACCGTTATATTTGTGAATTGCGTAAGAATATTCCAATGCTTATTATATGAATTGGCGTAAAGTACGGAACATTACTTCCGAAAGGTTCCCTTAGTTCTACCGGAATCGCCGTGTATAATATTCCTTTTAACGTGCACAGGAGCTTAAAATAAGCTTTCAATTTTATATTTCGATGACCACTATTTTCCACAATTAAAATTATTAAAATTTTATCAAATTCTGCGACTAATTTATTTTTCTTTTAAATTTTCAACCTTTTTTTTTAATTTTGTTTCAGTATCTTTTCTCAATTTCAATTTTTTGTTCAATTCTCGCAAAAAATCCAAAGCTTACTTTTTTTTAATTTTTTTAAATTTCCAAAAAAAAAGATAAAAAATAAACTTTAATAATAAAACGGTACGTTTTCCAGGGATCGTAAAAACATCGTCCTCACAGGTTGGCCAACGTAAAGTACTTTTTTGAATATATGGACAAAACAGGGCCCGAAATTTGGTGATGCTGAACACATTACGGGAAAAATATCTACAAAATTTATGGTTAGGAAAACAAGAATTCTCCGTGAACCTTTTGAAATAAGTTTTGATTTCCAAAATTTAACATACATGGATGGATTGGCACAACAAAAGAATACAATTACTTGAAAAACTAAGAATATCGTATAAACGCTATGACTACCAACAGATTTTACAAAAATTTAGACATCTAAAAAGGGAAATACTATATGATCAATAGATACAATCAACAACAAATAATGTGGATTTTCAAAATAAGGTGTGACTTGATCGAACTGATGGTACACGATTCTCATCAGGCAGAACTAATATATGCTCGTTATGTCACCTTAATGAGGTAGAAAACTTACAACATTTTATAGGTCGGTGCCCAGTATTGAAAGAATATAGACTACGATATTTTGGGTATATGAGACTAACAAATGATCAAATTATAGAAATTCTAAATGGTGGATACTTAGGATGGATTGATGTTATCAATTATGTTATCAATGCTTTAAAGTATAGAAAATTGTTAATCGATGAGTTTAATTATTAGATATTTAAAAAACGAAAAAAATAAAATAACTATGTTTTATATTAATTTAATACCGACAGACGAAAAGGGCCATTGTCGTACAGAAATCTTTTTTCTTTCACAAAAATTCAATATGTAAAATTATTTATAACTTGAACTTTGAACTTTGAAACAAGTGATTTTTGCTTTTGTTTTACAAATGTACAGAAATCTTGATTTTTTTTTTGTGAGAATAAAAAATTCTCTAAACTGAACAAACACCTTATCTCTTTTGCCAATGGGATGTATATTTCCCATATTGAAGCAGCGTCCTCTAGAAAATTAAATGAATAAATTAAAATATCTCTATGTTTCTGAAAACTTGAAAGATCAAATTAAAGCATTCGCGATCGTAATTTTTCGATCGAAATTATTTTTGTATTTCTTAAAATAAAACATTTAAACGAAATTTTCTGCTTTAAGAATGTTGAAGTTCGGTCCTAGATTGGAAATAAACGTAAAAGTTGGTGTTTTCATTATTAGTATTATTTTAGTTATATATTAAAAAAAACAGTTTTCGAACCTAGTCATTCGATCACGAATGCCGTAATTTGACCCCTAACCTAGCAATTTAGATCATATATCCTATAGAATATATGTACCAAAATTTCAAAAAATAATCTAAGTTTTATTAGTTTGGGGTGATCCGAAGTCGGATTTATCCAAGCAATTAGTATCATCTGAAAGCTACAACTATCTTCTATCGAGACTATCTATATACATTAGAAATAATGTTTGTAACCCATTATTTCTAATGTATACAAATATGGCAAAAATTAAACGGGAGACATGTTATGGAGTTCAACTCTGGGCAACGGCGTTCAATTCCAATGTTCAGAGAATTCAAAGAAAGCAGAATAACATTTTACGATTAATAACAGGCGCTCCCTGGTATGTAAGAAATATACACTCAGATTTGAATGTTCCTCTAGTTAAAGATGAGGCCGTGAAGTCTTCGCAGAGCTATTTAGGTAAACTGGAGACTCATCCAAATGAACTAGCGCGTAATATACTTGGAAATCGCGGCCACCAGCGTCTGAGATGGATGGCCACAGTCGACTTGGCATACTAGTACAAAGGACCTATGCTTTGAGAAAAATTGAGATAATACATGAATAAATGATAGTTCGTCTGGCACTGGCTGGACTAAGTAACTTAGTTTTTAGCTTTTAAGATTTGTAATACTTATTGTTAATTCACTATTTTTGAGTGAAGATTCAATAAATAAATGAATTCAAAAAAATTAATAAACATTGGTCGTCAAAGCAAGGACCCTTCAAACCAGCATGAGCAAACTACAAAATTTGTATAATAATTAATAATGTTCTTTGTTGTATGTTAGGAAAAAAAAAATTCAAACATGTATACATTTACAACACAATTACTGTACTTGTGGTACAAGCCTTGCTAGAGGCTAAATGTTTCTAAAAATCGGCAAAGAATTTCATGGTGTCGGCTAAGAATCTTTTGTAGTCGCACCATTTGGCATCATGCCATCATGGATGGTTAAAAATTTTGTAGTTTGTTCATCCTGGTTTGAAGAGTCCTTGGTCAAAGTATGTAAATCAATAGTTTCGGTATTGGTATCAGTCTTTGAAATGGATAACGGTATTAAAAAGGTATAGCTTACCAACTTTGGTTTTGAAAGCTTTAAATTTGTATCATATTTACCAAAATATTTTGTACTTAACTTACCCATATTATGAGTTCTTAGCATTTCAAATTCACGCTGCCATTTATCTTCACAAATTTTTCGCTCATTCTGGGAATTCTCAAGGGCATTTTTTAAAACTTTAATTTGATCCTCCAAGTCCGATCGTATTTTTTCCACCTCTAAACGCCATTCTTCTGCTTCGGCTTGTGCCGTGGCTAATTGCGAATGTAAATTGTTAGCCAAACTTTGAGTACTTTTATATTTCTCTTGTAATTCATTATATTGGATTTCAAAGTCGTCTATAACAAAAACCGAAAAAAAAGAATCAAGTTATTTCGATATTACTGAGCTTATTTACCCACCATATTTTCTTTTTAATAGATCTTCATTTTCGCTGAAGAGATGACGTAAATTTGTCTTTTCGTTCTCCAAAGATCTAAGTTTTTTGCGTACAAATTCATCATCTTTATGAGCTGCATTTAACTCGCCCTGTAATCCTGCAAAATAAATATTAGTTAATATATATTAACAGTAACATATATTAATACAAAAACACGAAATTTCCTTATAACCCGAGCAAAAAATTGATTTTGCGCAATATTTAATCATCGAATTTTTGCAAATCTTAGCCAAATATAATAAATAAATAAAACAATTTATAAGTTAACAATACTGTTTTTAGTAATTTCACTTTGAACAAAATTTATTAGTGATCATATTTTAAGTTTTTAACCACATTTCATATTATTTTTTTATTATTTCATAGTACTATTTCGTATTGTTTTACTTATGTCGAAATTCTCTGCTCCAACTGCTAGTTTTTGATAAAAAGTTTTGATCTAAGCTTTCATATGAGATACGATTTGTTAAAATTATTGTTTAAAAAGTTAGTTTAAATATGAGGTATTTGTCTAACTTTAACTTTTAGCATCGATACATCGTGATTTTAAGAGACCAAAACAGCAAAGATTTCACAGGAACGTGGAATATCCATGTCCAAATTTTCAGTGATATCCATAGAATAACTCTTTTGTTTTTATACCCTCCACCATATATGGTGAGGGTATAAAAACGGTTCAAAAGATATGAGTGAAAATGTGATGGTACCTCCAAATTTTCCATACAAATTTGTACAATTTTTCTGTATCTATTTTTTTATTTTCTGTTAAGTAGTAAAAATGTTATTAAGTCTTCTTCTTGTTCGATTACATTTATTGTCTTACATACTATGAGAATAAATAACATTCTTAGAGCTATATGTGTGTTACTGTAATAACTAAGTTAACGTAAAAAGCAACATTGTTAAAGTCGCTAACAGAGCAGACCTCTGTAAATAACATAACTAAAACTAAATAAATGTTATTTAAAACTAAATAACAAAAATTCTGTTACATAAATTTACCAAACATATTCATATAACAGTTCATGCAAAATTTAGTATATACGTATATCATCTTCAGCCCTTATGATTGCTGGAGGCTGGGCTCATATAGAATGAGGTAAGGTCCAGAGGAGCTGGATTGACGTAAATACGTCCATTGATGGTGTTTTTCTCGTTTTTGTATATTTGGCTGACAAGCAAATTATAGTGTAGCTCAAGTTTTTCAACAAATCTGACTTGCAACGACATGGCGTACCTACAGAAGAGTAGAACATCGGCATTTTCATAGACGTAACTATTTAAAAATCGTTTTATGAAATTTTCATAATTTTTTCCTAAGAAAATGGATTTTCCATTTAAAATATCTCCAATTCTTTGGCTACTATAGGAGATATAGTAAACCTGATTGGGTTTTTCTGTTAAGCTTTGTTGGTTTTTCATTTCATAAAATGTATTTTTTGTTTTTGTAACCAAAGACATTTATATCTAAAGAAAGACCAAAATACATAATTGCTTTAGTGCCGCTACTTTTGAATAGGTAGCGCTGAATTAACTAAAACAATACCCTGCCCCATGGCTAGGTCCAAAGAAATTTATATATAAAAGAAGAGCAAAATGCATAATTGCTTTAGTGCCGCAACTTTTCAATAGGTGACTCCCCATGGCGATATAGCTTTGGATTAGGCTTTCAATTAATTTATTTACCAAAAATATTAAATTAACTACAAACGTCAAATTCTAATGCATTAAGATGTTACTAGTAGACTTATTACACAATTTTAAAGTCAAATTTTCAAATGTTTAACGTAATAAAATAGTATTTTTTTATTCCATTTGTATTTTTGAGAATTGAGGGATTGGCAAATGTATATTTATGTTAATGTTTTCTTTCATAAAAAAATACACATGAATAAAGTGCAATATTGTGCTCATAAACTTCTAAATGACTATTGATTTAAAAAATTAATGTATAATATCCACATAAAACATATATTTATCATAGTTTTTGGCAAATATTCATTTATGTTACGAAGAAAATAGAAAATCAATAATACTCTACTGCATATTGTAGCACATGGACATTTTGATTCTTTGGAGACTGACCTCAAACTTTACATTAATCTACTATATACACTGAAGACATTTTGCTGGATACAGCTCATATTATAGGGACTTTTTTGCCTGTATATACAGATGTCTTCAAAGTATGGGAAATGCATATATATATATATATATATATATATATATATATATGTGCATAGCTCATGTTGCGGGGACGGTTTTTCGTTCCACAAGTTACTATGAAGACATTTTGTTACTTTGAGGACCGTCCTTAAACTTTTAATTAATCTACTGTATACACTAAAGACAGTTTACTGGATACAGCGCATATTATAGGGACTTTTTTGGCTGTATATACAGATGTCTTCAAAGTATACTTTTACTGGATACAGCGCATATTATAGGGACTTTTTTGGCTGTATATACAGATGTCTTCAAAGTATGTGCAATGAATATATATAAATATACAGCGCATATTATAGGGACTTTTTTGGATGTATATACAGATGTCTTCAAAGTATGTGCAATGAATATATATATATATATATATATATATATATATATATATATATGTGCACAGCACATGTTCCGGGGACGGGTTTTCGTTCCACAAGTTACTATGAAGACATTTTGTTACTTTGGGGACTGTCCTTAAACTTTTCGTTATTCTAGTGTTTACTCTGAAGACATTTTACTGGACACAGCGCATTTTATAGGGACTTTTTTGGCTGTATATACAGATGTCTTCAAAGTATGGGCAATGCATATATATATATATATATATATATATATATATATATATATATATTCATTGCCCATACTTTGAAGACATCTGTATATACAGCCAAAAAAGTCCCTAGTATATGCGCTGTATCCAGTAAAATGTCTTCAGTGTAAACAGTAGAATAATGAAAAGTTTAAGGACAGCCCCCAAAGTAACAAAATGTCTTCATAGTAACTTGTGGAACGAAATCCCGTCCCCACAACATGCGCTGTGCACATATATATATATATATATATATATATATATATGCACAGCGCATGTTTCGGGGACGGTTTTTCGTTGCACAAGTTACTATGAAGACATTTTGTTACTTTGAAGACTGTCCTCAAACTTTTCTTTATTCTACTGCTTACACTGAAGACATTTTACTAAATACAGCGCATATTATAGGGACTTTTTGGGCTGTATATACAGATGTCTTCAGAGTATGGGCAATGAATATATATATATATATATATATATATATATATATATTCATTGCCCATACTTTGAAGACATCTGTATATACAGCCAAAAAAGTACCTATAATATGCGCTGTATCCAGTAAAATGTCTTCAGTGTAAACAGTAGAATAACGAAAAGTTTAAGGACAGTCCCCAAAGTAACAAAATGTCTTCATATTAACTTGTCGAACGAAAATCCGTCCCCGCAACATGTGCTGTGCACATATATATATATATATATATGTGCATTTCACATACTTTGAAGACATCTGTATATACAGCCAAAAAAGACCCCGTAATATGAGCTGTATCGAGTAAAATGTCTTCAGTGTAAACAGTAGAATAATGAAAAGTTTGTGGACAGTCCCCAAAGTAACAAAATGTCTTCATAGTAACTTGTGGAACGAAAACCTGTCCCCGCAATTTGTGCTGTGCACATATATATATATATATATATGCACAGTGTATGTTGCGGGGACGGTTTTTCGATTCACAGGTTACTATGAAGACATTTTGATTCTTTGGAGACTGACCTCAAACTTTACATTAATCTACTATATACACTGAAGACATTTTACTGGATACAGCGCATATTATAGGGACATTTTTGGCTGTATATACAGATGTCTTCAAAGTATGCACAATGAATATATATATATATATATATATATATATATATATATATATATATATATATATATATATTCATTGTGAATACTTTGAAGACATCTGTATATACAGCCAAAAAAGTCCTTATAATATGCGATGTGTCCAGTAAAATGTCTTCAGAGTACACACTAGAATAATGAAAAGTTTAAGGACAGTCCCCAAAGTAACAAAATGTCTTCATAGTAACTTGTGGAACGAAAAACCGTGCTCGCAACATGCGCTGTGCACATATATATATATATATATATATATATATATATGCATTTCACATACTTTGAAGACATCTGTATATACAGCCAAAAAAGACCTCGTAATATGAGCTGTATCGAGTAAAATGTCTTCAGTGTAAACAGTAGAATAATGAAAAGTTTGTGGACAGTCCCCAAAGTAACAAAATGTCTTCACAGTAACTTGTGGAACGAAAAACCGTCCCCGCAGCATGTGCTGTGCACATGTATATATATATATATATATATATATATATGTGCACAGCACATGTTGCGGGGACGGGTTTTCGTTCCACAAGTTACTATGAAGACATTTTGTTACTTGGGGACTGTCCTTAAACTTTTCGTTATTCTAGTGTTTACTCTGAAGACATTTTACTGGACACAGCGCATTTTATAGAGACATTTTTGGCTGTATATACAGATGTCTACAAAGTATGAGTAATGCATATATATATATATATATATATATATATATATATATGTGCACAGCACATGTTGCGGGGACAGGTTTTCGTTCCACAAGTTACTATGAAGACATTTTGTTACTTTGGGGACTGTCCTTAAACTTTTCGTTATTCTAGTGTTTACTCTGAAGACATTTTAATGGACACAGCGCATTTTATAGGGACTTTTTTGGCTGTATATACAGATGTCTTCAAAGTATGTGAAATGCATATATATATATATATATATATGCACGGCGCATGTTGCGGGGACGGTTTTTCGTTCCACAAGTTACTATGAAGACATTTAGTTACTTTGGGGACTGTCCTTAAACTTTTCGTTATCCTACTGTTTACACTGAAGACATTTTACTGGATACAGCGCATATTATAGGGACTTTTTTGGCTGTATATACAGATGTCTTCAAAGTATGCGAAATGAATATATATATATATATATATATATATACATATATATATATATATATGCATTTCACATACTTTGAAGACATCTGTATATACAGCCAAAAAAGACCCCGTAATATGAGCTGTATCCAGTAAAATATCTTCAGTGTAAACAGTAGAATAATGAAAAGTTTGTGGACAGTCCGCAAAGTAACAAAATGTCTTCATAGTATATATATATATATATATATATATATATATATATATATACAGTGTGTGACAATACATTGGAAACTTTTAGCAAAAAATCGTTTTTCCCAACTCAAGTGATCTAAAAATTATAATTCATTACAAAAACCAAATTTTTTCTTCTGTGTATCTTAAAATTATTTGTGTTTTTATTAAAATAAGAAAAAAATTAACAAATATCAATTCAATTTCAGAATAAAATAAAGAAACTTAGAGGTATTAGTTTTTATGTATTTGGCATAACATTGGAAACTTTTACAATATTAAAATTAAAAGCTGCGAACACTTGCTGGTTTCAATATTTTGTTGGGTAACCATTATTTTTCAAAACAGCTTCACAACGTCTCGGCATTGAGTCAATTAAACTGCTGATAGTTTCTATAGGAATTAATTGCCACTCCGAAGTAACTGCAGCTATGAGACCAGCCTTGTTCGTGTAGTTTTTTGTTCTTATTTTTCGATCTACAATTTCCCATAGGTTTTCTATGGGATTGAGATCTGGTGATTGGGCTGGCCATTTCAAAACACTAACTCCATTAGATTGTAACCACTCAGTTACAAGCTTGGAGGTGTGTTTTGGGTCATTGTCATGTTGGAACCTCCAGACTAGTGGCATGTTTTCCTCTGCATATGGAAACATGATATCGTTCAAAATACTTTTGTACCCGATTGCAGTTAAAGTGTCCGTAACGACATGAATTGGTCCCATTCCTTGACCCGAAAAGCACCCCCATACCATAATATTGCCACCTCCAAACTTAACAGTTTTGTTTGTATACTTGGGGTTTAGTCTTTTTCCCTTGGGTCGTCTTACAAAAGTTCTGCCATCATGGCCTCTTAAATTATATTTCGACTCATCTGAAAAAAGAACCGTATTCCACTTCTGTCTATACCAGTTTAAGTGCTCTCTAGCGAAATTAATACGAGCACATCGATTTTTTTCAGATATAAGAGGTTTCTTTGCAGGACGGTAGCAGCCAAGACCAGCCTCATTTGCTCGACGGGAAACATTTCGTTGGCTTACTTTTAATTTAAGGTTATTAACAACCTCTCGAGGAAGCATTTTTGGATACTTTTTAAACTCTCTTGCTATCAAAAGATCCTGTCTTTGAGTGGTTTTGCGCGGCCTGCCGCCTAAATGTTGTGTCTTTACTGTACCAGTTTCACGATATTTCTTTATTATTTTTGAAATAATAGATTTATTCATCGAGTATTTTTCACAAATACTCTTTTGCTTAATTCCAGCATAAAAATCGTTTATTATTTTTAACTTTAGTTCTTCACAAAATTTAGTTTTAGCCATTTTTAATTTTTTCTTTGTAATTCGTTATAATTTGCAAAATAAAAGTAATTAAAAAAAAAACATTTAACACAGAAACTTCCAAAAACATTTAAAATTAAAATAACGGTAAATTTTTGATAAATTTTGTTTACATTCTCTTTATTTTTCTTTCTTTATTCAACTTTCGCACAGCAGTTTCAAAGTTTCCAATGTTTTGCCAACAACAAAAAAATAACATGCCATTTGAGATTATATTTTTTTCTTTTGCAATTTTTTTTATGCTTTAAATTTATTATATTTCTTTAGATTACACTCTAAATATTTATTTAGCAAAAAAAAATTAAGAAAATGTTGTATTAAGAAGAAAATTGTCTAAAAGAGATGTGCGAAGCAATAAAATCTTTTAAAGTTTCCAATGTTTTGTCACACACTGTATATATATATATATATATATATATATATATATATATATATATATATGCATTGCCCATACTTGGAAGACATCTGTATATACAGCCAAAAAATATATATATATATGCATTGCCCATACTTTGAAGACATCTGTATATACAGCCAAAAAAGTCCCTATAAAATGCGCTGTGTCCAGTAAAATGTCTTCAGAGTAAACACTAGAATAACGAAAAGTTTAAGGACAGTCCCCAAAGTAACAAAATGTCTTCATAGTAACTTGTGGAACGAAAACCCGTCCCCGCAACATGTTTACTCTGAAGACATTTTACTGGACACAGCGCATTTTATAGGGACTTTTTTGGCTGTATATACAGATGTCTTCAAAGTATGGGCAATGCATATATATATATATATATATACTATGAAGACATTTTGTTACTTTGCGGACTGTCCACAAACTTTTCATTATTCTACTGTTTACACTGAAGATATTTTACTGGATACAGCTCATATTACGGGGTCTTTTTTGGCTGTATATACAGATGTCTTCAAAGTATGTGAAATGCATATATATATATATATATATATATATATATATATATATATATATATATATATATATATATATGTGCACAGCGCATGTTGCGGGGACGGGTTTTCGTTCCACAAGTTACTATGAAGACATTTTGGTACTTTGGGGACCGTCCTCAAACTTTTAATTATTCTACTGTTTACACTGAAGACATTTTACTGGATACGGCGCATATTATAGGGACTTTTTTGGCTGTATATACAGATGTCTTCAAAGTATGCGAAATGAATATATATATATATATATATATATATATATATATGCATTTCACATACTTTGAAGACATCTGTATATACAGCCAAAAAAGACCCTGTAATATGAGCTGTATGCAGTAAAATGTCTTCAGTGTAAACAGTAGAATAATGAAAAGTTTGTGGACAGTCGCCAAAGTAACAAAATGTCTTCATAGTAACTTCTGGAACGAAAACCCGTCCCCGCAACATGCGCTATGCACATATATATGTATATATATATATATATATATATATATATGTGCACAGCTCATGTTGCGGGGACAGTTTTTCGTTCCTCAAGTTACTACGAAGACATTTTGTTACTTTCAGGACCGTCCTCAAACTTCTCATTTATCTACTGTATAAACTGAAGACATTTTACTGGATACAGAGCATATTATAGGGACGTTTTTGGCTGTATATATAGATGCCTTCAAAGAATGCGAAATTAATATATATAAATATATATATATATATGCATTGCCCATACTTTGAAGACATCTGTATATACAGCCAAAAAAGTCCCTATAAAATGCGCTGTGTCCAGTAAAATGTCTTCAGAGTAAACACTAGAATAACGAAAAGTTTAAGGACAGTCCCCAAAGTAATAAAATGTCTTCATAGTAACTTGTGGAACGAAAACCCGTCCCCGCAATATGTGCTGTGCACATATATATATATATATATATATATATATATATATATATATATATATATATATATATGTGCACAGCGCATGTTGCGGGGACTGGTTTTCGTTCCACAAGTTACTATGAAGACATTTTGGTACTTTGGGGACCGTCCTCAAACTTTTAATTATTCTACTGTTTACATTGAAGACATTTTACTGGATACGGCGCATATTATAGGGACTTTTTTGGCCAAATAAGTCCCTATAATATGCGCTGTATCTAGTAAAATGTCTTCAGTGTAAACAGTAGAACAAAGAAAAGTTTAAGGACAGTCTTCAAAGTATCAAAATGTCTTCATAGTAACTTGTGCAAAGAAAAACCGTCCCCGCAACATGCGCCGTGCACATATATATATATATATATATATATATATTCATTTAAATTTAATTTTTTTATTGTATTTTATTTCAAGATTTTATTTATTGGTTTTAATATTTTTTAATATAATATCTCAAATATTCATTAAGTTTGTAAATTGAACGTTTAAAACGTTTGGCATTAAATAAGTTTTTTTAATATTACATTTTAAATATGTAAAAAGAAAATCTATTTTTCAGTTCTAAAATAATATTTTAGAAATAATATGCAATTTAAATGTTTTGTTTTAAGACGATTTCTTTGTTTGCTTTTGATCAAGCTAGAAGTGGAAAATACTCTTTCACTAATACTAGATGTTGGACGAATAGTCAAAAGACAATTATATAAATTTTCCAACTTTTCAGTTATTTTGTTGCATTTATCAAGATATATGAAATCATCATAAATGATGAATGATTTTGTACAGTCTCTTTTTTAGGATTTTGAATACTGTTTATTGTGTTATTTAGATCAGCAATTAAACTATTTGAATTTGGAATATCCAAAGTTAAGTTTTCATCGGAATCTATCAGGCTTACATCTAAATCTTCATAACTAAACAAACGATTATAAGTGTTCGGAAAAAAATAGACCAGTTGATCATGTAATTAAAAAACCGGTTAACCGAACAAAAAATACCGGTTTTCGGTTTTCTTCGAATTTACAAAATATTCGAAACCGATCGGTTTTTACAAATAAGGAAACCGGTTGACCGGTTTTCGGTTTTTGAATACTCTACATTTCATTTTTCAGGTAGTAGCTGATTTTAATCCAATACCACTGGATAATATGCCTGCAATTATGGATCATGAACATGATCTCGAACTATCAACAGATGTTAAATCTTTATATCAAATAGCTAAAGCAATTTCGAATGGTATTGTTCCAGTTGATTTAGCTAACATTAAACCAGGACCAATTGCATATTCTCCATCGACCAATTTAAAAACTTTGGCAGTTTATATTATTACAGTTTATGTGCCAATGTACTTCAATGTGAAGTTTTATAACTCTGTTGTGTACGGCAGTGCATTTTTATTAAAATGTATACGTTGGCAACGATACTTACAGCCAAACTTTCGTAATATTGTATTACGCACATCCAGAAAATATCTTATTAACAATGTTATTTGATGATCGAAAAGCAATACGGGATAGAGCTATCAAAAAGATTTTACACTATCGAGAAAAATTGTACGATCCAACTAAACTTAGAGTTTACAAAAAATATATCTTAAATTTCGATGCTACCGATTATGTCAATATGGTTGATATAAATAACGACGATATATTATTTGACCCAGCATTTACTCGACAGATTCCATATGATCACTTGGTAGAATACTTAGATTTCGAACCACCACTGGCTGATCCACAAATTCCAATGCACATACAAGGAACAGAAAGACATGTACAATTATTAACGAGTGTTTCAAAACGAGTTATAGAAAAAAATCTTGAAGGAGTTATGGCAGTGACATTAGAAAGTCGTAAGCAAACTCCTCGAATGGAAAGTAAAAAGGAACTTAAAAAATAATATTACCACGTTAAAACATTAAATTGTAGGTCGAGAATAATATTTAAAAATAAATTAAATAAAAAATGTAAAAATAGTGTTTTTTGTTGAAAACTTGAAAATATTGATTTTTTCAGATCGATTTTCCTACAAAAAGGAGTTCGAAAACAAAAAAATTTAATCTGCAAAAAAAATCTCGAAAAAAATCGAAGAAAATTCAGAATTTATTAGTTAAAACTTCATTTTAGGCTATTTTTCGACAATTCCTAATATCTCTACTAAAAATAAAAAAAAAATATTGGTATCAATACAGATTATGAAAGGTGATAAAAATACCTTTCAAACAATCCCAGATTCTATCCGATTTTATGTCGAATTAAATTAAATTATTCTATTTATATATGGAAAAATATATATTTTGAAATTTTGGGGGGCTCCAAATTCGTCTTAGAGCTATGGTCTCTTGAGCAAAATTTCTCAGAATCACCTATAGATTACGTTTTTGCTATACGCTTCATCAAAAAAATTAACTTGTGGAACGAAAAAACGTAACTGAAATCCCGTGCTTCACCTATATTTAACCATTTTTGCACTAGAGGCTAAATTTTAGCGTTTTATAGCACAAACCTGTGTTTAACACAGATTTTAATTCTTTTTTACATACCCAGATTTAACTCTTTTTTACTCAAAAACCGTGCATTAATTGCAAATTAACCCACTGAAAAGTTCTTTTTCTTATAAGAAAATTTTCAGTTTTATTTTATACTAGCTTAGAAGTTCGATACTTCGTTATCGGTAGTTTTAAATATCGAAATATGTTGAGAAGAAAATATTATTATATTGTTATTACTATTTAAATAAATTTGTTTCATCTGTTGAAGTGGATGTTTAAATTCAAAGTTTTTAATTTTTTGTCTATAGGTCATTCAAGGGGGACGTACACAGTGTTAACTGTTTTATTATCACTCGTTCCCCTTTCCATGCTATTTCGATCACCTTGTCTAATGATTCATTTCCACTCGTTCCCATTCCATATATTTCATCTCGTCTAATGTTTCAATTACACTCGTTCCACATTCCATTATATTTTTTGACCTATCAAGTGTATCGATTTTACTCGTTACTCATTTCATTCCATTTCAATCCCCTTGTCAAGTGTTTTAATTCCACTCGTACCCCGTTTCATACCATTTCGTATCCCTTGTCTAGTGTTTCAATTTTACTCGTACCCTTTCCATTCCATTTCTGTCCCCTTCCAATTTGCAATTTTACTTTGCAAATTTTTCCCCATATACTCCATAGCGGGCAAAGCCCGCTACCTTGTTAGCGTAGAAAATCGTATACGGAGTTTCCAGATAATTACCCCGAGTCCTTAATTTTTACCATGTCCCAGATCCAAATTCTAAGAAGTACCTCATAATAAGATAGTCCGTACTCCAGGTTATACATATATAAAATTTTTCCCTTGAACCCCCATTTTTACCATGTACCTGGTTAAAATTCTAAAATATAGCTTATCAATGAGTTAGCACATACTCCAATTAACACATATTTAAAATTTCGGCTTTCTGCCTAAATCGGCAGCCAGTTAAGGAGGAGACAGTTCACCTTTTTCTCCCTCCCCGCAGGAATTTCCAAAAATCCCACCAGGGTGGGTGACTTCGCCAGGTTGAGGAACCAATGTAGGAAATTTCAACTTTCCAGCTCCAGAAGTTTTTGCAGGACGTCAAGAGGGTAAATTTTTTCCTTTTTTGCTCCGCGTTAGATTTTCCAAAAAATACCGTCCTATCTGTTGTCAACACAGAAGAGGAACCCGCAAAAAAAATTTCAGTTTCCTAGGTCCAGTGGTTTAGGCAGGTCGTTAAGGGGAGACTTTTCGCCCTTAGAAGCCCTAGTTTTACCGCTTTCCTAGCCAAAATTTTAAAATTTACATTATCAATAAGTTAGCATATACTCTAGGTAGCACATATGGCAAATGTCAGCTTTCTAGCTAAATCGGTTTGGGCAGGACTTTTCCTCCTTTTGCCCCTTCCCGTACGGATTTCCAAAAATCCAACTTGGGTGGATATCTACGCTGGAGGGGGAACACTTGTAATAAATTTGAACTTCCCAGCTCTAGCGGTTTTGGCAAGTCGTCAAGGGGGTAATTTTCCCATTTTTCTCCTCCCCGTTAGGTTTTCCAAAATTGCCATCTTATCTGTAATCTTCACTGACCAAATTTCACCTTCCTAGGTCCAGCGGTTTGCCAAAGCTGTTAAAGGGGAGATTTTCCATTTCTTCCTTTTGAACCCATTTGTTACCACGTGCCTGGCTATAATTCTAAAATCTAGCTTATCAGTGAGTTAGTCCATTCAATCGCTGGAAACGTTTTAAAACTGAGGAGTTACACGAAGAATATTGCAATGCAAGACGAGTGGTAAATAGGAAGATTAAAAGTGCAAAATCTATATACTATTCCAATATTTTTAAATCAGCTTCAAAGAAAACTTGGAAAGCCATACGTGAAATTGGTATTGGAAAGTCCAATCTAGTAGATTCAACGGAAACAGATGTAGAAAAACTTCATCAAACATTTACTTAACTTCCTAGTATTCCTTTAAATGAAAATTTCTATAATCAAACTCATATGGTGAATGAAAATGAGTTCAATTTTGAACTTGTAAATCAATCAGATGTACGATCTAGCTGTATCGCTGTTAAATCAAATGCTGTAGGCTTTGAAAATATTCACCCAAAATTTTTAAAAGCAGTCCTTCCTGTAATGCTACCTTATATAACATTCATATTTAACACAATTTTAACAAAGAGTACTGGAAATATGCAAAATAATACCTACGCCGAAAGCAAATAATGAATATCGGCCAATCGCTATATTGCCATACTTGTCAAAAGTTTTTGAGAAGATATTACATCACCAAATATATGGCTATATTAATGATAATGGTCTTCTAACTAGCAGGCAATCAGGCTTTCGTCCAAAACATAGCTGCATAACTGCTCTGATTGATGTGTCTGAAGAATTACGTGAAAATTTGGATAAAGGCAACATTTCGTTTCTAGTACTCTTGGATCACTCTTAAGGCATTTGATACGGTTAACCACAATGTTCTTACAATGAAATTGAGAAAAATGTTTAATTTTTCATCGTCATCAATACTTATCGGATCGTATACAATCAGTATTTGCTAATAATAAGAAATCGCGTCCGTTATCTGTTACAAAAGGAGTACCAGAAGGCTCTATTATTGGCCCTCTTCTATTTACCATCTATGTAAATGATTTAACTACCCAATTATATTACTTTAATATTCATATCTATGATGATGACGTTCAAGTCTACATAAGTTGTGATAAAATGGAATTTGAAGATTGTGTTTATAAAATTAATGAGGATCTCTGGCTAAATCCATCTAAATCAAAATGCTTGATTATTACCAAGAAATCTATGAAAATAATTGTAAAACCAGAAATTATTCTCAACAATCAAAGAATTGAAATCGTAAATACAGCAAAAAATCTTGGTATAATATTTAATAATACTCTTACCTGGTCAGACCATATAAATGCTACTGTTGGAAAAATCTACTCTATGTTGCGAACCTTATGGAAAACACAATATTTCACGCCACTTAAAATTCGCCTACTTTTAGCAAAAACTTATTTAATGCCAACTCTCTTATACGGATGCGAAATTTTTGCTAAAACAGATACTACAAGCTATAGTAAGCTAAATGTTGCCTACAATGCTGTCGTAAAATATGTTTATGGATTGGGGAAATACGACCGTGTGTCATTAGTCGCGAAAAACCTGTACCGTGTTATGTTTGCTGATTTGTTACAGATTCGAACTCTAATTCTACTCCACAAAGTTATATACACGCATGAACCTCCATATCTTTATAACAGGCTTATGTTTTCCCAATCACTTAGAAATTATAATTTAACTCCAATTAGACATCGAACCGCAAAATCTGAATGTCATTTTTATATCCATTCAATAGGTCTTTGGAACTCTCTGCCTCCAAATATACAATTTATAAGCAATGCCATGCATTTTAAAAGATACCTTTTTGACTTTTTTAGTTTTTCATAAATATTTTAAAAATAATTTTAAATTTAATTAAATTTTTGTGTAATTTCTTTCTTTTTTTTCTCTTTTTTACATTTTAATTGTTTAATAACCATATTTCAATTTATATTTTAATTAAATTGTATTTTTTTATATACTGTTTATTATATTCTAAAATATTTAAACATTATTGCTCATTTCCCATTACTCCTCCTATACTCTATTTATAAGATTATAAGTCTTGCTGTATAGGAAATCAAAATAAATAAATAAATAAAAAATAAATAAATAAACATATTTCAAATTTCAGGTTTCTTGTTATATCGTTGTGGGCAGGCCGTTAAGGGGGAGATTTTTCCCCTTTTTGCCCCTCGCCGTAGAAATTTTTAAAAATCCCACCTTGATGAATGTCTACACCTCAAGTGAAACCAATATACCGAATTTCAACCTGCCAGCTCTAGTGGTTTCGGAGGCTGTCGAGGGGGAGAATTTTACCCTTTTCTGTCCCTTCCCGTAGGATTTTTCAAAAAAAAATTCAACTTCCGAGGTCAAACGGTTCGGAATGGCCGTTAAGGGGAAGACTTTTCACCCTTTAAACCCCCATTTTTACAACGTCACTGGCCAAAATTCTAAAATGTATCTTATCAAGGACTTAGCACATACTCCCAAGAAGGCATATTTCAAATTTCAGGTTTCTAGCTAAAGAGGTTTAGCCAGGACGTGAAAAGGGAATTTTTCCTCCTCCCCGAAGGAATTTCCAAAAACCCCGTCTAAGCGGATGTCTACGTCGGAGGGGCAACATACATACCAAATTTCAGCCTCCTACCTCTTGCGGTTTGGGCTGGGCGATGTTGAATGGGTGAGTCAGTCAGGCAGTCATTCAGTCAGTAACGCTTTTTCGTTATATATAGAGATTACCCGTATTTAAAAAAAAATCGCAATTTAAACCTTGGACCAACGCAATCCTTCACTAAATCCATCTGGATTTGAAGTCAATAGATGAAGCGCTCGGAGATGGTCGAGGGCAGTACTAAAACTTAAGATTCGTAAGTTCGAGTATATTTGGTCCAGGATATCTAGGCTGCATGATAAGATTTGTAACTCTCCACTCCTTAAATACCTTCTTCTCGTTAGAAGAAGCCTTGATGGCTACCCGACCTATCAACTAAGACTTCTCTTTCTACCTCTTTTAGCCAAGCCCCACCCAAAATTCTAAACTTTTGCCCGCAGATGGTTCAAGTGATTGTTCTTTTGATTCATGGTTCTCAATTGGTGCTATGAAACCCACCCAATTAACCGCACGGTTCCAAACAATAACGTTTTTGGGTTCAAAGTAAAGCTAAAATTGAATCGACATCAGACTTTTCCATTAATTCTGATAAAGTCGGTGTCAATTTAATTTTGTCCACAAAACCCAATGAGGCCTAAATTCACAGGTCCACTACCCTTACTCAAACCTCACCCACTCCAGATTTTAAATTTTAAAATATTCAGATTTTAAAATCTTATGTTTAAAATAAAAATTTTAACATAATTTGTAGTCAAGATACCCAGTTTATTGGGAACTTGTGAAAACTTAAGTTTTCATAACTATAACGCGTTGCTCCATTTTTAATAATCGGAATATATATGGGACAACTGCCAAATTTCAGGGTTGCCACTTGCACAAAAAAAATTACACTAAATTAAAAAGGTGCACTGTTACTGAAATACCCTATATAATCATATCTCATATCATAAAAAAAATATTTTGATATGAAGCTAGATATTGAATCATATCAAAACTCATATATATTTTTCTACAAAATTTTGAATGTAAAAGTTTTAAAAAAGCCCAAAATGGAATAATAAAAAAACTTTGCGGGTATTGTAGACCAGTATGTGCGGGTAATGTGAAATACGACCACGTTTTGGGTTGTGTCTAGTGCTATCTGTTGAATGTCGACATTCACTTATTGTTACGGTTTCCTTATTTTGTGATATGTCTGCGCATTATTTTACTTCCTGTTCAATAAATTGGCTATCACTTTGTGGAGTAGCACTATTTTCATTTATTTCATTTGTAATTTGTTCCCCAGCTATAAAATCTGCTTTATCAAAAATATATCTATTGAATGGATAAATGCACGTGCACTTAAATCCATTCACACCAATTTGGTCTTGCTGGACTTTGAGGTAAGCTTTTGAAAAAGTTCTGCAATGTCAAAGTGGGTTATTTTTCTTGCGTTGTCACGTATAAATCTTCTTATTTCTTTAATGTAATAAGTTTTAAGCCTACCCATAAATGTTCTATCAAGAGGCTGTATCTTATGGCTTGAATGAGGAGGTAAAGATATTATAGTTACACCATTTTCACGGGCGAGATTCAAACGATCTATATTTCTGGTGTGACTATAATGTTCATCTAAAATTGATAAACTTGGCTCTTTAGGTCAAGCTTTTATTTTTAAAAAGTGACGAAACCAGTTAGTGAATATATCGATTTGAACCCATCCGGATAAATTACAAGCACAGTCGGAGCCAGGTGGGGCGTGCTTCATCAGCTGCGTATTCATGTTTTTTCTTGAAAATATAAAAAATTAAGGAATAAAAGGTCCAGCGATACTCGTACATTTAATGACCGTTATTAATGACCCACGTTGAACAGAAGTCATTGATCCAATTTGAAGTTTTCCTTTAGCGGCAACAATTTTTGGAATTTTTTATGGAACAATAGAAAGTCCAGTTTCATCAACATTCCATATTGCTGTTCCTGGAAAACTTTTCTCATTGTACTCATTTTCCAAAATATTAAAAAACAATTCTACATTTTCTCTGTAAAGCCTTTTGCTTCATCAAAGGAAGTTCTGGTTGGCTCCCTTAAACTTATTTCATGTTTATGCCGTCGCATACAACCAATCTTTGCCAGCACATTCCTAATGAATAGAAAATTTATTTGGAGCGTTGTTAGATTTTGCCAGTTGAAAAGCCAGATATCTAATATCTCTTCTAGTAAGGCCCCAATATCGTGCCTCCATTTCTTTGGCATACTTTACGAAATCATTTTCTATCTCCTTATTCAGGACAGGCTTTCGTCCCAAAGCCTCAGTTATCTAGGTTCCATTTACGAATTTTTTCTTTCTTAGGCATTGTTTTGAGAAAAGCCCGAAATAGATAAAGCTCTTTCAATTGTCAGTCTAGTAATGTGGTCTACAGACGACTTTTAGTTTTTATTAAAAACATTATTAATTAAATTTCAATTGAAAAAGAAGGTCGTGTTTTCGTTTAGCTCTGATTTGGCATCGATTTCATGAAGACAATCGTGTTTAAAACTTTACACACTAAAATAATCAGAATTAAATGACCGGTTCATTGTGACAAGGATCGGTCACGGGACCGATCACTTAAACATGGGCTTGTCCTAGGAAAGGGTCAATTTCCCTCTGTGACATGTCACAGGACTGGTCTAAAAGGACAAGTCGTGACTATTAAACAGGTCACGTGATAGGTACTTTAGGAACCGGTGCTCTTTTTACCTATCTCGTGATATGTTTTTTCGGAACCGGTTCAGTTTTCACCTATCCCGGAAAAGGTCCCGATTCCCAACTGACCCCTTTTATCCCGCAGGGAGCCTACACCCGAAAATAAAAAAAATCACAATCAAAATAGAAATTATAACAATAATATAATTTATTGCTGATTTTTGCATACACAAAATATTTACTCAAAACAAATTACAGGAAGACAAAATAAATAGAATAAACAAAAAAATAAAAAAACAGCAACAATATACCGGTTTTCTCATTTAAATATTGAGTTTTTGCAAGTCAACATAAAAGATTGTTAACTAACAACAAATTAAAATAATAAATTAATTGAGCAAGTGAAATGCACCTTAAAATCCCTTCCACTCAACACGACTAAATAAATAGTAACAAAATACAATCAACTCTTTAATACATTGCTGTTCATTTCGTGGGACAATTGTCCCCTGCTTAACTCACATGTATTCTTACGCTCTTGCTTTTAGTCGTCACTGAAACAGCGACGAGTGAACATGTGTAGCGGATGTATGCTGATTTTTTTTCAATGCACTGAAAAAAATTAATAGTAATGTACGAAAAATATTTTGTGATACTACAAGATCTATAAAAATCTTTAATTGACTTAATAAAAAAACCCATTTTTTTAAAATAAAAGTTGAAATGTTTTGAAAAATTCGAGTCCGATCGTTCATTCATTTATTCCGATCAAATGTATTTGTTTTTCTTTCCGAAAATTGTATTTTTTAACAGAATAACATAAGAAATCCAACATATTAAAGATATTTTATTAATATGTATATATAATGAAATCTTTAATATTGATTAAAAAAATCTTCAACTTTTTGTTTTCATACAATGAAAAAAGACACCCTAATGTATATATGTATTTCTTTTTTCCTTTCAAAAATTTAATTTTTTTTCTTTAAAACTGTTTTACACAAAACACTAACAGTTTCACATTTTCAATAAAAAATAAATTCATACAGATGCTAACACTGCTATTAACCCATTGAACATTTCTTACAGTGCAATTCTCATTTTCTCACAAACACAACTACATTTTTATTTTTGAACAGCACTGCTTTAATATAACAATGGATAGGAATTTAAGATCAAATAGTAATAAAAGAGAAAATACAACTCCTCTTAGAAATGGAGCTAAAACTATGTATGTGTTTATCTGCTTCCCCATTTCGTATGGAGAATTGACAAACAATTTGAACTCTTAACTGCAAAAATTAAAGAGAGTGAAGAAAGAATTCTAATACATTTAAATTAAAAAATAAATGACGTTGAAACCAGACTCTTAAATGAGCTAGACAAACGTATATGTCCTATTATGAGGGGGATTCACACTATTAACGAGCGGGTCTCTTTCTTAGAAATATAGTGCACAGAAATAAAATAAAAAAAAAACTTTAAAATCACAAATAAATCGTCAGGAACCTATCAGTGTCATGTGATTTGCGTGTCAATGGTATTCTGTTTATGAAGGATGAACAACTATATAAGTTTTTTGATAGTATTTGTTATGCCTTAAATATTTCTACGCCTGCTTACAAATCTATTTTTCGCATCAGTGTCATGTGATTTGCGTGTCAATGGTATTCTGTTTATGAAGGATGAAAAACTATATAAGTTTTTTGATAGTCTTTGTTATGCCTTAAATATTTCTACGCCTGCTTACAAATCTATTTTTCGCTGTCAGAACAGAAATAATAAAGAAGTAAATTCTCCGGATGCAGTTATCTTGTGAAACTTTGTTCGCCGTACGACAAGAATTTTATAATGAAGTCATTATGTAATTTCAGAAAAACAAATCGCAGTCAACTGTGTCTTCAACATACTGGCTTTAATTAGCATAATAATTCGAAAGTTTATTTAAATGAAAATTTGACATTTAATAATTTTTAAATTTTAAACGCAGCAATTAACCTACGTTAAAATAATCGTTTAACCAGTGCTTTACTTTGCGTGGGTTAGTTTATATAAAAGTTAATCCGGCTGATGGACCGATACGTATTGAAGATTTGAACGACCTTAACAATTTGTTTCCTGGATCTAATGAAAATGTTCAGGATGAAACGCCGAACTGAAATGGCCTTCATGCGAGATTTTTAAATCTATTATTATTTTAAATTTATTATAATTTTTATTTTAAACTAATATTGCATTTTAAATGTCTATTATTTTTGCCATTTTTTGATTGTAATAGCGTTGCTTTATTTGTTTTAATTATTTTTTATGACATCCGTAAATAGCTTCGGGTTGCGTTCTACAGTCAGTACAAGAAATATGATTCAAATTTTTACGCAGCAAGGTGATGGCCTCAATATATGTCATAATAATGCCCAAAGTTTACTTCAAAAAATGGATGAATTTCGTTATTTGCTTGAGGAATCTAAATTGGATGTAGTGTGTGTATCTGAAACATGGTTTGACAGAGAACTACCTGACAGTTTTGATACTGCCAATCATTACACAATAATTAGGAATGATAGAAAGGGTAATGCTTGTGGGGTAGCAATTTATATCTGGAAGGGAATACATCATAAGGAAGTAATAAGATCGAAGGATAATGAGCAAATTGAATATTTATTCATTGAAATTTTTGGTGGCGTAAGGAAGCTATTGTTGGGTTTCACTTACCATCCATGTTCGGATGTACCTTATGACACGTTAATGCAAGACCTGGAGCTACTGGCAACGCAATACAATGATGTTATTATTGCGATTGATTTCAACTGCAATATCTTGTTAAACTCGATTTCTAACTTGCCTAGTCAATTAACATCTATTTGTTTACATATTGTTAATACCGTGCAACCTACACACTTCACAAATACTAGTAGTACACTTCTTGACATATTAATAGTAGGTAATTTGTCAAATTTGTTACTTTTTAACAAAATTAGTGCACCATATTCACCAAATCAAATTAATGCATATTCACCAAATCAAATTAGTGCACCATATTCACCACGATCTAATTTATATGTCATATAATTTTGAATTAGTGGAGACTGCAACCCCAATTAGATTTCGTGATTTTAGTAATATTGACCACTATTTGTTGGAAGAATATTTTAGCAGTATCAACTGGAATACTTGCTGAAGAACAACTCCAATTTTTCAATAGCCATTTAGTCTTTTCGATGCTTTTGCTGCTGTGTGTACTAACCGTGGTGATAAAACCACTATTAAAAACCAAATTAATATTCGTGATGAACTTTATAGACGTTGGAAAAAATTTAAAACTTCTGAGTTACATGAAGAATACTATAGAGATCATCAAGATATTAATAAAAGCATTAGAGATGCGAAAATAAATTATTATGCAAACCACTTTAGATCAGCTGTTGACTCAAAGAGGAAATGGCAAACAATAAGGGAAATTGGGATTGGGAGCAAACTGCCTCCTGTTTGTAATATTGATGTTTATGAATTAAATGAATCATTTATTAATATGCCTACAAGAATGCCCATTAATATCAATAGAGCTAATAATCAAGTGTGTATAGATGAATCGGCAGTGCCGTTTTCTGCACAACAATATTCATATATAGGCTGATGATGTTCAAATTTATTTAAGTTGTAAAACAAAACTCGATAGACGAGTGTATTGAAAGGCTGAATATCGACCTAAATAGAATATTTATTTGGGAGTCGTTGAATGGATTGTACTTGAATACTAAGATATCAAAGTGCCTGCTTATAACCCAAAGGAACCATAACATCGCTGTAGATATTCCGGTCTTACTTGGAAACCAAAATATTGCGTTTGTGGATTCAGCTAAGAATCTTGGTATTATTTTTAATAAATCGCTTCGGTGGAATACTCATATAAACTATGTTTCTGGAAAAGTATTCTCAATGCTTAGAGCGCTATACCCTTCACAACATCTAACACCCCAAACATTCGTGTGCTTCTAGCAAAAACGTTTTTAATGCCCAAATTGTTATATGGCTATGAAATTTTTGCTTTTTGCGATTCATATAGTAAGAGCAGATTGGTAGTAACGTATAATGCGTGTGTCTATGGTATAAAAAGATGTGATGGAACTTCTCAGTATTCTAAATTTTTTATTTTTTTTTAAATTAATAAATTTTGATTAAAACAACTATTCCATACCAATGGCTGACAATAAATACATTTTCAAATACGAATTATACGGAGTTGATTTTGCGAGTTTGCTTAAGATTAAGACATTAATACTATACTCACCAAAAAAAGCCTGTAATGGCAACTGAAAATTTTGCTGTTATTACGGGATATTCTGCTAATTTGAGCCCAGAGGTATTTTTTACTGATCTTAGTAACACATGTCTGCTGACGTGTAGTACAATGAAATTAGTAGAAAAATTAGTAGCCGCTACTAAATTTTAGTAGACTTTTTGTAAAGTGGAATTTAAAATCTGTTTGCTAAAATCAGCAAAAAAAAATTACTAAATACTATTAATATTAGAACAAAGTTTTAGATTTATTTTTTTTATCGAGCATCAAAAATTTGATTATATTTTTTAAAAGATGTTTTATACAAAATTAAAAAAAAAATCAAAGGCTTAAAAATCTTAAAAATTGTTAAAACATAAACGAATTTATCATTTTGTTTTAATTTGGTTATTTCTGTTTTGAAAAATATTTTAGTCAATTTTTTTTTTACTTTTAAGGTTAAATTTAATTGTTTTTAGGGCTGATTCTAAAAACCCCTTTTTAGTGCTATTTTAAGTGAATGTCCTCTTTTTAGAGATGAGTCGGTATCTTCACTTCCGATCCCTTTTTTAATCCTATGTAACATTTTAGGGCAATTTACGTTTGTATGTATAAGTTTAAATTATTAGAAATAACATTTTCTTCAATATCGACTTTTTTAAAATTAGTATTTTTTTTGCTAATTTTAGCAAATCGGTTTTCAAAAATTTGTAAAATGATTTCTGAAATTAGCAACAAAAATTTGTAGATATTCTGTAAAAATTTTGTAATTTGTAAAATGTAAATAGCAAAAAGATTTGCTAAATAATAATTTTTTTACTAAAAATCAGTACAAAAATAGTAAAGTGGGATTGAAAACCGTTTACAAATTTTTCTACTAACTTTTTTTTCTGAGTGTACTACATAAAATTATTTATACCCAAGAACCAAATTACTTATTTGATCGCATTCAATTTGCACGGTCGGGTAGAGGAAAACATATCATACAATTTAGATATCGAACTTTAATCTCTGAGTGGCAATTCTTTACAAATATTATAAGACTATGGAACTCACTAACCAACGCTTTGCAAACTACAGGCAACGTTATACAATTTAAAAAGAAATTGTTCGCAAGCTTTTAATATTTTTTTTTTTTTTTCATTATTATATGTTATTTTTGAATTTTGTATTGCATATATGTAGTTATATAATATTCTATTTTTTATAAGTATTTATTTCTTTATTATAATAGATTAAGTATTATTTTGTTTCTTTCGAATTTAAAATATTGAGTTTTTGTTGTATGTGATATCCACTATAATAAATAATTTTTAAAACCTACTGAAAATATAAACTCACAAATTTAAATTACGGCTGAATGTATATTTTTGTTGTAGAAAATAACGGACCAGTAAAATTTCTCATATATGTGAAATACGCACTGTTCGACTCTTGCGCCAAAGAGAATATAATTTTCTATAGAGTATGTTTCTCTCTCACGAACTTTTTAGTACTCTCTTAGAACACGAACATAGTTTGGCGGCAACAAAGGTGAGTTTTGATCGGCAACTTTTAGTAGTGTTTAGCGGTGCCGCCATATAACCAATTTTAACTATTTTTTTGCCGTTTTTTGGGATGCTAGAGATTTTTCAGATTCTTTCATAAAAAAAATGTTTTTTTTTATTTTATTCATGTATTTTTTCAGATTTTTCATATAAAAATATAATATTTGTTCAATAAGTAAAAAAAACAAACAACCAAAATTTGCAATTGTGTTAAAAAATAGTTACGAATTCAAACATAACATTGTGACATCAAAAGTATTAAAGTGTGTACACACACATTGACCAACTATGTCTATTCATATCCATTATTTCCCAGTTCTATGGTAAAAATATATAAAAAAGAGAATAAATATGCTATTAATTGTTGCAACATATAACTAAAAACCTATAAAAAATGCAATAATTTTAAAAAACAATGTTTTATGAAAAAACTGGTAAACAGTTAAGAATCCCAAAAACTGGGATAAAAAATTACACTATTTATGTGGCAGCACTGCATACACTAAATTTAATGTTTTTCAACACTTTAGCAACTTTGAAAATGTTGCCCTCTCATTTAAAAATGTTGCCGCTGAACTCTGTACCATGTTGAACTTCTGGTAGAGCGGGAAAAATACTCTACAGAAAATTATATACTTTTTGCTTGCGCTAAAAAAATGTTGACCACACGCATCAACAATCAGCACTTAACTAAAATGTCAACATTGCAATTATGTATACAAAATCAAATTTGATGTTTGTTTTTATCAATTGGCAAAACATACATCTAGGCGGTTTTGTCATATTTCACGCATTTTCTAAAATAAGCGGGTGGTCCACATTAGACGCATAGTCCACATTACCGGAAGTTACTCTATACCATATCAAAAATTGTTTGCTATATTGGACGATATAGTGAAATTTATTATAATTATATCTCACACCATACTATTTTTAGTAAGGGACCACATTAGTATATCTGAAATATGTGACAACATGTATAAATATATATCCGTCTGTATAAGCAATACGGTCCTGTGTAACCCAGCAAAAAAAAAATGATAGTCATTATGTGACTATAATTTCTTTCATTGCTTCCTAAACTTCAGTTGACATTCTTTTATGGTTTTTTGGGATTATTCTAAGGCACTTCCAAAAGAATTCATGTGTTCATATTTCAAATGCAGTGATCTGGATATAAACCCGATGCATATCTTAAAAAATCACTCTCCATTACTTCTAAAGCATATGTTATGGTATATCGTATATTTTTTGAATCTAAAGTATTTATTCAAATTGAAAAAATAGTTCTGAGGAAAATTTTTAATTTTTTTATTAAATAATTTTTTATATTTTAGTTTAAAATTTCATGAGGGTTAGAATTTATACAGTTTTGCAATTTTTAAAAATGTTTTGAAATATCAAGAAAAACAGATTTTTTTAACCTTAACTTGAAACTAGCTGGCCTATCATTTGCATTTTTTCAGCCTTAAATATACAAACATTTTTTAAATTATCCAAAAATATTTTAAAATTTGTCTAAAAATTCATTAAAATTTTTGAAAAATGTTTCAAAAATACTTTTATTTGTATTATTTATTTCTTTTAGTAAAGAGAATTTGTATATCAATGCATAAATTTCACTTTTTTAATCTTATTTTTCTGCATTCTTATGAATTTAATTTTCATCAAAGCTCAAATACTGCAAAGTATATGAACATTTTCTACTCATGCATCAGAATATCTGATCATTGCATCGTCATTGCTTCCTTATATTAAAGTTTGAGTAATGATAGTAGCTACATTTGAATACTTCCATCCTATGACACGCTAATGTTAAATTCATCGATGAAACCATTAGAAAAGAAGTGATGCCTTTGCCATAGTATTGATGCTTTTATTGCTTCTTTTGCAGCTTCATTTTTGCTGGGAAGTCATATATACCCAGCAAAAAAATATGGTAGTCATTCTGTGACTATAACTTCTTTCATTACTTCCTAAACTTCAGTTGACATTCTTTTATGATTTTTTGGTGTTATTCTAAGGCACTTCCAAAAGCATTCATGTGTTCATATTTCAAATGCAGTGATCTGGATATAAACCCGATGCATATCTTAAAAAATCTTCATTACTTCTAAACCATAAGTTATAGTATATCGTATTTTTTTTTTTTTTTTTTTGAATCTTAAGCATTTATTCAAATTGAGAAAATAGTTCTGATGCACTTTTTTAATTTTTTATTAAATCATTTTTTATATTTTAGTTTAAAATTTCATAACGGTTATAATTTATGCAGTTTTGCAATTTTTGTAAAAGTTTTGAAAAATCAAGAAAAATTTTTTTGACCTTTAATTTGAAACTAGCTGGCCTGTCATTTGCATTTTTCAGCCTCAAATATTTATGACGACGCAATCTGTGCATTTTTGCATTATGTATTTTATTTAACACTACATCATTTCCAGTTTAATTTCAGAATTTACCAAAATAATTTTAAAATTGTGTAAAAATTATTTCAAATTGCCAAAAAAATGTTTCAAAATTGTGCAAAAATTATTTAAAAATGTTTAAAAATATTTTAAAATTGTCTAAAAATAATTAAAAATTGTACAACCAGTTTTTAAATTATACAAAAATATTTTAAAATTTGTGTAAAAATTCATTAAAATTTTTAAAAAATGTTTCAAAAAGGATTTTTCCATAATGCAGAATTATTTATTTGTTTTAATAAAGAGTATTTGTATATCAATGCATACATTTCGCTTCTTTAAACTTATTTTTCTGCATTCTTATGAATTAAATTTTCATCAAAGCTTAAATATTACAAAGTATATGAACATTTTCCACTCATGCATCAGAATACCTTATCATTGTATTATCATTGCTTCCTAAGAGTAAAGTATGAGTAATGCTAGTAGCTACATTTGAATACTTCCATCCTATGACACACTAATGTTAAATTCATCGATGAAACCATTAGAAAAGAAGTGATGCCTTTGCCATAGTAGTGATGCTTTTATTGCTTCTTTGGCAGCTTAATTTTTGCTGGGTAAGTAAAAATGGTACTACATTTTTACATATATATAAATATACAGTTCTAAATATAATTTTATATTATATACAATCATATTTACCTTATCTTATCATATAAATCATTTCTAATTTTATAAAGTTAAATATATACCCAGCAAAAATGAAGCTGCCAAAGAAGCAATAAAAGCATCACTACTATGGCAAAGGCATCACTTCTTTTCTAATGGTTTCATCAATGAATTTAACATCAGCGTGTCATAGGATGGAAGTATTCAAATGTAGCTACTAGAATTACTCATACTTTACTCAAAGGAAGCATTGATAATACAATGATTAGGTATTCTGATGCATGAGTGGAAAATGTTCATATACTCTGTAGTATTTAAGCTTTGATAAAAATTTAATTCATAAGAATGCAGAAAAATAAGTTAAAAGAAGCAAAATTTATGCATTGATATACAAATGCTCTTTATTAAAACAAATAAATAATTCTGCATTAGGGAAAAAAACAATTTGAAACATTTTTCAAAAATTTAAATGAATTTTTAGACAAATTTTAAAATATTTTTGGATAACTTAAAAACTGGTTGTACAATTTTAAAACATTTTTAGACAATTTTAAAATATTTTTGAACAATTTTAAATAATTTTTGAACAATTTTTGAACAGTTTTTACACAATTTTAAAATTATTTTGGTAAATTCTGAATTAAAACTAGAAATGGTGTAATGTTAAATAATATACATAATACAAAAATGCACAGATTGCGTCGTCATAAAATTTGTTTTTCTTGATTTTTCTAAACTTTTATAAAAATTGCAAAACTAAAATGTAAAAAATGATTTAATAAAAAAATTAAAAAAGTTCATCAGAACTATTTTATCAATTTGAATAAATGCTTCAGATTCAAAATAAATATACAGTATATCGTAACTTATGCTTTAGAAGTAATGAAGAATGATTTTTTAAGATATGCTTCGGGTTTATATCCTGATCACTGCATTTGAAATATGAACACATGAATTCTTTTGGAAGTGCCTTAGAATAACACCAAAAACTCATAAAAGAATAACTCAAGTTTAGGAAGCACTGAAAGAAGTTATAGTAACAGAATGACTACCATTTTTTTTTTGCTGTGTAGCTAGACGTGGTTTTATATTGTACAATATAATATAATTAAAAAAAATAATGTAACATCCCAGCAAAAATGAAGCTGCTAAAAAATCAATACTCTGGCAAATGCATCACTTCTTTTCTGATGGTTTCATCGATGAATTTAACATTAGCGTGTCATAGGATGGAAGTATTCAAATGTAGCTACCAGCATTACTCATACTTTACTCTAAAGAAGCAATGATAATACAATGATTATATATTCTGATGCATGAGTGGAAAATGTTCATATACTTTGTAATATTTAAGCTTTGATGAAAATTTAATTCATAAGAATGCAGAAAAATAAGTTTAAAAAAACGAAATTTATGCATTGATATATAAATACTCTTTATTAAAATAAATGAATAATTCTGCTTTAGTAAAAAAGCATTTTTGAAACATTTTTCAAAAATTTTAATGAATTTTTATACAAACTTTAAAATATTTTTGGATACACAATTTTGAAACATTTTTAGACAATTTTTTTAAACAATTTTAAATAATTTTTGCACAATTTTAAAACATTTTTGGGCAATTTGAAATAATTTTTACACAATTTTAAAATTATTTTGGTAAATTCTGAATTAAAAACGGAAATGGTGTAGTGTTAAATAAAATAGATAATGCAAAAATGCACAGATTACGTCATCATAAATATTTAAGGCTGAAAAAATGCAAATGACAGGCCAGCTAGTTTCAATTAAAGGTCAAAAAAATCTGTTTTGCTTGATTTTTCAAAACTTTTATGAAAATTGCATAACTGTATAAATTCTAACCCTCATAAAATTTTAAACTAAAATATAAAAAAATGATTTAAAATGAAATTTGAATAAATCCTTTAGATTAAAAAGAAAAAATATATACACTATACTATAACTTATGCTTTAGAAGTAATGAAGACTGATATTTTAATATATGCATCGGGCTTATATCCAGATCACTGCATTTGAAATATGAACACATGGATTCTTCTGGAAGTGCCTTAGAATAACACCAAAAAATCATAAAAGAATGTCAACTAAAGTTTAGGAAGCAATGAAAGAAGATATAGTCACAGAATTACAAGCATTTTTTTTGCTGGGATATTATAATAGATGGTAATACATACTGACATGTGTATTTATATATGATAATAATTGCTAGATAAGGCCACATTATCGTATATAAACTTTTTTACTTACTTTCAACGTTCCAGGTTTTTGCGGATAATTCTTGTTCCAATTTTTCAATTTTTGTTTGCATATCATTGATTTTAGTTTGCAAATTGTTCACATTTGATTGCGCATCTTCAAGTTTTACATTAAATTGTGTTGTTTGTTTCAATAATTCAGTTCTGAAAAATATAAAAGCATTCACATATTTAGTTTTTGAAAAATCTTTTGCTTTAGATGTTAATGCGTTAACTAACGTTTTTGCAAATAATAATTTCTGAAAAGTTCAATCAGGAAAAGAAAGTTTGAAGTAAAAGAAACAAAATCGAATTTATAAGGTAGATTATGAAAGATATATCGGGTTTATAACTTAAAAATGCGGGATTTTGGCAAATTTTTGGCCTTTATTTTGAAAGATTGGTACAATAAAAATTTATTAAAAGTATTGGCTATCGTTATCAATGACCTTTCCCATTTTCGGGTAACATACGGATTCCTTGCCAAAACGAATCAAGCCAATTTCGGAGCGTTCTGCATCGATCGAAACAAATAGCAGTCGGACGGAGCAAGGTCAGGCAGTGTAGGCAAAACTTCCCAACTACTATGTTCTAAATAGTGGTTACCCGTCTTGAAACATGTGGCAAGATAGAATATTACGGCTTCATGTCTGGTAGCATATTCAGTGCGCTTTACGGCCGATGCTCGCTTCAAACGAATTAATTGTGTTCTGTAAAGGTCTCATATGTGTCTGTATTGCCTGGCCCGATTTCAACAGTCATAAAAGATTGGACCCTTCTGGTTCCACCAAACACAAAGCATTAAATTGGTGCCTACGACATTTGGCTTTGGCGTTGACTTGGCTGGTTGGCCGGGCTCACATATGATTTCCTGCGCTTCGGATTATCGTAATCGATCCAGTTTTCACCGCCAATAATGGTTCGATGCAAACAAACGACGTCTTTAAAAGTCTATAAATCCTGAAATTGCTGTTTGAATGATTTCCAACGACTTTGCGAATTCTTCTTGTGCTTGGCAGCTACCTTCATCGAGTAATGTTTCCCATCGAGAAATTTTTCTTATTAAACGTGCGAATTAAAACAAAAACGATGAAAATAAGTGCAAAATGTAATTTTTCTCACACGTGCGTTTTTAGAACTTTTTTGAAAAAATTTTCAGTTAATTAAGGTTTATCTCACCATTATTGGAAAAACGTGAGAAAAAGTGGTTCTGTAAACATTTTATCTGAAAAGTTCAAGTTCCAAATATTTACCAATATCTATCAGGAGGGAGGTGTAGTTGGATTCCGGGGGTATATTTCTTTCGCCGAAGATGCATGTTATTTTGGTTCGAAATTCAAAAATGGATTTGGCTGTATCTTCACCATTAACGGTCGGATGGAAACAACATGAACATCAATATAAAGGTAACTGAAATGTGTTTCAGACGACATATTTATTTTTTCGTTGTCCCATTACTGCCTGGCGAAGGAATTTCTATTATTTTTGATATTTTTTAATGGTACATGAAAAATACTTTCAACTCATACTAACAATAACAATGAATAACTAACCCATTTAAATCCATTCGAACCTGGGCATTCAGATTCATAGTTCACACTCTTGCTTACTGCACCACAACTTATTTCATTTTTTTTTGATATATGTATGCACTTGGTATTTAAAAATTTGAATATTTTATTTTAATTAAAAAAATATTTTATAAATATTTGACTTTTCAAGGACTTGAACCCGAATATTCCGAGAATACCTTTCTACTTACTACACCACAAACACATATATTTTTGTGGCTAATTTTAAATTTAAATAATTTGTTAGAAAAACAAGTATAGTATAAAATTGGTTTATCAATACCAATCTTTAGTGGTGCCTTTAATCAATACAATCCTCAATTCGGTTGGTTCTACTGAAATCTTAATTTAATGGTATATTCGATCAGGATAACCGTATTTATTATTATCACAAGGGAAACCGCAAATATGCTTTAAAAAGTGTTTTATGCGCATAAAATATGCACTAAAAACAAAGAAACATAGCCTTAAAATTTCCAAAATATGCTCTAAAAATTAAAAAATTTCATATATTTTTTAAACAAAAAAATATTTTTTATTAAAAAATCAAAACAATTCAATTTAATATACACAAAAAATTTGCCAATTAAAAAAATTAGATAAAAATAACAACTAGTACAAAGAAACAAAAGAATGCAAAACAATAGGAACTTAGCTTTTTAATGCCCATTATTATAACTTGCCAATAGCTAAAGTAAAAATTTTAACGGACAGATAATTAGTTTTTCGTTTGTAACTGGCCGTTGCGAATCTATTTATTCTCAAACCCAGTATTACTACTTACTTATAGCAACACCTTATATAATTCTCATTAAGTTGGGAAAATTATTTACATATAGTGGGTGTGTGTCAAACGGTAGCAAAGTGGCATGGTAGAAAATATTTTTTCTGTGGTAAAAAAGTTTTAAATTTTTATGCCTGAAAAAGAATAGAATTTATTTATTTGTTTCGTTTTTATTTTGATTTTAGAATATTTCAAATTTTAAAACTTAAAAAATTTCTATTCTTATGTCAAAAATTCTCCTAGTCCTATGGGCTATTGAAATTTTATTCACCTCAAAACTGTCAAAAATTTACCAAGAAGCATACTTTGCTACCATTTAACACGAGCTATCGAACACCAAAACGTGGTTTCCTCTAAATCCGTGTTGTATTGTCGGGCATCGCACAGTGGGTTCGATTATACCTAATATAGAGATTAATTTAAGGAAGGGTGCAATTAACGAGATAATATTTTTTTTGTATTGACAATATCCTAATTAGGCAAAAAAACAAAACTTCTAACGTTTTTTAATGAATTTTTATTTTTTTTATTTAATTAAAGTAATTTATTTGAATATTCTCTATTTCATCACTTGAACTATCATAGTCTTTATCATCATTACAATTACTGTCATCTGTATCGTCATCATCATTATTATCATCATTATCATCACTATCATCATCATCACCATCATCATTATTATCACTCTCATTGTTGCCATCATCACGATTTTCTTAAGAAATTTTTGGTAATATTAATAGATCTAATTCTGACTTCGATAAATTTTCTTTTTTTTTTTGTTCATATTGCCTGCTAATGCTCGATATAAATGTTTCTGAACGTAATAGAAATCTATTAAAAATATCTTCATTCGACTTTTCCCGGCTGCATTTTCGAGCAAAGTGCTCTCTGCAGTTTTTAAAGTCTTTATTCATTGCTTCTTGAGCTTCTTCTGATAATTCTCCTATTGGTAAAAGCACGTGTTGTATTATCTCCGGGCCGTGAATTAAAAATTTATTTAATGTGGGAGGCATGCAAAACCAGGGATATATTTCAACAAAGTACTTTGCTGTGTTGTGAGCAAAATTACGAAAGCTTTCCATATTAATCTCTTGACCACATGAAACAACAATTAGTATTGTGTGCATTTTTTTAATTATTGTTAGGTCCACTTTTGTTATTTCAGCATTTTTAATAAAACGTCTAGCGGTGATCGTTAGAGTTACCAAATCCCGGCTTTGGCTGGTCAACAATTAAACCTGTTCTTTCACGAAACTCTTTCTGAATTTGTAGTTTTGTTTCAGCAACAATTTTTTTGCCCTCATCTGATCGTGCTTGCCATTTTTTAATTGGAATTTTATACGAAAGTGAAGAAGGCACTCAAAAAATCGAATCCACCCGTGTAGTATTGATAGCCCAAACTCTATAGTGTCTGTTCTAACTTTCCTAACAATCATGCTGTCAACTGAGTTGAACTTGTAGCGCCACATACATAACACTTTTGCATGGAATTCGTACCCGTTATTGCGTTGCACACTTTTCCATTACTAAAAACAAATCGTGATGAACCTTTAAGGTTCATCGTTTCTTCAATATTTTTTTTTCATCCTCGACCCTAATTTTTTCTAAATTAGATACACTTGTTGTTTCTTTGGTGTATTCTATCTTTAAAGGCCTACAAAATCTTGTTGATGAAGGACGAGGATTTTTCCAAACTACTTCATTTCCACTAACAAGTTTAAGTGGTACGATGAATGTTATAAACACTGAAGAGTCGCTTGCATTATAACTATAAAAAGCCTGTTTATACGAACTATGTCCGGAGCTTCCATCAAAACCCCACTTAGAAAACAAGGTTAAGTTCGATAATTTTTTTTCTGTTAAAGTATCATAACATTTTGGCAGCATAACTAGTCCTTCAACCGTGTGATTTAAAAGTCCTTGAAGACTAACTTGTGCTGAAGTTTCACAAAATTTAAGTTGATCTCGTTTGGGATAACACCTTTGTTTTGCTTGTTGAACTTTAGTATACGAAGGAAATTTTTCCGGAGCCACCCTTCTTATGATATTATAACTATGTCGAGTTAATTTTGCTTCTAATAAAACGCTAAGTGCTTCTTCTGCACTTAGTTGTTTTGATTTAGCCTGCTTAAAGCTTTTTCTATATTTTGCAGCCCTCGTAGGTGTTGACGTTTTTATTTATTTAACTAGCTTTGCTGCCTAAACATTTCCAGAAGCTCTTAAACTCATTTGTGTAGCATGAGTCAAAACTGGCAATGAAATAATATCTCTTATGCTTCTAGTTTTCTTTGATTTAGTTTGCTCACTGCAATCTTCGAATGAAAGTTCCTTGCGACCTCGTTTATTTGGTGGAGGAACAAATGAGATAGAAGCATTTAGCCATTCAGTATTTAATTCCAAAAACCGATGATGGTACCTTCTACATTTACTTTATCGAGATTTAAACTGTTTAATAAAATTATCAAACGTTTGGTTGAAAAAACTCATATTGCTGGAATTTATACGCTTAATGGTTTTCCTTTTAAGAAAATTGATTGAATCCAATCATTTAAAGCGATATTTCTCATAAAGTTGTATAGTTCTAGGCGCGATATAAAAATACTTTTGGGGCTTATTCCTAAAAATTTTAAATTTGTTCTTATTTAATTTAACTGTTTAAATGGTTTTCCAATAACCTTATACCGATTACTTTATTTAATGCAAAACACAATGCGCACTTTACAAAAACTTTAAATTTTAAAACAGCAAAAAACACCACTGAAAAACAAAACAGGCACAAAAATAACGGCAATAGAGATGGGCGCGTGAAACAGTTTATTCGCAATCATCATTATTTATAAATTACGATAGTCAGTTTAATTTCAAAAAATATTAAACGTCAAACGCATTGGTAAAAAAAAAGTTGATGGCGTGACTACCTCGGCACGGGCAAATTAGTATAAGATGTAAAACCATCACGTGAATTTGGTAAATTATTAGAAAGTCCTATTTTTTCGCTGGAATTGAGTGTTAATTTGTATTCTTTTCTGGTATATTGGTCACCCTCGTGAACATAGGTGATCAAACGCCACTCACTATTAAATATCAAAATATATAGACAATAATATCACCAACAACAAAAATAGCTAACATTGAGAGAAAGACAATAGAAACAACAAAAACACTGTGGGTATGGTAAATAAAGGAATTTTGAAAACAAGACTTTTTACATAAAATTATTAATATCTTAAAACGGGTCAACAAAAAGGCAAACTTTTTTGTTTGTAATTCAAAAAAACAAAGCCGGCACTTTACTACTTTGTTACTTCTGGTCCATCATATATGGAAATTACCCCGATTTTAGAGCTTTTTTTAAAAAATATTAAAAATATTTCCACACATATTTTTATAAACACAAAATCATTTTTTGTACACTTAAATACCTGAAGTTTTAGGTTCCATCATAAAAGTTTAACTTTATTCATTTTAAATTTAAAAAAATAAGCACTGCTTTTTATCAAATTTAAATTTTTTCACTTTTTAAGAAAACAGCAATAATTAGCTAACTTTGACAGCTCACTACGGATGAAGTAAACCACTTAGATGGTTCAAATTTTAAATAGTGATGTAGAATTTTATATAGTTTTATTCGATACCAATCATTATGGTAAAAACTTAATTCTGAAAATTTAATTAAGCGCCACTTCGGACCCATTTCAACCTAATGTGCATCGTTGTAAAGGGTTGGGTTGTCGTGTATTATTTTATAATTACCTCAAAGGAAGCAAACCCTTGGCGAATCTGGACAGCTGAGCTATACCCCAGCTGGAAAATAAACTGCATCACAAATTATTATGAGTATATTTAAAAAGGTATAGTTTAAGCTAAAGGTAAGTTCATCTTACCTTTAACTCTTAAGCAGGGTTGGCAGGCAACACCGCTAAAATACCGTTATCGATTCAATACCCTTTCAACTCACTATCGTTACCCCTAAAATACCGTTACCAAAATAACTGAACAAATCGTTATCCTTAAAATACCGTAACCGAAATAATAGAAAATACCGTTATCGCTAAAATACCGACACCGAAATAACTGAAAAATCGTTATCCCTAAAATACCGTTACCGATATAACTGAAAATGTCGTTAACCTTAAAATACCGATACCGAAATAACTGAAAAAATCGTTATCCCTAAAATACCGTTACCGAAATAACTGAATAAATCGTTATCCTTAAAATAACGTTTCCGAAAGAATTGAAAATACCGTTATCCTTAAAATAACGTTACCGAAATAATAGAAAATAGCGTTACCGAAATAAACGAAATTAACTTTACCCTTAAAATAACGATACTTTTTATTACTTTAAGTCGTATTGTTAACTTTGCGAACGCTTTTTGCAAATTTAACACTGTGGCAACACTCTTTTTAAGTAATGTCTACACAAATTATGATCTTGTTTACCAGGTATCTTCAAATGCAATACAATTTCGCATGATATTTGAAAATTACACAAAAAACAAAAACAAAATTATTTTCGTTGTTCTTTTGTGTGTAATTCTTAAATTTCTTGGAATATTGTATTAAATGTGAACACAAGGGGTTGGTTAAACTAAATAAAAACATTAAGCATGTACTTGAATTTAGTATAAATAATTTATTTTAATCATTTGAAATTAAATGAAGTTTTTAGTTTTTTGAAATTGTTTTATTTAGAAATTCCAAATTTTCTCGCAAAACTATATCTTTATATATATAATTCTCCTGTACGTGTGTTAGTGACTGAACTCCTCCTTAACGGCTGGGCCGATTTCGATGAAATTTGTTGTGTCTGTTTTATTTGATCCCTGAATGGTTTAGATTCACAATTGACCTATATGGGTACAATGGGCGTGGCACCTCCCATACGAAGTAAAAATGTATTTTTGTATATCTGGAGTACTGTTACAGTGGGAGTCTTCAAACTTTGTGTGAGCTTTTTTTATAATAATACTCATAATCTCCCAAAAAAATGAGTGCCATCCAAGCAATGGGCGTGGCACCTCCCATACGAAGAAAACATTCATTATTGCATATCTGGGGTACTATTAAAGTGGGAGTCTTCAAACTTTGTGTGAGCTTCTTTGATAATAATATTCATAATCTTCCAAAAAATATGGGGGATCCAAGCAATGGGCGTGGCACCTCCCATACGAAGTACAAATTTATTATTGCATATCTGGGGTACTATTATTGTGAGAATATTCAAACTTTGTGCGAGCTATCTAGATAATAATGTAATCCTATTCCTAGGCAGAACAACGTTTGCCGGGTCAGCTAGTTTTATATAAAATCTCACCTATCAGTTCAAAAACATACAGAAATGTGAATATTTTTGCTCTTATTAAACATTTTAGAATTTTTTCTGTGAAATACTACTGCTGAAAAAATTACATAACCAGGCTAGAGAATAAGCCTTTTTTAAGAATTTGCTCAGAAATGGCTAACTTTCTAAATTCCTATCACCAAAGAGTATCCCTACTGCGATACTTATAAAAATATTAAGGGGAACCTTTGGACTTTTGCAAATTTTCACATTTACACTTTTGCAAGTTCGCACTTTTGCACATTTGCGTTAGATTTTCCAAAAGTCATGTCTTATCTGTCATCTACACTGAAGAAGGAATCTCCACACCAAATTTTAACTTTCTAGTTTCTGCTTTTTGGGCAGGCCGTTCGGGGGAGACTTTTCCTCTTATTGCCCCTTCCCGTAGGAATTTACAAAAATTCGACCTAGGTGGATGTCTTCACTTCTGATGGAACCAATATACACAATTTCAACCTTTGAGCTCTAACGGTTTTGGCAGGCAGTCGAGGGGGAGAATTTAACACTTTTCCGCCCCTCCCCGTTTGATTTTTCAAAAATCACGTCTTATCTGTTATCTACACTGGAGAAGGAGTCTGCATACCAAATATGAACTTCCTATGTCCAATAGTTTGAGAAGGCCGTCGAGGGGGAGAACTTCACCCTATTCTGTCCCTCCCCGTTGGATTTTTCAAAAATCAGGTCTTGGCTGTTATCTGCACTGAAGAAAGAGCCTGCATACCAAATTTCAAATTCGTAGGTCCAACGGTTGAAACTAGCGTTATCATTAAAATTCCGATACCGCAATAACAAAAGTAACGTTAGCTTAAAATATCGTTACCGAAATAACTAAAATAACGTTATTGCTAAAATAACGTTACCAAAATAATAGAAAATACCATTATCGCTAAAATAACGATACCGAAATAACTGAAAAAATCATTTTCCCTAAAATACCGTTACCGAAATAACTGAAAAAATCGTTATCCTTAAAATAACAATGCCGAAATAATAGAAAATAGGATTACCCTTAAAATAACGTTACCAAAATAATAGAAAATAGCTTTACCCTTACCGTTAACCGCATTTGTTTCGGTTACCATCCATTCTTTTAACGTAAAGTTTATGCATTTGAAGTTGCCATTTTCTGCTCTGTAGAGTAGTTGCCGTGTAGTTTTTTTAACCATGTCCTTGCTGTTTGGTTTACTTCTGTGCCAGAGAACTGCAAAATCAACTTTTTTCTTGATTTAATCATACACAAAAATTCTTGTTCACATTTAATAATTCAACAAAATTCACTGTAGAATAAAATCAGCATCATGTTACTGAACGCGTAATTGGGATCAGTGTGTACCATATGTCGATTATGTTTACTGGAAATGTAATCACTCAACAAAAGTCAGCGTTGAATAAATCAGAAAAAACAACAAACAACGCATATGAGTTTATTCATAATTACAACAAAAATGAAACACACTTTATAAATGTACATTAGGGTGGGACTTAAACCAGCTTTTTTAGAATTTTTATTAGTAATACAATACTAAAAATATTTTTCTTTGTGAAATAAAAATATTTTTTTTGAAAAAAATTTAGGTCGATATATCAGACTTGCCTAATCCGGAAGAATTCAAATATTGTCAAAATTTTTTTTCATCTATTTTGGTTGGAAAATTAGGCAATATTTAACTTTAACCGGATTGGGAGAGCCTGAGATATCGACGTAAATTAAAAAAAAAAATAAATTTCACAAAGAACAATATTTTTGGTATTACTAATAAAAATTCGAAAAAAACGGATTTGAGACCCACCCTAATGTACATATAACACAAAATCATCCTCTTTTTATAGATAAGAAACTATTTTGTTTCAATTGAAGCACCCAGTGCAACAACAAGATAACTCCACTTTTTAAAATGTTGAGAAAATCAAAAAAAACTTTCTCAAAAATAAGAAACCAAAAGAATTGCTAAATATTATTTAATTTTGAAAAGAAATAATCAAAACAAATTTGTTTAATTCAAAAACATATTACAAAGTTTTATTTTAAATAAAAAAAAAAAATAATTTTGCTTTTGGACTTGTCCTGTTTTTTGGGGTCCTTCGTTGCCATCTTCATAGTCAGTGTTTTCAGCTTCTTGAATAGACTGCTGCGAGATTAAATTATCATAAAAATGTATATCCGATGGAGGAACATACTTTTGTGCCAAGCTCATAACATCGTCATATTTTTTCGGGTTGAGGGCTAGATTAGTTGTGTATAAAAGTTCTGGCTCGAAGGGGTTATCCTGGAAGTTTGCTTTCATTGCTTTCATTGCTATATCGAATTTTGTTAATGACCCATGGTGATTACAAGAAGCTGAAATACTTGCGACATTTTCCTCTTTTTTGTAGCAAAATCTTTGATATTTTGAAATGGTCCATTTAATATGATCTTTGTTCGTGACTGTTTTTTTGTAAAACGGAGCCAAACTCGTTTTAAAATCAAATATATATAACTTTAAATTTTTTGGAAGACTTTTCCACTAAATTCTGCCAGTCTTTTGGCAGGTAAAGGCGTTCTACTCGACGTTTCTGTTTCTCTATAACGCCAAAAGAGCGATCGCAGGGCAAAAAACTGTGTTCTGGTTCTGGCAAGTGATGTTCAATAAGGCTTATATTTTTGTGTTTTACAACAGCATATAAATATTGGACAAGAGTGTTGTTTTTATTTTGAGCACCGCAATTATCGGAAAATAAATATAATTTTCTCACAGTTTCACTCATAATGTGTTCAATAAAATGATGCAAAAAGCTGATTACTTCATTTGGACCTTTTTTCCCGATTGTCTCATCATACATGTACATGTAGCTTTTTTTGGTACTGCATTGATAAATACAAAAATTAAACACCCATAACTGCCTTTTATAAAAGACATCACCCGATGGTATTAGCGAAAGTGGCAAATTTTGTTGGAAATCAAAAGTAAGGCACTCAACTGTCGGGTCTTGTAAGCAGCTTTTTTCGCGTAGATCATCATAAAACGCCTTAGCCTTCTTTTCGTGAAGATCTTTCGCAACTTTGAGTGCACGTCTTTCTTCCTCAGAATCAGCTGCAGCTATTTTGTTTCCATGGCTATCACACGTCTGGCAAGTGTCTGATCTAGGTGCTCCAAAAGAAAGCTTAAAATTTTTCGCAAAGTATTCCCTATAAAAATCGTATGTAACTGTTGGCTTTGGGTTACCATTTTCTTCAGCCATCAATGCAAAAGCGCTTGGCTCAAACTTTTCTAAGTAAAGAGTATACATTTTCCTTACATTTAAATCGGAACTTAAGTACTTCGATTCTTTATTTTGGCTGTATTGAGAAGATCTTTTTAGGAAACTTTTAATATGGCTGTCAATATTTTGAACAACATCTTCTGGAATCTTATTTACTCTGTTTGCGTGACGACCTCTCATGTCAGAGGGCGCAGTTACTTTTTCCAGCAAAAATCTTGAGAGTCTTTCGATGTGACTTTTATGGACTCCATGAACTGAACAAAATGCTTTTTTACATACCTCTATTTCATGTTTAATGCTACGTATAAAATATTTATTTTGGAATTTTCTCACTTCATTCCCACTCGCAGATCGACGCCTCTTAACTGCATTTTGCCTTATTAATCCACACAAATATGCATCTTGCTTTTCTTTATTTCCCAGCTTATTAAATTCTTGAACAACTTTGGCATAATGATTCTGACGTCCAGAATCAAAACATTTTTTTTTGCAACTGCAAGGCTGGCCCATTGTTTTTGCTGCAACGCTATTACCCTTACAGTTTGTATACTTTTTGCCTTCTGCTCTCTTCCTTTTAACTACGTTCCTTTTCCACGCGTTCTGATTGCGCACACGCTTTTTTCCTAAAGCCATACAAACAATAACATTAACTGAAAACTTAAACATTTTAATGAATTTGTTACCTTTTTGAACAGGTAAAGTATCAACACTACTCGATGTCTCCTCATCATCAGATCCATTTTTATATTCGGAGCCCGATATGGAAAAATCTGATTCACTTTCAGTCATTGTTTTAAATTTATTATTAACACATGTATACTTGCACCGTATCCTACCACCAAGAACCAACTGACACATTTTTTTTTTAGAACGACGACATACAGTATAAAAGAAAAAACAGAGAGCGTAAAAAAGAGACGCGGCCGCTAAACACACACACAACATACTCAACAACATACTGTAATCGTTTTTCGCACACACACAGCACGAACGTAAATAAAAATAAAAACAGAACAGAACATGTTTTGAAAAATTTGTGTTTTTTGATTGCCGGCAACTAAAAGTTGACATGTGGCTTAAGGCTTATGGCTTGAAAAGCGGTGCAAAAACAAGACAACTCCAGGAGATGTCGTGTTCTTGCTCCGTTTTAAAAACAAAACTTCAAAGTTTCAGAGTTTCCGTATGCTAGAGTCAAGTTAGATGTGTTTTTTGTGCACCGAACGACGCAGATTTTTTTTTTGGTTTTTTCTGGTTCCGGTTGTTGCATTGGGTGCTTCAATTATGAATACGCACACCCAAACGAACAAGAATACAATGAATGGTATGAAAACAACCGTTGAAACCGTACGTTGGCGTTGAATAATATAAAATTGTTTTATATAGATAAATGCATTTCGTGTATAAATTAAAGCATTAGTTACATTGAACAGGGTGGGACTTAAATCCGCTTTTTTAGAATTTTTATTAGTAATAAAAATATTCTTCTTTGTGAAATATAAATATTTTTTTGGAAAAAAAATTTAGGTCGATATCTCAGGCTTGCCTAATCCGGAAAATTTAAATATTGTCTAAATTTTTTTTCATCTATTTTGATTGGAAAATTAGGCAATATTTAACTTTAACCGGATTGGGCGAGCCTGCGATGTCGACCTTAATTAAAAAAAAATATATTCACAAAGAACAATATTTTTGGTATTCCTAATAAAAACTCTAAAAAAACGTATTTTAGACCCACCCTAATATACATATAACGCTATGAAATATGTTTTTTTTTACAAAACTACCCCCTTTTTATAGATAAGAAACTATTTTGTTTTAATTATGATTACACTCATACACGTTGTTTGTTGTTTTTTCTCATTTATTCTACATCAAAATAATTATTGTTGGCTCGAATGAACAGAATAAAACAATGGTTTAACAACGACCGATGATTATAAACCAGTGACAAAACAATTTGCACATCGTTTGATTGATTTAAAATTATCAACAAATATGTGTGTTGGAGTATATTCAGCGTTTGAACGCAAACACAATTTATTCTTGTGTTGATTGTGTATGATCGTTTTGCAATCAGCAAATGCAGTTCTCTGTTCTGTGCTCGGCGTCGTCATTGTTTACACAATTCGAAGAAATTTTATTTTTCGATTTTTTGTTTGCTGTAACTAAATAAATAAATTTACGTCGTTGCCACTAAGTATTTGCAAGAACCATTTTAATTTGTCAAAAGTAACCGTTTTTTTCTCTGCACTCAAAAAAAAAAAATTAATTAGAAATTAGAAAAATTAACTTATTTGGAGGAAATATTGAAACGAAAATGGCGCCAAAGACACTTTTTACCAATATTTAATAAAATTTTCCTTGAAATTAAGAAACAAATTTTACTTAAAATTTTGTCAAAATTTCTAAATTATAGAAAAATTTTACTACTAAATTTAGAACTAAATTTTTATTAGAAAACAGTAAAATTTCCTTCTAATTAGTTCATACATTATCTAAAATTTTTCTGTAAGTTAGTAAATGTTTCCTTGGTTTGAAGAAAAATTTTATTTTATTAAAGTTCATTAGATTAATTTTTTTACTAAAAGCTAGGACTTAACTCCCTTAAAATAAGAAAATATTTTCTAAGATCTAGTTAAATAGCACTTCTTTTAAGTGAAAATTATCCTTAAATTTGATATGGTAAAGGTAATACATTTTACCATATATTTTAATGTACTTTACACTCATTGTGTAAGTATTTTCCCACTTTCGGAGTATTTTCCCACTTAAATTATACTAAACTCTACTAAATGTAAATAAAATTTCATTTTCAAAAAGGTAAACAAATCAAAAATGTACTGCAGGATATCCTGAAACGTAATAAATTGTGACAAAGTCAAATCCTTTTCGTAGTTAATTAACGCTTCTGCTTAAAAGAAATACAAAAAGCAACGCCCTAAGTGACACACGGCATCTATGGCTAAGGAAAACTGGGGGTCCTTTGTCTTCATAAATTAACTGATTTAAGGAAATTGTTGAAAAAATACAAAATATCAAAAAAGGAAAAAATGTCATAAGTTTATTTTATGACTTTTATAGCTTAAACTTTAATTAACATATACAAATTTTAAATTTTTTTATATATTAATTGAAAAAAAAATAGTTTTAGTGCCTACGATATATATAAAGTTTAATAGGCGCAACGTCAATTATAGGAAAGCCATTATGCCGTAATGTAAAAAATGTACTTGCGATATTTTGTATAATAGTCAGTAAACACAATATATTTTAAGCTATTTAAAGTTAAATATTTAAGACTGTTCAGATTAGCACGTGAGCCATTTTTGACTAACACTCACGCGCGATCACGAACCAAAAATTACAATCATGCGCAATAATTTTTTAAATGGTTACTTTAATTTGTTTCCTTTAAAAATATTTTTTCTTGAAAATTAGGAAAACTAACTAGTTTGTTTTTAATTTATTGCTTTTTTTTGGAAAAGAATATTGAAAATAGTTTAAACTTTCCAACAAAAAAAAATCCTATACCTAAGTTTGTTATTTTTCAAAAATTAGAAAACTTTTACTTACTTACTAAGTTGCATGCAAAAATTTTCCTTAGAAATAGTTCATCTGTTTCTAAAACCAAAAAAAAATTTTTATAAGTCCACAAGAAAAAAAATTTTTCCTCTTTGGTTTTAATTGCCTAAACTAATTTTTAGAAAACATATCTTAAAAATTAGAAAGGTACGCTCAGAAAAAAAAGTTAGTAGAAAAATTTGTAAACGGTTTTTAATCGCACTCTACTATTTTTGTACTGATTTTTAGTAAAAAATTATTATTTAGCAAATCTTTTTGCTCTTTACATTTTACAAATTACAAAATTTTTACAGAATATTTACAAATTTTTGTTGCTAATTTCAGAAATCATTTTACAAATTTTTGAAAACCGATTTGCTTAAATTAGCAAAAAATATTACTAATTTTAAAAAAGTGGATATTGAAGGAAATGTTATTTCTAATTAAAACTTACACCTACAAACTTAAATTTCCTTAAAATGTTACATATATTAAAAAAGGGCTCGGAAGTGAAGATACCGACTCATGTCTAAAAAGAGGACATCCACTTAAAATAGCACTAAAAAGGTTTTTTAGTTCTAAAAATCCGCCCTAAAAACAATTAAAATTTAACGTTAAAAGTAAAAAAAAAAAATTGACCAAAATATTTTTCAGAACAGAAATTACCAAATTAAAACAAAATGATTAATTCGTTTTTTAAAAGATATAATCAAAATTTGTGATGCTCGATAAAAAAATAAATTCAAAGCTTTTTACTAATATTAATAATATTTAGTAATTTTTTTTTTGCTGATTTTAGCAAACAGATTTTAAATTCCACTTTACAAAAAGTCTACTAAAATTTAGTAGCGGCTACTAATTTTTCTACTAATTTTATTGTACTACACGTCAGCAGACATGTGTTGCTAAGATAAACAAATAAATAATGCTGCATTAGTGAAAAAGCATTTTTGAAACATTTTTCAAAAATTTTAATGAATTTTTAGACAAATTTTAAAACACTTTTGGATAATGTAAAAACTGGTTGTTCAATTTTGAAACATTTTTAGACAATTTTAAAATATTTTTGAACAATTTTAAATAATTTTTGCACAATTTTAAAGCATTTTTGGGCAATTTGAAATAATTTTTACACAATTTTAAAATTATTTTGGTAAATTCTAAAATAAAATACATAATGCAAAAATGCACAGATTGCGTCGTCATAAATATTTGAGGCTGAAAAATGCAAAGGACAGGCCAGCTGGTTTCAATTAAATGTCAAAAAAAATCTGTTTTTCTTGATTTTTCAAAACTTTTATAAAAATTGCAAACCTGCATAAATTCTAACCCTCATGAAATTTTAAACTAAAATATAAAAAATGATTTAATAAAAAAATTAAAAAAGTTCATCAGAACTGTTTTCTCAATTTTAATAAATGCTTTAGATTAAAAAAAAAAACGATATACTATAACTTATGCTTTAGAAGTAATAAAGAGTGATATTTTAAGATATGCATCGGGTTTATATCCAGTTCACTGCATTTGATATATGAACACATGAATGCTTTTGAAGTGCCTTAGAATAACACAAAAAAATCATAAAAGAATGTCAACTGAAGTTTAGGAAGCAATGAAAGAAGTTATAGTCACAGAATGACTACCATTTTTTTACTGGGAAGTTACATCTTCCCAGGTCCAACGGTTTGGGAGGGCCGTAAAGGGGAAGACTTTTCGCGCTTTAACTCGCCAAGAAGGCATATTTCCAAGAAGGCATATTTTAAAATTCAGGTTTCTAGCTAAAGGGGTTTAGGCAGGCCTTGAAAGGGGGTTTTTCCCCCTTTTCGCCTTTCCCCTAAGAAATTTCCGAAAACCCCGTCTTAGCGGATGTCTACGCCGTAGGGGGAACCTTTGGACTTTTGCAAATTTTCACATTTACACTTTTGCAAGTTCGCACATTTGCACAAGTGAACATATGCACTGGAGAAGGAGCCTGCATACCAAATTTCAACTTCCTAGGTCCAACGGTTTGGTCGGGCCATAAAGGGAGAGACTTTTCGCCCTTTAAACCCCCATTTTTACAACGTTACTTGCCAAAATTCTAAAACGTAACATATCAAGGAGGAAGCACATGTTTCAAATTTCAGGTTTCTAGCTAAAGGGGCTCGGACAGGCCGTGAAAGGGGAGTTTTTCCCCCTGTTTGTCCGAAGTTGATTTTGAATAAAACACAAATTATTTAGGAAATTATTGTCATTTATTTTTATTATGATAATATGGTATGGTTCAATTATGTATGGAACAAAATATCGACCAAATGGCCGCCGCGACCTCGGCGTCACACCTCCATCCGATGGTCAAAATATTCGATTAAGCTGAGGCATAATTGAGGTTCTATGCCGTTAATGTGCCGAATTATCTTATCTTTAAGCTCTTGGATTGTTGCAGGCTTACCGACGTACACCTTTTCTTTCAAATAACCCCAAAAAAAGAAGTCCAACGGTGTCAAATTACATGATCTTGGCGGCCAATTAACATCGCCACCACTTGAGATAACACGGCTATTGAATTTGTCGCGCAAAAGAGCCATTATTTCGTTAGCTGTGTGGCAAGTGTCACCGTCCTGTTGAAACCACATATTGTGCACATCCATATCCTCAATTTCCGTTATGATCTCGTGATAGCGAACACCGACCGAGGTTGACGGCTATTCTGCCACACTATCGCGAACAACAGCAAGATTTTCCGCAGAACGAACATGCACAGGTATTTTTTCATTTCATACATACCCTATTTGCAGAAATATGAGCACAATTATCCCGATTGTGGCCCCTTTGGTCGATTATGCATTTTGATTTGAACGCCCATTTTCATAATAAGCCTGAAAAACTTTAACGCGTTGCTCGATTGTGTATCTTTCCATGGTTCAAATTGAGTTAGTCTGAAATTGAGAAATGTCAAATGATATGCAGGAAAAAACTTGACGTTTAGGTGTGGTTCACATTCGACATCGGCCCTTAAAATTTAACCACCCTTTATATACACTCAGAAAAAAAGTTAGTAGAAAAATTTGTAAACGGTTTTCAATCCCACTTTACTATTTTCGTACTGATTTTTAGTAAAAAAATTATTATTTATCAAATCTTTTTGCTATTTACATTTCACAAATCACAGAATTTTTACAGAATATTTACAAATTTTCGTTGCTAATTTCAGAAATCATTTTACAAATTTTTGAAAACCGAAAAAGTCAATATTGAAGGAAATGTTGTTTCTAATAATTAAAACTTATTCATACAAACTTAAATTGCCCTAAAATGTTACATAGGACTAAAAAAGGAATCGAAAGTGAAGATACCGACTCATGTCTGAAAATAGGACATCCACTTAAAATAGCACTAAAAAGGGTTTTTTAGTTCTAAAAATCAGCCTTAACCCTCGAAGTGGCACATGGTTCTGGCCAGACATATTTAATTTATATGCTTCAATTTAGCATACTTCTATTTTAGGTACATGGCTGTAATTTCAGGTAATCTCCCAAAATATTGTTGGCTTTCGATGTATAAATTAATAATTGAAAAAAAGTCCTTGGAACAGGACAAAAAAGCCAAATAAAAAATCTTCACCTTACTTTTGGTACATGGTGTCTGGCCAGACCCCTATGCATTTTGTATGAACGCATAGGCAAAGCACATGGCACGAGTTGGAAATTTGTATTTACTTTATTCTTTTATGCTTCTTTCTTTCTTCTGATTTTGTTTGTGAGTTAGTTATTCATTGAACGTTGAACAGTGAAGAAGTAATCTAGTTTTTGTGCGGTAATTTTGAACTTGTGAATAATTTTACGCAGGTAGATTTGTTGCGTTGTTAGTATATTATGGCTGATGAACTGGAATTTATTTATAATACACGCTTGCGTAGCGCGAATTTGCAACCCCAATTGTCAGAGGCATTAGTGCGTGATTTTCAAAGTCAATGAAAATACAAGAAAAGAAAGAAGACGCATATTTTTATATAAACTTGCAAAGCAATTGGTACTGGCCAACGTTGAAAATCGCATCAATAATCCGCACATTGTGGCTCAACCAACAACTCGTATAGCATTTGAAGCGTACTTTGGGAGACCTCTCAATATAGCAAACCGTAATGTGGCTTCACGCAGTGGTCCAGACACACTAGCTGCCAAAAAAGATTGCAGAATTTGCCTGCAGCAAGATGACAAAATACGCCGTAAGACACGCTTTTTTTGCTGCAAATGCAACAATCCTGTTTGTCAGCAACATTCAAAAGTAGATTATTTATGTTTTTGTTGCCTTCCGCAAAATTCTGAATAAAAAAAATCAATGTAATCTTTATAATAATTTTCTATTTTGTCATAAACATTTATTACTTTACCCATAATAAAGAGAAATATATATAGAACAAAAAAATTGTTGCACTTTTCATTCCAAAGAATTTTTCAGGTCTATTTTTTCTTCCTCAGGTAGCTAATAACATAGTAAAAAGAAATAGGAACACAAAATATAACAAATATTTTCCTATCTTAGTAAAAAATTTAACGGCAAACAGCCCTTATTTCCATACAAATGCATGTAAATGTATAGGGGTCTGGCCAGACACCATGTGCCAGAACTAAGGGCTCAAAATATGTGCCTGACGAAGGGTTAAAAACAATTAAATTTAACCTTTAAAGTAAAAAAAATTGACTAAAATATTTTTCAAAAAGGAAATTAAAACAAAATAATAAATTCGTTTATGTTTTAACAATTTTTAAGATTCTTAAGCCTTTGATTTTTTTTTTCATTTTGTATAAAATATTTTTTAAAAATATAATCAAAATTTTTGATGCTCGATAAAAAAAAATAAATCTAAAACTTTGTACTAATATTATTAGTATTTAGTAATTTTTTTTTTTTGCTGAGTTTAGCAAACAAATTTTAAATTCCACTTTACAAAAAGTCTACTAAAATTTAGTAGCGGCTACTACTTTTTCTACTAATTTCATTGTACTACACGTCAGCAGACATGTGTTGCTAAGATTAGCAAAAAATACCGCTGGGCTCAAATTAGCAGAATTTCCTGTAGTAACAGCACAATTTTTAGTTGCCACTACAGACTTTTTTTGGTGAGTGTAGAAGATACTTGGTTTTTTTTCCTAAAATCAAGAAATATTATTTAAGAAAAATATGAAACTATATATATATATATAAACTATTTTGTTTTTACCCAAACGTAGGAATTTTTATTCATTTTAAGAGAATTTTCTAAGTTTTAATAAAATTTTACTTAAATTAAGGAAAATTTTTAAACTATTATAAAGGAAATTTTGAATTAATTTTTAGTTCATGTGTTTTTTTTTTTTGAGTGCGTTAATGACATATTTTCCAAAAATTTAATTTTATTTTATAAGGAAGTTGTGATAACCAAAAATAGTTAAAGGTCCTTTGTTATTCATTTTAGCTTAAGTTACTTTTTACTAACACATACCTTAAATTTAAGTTATAAGATTAGGCCTAAAAGGTATTTCGAAACGCTGTAAATTTTTCAAGAAAAAAATATAAATAATTTTTTTTAGATGTCTCTTCCGGACTCTGGCGTCTGATTTTCGCATTTTTATTTTTTTAACGGTTTATATTTTTGATTAAAACAATAAGTACAATAAAAGAACAGGAAAATATATGAAAAATGACATCATTGTAGCTTTTAAATTTTTGGACGTTTTTTTTATAAAAAAATAAACTGCAAAATTTTTACTTAAATTTTGGAAAAAAAGTTTTCTGTTACATCTAAGCATATTTTTGTACATTGAAAAATTTCTTTCAACATCAACTGATGTAATGGGGGCGAATTTAAAAGCTAGTACTTCTTTGACACCATATGCCAAAACTGATTTTATTGAAGATCCAGTCATCGGTTTGCTAATTATTTTTATTACTTGCAGACCATCGTTTTTTTTACAATATTTTTGATTGTTTCTGTTACTAACCTATATTGCTCAACAAGTGTAAGACCTGTTGTTTGCAGTTTTTTTTTTTATAAATTTCTCAATAAATCCAAAATTAAAAGCAATATAGATCAATTCAGATTTGGTATTGGAATTTTTTAATATTGTTTAAAGCACCAAGAACTTCTAAAATTTGTTCATAGTTGTTGGCATAATAATTAACCGCTGCAAGCCAAGTTCCCTAACAGGTTATTATGGGCTCAGGTGGTAATGCAAGATCAGGATATATATCTTTTAAAATATCAACTCTACATTGAGCTTCTAAAACACTTTTTTTAACGTTAGCAACTACTTTATTTAAATTTTCATAGGAATCTCTTATACATTCTCTAATAGTCAAAATATGTCCTAAAAGACACAAATATGCCTTCAAAATATGCTTTTGCCTCAAAATAGGTTCTTAATACTGAAATAGGCAAAAATATGCTTTTAAGGATAATATATGCTAAAATATGCTCTAAAAAATCGATACCAGAATTCTTAAATTGTTCTGAATAGGATAAATAGTTTATCCATGGGTCCATATTACGCACAGGAAAAAACATGATATTGCATATTTGCGTTTTACTTCGCGTCACTTTTGAATATCGACAATTTTTTAATAACTTATTTTCTGGTAGATTTACTCAATAAATAGTTGATTCTAAATACTGTTCACAATTTATAAACGAATTTTATTTTTAAAGTTGATTGGAAATAATAATAATTGAACAAAAGGATTGTTTTTAGTTTCTGCATAGAGGAAGAATAGTATAGAGGATGCAACGCCGTCAGCGGCCAAATAAAATTTTATACAGAATACAAAGGTTCGGAAACTTGGAGAAAACAGGGGAAAATTGAGCAAATTTCCCTGATTTCTGCAAAAATTTGAGTAAATATCCCTGTTTTTAAACCTTTTTTTCAAATCCAATTGGGAAATCTGCTAAAACTAATTGGATTTGCAAAGAAATTCAATTGGAATCGCAAAAAAAAACAATTTGAAAAGATGCTGAACCTTTGAAATCTGCACATACAAAAGAAAGAGAACGTTTTTTACGACGTGAGAGACATCGTCATGGTGTGGTTTCTGTTCCCCCTTTTTTATTCCCAAAACAAAATTTTTGCTTTACCATGTCCCTGGCCAAAATTCTAAAATTAACCTTAACAATGAATTAGCCTATACTCCAGGTAATACATATTACAGGTTTCCAAATCGGTGTGGACAGGCCATCAACGGGAAGGCTCTTATACTTTTTGCCCCTTCCCGTAGGAGTTCTCAGAAAGCCCGTCTGAGAGGATGTCGTAGAAGGAACCTACATACCAAATTTTAAATTCATAGCTCTAAAGCAGTGCGTCCAAACACTAATACTATGATATTTGCGTTTGTATTAAAGAGCTTTTTTTAAGGGACGGAAAATTCAGTACGTTAGTACTTTTCCATCAACTTGAAAATAACTTTTAAAACATACAATCGGTCTATGTTCACTAAAAAAAATACATTTAATAAAAACAGTTGTTTTTGTTTATTGAAAACAATGACGGCGATCCCGTATGTTTAGTTTGTGGTTATAATGCTAAACGCAGTCACAAACATACCATTGAAAGGCATTATAATACATCCCAAAAGATATTTTTGAATTAAAATTTAGATAGGGCCAAATTAGTAGATGAACTGAAATTAAAGTTTCAAAAGAAAAATTTGTCAATCGACCAATTTCAATATAAAAAAAATATCAAAGAAAAGATTCCTTTTGTTGTTGCTCTATCCTTAGAAAAGCACAGCAAGCCTTTTGAAGATGGCGTTTTTTTAAAGATCTTTCAAAAGAAGTATTAAAGTATTTTGGCTTAAATAAATTGTACAACTTATAACATTTTGAAATTCAAAATTTCCATCCTTGTATTGTGCCCTCATATATGTAAAAGCTCTCGTCGAAGCTCGCTGTAGGTGAAAAAGCTCTTTTGTAAAAGCTTGCACATTGTGCATATGAATTGGACGCAACTGCCCTAGAGGTTTTTGGTAGGCCGTCAAGGATTTTTTTAAAATCCAGTCTTAGCTGATATTTACGCTGAAGGAGGAACCGCCATACAAAATTCCACCTTTCTAGCTCCGACGATTTTTGCCGTCAAGAGGAAGAATTTCCTCTATTTTTCCTTTCCCTCTAGACTTTTCCTAAAATCCCGACTTGACTGATGTATAACAAATTTAAACTTCCTAGCTCCAGCAGTTAGGATAGGCTACTAAGAGGAGAATTCCGTTTTTGCCCCTCTACCGGAGGAGAAACCTTCATACCAAATTTTAACTTCCTAGCTCCAGCGGTTTTGGCGGGTAGTTAAGGGGCAGGCTTGTCGTAAATTGAACCCCTATTTTTATCATGTGCCTGGCCAAATTTTTGAAATGTACCTTATCAATGAGTTAGCTCATACTCCAGGTAACACATACTTAAAATTTCAGGTTTTCAGCTTAATCGGCGTGGGCTGGCCGTTAAGGGGAAGCATTTTCCTCTCTGCGTAGGAATTTCCAAACATCCCGCCGAGAAGGAAAGTTTGTAGGAAATTTTAACATCCCAGCTCCAAAGGTTTTAGCAGGACATCAAGGGGGATTTTCCAAGCCTACGGTCAGAACCGTTCGACCTGGACGACCGAAAGACCGGTCTTTAAAACCGGTGGACCGGTTTTCATGGTCTTCCCGGTCTAGACCTGTCGACCGGTCTACCCGGTTAACCGGGTTGTAGTACTTTTTCCGAATATACGCTTTTGGAGCTCTTAATTATATCATAGAAAAATTTCTAAAATAGGAAAATTTTTTTAAAAATCAAAAAATTTTGCAAAAATCGAAAAATTTTGTAAAAATCGAGGTTTTCTCAAAATCGAAAAAATTTTAAAAAATCGAAAAATTTTTAAAAAATCGAAAAAACTTTTAAAATCGAAAAAATGTTAAAAATCTATAAATTTATAAAAATTCATTAATTTTATAAAAATAGATAATTTTAGTAAGAATTCGACAAATTATATTTTTTATTTGGATTTCATTATTTTTTTATTATATTATTATTTTTCATAATTTTTGTTTATTATTATCTGTGCCAGAGTGTTCTTTGCTTACGTTTCTTTTTTATACCCTCCACCATATATGGTGAGGGTATATATCAGTTTGTCATTCCGTTTGTAATATGTCGAAATATAGGTTTAAGACCCCACAAAGTATATATATTCGTGATCCTTATGTAATTTTAAGACGATTTAGCGATGTCCGTCTGTCTGTTGAAATGGCGATTACGATGCGAAGACGCAAGCGGGGGTGCCTATTTTTACCCAGATTATTGAACATCCTTCCGAGCAGTTTGGTATTTAAAATGAGCAAAATCGGTTCAGCGGTTCAAAAGTTATGAGTGAAAATGTGAAGGTACCTCTAAATTTTCCATACAAATTTGTACAATTTTTCTGTATCTATTTTTTTTTTCTGTTAAGTAAGTAAAAATGTTATTAAGTCTTCTTCTTGTATGATTACATTTATTGTCCTACATACTAGGGGAATAATAACATTCTTAGAGCTATATGTGCGTTACTTAAATAACTATGTTAACGTAAAAAGCAACAATGTTAAAGTCGCTAACAGAGCAGACCTCTGTAAATAACATTACTAAAACTAAATAAATAACATTACTAAAACTAAATAACAAAAGTTCTGTTACATAAATAGACAAAACATATTTATATTACAGTTCATGCAAAATTTATTATATACGTATATCATCTTCAGCCCCTATGATTACCGGAGGCTGGGCTCATATATAATTAATTATACCGACAAGAGAAAGATATGTAGATCCAGCCCAGATGGTGTTTTTCTCGCTTTCGTATATTTGGCTGGCAAGCATATTATCGTGTAGCGCAAGTTTCTCGACAAATCTGGCGTGCAACGACATGGAGTACCTTCAGAAGGGTAGAACATCGGCATTTTCATAGACGTAACTATTTGAAAATCGTTTTATTAAATTTTCAAAATTTTTTCCGATGCATTTTCTTAGGATTTTTCGTTCAAATATCTATAATTCTTTGGCTACTATAAGAGATATAGTAAACCAGATTGGGTTTTCCTGTTAAGCTTTGTTGGTTTGTTGTTTCATTCCATAAAATGTATTTTTTGTTTTTGTAACCAAAGACATTTATATCTAAAGAATGAGCCAAATACATAATTGATTTAGTGCCGCTACTTTTGAATAGGTGGCGCTGAATTAACTAAAACAATACCCTGCCCCATAATTAGGTCCAAAGAAATTTATATATAAAGAAAGAGCAAAATGCATAATTGCTTTAGTGCCGCTACTTTTGAATATGTGGCGCAGAATCACATTAAAACTATATCCTGCCCCATGGCGATATAGCCTTGAATTTGGCTTTCAATTAATTTATTTACAAGAAATATTAAATTAACTACATACTTTAAATTATAATGCATTCAGATGTTGCTAGTAGACTTATTACATAATTTTAAAGTCAATTTTTCAAATGTTTAACGTAATAAAAGCATTTGTTTCACATTTTGATGCCAAAAGAGAAATTTTCATAGGGGAAAATAGTATTTTTTTTATTCCATTTGTATTTTTGAGAATTGAGGGATTGGCAAATGTATATTTATGTTAATTTTTTCTTTTATAAAAAAATACACATAAATAAAGTGCAATATTGTGCTCTTAAACATCTAAATGAATATTGATTTAAAAAATTAAGGTATAATATGCACATAAAACATATTTTTTATAGTTTTTGGCAAATATTCATTTATGTTACGAAGAAAATAGAAAATCAATAATACTCTACTGCACATTGTAGCAGAATACGGCTAATGGAGACTAGCTCTGCAGCAAAATATTTCTAATGGAGAATGCACCCTCTGATGGGCCATCTATTGACAAATAGTTACAACTCATGTTCTTTCTTTAATAAATTAATTTCTTTGCTGTATTCTCTCTATTAGTCAAACACACATCAATTTTTTAAAGAAAGAACATTCGTTGCAACTGTTTATTAATACGTGGCGCATTAGGCATATTCAGATGCAGAGCTAGTCCCCATTAGCCTAAACAAAATTGAGAATTTGACAAAAACTATGCTTTAAATTGTGTTATTTGTGCAGTCCATTTTTAAAAAAACTAGTGAAAATGTAAAGGTGCCTCTAAATTGCCCATACAAATTTAGTACAATTTCATAGTAGCGACTGATACATAACATATTTTCTCATATTTTTTCACAAGTCGCTTAGCAGTAAATATTTTCTATTCACCTCAAAAATTTTAAACCACTAAAATTTTTGTTCACCACAAAAAATTTTTTCACCTTAAAAATTTTTTTTCACCTCTAAATTTTTTTTCCACCAAAAAATTTCTTTTAACATCTTAAAAAGTTTTTCACCTCAAAAAATTTTTTCACCTACATAATTTTACTTCAAAAGTTTTTTATATTATTTGTATCAAAAACAGAAGAGAACATATTTTTAGGATATTGGTGGAGGGTATTCAAAGATTCGGCACAGCCGAATTTAGCCCTTTTTTACTTGTTTTTATTCCTTTTCAATTCATATGTATATATATTTAAGTATAAAAGACCCTGAATTTTAATGTCTCTCACTCAACCTTAAGTTGAGTCTCTTTGGGTTCTTTAATTTTTTCTTTTCTAAAAAAAACACTTGTATTCTACCAGTCATCTGCACAAGCAGCAAGAAGCTGCAGCCATTTTGTAGAATTTTTATAAGCAAGAAGCTTGAAAATACCCAATAAATTTTGTTAACTATTTTTACAAAGAAAAACTTGAGTTTGATTTCTTTGGAAAATATCCCCACGCGCTGAAGAAGAAGTGCAGCGCACAAAATCGATAAATTTTTTTTGTAGGAAAACATAACTAGTTTATAAAGGACTGCATATAGTATTTCGTATACTAGACATTTATGAATGCCAGCAGAACTTTGGTAATGGGTGCGATATACTCATGCATTATCTTGTAATGGTATTGCATGATTTATAAACGTAGAGTGATAATTTAAATATTTTTGGAAATCTATTTTTAGACTTATTACATTTTGTTTTTGTAAGCAAAATTGTAATGTATGTACGTTTCACGAACGAAAACATGAAGAGCAACTATTCGTTTATGTTCAAAGCTCAGTGGGTAGAGTTCTCGGCTGGCATCCAGAGTTCATAGGTTCGATTCCCATCATGACCACGTTATATTTATTATCGTTTGAAAAATTTGTAATAAGGTGGCCCTTATTGTATGAGGAATGTGATATAAGTTTCTTTTTACACAATAACCAATGGCAATAAAATACCAATGTAACAACATACATACTATGTGCATTCTGATGTTCTTTTTTGTTAAATAAAACAAACGGTATCAGTTGTGGCTACCGAATTTGTTGCCAATCGAATTCTTGCGGTTACGGCAACTGTCTTTATAATAAATTATATTTTTAGTTGGAAAAGCCAATATTAAGTTGTTGAATTTAATATTTATATTCCACATAAATATTATGAAGTTCCACAAATTTTGGTTTACTGCACTACTTCAAATTTTAATTTTCTTTACTATTTAAACATTTCAATATTTGAATTAAAAACAGATATAATTTCAAGTTCGTTTACCAATACAGATCATTAGTTGCATCTACATATAATCAATACAATCCAAAATTCGGTTGGTTCTACTGAAAACATAATATAATTTTATATTTGATCAGGATAACCGTATTTGTAGTTACCACTTTTAAACATCGGCAATGTTTTAATAAATTTGATAGATTGTATTAATTTTTAATTATATTCACTATATAAAAGATTACCATACATAAAACTAATTTTATTTTTAAAGTTGGTTAGAAATACAAATAACACTGTACAATAATTTCAAACTTTTTCCAAAATTACAGGGTTCCGACGATTGATTCTTGTTAAGGAGACCAAAAAAAAAAATATATGTGTGCCGGCGTTTTGATAGTTTACATCGGAATTTCATTTTAGAGGCGGTTAAAGTTTCCCAGCTCTGGCCTGTTCTTGCAGCATATCGGTATATAAAACTATCTTTTCTTAACATTTGTGGTGTAGGGTATGTTCAGCAGCTATGTAGATAATTGTATGGCAATCCCCGCCGAAAAAGGGGAAAGGCGGTTATGAAATTTTCTACAAAAATGTTGGCCATAAAATTCTACTATATATGTCAGAACACACCAAAACCCAAAACTTAACAAAAAACACCAAAACCAATTAAATTCAAGATTGTCCATTAAAGCTTAATTTAGTTATTGTTTACATATGTAGGTCATCCCATCTCTGTCGAGAAAGTGTAACCAAGGACCCTATAAACCAGGATGAACAAACTACCAAATTTTTAGCCACCTATGATGCCAAATGGTGCGACTACATAAAAATTCTTAGTATAGACCACGAAATTCTTAGCCGATTTACAGAAAAACTTAGCCTCTGTTGTTAATTTGTTAAAATATTCTACGAAAATGTTTGCCGGAAAATTTCAGTGTGGGTCACCAAAGACACCATTGTTGTAAATAAAGCTCTTTACGATTAATTGGCAAAATTACACGCCAACTCCTATAAAAAAATTATAATTTTGTTTTAATAGTGGTATATTATAGTATGTACATATTTATTTTTTTGCTTCAAAACTTTCCAGATTGGCGTGTCTTTTTCTTGGAAATGTAACTTTTACATCGGATTTTATCAAATTCCTGTTTTTCAATCTGGAACATAATATTTCAGCTTTCTCTTTTGTAAGTCCTAAATCTCTTACAAGATCTTCAAAATAAGCTTGGTCTATCAAATTAGGACATATGTTTAAACCATCAAGAGGCAAGTAACTTATATCTGATATGTTTTCAACCGCTGCTGTTATTTCTGTATTGGCGACTGTCATATTGGCCGAAAATGTATGTGTAGGCGGTTGAGGCACCGGAACACCTTCACAGCGCACTTCTGGTAAAATGACATTATTTGTTGCTTCGTATGTCATTATCGCGTAGTGCCTTTGGCTTCTACCGAATTTGTAATTTACGCAGAAATAGCATGTATCTGATTTGTGATCTTTAGGTTCAATCCATGTAATAGGCGCAGAAAATGGCAGCGCCTTAGTACCGCCTTTGTACCAGGTTAAAAGACCACTTTCGCAAGTAGTACATACGGTTTTTGGTATCCAAGCTTCAGATAAAAATCGTATTCCAAAGAAAAGAAAATATGGTTCTTCAATTGTAGGGAATATCTTTCTTCTGCTTTGATGGTGCGTAAAATGTCCACAAATAAAACAAAACCAATCTCTTAATTTGCAAACAGAATCCGCCATGCTTATTTAAGCTTTAAATTTTCTTTGTTTATATTAATTTTAGTAAAAATCACACCCGATATGTACTGCTTAGTAGCTCAATTATGCTTGAATTTTTTCTTTTATTTTTTTATTATTAATTTTAATAAATATCACACCCGATTTGTAAGTCACAGCTGACTAGACGCGAGAACTCAGTGCTTGGCCCGGCCGAACTTGACGCCGTTTTTACCTGTTTTGTATATGTTGGTGTATAATTTTACTAATTAAGCGTAAAGAGCTTAATTTACAACATTGGTGTCTTTGGTGACTCCCACTGAAATTTTCCGGCAAACATTTTCGTAAAATATTTTAATTCTTAAATGTCCTTTTTTAAAGGATATTTTTTGATTTTCTCGAAAAAAAAGGGTCAAATTGACCCATAAAGAGACCAGTTAGAGGGTTAAGATCTTCCATAAAAATAATCCTCATACAATTCCACAATACAACTCTGACCATAAGAATTCTCTCAGACATTAACTTACAGCATTTTTTTCATATAGTATAATGCTCCCTTCGACCAAAAAATGAAAACTTTGACCCACTGTTAAAAAAAACTCAGACGTGCTGGACCATAAGTTTGTTCTGCAAAAATTATCTACTCAACATACCCTTTCAGAATTATGGGGTCGCTATTCTGTTCCATTCAAAAAGTCTTAATTTGTTAGACAGTGTTATTAACATAAATATTAACACATAAAATGCCGGTAAATAATGCTAATGTTTTCTTTTTATTGGTGCATTAGTAATGGTAATTAAATTCAAAAACACTGTCATTAATCAATGAAATCAGATCCTTAGATCATTATCATTATTTCAAAAAATGGAATGAATTATATTTCTTTACAATTGTTATCAATATAATGTCCGTTATCTTATTTGGTTAATAAAATCATCAATAAGTCCAACCACTGCTGCATATTATAGAAATAAAATTCGAAAAAACAAAGCTTTTTTTACAAAAACAAAATTTTTAAGTCCGTATCGCCATAATAAAAATTTAAAATTACTCATATAATTGCCCAAAAACGACAATTGAATTTAAAAAAAAAACAAAATTTGAATTAAAAAAATTAGAAATAAAATTCAAAAATTTGCATTCAAATTTAAATTAAAAAATACCAAACGCAATTAAAAAATATTGAACAAATATTTATTTAGTTTGCTGTTTTTGGATTTCAATTGATGTTTTATGAATAATATTTGGAGTCATTCTAAAGTTTTTGAAAAAATCTAGTTATTTTGAAATGGCTTTGGATTTGACTAAAAATTTGTATGTGGCTATTCCACGTTCCCATGATATCTGTGCTGTTACTCAAAAGACGATGTAGTTTACGATATATCACTGCTCAAAGTTGGTAACTTTTTTTTAAATCGAAGACGTTTTTTTTTTTTAATTTTCGCGAATAAATAATGTCTTGCATTTTTGCAATATTTCTGTAAAGAAACCGCTATTTTCGAAACAATTATATAAAAGTAGAATTTCTAAGCTATCATATGAGATACAATTTGTAAAAATAAGTGCTTAAAAAGTTAGATTAGTTTAAATATGAGGTATTTATTAACTTTAAACCGCTAAAAGTACGCAACTTTTATCATCGATGAATTTTCAAAAACCAAGATAGCGCATATATCACAGGAACTTGGAATATACATGTCCAAATTTACATTGATATCCATAAAATGACTCTTTGGCTTTTTAATAGCATTTCATATTTTTTAATTTCAATTGATATATTTTGAATTTCAAATGGTCTTTTTTAATTTGAAATAAAGTTTTATAAATTTAAAATGTGACTTAAATTTCTATTTTTTTAAATGAAAATGCTGTCTTTTAAATAAATTTTCTAATTAAAATTACTTATTAATTACTACTTATATTACACTCTTATATAGCCTGTTCCTCGATCTCGAACGAAAAACTAGTCGAACCAAAGCAAGTCACTCGAATGCGAATCAATTTGGGTTTCTCTATTTCAAAAGCCTTCGATCGACTTGACTTACGTGTGTCAATTTTTGTTTCTTACGCATTTACAAATCACAGAGATGCCAGATCATATATTTTGAGTATTTGTTACAATTTTCTTTAAAAGTAGCAAAAATACTACTAAACTGTGATCAGCTGTATATGACAAATGAAATAAAAAATCAATTTTTATTTGAGAATGTGTTTTTTTTTTTGAAAATGTTTGTTATCGATTGGTTGTGAGTAAGATTGTTAATCGGAAAGCTTTTCTGTTGCCTGTTGCTGTTGTCTGTTCGGTGCGGTCACTGCTACAGTGCTGTGTAATATGAGCTGGTTGGGGCAAACGTAAGTCATAAACAATACACACTTACCTTTTACCACTCAGCAGCAGCGTATTGAGGGTGAAACGGAGTTTAGTTTTCTGGTCAAATTTTCCTCCTCTGCAGAAAATTTTTTTGCTCCGAACACCAGAGTCCCTCTGGCAAAATTAGGCCTTTCTTCCATATAAAATACATGCATCTTGTTGATTTTTTTAACTAAAATTTAAAATTCTTAATAAACTATAAATAATTATATTATTTTGTACTAACCTTTTGTTATCCATTGCTTTTTTTACTTCATTTTGCTTTTAAAAATATAAAATATATATTTACTCGACAAAAAAATAGCAAGTGACTGATTTCGACATTTGGGTTCGAGCTGTTCGAAATAGGGAAACCAAATTTTGTATGAAAACAGTTACGTTTTCATTCGACTTGTCGTTCGAGTCATCGTTCGCATAGAAATAGAGTTAGTGAAACCCAAATCAGTTTTCTTTCGACTAGAAAGCAAGCGAACGTGTTCTTTCGAAATAGAGGAACAGGCTATACATGTGTGTTAATTTCATATTTATATGCTTAACAAAATATAAATTCATGAGAATTGCTGTATTAAAATTCTTAGAAGCACATTCACATTGTTTTGATTTGTAAATGGGATCAAAAAAAATTTGAAAACACCACAGATTTCTTTTCATATTTTATTTATTAATAAATAGTGTTCAATACATTAATATATAAATATCTTAAAATTAACCAAGCAAAAAGCACCAAATATGCCTTGAAGGAGTATCTTTGGTGTTGGTTGTGTAATATAAGATGAAAATCTTATTTTTAAACGCTTTAGCATCTGCATCTATACAATCTGCATCTCTACAATCTAAAACCATTATTATATTTCTTCCCCAAACAATATTAAACATACTTACCACTAACTTAGAATATACAGGTTCAAATCCGATAAAGAAAATACCATTGCATTAAATAGTATTGGCGATTTTAGGCTAATTTTATAGCCCTTTTTATTTACATTTGAGTCTGTATATTTATTTATTTATTTTATTTATTAATCATATAATTACAAATTATATGTTAATACCCTAACCGGATCTATCTTCCCCCGTGATAGGGTTGTATACATCCCATAATTGTGTAAGAACAAACTTAGGGTTAGCTAAATTTATAATTAATCAATTTAGAATGAGTCTGTATATATTTTTCGAATATCAAATAATTTTTTGACAAACTTTATTTAAAAACATAAACTATTTTAGAATTAGGCACAAAGGTGTAAAATTTAAGTATAATACAAATTTGCTTTAAATTATTATAATTTTAATATAAAATGTGTCTGCATATAATGGAACCTAATAACTTTATATACAAAAATGCGTTAAATAATTTTCAAAAATGTTGTGCTCAATTTAAAACAATGTTAGTTGTTTAAATAAAGAGTTACGCACAATATCGTTGTAATTTTCTAGACATTTTTAGAGTGTAGTCAGTAAATCTTAATAAAAACAAGGCATATAAATTTAGTAATTGATATGTTGAATTCTATGAGTAGAAATGCTGAGGAGTTTATTATTATTTATATGCAGAATAATGAAATCGTAAATATGTATGGTTCAAATTTACAAATAGATGATCGAACGGAATATTAAACATTAGTCTTATTCATTCCATATTTAGATAAAATAATCTCAGGTATGACATAATAACGGGTAAAGAATTTATACAATAGTGTATCAAGCCGAGTCGTTTACATTTCGTCAAAATAATTTTGTACCCTCATTGATTTTCATCAGAATTATCTAAAAACGGAGAGAATCTTTATAACACAAAAAATCCAGACGTACTTAGGAAATACAATGGGCGAGGTAAGACTTTCTGCATTGCCTCTAATGTCTGTATATCATGAAGAGGTTAGACCCAGACAAAATTGTTGAGTTTTGTGTCAAAAAGTCGTCGTTTTATTTTGTATGTTCAGTATTTAATGTATACATTAGATCTGAGTCAGTATGATAAATAAGTATTAAATATAAATTTCAAATGAATTTATAAGCTGTAAATTTTGTTTTAAAAGCATCAAACAGGTCGAAAAATTTAGGTTTGGAAATTAGCATTTTTTTTAAAAAAAAAGTATAGAAAATATATTTTGGGCCTCCCTCCCACCTTAAGAAAAAATCCTGGGCACACCACTGCATACCTAAACCAGGCTTAAGTCACTTAAGCTTATGACAGTTGGGCCTTCAAGATTAGAAGTTTTTTAAATACAGTTTAAAAATTTTAATAAAGAAATCTACAAATAATTTGTCTACAAGATTGTACCTACCCAGCAAAAATGAAGCTGCCAAAGAAGCAATAAAAGCATCACTACTATGGTAAAGGCATCACTTCTTTTCTAATGGTTTCATCGATGAATTTAACATTAGCGTGTCATAGGATGGAATGTAGCTACTAGCATTACTCAAACTTTACTCTAAGGAAGCAATGATAATACAATGATTAGGTATTCTGATGCATGGGTGGAAAATGTTCAAATACTTTGTAGTATTTAAGCTTTGATGAAAAATTAATTCATAAGAATGCAGAAAAATAAGTTTAAAGAAGCGAAATTTATCCATTGATATACAAATACTCTTTATTAAAACAAATAAATAATTCTGCAGTAGTGAAAAAGCATTTTTGAAACATTTTTAAAAAATTTTAATGAATTTGTAGACAAATTTTAAAATATTTTTGGAGAATTTAAAAACTGGTTGTACAATTTGGAAAAATTTTTAGACAATTTTAAAATATTTTTGAACAATTTTAAATAATTTTTGCAGAATTTTAAAACACTTTTGGGCAATTTGAAATAATTTTTACACAATTTTAAAATTATTTTGATAAATTCTGAATTAAAACTGGAAATGGTGTAGTGTTAAATAATAAACATAATACAAAAATGCACAAATTGCGTCGTCAAAAAAATATTTAAGGTGCAAAAATATTTAAAATGCAAATCACAGGCCTAGTTTCAATTAAAAAAAACAGTTTTTCTTGAATAAATGCTTTAAGGGCTAACTATATTATACTTTTGCTAACTTAAGCTACTGTCAAAAATTAACGAAAAGTCTGTCAAATGCTTAATCAACTTATTGAAGACTTTTGGGTGGCTACAATGTACTATTTAAACTTAAATACTTACTACACTTAGTTGCAAATATTTGTACTTTTGCAAAAACTGTTTTTTTCTTATATTTCCAAAATATATGTATCTTTTCGAAAAATATTATTTAATGTGTTCAATTTATAAATATTTTACAATTAACAAGTAAATCTATATTAATTTTTAATAATTTAAAGAAACAAATGAAAGCATAAATAAAAAAGTACTAAAAAATGCAACATATACAAAACCCACCCCTTTTGTTATACATGCATGTTTGTTTTTTAACATTTTCAATTAAATTTTCTATAAAAATATTTTCCGCGTGCATTGCAATTTGTTTTTTTTTTCACAAGCAGTTTTTAGTTCTCTCAAGTTCTTCCAAGGAGGACCAATAATTAACTACGAAAAGGATGTGACTGTCACAATTTATTACGTTTAAGGATATCCTGCAGTCAGTGGCGTGTCCAGGCTTTTGTTTCTGGGTGGGGGGCAAAATATATTTTTCTAATTTTTTTAAAAAAGAAATCTAATGTATAAATTTAATATTCAACCAAGGACCCTATAAACAAGGATGAACAAACTACCAAATTTTTAGCCACCCATGATGCCAAATGGTGCGACTACAAAAAAATTCTTAGTCGAGACCACGAAATTCTTAGCCGATTTACAGAAAAACTTAGCCTATGAATTCTATGATGCTACAAAACGTCAATGACTAAGCTTGGTTCAATATTGTATAAATTCTTTACCACATTTTTATGACCGGAAAATCTATTTGGATCGTGTCATCTAAATATTGAATGAATAAAACTGATCTGTAAAATTTCGTTGGACCATCTGTTTGTAAATTTGAACGGTATTTTTTATGTACCTACCTGTCTTGGTAACTCTGGCTCTATACTATACTGCTTTACGATTTCAGTAGTCTCCATATAAATAATAAACTCTTCCTCAGCATTTCTCCCCATCGATAAATTTATAAAATTTGCCAACTAATTAATAAGTAATTTTAATAAGAACATTTATTTAAAAATAGCAATTGTAAATAAAAGTCTCATTTGAAATTAAAAAAATATTATTTAAAATTAAAAAAACACTATTTGAAATCCTAAAATATAAATTAAAATTAAAAAATATCAAATGCTATTAAAAAACACAGAAGAGTTGTTCTATGGATATCACTGAAAATTTGGACATAAATATTCTACGTTCCTGTGCTATTTCGGTTTTTCAAAATTCAAGGTGTATTGATGTTAAAAATTAAAACTTTTAGCGGCTCAAATCGTATCCCATATAAAAGCTTAAATCTTCATACTTTTAGATAATTGCTTCGAAAATTAGCGGAAAATGCAAAACGTTATTTATTCGCGAATATTTAAAAAACATGTCTTCGATTTTTTAAAAAAATAACCATCTTTGAGCCGCAATACACCGTGAACTACATCGAAATTTGAAAAACAAAAAACATCACACTTTTAACTTAAAATAAAAAAAAGGTGATATCAAAAAATGTGTTAAAAACCATGTAACGGGCAAATATCTTGCAGATGGGTTACAATTTTCTTGTATATTATTGGCTAATTTTCAAAATTTTTGTCAATTTTTATAGGCTAAATGTAAACTCCGTACCAACGAACTAGTAAGGTTTTTTTATCATAGGGCCGTCTTAACACGACATCAATTGTTGAGAAAAATTGCTGTAAACTCTGTTCTAATTATTACCGCCAACTATCCATTGAATAATAAAAACAAGTAAGAGCGGCTAAATACGGCTATTCCGAATCTTATATACCCTTCACCATGGTTGGGAAAAAACTGAAGTTTATATATGGACATATATGGAATGGACAGATTTATATACGGACGAATTAATTGGAAATTAACCATTTAGTTTGGTGATAAAACTTGGACTCGGGAAGATTTATGGCTCCAGAAAATAGGTATTCAAAAAAATTTATGTTTTGGGCATAACTTTTTTGTATCTGAACCGATATTTCCGAGTTTTTTAGCAAATATGTTATACTAAAGATTTTCTATCTTTTGCTATATAAGACGTATCCATAGGTCATATTACAGCTCTAAAATAATATATGTGAAATAAAATGGTTTAAAATCTTTTTATAAATTCTTTTAAATCGGAGCAAAAAATAGAAATAAAACCGTTTGTATTTTGTTTGTATCAGAGGGTTTTTATAAAAGTTTTGATGTTTTTAGCCTATTTATGGATTATTTAATTATTTATTTAAAATTTTATTAAAATTATTATTTAATGTTAAAAAAACAAAAAAAAAAGTCTTAAGAAAATATTAAAAAAATTGTACAAAATAAAAAGTTGAATAGACAGGGAATCGAACCCGCGCCTAAGAGAAAAAAAAGTATCTGTGTCATAGCGTTTAGACAACTAGTTATTGAACCTCATATAAAATCATCGTTAATAGAGGTATATAAAAATTTTTCGTTCATTAGAGATTTGTTTGGTTTTTATTTAAATGACAAATCTTTGTATTGGTTTGTTGTTTGTGTATAAAAGGTGAGGAGGTAAAGGAAAAGAATTTCAACAAATGGATGTGTTTGTTATGCGTAATATTCAACATACATATAAAAAAAACAAGTAAGAGCGGCTAAATTCGGCTATGCCGAATCTTATATACCCTTCACCATGGTATTCTGAAGGAGATGAATACATCGTTGGAATCTACTACCTCATAGCTCTCCACAAACAAGCGGTATCCCCATTTATTTTTTCTTAAATGTCCAAAAATTTTAATCCAAAATAATATGTCATGTAAAATCTCAAATTTATATTTTTCCATATGTTTCAGCGCTTTTCTTGTCAAATTTGGCATTTTCTAGGCAAAAAAAAGTTGGCGACACTACTATTTATTTTTTATTTATATCATTCACAATAGTTGTGAAACGTATTTAACCTTCATTTTTTATCTTCACACTCTTATTAAACAAAGGGATTTTACTGGAAAAATTAGAGGTAGTCCTGGTTTTTTGCTAATATCTCAGCCATTTATTAACCGATCTGTCTGATTTTTAATAGCAAACAGAAATGGATCACATGTAACAGAAATAAAAAAGAATCAAGTCCTCATCATGTCTGGGTTCTTCGGAAAACCCATTTCAACACACAGACGGACAGACGGACAGACGGACATCGTTAAATCAACTTCGCTCTTCATATGGACCCAGAATATATATACTTTATAGGGTCTAAGATCAATATTGTAGAAATTACAAACGGAATGACAAACTTATATATACCCTTCCACCTATGGTGAAGGGTATAACAAAGGGATTTTACGGAAAAAATTAGAGGTATTCGTGGTTTTTAGCTAATATCTCAACCATTTATTAGCCGATCTGTCTGATTTTCAATAGCAAACAGAAATGGATCACATGTAACTTTAATATATAACAATCAAGTCCTCATCATGTTTGGGGTCTTCGGAAAACCCATTTCAACACACAGACGGACAGAAGGACATCGGTAAATAAACTTCGCTCTTCATAAGGACCCAGAATATATATACTTTATAGGGTCTAAGATCAATATTGTAGAAATTACAAACGGAATGATGAACTTATATATACCCTTCCACCTGTGGTAGAGGGTATAATAAAGGCATATTACAATTCACCTTGTAGACATTTAAAGATTTTATATTGGAAATCAATTTGTGACAAAGGCTTGAATTAAAATAAAAAAAAATAAAAAACTTCGTAAACAATTTTTTTTTGCAAAAAATAAAAAGCGAAAATAATATTTAAATTGTCCAATACACATTATAAATGTAATACATATTTCATTACAAAAAGATCATTTTTGATGTAACATACTGTTTGCATTTAAAACAGGCAGATTTTTTCCTTTTTTGGTTCTATAAATTCAAGTGAAAAACTACCACATTTTTAACTTATCTTTAGAGCTGCCCAACGGATGAAAAAAAAAATGTATATTGATGGAAAGCTTGTAAAAAGATTAGCAATACAAAATTAAAAAAAATAAAAATGGTTTGTTCTATATTTTTATAAAAAAATGTTAGTTCCGTAATTAAAGAAATTTTACAATTCTTGATAAAAAAAAATTACAAAGCTTGTAGAAGCGATTTTTGGAATTAGGCCAGTTGAGATATAACATATCGATTCAAAAACTAAAAAACCGCGAAACTAAAAATTTTTTGTTCGCACCAATTAGAGCCAAAAACTTATCATATTTTTTGATAACACTAATATACAATTTAAATAATGGACATGTGCACAAAAATAAGTATTTTCGTTCTTTTTTTCAACTTTTAAATTCCATACAAATTTTAAATCAGAATAAATGTGGTATAAATACAAATTTACAAAAAAATTTGAAATTTCTATAAAAAATATTTGAACAATTTTTTAAATTTCATATAAATTTGGAAACCTTTATTTAGCTAAGATTTTATTTAGTCAGCTCGCACCCACATTAAATACAATATTTAAAAACAATAAACCACGTATAATTTTTTAACGTTTTTATTATTTTGTTGAGTTAGAAAACGTTTGAAAAAAGATAAAAAGGCGCTAAATTAAATAAAAAGCCAATTGACCGGGTTTTAAACACTTCTAAGTGTATTTTTGATTGTTTTTATCCAAATAATATTATGAGGGTGGAAATTATTATTAAAATGTCGTCATAGAGGAAGAATAAGTATAAATTTCCCTGATTTCAAAGCAATAGGACTTGGGAAAAAATTAATTGGTCTTGCAAAGAAAATCAAAATGTAAGAGCATATTTATCACCTAAAAGTAATAAAAACAATTTTATTAACATTAAAAAAAATTTAAAATGAACAAAAATACTAAGGTAATATGAATATATACTAAACATAATAAAAAATTGTATTTTTAAAATAATTTCGTTTACCTTTTTGGTAATGAAATTTATTTTATATTTTAAACACATGAGCTTAGTACAATTCAATTTTATTTAAAGACAAAAATGTATAACATAAAGCTTGTTAAAAGCAGTGTCCTAACAAAACGGAAGTCCTCCGTAAGTGGGAAAATACTTATGGTTAAATGTATTACCTTTATTAAATAAATAGTTTCATATTTAATTAAAAAATTTCTATCGAATGTAGGGCCAATTTTCACTTAAACTTGATGTTATTGTAGAAAATATTTTTTTATTTTAAGGGAGCTAAGTTGTAGTTTTTAGTAAAAAAAGTTATCTAATGAACTTAAATTTAATAAAATTTTTCTTAAAACCAAGGAAACATTTCCTAACTAACAATAAAATTTAAGATGCTAATTAAGATGAAATTTTACTGTTTTCTTATAAGAATTTAGTTTTCAATAGTAAAATTTTTACCAAATTTTAAGTAAAATTTGTTTCTTAATTTCAAGGAAAATATTATTAAATATTGTTAAAAAAAGTGTCTGACGCCGTTTTCATTTTAATTTTTTCTCCAAATAAGTTAATTTTTCTAAATTCTAATTAATTTTTTTGGGTGTATTGCCTTTCCACTTGTTCTCGTAATTTGACTTGTGTTCGTATACACGGTAGGTATATAGGCACTAGTATGTATCTATTGTCTGAAATTAAGGATATGTTAATCAGACATATCATTTACAAAAGTATATATTTTAACTAAAAAGAAAGTATTAAGAAAATAAACTAAAACTCTTCAATTGGTCCGTGATGAGTTAATACAGGGAAGGTTTACTACTTTGTTTGTTTATAATTTTTGATTAAATGAAAGAGAATGGATCTTATATTGATAAATGTTTTATTTAATGTCGGCAATTATGTATCGAATACAATATCATATCAATGTCCCCCTCTGTTAGCCTCACATATGCAAGCGCTTTTGAGCACATTTTTCATTACATTCTCACACATTTCACGCGGTATTTCATTATTTCATCACGAATATTTTGTTTGAGTTGCTCAAGCGTTTCTTATTTGACTGCATAAACCTTTCTCTTCAGATATCCCCACAAAAAGAAGTCCGGAGCAGTCAAATCAGGCGACCGTGGAGGCCAATCAACATCACGATTTCATGAAATAACTTGGTGTGGAAAGAGGTCTCGCAGTAGTTCCATTGTAATCCTGGCTATATACGATGTGGCACCGTCTTGTTGATACCACATATTAATCAAGCCCAAAACATGCAGTTGTGGCGTTAAAAAGTTTACAATCATATCACGATATCGCTCCCTATTCACAGTTACCGCTACGCCATTTTCACTCATTATGATATTTTCATGAAAATCGGGATTGTCATGGGCGAGCTGTAACATCCTATTGGCATATGTACGGCGGCGTAAATGGTCTTGTGGAAGAAGCTCTTGTGTCAACTGAATCTTAAATGGAAACAAACGCAAATCCGTGTGCAAAATTGTGGTCAAAGTTGTTCTATGAAGACCAAGCTCCTAAACACGGCGTCGAATTGAGGTTGTGTAATGTGTAACGCGTGTGGGTGTGTATCGGGTGCACAGTCATGCGTACCCAGGGGAACACGAGCACAAGAGTGAATAATAGAAATTAAACGAGATGGTATAACAAGACATCATTCAAATTCACTACCGAGTAGAAGGCCGTATGAAATCATTTCCCAATAATATAAAAACTGCAACTGAAATCCTAGCCACGCATTATAGATAAATGGAAATAAAAACATTACCCTAAACTCTGTTTGTACGATCAAGGGTCGGCGGGACCCGTCTTTCCGCTAGCTTCAGTGGTTGGGGAGGTTCTTGACCCCGATCGAACAAACCGCACATTACCTCTTTTTTTACAGAGTCCCTGGTTAAGTGGTTGCTAAAAAATGAAAATGGACTGGTAAACTACTATGGAATCCCCAAATGGAAAAAAGAATTAATAAAATAAAACTGTAATTGAAATGTACAACCGGGGTATTTAATGTGGAAATTTTTGAAGGATAATGGTGTTATATCCTATGGGATCGCAACCCTCCACAACCTTTGCCCTTCATTGTCCCTAAAATTACGAAGAAGGACCCTAACATGTTGTCAAATTTTTATCAACCCTAAAGGAAAAGTCTCAGAATGTTTACTCTGACATTATAATAATGTTTTATTCACGTTTAAAATTCATTTGTAAGACATTATAATACTTATAATAAACTTAATTGGTTTTTATATAACAATTTTGTTTTTTTTTTTCTAAAAAATATGACTTTCTAAATGATTTAAATTCACGACGTAAATTCATATCAAAAAAAAATGTTTGAAATTTTAATTTTAATATTGTTATTACTAAATTCGAAGGTAATAAGGAAATTTTATAATTTAATTTTGATAGTTATAACTAGGATGTCGTAAAATTGCATGTCAATTTGTTATTTTTTTTGAACAGGACATTTTTAATTTTAACACGAATTAACTTTTGCAAAAATTATTTGCATAGTGAAGAAAAATGCAAAAGCGAAATAAATTTAATATTTAGAATTATCTATGTAAGTGCACGAATTTAATGTAATAGAAACTGATTGTTTACATTAGTACAACATATTGTTGTCTCTTTTTAACTCATTTGGTTTATATGGTGAAGTGTTTTTTTTCGTAAAGCTTTTTCAATTGAAAAAAAAGAATGGTTTTTGTGTAAAATTATAAATTATTTTTTTGTTAAATCGATTTGCTCTTTGTATTAAAAAAAATTTAAACTATTTAATTTGACTATTTCGAACAATTAATCCGAAAAAAAACCTATAATAACATCTTAAAATATAATATGTATGAAAATTTATCAAAAGCAAGTTGATTCATCAAATTAATAATTTTAGGATCATGTAAAAACAGAATAATAATTATTTAATTAAGTAAGAAAATGCTAATGATTAAATTTAATATTTGTTCATAATTTTATAATTTTATTAAAAAGTCTTACAAATTTTTTTGTAGTAAAAGTCACAGTTACTTTTCTTTCTTTTTTTAACTTAGTTTTCTTCTTCTTGTTTTTACTAAAAATCTCTCTTATAATTTTATTTTCTTATTTTAGCATATTCATACTTAAAAAAACAACAACAATAAAAAAAATGTACCACTTACTTGCAGGCCGCCGAAAGATCTTCCATTGAACTGCGAGGTGTAGGAGGGGTGTTATCCATTTGATTTTGTACTCGTTCTATTTGTTATTGTTGACTTTGCCAATTTCGTTTTAACATGACCTTTGTTTTTGTAAATTACTTATTTTTAACAAAAACATATTTTACACAAATTTTCTTTTGTCACAGTGGTTTGGCTTAACCCCAATGGTTATTTAACTTTGTATTGCAATATTATTTATATTTTTAATAAAGTTTTGTTGTTGTAATTTGTTTTAAATTTTAATGTGTACTCATTGGAATATTTTTATTTTAATATTTAATTTAAACAATGTTGAGACATAATTTGTTTTGGCTAAACCACTGTGGTAACACTTCACTATTTAAACCACGATGTTTCTAATATTTTATTTTAATATTTAGCAATTTTGTATTTTATCAATTTTTCCAAAAATCTAGAGTTTATATATAATTTATCTTTTTTGTTTTTAAAGAAATATTTTTTGTTTATTACGAAAAACTTGTGCAATATTTATATTTAATTTAAAACAACATCTCGCGTTACAACGAAATCCCCGTGCAATTTATAACAAATTCCTAGTGCAATATTAATTTCAGGGCGTATTATTAATTATTTTTAAATTTTACCATTATTTTAAATAAATTTACGTATATATCTTTAACAATTTAATGATTGAATTTAGTGAGTAGAAAATATTTTCAATACGATTGTAAAGAATTTTCAAAAGGAGTTTCGGACATACCGATAGTACACGTTTACAATTTTGATCACTTTCTTGGTTATAAATTATTAAACGAAGTTAATTTCACTAACGTGTTAATTTTTAAATGCTTTTAAATTTTATACTACTTTTAATTTTTTTTTAATATGTGTTTAACGGTGTCAACGATGATTTAATTAATGCTGTAAATGGAATAACGTTGATTTAGAAAAGTAGATCAACTGTACTTTTGCTTCCTTCTTTCTGCGAGTATTCGTACTCTCTGATAATTGTAGAGTTTATTTAAATCAATCAAAATTGGAGAATCTTTTCTGCTTTCTCGTTCCAATTTGAGAATTTAATCTGCAAAATTAACCCTCAAAGGCGCAACAAGACCTTGATGACAGTTTATAACGGAATATGATATTCGGTCAATTTTATAAACATATTTTGTAGAATTTATATAGGTTAATAGTTTTACAGGATTTTCCAACCTTTCCGTAAATAACTTGACAGGATATCAACCATTAATTTTGACCCTTTTACCATCCGCAATTTTTGTTAATCTGTAAAATTTTACTTGTATTAGAATACGAAGATAGGTGACAATTTTGGGTTAAACTTACTTTTATATTAACACGTGCGATATTCAAGTAGTTAAAAAAAAACTAAGTTTTAGCAAAAGTACATTATAAGAAAAATCTAAGAACAATATGTTTAATTAATTTAAAGAAAGTTCGGAAGAAAATTTAAAATTACCTTTAACCAAGGATGTTTGAAGATTTTATTAAAAAAATCCTTTAAAACTTTTTACTTATAATGAATAAGTTGAATTAAATCTTGACTTAAACTTTTTTCATATTTACCACTTGAAGATGTTGCTGGCAGTACAGTTGAAAACGAAAAGGAATGAATTGTAAGTTTTCAGGGCCTACATCAACTTTGTGAAATGTTCGTTAAGCAACAGCATCCGTTTTAAGAAAAGTGACATTTGTATTCGAAAAAGGTTTGGATATTTTTTTGGTCAACTTGGTAGCACTTTACATTCAAGTGTGGTAAGTTTAAAAGACTTCAAGTCAAATTGCTAGGTAATTTAGGAACATCTTAAAACTCGAATAGATTTTAATACAATGATTATCGCGTATTCAATCTAATTAATTTTTGTAAAATATAAACAAAAAAATTGTCTGAAAATCATAAAAATATTTAAACATAATTTGGCAAAATAATGTTTATAGAGCGAATTTTTAGAGAAAACAATTTAAATAATTAATACACCGGGATTGCATATTACAGTTGATGGATTGTTTTGAACACTTTCTTGAGTAGCAGTAATGTTTTCAGCCGATCTTGCAGTACGTTGTGGTCCATGCTTGGGCCGTTTGTTGGCACGTTGTTTCTCCCACGTTGTTCCACGTAACTTTCCCATCGTTACAGTAATCGATGATTGATTTTGATAAAATGTTTTATCGATTAAAACACGTTGGTTTATCAAATATTTTTCCATAATAAATTTGCCACGTGTCTACTTCACGACTGCCAAATATGAACTGTCAAGACTAATGTTTACTAAAATGGCGGCAAAACAAAGTAGTATACCATCCCGGCGAACACCCTGCATTTAATCATTTTGGGCTTCACTCGATGTACACGATGTCCTAGTCGGATAAGTTTTTCCGCACTTTCAAATAAATACTAACATATATTAACACATAAAATGACGGTTAATTTTTTCCGCACTTTTAATTTGGGCATTAGTAATGATAATGAATTTCAAAAACATTGTCATTGATCAATGAAATCAGATCCTTAAATCAATACCATTAACTCAATGTAATGGTAATGAATTTATCAATTAATTAGTCCAATCAATGCATTAGTCCCATACATGGAGTTGTCCCATCTATGGACCGCGATACCATATTTGTATTTTTTGTGCTATTTTTAAGTGAAATAACAAAAAAACTACAGAAAATCGACGCTAAATTGATATAAACAATAGAGCCCCCCATTACAAAGTTTTACGGTCTAGACCAGATGACCGGTCTACCCGGTTAACCGATTTGTAGTACTTTTTGTACTTTTTCCAAATGTACGTTTTTGATACTTTTTTCTTTTAATTAAGTAATAGAAAAATTGCTACAATTTATATAAATTTTACATAAATTTGTTGTCAGAATTATGCAGATTATTTTTGCAAAAAGACACTGGCATTTTCATATTGATATATAACAGGATTTTCTAAATTAAAGAGCCAGTATCGTAATATTTTTCGTCCCACAACTTAAAAAATGTTTACATCTCTAAGTCAGAATTACATCTAGATTATTTCTGCATAGGTTTTGCCTTTTCTGAACCAAGTGTTAAAAACGGCGGACATTGGGACCGAAGCAGACTGTTGTTTCCATACAAATGTATGAAGAATGAAGGACTTTTAAAATTCAAGAGGCAGTAACGAAATAATTTTGTTCCACAGCTTAAAAAAAAGTTTGCAATTCCAAGTCAAAATTACGTCTAGACTATTTCTGCAAAGTTTTAGTCCATTTTGAACCAACTGATAAAAACGACGTACATGGGATCGAAAAATACCGTAGTATTTTCATATTAATGTATGAAAAGCGCAGAACTTTCTTAATTTAACAGCCAGTTTCAGAACATTTTCTCCACATCTTAAATAAATTTGTTCAATCTTAAGTCCAAATTATGTCTATATTGTTTCTACAAAACTAGAACCCATTGCGAACAATGGTATAAAAAGGTTGTATATGGGATCGAAAAAGACCATTGCTCTTTTATATACAATACATAAATGTGTAGTATACGAAATATGTAGGCATTTATAAACTAATGATACGTTATTATCAATTTTTGAATATTTGAACAGGTCGACCGGTTCTGACCGTAACCTCTAATAAACATTTTAACAGCCTGGATTTTATTAGGACTACAACACATACAACACTCAGTACATATTGTAAATTTATTTTATATACTTACTTTAATTTTTCAGAAATCATGTCACTATTATTCCTCGATCTTGTATTATAAGCTTGATGTTGCAGCTCTGTAACATCTTCAATAATCTCAATTATTGCTTTACCGCTACCCACCACACTATCATCAATACTTTGTTTCCTGGGCGAGAAGCCACCACTTCCACCACCCTCTATATTAATGGGTATAAAATGAACGCTATTTATGGTGTTACCAGTAGCGCCATTAATATTTATAAAATCACGATCTACACCTAAAGTTGTCGAAGACGCCAACAATGAAGAGGCATTATTTATTATTGTTGTAACACTGTTATTGCTGACATTTAAGGTTGTGGTCTCGACAACAACATCTGGCAGACTTATACTATCTATACATACCAAACGTTCTGATGGGGGATCTAAAAATTCTGGCGTTTCGGCAAAATCTAACAATAATTCATCGCATTGCATTAAAGTTTCATCACAATCGGTTGAATTACTATCGCGTACAAAGGGTACACGTTGTTGTTGTGTATATATTTGCTTCAATTGTTGCATAGTGGAAGTAGCAGGATTACAATCGGTATCGTTGATATTTATATACCGGCTATTTGTGGAGGTGGCGAAAGATTCTCCTATGCCTGAATCGGGAAAACTAGCACTCAAATTATAATCACTATTATTAATCTTGTTATTACTGTTGCTGATGTTGATGTTCGTGCTCTTCTGATGATCATGCCTTCCTGGACTGCTTAAATTTGAGTGTTTGGGTAGAAATTGTCTTTCATTGTCAAGGTTGTTTGTAGATGCATACATATTTTTGTGTTCTCTTTCTTGTTTACCTTCTTCTTCATTATTTTCTTCTTCAGCATTTTCCGCTTCTTCCTCTTGCTCGGGTACATCTTCCAGTTTCATACAATTATAACGTGAGTGCAATGCCGTTGGTGATGCAGATCGTTGTATACCATATGTAGTATAAGTATTTTGTGTTGTTGCATTAAGCCTATTATAGTCATAATACTCTTTGTTTTCGTTGATTTGATCACTGAACTCTTGTTGCTGCTGTTGTTGTTGTGGTTTTTCAATTTCAAAATCATAAAATTCTTCTTTTTCTGTCACATTACTCTCACAACTTTCAGCATTTTGCGTGGCAGCTGTTGTACTACAGTCGACTACAGATATGGTGGGTATATTTATACTAGGCGATTGATCGTGTTGTTTGACATTTCCGGTATATCGTTCATTTGATGTCGATGACAATGGTATTGATGATTCGCGAAAAGTCTGGTTACTTGGCGTGGGAGACGAGAAGGAAGATGAAGGTGTTTTTGTATCACCTTTAGTATTTTTTTGACCCATTATAACGGATGGTATCTCTACTTCACGTGTTTTTTTTTGATTTAATAATAAGGGTTCAGCATCACATCCCATTAATTCATTTGTCTGTTCATTAACTGTTTTACCGTTATGGGATGCTGTTTTTATAAAGCGACTTTTATTACATTGAGCGTTTTGATTAATATCTGCGGTTAGACTGCCGTTTTGATCGATGATCGGAGAGCGATTGATCATTGCATTGCTTTTACCGTTATTCAGCATTTTTACACAAACTCTCTGCTGAAGAGAGATAGTCTTATAAGCTGAATTACTGTGCTCATTATTGAGCAAGAAATCATTATAATCATCGACGATATCGTCATCCTTCTCATTGACTTGGCTAAAATTCTCAGAGCTATTATTAGACATAGTCGTTTGATAATTTGTATTTGTAGTAGAATATTTTGCGGGGTCGCCGTTCGCTTCAAGGTGTGTTCTTATATCTTCTTCACTATCATTGATTTTCAAAATATTTAAATCATCATAAGTATTATTATGGCCGTAGATTTCAGAATTTATAGAGGGAGAGGCAGTGTTGATTTTGTTGGAAATATTTTGTTGTTTATTGATTAAGGCAACAGGTGCATTTTCTGTTGCACTGATGGCGATGGTGGTTGTGTTTTTGGCGTTTGCAGTGGTGGCAATTGATGATGCTGATTGCTGCACAGAGGTTTTTGGCAACAGCTGAGGGTGCTGTTGTTGGTGAAGTGATTTTGTTTTGATATTTCCTGCGTATTTTGTTGCTGCTGATTGCTATCGCGATTTTGATTATGTCCGCGTGCCATAAATAAATTATAAATTAATTATTGTTCAATATTTTTATTTTTTCATTAATCAAAAAAAAAAAAAATAAATGATATTTTTACATATTCTTTTTATTTACTTTTTTATTATTTCTTTAAATCAGATTTCATTAGGTTTCTTATAGCAAAAAAATCAACCAGGAAATATTATTTATAATAACCTCTGTTTTTGACGCTAAAATTTTCTTTATTTTTCACTTGGCTGTAATCCGTATTACCTAAATATCGCTAATCGACTGCACTACATTTAGTTGCTGGTAAGTTTTGTATAGATTTATCTGCGGAATTCTTCATTACCATTATCTCTTGATGAATTTAATTTTCTTATTTTTAATTGTGTATTGATTCGTTTCGATTTATCTTATACTAGTAGTTTTTACTTATGATTATCTATACGTATATGTGTATATAATCGTTGCCAATTCGTTTAATATTGGTAAATATATATTTATGTATGTTCAGTTTTTTATTGTATCTATATTATTTTTATTCTTTATTTTTGGCCAATCGTAAAAAGTCTATGCCACTGCCGCTCGGCCTGTTCGTTTCGACTACACTGCTTAATGCTATAAAACGTTGTCAGCATCAATCTTTCTAAGTTAATTTAAAAAAAAATATACCCAGCAAACCAATAAATCTGTTGCTGGCTCATGTCTACTGTATGAGAATTTGCTAACACTACTCTAAAAAATCGACACATGTTGCACAGATTTTTGAGACCTTGAATTAATAATGAGCGTGTTTTTTTCAAAATTTACGGATTTATTGTACAAAAATGGTTACAAGTATATTATTCAAAGTACTTTCCATTGCTGATCACAACCATATTTCTGGCTTTTTTGCATTGTTCATATGAAGTGAACTACTGCTGGGGCAGGCTATGTGTGATCGACTGGAAAAAGTAGTAGTCGGAAGGAGCGATGTCTGAAGAATACGGCGGTTGGGATAGGACTTCCCATTTCAACGTTTCCAAGTAGGTCTCGACCGGTCTTGGAATATATATCCGAGCGGTATTATGCTGCAAAATCACTTTGATTGCTGTCCGAGCAAAACCCATAAATGTGCGCATGAGGTTGTTGTAGTGAATCCATTATTCATCGCTAGTCGCTGTTCAAAAGCGAAAAATCGCCTTCCGACGCCGCGTGGCTTCAACTCGTATGGCACCCAGTTTTCTTGAATCACTACCTGGCTTTTACGCGTTTGCTGACAGTTAACTTATCCACTATCAATGATTCTGACAACCCCCGAAGCCTTTGGAATTCTTCCACAAGCTTTTTGGCTTGACTCGGACCTTCCTTCTTCAAGATCATAACTTTAAAAACGACGAAACAACCTACGACGCGGTTGTTCAGATAGAGCGTGCGCACCTTAAACTTCCACTAAGTTTCGATGACCCTCGGCGGCACTTTTCTTTATATTAAAGTAATGTAGAAGAACTCACCGGATAAACACTTTATCTGGTACAAAATTTGACGTGTTCGAGGCAATACAAAAAGTATACAAAATATAGAGAGAACTTCCCTCTCACGAATTTTTTATTACTCTCTTAGAACTCGAGGGTAGTTTGGCTGCAACAAAGTTGTGTTTTGGCCGGAAACTTTTAGTACTGTTTAGCGGTGCTGCCATATAGCCACTTTTAACTGATTTTTTAGATTTTTGGGTTTTTTTTCATAAAAAATTGTTTTTTTTAATTTATGCATTTTTTTCAGATTTTTCATATTAATCCAGGGTATTTTTTCAATACACTTTTTATTTTAACTAAAATTAGACATATTTAATATAAGCAAAAATAAAACAAAACTTTTCAATTACGTTAAGAAATAGGTACGAATTCAAACATAACATTTTGACATGAAAAGTAATAAGGCCTATAAACACATTGACCATTTCTGTCTATCCATATCCATAAATTCCCATTTCTATGCTATAATAATGAGAACAAATATGCTATTACATATTGCAACCTATAATAAAAAAGATATGAAAAATGCATTAATTTGAAAAACATGAACTGGGATAAACAATTAAAATGTTTTTCAACTTACTGGCAACTTTGAATATGTTTCCCAATTTCATAAACATGATGCAGCTGAACTAAGGCCATATTCAATTTCTAGATGATCACCTCTGACACTCTATAGCTTTTAATACTTTTTGGTTTCAACCAAATGACACGAGCTGCCAAAGCAGAGTATTAAAAATGTACAGAGTGTCAGAACTAATCGTTGAGAAATTCACCATCCTTCAGAGTTAAGCGGCATCATGTTTATTGAAGTGGGCAACATTTTCAAAGTTGCTTATGTGTTGAAAAACATTAAATTTTGGTTAATGCAGTGTTGTCATATAAACAATTTAATTGTTTATCCCAGTTTTTGGGATTCTTAACTGCTTTCCAGTTTTTTCATGAAAACAACTTTTTTTAAATTCATTAATTTTTTATAATTTGTTTAATTATATATTGCAACAATTAATAGCATATTTGTTTTCTTTATTATATATTTGTTCTATAGAAATGGGAAATAATGGATATTAATAGACAGAGTTGGAAAATGTGTATACACTTTAATACTTTTCATGTCACAATGTAATGCATTCGTAACTATTTTTTAACACAATTGCTAAGTTTGGTTGCATTTTTAACTTTAAATAGTGAATTGAACAAATATTATTTTTTTTATGAAAAATCTGAAAAAATACATGAATAAAATAAAAAACAGCTTTTATATGAAAAAATCTGAAAAAGCTTAAGCGTCCCAAAAAACGACAAAAAGTTAAGTAAAATTGGTTGTATGGCAACACTGATAAACCTACTAAAAGTTGCCGACCAAACTCACCATTGTTGCCGTCAAACTATGAACGTATTCTAAGAGTACTTAAGAATTAACATATATACTTTTTGGCCAAAGGCGCTCATTCGCAATAGGTTTAAGCGGCAAGTCATTGGAAACTGGAATATTGGTTTATATACTAGAAGAGGCCACTTGTCTGAAATGCTCATCGCCATGTCTAAAAAACTATGCAAGATACAGCCTACAGGAATTTATTTTTTCATTAAACTAAAGCCGCTGTCCGTTTTCATTTATTTCACTTTCTTTTTGAGGTACACACAATGTATCAAATTATCCTTCCTATCCTTGGAAATTTTTTTTCTGATATTTTTGATCTTAAAAAAGAAATATACAAAATTTTAGTTTGGCCGCATCTAAAAGGCAATTTTAAACAAAAAATAGTAAAAATATTAATGCCCAGCTTGTTGACTATATGATGTCCGTCACCAATTATAATAAATTTCGGGAATTGATTCAAATGTTAGAAAGGGTCCTACCTTTTTTGTAAACAGTTCAGGAAATATATAGATAATGTTTCCCAGCAAAAAAGAAGTAATAAAACTATTGAATAGGAATGAACAAAATTTGGGTTTTTCATCAATGTCTAGAATGGAAGTTGTTCGTTTGAATAACAACACAGCAAAACCTTGTAATTATGTTTGTATTAACATGTTTATTTTTTGGTAATACATCAAACCACCTTCTCTTGCATTACTTCAGTTGAAAACTTCTTACCTGTAAGTTACTACATAAGGAGTTACCTCGATTGGAATGCATTTGTTAAAATATAGGTAACACCTTACCTTCTTATTACAAAACTTTTATTTTTATAACCAAAACATATACAAATTTTAAATATTTTCTTTTTGTTAAAAATTAGTAAATTTTAATTTAATACTTAATACAAAGCAAATAAAAATAATAAAACAACCTATTGCTTTTTGGCAGTGGCATAGCCACCCCGAATTGTTTTCAAAAATATATTTTTTTATTATGTTTAGTATCCCGGCAAAACTTTGGTAATGGGTGCGATATTCTCATGCGTTAACTTGTAATGATAGCTCGTTACCTTTTTTATTATTTGCAAGCATAAAGTAATAAAGTTACTCATTATTGATTACGTAATATATGATTTATAAATGTAAAGTAATAATTGAAATATTTTTGAAAATCTAGTTTTAGATACATTACTTTGTGTTTTTTGTAAGCAAAAGGGTAATGTATGTTTTTTTGATAACACTAGCGAAAAAACGAAGCGCAACAATTCATTTAAGTTTAAAGCAATCAAACACTATACGCGTCGATAGCTCAGTGGGTAGAGTTCTTGGCTGGCAACCAGAGTTACCTTGTTCAATGCCTATCATGACCAAATATTTTAAATAAAATATTTGTAATAATTTTTTTTAATAAAAATTCCTCTTTTTTAAAAATCTATTTTTAGACACATTACTTTTTCCATTCTCGTAACCATATAAGAAACCAATTACATTATCACCTCTAAAGTAATGGGTATATATATTACTTTGAGGCTCATCGCCTATAAAATTCATCAATGAAGTAAGGTGAAAAGTAATCCATCGGCCCCAATGGCTATACATTACTTTACCCATTATTTGGTAATGTGTGGTTTTGTCTCCGTATACCTCATCAAATGCATATGTTTACTAATTAAGACAAGATTTTACAAAAACTTAAACCAAAAAAAATTTAAAACATTTTTATTAACATTTAAAAAAAATAATAACAACAATGCATTTATAACGCTAAAAAATAGAACAAATACAAATTCCGTAGGGACAAAAGTGTTCATACAGTGTAAGTCAACATACTGAATGATATGATATTTATAAACTAACGGTAATTTAAAACCTTTTTCTGTTTGTTTTTTTAATTTTGATCTATTCATCAGCTGATTTGTTTAGTTTAAAATAACATTTCTTACAAAACGTGGCTTAAACTGGACAAACGCAAGGAAGGAAGTCTCGAAATTAAGAATGTAGTAGTATTATAATTCAAAAAAGGAACGTCGTATCGTGGAATTGGTGATATTCTTGATTTGCCTCATACAACAGTTCAATATATTGTAAAAAAATATAAAGACACGAGTCCTGTGGAAAATAAACCAAGATCTGGACGTCCAAAAAAGCTATATAGAAGAGATGTAAGCATTAACAATGGTTTTGCAAGTAAAGTGCCCCGAAAAACCTATCATTAGTGAAAAACAATAAGCTTCGTCTGTAATTTGCAAAGAAACACATTGAAAAGGATATGGAATTTTGGAAAAGTGTAATTTTCACGGACGAAAGCAAATTCAACTTGTTCGGAAATGATTGTGGAGGATTTATAGGAGACCGAATATTAAAAGTATGTACGATAATCAAATAACAATAGAAAATAGCGATTTAACAAAGCTATTTTCCTTATAGACAAAAATACATTTCCAAATGTAAATATTAATAAATTTTGGTGGTTCACCGAATAATTTCTCTCTTTTTTTTATCTCTTTGACTTTAATTTTTAAGCTTACAACAATATATATATACAATGTTTTTTATAATTTTTCATTGCATATTGTTAAAAATTATAGTAATAATATTATTCACTTAGTATTATATATAACATAACTGTATTTAAAAAATAACGAAATAATAATCCTAATTACTATAAGTACTAGAGCTCCTGTTAAGGGACAGTGTATATATAATAATATATACTAACATTTGTTTATTTATAGTGTTAATATTATCCAAATTTCTTTTTAAATAAATAAAAAAAATTGATTATGGAGGAAAAGTCTGGCGTAGAAAGAATGAAGCGATGCAAGCAAAAAACTTAATGCCTACAGTGAAACATGGTGGTGGCAGTGTAATGATGTGGGGAGCTATATCAGCTAGTGGCGTTGGCAGTTTAGTGTTTATAGATTGCATTATGGATAAACACTATTATAAAGCAATATTGGAACAAAATTTACCAGATTGTGTTGAAAGTTTGGACGTTGGACCTCGATGGATATTCCAACAGGAGAACGATCCCAAACATACTGCCAAGACAGCTTTATGCACTTCCACAAAGTCCGGACTTAATCCCAATCGAACACGTTTGGGAGATTTTTAAGAGAAAAGTTGGAAAAGTGCACACCTCCAGCAAAGATTCCTTGAAAAATGCTCTACAACAATCCAGGGCAGAAATAACACCGGATGTCACCAACAGTTTGATCTAATCAATGCCAAGACGCTTATAAGTCATTGACAAAATATTAAAATTAGTTTAAATTAACGTATTATATCATTCATTCTCATTATGTAGGTTGTGTGAACATTTTTGTCCATATTGAAATTGTATTTATTTTATACCGTTATAAATGAATTGTTGTTATTTTTTTTTAAATGTTAATAAAAATTCTTTAAAAATGATTTTGCACTAAATTTATTTTCTTTTAAATCTTGTCTTAATTTGTAAACATATGCATTTTCTGGGGTGCACGAAGACTTTAGTCCCCAACTGTATATGTTACAATATAGCTTGTATTTTTTTGTTCCTTGAAAATTTTATTTAATGTAAATAAAATTGTATATACTTTTAGGTGGTAAATTTCCATACAAAGTGGTGTATTTTAGTATACTCATAATAATCCATGCTTAAAATACAAATAAATTTTTCGTAAATTTCTTTTCGTTAAATATACAAATATTTTGTATATATTATAAAACTTTCACATCCCAAGCAAAAGAGTTTATATATAATAATATATAGTTATATATAATAATATAGAGTTATATATAATTATATCCGTTACTGATTACTTCCAAATTGTTTAATATGGTGTCATATAAAATTATACATAATCATATGTGGTCCAAAATATAAATATATCTCCCCTATATATTTAGACTAGCGGGCAAAGCAGTTTTGGGACGATGTCAAGGATGTCTGCCCCTCCCGTTGGATTTTTCAAAAAAAAAAAACATCTTTACTGTTATCTATCTACATACTAAATTTCAACTTCCTAGGTCCAACGGTTTGTACAGGCTGTTAAGGGAGAGACTTCATCGATGAGTTAGCACATACTGCATGAAAAGCATATTTCAAAATATAGGTTTCTAGCTATAGGGGTCTGGTCTGGCCGTGAAAGAGGAGTTTTGTTTCCGTTTTGCTATTCCCTGAAGTTATTTTCAAGAACCTCGTATTAGCGAATGTCTACGCCGGAGGGGGAACCTGAATACCAAATTTCAGCCTCCTACCTCTTGCGGTTTGGGCTGGGGGATGTTGAATGCGTGAGTGAGTCAGTAACGTTAACAACAATTTTAGCACAATTGTAACTTATTTCAAAATAATTTTTGAACAAGCAAACAAGGGCTAAATTCGGCTGTGCCGAATCTTTGAATATCCTCCACCAATATCCTAAATAGATGTTCTCTACTGTTTTTGATACAAATAATATAAGAAAACTTTTGAAGTAAAATTATGTAGGTGAAAAAATTTTTTGAGGTGAAAAACTTTTTTAGATGTGAAAAGAACTTTTTTGAAAGAAAAAAAATTTAGAGGTGAAAAAAAATTTAGAGGTGAAAAAAAATTTTTGAGGTGAAAAAATTTTTTGTTGTGAAAAAAAATTTTAGTGGTGAAAAATGTTTGAGCTGAATACAAAATATTTACTGCTAAGCAACTGGTGAAAAAAATATGAGAAAATATGTTATGTACCAGTCGCTACTATGAAATTGTACTAAATTTGTATGGGCAATTTAGAGGCACCTTTACATTTTCACTAGTTTTTTTAACCATGGACTGCATAGTTTTTGTCAAATACTCAATTTTGTTCCGGCTTATGGGGACTAGCTCTGCAGCTGAATATGCCTAATGGAGAGAATGTACTTTCTGATGCGCCACGCATTGATAAATAGTTGCAACGAATATTCTTTCTTTAAAAAATTGAAGTGTGTTTGTCTAATGGGAGAATACAGCAAAGAAATTGATTTTTTAAAGAAAGAACATGAGTTGTAACTATTTGTCAATAGATGGCCCATCAGAAGGTGCATAATTTGCTGCAGAGCTAGTCTCCATTAGCCATATTGTGCTGCAATATGCAGTAGAGTATTATTGATTTTCTATTTTCTTCGTAACATAAATGAATATTTGCCAAAAACTATGAAAAATATATGTTTTATGTGCATATTATACCTTAATTTTTTAAATCATTATTCATTTAGATGTTTAAGAGCACAATATTGCACTTTATTCATGTGTATTTTTTTATGAAAGAAAACATTAACATAAATATACATTTGCCAATCCCTCAACTCTCAAAAATACAAATGGAACAAAAAAAAATACTATTTTATTCCGTCAAAGATTTGAAAATTTGACTTTAAAATTATGTATTAAGTCCACCAGTAACATCTTAATGTATTAGAATTTGACGTTTGTAGTTAATTTAATATTTTTGGTAAATAGATTAATTGAAAGCCTAATCCAAGACTTTATCGCCATGGGGGGCCACCTATTCAAAAGTAGCGGCACTTAAGCAATTATGCATTTTGCTCTTTCTTTATATATCAATTTCTTTGGACTTAGCCATGGGACAGGGTATTGTTTTAGTTAATTCAGCGATACCTATTCAAAAGTATCGGCACTAAAGCAATTATGTATTTTGCTCTTTCTTTAGATATAAATGTCTTTGGTTACAAAAACAAAAAATACATTATATGGAATGAAACGACAAACCAACAAAGCTTAACAGAAAAACCCAATCAGGTTTACTATATCTCCTATAGTAGCCAAAGAATTGGAGATATTTTAAATGGGAAATCCTAAGAAAATGCATAGGCAAAAATTATGAAAATTTCATAAAACGATTTTTAAATAGTTACGTCTCTGAAAATGCCGATGTTCTACCCTTCTGTAGGTACGCCATGTCGTTGCAAGCCAGATTTGTTGAGAAACTTGAGCTACACGATAATTTTCATGTCAGCCAAATATACGAAAACGAGAAAAACACCATCAATGGACGTATTAACGACAATCCAGCTCCTCTGGACCTTACCTCATTCTATATGAGCCCAGCCTCCAGCAATTATAGGGGCTGAATATGATATACGTATATACTAAATTTTGGATGAACTGTTATATGAATATGTTTTGTCAATTTATGTAACAGAACTTTTGTTATTTAGTTTTAGTAATGTTATTTGTTTAGTTTAAGTAATGTTATTTACAGAGGTCTGCTTTGTTAGCGACTTTAACAATGTTGCTTTTTACGTTAACTTAGTTATTACAGTAACACACATATAGCTCTAAGAATGTTATTATTCTCATAGTATGAAAGACAATAAATGTAGTCGAACAAGAAAAAGACTTAATAACATTTTTACTTAACAGAAAATTAAAATAGATACAGAAAAATTGTACAAATTTGTTTGGAAAATTTAGAGGTACCTTCACATTTTCACTCATAACTTTTGAACCGCTAAACCGATTTCGCTCATTTTAAATACCAAACTGCTCGGGAGGACGTTCAATAAAATTGGCATCCCCGCTTGCGTCTTCGCGTCGTGATCGCCATTTCAACAGACAGACAGACGGACATCGCTAAATCGACTTAAAATTGCATAAGGATCACGAATATATATACTTTATGTGGTCTTAAACCTATATTTCGACATATTACAAACGGAATGACAAACTGATATATACCCTCACCATATATGGTGGAGGGTATAAAAAATAGGAAATAATTTTTGCAAATATGTCAATTACAATTCTGCCATATTTTTGCCCTTCATTTTTCACCAACTTTCATCTCTCTTCTATCCCCTTCAAGGAAAGGAATAATTGCCTGAGTGCAGCTTCTCTTTTGAAAAAATGTGTATTAAAAACATGTATTTATGACAAGATATGCGTTATATTTATAGCAAAATATTCATTAATGAATCGATGCAAGTTTTGATGCAATTTTGTTGATAAGTAAAAATATTTGGCTTTGTTTTTATCAATCTAACGCCAACAAAAATGTATTTGCATGAACTTCCTAGCCTTCGGCTTAATGATGCCTTTATTCGGCCAAACCCAGCAAAAAAATGGTAGTCATTCTGTGACTATAACTTCTTGCATTGCTTCCTAAACTTCAGTTGACATTCTTTTATAATTTTTTCGTGTTATTCTAAGGCACTTCCAAAGAATTGATGAGTTCAGATTTCAAATGCAGTGATCTGGATATAAACCCGATGCATATCTTAAAAAATCACTCTTCATTACTTCTAAAGCATATGTTATAGTATATCGTATATTTTTTTAAATCTAAAGCATTTATTCAAATTGAAAAAATAGTTCTGCTGAAATTTTTTATTTAATCATTTTTTATATTTTAGTTTAAAATTTCTAACCTTCATGCAGTTTTGCAATTTTTATAAAAGTTTTGGAATATCAAGAAAAACAGATTTTTTTAACCTTTACTTGTAACTAGCTGGCCCGTGATTTGCATTTTTTCAGCCTTAAATATTTATGAGGACGCAATCTGTGCATTTTTGCCTTATGTTTATTATTAAACACTACACCATTTCCAGTTTTAATTCAGAATTTATCAAAATAATTTTAAAATTGTGTAAAAATTAATTCAAATTGCCCAAAGATGTTCTAAAATTGTGCAACAATTATTTTAAATTGTTCAAAAGTATTTTAAAATTGTCCAAAAATGTTTCCAAATTATACAACCAGTTTTTAAATTATCCAAAAATATTTTAGAATTTGTCTAAGAATTCATTAAAATTTTTGAAAAATGTTTTTCCACTAATGCAGAATTATTTATTTGTTTTAATAAAGAGTATTTGTATATCAATGCATACATTTCGCTTCTTTAAACTTATTTTTCTGCATTCTTATGAATTAAATTTTCATCAAAGCTTAAATACTACAAAGTATATGAACATTTTCCACTCATGCATCAGAATACCTAATCATTGTATTATCATTGCTTCCTTAGAGTAAAGTATGAGTAATGCTAGTAGCTACATTTGAATACTTCCAGCCTATGACACGCTAATGTTAAATACATCGATGAAACCATTAGAAAAGAAGTGATGCCTTTGCCATAGTAGTGATGCTTTTATTGCTTCTTTGGCAGCTTAATGCCAAACATGTATGTATTCACATCACAATCACTGAACTTGCGCTACAACCCTTGCTAGCGGCTAAGTTTTTCTGAAAATCGGCTAAGAATTTTGTGGTCTCGGCTAAGAATTTTTGTAGTCGCATCATTTGGCATCATGGCTTCGTGGCATCATGGGTGGCTAAACATTTGGTAGTTTGTTCATCCTGGTTTCAAGGGTCCTTGGTTTAACACCAACGGTTAAAAATGATTTTAATGTTCAATCAAGGACCCTTGAAACCAGGATGAACAAACTACAAAATTTTTAGCCACCCATGATGCCATGAAGCCATGATGCCTAATGATGCGACTACAAAAATTCTTAGCCGAGACCACAACATTCTTAGCCGATTTTCAGAAAAACTTAGCCTCTTGCAAGGGTTGTAGCGCAAGTTCAGTGATTGTGATGTGAATACATACATGTTTGAATTGTTAAAACCCTTGCTAGCGGCTAAGTTTTTCTGAAAATCGGCTTAGAATGTTGTGGTATCGGCTAAGAATTTTTGTAGTCGCATCATTTGGCATTATGGCTTCGTGGCATCATGGGTGGCTAAACCAAGGACCCTTGAAACCAGGATGAACAAACTTCAACATTTTTAGCCACCCATGATGCCATGAAGCCATGATGCCATGATGCCAAATGATGCGACTACAAAAATTCTTAGCCGAGACCACAACATTCTAAGCTGATTTTCAGAAAAACTTGGTTCAATGTTTGTTGAATATGAGTGGACAGGGAAACAAATACGAAGGACAGGGATGAATTAATTAAGTGAATTAACCTTAAAACAAATACGAGGGCGGATCAATAAGTCCGTGACTTTTCGAACTTTCCTCTTAGTTATATGAAATGCAACACTGAACCCAACAAGTACCACCTGTTAGTAGACTACTGTCAAGTTTTTATCAAGTTCCGTCATTTACTTTGCGTTTAACAGCTGTTCAAAGTATACAACCTAGTGGATTTTTTTAAAAATAGAAAAAAGTGAATTTCGAGTGCTCATTAAACATTTTTTTTGCAAAAAAAAACCGTCAATCAAACCAAGGAAAAGCTTGATAAATACTATGGGGACTCTGCACCATCGATTTCAATGCTAACAAAGTGTTTATTGACCTTCTTTGTGGTCGCACAAGTACAAATGACGCTGAACGTTCTGGAAGGTCAATTGAGGTCAATACGCTCGAAAATGTCGAAAAAATCCACGATATGGTGTTGGCCGATCGAAGAGTAAAAGTGCAAGATTGTTAACGCCGTAGGCATATCATATGGCAGTGTGGTTTCGATTTTAAACGATCAGTTGGATTTAAGAAAGCTGTCCGCAAGATGGGTGCCGCGTTTGCTCTCAACTGCCCATAAACGTAATCGTGTGATAACTTCAAAGGTTTGTTTGGAGTTGTTTAACCGCAATTCGAATGAGTTTTTGCGGCGTTTTGTAACTGTGGTTGAAACATGGATACATTACAACACTCCGCAGACCAAGCGGCAGTCTAAACAATGGGTTTTTCAGGGTGAACCGGCTCCGAAGAAGGCCAATGTAAGTTTGTCGGCCAATAAGGTGATGGCAACAGTTTTTTGGCATGCACGCGGGATAATCCAGATCATTTACCTTCAAATGGGAAAAACAATACACGGCGAATATTATGCCAACTTATTGGACCGATTTAACGTAGATTTAGAAAAAAACGACCCCATATGGCCAAGAAAAAAGTTATTTTTCATCAAGATAATGCAATGGTGCACACGTGTGTATTCTCAATGGCAACATTCCATGAATTGGACTACGAACTGGTACTTCATCCACCATTTAGCCCCCAGTGACTATTTCCTATTTTCAAACCTAAAGAAATGGCTCGGTGGATAGAGATTTAGCTCCAACGATGAAATTAATGATCAAACAAATGCCTCGAAAAATCCTATTTTTTGAAAGGGATACAAAAATTGGAGAAACCTTAAACTAAGTGTATTGAGCTAAAAGGAGATTATGTTGAAAAATAAATTTTTTTGCAAAAAAAAAGTTGTGTTTCATTCAAAAAGTCACAGATTTATCGATCCGCCCTCGTATATATTTTTTATAGATACATATTTGAGTTTGACATTTTTATTATATCCTTTTTAATATCAGCATCAAAACAGTTTGAAATTTTAAATAATCTTTAGAAAATAGAATTCCTTGTAAAGATTCATTTTCCAGGGAACATCGAAATTTTGTTTTTTAGGTTGACTTGACTAAAAATTTTTTCCACATTTGCGGAAGAATGTGGAAGGACCATTATTTGTTGTACAAGCTTTGACAGCACTGGAAATGCAATAGTAGAATCCCCACGCTTTAAATCAGAAATTTTTTGCCAACAAGTTTGCAAATTTATTTTACTTCCTTCGAAAAATTCTTTAAAATCTACAAACTTTAACTTTGTGAGTTCAGAGTCTAAAATTTGTTTTTCTTTTTCAGAAATAAAACTGTTGAGTTCTTTTAGAGTTTCCATAAAATAATTATTGTCTTTGTTCATAATTTTGATAGGGTTTATCATATTTAAAGATTTATAAGATTTTTGTCCAAAATCAAAACGTTTTAAAAGTTGATTTGCAATTTATATATAAAAATTAATACAATTATTTACAATTTTGTTTATTTCGCTGTTGTTAAGCTTTGATTCTGATATTAACTCTTTAGCCATTAGTCCAAAATATACCTCATCAAATTTCAAAAAAGTTGTTTGTGTTCATAAATTCCGTTAAATAAATTTCTTCATTTAAAATATCGTTTTTTTTTTACTTAATACAGTTTTTAAAAGTCTTTCCATTTGGCATAGCTGTTAATATTATTTACAATTTCAAGAATATATTTTAAAATAAAAATAAATATATTTGATTCGTTTAAATTTTTGATAATAATTTTTGCTGTATCGATTTGATCAACATTGGCAGCAAATAAAAATAAATTTATAACGCCTTATACATATCTAGTATTCTAACCACTACTGCTTCAAGCGATAGCCATATGGTTTGACTAGGATGCAGTAATTTTTTTGGTTTTATTTCAAGCAATTTTTTGAATGTTTTGAAATTAATCAAGTCATTTTGGACGTAAATGTCTCTTGATAGAGTTTCACCCTCGAAAGGTAATTGAAGGCCAGCATATGATGAACATAATGCAAACGAGTGGTAAATACATTTCATAACAAATAAATCTGATATACCGTTTTTTAACAGTTTTGCAAAAATAAATGGAGGGTTGTGTTCAACAATAAAAAGGGCCATTTATATTTCTACCTTTTTGGAAGCAAATTGTTCTGCACTGAATGCTTCATCTATTTTTAAGTTGATATGGCATTTGCAGCGGCTAAATGTTTTTTGTCTGAGAATTTGCCAACAAAGCCGCTTTTCCAGAAGCTTTAAGCTGAACGTTGCATATATTGCAAAAAAACATGTTTCGCTTTTCAGCCCAACATTTTATGTCATCATCAATCCATTCTTCTTTTAGTTTGCGCATTTTCTTTTTATCTACCTTAAGAAAATTAAATGATTTTATGTTATCAATATTTTTGTACCTCACTTGTGTTTGGAAATCTAAAATTCTTACATTAGATTGGCTATCTGATGTTCCTGCATCACCCTCAATTTCGTTTCAATCTGTACAAATAATTGTTTTATTTAAACCATTTTCATTGATAGTACATATAAATTAAGATTACCTTTACTTTTTTGTAAATATCTGTCCATTTTCAAACACAAATATCCAAATAAGCATTTTTGCTGGAATTAAAGCTAAAATAAAGTGTTATTAAAGTTATCTTTTCCAATTTCAAGTCTTGATTTATACTTTGATTACACCTTAATTAAATAACATATTCCAGCAAAACGGACACTTGAATTCAAATCGAACATTACAGTGAGAATATACTTTAGTTCAAGCCTTGAATCACAGTTCGATTCAAGTTCAAACAACATATAATACCACTTGTTTTCAAGCCCTAACTTCAAGTTTAAACAAATCCATAAAAACACGGTAATGATTGGTTTTGGTACAATTTATTAATATACACACATTTTTAAAATATTAGTTTTTTTATATTTAATCTTGATTTTTTGACATCCGATGGGTTTTCCACTGATACTTTTTTATTTTAAAGCGTAGAAATTTGTAGAATATTCCTGAAATAAGAAAAAATATAATGTAAGGATAGAGTTTAGCTCCAAATAAATGTGGCTATAATTCCCTCAAAAGTTCTCGGGAGTTACTTTGTAACTGTTCATAGGGGACCAAAAAAACAAGAAGAAGTAAAAATTTATTTTTTTCTTACCCCCGCGTGACTCTTCGCGCCGTGATCGTCATTTCAACAGACAGACAAACAGATAGACAGACAGATGACATAGCTACATATATCGACTTAAAATTGCATAAGGATCACGAATATATACACTTTATGTGGTCTTAGACCTATATTTCGACATGTTACAAACGAAACCACAAACTGATATATACCCTCACCATATATGGTGGAGAGTATAAAAGGGGTAAGGTTTATTTAAAATTAGGTAAGAGCCAATTTATACGATGCAATTGATTGCGTGCAATTTTCTTAATTCCCCTTTCAAAATTGCTTCCAAAGTTATGTCAATTTATACTGTGACTTTAATTTCACGAAAAATGAATGTGTATGAGCAACAAAAGAAGAATACATATGAGTGTGAAAGAGAGATAACAGAAACATGCACGAAAAACGAAAACCGTGCCTTTTTTGTTACCCAGTTTGCTTCTACACCGTTCGCCAACAAATAAAAATTGCACGCAATAATTGCATGCAACAAAGTCACCGTATATATTGGCTCTATGTGTGTTGGGTTAGTACATTTTTGTTTGAAAAATATGCAACTATGAAGAATGAAAGAACCAAAACAAAATAAAAGAAAAGGAAGCCAACGCATTTTTTTTACCAAATCTAAAAGAAATGTATAAATATACTTATATCCCAACAAAATCAAGTTTATACAAATAAAAATAATTTGATTCATGTTTTTCGTTTATTGTCAATATTTTAAAATAAAATAAAAACATTTCAAATTAACAATGCTGTGAAGATTTTTATATAATCTTAATTAATTCAATGGAAAGAAAAGGTAAGCCACATTTATTTGGAGCTAAACTCAATCCTTACATTATATTTTTTCTTATCTCAGGAATATTCTACAAATTTCTACGCTTTAAAATAAAAAAGTATCAGTGGAAAACCCATCGGATGTCAAAATATCAAGATTAAATATAAAAATCTTATATTTTAAAAATGTATCTATGTTAATAAATTGTACCAAATCCAATCATTACCGTGTTTGTATGGCTTTGTTTAAACTTGAAGTTAGGCTTGAAAACAAATGTTATTATTATGTTGTTTGAACTGTGATTGAGGGCTTGAACTAAAGTATATTCTCACTGTAATGTTCGATTTGAATTCAAGTGTCCGTGCTGGAATATGCTATTGAATTAAAGTGTAATCAAAGTATAAACCAAGACTTGAAATTGGAAAACATAACTGGAATAACACTTTATTTTAGCTTTGATTCCAGCAAAAATGCTTATTGGGATATTTGTGTTTGAAAATGGAAAGATATTTACATAAAAGTAAAGGTAATCTAAATTTATATTTACTATCAATGAAAATGCTTTAAATAAAACAATTATTTGTACAGATTGAAACGAAATTGAGGATGATGCAGTAACATCAGATAGCCAATCTAATGTAAGAATTTTAGATTTCCAAACACAACTGGGGTACAAAAATATTGATAACATAAGATCATTTAATTTTCCTAAGGTAGATAAAAGAAAATGCATGATGACATAAAATGTTGGGCTGAAAAAAGAAACATTATATATATATATATATATATATATATATATATATTAGTGCGGGTCGATTTGTAGGGAGTGAAAAAATTCACCAATTTCCCTATGATTTCCGTATTCTATGGGTTATTCCATGAAAATTTGCCGAAGGAACCATACCTCTATCGTTAAAATCGAGTCCCCTACTTTTTGTTGGTAAATTTTTTCCCAAATTGACGTTCGTATGAAATATTACCTACACGTTAACATCCATAACTCAAAAACTAACTAATCGCCAGTAGGCGCGTTGGAAAGGTGAGCTCATTTTGATAAATTTACAAAAAAATCTCCAACATTGGTCCAACGGTTCAAAAGTTACGGGCATTTTTGTCCAAATTTTGGAGCCTTTTTCCATTTTTTTCATGATTTTGTCCAAGAATATTACTTTCATGGCCATTTTTTCAATTTACAATTCAAAACGAAGAGTTTAAGCCCAAATTTATCGAATTCGGTTGATTAATTCATGCGATATTGCTAAAACAAAATAACACATAAAACCAACTTTTTGATTTTTTTTTTCCCTTTTTATTTTTTTTTTCTACAAAAATTCAAATTAAGAGATAATAAAGTATCTATCAACCTATTATCAAAAAAAAATATTCAATTTGAGTGTAGTAAAAGACAAAATGTGAAAAAAAACATTATTTTTTCTGAAAGTCTTGTTTGCTTTCAAGTCTGGGTGTTTTCGTACGGCTCTCTAATGTCGTCGCCATAGCGCCTTCTACATTCTTTCCTGCAACTCGTTTAGCAGTGGCAGCCAGCAATTGGACATGTCTTTCCGTTCCTTGAATGTGTAAAGGAATTTGTGGATCATCGAACGGTGGCACTTCGTAATTTAAATATCCCTCCAAATGTTCATACGAATAACTTTGCGTAAACGGTGGTTCGAATAAAATGGTATCGTCATTTAAATCAATCATATTTGTATATTCCGTACAATTAAAGTTTATAAGAGATTTTTTATAAACTCTAAGTTCCGTTGGGTCGACAATATCTCTTCGGTAATGTAAAATCTTCTTTATAGCAATGTTTCGTTTTTCCATTCTATCATCAAACAACATAGATAGCAAGATATTTTCTGAGTGTGCAAAATATGAATTATCTTGAATTACTGTATTTACAACTCCAATTAAATTCCGTGGTAAAAATCGTGTCCAAGTAATAAATTTAAAAAGTAATGTACTACCGTATGCGGCAGAGCTATAATACTTAACATTGAAATACATTGGCGTGTATACTTTTATTATATAGTTAGCCAGAATTTTTAAATTTTCAGTTGGATTATTAGTTGTCACATACAACCGTAATAATCTATTGGCTTTGGTCAGCCAACGAGAATGTGCAATTGGCCCTGGTTTTATGTGAGATAAATCCGCAGGAACCACACCATTAGAAATTGCATTGGCCATTAACATCAAGTACCTCGAATCAGTAGATAATTCTTCTGGATTTAAATCACCAGGAGGCATATTTTCCAAAGCGATTTCCTCAAAATCGGTTACCACCTGAAAAGAAAACATAAAAGCTAAAAAATAGAATAAAAAATGGTAAAGAATTAGCTATAAAAATTACATACCGGAAGATTTTCACAATCAGCAATTTTTGAGCTCAACTTTCCGGTAGTTGATCGTGGTCCAGTGGTGGTTGATTTGTCTAAAGTGTCAAACAAATGTCTAAACGGAAGCTCGTTAAAGTGCAGAAGACACACAAACCAGTGCAGTGGTCTCTTTAACTGTTTTTCGAATAGTCGCAAAATTCCACCGTGTACGCCAGTATTTGTTGGTTCACCATCAGCGCATATGGCAATTAATGAATCGAGAGACAATTGTTTTTCTTGGAAGAATTCGATCAATTTGTTGACTTTGCTTGCCGCAGTTTCACTTTCTAGTTTTGTGTAGCCTATCAATTGAGAATTTGGTTCCCTCAAAACAACTAGATGAGGTTCTTTAACCATCCTTGGATGCAACTTCTCATCAATTTTTTCTACAGTTAGAGCATCATTTTTCCTGCCGTCGAATGAAAATGATATCAAATTCGAGTCATCATACCGCTTACGAAGTGCGTCTTGTCTCCATTTTTCTCTTTCTCTACGAAGTTTACTTTTATCCATGATGACAAGATTGCCATGAGCATCTTTTACGCCCAGGTCTTCCATCAGAGCTGTTGCCAATGCTGATCCCATTCTATCATGCACACCAAATCTGTCACACATCATTGCATAGTTTTTAGTATTGTATCTGGGAGTGTATGTTTGTGGTGGTAGAACTAATTCTGAACCTCCTCTCACATCAACTTCCATTTCGTCATAATGTGGTTCGTATGTAGGATCGTTGCTCACTGGGATTGTTGGTATAGTCGTTGGTATCATCTCTTCACTTCCACTATCGTGTTCCGGTATCGTTTGTATTCTGTCATTATATTGATCGCGCATGAAATCTTTTAAGTTTTCTGGGATAGATCCACATGAGCAGTCGTTTTCTTTCAAGTTGCATTTACATTTTCCAATGTTGAATAATTGGTTTGTTGATTCTACGAATTTTTTGAATTCTGTTGCGCGTTTTACTCGTTGTTTATCTGCATTACTATATGCGTCAAGCAAATTATTCAATTTTCTAATGATGCTACCTTTGAGTATAAGTTCAATATTAAGTTGATTCCAAATTTCTAACAATCTGTCTGCTACTTGGGGAGTAAATCTTTTATACGAAAACATTTTGCTATGGTACTTCAATATATCTCGTTTAGTTGACAGATTAATATCAGGTAATTCACAGCCCACGCCAAAAGAAAAAACATCATGAGAGACCAAATGTTGCAAACTACTGCGTTGGGTATCTGTTGGATTTTGCGATGAACCAGGCTCTGAATCCATTTTTTAAACCGTCACTAAAAGAATTATATATGTTTTTCATAGAATAATAATATAACTATTAACTATAATAGTTAGCAATGTTTTTACACTTACCTTTAAATCTTTTCTAAATTTCAAAATAGTTTGATTATTTGTTAGTTATTTCAAGTAACACTTCACTGAAATGTAGCTCAAACAAAACTAGCATACACTGGAATCCCCACCCCGCCAACTACAGCTGATTGTTTCGTCCAATTAGAATTGCTGTGTATTTGTTGTTGTCAAAATGACGTCAGCGAAGAATTATTCTTTATAAATCGTATGCAAACCCAAAAAAGAGAGCAAAAATAAAAAGGGAAAAAAAATCAAAATGTTGGTTTTATGTGTTATTTTGTTTTAGCAATATCGCATGAATTAATGAACCGAATTCGATCAATTTGGGCTTAAACTCTTCGTTTTGAATTGTAAATTGAATTAAATAATGGATTGAGCCAAAAAAATGGCCATGAAAGTAATATTCTTGGACAAAATCATGAAAAAAATGGAAAAAGGCTCCAAAATTTGGACAAAAATGCCCGTAACTTTTGAACCGTTGGACCAATGTTGGCGATTAAACCCGATGGATAGTTTTTGAGTTATGGATGTAAACGTGTAGGTAATATTTCATACGAACGTCAATTTGGGAAAAAATCTACCAACAAAAAGTAGGGGACTAGATTTTAACGATAGAGGTATGGTTCCTTCGGCAAATTTTCATGGAATAACCCATAGAATACGGAAATCATAGGGAAATTGTCGAAAAATAAATCGACCCGCCCTAATATATATAAATATATATATATATATATATATATATATATATATATATATATATATATATATATATATATATATATATATATATATGCATCGTTCAGCTTAAAGCTTCGTCTAGAAAAGCAGATTTGTTGGCAAATTCTCATACAAAAAAACATTTAGCCGCTGCAAATGCCATATCAACTCAAAAATAGATATATGAAGCATTCAGTGCAGAACAATTTGCTTCCAAAAAGGCAGAAATAAAAATGGGCCTTTTCACTGTTGAACACAACCCTCCATTTATTGTTGCAAAACTGTTAAAAAACGGTATATCAGATTTATTTGTTATGAAATGTATTTGCCACTCGCTTGCATTATGTTCATCACATGCTTGCCTTCAATTACCTTCCGAGGGTGAAACTCTAGCAAAAGACATTTACAATTACGTCCAAAATGACTTGATCAATTTCAAAACATTCAAAAATTGCTTGAAATAAAACCAAAAAAATTACTGCATCCTAGTCAAACCAGATGGCTATCGCTTGAAGCAGTAGTGGTTAGAATTTATTTTAATTTGCTTCCAATGTTGAACAAATCGATACTGCAAAAATTTTTATAAAAAATTTAAACGAAAAACTTAGCCTCTAGCAAGGGTTGCAGCGCAAGTACAGTGATTGTGATGTTAATGTATACATGTGTGAATTGGTACAACCCTAAGTTTTTCTGTAAGAACTTCGTGGTCGCGACTAACGGGCTTACCACGGTGCAGTGTGCACGTTTTATTTTTTTTTTTTTAATTTTGGAAAATATTAGATACTCAGTTTACGAGTAAAGGTGTTATGCCCAGCTATATCGAAATCAATGAAAATTGCCAAACATATAAACAATCTAAAACTGCAAATACCTACCTATTTTGATCCTCAAAGTTCGAAAATGGATTTATTAAATAACAATTTATTTATACTTACACTTATAATTATTATTTTAACGCCAATTTTTAAATAATAAAAGCTATGTAATAGATAAATAATTAAATAGGTAGTTTATTAAATATATATATATTATTACAAATACTGTCTTTCGTCGAAAGCGAATTAAAATCTAAATAGAAACATCCGACGACGGCTTCATTCGAGAGCTCCCGACGGAGTGACGACGCGTGTTACGGGGCAGGGGTGCGGTGAAAAGTAAGTACAAGTGGCTGAGAGATAGGATCGGTGCCTAATCTTCGTTAATCGATTCAGAACAATTTTTAAGTGTTTTTTTTATAAAGTAAATAATATTTGTGTATGGAACTAAAGAGACGCAGCTTCACATCCAAAGAGCCGCATGTGGCTCACAAGACGCAGCTGCCGACCCCTGGAATAATAGGATTGTTTTTTAGTTCCTTTCATTTTAAAGTGAAAATGTTCTCAAAATATTTAAAACCCTTTCCTTATACTATTCCTACCCTTAAAAGACTTTCATAGCATTAATTTAAACACATTTGCCCCTAACAAAATGTTACTGAAATATTTAAAATATCATTTTCCTTATTATATCGTTACGATAGTATTAAAACGGCGTTACCAATAAACTCATCGCTTGGCTAATAAACAATACATTTAAATAAAAGGCCGTAAATTTCAATTCCACTCGTCCTTTTCATTCCATAACATTTCCGTTGTCCAGTGCTTCAATTTTACTCTTCCCAATTTCTTTCAATTCCCCATTCCATTTCCATACCAAACCCTTATTATAGTATTATCAAACCTCTAGCCAAAGCGGTTTGGGAAGTCCGTCAACGGTTTGACTTACCCCTTCGAATCTACATTTTAACCTCTTCTTAGTGAAAACAATTTAAATTTTACTTTTCTAGCCAAAGCGGTATGGCATGTTAATTCTTTCAGAATTAACATGCCAATTGACCCTTTTATGACATTGATTTAAAACAAATGCAAACTTGTCCTGAAGGACATGCAAATATAATTTACATAGATTAGAATTTTTAAAGGAATTAAAACAAAAAACAAAAATTGTCTATCGTATTGCATAGAGCCTATATACACGACTTGGTTTCAGTTGCTTTAAAAAATTTTTTTATCCTTAAAGATTTCGTTCACTCGATTTTAAAAGATTTTGATGGTATTTAAGTTAGTGTTTTTTCTCAGCTTTTTTGTAATGTTTTACTAAAATATAAAAAATTAAAAAAAAAATAGCGGAAAAATCCATATTAAAAATTAACCGTTTAATCGACCTTTTTTAAACGATTATCCGGGAAAAGTAATTACTTGAATTTGTTTCGACATTATTGGAATAAAAGCGAGGAATCGGTTTATCGATACGACAGTCACTACTGTACTGAATTCTAGCGTCTATGACAACTAAATAAAATATTCATTACCTTTTTTTTATATATTTTAACCGTTGTCTTTTAACAGATAAGGTTTCGTCGGTTTTAAACCGTATTTACTTTTTGATATACAATTTTTTTAATTTTTCTTTGAAAAATATAAACATATATCAGTAGCAGCACACAAAAAAATTAATAAATTTAAAATCAATTATGATATCATATTTGAATTAACATATTATTCTTCACCAACAATTTTAAATTAGGAACTAATCTTATTAAAGTAAATATTCTTATAGTTAAACTAATATTTTTCGTATTTAAATTAAAATATCAACATTTTAGGTTTAGTTTACGCATATTTTTTTTGCGGTAATCATGCACAGCTCCAGGTTTTCCAGGGTTTTAATAATTCTTAAAAGATACCGCAATTTTATTAAATATACAACTCTGTTGTTGTTTTTCAAGCAGTTTTTTTAAATAATTTACATTAACAATATTTCCAATTGTATTTCTGAAATCGCCAGTGAAAGGTCGGAATAAAAAAAATCTAATTCACAAATGATCAGTTGTATTTCTCAAGAACAATTAACATTTTCCGAAACGCGATTAATATTTTAATAATTCTAAAAAAAATTCTAAAACCAACACAAAATACTAAAAATTTATAGAAATATTTTTCATTTATATGGTGCAAAAATACTAAAAATAAACCCGCCAGAAATTGCCGATGTTAAAAAAAATAAAGAATAGGCCAAAATATCCTAACCGGGCACTAGCAAAGAAGGCTCTCGCCTATTGTGGAAATCGAACCCATGACCCCCGCACTTATAAGCTAGCACGCTACCAACAAGCATAAAATATAATTTACTAATTATTTTTTATATATGAGCAAGTCCCAGAAACAGTCCACCAACCAAAAATTTTTAAAATCTATTCAACTTAACTTTTTTTAATGAAACATTTAAAGTTTTAAATTTGAACTACCGATTACTTTGACTTTGAAAGGTAGCATAACATTAATTTTTATTTTCAGGCTTATGTTTGACATTTTCGAAATGGGACGCTATAAGATCGAACAAAATTGGAAAATATTAAAACTTACTTCCAAAGTAGTGTCTTTAACGCAAGCTGTAAGAAATTTACGCGAAAATTTTCGAAAAGAGATCGGCCTTCAGTTGAGTTTGTGCGTCAATTTTTGAAGCGAGTTCATGAAAATGTATCGTTATTGGACAAACCAACCCGTTTCCGTTCTCGTGCAGTGCGTTCAATCGAAAATATTGCTGCTGTGAGTGAGAATGTCCGAGAACATCCATCAACATCAACTCGTCATCGTTCTCAGGAACTGAACATTTCTCACATTTTTGAAAAATTTATATTTGACCGGATGAGGTACTGCCGAGCCAGTCATGGTAGTTATATGAATGATATTGTGTTCCATTCTTAAATGACAAAGTTCAACCATTCCAATAAAACCAGAAATTTGAAAAATAATTAGTACTTTTTTATAGCCGATTCTAATTTTAAATGGCCCACCCTGTATATAATAAGGAAAATAAGGTTTTTTTTTTATGTTGTAAGTAGAATGAATTTTTTTTGCAAGTCCTCTATAAATTTAAATCAATTTTATATACAGCTATAGGTAAATACAAAAATTAAAATTCTACAATTAAAAAAGATAGCATATTAATTTTTGTAGCGTGCATCACGATTTGAGTTTTCTCACATATGGCATTAAAAATAGTGTTTCCAATTATTCGACCCTGCCGGCTAACCGGATAGGGCATTATTCGAAAAATTACGAAAATTAATTAATCAGTTATTCAGGTCGATTAATCGGAAAAATTGGCGATTAATCTTTAAATGCAAAATAAAAGTATATCTTTCACCAGTAAGGACATAGAGTTCTCAACTAAACCCTTAAACCTAAAACAGTGTTTTTGAGCAGAGAAATTATTGTAGAAAATTTTCTAAATAAATCAGAGCTGGCTTAAAACACTATTCAATAAATCATTCTTAAAAATATTGTATCGTTTTTGCGAAATTTACAAAATTTGACAGAACTGTCGCTGCCACTGAAAATTTCTGGTTTGGGCTTTAAAGTTAAAGAGTTTTTCTATTAAAAAGGCAGATAAATCCTCGTAGTCTATAAATTTTTAAATACGCATATTCCTATCAGGTTCTTACCTAGTAAATTGTAACGATTTCTGTTTTGGGTTATACTTAGCTTTTCTACTCTTTCAAAATTTTTTGACAAATCAACTTTTTTCAGTTCTTAAAAATTTTGTTATTTCCAATTGCAAACAATTTTATAATGTTGTTTTGGCGCTGAGGCCAAAATAATACTGAATTATAACTGTATAAGAGATGTCAATATAAAAATATAAAAATACAGTAACGTCATAGTGCTTTTTAGGAAAATACTTAGCCACGTGTTTGATTTATTGGTTAGCCACATATTTGATTTAATGGCTTTTATAATATATAATAACTTTGAAATAGCTTTAAAATTTAAGAATTTTTGACAGTGAATTTTTATTTCTCAGAACCTGTGTCCAGGTTTTATAAGACGATTATCGTTCATCGTCCACTTTCGAAATTAAATATCTACCATATTACATGAAAATTGTAAACTTTTGTTACAAATTTTGTAAATGACAGCAATTTTTATTCTTATAGTTCAACAGTCGATCGTCTTATAGAATCTAGGGACTAAATCAATAATTAATCAGGCAAATTTTCTGTTTCTAACAACAAATTGTTGAATAAGTTTTCCCTTTATAATTTGCTTTTATATTGGTTTTAACACCGATAATTTTTGTTTGAAATTATTCCAAATTAACCAGATATTCCACATAATATGTTGTAGAATTAATTTGGTTGGGAACCGATTTCAAAAGAATTTTTTTGACAGAATTCCTAAGGATATAAAATATAAATTTTCTGTTCGAAAACAAATGCAAACCTTGTCTTGAAATACATAAAAATATAATTTACATGATTTAGAATTTTTTAAGGAATTAGAACAAAAAAAAAAGCACTTGCTTTGAGTTGGTTTGTTAAAAATGTTAAAAGTTGGTATTAAGAAATGTCATTAAAAAATTAAATTAATTTTTTGGTTAAAATAAATTCAATTGTGTTTGTTTATATACTACTAGAAAAAATGAAACGTGCGTCACAAATGGTTCACGGCTTTTGCTTAAAAAGTTATTTTAGAATTCTCTTAAATTCATCTTTCTTTTAGGTATTATTTTTTGTGTGCTTTATTATGCAAAATTCGCTAAAAATTAATAAAACATACCTCAACTTTCCAAGTTACTTTGAGATGAATTATTTCGCAACATATACCTGTTAAAAATTCATTTCATGTCATTCGAAAGTACACCTAAATCCCACAAAACACTATGTTTAACTCGGAGGTATCTCATTTGAAAGGCCAAGAAATTTCTATATTTTAATCCAAAAACGCGTACAAATGTAGCGTTCGTCACGCAGGATTTGCCCATTCCTAGCCCGGTGTTATCATTTCGGGTTTGGCGAAGCACTTATTTCATCATTGGAAAACCACTTTATTGATTGTTTCGCCAGTACTTTGTCGACGATTTAAAAAGATACGGCCAAGCCCTTCCCGGTGTTATCATTTTAAAATTGGCAAAGCGCTATAATATTGACAATCTTTTGTTCTGACAACACTGGCACCACCGTCAAAAGCACTGGGCCAATGCTTTGCCGTTCGTATTTTCTGCCTAGGTACTTTAAACAAAAACAACACAAGATATTGTCCAAACTAATTTCCGATTTAGTTTGTAATTAAAAAAAAACTTTTTTCCAATTGAAAGTATAGTTAATGGTAATTAATTCTTGATATACTTAAGTCTCATCATTGAAACTCATTCTCTTATATGGACCAATTTATGAGAATATGTGGTAAAAACGTGTGAGTTTTTAGATTTTAAAGGGCGTAATTTTGTATACTGCCCTAAGTTTAAAATACTGTCAAATGAAAGTAAGTAACTTTGTATTTTTATCTGAAAAATCATCAAGAAAAGTTTTTATTTATCGTGATGAAAATATTACTTTTTTGTCACAATTTTATTTTAAATAAAATTGGATACACCTCTAAAAAAAGGATTTTTCACTTATTAATTTAAATACAGGACTATTCAATAAACTGATTAAATAAAATATATATCAAATATTTTTTTATTGATTTGAAATTTTGACTATTTTTTTAATAAAATTGTTGCGAAATGCAAAAAATCTCGGTGTTCCATTAAAAAAATTTTGGATTTGAACTCGGAAATTTGGAGAATTAGGCTACCTCTCAACTCACTACACCACAAAAGCTTATACATTTTTGTGGTCTATTTTGAATTTAAATATTTTGTTAGAAAAACAAATGCAGTACTTTTCGTTTATAGTCCATTTGGCAATATAGTCTATATTGTATGTTTTTACCAAGGACCCTTCAAACCAGGATGAACAAACTACAAAATTTTCAGCCACCCATGATGGCAATATAGTCTATATTGTATGGTTTTACCAAGGACCCTTCAAACCAGGATGAACAAACTACAAAATTTTTAGCCACCCATGATGCCATGATGCCAAATGGTGCGACTACAAACAATTCTTAGCCGACACCATGAAATTCTTAGGCGATTTACAGAAACATTTATGTAGCCTCTAGCAAGGGTTGTACCAAAAGTACAGTGATTGTGTTGTGAATGTATACATGTTTGAATTTTTTTTCTAACATAATCCAATATATTAAAACAGAAAATTTGTATGAAATTAATACAAAATATACATACATGGGACTAATGCATTGATTTGACCAATTAATTGATTAGATTACCATTGTTTGAACTAATGGTAATGATTTAAGGATCTGATTTCACTGATCAATGACAATGCTTTCGAATTTCATTATCATTACTAATGCACCAATTTGAAGAAACCATTATCATTAGTAACAGGCATTTTATGTGTTAATATTTGTGATAATATTTATTTAAGCGGGTTAACATTTGTGTATTTCATATTTTGTTTTATTATTTTCTGTATAAAGCTACTTTGATACTTTTTAAATCGTATAAACTTTTTTGTAAACAAATGATTTTTAATCAATTATAATTAGTTTTTTTATGCATTTGTGCTATTTCATTACCATTAGTAATGAAATTTTTTTTCATTTGCATTAGTGTCACCTAATGGTAAAGAAACTTTCCCAAGTATGCACAATATATGTTATTTATAAAATTATTCCGAAATCCAATAAGTAAGTTCTTATGTAAAATTTTAAAATGATTATGCTTAAATGCGGAATCGGAAGATCGGGCTAAAGCTTTTTAAATTTCAATACTCCAATCTTTCACCGTTATAATAAATCGTGTCCCAGAAATATAAAATAAAACAACTTTTAAATAAATAAATAAATCTGTAGCAAAAATGTTTTTGTTTTATTGCATTTTTAAGTGTCAAATTTTGGTAGAAATCGGACCTATACTTTCCGAGATTTTGATTGTTATAACACTATAAGTCAACTTTTTTAAACTTTTTGTCAAAGGTATAAAAGCATATTTCACTAATGTTATTATTCCGCATTTAAAAATCAGCTTTTGTTGAATGAGGTACTATATAATTTGCAGGGAGTCATAAGAGCATAATTAAGATATGATGTTATTCCATTTTTTGCATAAAGCTGTTTTTCTAAAATGTGCTGTTTTTCCAAAATGCAACACAAAATTACACATGTTACAACAAGAGTGATGTGTTTTTTCCAAAATGTTTAAGGAAAAAAACAGCCTGTTATCTTAAATTATGCTGTTTTGTCAAATTATTAAAATCAAAAAATTATATAATATCCATAATTATCTGTTTTTACCATCATAAATTGTTTTATATATCCACTTATGTTTTTTTCCGAAACATATGTTTACGAAATAATTAGTATATCTTTATTTATGCTTTTAAAAGATAATTTTAACGTTTTTTTCTACTTTTGTCATTTTAACAGGTTTGATTCAAAGAAAATAAATATTAAAAATGGAGATAAATCTTAAGAATAAGGAGAGAAAAAATAATCACAATCCTGGGGATGACTGTTACATGAACACGTTTTATAGCCCCATCGTTGAAAATGAGACTGAATCGAGTATAAATGGATTCTACGGTTTTTATTGCTAGAGGCTACGTTTTTCTGAAAATCGGATAAGAATGTTGTGGTCTCGGCCAAGAATTTTCGTAGTTGCATTATTTGGCATCATGGCTTCATGGCAACATGGGTGGCTGAAAATTTTGTAGTTTGTTCATCCTGGTCTCAAGGGTCCTTGGTTCACAAGAAATTGAATATGCTCAAAATCGCGGTGCAAGCTGTAGTCAAGTGCTTTCATTTTCACCAGGACACTTAACTTCAAGTATGTGTTACCAAACAGGTAGTTCAAGTCCAGTACTAACATCTACATCTGAAAATGACGAGTTCATCACACGCAAACATTTCTCGCCGAGACTATGGAATCAAGACCAGCTCAAGACCTCTTAGATTATCGAAAAGATCTTCTGAATTGCTAGCGTCCCGGATCAAAGAAACAGATCTCATAACCAAAGAAACTAAAGTTTCGTATTACGATTCAAACGAATGGCGTTTGTTTATTGACTCATCAAAACCCAGCTTGAAGTGTGTCCTTTTGCATAATGGAAATAAATTTCACTTCTTGCCGATCGCACATTCAACCGAAGTAAAAGAAGAATACTCTGTAATTGCATTGGTCATGAAGAAGATAATGTATGATGAACATAAGTGGGTAATTTGTGTTGATCTTAAGATGGTAAATTTCCTCACAGGTCAACAAAGTGGCTTTACCAGGTATGCCAAATGTTATAAATGTAGCTCTAGTGCCCGGGGATCGCATCATATTAACCCCTCTTCACATTAAACTTGGTCTGATGAAACAATATGCACTTAACAAAGATAGTGAATATTTCCAGTATATTTAAAGGAAGTTTCCCAATCTGAGTATGGAAAAGCTGAAAGCAGGCATATTTGACGGTTCACGAATTCCCAAATTGGTGAAAGATACGGATTTTGGCAGTTCAATGTCAGAAATTGAGAAGAATGCAAAGGATTCGTTTGTATGGGTTATTAAAAATTTCTTTGGAAATAAAAAGGGTGATGATTACGTTGCGCACGTTGAAGAGATGTTAACTCACTTTCAGAATCTTGGATGCAACATGAGCATCAAAGTACATTACCTGCACAGTAACTTAGATGGTTTTCCTGAAAGTCTAGGAGACTTGAGCTAGGAACAGGGCAAACGATTCCACCAAGATATCCGGACAATGGAGGAACGATACCAGGGTCGCTCTCTGTTCTGTTTAATATATTTAAACTCATCGAATTCAAATGCTTTTCCGAAGAATAGAATCATTATTGTAGGTAGGGTTTTGCCAAAAAATACACGAATGTTACTATATAATGCATTTTAGATGTGAAAATTTGTACTAGCATGGGGAAAATGTTTTCAAAATTTAATCAACCGAAAGAAGAACATTAACTACTAAATTTTATGTATATCAAACAAAACAAAAAAACCAAATTTTGTGCAAATGAGCGAATTCACTTAATTATGAATAAATTTGAAAATAATCAATCTATTTTTATGACCGATGTTTCATTTTATTGGCTTTGCGATAAAGCAATAAAACTGAACAATTATTTCCGTTTTCGATTTTCATGATTTTTTTGAACAAACGAATTTTCTATTTTCACGCAAAAAATTTTTTTTTTTGCTTTAATTTTGTATTATCACTCCGAAACTACTGAGCCAAGTTAAACGCAATATATAAACGGATTAAAGGTTATGTAAATTTCAATTTTTCTCAGTTTATTTTAATAATTTTACTTAAAAATTAAAAAAAAACCTCTCCATAGAATTTAAAATTTGGACCATATTCGCACTACTGGAACCGCAATACATTAAAATTATATAGTGGTTTTTCAAGCCTTTAAAATTTTTTCCATTTTATTGCCTTGTGTAATTGGACAAAAGAATTCTTTTTTAGTCACTTTTTCCTCTTTTTATTTCTTAATAAAATATTTTACTTTTATTTCTCGATTATAATCGTAGGTAATTCTAAATAAAATAACGTTTTTATACATAAATTTGAATGGGTTGATGGAATTCCAACCAATAATTCCTCTGGGTGGAGTAATATAACCTATTTTCATTAGATATTTAAGGACCAATAAATTTATTTTTCATGTCCATCATAAAGTTTATATAAACAAGAGTTCATACATTACAGCCTTATCGCATCTGTTTCTGGAAGAATAAAAAACTAATTCTTAATATAAAATGTTTGCTGGGTTATTTGTTTGTTATAGTAATGAAAATATTCTATATGAGCGAATGCTTTAAATTAGTTGGGATTTTATTTTTTATTATATTCTCAATTAATTTCTTTACAATTTGTTTATTGTATTCTAAATTTATAAATTGGTTTCCCATGCTTAACAGCCTATACTTGTAAGATTTTATTTTGTCAAACACATATATATAAGAGTAAAAATTACATATTGTATTTTTATTTTGAGTTTTAAAAACATTTGCTTCTCTTTTAAATTGAAATATCTGTAAGTGAAAAATTCTAACACATATGAAAGTGAGTATTTACGAGTAAGTAGACATAGAGAAACAGATTCACTGTGACAACCAAATTTTTTGCCAACTGAATGGTTTAGTCGGAGCCACCTATGTATTAGATTGTGGCAACAGAAATTCGGTTAAAATATTTTACTACGACATATTATTGAATTGGCAAGAAATTAAGTTGAATGTGTGTTCTATGTGTATAAATCTTTTTCATTATATCCCTGTAGGAAGCCTGGGGTCAAGTGTCTATAAGTCACTACTTTTGTCGACTATTTTGATGACATGTTCACAAAGCGTCTATACTTTTTACATTATTTTTTTGCAGCTGTAAAGCTGTGCTTGTTCTTGATTTTCTTATTGTTTTATTTTGTTTAAAGTTTTAATAAAAAGTTTTAAATTAAAGTTTTTAATAAAAATATAAAGAAAAATGAATTTAAAAGTTAAATATACAAATTTCAAGAAAATATTAATGAGCAAAAGAAATTACAAAAAAATTGTGAAAAAAACAATCAATTTTGAATAAAAATAACAGGAAAGAGGCAACAATTTTTAGTGAAAATTGCAACTCTAGAGATTTTGTGGAGCCTAATGAAGATTTTACGGAGCCTGTGGATGATTTTGTGCAGTCTTTTGAAGATTTGCCTACTCCAAAATTAAATTTGCACGAACATTTTTTTTTACTTTAATGAAATTTATAAAATAATTGTTTTAATAAAATATCTAATTTAACAAAATAAATGCACCTATTTAATCTTATTTCCTTCCTAGTGTGGAAATCAAGTAAAAAGTTCCAAAAGTGTAGACTAGAATTACTAAAATGTACTAGTGAATCTCTGGTTCCAATGTCAACACCTGGTCAATAGATGTGTAGATTCGCAATCACACGCACATGTTAAATGTCTACAGCAAAAAGCGTTGGCTGGGGCATAATTAGTCAGTAGTACTGGTGACAAAGTCAATAGTGAATCAGTACATTTTCACTATCGACATTTCCTACAGGGATCACTTAACGTTAACTATACATTCTCTCATTATTTAAAAAAAGAATATTTACTTAAATTTTGCTTTATGAGTAAAAAGATGACGTTCATCATATTGTGATCTCACAAAAATATTCAGAAAATGAGCAGAAAACTGAATTTCACCGCTGAATTACGATTCTCTCTGTTATTTTTAGTGTTTAATTTTTTTTGTTTTGGAAAAGTTTTTTTTTTCATTCATTTTCCATATCTATCGAATCATGTACATATTTAAATTAGAATTTTTTTAATTGTTTATCTTTGTTTGCTGTTGTAGGATTTTCTTTTATGGTGTTGCTTAATTTACTTGTTCGCTTGACGTATGAGATTTTAAGAAAACATTTATATGGGGTTTCCAAAAGACGTACATACATCGCTAGACGAATGAGTGACTACGTGAATTTTCTTTTTGTATTGCATGTATTCTGTTATTGTATTTTCGTTCGTGTGAAGAGAAACGTCATCTGGAAACACCACCTTAATATTAGTTATATTTTTTGTTGCCCACACTTAGTGTTATCATATTGCAAGTTTTAGCTGTTTTTACCACGGCCTACGGTCCGGTCTACCCGGTTAGACCGGTTTCTCATAAAATAAATAAGTTTTTTTTTTTAATTTCAGCTTTTTTACAGTTTTATTTTCACTTTTAGGCAGTTTTTCTATTGAATTTAAATTTCTTTGTCATAAAAATATAATTTGTATTGTAGGTTTATTATTATAAATGCAACTTTTGATCCAGGAATAAAGCCTTTGCGACACTATCTTTTCTGATTTTTTTTTGTTGACTTTTTAAGGGTTTTTATCAAAATTATTGAACTCTACAAAATATAGGAATGTTAACAATATTATGAAACGGATGTGGTATACTAAAATTTCAGAATGAAATTACAAAGGGTTTTAAAATGATAGCCTTATGAAATTAAAACCTTTAGTCTGATTGTATGTGTTTTTTTCAGTTCCAATATCATATTTTCAATAGCATTGAAAAAATGCACACATTATGCATAAGTTGATGAACACAAAATGGGTAAAATTTAAATCAAATTTTAAAATTTAAGAGAAAATTCACTAAATTTGTGCGTAAAGGAACACGATTTTAAACAGCCCAAAAAATCTTTGTTTTGTAATAAAAAAATAAATTTATTGTTTAGTAATTCACAATAAAAATAAAAGCAATAAATTTATTGTTTACATATTAACTTACAATAAGAATAAAAACAATAAATTTATTGTTTTTAATTCACAATAATTAATAAAATAAAGCTTCTGTTCGATTTGTTTTTTCAATTAAAAAATGTCATCATTTTTTTACCATTATAAGCAAGTATATTTATATACTTTGTGCGTAAAATTTTAATGCTAATTTTAGGCATAATGAGTTTAATTGTAACCAAAACATAGTGTCTAAAAATACTTTGTGCGTGCACAGTGGCGTACCACTGATTGATTTTCTTTGCAAGACGTATTGAGATTTTTAAAATCAGAAAAATTTGCTCAATTTTCTCTATGTAAGTTAGCGAATCATTGTAAAATGTACAAAATTTTATTCGGCCGCTGCTTACGATAAAATCTCTATTATTATTTATTGCCAAACTCATATTATTTTGGTAAAAACTTCGATAAATACACCTTCAAGTGGTTAAACCAAGGACCCTTGAAACCAGGATGAACAAACTACCAAATTTTTAGCCACCCATGATGCCAAATAATGCGACTACAAAAATTCTTAGCAAGGGTTGTAACAATTCAAACATGTATGTATTCACATCTCAATCACTGAACTTGCGCTACAACCCTTGCTAGGGGCTAAGTTTTTCTGAAAATTGGCTAAGAATGTTGTGGTCTCGGCTAAGAATTTTTGTAGTTGTTGTTAATGTTTATATTTTTTAGTTAGGTATTGAAATGAATTTGAATTATATTATATTAAAAAAAGGAAAATAGAATAAATATGAATTGTTTTCGTGCTAAAGGAATAAGTTTCCATTTAAAAATTGTATTATAAAAATTGTCTCTAAAAAAAAGAGTACTACATGATGAATTGAATATTATTTCAAATGAACTTTTAGTTAAATAAAAACAAATGTTCTCCTTAAACACATTGTAATCATTTCTTTAAACACATTGTAATCATGTGTGGATAATTTACCTTGTATGTCGGTGTAGGATGTTGTGGGCGGGGGAAGAAAGTTATTTTTAGTTGAACGGTAGGAAGTCAGAAGGACTTAATGGACGAAAATGACTAAGTTTGACGGACAATGCGACTGATATTTTTTTTGTATGGGTATTGCTGGTATTTGTTGGGCCCATTGGCAATACAATGGCTGTGTACTTGCTAGGTTACAGAGGGGGTGGGAAGCCCAGACGGACAGATCGACCTTGGACGTTATGCATGTGTATTTTGAGGTTATGCACGAAATTTCTTATGTTCATGATTCAGTGTATTTTGGTGGTGAGAAGAATCCACCCATACCTGACGAGTAGCCGAATGAAGCCACCGTGTCAGCTACTAAAACTAAAACTTTCTTATAACACACCTTCTTCAGACGAGGAGAAATCATAACAGTTTATTTTTTGTTTTTTTAACATTAAATAATTAATTTAAATAAAATTTTAAATTAATAATTAAATAATCCATAAATAGGCTAAAACCATCAAAATTTTTATAAAAACCCTCTGATACAAAACAAAATACAAACGGTTTGTCATTTAAATAAAAACCAAACATATCTATATTGAACGAAAACTGATTATTTACTTCTATTAACGATGATTTCGCATGAGCTTCAATGGGTCAGTTGTCTAAACGCTATGTCACAAATAATTTTTTTCTCTTAGGCGCGGGTTCGATACCACCCCCGTCTATTCAACTTTTTTTTGTACAATTTTTTTTTTATATTTTCTTAAGACTTTTTTTTTGTTTTTTTAACATTAAATAATTAATTTTAATAAAACTTTAAATTAATAATCCATAAATAGGCTAAAAACCTCAAAATTTTTATAAAAACCCTCTGATACAAACAAAATACAAACGGTTTTATTTATATTTTTTGCTCCGATTTAAAAGAATTTATAAACAGATTTTTAAACCAGATTATTTTTCATATATTAAAAAAAAATTTATACATAATTCCCCTTTGAGTGCAAATATTTTAGGTCATAACTTATAATAATTTATAAAAAAATTTATAAACTAATTTCCTTCAAATTTTTAAAATTAAGCTAAAGAAATTAAAAATATTTTTTAATAAAAAAGCGAAACAAAATCCCAAATGCAAATTTGCCAGCTAAATAAAATACATGCAGTTCTAGTGATTTCTTTTAACGATTTGTAAAAAAATATTTTTTGGTCGAAAAAAGTTTTTTTTACAACTAAAAAGATTTTTGAAAAAAATAATATGACAAGATTGATTGGCGTTATGTTTGTGGTTGTTGTTCTTTTTTATTTTATTTGTTGAACTTATTTTCTTTCACCTCTTCACCTTTTATACACAAACAACAAACACATACAAAGATTTACCTAAAAACCAAACAAATTAGTTTTGAACGAAAACTGTTTATTTACTTCTATTAACGATGATTGCGTATGTCATTCAATGGCTCAGTGGTCTAAGCGCTTTGTCATAAATAGTGTTTTTCTTTTAGTCGCGCGATCGATCCCCGTCTATTAAATTTTTTTTGTACATTTTTTTTTTCAATTTAATTAAAACTTTTTTATTTGTTTTTTTTTTTTTATTTTTTTTAACATAACAAATACGTACAGCACAGTTGACTTAGCGATTTCGGTTAGTTTTTCTGTATATTTGGAGAACGGAAACAGGAAAAGTTACAAAATAAGGTACGAGCATCTTGGTTATCAATACACAACATCTGACCAAATGTGGCTGGGATCTGTGAATTGGGCGTGACACAAAATAGATTACTTTATATCTTAAGAACCGTAAGACCGAAATTAAATAATCCATAAACATCAAAATTTTTATGAAAACTAAAATTTTAGAGCTGTAATATGACCTATGGATACGTCTTATATAGAAAAAGATCGAAAATCTCTAGTATAACATATTTGCTAAAAAAACTCGGAAATATCGGTTCAGATACAAAATAAATACCTATTTTCTGGAACCATAAATCTTTCCGAGGCAAGTTTTACCACCAAACTAAATGGTTAATTTCCAATTAATTCGTCCGTATATAAATCTGTCCATTCCATATATGTCCATATATAAACTTCAGTTTTTTCCCAACCATGGTGAAAGGTATATAAGATTCGGCATAGCCGAATTTAGCCGCTCTTACTTGTTTTTATATAAATTGGTTGCTTATATACAAAATTATTTCAATTCAAATTACAAGAACTTCATAAACACACATACATACAGAAACACATTCACACAAAAAGTGTCTATACCAGAGATCCCCAAAACACCGCACATGTGCGAATGCTCTCATACAAATGAAGAGAGCATGAGAAGATAATTTAGATTTTTATTAAATAAAAACATTTAGTCTCATCAAAAAGTATATAATTTTCTATAGAGTATGTTTCTCTCTCACGAACTTTTTAGTACTCTCTTAGAACACGAACATAGTTTGGCGGCAACAAAGGTAAGTTTTGGTCGCCGACTTTTAGCAGTGTTTAGCGGTGCTGCCTTATAACCAATTTTAACTATTTTTTTGCCGTTTTTTGGGATGCTAGAGATTTTTCAGATTATTTCATAAAAAAAAATGTTTTTTTATTTTATTCATGTATTTTTTCAGATTTTTCATATAAAAATATAATATTTGTTCAATAAACTATTAATTTTTACTAAAATTAGACATGTCTATAAGGTAAAAAAATACAACAAAAATTTGCAATTGTGTTACAAAATAGTTACGAATTCAAACATAACATTGTGACATTAAAAGTATTAAAGTGTGTACACACACATTGACCAACTATGTCTATTCATATCCATTATTTCCCATTTCTATGGTAAAAATATATAATAAAGAGAATAAATATGCTATTAATTGTTGCAACATATAACTAAAAACCTATAAAAAATGCAATAATTTGAACAAATTTGTTTTCATGAAAAAACTGGTAAACAGTTAAGAATCCCAAAAACTGGGATAAAAAATTACACTGTTTATGTGGCAGCACTGCATACACCAAATTTAATGTTTTTCAACACTTTAGCAACTTTGAAAATGTTGCCCTCTCATTTGAAAATGTTGCCGCTGAACTCTGTACCATGTTGAATTTCTGGTAGAGCGGGAAAATACTCCATAGAAAATTATATATTTTTTGGTCTCATTTGAGCTCTCATGTGCGCAGGTTGTGTAGTCGTTTGCTGCTTTTATTCAGAGTTTCCGTTTTTATCTTATATTATTTTTATGACCAGGTTGTGTAGTCGTAGACAACACTGAAAATGAAGAATGGGAGAATGCCTTTGTATTTGCCGAAAATTACTTCGGCAAAGCTAAGTGCTTATTATGCCAACGCATTTATTTATTTTTTTGTTTTAAAACTTGTCCTTTTTATAATTATGAATTATATATACTCATATATTAAAAGCTTCTGTTTGAATTCTTTTGAAAACTAGTTTAGTTTCAGCGTTTTCTATTTTTTTAAACTTAAAATATATCTGAAATTAATTTACTATATACGATTTGATATACATTAATACATCGGAGAAATTTACTCTGATTTGGTTTACAGAACAGTTTTTTTAATTTTGTAAGAATAAAATTTTATAGAGAACTTTCCAAGCTTTCATTAAATGTTTATTTTACATTTACTGTTTGTTTGAGTACAAAATAAAATGGGGATTTGTGTAGATTTTTTCGAATTTGTTCGGGGACAGTGACAAATATGTCTTGGCAGCCCTGGTAATGTGAGAAAAAAATAAATTACGCTCAAAAACAAACAAACAACCAACACAAACATAAATGTGAATGTATGTGTGTGGGGATCACTGGTCTATAGCCTGTAGGAAATGTCGGTAGTGAAACTGTACTGATTCAATATTGACTTTGTCACCAGTACTACTGACTAATTATGCCCCAACCAACGCTTTCTGCTGTAGACATTTAACATGTGCGTGTCATTGCGAATCTACACAACTATTGACATTGGAACCAGAGATTCACTAGTACATTTAAGTAATTCTAGTCTACACCTTTGGAACTTTTTACTTGATTTCCACACTAGGAAGAAAATAAGATTAAACAGGTGCATTTATTTTGTTAAATTAGATATTTTATTAATAAAAATTTTTTTTATAAATTTCATTAAAGTAAAAAAAAATTTCGTGCAAATTTAATTTTGGAGTAGGCAAATCTTCAAAAGACTGCACAAAGTCATCCACAGTCTCTAGAGTTGCAATTTTCACTAAAAATTGTTGCATCTTTCTTGTTATTTTTGTACAAAATTTATTGTTTTTCTTCACAAGTTTTTTGTAATTTTTTTTGCTCATTATATATCTTGTTTAAATTTGTGTATTTAACTTTTAAATTCATTTTTCTTTATATTTTTATTAAAAACTTTAATTTTGCATGCAGCTATGCACATGTATTTTCAAGAAAATAAAACAATAAAAAGAACAAGAACAGCTTTACAGCTGCAAAAAAGGAATGTAAAAAGTATAGACGCTTTGTGGAAATGTCACTAAAAAGTCACCCAAAATAGTCGACAAAAGTGGTGACTTGTAGACACTTGACCCCACACTTCCTACAGGTTAGCTATGCATACATACATTTTGTAGATTAAAAATTAAAAAAAAAAAAAAATACAAAAACAGAAACAGAAACAATTTTAAATAAATGATAAAATCATTTAATTTTTTAAACAATATTTGAAAATAAATAACAAAAGCCATTTGGTTTAAATAAAAATTAAGTACAACGGTTTTTAAATGAAATATCTTCTTGTAAATAGCACTTTCTGTTATTTTAACTTACAATCTATTTTAAGTTGTAGGTTATTTACTGTATCATAGAGATCATTCTGTTGTATCTCTCTTATTACACTATGGAATATTTTTGGGATTATTGTCTGGGGTTTGAGAAATTCCAAGTCAGGGTGATGGTACTAGGTCAGTATAGTAAAACCCTCAAAGGGTTTAGCGTTCGTATGTGTCAGTTTTTTTTATGATCTTGATGTTTTTTCGCTTAGTTGTAACATTTTGGCAAAAACGTAGTTTAATATAACTCGAGAACCACTTGTCCGATTTTGCTAAAACAAACTCAAAAAAATTAAGAATTACAATTTCTTTAATCCGTTCATATAACGTTTTTCTTTATAATCAACAATTTTGCCGGTAAAAATAAATTTGTGGAGAAAAAAAAATATTTTTTTGCCTAAAAATTTTTTTTTTAAATTCATAAAAAATCCAAAACGGAAAAAAGGATCAAGTGTTATTAATTTCATGTAAAGTCACATAACCTATAAACAAAATGCGACATAGATCATAGAAATCGATTAACGCGTTCTGCTTTTATTTACAATTAAGTGAAGGTATCCCATTTTGACAAGAATATTGATATTTGTTTTTATTCAAAAAAGTGTCATTTATCGCCTTTTTTATAAATTTTCCCCAATAACTCCAGACTTCTGGCCATAAACTACTAAAAAAATTAAGTAAACATTTTTATAATTTTTTATTTTTATTTTATTTATTTTAATAAATATTGCCTAGACTTTTTCGATGGTGGTTGTTCGGGACTAGTGGCATCGCATTCATCGCTATCATCAGTTTCTGAACCACACATAATGTCAATGTGTGACTCCACTGTTGGCCCTTCTGCATCTCCTGAAAATTCTTTATCATCAAGATCATCCTTGTCTTGCCACACAAGCTTACTCCACCAGCAAATTTCCGCAATTATTGCACTCAGCGACTTTTTGCCTCTATATCTGTAAGTTTTTGTTTTATTAAAATGAGTTTGAAAAAATAAAAAATCAGTATTACCTCATTTCAAATGGCATAGCAACTTGATGATAGCGTTCACCCTGTTCATCAGATTCGGTAGCCAATTGTTTGCTGAAGTAGTCCAGCTGATGATGTAAATAATGGATTTTCAAGGACATGTGGACACCAATTTCCGAGAATGCTGTTAACATCCTTGCGACAGAAACATCGTAGTTGTTAGAACGATGCTTTCCATGCATTCAATTCAGCGTCAATCAAAATATTGTTGAATGCGTCACTTTTAATCAGCTTTCGTATATCTGGACCATTTACTACGCCTGATTGGAAAAAATTAATTTGTTAAGATGGAAAATCATGGGAAATGAATGTGATATTATAACTTACCTTCTTTAATTTTACTTTCGCTGAGTCTCGGGTAAATTAGTTTCAAACACAAGAAAACTTCATCTCTTTTGGCGACAGTTTTGATAAAATTCTTAACAATTCCAAGTTTAATATGCAGTGGAGGCAGCAATATCTTCTCCTTCGGCACTAGAGGCTCACGAATAATATTGGCCGTTTGTAACCTGATGTGCTCTCTGAGTTTCCATCCGTGGCATGCATATTGGTCACCGGAAAATCGTGTGTCCCAATCGCACAAAAAGCACATATATTTTATATAGCCGCTTTGAAGACCGCAAAGCATTGCTACAACTTTTAAATCGCAGCATATGCGCCACATATGTTTGGCGTAGTTAACCATTTTTAAAATATTTTCCAATGCATCATATGTTTCTTTCGTTTCTGTACTATAGGCGATTGGAACTGAAGGTTTTTTATTGGTCTTATGCAGTAAAACCGCCTTCAAGCTGAGTTTTGAACTGTCAATAAATAAACTCCAGTCATCTGCTTCATATTTTATTTCCATTGCGTCCATCAATTTTCCTACATCCGGGCAATATGCAGAAGTTTTTTCATCATTCACAAGGAATAAACTTTGGAGTGTTGCCTGACGACTTCGATAAGCTGTGACTTTCACACCGGGTGCCAACAAATTGTTTGATTTCAAAATGGAAGCCAGCTCTTCCGATTTATGCTGTGTTAATTCCAACTTGGCAACAATTGAATCAAGCTTATTTTGATTTATTAAAATTGGCTCATTGGATACTGATGGCTCATATGGGGGATCATCACGTGCATGATATGTCGGAGCAGTCGTAGAAGAGAAAATATCTGGGCTAGAAGCTTTTGGTACAGGAATGTGGTCCGAATGATGCAATGGTGTTGCGGCACTTGCAACATCAACGTAATTATACGATTTTCTTATCCTTTTTGCGGCTCCTTTATTCGCACATGCATAGCAATTCAATGGATTGTGACCTTCGCCAGGATTAGTCCAAGTCATTGGGATACCGAATGGCATACTTTCACGTCTTCTATTTTTCCAATCCATTAGACGGTTGTAGCAGCTTTTACACACTATATTTGGTACCCAATTTTCGTTCACTATAACATTTTGGTTGAAGTACATCTCGTATGTTTGAACAAAATCAGTACTGAAATTTCCCCTTTTTTTATGTGTTGAGACATATTGACCACAGCAGTAGCAAAAGCTTTTTATATCTGGCTTGCACAGTTCCATATTCTGTTCAGTTTTGTTCACTTTTAAGAAACTGGAGAAAAACCACTTTTACTGTTCGCGTTCGTTGGCACTTGTTGAATGACAAAAATCACAGAACCAGTGTGAGAAAGAGAAGAAGTATAATGACAATGCATGTTTTATGTGAACATTACAGAACCAGTGTTGCCACATCAATATTTCTCTTTTAGTACAGTAGAAAAATATGAGAGAGTTCGGCTTGTGAGTGTCAATGTTTTCTCCAAATAATGTTGTGCATATCTGGAGGAAATTTATGAAATTCATACATTTACCTAATTGTGAATAAATGAGAAACGCGTGCATCGATTTTCATGATCTATGCCTTTTTTTTTGCTCATGAGTTATGTGACTTTACGCGAAAGTAATTAGTTTTGGCACTTTTTTCCATTTTGGATTTTTTATGAATTTAAAAAAAAAAAATATTTAAATTTTTAGGCAAAAAATACTTTTTCCCTTCATACATTCATTTTTAACTTCGAAAGTGTTGCACATATAGGAAAACGGTATAGAAACAGATTAGAGAAATTGTAATTCTTAATTTTTCTAAATTTGTTTCATCAAAAGCGGACAAGTGGTTCTCGAGTTATGTTAAACTACGTTTTTGCCAAAATGTTACAACTAAGCGAAAAAACATCAAGATAAGGAAAAAATTTAAAAGGTCTTTAAAAAAAACTAACACATACGAACGCCAAACCCTTTGAGGGTTTTACTATACTGACCTAGTACCATCACCCTGACTTGGAATTTCTCACCCCCCAGATTGGCTGTTGTACTGCGTTATGAGTAAAGCTTTATAACAAGCCTTTGGCAAGAAATGAAACCCTGCAATAGAATATTGTATGTATACATTTCTTAACAACAACAGCAAAGGGATTACTGGAAACCTTTTGCTGTCTTCTTGCTTATTGTGTTTAACTTTTAAGCTCATTCCCTTTTTATACAGCAACTGAATTGCTTCTTAAAACTAAAGAATTTTAAATAAAAAAAATTAAATAATTCAAATTAAAAATAAACCCTAATTGTTTTATTCACAAAAGGCCGAGTTTATTACAGTGGCGACGAGGACAAATTTAAACTATATTAAAAACAATATTAAAAAATTTAATAAAAAAAAAACAAAAAAGCAAAGATGGCTACACAAAACAAGGACCCTTGAAACCAGGATGAACAAACTACCAAATTTTTAGCCACCCATGATGCCAAATGATGCGACTACAAAAATTCTTAGCCGAGACCACAACATTCTTATCCGATTTTCAGAAAAACTTAGCCCCTAGCAATATAGATATGTTTGGTTTTTATTTAAATGACAAGCCGTTTGTATTTTGTTTTGTATCAGAGGGTTTTTATAAAAATTTTGATGGTTTTAGCCTATTTATGGTTTATTTAATTATTAATTTAAAATTTTATTTATATTAATTATTTAATGTTAAAAAAAACAAAAAATAAACTGTTATGATTTCTCCTCGTCTGAAGAAGGTGTGTTATAAGAAAGTTTTAGTTTTAGTAGCTGACACGGTGGCTTCATCCGGCTACTCATCAGGTAGGGGTGGATTCTTCTCACCACCAAAATACACTGAATCATGAACATAAGAAATTTCGTGTCAGGAAAAAAATGAATGCATAACCTCAAAATACATACGTACAAGGTCGATCTGTCCGTCTGGGCTTCCCACCCCCTCTGTAACCTAGCAAGTACACAGCCATTGTATTGCAAATGGGCCCAACAAATACCAGCAATACCCATACAAAAAAAATATCAGTCCCATTGTCCGTCAAATTAAGTCGTTTTCGTCCATTAAGTCCTTCTGACTTCCTACCGTTCAACTAAAAATAACTTTCTTCCCCCGCCCACAACATCCTACACCGACATACAAGGTAAATTATCCACACATGATTACAATGTGTTTAAAGAAATGATTACAATGTGTTTAAGAAGAACATTTGTTTTTATTTAACTAAAAGTTCATTTAAAATAATATTCAATTCATCATGTAGTACTCTTTTTCTTAGAGACAATTTTTAGAATACAATTTTTAAATGGAAACTTATTCCTTTAGCACGAGAACAATTCATATTTATTCTATTTTCCTTTTTCTAATAAAATATAATTCAAATTCATTTCAATACGTAACTAAAAAATATAAACTTTGTAGGAAGGTGTAATGTAAATACATTAACAACAACAATTAACTGAATACTATGAAGTGATCTCTTTAGGTTCAGCCTTTGGTGATTAAATTAAATTTAAAAGAGATAGTTGTTGTTTATATATTTATATTAAATGTATACAGGTATACATATATATTATATTTTTATTACATAGAGCAGGGGTGCCCAAAAGTTCCTTATGGAAGAGCAAACACCAATACATTTAAAGAAAAACTAATTTTGATTCGATTTTTTTATTGTAAAAACCAATACATACAAAGAAAAAATATATTTCATATACGTACACGGCAAAAAAAATGGATTTGCATTTTATGTAAAAATTATCTGAAATGACTACATGATCACTTCATTATACCCTTCACCATAGGTGGAAGGGTATATATAAGTTTGTCATTCCGTTTGTAATTTCTACAATATTGATCTTAGACCCTATAAAGTATATATATTCTGGGTCCATATGAAGAGCGAAGTTGATTTAACGATGTCCGTCTGTCCGTCTGTCCGTCTGTGTGTTGAAATGGGTTTTCCGAAGAACCCAGACATGATGAGGACTTGATTCTTTTTTATTTCTGTTACATGTGATCCATTTCTGTTTGCTATTAAAAATCAGACAGATCGGTTAATAAATGGCTGAGATATTAGCAAAAAAACAGGACTACCTCTAATTTTTCCAGTAAAATCCCTTTGTTTAATAAGAGTGTGAAGATAAATACGTAGGTTAAATACGTTTCACAACTATTGTGAATGATATAAATAAAAAACAAATAGTAGTGTCGCCAACTTTTTTTTGCCTAGAAAATGCCAAATTTGACAAGAAAAGCGCTGAAACATATGGAAAAATATAAATTTGAGATTTTACATGACATATTATTTTGGATTAAAATTTCAAAAATAAATTTTCTTGTCAAATGCAAAACTCGAAACCTAGAGTGATTCTGGAGGAGATGAATACATCGTTGGAATCTACTTCCTCATAGCTCTCCACAAACAAGCGGTACTCCCATTTATTTTTTTCTTAAATGACCAAAAATTTTAATTTTAAATAATGTTATGTGGAATTTCAAAAATAAATTTTCTTTAAAATGCAAAACTCGAATCCTAGAGTGATTCTGGAGGAGATGAATACATCGTTGGAATCTACTACCTCATAGCTCTCCACTAACAAGCGGTACCCCCATTTATTTTTTTCTTAAATGTCCAAAAATTTTAATTTTAAATAATGTTATGAGAAATTTCAAAAATAAATTTTCTTGTCAAATGCAAAACTCTAAACCTAGAGTGATTCTGGAGGAGATGAATACATCGTTGGAATCTACTTCCTCATAGCTCTCCACAAACAAGCGGTACTCCCATTTATTTTTTTCTTAAATGTCCAAAAATTTTAATTTTAAATAATGTTATGAGAAATTTCAAAAATTAATTTTCTTGTCAAATGCAAAACTCGAAACCTAGAGTGATTCTGGAGGAGATGAATACATCGTTGGAATCTACTCCCACATAGCTCTCCACAAACAAGCGGTACCCCCATTTATTTTTTCTTAAATGTCCAAAAATTTTAATTTTAAATAATGTTATGAGAAATTTCAAAAATAAATTTTCTTGTCAAATGCAAAACTCGAAACCTAGAGCGATTATGGAGGAGATGAATACATCGTTGGAATCCACTACCTCATATCTCTCCACAGACAAGCGGTATCCCCATTTATTTTTTCTTAAATGTCCAAAAATTTTAGTCCAAAATAATATGTCATGTAAAATCTCAAATTTTTTATTTTTCCATATGTTTCAGCGCTTTTCTTGTCAAATTTGGCATTTTCTAGGCAAAAAAAAGTTGGCGACACTACTATTTGTTTTTTATTTATATCATTCACAATAGTTGTGAAACGTATTTAACCTACGTATTTATCTTCACACCCTTTTGTTTAATATGTATGTAGAATTTTGAGCATAACAACACATCCATGTGTTAAAATTCTTTTCTCTCTATTGACGATGATTTTGTGTGAGCTTCAATAGCTCAGTTGTCTAGACGCTGTGTCACAAATATTTTTTTTTTCTCTAAGGCCGTGGGGTTCGAAGTTCAAATCTCGGTGAGGTCAATTCACTTTTTTTTTGTACATTTTTTTTTTATTATTTTCTTAAGACTTTTTTTTGCTTATTTTTGTTTTTTTTTTAACATTTAATAATTAATTTATATAAAATTTTATATTAATAATTAAAATTCTTTTCTTTCATCTCCACCTTTTATACACAAACAACAAACACATATAAAGATTTGTCATTTAAATAAAAACTAAACAAATCTCTAATGAACGAAGACTTTTATATATGTACCTCTATTGACGATGATTTTGTGTGAGCTTCAATAGCTCAGTTGTCTAGACGCTGTGTCACAAATACTTTTTTTTTCTCTAAGGCCGTGGGGTTCGAGGTTCAAATCTCGGTGAGGTCAATTCACTTTTTTTTTACATTTTTTTTTTTATTATTTTCTTAAGACTTTTTTTTTTTGCTTATTTTTGTTTTTTTTTAACATTTAATAATTAATTTATATAAAATTTTATATTAATAATTAAATAATCCATAAATAGGCTAAAAACATCAACATTTTTATAAAAACCCTCTGATACAAACAAAATACAAACGTTTTTATACCTTTCACCACAGGTGGAAGGGTCGCGGGTTCGTTAAGATTTTTTTTTTGTTTATTTTTTGTTTTTTTTTTACATTTAATAATTAATTTAAATAAAATTTTATATTAATAATTAAATAATCCATAAATAGGCTAAAAACATCAAAATTTGTATAAAAACCCTCTGATACAAACAAAATACAAACGGTTTTATTTCTATTTTTTGCACCGATTTAAAAGAATTTATAAAAAGATTTTTAAACCATTTTATTTCTCACATATTAAGAAAATTTTATACATAATTTACCTTTGAGTGCAACTATTTTAGGTCATAACTTATAATAATTTATAAAAAAAATTATAAACTATTTTCCTTCAAATTTTTAAAATTAAGCTAAAGAAATTACAAACATTTCTAATAAAAAAGCGAAATAAAATCCTAAGTGCAAATTTGCCAGCTAAATCAAACTATTTTGTAGAAATAAAACACATGCAGTTCTAGTGATTTCTTTTAACGATTTGTTGAAATTCTTTTCTTTCACCTCTTAACCTTTTATACACAAACAACAAACACTATTATGACCTATGGATACGTCTTATATAGCAAAAGATCGAAAATCTTTAGTATAACATATTTGCTGAAAAACTCGGAAATATCGGTTCAGATACAAAAAAGTTATGCCCAAAACATACATTTTTTTAAAATACATATTTTCTGGAACCATAAATCTTCCCGAGTCCAAGTTTTATCTCCAAACTAAATGGTTAATTTCCTCTTAAAGGCGTCCGTATATAAATCTGTCCATTTCATATATGTCCATATATAAACTTCAGTTTTTTCCCAACCATGGTGAAGGGTATATAAGATTCGGCATAGCCGAATTTAGCCGCTCTTACTTGTTTTTTTTTAATATTATTTTGCTTAACAAAATATGCATTTAGGGATTAGCAAAATACTTTTTTTTTTATATATGCACTGGTTAATCAATTTTCGGGATTTTTCTAGAGATCTTAAAACACATTGTCATCCTCCAGAAAACCAAGTGAACTCTCCCAATAAACTTCAACATGACTCAAAAAACTAAAAAAAAATTCCTCTTCTCCCTCTTTCGCGTTATCTTCTCTTCCTTTCCTCCCTTTCCAAAAATCAAATCCACTGAACAGTAATTAGGCTCTCAATGCTCAAGCTATCGATTAGAGATGAAACTAATCACATAATTTCAAACCCAATCGTAACCGCAACCGTAACAGACTCGCAACCGTCGATACTGGCAAACTATGGAACGGGTGCAAAAAGAAAAAAAAAAAAAACAAAATAAAACCATTTGGGTGGAAGGAAAAAAGAAAAAAATCTGGTTAACAAAATGATAAAATGGTAATTGGGAACTGAGAACAAGAGATATATACATATATAAGAAATGGTATCCTAGTGTGTGGCCTCCACCCACTTAAACTGAAGCTAGCCGAAACAAAGTTAGAAATTTAATTAACTTTTGCCGTCCTAGGTAAGCTCTGGCATAAAAAAAAAACTTAAAAGCAACTAAACAATTTTATTACACACTGATTCCTTTAAGCATATTTACAATGACATAATTTTATACATGAAATATTCTATTTCGAAAATGGCAACAAGTAAATGTTATTAGAATTACGCAGTCAAAGTCAAGAATTTACTTCTAAATGTTGTACTATCTGCCAAATAAACATCAACGATAATTTTTGCCAAAGTTACAAATTAACGTGTTCAAATAAGGTTCTACACGAGGCAGCGCTAATAGTAGTTTTGTATATGCCTTGAGTATCACCTCGCCGATTCAAAGCATACTTTAAGCTAAAATAAAACTTTTAAGGGAGCATTAAATACCTTAGAAGCTTAACAACAAATAGGTCCTGACCATGAAAAACACCCCTACTTTTCCCATCTAAGCCTCCTAGTTCTTACAAAGAATTACCAAGAACTTTTAAAACCACAGATTTCACATGGGCCGGAGCAAGTTTAGAATTGTAACCCTGAATCTTACTTCTCAGTTAAAAATTCCTTCGGTAAACGATCTGTCCCTCTTTAAACTTAACCTCCCTAGACCTCATGTTATAATTTTTTGCCGAACGATCATGAGCCTTCTTCAAGTTCCTATAAATCCTATCATGAACCAGCTGTAACTTATCGGACGGATTGTGCAATTCCAGATCCATATCCTTAATACAACCTAGTTTCCGAATAATGTTATATGAGGGGGCATGCTGCACCATGTTCATCCCAAAAACTGCATAAAAGGGAGCCATCCCTATCGAAATGTGTGTAGTACTCCTAAGGGCAAACGCAACATCGCTAATATGCTGATCCCAGTTACGTTGATCATTACCAACAAATGACCTGACCGCTGCATTTAACTGAGGTGCATACAACGCAGTTCGAATGTGTCTGATTCCATATTTACCAAGGAACTCTCGGAAGAGATCCGAAGTAAATTGCCTTCCGTTATCGGAATGGATGAACTCTGATACTCCAAATACGTGAAAGACTCGCCTTTCCAGAAAATTTACAACATTTAGGGCCGTAGCAACGCGCATGGGCTCTAATAAGACAAACTTGCTAAAGTGATCGAAACATACAAATAGAGAAGTGTTTCCATCCTTTGTGCGCGGGTAGGGACCCATAAAATCAATATAAAGCCTCTGGAATAGCCGTTTGGTTATAAATTGCTTCCCCATTACTGGACGTTTAAATGCGTTGGTGGTTTTATTGGCATTACAAACATCACATGATTTGACAACCAGTTGAACGTCGGTTACCATACTAGGCCAGAAATATCGTTCTCTTAGCCGAGATAATGTTTTATGGATGCCTCCGTGCCCAGATGACGGAGAGAAATGAGCAGCGGAAACTAACTCGTCATGTAGTTCCTTAGGTACCCACAGTTTCCATGCATTGTCCTCATCCAACACATCACCCGTCACGAACTTTGTCCGTTTATATATATAATTATCCGAAACACACAGATCAGGTACGCTGCCTTTCCTCTCCAAGATGTTGTTCCTAAAGGATTTATATTCATCGGACTCAAAGTGAGGACTGGATAAATCCAAGTCCAGTAACCGATAATCTTTAACAATCTCATCCATGTATGCACGTGACAGAGCGTCGGGTACCACATTATGCGAGCCCTTACGGTGCTGAATGTCAAATGCAAATCCTTGGAGTTTAAGGCTCCATCGAGCAAGGCGACCTGAAAGCTCTTTTTGGCTCATGAGCCATTTCAGACTCGAATGGTCCGTGATGATGGTGAATGGTAATCCCTCGATATAAGGCCGGTATTTCTTGACACTTAGCACTGCAGCGTAGCACTCCAGCTCTGTTACGCTATAGTTGCGCTGAGCTTTATTAAGCTTGGCTGACATATACGCTATGGAATGCTCGTGACCTTCATTATCGACTTGAAATAACACTCCACCGACACCTTGAGTGGATGCGTCAAACTGGATGAAAAACTTCCGTTTAAAGTCAGAGGTAATGCTATTCTTTAACTTCTCGAATGATACCAGTGCCTCTTCTGACATCTCTTACTTTCTAATCCTTTCTTTGGTAAGGCTTTCGTGCTGTGGTGCCGCTATGCTGGCATAATCTCGAATAAATCTGCGGTACCACCCGCACATGCCCAAAAATCGCCTCAGTTGTTTAGAAGTTCTCGGAATCGGAAAATCCTTTACGGCATCCACTTTGGCGTTATCTGTTCTGATACAGCCATTACCAACCACAAAACCCAGGTAACGAACTTCTCTGTGACAAAACTTGCTCTTCTCTATGTTAATCGTTAACCCAGCATCAGTTAAACATCGAGCGACTTCACTTAGAAAATTAATATATTCATTAAAGCAGGCAGATACCACTAGAAGATCGTCGAGGTAGACAAAGACGTTGTTCCGAAGAACAGCCGGTATAACTTTGTGAATAAGCCGACACATTCTTTGGGCGGCATTAACAGTCCGAGCGGCATAACCGTATACTGGTATAATGGCCGACCAGGGACTGTGAAAGCTGTCTTCTCCCTCGACTTTTCTTCCAGTGGAATTTGCCACTACTAAGGATATGCGTCTTTAATGGTCCTTGCATTTACCTTACGGGCATCTAGACATAGCCTGTTTTTCGTTTCCTTTCTCACGGGAGTAACTGGAGAACTTCAACTGCTGTTGCTGGTCTCGATGACCCTGAGACTGAGCATACGATCCAGTTCCTTATACAGAAGCTCTTGAATGGCTGGATACACTGGGTAGTGTCTCTGCTTGACAGGTATGTCCTTATTTGTTACTTCTATTATATGCTCCTCTAAGGAAGTACGCCCAAGACCCAGAACCGAAAAAGATGGAAATGTTGCCTTAACTGCTTCAAGTTTTTGTCTCTGATCACCTGTGAGTTGGTGTTGTTTAGTATCTTCCTCACTACCCTCCATGCCAACGATTTCAGCTACGTTCGATTCGAAGAATACATTTGATTTGGAGTCCTTTGACTCTCCTACTATTGGCAACTCAAAAGCTTTCCAGAACTCTATTCCAAAATAAAATTCCTGCTCTAAACCCGGTACTTTCAAAAAATCTAGATCTTTTTCAGCACCATTCTACAGGACGGGTACGGTTAAAATACCCATAATACCCACCACTAGCCGTTCTAACATGAATACCTTTAAGCCTGATTACAGATCTATCGTATCCATAAAAGAATATAAGGGCATTTTTACCTATACAACATGCCCCAGCTCCAGAATCTAACAATGCCATGACCTCCCTTCCACCAACCAATGTTCTAGCAAAAAATCGATTAGCTTTTCTTACCGTCACCACTGTTTCCATTGCCAACTGTCTTGCCCTTTTCATCTTCGCAATTCTATTTCTCAACCTTTCTATCTTCCCATATCTCCTGCTCGTAGTCCTAACCTCCTCTCCAAAAATTCTGGCCCTCACCTTTTCGAACTCTATCTTTCTCTGATGTAATGATTTAACTGGTTAGAGTGATTTCCTCTCCAACGAATAACTCTCCTCTCAACGTAAACCCTTTACTTTTGTGTCTGCAGGATATCCGTGGTCTGGCAAAGGTTCCCGGTCAACTCTGCCACCTTCCCGTTTACCGAACTAGTCCTGTATACGCAGAATGATTAATCTATACCACACGAAAAACACTTCATGTCGTGAAAGGTGGATTTACAGATAACACCTTGCTTAATATTCTCAGTATTTTCACGATAAAAGTCTCCTGGCAAACCACACGTGAAGCATAGGTTTAAATGGAACGATGCTTACAAAACATTTTAGAGTTAGACTGCGAAACTGATACCTGATTACATTGACTAGAATGCTGTGTTTGATTAGTGTTAATAAATTTATTTAATTAATTACCACCACTTTGTGGATGGTTGTTGTTACAAATATAAGATAACAACATAAACGTTGTTATCTCTATGACCCACATTCCTATTTGTTATACCTATAGCATTTACATCGATAATTTCATCTTCAGTTTCCCTAATTAATTCATTGATTGGTCTTGATCAATGTCTGTTTTCCTTTATCAGCTTTTCAGCACGCTTACACTCCTTTTTGAGTTTAGCAATGGTATCTATAGTCGCAAAAAATATTAGAGCTGCCATATTACTATGCAGATTACTTCTAACAATCTGAACTAACTCATGCTCAGGTATTTTCTTTCTTAATCTTAATGTTAAGTTGTGTATCTCCATATAAAAATCTTTAAATACTTGTCCTGGTTGTTGCTTATAATCCATAATTTTCCTAATTATTTCATAATCAGTGTCTACCGATTTAAAATGATTTAATAGTTGCCTCTTATGTCGAAAATAATCAAAATCAACGTCGTCCGCATTATCTTCTAAAACCTGCCAATACCATTTAGCTGCGTTACCTGATACCAAGCAATGAAAATCACTGTATAATTGGTTAAAAGAAATGTTGTACTGCTCCCGCATTTTCTCGATATGAAATACATATGAAACTCTCAACCGTCATATCCCTACCACTACCATCAAATTTGATATGCCAATTATCCAAATTGACAGGCTTACGGTATTCCAGCTCCCCTTGACTATAAATAACACTAGACCCATCCACACGGGATCTGGGGGTTCTATTACCATTAACATTATCACGAATATTGTGATCTGGGTTTAGTATGGTATTATTCTCAGAACTATCACGGCCGTTATTTAAGCCATGTCTAAGGCTACATTGGCGATATTGCCATGGCCGCCAATTGTATTTACTGGTGTGGGATTGCTAGAAGGAACAGATTTATTTCCTTAACGGCAACCATTTTGTAACAAATGTTGTCAACTACCAGCCGGAATAACCTTGTCCGGAGTTGAATTCGAACATGGTACCCCAATCGAGCTTGGATTTGAAGAACTTTTCACTTCAGCATGACGGTGTCTTAGAGACGCTACTTCTCCGCGCATCTGCCCGAGCTCATTCATACAGTTGGTCATCATCTGATTCTGTTGGAACATCATTGCCATCATTTGACTGAACTGATTGTCGACTACGGTATTTTGTGATAAACCACCTATCTGTGAGCCATTGCCCTGTGGCAGATCTACGTTTTCCTCCTGATCACTCATCACCAATACCATCTCAAGCTTTCGAGAAAAATTTCCTGGTTGAAGAATCAAATTTGGCCTTGTTGGTCTACCGAAAATTTTGGCACACCTATTGAAATAATCAGTTGGAACAAAGTATATTGGTCGTTCGAACATCGTTGGAACATCATTGCCATCATTTGACTGAACTGATTGTCGACTACGGTATTTTGTAATAAACCACCTATCTGTGAGCCACTGCCCTGTGGCAGATCTACGTTTTCCTCCTGATCACTCATCACCAATACCCTCTCAAGCTTTCGAGAAAAATTTCCTGGTTGAAGAATCAAATTTGGCCTTGTTGGTCTACCGAAAATTTTGGCACACCTATTGAAATAATCAGTTGGAACAAAGTATATTGGTCGTTCAATACCAGTATCTATTTGTGTCAGAATTGAACCCACAACTTGAGATTCCAGAGCTCGTGCAACACTTCGCGTGATTCGCCTATCGTCAAATATTATGTCGCTTAAAGAGTTAACTATATCCCTTCCAATATTATCCATTCACTACTAAGTTTCAATATACAGTCAATATTTCAATTATATACAGTCAATAATCAATTAAAAAAAATGTCTTAAATATATACCTATATGTATCATAAAAATTTCAGTCGATGTACTCAGTTGCTCTATCAAGTTAATTTAGTTAAATTTAAGGAAATTGGAAAACCCCCAACATTCACACAATTCCCAAGAATTTTTTCTAGAAACTTCTCACAATCCTAATTTAAAAGAAATTATGCAAGGCTACCTAGTAATCTCGGTAATACACCCCCTAAATTCAAAGACTTACTTTAAGACCAGCTCACCTTGTCCAAATAACTTCCTCAAATATATAAAAAGATATAATAAAAATAACCATACAAATTCACTCACTCGCACAATCCAATAAGTGTTGCTCACAAACAAAATAGCTACAAAAACTATTAATCCGGTTTCAACACACTATTGGACAACGACAAGCTAAATTCTAACCTAAGATCTTCTAAAAGTAAACTTGGAATGAAACTTAACTCGACATTTCTACCATTCACATACATACGCTGCAAGCTTGCATTAACAAATCACTAAACAAATTCTTTCATACTATTAAAGTAAACACCAAGGTATCCTTCCGTTGGGCGCCAAATGTTATAATTTCTGCTTGTCTGAAGAAGGTGTGTTATAAGAAGGTGTTCTAGCTGACACGGTGGCTTCATCCGGCTACTCGTCAGGTATGGGTGGATTCTTCTCACCACCAAAACACAATGAATCATGAACATAAGAAATTTCATGTCAGGAAAATTAAAAAAAAGGAACCAAAAATGAATGCATAACATCAAAATACACATGCAAAACGTCCAAGGTCGATCTGTCCGTCTGGGCCTCCCAACCACTCTGTAACCTAGCAAGTACACAGCCATTGTATTGCCAATGGGCCTAACAAATACAGGCAATACCCATACAAAAAAAAATCAGTTCCATTGTCCAAATTAAGTCGTTTTTGTCCATTAAGTCCTTCTGACTTCCTACCCTTCAACTAAAAATAACTTTCTTCTCGTTCGATTACATTTATTGTCTTACATACTAGGCATGTTTTCTTTGTACACTTAAGCTAGCAAGTTATTTCATTTATATGGAGAATTAAGCGAGTACTAAGCGACCAGTTCTTAACTCGCTTAATTCTCCATATAAATGAAATAACTTGCTAGCTTAAGTGTACAAAGAAAACATGCCTACTATGAGAATAATAACATTCTTAGAGCTATATGTGTGTAATAACTAAGCTAACGTAAAAAGCAACATTGTTAAAGTCGCTAACAGAGCAGACCTCTGTAAATAACATTACTAAAACTAAATAAATTCTACATTACTAAAACTAAATAACCAAAGTCGGTCGGAATAATAATTCTTGGCGTGTTCAAAATCAGATTTATAACTTTAAAACTAAGCCACTCCCTATATTTATTTTGTAGTCTCTATATTTAACAACTTCCGTAAACTAATGAAAAAGTCCATCTGCTAATCGATTTTTCATAGAACCGAAACAAACTACTTCCTCCCAATGACACGCCAATGTTAAAATCATTAATGATTCACCGAAATTTTCACAACTTCGTGTTCAGTAGATGTAGTGTTAAACTACTTCTTCCTCAGCTCTTATTTTGCTGGGTGCTTTAGTGCCGCTCAATTTTGAATAGGTGGCACAGAATCACATTAAAACTATATCCTGGCCCATGGCGATATAACCTTGGATTAGGCTTTCAATTAATTTATTTAACAAAAATATTAAATTAACTACATACTTTAAATTATAATGCATTCAGATGTTGCTAGTAGACTTATTACATAATTTAGTCTGTTCGGTTTGAATGTTTTATCAAGACTGCTTTTCTTTATTTCTTACAATTAGTTACAATGTTCAATATTAAATTGTTGCTTCTCACCTAACGGAATTCAATTGTACATAACGATGTATGTATAGCGTTACAGTGAGGAGCAATGATTTATGACAACTTATTTAAATTTAACTATTAATTATATATATAATAACTTACGATTTACATACTAATAAGACTATGCTTAAGCAATATTATGCCTACAGTTCGGCCGTCCTGACGTTTAGGATCCCCTGATCCGAGCTGACATACTTCTTGTTATTCTAACAGTTGGTGATGCTCCTACACATAAATCCTATTTTTCCCTTAAGCTTCCTTTCCTTGTAAATATACTACTACCCTGATTTAAACTTTGCCCTTTAGTAAAATTAATAGTTTTGTCTCTAAGCCAAGGCTTAATGTTATGAGCTGCCCATATTCCCTCATAAGGCCTTTGCGTCCTCTGAAAACCTTCTATATCTTTTATATAATATCTATCATTCTTTAAAACTTTCATTACTTCATATGGTCCCTTAAATTTCGGTAACATTTTACTAGACACTCCTGTCTTAGAGTCAAAATTTTTTATCATGACGTAGTCCCCTACCAAATAAGTGTTTGGTTTTTTCCTTTTAGCATCTACATATGTTTTATTACAACTTTGCACTTGCTTCTGTACTTCTTCTGCGTTTCTTCTTATTTCTTTAACATTTCTACCTCTACATTGAATACCATTGTCTATCACATTTTCTTTCAAACAGTCTACCGTTTTACCTCTTTGTCCTATCCCAAACAACATCTTGCTTGGATATTCGCCTATGCTTCTGTGTATCGTGTTATTCATTGCGTACTCGACTTCTGTCAAAACTTTGTACCATGGTTAATTTTTTTCGTTGTCCGTTATTTTAGCTATCATTGGCCCAAGATCTCGATTTATTCTCTCCACTTGCCCATTTGCCTGTGGTGATCCAGTTGCTACTTTTATATGGTTTACATTGTTTGCCCTTAAGAATTCCTGAAATTCCTCTGAAGTAAAACATGTTCCTCTGTCTGATACTATATAGGCTGGCCTACTGTAAGCTCTGAAATAATCCTTAAGTGCGTCTAATGCCTCTTTTGACTTAGTTGTTTTAGCTGGATATAATCTTAGAAATTTTGTGCATGCGTCTACTATAACTAGAATGTACTTCTTTACATTATCTTTATTATTGATGGGCCCATAGTGGTCTATGTGTAATACTTGAAAGGGAATACTTCCTTTTGGTATGCTGTGCACATATCCTTCCTGTCTGCCATTCTTACTCGAGAATGATATACATTTTAAACAATTTGTTATATGGTCTTTTACTTTTCTTCTTATATTAGGGAACCAATAACTCCTACTTATTACGTCCGTGACTTTATCCGCGCCGATATGACCCATTTCGTTGTGGTATTTGAAAAGTACCTGTCCTTCCATTGCCTCTGGCACATAAAACACCAGCCCGTCTTTTATTTTTCTGTAAATTACACCGTTTCTCATTTCATATAATGAATGTTCCCTTTTTCCTAACATTGTTTTTATCTCCCTTATTTTATCATCCTTGTTCTGACAAATTACTAAATTATCCTCAAAAGTATTGTCCGATATTATCAATATTGTGTTACACCTACTTAGGGCATCTACATGTTTAATCCTTGAACCTGACCTGTGTTCTAATTTATATTCATAATTTTGGAGTTCTAAGGCCCATCTGGCAATCCTTGGATTTAATTCCTTTTTATTAAGTGTAAGAGTAAGCGAATTACAATCTGTTACAATCGTAAACCGAATACCATGTAAATATATTCTAAACCTCTGTAAAGCGTATATGATCGCCAGCGTTTCTAGCTCAAAGCTGTGGTACTTTGATTCAGTTTCGGTTGTTCTCTTTGAGAAATAGTAAATTGGATGTAACTTATTGTCGCTTTTCCTTTGAAATAATATGGCACCAAAACCTATAGAGCTTGCATCACAGTGTAATTCTGTTTCGTCCCTTGGATCATATATTGCTAAGACCGGTGCGCCTATCATTTTATCTTTTAATAGATTAAATGCCCTTAGCTCATTTTCACTAAATTTAAACTGCCTATCTTTTTTTGTCATATCATAAAGTGGTTTAGCTATAATAGAAAAATCCTTGATGAATCTTCTAAAATATGAACACATCCCAAGAAAACTTTGGACATCTTGGACCTTTGATGGTATTGGAAAATTTTGGATTGCTATAATCCCGTCTTTATTTGCCTTTATTCCCTTACCAGATAATTTTTATTTTCCACGTCCCATTCAATTCCTAACATTTGATTCTCAAATATGCCTTCGTCCTGATATTCATCTACATTGGTTTTAGTAGCACTTAAATTTTCCACTTTATTTTCCTTTTCGGCCTTTTCTATTTCTAATTCATTTAACTTTACATTGTTTTCTATACTTTTACATAGTATTGCATTTTCGTTACAGTTTTTTGTATATCTAAAATCATTGTCATCGTCTATTACCGCTAATTTCGCTTTACATTTTCTTAAAAAATCTCTTCCTAACACAACTGAACATTCCATAGATTCGTTATCAACAACCATCAGCATAAGAGAAACAACTTTTTTATTAAAAATAACTGAACATTTTATTTGCCCAAAAATTTGCAATTTACTTTTATTAAGTCCAAAATAACTTCCAATTTCACTTTTTCCAATATTAACTTCATTAGGAACATAAACTCTTTTTACGATGCTGATGGGGCTTCCCGAATCTATTTGACATTCTAAACAATAAGAAAAAACATTTTTATTACTTGTCCCTAAAATTATTCTTAAATATCTTACATATTCATTTTTGTTTTCTTCCTTCTTCTTTTTATATTGGCTGCAATCTTTCGCCAGGTGTCCAACATTTCCGCACGCAAAACAAGCTCCATCTTCTCTTTTTGGTTTACGGCACTCGGTTGCAATGTGCCCTTTGCTATTACAATTGAAACACTTTATATCATTTCGTGATGCAAGACTTAAGTTCCTTTGTTTTTTTGTTGTTGAAAGTTCAACATTTTGAAATGCTTGTAGTAGCTCTGATTTTGATACGAAACATTGCAATCTAGCTGTATTTCTCAAATTAATATCTGGGATACCATTTATTAAGTATTCAATAAACTCATCGTTGTCCAGACTTATGCTGTTTGCTAACTCAAGCTTTCCATTATAATACGTTGTAAAATTTTCTCCAGGTTGCCATTTCCGGTCTTGAAGTTTTTGACGAATGGTTAGCTTTGAAACTTTATTCTTAAACGTTTGTTGGATGTTTAAGATAAGGTCATCTACCGGGCCAATTAAATATGCTGAATGTAGGTGCAGCCACTCTTGTGCTTTGTCTTTCATTTTGCTGCATATTAGTGCACGCACAATATTATCCTCCAGCTTATAGCACTGTTTAACATTTTTCAATTGTGTCAACCAGACATCCACCTGCTCGCTACCACCAAACACCGGTATCAACTCTTTTAGTATATCAAATGGTATGTCGAGACTTGATGCTTCGTTGCCGCTGTTCTGGTTCGTATTCATTTTCAGCATTCGTATTTCATTTTCCAGTTCTAAAATTTGTTGTTGCTTGTGAATAATTTCCAATTGAAGCTCCATATTTTTCCGTTGTTCAGTCATTTCATTTTTCTCACTTTGTGTTTTGGTATTACTTTCCATTTCATTGTTCGCCTTAACATATAGCTCTACATTGTTGTCTTCACATTTTTCATTCTTTCCATTGTTAGTTTCTACTTTCTTAGTTATTTCCATTTCTTCTATAATACCGTTGTCTTTTAAATTGGAATTATTTGCCTCCATCCCTTTGTCATGTGGTTCACCTGCATCAGCGTTTTTAACGGTACTCATGTTGTACTCCATGTGCTCCACATTATCACTAGATGCTCCGGATTTTAGCATTTCTATACTGGAATGCAAATTTAAGTCAAACAAACACTTTGATTTTTTATCTGGATGTTCTGATATGCGCTTTATTAAATTACGTTTTGTGCCGTTTGCTTCAATATTGTTTTCTTCGCACCACGTTTTTAAAAATTCTGCTGATGCGATATTTAAGTCGGCTGCCGACATTCGTATGTATGTATGTCGCAATAAGAAGAAAAACAACAATAGCAAAGAGGGAAAAAAAATTTTTTTTTCTTTCTTTCTTCTTATTGTTTTTTATGAAATTAAACACGAGTGATCCCACTTCTGAATTTTAGTCTGTTCGGTTTGAATGTTTTATCAAGACTGCTTTTCTTTATTTCTTACAATTAGTTACAATGTTCAATATTAAATTGTTGCTTCTCACCTAACGGAATGCAATTGTACATAACGATGTATGTATAGCGTTACAGTGAGGAGCAATGATTTATGACAACTTATTTAAATTTAACTATTAATTATATATATAATAACTTACGATTTACATACTAATAAGACTATGCTTAAGCAATATTATGCCTACAATAATTTTAAAGTAATAAAAGCATTTGTTTCACATTTTTATGCCAAAAGAGAAATTTTCATAGAGGAAAATAGTATTTTTTTATTCCATTTGTATTTTTGAGAATTGAGGGATTGGCAAATGTATATTTATTTTAATTTTTTCTTTTATAGAAAAATACACATGAATAATGTGCAATATTGTGCTCTTAAACATCTAAATGAATATTGATTTAAAAAATTAAGGTATAATATGCACATAAAACATATATTTTTTATAGTTTTTGGCAATATTCATTTATGTTACGAAGAAAATAGAAAACCAATAATACTCTACTGCATATTGTAGCACAATATGGCTAATGGAAACTAGCTCTGCAGCAAAATATTCCTAATGGAGAATGCACCTTCTGATGGGCCATCTATTGACAAATAGTTACAACTCATGTTCTTTCTTTAATAAATTAATTTCTTTGCTGTATTCTCTCTATTAGACAAACACACTTCAATTTTTTAAAGAAAGAACATTCCTTGCAACTATTTATCAATACGTGGCACATCAGAAAGTGCATTGTCTCCATTAGGCATATTCAGATGCAGAGCTAGTCCCCATTAGCCGGAACAAAATTGAGTATTTGACAAAAACTATGCTTTAAATTGTGTTATTTGTGCAGTCCATGTTTAAAAAAACTAGTGAAAATGTAAAGGTGCCTCTAAATTGCCCATACAAATTTAGTCGCTTAGCAGTAAATATTTTGTATTCACCTCAAGCATTTTTTAACCACTAAAATTACAAAAAAATTTTTCACCTTAAAAATTTTTTTTCAACTTTAAATTTATTTTTCCACCAAAAAAGTTCTTTTCATATCAAAAAAAAATGTTCACCTCAAAAAATTTTTTCACCTACATAATTTTACTTCAAATGTTTATTTTATATTATTTGTATCAAATACAGAAGAGAACATCTTTTTAGGATATTGGTGGAGGGTATTCAAAGATTCGGCACAGCCGAATTTAGCCCGTTTTTACTTGTTTTTTTAATATTATTTTGTAAAACAAAATATGCATTTAGGGATTAGCATAAGACTTTTTTTTATATGTATATGCACTTGTTAATCAATTTTCGGGATTTTTCTAGAAATCTAAAAACACATTGTCATCCTCTAGAAAAGTGAACTCTCCTAATAAACTTCAACATGACTCAAAAAACTAAAAAAAAATCTCCTCTTCACCCTCTTTCGCATTATCTTCCCTTTCCAAAAATCCAATTAGGCTCTCAATTCTCAAGCTATCGACTCGAGATGAAACTAATCACATAATTTCAAACCCAATCGTAACCGCAACCGTAACAAAACAAAAAGTCTTAAGAAAATATAAAAAATTGTACAAAAAAAAGTTGAATAGACGGGGGTGGTTCGAACCCGCACCTAAGAGAAAAAAAGTATTTGTGACATAGCGTTTATAAAACTGACCCATTGAAGCTCATGCGAAATCATCGTTAATAGAAGTAAATAATCAGTTTTCGTTTAATATTGGTTTATTGTTTGTATATAAAAGGTGAAGGAAAATAATTTCAACAAATTGATGTATTTCAACATAAATATAAAAATGAAGGGTATAACAAAGGGATTTTACGGAAAAAATTAGAGGTAGTCCGATCTGGCTGATTTTCAATAGCAAACAGAAATGGATCACATGTAACAGAAATACATAACAATCAAGTCCCCATCATGTCTGGGTCTTTGGAAAACCCATTTCAACACACAGACGGACATCGTTAAATCAACTTCGCTCTTCATAAGGTCCCAGAATATATATACTTTATAGTGTCTAAGATCAATGTAGTAAAAATTACAAACGGAATGAAAAACTTATATAAATCCTTCCACCTGTGGTGAAGGGTATAACAAATTGGAATTTTTTGCATATTTCTTTTTTTTAAAACAGACAGCAAACAAAATTTAAATTTGAAACAACTGCAACGGACACAAATAAAACACAAAATTTCCGTCTTGTGGGTAAAATTTTATTTAATTTCCAACAAATGAAAAAATTAATTGAAACTTGTTGTGCAAGACCTGTTTTTGTAAATCGGCTAAGAATTTCATGGTGTCAGCTAAGAATTTTTTGTAGTCGTTCCATTTGGCATCATGGCAGCATACCCGAAAAAACCCGTGACATTTTCAAACGAAAATTCAACTTAAAGTTTTTTGTTGTATTAGAAAAAACACAAGTCATATAAATGTAATTGGTTTGTTAGGAATTCTATGATACCTTTATAAAAAAGTACTTTTTTCAAAAAGTACATTATTTTGAGAAATGTGAATAACTCAATCAATTCTAAATTTTTTAATTTTAAAGCAATTGCTCTGGGTAAGAAATGGCCACGCAGTATAATAACACTATCGCCTAAAGCAAACTTATTCACACTTGTATACATGGCGAAATTACACAAATCAAAATTTAACATTTTTGGATCGAACGGACGTAAGTTGGTTTAGCGCAAAAAGTGCTACGAGCTAAATACAAAAAATATTATAAAAACTTTAAAGTACGAGGTTGGGTCAATAAGTCCGTGACTTTTTGAATAAAACACAGTTTTTTCTGCAAAAAAATATTTTTCAACATAACCCAGCAAAAAAAATGGTAGGCATTCTGTGACTATAACTTCTTTCATTGCTTCCTAAACTTCAGTTGTCATTCTTTTATGCTTTTTTGGTGTTATTCTAAGGCACTTCCAAAAGAATTCATGTGTTCATATTTCAAATGCAGTGATCTGGATATAAACCCGATGCAAATCTTAAAAAATCACTCTTCATTACTTCTAAAGCATAAGTTATAGTACCTATATATCGTATATTTTTTGAATCTATAGCATTTATTCAAATTGAAAAAATAGTTTTGATGAACTTTATTAATTTTTTTATTAAGTCCTTTTTTATATTTTAGTTTAAAATTTCACGAGGGTTAGAATTTATGCAGTTTTGCAATTTTTATAAAAGTTTTGAAAACTCAAGAAAAACTGATTTTTATAACCTTTAATTGAAGCAAGCTGACCTGTCATTTGCATTTTTTCAGCCTTAAATATTTATGACGACGCAATCTATGCATTTTTGCATTATGTTTATTATTTGACACTACATCATTTTCAGTTTTAATTCAGAATTTATCAAAATAATTTTAAAATTGTGTAAAGATTATTTCAAATTGTCCAAAAATGTTTTAGAATAGTGCAAAATTTATATAAAATTTTTCAAAAATATTTTAAAATTATCTAAAATTGTTTCAAAATTGTTTTTAAATTAACCAAAAATATTTTAAAATTTGTCTAAAAATTCATTAAAATTTTTGAAAAATGTTTCAAAAATGCTTTTTCACTAATGCAAAATCATTTATTTGTTTTAATAAAGATAATTTAATAAAGAGAAGAATAAAGAGAATTTCGCTTCTTTAAACTTATTTTTCTGCATTCTTATGAATAAAATTTTCACCAAAGCTTAAATTACAAAGTATATGAACATTTTCCCCTCATGCATCAGAATACCTAATCATTGTATTATCATTGCTTCCTTATAGTAAAGTATGAGTAATGCTAGTAAGTATATTTAAATACTTCCATCCTATGACACGCTAATGTTAAATTCATCGATGAAACCATTAGAAAAGAATTGATGCATTTGCCATATCCAGAAAAATAAGAGCTGAGGAAGAAGTAGTTTAGCACTACATCTACTGAACACGAAGTTGTGAAAATTTCTGTGAATCATTAATGATTTTAACATTGGGGTGTCATTGGGAGGAAGTAGTTTGGTTCGGTGCTATGAAAAATCGATGAGCAGATCAACTTTTTCATTAGTTTACGGAAATTGTTAAATATAGGGACTACAAAATAAGTATAGGGAGTGGCTTTTTTTTAAGTTAAAAATGTAATTTTGAACACGCCAAGAATTATTATTCCAACCAGGACAAAGTGAATGTCACTGGCATTCAAAATATGTTTTCAATAAGGCATTTAATGAGTTAATGAATTAACCATTTATGGACTAACTAAATAATTGTTTTTTTTTTACTAGTAGGGGTTAAATCAACATTTTGGAAGTTGTTTAAAATAATTTCTTACAAATCGAAAAATTTGCACTATTTACTTCTTTGGATGTTTTGAAAAAGAGATTGGTAAAGAATAACATCCATTTTATTTTGCTGGGTAGTAGTGATGCTTTAATAGCTTCTTTGGCAGCTTCATTTTAACTCAATACACTTAGTACAACGTTTCTCCAATTTTTGTATCCCTTCCAAAAAAAAGGATTTTTTAAGCCCCATGAAATAGGCATTTGTTTGATCAAAAATTTCAACGTTGGAGCTAAATCTCTTTTCACCGAGCCATTTCTTTTGGTCTAGAAATAGGAAATGGTCACTGTGGACTAATTTCGGAGAATGAGTGGGCAATTCGTAGTCTACTTCATGGATTTTTGCCATGGAAACTAAGCTGTCACACGATTCCGTTGGTGGTCGATTGCTTTCTCATACCCAAGTGATCGTTCAAAATTTATACCACTGGGCCATGTGAGATACCTGTGTCTTCCATAATCTATCGCACATTCAATCTCCGACCGGCCAACACCATATCGTGAATTTTTTCAATTATTTTGGGCGTTCAGAAAGTTCGGCATCTTTCGTGCTTGTAAGGCCACAACGAAAGTCAGTAAACCACTTTTTTACCATTGTATTAACGGTTTTTTTCGCAAAAAATAATGTTTAATGAGCACTCGAAATTGACTTTTTTCCATTTTTAAAAAAAGCCACGAGGTTGAATGTTGAGTTCTTCCTATGTGCGGACGTGTTTATAGTTGCTCCGTAATTAATATATCAAAGTGCATACGAAAAATAAATAAATTGCGAAAAGACGCAATAAATAAATGTTCACGGGCGACCGTTTTCTTTTTGTTTTAATTTGAAATTCATAAACAAATAAAAAAAATAAAATAACATACATAACAAAATAAAAATAATGCCTGTTGGGCACTCCCCCCCTCAGGAGAACACACGCCCGTAAAACCATATGCAAAAACTTAACTCTAGTTGTCCTAAAACAGTAAATAAGATAAGTAGTCCAAGTGTAAACGAACAAGATATAGAATCAAGATCAAGTCTTTCCCCCGCCATAAATAATAACACAAATTCTCTCATGGCGCATGCGCAGTTCACTCCGCTCTTATGGAGTTCACAGTGTGCTACTCCTAATCTAAATACAACGGCAAATAATATCTATCAATTTCAACCTGCAGCTACATCCTCAACTATAAAAACTCAAATTAATAATCTCTCACATACATACACATCAGCCAGTTCATTCGCTCCCACAACAACAACAAGTACTACTTCATACTCCGCTATTACAACTACAACTATGTCTACATCGACAAAATCTTCTCTTATGCCGATTATGTCTACATATACTTACTTACCAAGCCAAGTAAAAACTCCCGTAAATAAAGAGAAAATCAACACAAAAAATAATATTAGCTCAAAAAGGTCCCGCAATTCACCTAACAATACAAATAGTACCAAAAAACATAAAACTAAAGAGCAATCTCAAAAAACGTTAAAATCTTACTGGTTAGGCCAACCTTCAACAGCAAACAGATTTGAAATTCTGTCCCTAATAGAAAATGATGAAAAATCGCAAGTAGAAAATGAACATGAAAACCATAATGCACCCCCAAATCCACAAATAGCAAAGCCAAAAAATCGCAAGCCTCCACCAATATATGTACAAAACGTTTTATTTATTGATAATCTGATCGAAGCACTAATCACCCTACCCAACTGCAATTACGAACTAAAAGTTCTTAAAGATAATGAAGTCAAAATCCAACCTCTAGAATCTTTTCACTATACAGAAATTGTTAAACTTTTAAAAAACAAAGAAACTCAATACTATACATACAAACCGCAAGACCAAAAAGGATTTAAAGTAATGCTAAGAAATATGCATTATTCAACAGACAAAGAGCAAATAAAAAAAGAACTTTGTGAACTTGGTCACGAAGTTACACATGTGCAAAATGTACTACAAACTAATAAAAACAATAAAGATATATATTCCATCACTCACCTTTTACATTGTAAAATAAACTTTGAACCTCCACACCAAAGAAGATCCTTACCACAATGTACAAACTGTCAGAAATATGGACATACAAAAAACTTTTGCAGAAAAAGTCCTGTTTGCGTCAAATGTGCCGGAACTCATAAAACTAGTCAGTGCCTAATAAAACAAAGGAGTGATCATATTAAATGTGCCCTATGTGGCGAAAAACATACAGCAGACTATAAAGGTTGTATGGTTTACAAAGAACTAAGAGTAAAAAAATGTCCCCCTCTTAGAAAGAAAGAAAATGAGCCTTCAACTAGTGAAGCTCCAAAACGAAATGAAACACATCAAACAAATCTACATAATAACTAACAAGCAAGATCTGAAGATAATTCTGGTCATATTACCACATACGCCCAAGCAATAAAAGCTAACAATACAGCTAATACAACAAATATTTCCACAACAAGTTCTACCTTAAATTGTAATAAAAACACAACGAATAACTCCACAACTAGTTTCGTACTAACAACTAGATTTCAACAATCAATGCAAGATATCAAAGATATGATGAAACAGCTTATAACACAAGTATCTAATATGATGAATATAATCACAGTTCTACTTTCAAAAATTGATGGACAGACAAAATGATTTAAAGATTATCCTTTGGAATTCGAATGGGCTAGGTCAACACGTCCTTGAACTAAAAACTTTTATATATAGGAACTCTGTAGATATTTTATTAATATCTGAGACACACTTCACACAAAAAAGTTACTTAAGTATACCTAACTTTACAATATTTAACACAAATCATCCTGACAATACCGCACATGGGGGTACAGCAATAATTATTAAAAACTCAATTAAATGTACTGAACTTGAAAGTTTCAGAAAAGATTACCTCCAAGCTACCTCAATATTAATTGAAGACTTGTTCGGCCCACTCGTGTTGTCTGCTGTGTATTGTCCTCCCAAACACAGTAACACTAAAATTGAATACATTAATTTCTTAAAGTCAATTGGTAATCGTTTTATTGCTGGAGGAGACTTCAACTCCAAAAACACTTTCTGGGGCTCGAGAATAACTCTTACAAAGGGCCGACACTTACTTGAAGCAATAAGAGAAACAAATAGGAAATTTTTAAGCACTAGAGAGCCTACTTACTGGCCAACTAACTTAAACAAAAAACCTGATTTAATTGACTTCTTTATCACGAAAAATATAAAACATGAACATTTAAAGATAGAATCGTGCTTCGAACTATCCTCCGATCACTCACCCATTATACTCAAATTCGAAAGTAATGTTCTTCTTGCGACCCATAACAAATTTTCTTACAACAAGAAAACAGACTGGGAGTGCTTTAGAGAAATAGTTGAAAATAAACTTGATATACAGATATCACTAAAAACCAAAGATGAAGTGGACAGTTCAATAGCATATTTTAATGACACACTTTTGTATGCTGCAATTGATTCTACACCCATAATAACTCATAAATCAAACAAATATAGTATATCACCATTCATCAAAGAAAAGATTAAAGCAAAGAGAAAACAAAGAAAAAAATGGCAATCAACAAGATCACCCTTTGATAAAACAATCCTTAACAAACTAACCAAGGAATTAAAGGATCTTTTGAAAAAGTACAAACAGGATAAACTGAAAAGTTATCTTGAAAACCTTGATTCAACCAAGACAACAAACTACTCATTATGGAAAGCCACAAGAAAAATTAACAATGCTATTATTCATCAACCGCCAATCCAAAAACCTGACTTAACGTGGGCCAGAAATCAAAACGAAAAGGCTCAAGTGTTAGCTGATCATTTTTACAGAACTTTCTCTAATGAAATGGACAAACAAAATATTACTCTGCCAAATATCATTTCATCCACAAACTGCCACATCAAAAACGTTTCTCTACATGAAGTTAAAACTACTATTAAAACAAGCATTGATGCTAAAAAATCCCCTGGCTATGACAGAGTAACGGGCAAACTATTAAAAGAACTACCAATGGAGGGACTTATCTACATAAGAAATATCTTTAACGTTATAATAGCAATGAAATATTTTCTAAAGTATGGAAAGTTGCAGAAATAATCGCTATTGCAAAGCCCAACAAGGACGCCGCAAGGGCTACTTCATACAGGCAAATAAGTCTATTACCACTTTTATCTAAATTATTCGAAAAACTTATTTTTGATCGACTAGAACCAATACTTATAGAAAGAAATCTTATACCAGCGCATCAGTTTGGTTTTAGACACATGCACTCTACGATCCAACAAATACATAGAGTAACTAACAAAATCTCATCTGAAATTGATAAGAAAAATTTTTGCGTGGCCACATATCTTGATGTAGCGAAAGCGTTTGACAGTGTGTGGCATGCTGGCCTACTTTATAAATTGAAAAAAAATCTGCCAATGGACTTTTTTTTGCTGGACAATACTCTAAACTGGTTTAAAACCTGGGATATTTTAGTAAATAGTGAAAAAACAGTACAAGTGACTTACACAAATAGGAAGATAAGTGATCATCAAGCAATTACGATAAACAACACTCCGATTCAAAATGATAATAAAGCTAAATATCTTGGCATGATAATCGACTCTAAATTAATCTGGAAAGATCGTATCATCCGTAAAAAAAACGAAGTAAAGTACAAATTTGGACAACTTTACTGGCTCTTAGGAAAGGATTCAACTTTATCCTTACATAACAAATTGCTTATATACAAAACAATAATAGCTCCTATTTGGAAATATGGCGCAGAGCTCTGGGGTACTGCAAGCAACTCTAATATAAAAATCATCCAACGAGTTCAATCAAAAATACTGAGAACTATCATAAACGCCGAATGGTACATATCCAATGAAAATATACATCGTGATCTTAACGTCAGCACAGTCCAAGAAGTCATAAGGAATTCCAGCTTAAAACATACATTTAAGCTTACAACTCATTCTAACAATGAAATTAGACAACTTCCCTATAACGAGCTCTCAGGTTCAAGAAGACTTAAGCGATGCACTCCATCGGAGCTATTTGTCCGATTCTTATAAATTGATAATTTGGCAAAATATATTTTATATAATTTAATATAAATGTTTACTTACACTAAATATAAGTTATCTTAAATGTTGATTTAAGTTAATTAATACCCAAACCTCAAAACTAATTACTAATTGTCATATAAAGACAGGTGTAAATAAAATGGGATGTTAAAAAAAAAAAAAAAAAAAAAAAAGCCACGAGGTTGAATGTTTTGAACAGCTGTTAAACGCAAAGTAAATTACGGAACTTGCTCAAAATTTGACAGTAGTCTACTAACAGGTGGTATTTGATGGGTGCAGTGTTTCATTTCAAATAACTACGAGGGAAGTTCGAAAAGTCACGGACTTCTTGATCTGCCATCGTATGGGAGGGTGGGGTAATGGTAACGGGTTGCATGTCGGCAGCTGGTGTTGGCAATTTAGTGTTCATTGAGGAGACAATGGACAAAACAGTTTACATGAATATTCTTAAAGAAAATCTTAATCAGAGTGCTGAAAACTGAATATTCGAGATAATTATTATTTTGGACTGGACAATGATCCTAAGCATACACCAGCTGACGTTAATATGTGGATCGCGAATAACACACTACATATATTATTCTAAAACCTCTCCCCACCTAAAGAAAATACTTTTGATTGAAAAAGTTTGTGCCCTTACTGCCGACATGGTAGATTGAAGTTCTACGACTTAAGACATATTCTACTAAGTTCAAAAATTTTAATAAAGTTATGTTATTTTTTTCAGGGGTATCATGACTTTTGATGTCCAAAAATATGAAAGTACCATGATCTTTAATTTCTTTATTTATCGTTTAGATAAATAAGTAAAATATTACTTTGATTTGTTATAGTATGTCAGTTAACACATTAAATAAAAATAGGTTTGATATCTTTTGTAACTTATTTTTTTTTAAAAATTACGAAATATTTTTCGTTCAAGCTAGGGTATCATGACTTTTGTTGAACACTGTATGTTAATATACAGTGGCGTGCAAAGGGGGGCCAAGGGGCCCGGGACCGTCGGAAATTATTTCAAAAATAAAATTTTTAATATGTTTAGTATACATATATAAAAAAGAACTTATATTTTTTGTTTCCAATTGATTTTCTTTGCAACACCAATTAATTTTTGCAAGTCCAATTGAGTATTACAAGATTTTAGGGAAATTTGTGCAGAAATGAGTAAAATTTGCTTTGAAATACGGAAATTTGCCCAATTTTTTCTCAGTTACCGAACATTGTAATATGTACGAACATTGTAATATGTAGACGCGGACAAAATTTTTGACAGTTTTATGTCGAAAAACTGTCGCATTAATTTTTTAGTTCAACATTAAATATATACATTAGAGCTGAGTCAATGTGATAAATAAATTTTAGATAAAAATTTAGAATGAATTTAAAGGCTTTAAATGTTGTTTTAAATGCTTCAAATATGTCAACAAAATTTAGGTTTTGAAATTGCCAGCCTTTAAAGAAAATGTTTAGAAAATATATTTTCTATATTTGTAACCCTTTTTAAAACATTTCTTTTCAAATTTGCCCAACAAATAAAATTCTGTGGGGCAAAATCAGTAAAATATGGCGGATGAGAGAGCAGTTCATGGAGTTTTGCCATGGAAACTTCCATTTTCCCCTTAATCCTCAAAACCGTAAAATAAAAGCACGCGGTAATCTGTTGTCAATGGCTGTCAAACACAATCAAAATGACGCAGCTTGTTCAAATTTTGAGAGAAGTTAACTAACAGATGCCTGATGATAACAGCAGTGTTGCCCTTTCAGTTAAGAGGCGGGGAAATTCGACTTATTGACCCGCCCTCGTAGCTCACATCATCCATGGTGTATGGTGAGCCCGCAGGAAACAATTTTTGTGTCAGAGCACGTAATCGACGTTTAATAAGTAGCTACTGATTTTATGGGACTGATGAAAAGATTTATTTTGCACCTTTGAGAACTCCTATATGGGTTGAACCACCTCAACTCAACTTAAAATATGAGGTTTTTGACATGACTGTTTCCGAATGTGCTTCTTTTTGGTATGAGGGCACTGACACACCTTGATCCGGATTTTTTTTTAATCTTTAATAACGGATCCATTAGGGCCGTATGTGTTAATTAAAGCTACTATGTAAATAACAAACTTCTAGATAATTTGTAGGTCATGAAAATCGGAAAAAAATACAAAAACGTACAAAGTTGTACTTACTTAATTGTCATTTTCTTGAAAAGTATTAAAGGTCACTTTTATTGACCAATAACTAGGGAGCCTATTTTTCCGAAAGCGATCTTTTTAGAAATTAAAAAAAAAAATTGTGTTAAAGATGGTCTTCTTCTTTACAGCTGTGACAAATTTCAGAGTGGAGGTATTTTCGGATCAAGAAATAAAAAGAACATGACAATTAAGTAAGTACAACTTTGTACATTTTTGTATTTTTTCCGATTTTCAAGACCTCATATTTCCGGATCCAGGTGTGTCAGTGCCCTCAAACTTTGTATTTGTTTTAGCGTTATTATATACTGTATTTCTACAAAAAATCCTAAAATTCGGAGGAGGAGGGTTACACCCATTGGTTGATTTGACATGGAAAGACTCATATCTGAAATTTATTATTTCTTTAAGATTTTTCCTTAGGTCCTCTAAAATCACAATTTTCGATGCAAGCGCATTTTCTTTCAAACGATTTTCTATTCTTGAAACAATTTGTGGTATTATAAATAAAAGTTTTTCTGAATCGCATTTCAGAAAAATTGCAAAATGTTCATATTTGTTTCAATTTTAATCTATTAATCTGAAATTTAGTCAAATAATTTCAGGAATAGTAAGCTTACTTTTCCTTTTTTAAACCCATGATAGCGGAAAGAACCAAATATGTGACACTTTTAACCAAATATAAAAATTCAACATATATTTGGAATTCTTTAAGCCAAGAGTATTCTGTGGAATGAAACTATACGTTTTAATTTCGGTTAACCCATTTTACACTGACATTGCTTTAAAGCACGACCTATTTTTAAGACACTAGAATAGCGATATAACTATTCAATAAAAAGCATGAGAGATTTTGAAGTCTTGGCTATACAAATTAATTAAAAAATTGTATTATTCAAGGGTTGGCATACATAGTTTTTAATATATCAATTTTGAGAGTTTTGTATAGAATTTTTATCTGGAAATTTAATGTTATAACAACAAGTTTTCTTCGGTTGCTGGGGTATATATATGAATCGAGTCGTCAGTGCTTTTATTCTTCAATTAAAATTACAATATATAGTTTTATTCCATTATTCATTCTGTCTTCTATTTCTTTTAATTTTCTTTTAAATAATACGCGTATCGCTCAAAGATGGGAACCTAAACGGAGCTCCCAAACCCACGCGAATCATTCGAAGAGAACGAAAAGGGAACCCAAACGGAACTCCCAAAAACACGCGAATCACTCGAAGAAAAAGGAATCTTAACGAAGAGAACGACAACGGAACTCCCAATTAGTTAGAACTTAGTACAATTGCAAGTAGACGAACCTATGTGGAACTTCCTCTAATTGCTATGATGACCTGTGCCTGTTGCCGGCCATGTACTGTCTGATAATTTTCTTCATTGCTAATCATCGTTAGCTTTCCTGATGTTAGTTTAGAAACTGCTAAGTTACCAGACTGTTGAGAATTTCTTCTCTAACACAGGGTGCTTCAGATAACCAGAATATATAGTCTATTTGAATTCAAGTATATTATAAATGTACAATATGTGTTGGTGAATTTTGCTTTCACAATCTGCAATATCTACTTCATTTCAAAAAGCGAAAAAGTTTTAAATATTTATCACCCATATTATTTAAAATTTTGAAAATTTGTCTAAAAATAGCAAGAGTTTTAAAAATTTCTCAAAAATCGTCAAAGGCAGACAGCTAAGATTTCTACATATGTACATCAGGTTACTAGGATTTTGTATAAGCAATAATTTAATTTTGCATTCCACCGTGAGTGGGCGTGCCAAAAATACAAAAGCACCCAGACAGAAACTGATGACAGTACAAAAACCTAATTAATATCAAAGCATACAATATACCAAAAACAAAACGTTTTTAGAACGTTTGAAAAATACCATCTTTAAATTACATTGATAGCACTTTTAAACAAACTTTACTGCTGTTTATTAAAATAAAAATAATATCTGCGGACTGTTAACAAATCAACTTAATTCAAAATTTGTTGAGCACTTATTTCATTAGTAACTTATCGCAGTTTTACTGCAGTAATTCTCCTCAAAAAAAAATATGTGCTTTTGTCAAAAAGCTGCTGACACGTTTGTATATCCTTTAGTAATAAAAATAGTTTTTACTACTTTTTAAATATTTAAATAAATATTGTACTAAAATTATTTATGCAAAAAAGAAATAGCAATTGATGCATTAAAAATTAAGCTGCCAAAGTAGCAATAAAAGCATCACTACCATGGCAAAGGCATCACTTCTTTTCTGATGGTTTTATCGATGAATTTAAAATTGGCGTGTCATAGGATGCAAGTATTTAAATATAGCTACTTCATTGCTCTTACTTTACTCTAAGGAAGCAATGACAAAGCAATGATTAGATATTCTAATGCAAAAGTGCAAAATGATCATATAGCATATACTTTGTAATATTTAAGCTTTGATGAAAATTTAATTCATAATTCTTAATTCTGCATTCTGCATTAATGAAAAAGCTTTTTTGGGCAACATTGAAATATTTTTTAAAAACTTTAATAAACTATTGGATAAATTTAAAATATTTTTGTATAATATAAAAACTGGTCAGACAATTTTTAAACAATTTTAAAATATTTTTTAACAATCTTAAATAATATTTGGTTTTAAAAAAAACCTTCTTGGACGATTTTAAATAAGTTTTCACAATTTTAAAATTATTTTCAGTTATTTTAAAACATTTTTACACAATTTTTAAATTATTTTAGAAAATTCTGAATTAAAGCTGGAAATAGTGTAGGGTTAAATAAAATACAAAGTGCAAAAATGCACAGATTATGTCGCCATTACTACTTAAAGTTGATAAAATCCATTAAACAAAAATACAAAAATGATTTAATAAAAAAATTATAAACGGTCTACATTGAAATTTTTGACTTGAATAATCAATAAATGCTTCAGATTCAGAAAATATACGATACACTACTACTTTTTTAAGATATGCATCGGCTTTAAATCCAAATTACTACATTTGAAATATGACACATGAATTATTTTGGGAGTTTCTTAGAATAACACAAAAAAAATCATAAAATAATGTTAACTGAAGTTTAGGGTGCAATGATAGAAGTTATAGCCACAGAGTGGCCACCATTTTTGCTGGGTACCTATTTTAATGTTGTTTTCATCTAAATGTTTAACAATATATATTCCTATTTCCTTTGATGAGATTGGATAGCCATACAAATTGTTAGTTTCCTTGAAAATGTTGCCACATTTGTATTTTGTACTAGAAATTTTTTTCACTACCATAATATTTCCATTGTGTAGTAAACATACATTTTTCGGATAAACAGATGAAATTCGAAATCCATAAATATTTGCAAAAGAAAAAACCACTGTTGATTCAGAAGTGTGTAAAGATTCCACGAGAGAATATTTGCTCCACTTATTGTGAGGACATACTAATGGAATATCCTTTGGGAAATTGGTATTAGTAATATGCAACTTTCTTTGTATTTGGGAAATGGGGTTGGTTGACGGTTTCACAATAGATTTAATAAGGCCTAGACTATTTTCAAAATCAAATGCTGAAAACTGTAATATAGTTGTCCCCATATTATTTATATCATCAAATACATGTAATAGATTATGCTTATTCACACTCTCTGAGCTTGGACCATAAAAATGTGTCATAAGTTCCACAAATTTTTTTTAAAATAACTTTTACATAATGTGATCTTAGCGTAGCCAATTAATTTGAAGACATAATACGGAATTTTTGGTTTTAAAATTTTCATCAAAAAATTCCCAAGGTATGTATATATAAAAGGAACGAAACGGGTTAACTTTTTCTATTTCTTTGGATTTTTAACGAAATACACTCTTTCCAAGTATACTCAGGTTAAGCTTTACACAAAACACAGCGATAAAGGTAATTATTTGTTAATAGTTCCTACAAAATTCAGAAATTTTAGCCAAATACAGAAAACATAGTTACAAAACAAAAGCGTGTTATACAAGAGATAAGTGCACTACATAATACATGCTTTTTAATTAAATGTTGGTAACACTTTTTGCTCCTTGTACATTCCTTGTAACGAAAAACAACAATAACATAATTCTCTTAATTATATGTACACTAGCGGGCAAAGCCCGCTACGTTGTTAGCGTAGAAAATGGTAACGGAGTTCCCAGATAATTACCCGGAGCCCGAAATTTTTACCATGCCCCAGACCAAAACTCTAAGATGTACCTCAATAATGAGTTAGCCTATACTCCAGGTAACACATATTTCAAATTTCAGGTTTTTCCCTTTGAACCCTCATTTTTAACATGTACCTTGCTAAAATTCTAAAATGTAGCTGATCAGTGAGTTAGCACATACTCCAGTTCACATATTTAAAATTTCATGTTCTGTCTAAATCGGTGTGGGCAACCCGTTAAGGAGGGGACTGTTTACCTTTTTCCCCTCCCCGTACACATTTACAAAAAACCGACCTAGGTGAATGTCTACACTGCAGGAGGAACCTTTGCAACAAATTTTAACTTACCGGCTCCAGCGGTTTTGGCAAGACGTCAAGAGTGAGAATTTTTCACTTTTCTCCCCCTCCCCGTTGCCTTTTCCAAAAATTACGTCTTAACTGTTATCTACACTAGAGATGGAGCCTGCATACTAAATTTCAACTTCCTAAGTCCAACAGTTTGTGCAGGGTGTTAAGAGGAAGACTTCATCGATGAGTTAGCACATACTCCAAGAATATATTTAAAATTCCAGGTTTCTAGCCACAGGGGTTTCGGCAGGCAGTGAAAAGGGTTTTTACCCATTTTGCTATTCCCCGTTTTAGCGAATGTCTACGCCGCAGGGGGAACCTACACACCAAATTTTAGCGTCCTACCTCCTGCGGCTTGGACTGGGATATTTTGAATGAAATAAATAAATATTTACATATTTACACGTTTTATTTAAAAATTTGCACATATACTTATTTATACATTTACATTACCATCAAACCATCGATCCATCAAACCATCATCAATCAAATGTTCACTTTTGCACATTTGCACTCTTGCAAATTTGCATATTTTCACATTTGAACTTTTGCACATTTGCACTCTTGTAAATTTTCACATTTGCACTTTTCAAAATTTGCACGCTTGCAGTTTTGCAAATTTGCACATTTACATTGGAGGTGGAAGCTATGTACCAAATTTTAGCTTCCCAGCTCAAGCGATTTTGGCAGGCCGAATTTTCGCTTTTTTTGCCCCTCCGCGTTAGTTTTTCCAAAAGTCACGTCTTATCTGTTATTTTGCACATTTAGACTTTTGCAAATTTGCACATTTTCACTATTGCATGTTTGCACTTTTGAAAATTTGCAATTTTTCAAATTGCACTTTTGCAAATTTGCACTTTTGCAAATATGCACTTTTGAAAATTTACAAATTTTCACTTTTGCAAATTTTCACTGATGCAAATTTGCACATTTGCACTTTTGCAAAATTTTCGATTTTTTGCCCCTCCGCGTCTTATCATACCAAATTATAACTTTCTAGTTTCTGCGGTTTAGGCAGGCCGTTAAGGCGAAGATTTCCCCCTTTTTGCCCCTCTCCGTGGGAATTTACAAAATCCCATATGGGTGGATGTCTACACCTTAGGTGGGGCAGCTCTAACGGTTTTGGCAGATTGTCGAGGGGGAATTTCACCCTTTTCTGCCCCTCCCCGTTTGATTTTTCAAAAATCATGTCTTAGCTGTTATATACACTGGAGAAGGAGCCTGCATACCAACTTTAAACTACCTAGCTGTAGCGGTTTTGTCAGGCCGTCAAGTGGGAGAATATTACCCTTTTATGCCCCTCTCCCGTCTATGCTGTTATCTCTCACGTCTATGCTGTTATCTACACTGTAGAAGAAGCCTGGAAACAAAATTTCAATTTCCTAGGTCCAACGGTATGGGCAGGCCGCAAATGGGGAGACTTTTCGCCCTTTAAACCCCCATTTTGACAACGTCACTGGCCAAAATTTTAAAACGTACCTCATCAAGTAGTTACTACATACTCCCAAGAAGGGATATTCCAAATTTCATGTTTTTTAGCTAAAGGGCTTTAGCCAGTACGTGAAAGAGGAGTCTTTCCCCCTCTCCAAAGGAATTTCAAAAAACCCCGTCTGAGCGGATGTCTACGCCGGAAGGGGAACCTACATACCAAATTTCAGCTCCCTACCTCTTGCGGTTTGGGCTGGGCGATGTTGAATGAGTGAGTCAGTCAGTAACGTTATTCCTTTATATATAGAGACTAGCGGGCAAAGCCCTTTATGTTGTAAACGTAGAAAATGGTTGCCCGGGCTAAAGTCCGGGAATAAACGGAGTTCCTAGATAATTAGCCGGAGTCCCCAATTTTCACCATGTCCCAGATCAAAATTCTAAGATGTACCTCAATTATGAGTTAGCCCATACTCCAGGTAACACATATTTCAAATTTAATATTTTTTCCCATTGAACCCCCATTTTTACCATGTACCTGGCTTAAATTCTAAAATGTTGCTGATCAATGAGTTATCAGTTAACATATATTTAAAATTTCAGATTTCTAGCTAAATCGGTGTGGGTAGCCCTTTAAGGGAGGAGACTGTTCACCTTTCTGGCCACCACGTAACATTTCCGAAAATCCGACCTAGGTGAATGTCTGCACAAGAGGAGGAACCTATGCACCAAATTTTAACTTCCCAGCTCCAGCGGTTATGCCAGGATGTCAATGTTGAAAATTTTTCCCTTTTCTGCCCCTCCCCGTTGAATTTTCCAAAAATTACATCTTCACTGTTATCTACATACTAAATTTCAACAGTAAGTTAGCACTTACTGGAAGAAAACCATATTCCAAATTTAGGGTTTCTAGCTATAGGGGTTTGGGCATGCCGCGAAAGGGGAGTTTTGTTTCCGTTTTGCTCTTCCTCGAAGGAATTTCCAAGAAACTCGTATAAGCGAATGTCTACGTCGCAGGGGGAACCTACATTCCAAATTTCAGCGTCCTACCTCCTACGGTTTGCGCTGGGCGATGGTGAATGAAATAAATAAATATTTACATATTTACACATTTTAACATTTACAAATTTGCCCATTCGCACATTTACCCATTAGCACATGTGCATATTTACACATTTGCATATATGCACATTTACATTTCCATCTATCCATCAAACCATCGATCAATAAAACCATCAATCTATCAAACCATAAAACAATCAAATTTTCACTTTTGAACATTTGCGAATTTGCACATTTTCACATTTGAACGTTTGCAAATTTGCAAATGTGCAAATTTTCACATATGCACTTTTGAATTTTTTATTTTTAAGCTTCCCAGCTCAAGCGGTTTTGGCAGGCCGTCAAGGGGGAGAATTTTCGCTTTTTGCCCCTCCGCGTTAGATTCTTCAAAAGTCACGTCTTATCTGTTATCTACACTGAAGAAGAAACCTGCATACCAAATTTTAACTTTCCAGTTTCAGCCGCTTGGGCAGTCCGAGACTTTTCCCCTTATTGCACCTCCCAGTAGGAATTTCCGAAAATCCAACTTCGGTGGATGTCTATATACTATATTTTAACTTCCCAGCTTTAGCGGTTTTGCCAAGTCGTCAAAGGGGAGAATTTTCTCCTTTTTTGCCCTTCCCGTTGGATTTTCCAAAATTGACATTTTAGCTGTTATCTCCACCCGAGAAGGAGCCTGCATACCAAATTTCAACTTCATAGGTCCAGCGGGTTTGCCAAGCAGTTAAAGGGGTGACATTAACCCAATTTTTACCACGTCCCTGGCTAAAATTCTAAAATGTAGCTTATCAGTGAGTTAGTCCATACTCCAGGTAAAACATATTTAAAATTTCAGTTATCTTGCTATTTCGGTGTTGGCAGGCCGTTAAGGGGGAGATTTCCCCCCTTTTTGTCCCTCCCCGCAGAAATTTACAAAAATCCTACCTGGGTGGATGTCTACACATCAGGTGGAACCAATATACACAGTTTCGACCTTTCAGCTCTAACGGTTTTGGCAGGCCGTCGAAGGGGAAAATTTCACCCTTTTCTGCTCCTTCGCGATTGATTTTTTAAAAATCACATTTTATCTGTTTTCTACACTGGAGAAGAAGCCTGCATACCAAATATCAACTTCCCATGTCCAACGGTTTGGGAAGGCCGTCGTGGAAGTTAATTTCACCCTTTTCTGACCCTCCCCGTTGGACTTTTCAAACCCCACATATTAGCTGGTATCTACATTGGAGAAGGAGCCTGCATACAAAATTTCAACTTCCTAGATCCAATGGTTTGGGCAGGCCGTAAATGGGGAGACTTTTCGCCCTTTAAACCCCCATTTTTACAACGTAACTGGCCCAAATTCTAAAATAAACCTTATCAAGGAGTTACCACATACTCCCAGGAAGGCATATTTCAAATTTCAGGTTTCTAGATAAAGGGGTTTGAGCAGGCCGTGAAAGGGGAGTTTTACCGCCTTTTTCAGCCTCCTAGCTCTTGCGGTTTGGGCTGGGCGATGTTGAACGAGTGAGTGAGTCAGTCAGTAACGTTATTCATTTATATATAGAAATTATACAACACAAAAAGGGGTCATTTTATATGTTCTTTTTTATACAATTTTGAATTTAATTTGAATTTCTTTTATAATTTTTCTTCTAGAAATTTTTTCCACTTGAAAAAGTATTTGATTTATTTATACTTGGACACTATGGCATTATAATAAATCTTCGTTCAATGGTTAAAACGACACACTAGTTTTTGGTAAGTTTTATAGTTGCCAAAAGGGATGTATGCTGTGTGGCATTTTCAATGATGGACATCAAAGTAGTGGTTTGGTTTTTCGGCGTTATCTAACCAAACATTACACAGCCTATTTTTTGTGTTAACTACACTTACCAAAAAAGGTCTGTAATGGCAACTGAAAATTTTGCTAATTTGAGCTCAGCAGTATTTTTTGCTAATATTAGCAACTCATGTATGCTTACGTGTAGTACAATGAAATTAGGAGAAAAACCAAGGACCCTTGAAACCAGGATGAACAAACTACCAAATTTTTAGCCACCCATGATGCCATGATGCTAAATGATGCGACTACAAAAATTCTTAGCCGAGAACTCAACATTCTTAGCCGATTTTCAGAAAAACTTAGCTTCTAGCAAGAGTTGTAACAATTCAAACATGTATGTATTCACATCACAATCACTGAACTTGCGCTAGAGGCTAAGTTTTTCTGAAAATCGGCTAAGAATGTTGTGGTCTCGGCTATGAATTTTTTTAGTCGCATCATTTGGCATCATGGCATCATGGGTGGCTAAAAATTTGGTAGTTTGTTCATCCTGGTTTCAAGGGTGCTTGGAAAAACTTAGTAGCCGCTACCAAAGTTTAGTAAACTTTTTGTAAAGTAGAATCTAAAATCGGTTTGGTAAAATCAGCAAATAAATTTACTATGTTAAATATTATCAATGTTAGTACAATCAAATTAGTATAAAAAATTAGAAAGCTGCTAAAATCAGCAACAAATTCTACTAAATATTAGTGAAATGGAAATAGAAGGAAAGTAAATAACGGCTACTAAAGATTGGTTAAATTATGTTCAAATGTTATTATGTAAAATAAATCATCTCGATTTAACAAAAATTTTTGATAAACATTGTGAACTAAAGTCAATGAAATCTAAAATATACAATAGCAAAATTTTAATTTATAAAGAAAAATTATTAAAATGCACAAATTAACTCAATTATAATATATAAAAATAATTATTTTTAGATACACTTGTTACACTTTAAAGCTGCTAATTTATTTTGAAATTGCTTTACAAATTCGAATATACCAATTTATTTTATTTTTTTTTTTCAAAAAATATTTTAGACAAAATTTAAAAAAAAATTAAATGCTTATAAAATAGTAAAAACATAAACGAATTTATCATTTTGTTTTAATTTACTAAATTTTGTTATGAAAAATATTTTTAACATTTTAAGGCAATATAAGTTTGTAGGTATATATATTAATTATTAGAAATAACATTTCCTTCAATATCCAGTATTTTGAAATTAGTAATATTTCTTGCTAATTATAGCAAATCGGTTTTCAAAAATTTTTAACATGATTTCTGAAGTAAGCAACAAAAATTTGTAAATATTCTGCAATTTGTAAAATGTAAATAGCAAAAAAATTTAATAAATAATATTTTTTTTTTACTTTTTTTACAAAATTTGTACAAAAATAGTAAAGTGGAATTGAAAACCGTTTACAAATTTTTCTACTAACATTTTTTTCGAGTGGACCCAAGAATAATCCTAAGTGAAAACCCGCAAATAGAACAATAACCAATTCTATTAGATAAGCTCACATGTACTAATATGGGAGGTTTCCTTATGAAGACATACAACATTTAGCTGAAATCTAAATTTCAGTCGGTATCATGACGGGAAAATAGGAAAAGTAAATTGTTAATTTTTTAAGTTCTCCATTAGATTGGCCTAGCAAATATTTTTTATTTGATACCTAAATTAGTCATCATCTCATTGAGGAAAATGGTTTAGAACATTTTTTTATGACCAGTTACTTCCTAAAAAACAACACTAAGCTCGAAGAATTGTGAAGTTATAAAATAAAATAAAAGGTTAAATAAAATATAAAAAATTACAAAATATTTAATCTTATAGCGAATTTACATTATTCGAGCATAATCAATTAAAATTTAGATTGTCGCACAAAATTTGGTAATTAAAAATGTTTTTTGAAGCCAGGCTTCAGTAATGATAATTATATCGTAGTTAAAATGATAACTAATTACACAAAGTGTTGATAATTTTGTATTTTAACCATTGATGTTTAGACATTCTGTCTAAATATAATCTTTAGACAAAATGGTAGTCAGTTTTTTGCCGTATTATATGCCAATACGGGTAAATGCGCAACATTCACCCTATAGATATACTCGTGAACAATGGCTTTAGCAGGCCAAAAGGATGGACTTACAACACTTCTTTAGGAATGATGATTTTAAAAGAGGATTTATTACGTTGCTCCATAAAAACAAATTTATAGACTGTAAGCTCTATATCAGCACCAAGTTTTGATTTAACATAAAATGCGACGTCATCTTCAGTAGTATCCGAAGCAAAACAAGATATCAAAACAGCTTTTCTAGAAGGAGCCACTGTTAAAGGCTTAGGTGCAATAGGAGCGTTGTTCATGTTATTGACAGTAAAGTGATTAGAATTTGAAGCAGAAACATAGGAAATTTTATTATTAGTATTTGATGGCAAAACAGATGGAAGAGAAGGCATTAATGCCTGGACGAAATTTAACGAAGGATTATCATGAGAAAATTGTATAGATTGAGAAGGAGTTGAAAGCAAGTTTGAGGTTAAAGCGGGAACTGTAGAGTTTGACCTTGAGGAGGAAACAACTTGGGAAAAGTTAAGCGAATGATTTTTTGGAATATTAGTCATAGGTTGTGATGGAATTGTTGGTAAATTAAAGTTTAAAGCTGGGACGGACGAAGTAAAGGCTTGGGCATAGCTTAATGGAGGATTTCGTTGAAGCAATATAGGATTTTGTTGAACTAAAGGTTGCGATGCGTTTAAAAATTGACAGTCGTTGTCATTTTTTTAATGCTAAGAGCTGGAAAATTTTCAACATCAGTATTTTCCTTATTTAAATTATTATTAACTTTTTAGGACGATTTACGTCGTTTTGGAGAGAACTGTGGAGATAACTAATGATATAAAATCTTCATAAAGCTTTCCATAAACAGAAATACGTTTCGAAAGCTTACATGCTTCAACTTGTATTTCCAGAAAGTGCTTTTTCGTGCTTTGAAAAAGTCGATAAAACTCACCAATTGTTTACAGTCAGAGCAACGCCAATGTAGCCCATTCTGATCGGAATTGGAAACAGCTTCAGCAACAGTAGTACGGAGTCCACAACATTTAAAATGACATTGACCAAGACATAACTAGCAACAGATCATTCTTTCATCATCAGATATAACTTTACACCCTTTATTTAAATAAGTAATTTTTTTAATAGTTAGAAAAGTTTTGTGCGACAAAGTATTATTTAAAATTTAATGGTTTGAAAGGATTATGATAAGGTTGTTGCCTATACTATGTTCCGCAGTTAAAAACTTTTTTTCTTTTACATAGATAATTAGATAATTATAAAGAGCTGATAAAAACAAAATATAATAATTGAGCACAGTTCTTTCAGTTTTTTTATTTATATTAAGAAAGTATTTTATGTTTGTTTTTGGAATTCTTTTATTTGAAACAATTTTTTTTATTTGTTTTATGTTTTTTTTTAAGAAACAATTACAAATTCACATTACTTTACACCTTACTTCACTGATGAATTTTACAGGCGATGAGCCTCAAAGTAATGTATATACCCACTACCTTAAAGGTAATAATGTAAGGGGTTACGAGAATGGAAAAAGTAACGAGTCTAAAAATAGATTTTCAAAAAAGAGGAATTTTTATTAAAAAAAATTCACAAATATTTTAAACGTTATTAAAAATAATGTGGTCATGATGGGAATCGAACCAGGGAAATCTGGTTGCCAGCCAAGAACTCTACCTTCTGAGCTATCGAAGCATAAAGTATTTAATTGCTTTAAACTTAAATGAATTGTTGCGCTTCATTTTTCATTAGTGTTGTCAAAACAAACATACATTACCCTTTTGCTTACAAAAAAATACAAAGTAATGTATCTAAAAATATATTTTGAAAAATATTTCAATTATTACTTTACATTTATAAATCATATATAATACGCAATCAATAAGCAGTAACCTATTACTTTATGCTTGCAAATAATGAAAGAGGTAACGAGCTATCATTATAAGGTAACGCATGAGAATATCGCACCCATTACTTAAGTTTTGCTGGGCAATCTTGTCCTCCAGTGTTTTGATACAAATAATGTAAAAAAATTAGATGTGAAATTATGGATGTGGAAAAAAATTGTTTGAGGTGAAAAACTTTTTTGGATGTGATAACAATTTTTGAAGTGAAAACAAATGCTTGGGATGAAAAAAAAATTTAGTGGTGAAAAAAATTTAGATGTGAAAATAATTTTAAAGGTGAAAAATATTTGAGGTGAATATAAAATATTATTCACTTTAAAGCGAATTGTGAAAAAATATGAGAAAATATATTATTTACCGGTCGCTAGTATGATTTCACATTTTCACTCATAACTTATTAAACACTGGACCGATTTTTCATTTTCAATACCAAACTGCTCAAGAGGATGTCCATTAATCTTTGCAAAAATGAGCACCCCCTCTTACGTCATCGAACCGTGAACACCATTTCAACAGACAGACGGACGGATATCGCTAACACGACTTAAAATCACATAAGGATTACGAATATATTTAGTTTATGGGAGTCTTAGACCTGTATTTCGACATGCTACAAACAGAATAACAAACTGATATGTTCTCTCACCATATATAGTGGAGGTTATAAAAAATCAAAATAGTTCCTCCTCCAATAGTTTGAGCTGGATCTGCCCCTGATCTCGAACCAGACTAAAAATACATTTTTATAATTTGTTTACAGTTTTTCGTTTATTGTCAATATTTCAAAATAAAATTAAACATTTGTTCAAATTACAATTTTCCTGAGAAGATTTTTATAAAATTTTAATTTATTCCATGGATTTTTACTAAAAGGTACGCCACATTTATTTGGAGCTAAACTCTGTCCTTACATTATCTTTTTGTTTTTCTTATTTCACAAAGATTCTATGCATTTCTATGCTTCTAGATTAAAAAAGGATTAGTGAACAAACATCAAAAATCATGATCAAATATACAAAACCAAAATTATATATGTTTGCATGTCAAAAAGAATATGCCATTGTTAATAAATAACACCAATCATTACCGTGTGTTGATGGGTTTGTTTAAACTTGAAATTAAGGCTTGAAAACAAGTGTATTTATTATGTTGTTTGAACTTAAATTAAACTGTGATTCAAGGCTTGAATTAAAGTATATTCTTACTAAAATGTTTAACTTGAATTAAAGTGTCCGTTTTGCTGGAATATGCTATTGAATTAAAGTGTACTTAAAGTATAATTCAAGGCTTGAAATTGGAATACATGACTTGAATAACACTTGGTTTTAGCTTTAATTCCAGCAAAAATGTTTATTGGGAAGCTATATATGGGTACTTCAATGTATTTGCATGGTATCGCTTTTTCCCTTAATTCAACTTCGCTTAGTATAGTTGGGCCTTTAAGCAGACGAAAGTATAACTCAAAAAAGTAAAAACTCAAAAACCCTTGGAACTGAATTTACAGACGCTCGAAATCTAGTTGGTGTAAAATAGTATACCAATGATCAAAATTCGCAGTTTTGGACCAATTTTAATATTTATTAATGTAATATTTTCCTGATCAGCATACCAGGATTAACAAACTATTTAAAATTTTCAACAACTCGGGAACTTTGGACGCGAATGGAACGGATTAACGTTATGAATTTTTTTTTCAAATTCGTGTTTTTGAAATAAAATGAAATTGGGGGGTGTTAGTATTGCATTCCGACAATTTGTAATTCAATGGAACTCTTAATATTGTAAGTGCAATAAAGGTTTATCGTTTTTGCCGCAAAATAAATGTTATATAAAACACAAAAGAATATTGACGCCTCTAAATTAAACTATGCTAGTCGACTTTGCTTTTTTTGAAATCCACAATACTGTCTAAATTTGGTATGTACTTAGCATGCAAATCATGAATTAAAAAACTTCCGCTTCTAAATAAAAATGTATTGTGCACACATGCAAATGTATTATGTACGTGGGCGCGTGTTTTTCATTTTTGTAGAGCGTCGAACAGTTGCAAAAATACTAGCGTTGCCAACCATAGTTAAGATTTATCGGGAAATTCAGAGTTGTATACGACGAAGTCGATATAAAGTCCCAAGAATTTATAAGATTCCCTTTTAATTTAAGCGAAATCTAACTTTAATGGGATTTCATTTTGTATTGGAAATCTGTTTGAAATCTCAAATTTTTATTAGATTTCCGTCGAAATCTTTTATAATCTAATTTTTAATTGATTATGCTCGAATAATGTAAATTCGCTATAAGATAAAATATTTTGTAATTTTTTATATTTTATTTAACCTTTTCTTTTTATATTTTATAACTTCACAATTCTTCGAGCTTAAGGTTGTTTTTTTATATAAAAATATTATTTATTATTTAAATATTTCGCTACTCAATTGTGTAGCATCTTAAGGAAGTAACGAGTCATAAAAAAATGTTCTTAACCATTTTCCTCAATGAGATCATGATTAAATTAGGTATCAAATAAAAATTATTTCCCAGGCCAATCTAATGGAGGACTTAAAAAATTAACATTTTACTTTTCCTATTTTTCCCGTCGGTATCATGACTGAAATTTAGATTTCAGCTAAATGTTGTATGTCTTCATAAGGAAACCTCCCATATTTCACTTAGAATTCTTCTTGGGTCCACTCAAAAAAAAAAGTTGGTAGAAAAATTTGTAAACGGTAAAAAAATTATTATTTATTATTTTTAATATATATATTTTTTTTTTTAAATTGACAATTTTGTTGTTTCATTAATTTTGATTTTTTAAAAAATTTGTTTAAAATTAAAAAACCAAAAATCCCTGAAGAAGCTATCCATTGAGATAGCGAAATATTGGATGAAAAATAAATAATTTTGTATAAAATATACCTTGAGCTTGAATACTTATTACCTGGAATTTTTATTAAAAAGGTCGAAGAAATTGAACTGAATAATTTATTAAATTTTTTGCTATATACATTTTACAAATTACAGAATTTTTACAGAATATTTAGAAATTTTTGTTGCTAACTTCAGAAATCATTTTAAAATTTTTTGAAAACCGATTTGCTATAATAAGCAAGAAATATTACTAATTTCAAAATACTGGATATTGAAGGAAATCTTATTTCTAATAATTAATATTTATACATAAAAACTTATATTGCGTTAAAATGTTCCATGGGTTGAAAAAAGGGATCAGAAGTTAAGATACTTTTCAAAAATAGAACATCTAATTAAAATAGCACTAAAAGTTCTTTTAGTTATAAAAATCAGCCCTTGAAACAATTAAATTTGACCTTAAAATCCAAAAAAACTTACGAAAAATATTTTTCAAAACAAAAATTAGTAAATTAAAACAAAATGATAAATTCGTTTATGTTTTTACTACTTTTTAAGCCTTTGATTTTTTTTTAAATTTTGTAATATGTACAAAATTTTATCTGCCCGCTTCTTTCGATGAAATCTCTATACTAATCTTTCATCTATTATTAATTATTTCTACACTCGTAATATTATTTGGTTAAAAACAAACAAAAATAACTTAAGTTCTTAAAAACCAATCATTCCATTTTTATTTAGTTTAACGCCTTTTATCTTTTTTTGGAACGTTTTTTAAAAAAGGAGTAATTAAAGGTTGATTTTCATGTCGTTTAAAAATTAGGAAAACAACAAAATAATAAAACCATTAGAAAAAAATATATGTAGTTTTTTGTATTTAAATGTTGTATTGTTGTAAACGAGAACATTGAAATAAATAAAATCAAAAAAACTGACGTCAATATTCATTTAACTGCTTTGCCAGTCTTTCGTATCCGTTCATGCTCGCCTCTGATGTTAAGTAGCGACAGTAAAAAAACCTAGATAATACCCAAAAGCCCAAGGTACAAGTGGGAATCGATAGATACGTTCCTATATTAAAACGAGGACGAAGCCCAAAATCTTCTAAAGAAGCTCGAATACCAAAAGTACCCAAAGATAGAGAAAATAATGGACTAAGGTCCAAAAACCGTTTTGCAATCTTAGATAGTGAAACAAATAAACACACAATGTTACCCAAGTCGTTAAAACCGCTTCCAATTTATTTAAGAGAGCAAAACTCAAATGGGCTAGTTAAAAGTTTGATTTTACTGATTAGTGAAAACTCATTTTATGTGTTTGCCAAAAAGCGTGGCAACATTAACGAATAATACAATACAGAAATAGAGAACGCGTACCTCAACTACTATTTCGAGTTGAATTGGAACCCGGAGATATCAGGCTGAAAAAGAATGAAACTCACCCTATTTACAGTCTTAAATATCTGTTGTACCGCAAAATCAACGGAGAGGAACCAAATAAACGATCAGGACTCGTCCAGTGTCTGAACTGCCAAGAATTTGGCCATACTAGGGCTTATTGTAAGTTACCTCCAGTTTGCGTATAATATCCAAGCAGCCGCAATACATACCAACTGTTCATTACCCCCAATTAGTCCAGCCAAACCCACAACAAGTTTCTTATGCTGATGTGTTAACAACCAATCGAATTCCAGTACATAATGCGCCATCTACAACTACTCCAAACCAATGTTTGCACCCGGAAACTAAAGAACAAATTTCGTCCATTAACCTTAGCCGTTTTGAAGCAACCATTGAGACACTAGGCAGTCGTTAAACAAGTTTATGAGCTCTATGGGCAATATGATGCAAGAAATGGTTAAAATGCAATCTACGATATTACAGGCCGAACTTAACAAACCATGAATTGTTCAAAAATATGTTTCTGGAATGCAAACGGAATACGCCAACATAAAAATGAACTCGAGTACTTCCTTTTAAATCAAAAAATTGATATCATGCTGATCTCGGAGACTAACTTAACAAAAAATAGCTCTTTTAAAATAAATGGCTACATATTTTATGATACTAAAGACCCTCGCGGTAGAGCATGTAGTGGTTCGGCAAAACTGATAAAAGCCCAACTCAAGCACTATTTACTGTGTGATTTCTGTAAGGATTACATACAAGCAACAAACATCTGTCTTAAAGACTTTGAACAAAACATAGTTTGAAAAAATCCAATATTTTTTGTGCAACAACGAAAGGTCTATCCAACTGAAACCCAAGAACGCCAAAAAGAAATCCAAATAAATTAAATTAAATACTTTCCGTTATTTTATAAATCAAAAAATCTCGAAAAAGTTACGACGAATAAAAGTACACTTCTTGATATGAAGAAAATTACAACGATAACCAAAAAACAAAATGAAAAACTCTTCGTTAAATTCAAGGATGAGATTTAAAAGAAAATATATAAAAAACCACAGCGCCCTCTGGGTGGAAAATAACAAGCAACCAGTACGGCATCACAATCGCCAAAAATAGTAAGGTGACCATATGACTTGAACATCCCGGCCGCCTTGCAGTACTGCAGCAAAAGAATTCGTTCCATCTCACTCCTATAAATTGACAAAATAGAGAAAAAAAAGAAAAACTCATCCAGCAGCAAACTCCAAGAGCTACCAGTCGCTCAACAGATAAATATTACAAAAAAACTATAAGAATAGAAAAAAAAAACAAATTAAGGTTTTAGATCATGGTCCATCATGAAATTAAAAAAAAAATATACTCCCTACAGGATTCAAAATTATGGAGAGCACGGTCCGGATATTATATATCCAAAAATTGTGAACTGCGCCAACGGTTTACCCAAAGTGCCACCAAAAACACCATTCCGAATGATGCGGCTATAAACGTCACCACCAAGAATAATGTTTGCTGGTGCCGAAACATAAAATTGCGGGTCAGCTAGATGTAGGCCAGGAAATTCATCAATTATCCTGGTATCGACAGATTTTGTAGGGGTCATCACCCTGCATTTAGGCCTCACCTCTGCGTACGACTCCACTGTGGTACTTATGCCATGATTTCCAGGGATACTCAGTAGGCATCTCTCCACACGAACAGTTTTGGAACCGAGACGGCTAACCACTTCCTCTGAGATCACCGAGCACTCAAAACCGGGATCAATCAATGCCCGTTCAAAAACGTATCGCTCTTTTGAGACGATCTTAATCATTGCGGCGGGCCTCAAATAAATGGTCTCCGCAATATGGTATGCTGGTAACGAAGAAAACTCTTGTGGTCTTCTCCCACTGGTGACCGCTTTTCTGCGCGTAGAATTTCTTTGAGCGGGAGATCGATAGCTCCTCGAGCTACTCTGAACCAGAGCTTGAGACGAACTAGGTCTCTTGTCAGCCCGACCATTGGACGAACTAGGTCCCCCAGCTGAGCCTTCAGACGAACTGCGTCTTTTGCTCTTTGAACGTTTGTATGAACTAGGTCCCCCCGCAGAGTTTCCAGACGAACTGGGTCTTTTGCTCTTTGAGCGGTTGGACGAACTATTTCCGGTGTTTGGTTTATGCAACAGGGTATGATGCATATCCTTACAACGTTTGCACTTGCCCGTACTTGTACAAGTACGCCAAATATGGTCGTGGCTCAAACAACCCGCAAAATATTTGTACAACAAAACCAACTGCATTCGTTCTTCGTAATCGCCACGCAGAAATCTTTTGCAAAACCGCAATATTTGATCTTTCAGGCAAACTCGACAAACCATTTTTGGGGTGGTGCGACGTCCTTCAGCATATTTTTTGGGAGGGACCATGATTTCCTAAATAAATGTTGTAGTAATAAAACACTAATAATTTGGAGGAACTACCAACTTCACAACTAGTATATTAACTAAGCCACGCTATGTTTTCAAATCTACAACCCTGACGTGACCTTGTAAAGTCTTACCACTCTACCCAATCACCATTCGTTTGTTGATAAGTTATCTTCACGAATAACAACCATGTCATCAATTTCAATATCTTTATTTATAAACTTCCATTTATATCGTTTCTGCATGTCTTTTAAATATTCGTCCTTCCACCTACTACACAAACGTTGATTTAATGCCTTTACACGCTCCCAACGATTGGTTTAGAAATAGGAGCATCCGCAATTTCAACTTCAGGTGGGGCTAAAAGAGGCTAAAAAATGTCCCGGAGTCAGAATATCTAAACACTCAACATTTTCGGTCAAAGGACACAGAGGTCTTGAATTCAAGCAAGATTCAATACGAGCTAAAAGTGTGGAAAATTACTCAAATCACTAGCAATTCTGCGAAAATGGTGTTTAAAACTTTTTACTCCTGCTTCCCAAAGGCCTCCCATATGAGGCGCACTTACAGGGTTAAAGTGCCAGTTAAGTCCCTGAGCTCCATAATTCGCATTTACTTCCGAACCTGAACTTCTTAAAAATTCCCGAAATTCTGCTTTAAAGCCTTAGACGCACCAACAAAATTCGTGCCGTTGTCGGAATACATATCCCTCGGATACCCCCGACGTGCGACAAACCTGTAACATCGCTTTTCTGGGAGTTATTAGGGTCGCTGTTATCTAGACGATTGCACGGACAAATATTCGAAATATAAACGCAAAGAAAATATACCCTTAAAACATTATATAAAAAGAATTAAATTATAACACCTTTTAAACTCCGTGGTTGCAGTTTGGAACGGTACGCACGTGCTCGGCAAGCTAGCTAGTTCGGGAGATATGGGCTGGGATCTTGTTCCACTGACTGACAGTAAGCCATACAAAAAAAATCACGTGCGCTTTCAATGCCCTTAATATTTAAAATACAAAAAGGTATCACCCATTTTCTACTGCAAATACCTTAATGTGAGCAAAGGTGATATTGCTCACTGCCTCATAACCCTCCCATCCTAAGATTTTCCTAGTGGCAAATCGATTATGGAAAACCCCTAATACACTTCACCTTCACCGCAGACCTCGAAGTTTCACATTAAGAAAAGGCTTAAATCATTTCCAATTCCATATCTGATTTATTACAAAGAACTTCCATTCATGTTATTATATATTAAAATTAAAAAGAAAAATGAAAATAAAACAAAAAAATAAAAAAAAAATTACTTTTTTATTACCTACGGCATATAAAGGGTAAATATCCTATACAAAAGAAATGTATAATTAAGCGATTGAGACATAAAGAGATTTGATTTGCATACCAAACAAAATTGAACTCTTAAGAGAGTGGTTAACATAAAAATATATCATGCAATAATATTTCTTTATATTAAAGAAGTTATTACAAAATAAGTAAGTTTAGTAAAGAAGTAATCGAAAAATAAGGATTGCTAAATTTGTGTTAATTTTAGAGCGAAATTACAAAATCTGCCGGATAAAGGCAAACGTATACAAGACTTCTACGAAAATATTATAAAGGAATTTGAAAAACGTTCCAATCTAGATGAGGCGGCTAAACTGTTTTCCAACTTGAATATTGCTTCTCACGGTGAGAAAACATTAAATGAGTTAGAATGGCAAGGTAATTTAAAGAACATACAAGTTAATGGAGATCCTTTGGAGGATGTGTTAGATAGTGATGATGAAAATGAAATGGATCCCCTGAAGATAATAGCTCAACGACAAATGCACGAGAAAAAAGTAAAAGTGGAAAAACAACAAGTAAAATTGATTACTGAGGAAGACATAAAAGAAATACAATCTTTTATAGTGGATTCCCCCGATTTGGGGGTACCAATCGAGCTTGCCGAGCACGTGCGTACCGTTCCAAACTGCAACCACGGAGTTTAAAAGGTGTTATAATTTACTTCTTTTTATATAATGTTTTAAGGGTATATTTTCTTTGCGTTTAAGTTTCGAATATTTGCCCGTGCAATCGTCTAGATAACAGCGACCCTAATAACTCCCAGAAAAGCGACGTTACAAGTATGTCTGAGAATTCCAATCCACCTGCTATTGAAGCTGAAATTGTAGCAATAGATATTAAAAATAAGTTAGATAGTATAAAGCCAAAGTTGCAAACTCTTAATAATAGAATAAATTCTAATCAGAGAATCACGAAGTAGTAGTGCTTCTTCCCAAACTTTACAATTGGAAGCTCATGTACACTATTTAGTAAATAAGACTGAAACACAAGTACAACCGGCACAAAGAGAAAAATTTAGACCATTTCGAACAACAGTATCAAATGTTCACGATCCTGCAAGAGAAAGACAACGTAAACAGGGCAAACATTGGGAAGTAACAGCAGCTACACATCCGCCCATACAGCATAATGGCACACAATTACTAGCACTAATGGATTCGGTGAAAATTCAAGCTCAATATCTTAAACAACTTAAATAAGATATTAATACATATTAAAAATAAGTTAGATAGTATAAAGCCAAAGTTGCAAACTCTTAATAATAGAATAAATTCTAATCAGAGAATCACGAAGTAGTAGTGCTTCTTCCCAAACTTTACAATTGGAAGCTCATGTACACTATTTAGTAAATAAGACTGAAACACAAGTACAACCGGCACAAAGAGAAAAATTTAGACCATTTCGAACAACAGTATCAAATGTTCACGATCCTGCAAGAGAAAGACAACGTAAACAGGGCAAACATTGGGAAGTAACAGCAGCTACACATCCGCCCATACAGCATAATGGCACAAAATTACTAGCACTAATGGATTCGGTGAAAATTCAAGCTCAATATCTTAAACAACTTAAAGTATTTTTTAAAAATATTTGTAAATATAAGCATTATTTAACTGAACCTATTTCTCCAGAAACTCCAAGAAAAAAAAGCTGCAGAACGTTTAGCTAATAAAATTAAACGTTAAGAATTGCGTAAAATACAATTACCCTCAGAAGAGGAATTAAAAACAAATTTATCCTTTACCAGTTATCGTAATACTAACGCAAATATTCATACATCAATAGAAGGTGAAGCGAAATTTAATGATGTCGATGAGGTTCATGATCCTCTGGATCAAGAAAAATCTGATGGTGTTAGCTTCATTATATATGAATAAATCCACAGGTACTTTATTTTTATAATTTTTATTTTTGGTTAATTTTTTTTTGTTTTTTAACTTCAACTACAACATTTAATATCGACCTAAAAATTTACTACAAAATTTGTGTTTGACTTTTTAAAAATTTGGCCTTCATCTTTTTTCGAAGACATTTAACTACTCGTAAGAGCTGAGCCCGTAATAATTGTTTTTTATGTCTAAATAAAGTTGTTTTTATCTTATATATATATTTTTTTAATATTTGGCTTAAATCGAATAAAATTTTGTAGCTGTTGAAGCTTGCAATTCAATTTGTCCCATTTTGAATTGTAAGCGTTGTAACCATTTTAATAATGCCTCTGCCTGATGCGTTTGTTGTTCTTCATAATCACGCACATTTTGTAAACGTACATGCAATGTGTCGGAAAGCTAAAGTGGAATAAAAAGAAAAAACAAAGCAAAATATTAGTTATCTACAACAAATAATCCTTCATATGGAGGGGTAAAATGAAATCAAAAGAAAAAAAAATAAATAAATCAGTCCATAGAATATTTGGGAGATTAAAAATTCCTTTTATTGATATGATGGAATATTAGCGACTATTTTTTTTATAAGATGTTAGAAAATTTTAAGGTTAGTAAACTTCGAAAAAAAATCTTTAATAAATCCATACAAAATCATGCAGGAATTTTTACTCGTAGCACAATTAAAGAGATTTAGAGAGAAATTTAAGATTGTCATTGACTCTTAAACAAATTTAAATTGATAAGTTTGCTGCACAAAGTTTTATAGATTTTCTAAATAAAAATTTCATTTAACTTTACATATACTCTGCATTTTTTAAATATACCTGAGTTTGTGATGATAATACTGGACTCCATAATGGCAATAATTTACTTAATACAGTAGAGTTAGTTTCTTTCAAAGCTTTCAATAAACTTAAGAAATGTAAATTAACCATTTCTGATAGCTAAAATTTTAAAATAATTTTGATTCCCTGCCACAATTTAAATTTTTAAAACTTTATTTACCTATAAGTTGTGAATTCATAGAAAAGTTGAAGAAAATGCGTTTATGACAGTTTTAGTATTTTAGTATTATGTATTAACTTATTATAAAGAAATGTTATAAGTTCTAGTTAATGATTATCAAGTTTAGGGTTAGTTGAGGAGTAATTGTAATTAAGTACAGGTAAAGATTGAATACTTTTAGAATAAAAAAATTATAACGACTGAGTTAATTTGGGCCATTTGTCGGTTTTTATAATTAGCACACTCAGAGAATTTCGACGGTAATTGCATGGCCGTAATGGGTATCAACAAAATATTAAAACTATTAATATAGTTTTTTTTTTAAATTTCATGTTGATGTTACCACGAAGTTCCTTGAGTGCAAGATCAGTTTAATTAGTCATATAATATTAATAAGTTAGAAAATTCAATGTATTATAATTTTAGAAATTTATATATATGTATATATATATATTTTTTTCTCTCTTGTTAAGCTAGTTACTATATTAGTTATAAGGGAAACCGTTTAAGCCGTAAAGGCAAAATCCAACGATTTGATCTGGCGTTCGGAAGTCCAATTTTTCATCCCTGGATTTAAGGGGCTTTTTGAATGTGTCTGCCTTAAAGCGTTTATTTAGATGCGTTTATTTAGATGCACAACTACGGTGAAGCACTGAATAGGTTCCTTGGCAAATTCCTTAAAAAGTACGTCTCTCGTGTGACCTAATCCTTTTATAAGGATCACGTGGTTAACCTTAATTGGGCCGAATGATGCCACACTCGAGAGACGAAGACAGTAGATTTATTTCAAAAACTAATATTTCTAATTTAGTAGTTCCCAAAGTCCTATTAATAAAACAAAAAAACAGGACTGTTGTAGATTTTAAAGGACATTTTGACTCAAATTTAACTTTACCATTTTTTTCGATTTGAATGCACCGAATTTTGGAAAAAATTAATTCCTTGTAATTAAATTTCCGGAAAACTTGCCAGAAAATATTTTCAATATGATGTGTGACCAAAATTATTTTAAATAGATTTTACATTAATTTTTAAGTTAATTTTAAGATCACAGACTTAAGAAAAAAAATCAATTATTTTAAAACCAGGTTTTTACTAAAAAAAAATATTCACACTGTACTTCTAATAACTTTGTAAATTCACTGTATTCTTTAGGCAGCTCAAGTTTAAAAGGCAGGCTTTATTGAAATGGCTTCGCATTAAACCTCCGTTTTCGTTTATTGTTTTTGATCATGATATGAGAAGAAAAGGTAATACAAAAGCTCTAATAAAAAAAAAATAAACTAACTCACTCACTCAATCACCATGTCAAAAAGTATACGTAAAATATACACAATGTACGGTAACAAAACAAAGAAAATATATAAAAAAAAATTCTGGAAGACAGTGTAACAGAAAACTATAAAAATATGACAAGGGATGGATCCAAAAGTCCGTGATAGGTTAACTAAGATTTAGTTGTTTGAAAAGTAAAGTATTTAAATAATAAGCTTTTTAAAATCAATTTTATTAATATTTTGCAAAAACAAGATTATGGCAAAAAAATTAAATTCGAAAAAAAATATTGAACATTACAAAACAGGTTGTGTTGAATTGTTACTAACAATGAGACAAAAGCTGAAGTCAACAGTGTATGTCTTTCGCATGAAATTTCCCGAGATTTTTACCAGACATATCTTGTAATTCATAATAACACGAACCGTGTTTAGCAATAATTTTAGCCTTGTCAAATTGATTAGCAAGTTTACTATTGAAATGATCGATGGCCTTCGACTGTGCAAAGTTCCTCTTAAACACAATCTGACTGATATCAAAATTTACAGGACGGGCACGCAGGTTATAAGTTTTAGTGTTCCTCTCAAACGATTTCCTAATATTTTCCTGAGCTTTTTGCCTAATTAATTCGAGTTTTTCATCAAATTTTAAATTTGTATGTGGATCTTCTAATAAATTTAGTTTTCGTAATAGGTGATATGATTTTCCGTTCATCAACATGTTCTGCCCAAGCAAAAGCAAATATGCTGAAAAACCTGTACTAACGTGAACCGAGCTTCTCAATGCGCAACTAATCGAGGATAGTTTTTCATCCCAATCCTTCTGTGAAGGTTTAACATAGGCCCTAACTGCAGCCAAAACAGAGCGATTTACCCGTTCATAAATTGCAGTTAAATTATGAAAAATACCATAAGAATCTAAACTTTGTTTAAACAAATGTGACTTGAATTGAACTCCATTGTCAGTGGTAATGGATTCGGGAACTCCGAATATATGAAAAATACGTTTCTCCAAAAATTCGACAGCAACATTAGCAGTAAACTTTTTAATTGGTTCGAGAAAATGAAATTTAGACAAGTGGTCTAAAACTATTATTATACCAACATTTCCGGAAGATGACCTAGGATACGGACCTAATAAATCTAAATATAATTTTTGAAAAACTCGGACGAACGTAGACTGTTGACACATTGGTAGTCTTAAAATTTTGTTGGTGGCTTTTGTTTGCTTACAGACTTCGCAAGATAAAAGATATTCTGAAACTTGTTTTGCAATATTAGGCCAAAAGAAAAATGTTTTTAAACGACGTAAAGTCTTTCCTATTCCTCCATGAGCACAAAGTGGGTGATCATGAGATCTTTATATCAAATCATTTGTCAATGAGTTTGGAACCCAAAGTTTCCAAGACAATTGTTCTTGTATTTCATCACCAGATGCATGTTCGACACGTTTATATATAAAACCGTCCTCAATTTTAATATCAGGCAAACATTTAACTTTAGATTGAAATTTTTCCATAAGAGACAAATATTCTGGTGATTTAAATTCTTTTGATTCTAAGTCTATCTCAACCGAAGAGTTTATTTCATTAACCCAAAAATTTTCGAAATTGGTAATGTGAATTTCATTATTATTTTCTGAATAAATACGAGATAAGGAGTCTGGCACTATATTTTGACTTCCTTTTCTATGCCTTATCGTAAAGTTAAATCCCTGTAGCTTTAATGCCCATCTGGCAAGTCTACCGCGCAGATCTGTCTGACACATAAGCCATTTGAGCGAAGCGTGGTCAGTAATAATCTCGAATTCGTGACCTTCGACATGGGCACGAAACTTTTTTTTATGGATATGACAGCTGCAAGGCACTCTTGTTCTGAAACTGAGTAGTTTCTCTGAGCAGATGTCAATTTATGGCTCATGTAAGCTACCGGCACTTCGTCTCCCTCGTCATTTCTCTGTGCGAGTACTGCCTCCACTCCATATTGACTTGCGTCACATTGAATAGAAAACGGACGTGTAAAATCCGGGCTATGTAACAACGGTGCGGAACAAAGAGAATTTTTAAGTTCTCCAAATGAAGATTTAGCTTCGTCGGACCAGATAAATTTCTTATTTTTCTGTAACATGTCTGTTAGAGGGGATGTTACAGTCGAAAAATTACGGACAAAACGTCTATACCACCCACAAATTCCTAAAAATCTTCTTAATTGACGGACTGACGTTGGTAACGGATAATTTCAGATAGCTTTAACTTTATCCGGGTCTGTCTTAATCGTTCCATGGCCGATTATATGTCCCAAATATTTGACCTGTTTTAGCACAAATTTGCTTTTTTCAATATTTATTGTTAGATTCGCTTTTCTCATATGTAAAGCTACTTCATGTAAAAGAAAAATATGTTCATCGAAGGTTTCTGTTATCAAAAGTAAGTCATCTAAATATATAAAGACTTTGGTACGCAAATGCTCCGGAATAACTTTATCTATAAGTCTGGACATCGTCTGTGGTGCGTTGCATAAGCCAAAGGGCATGGTTACGAACTGGTAGAGCGGACGACCTCGTACAGTGAAAGCCGTTTTCTCCTTAGACCCTTCATCTAAGGCAATTTGCCAGAAGGCGTCCTTTAGGTCACTTAGACTTTTACTTATACAAACATCATCAGAATACAAATCCCTAGCTAAACCAAAAGTTTTCACAAAATCTGCCCCTAAGTACAGATTTTGAGTTAAATTTGGTATTATCAAAAAGTTAATAATCTTAGATTTTGCTCTAAAATTAACATAAGTGCTAACACAACCAACGGCGGAATGCGTACTCCCATCAGCAGTTTTCAAAGCTATTCTTAATTTCCGATAAGGCTGTTTATTTTCCTCTAAAAACCTTTAGCGTAATCAGGTGCCAAACAAGACACTGTTGCACCAGTATCTATCATACCAACAACGTTTTCATCAAATAATCGAACTGTGGAAAAAGGTCTAATATCAAAATCATTTTTATTAGAAATAATAGCGGAACAAAGAGTTGTTTTTACTTTTCAAAACAATCTTCCAAAATTCTCTTAGTCTTCTAGTTGATCTTTTCACTTTTCTAACCGAGTTGCTGTATTTATTTCCTCATTAAAAATTCTCAATTTCACTTCATTATACTCTCTCAATCTTACGTGGTATGGCTTTAAATACTTAGCCACAACATTTATTTTTGAACAACTATTTTTAAAATTTGGTTTGCAAATATTATTGGCGCTTTGGCCGGTTGCTTTGGTAGTTTTTTGGAAACTTGTTACACTTCGTACAAGTTGCTTTGTAAACATTGGGAGTACCACATCCATAACAAAAAATAGTTCGCTCACCCAAACATTCTTCGAATCTATTACCTGTTTCAGAGCAATTCCAACAAACAAGGTTCTTTATTTCCTCTATAGCGACACTCTCATCCTCTTCTAATTTTTCCGTGTCTACTTCTGAAACTAATTTACGTGGTATAAAAGTTCTATTCGACCTATATTTGTTTAATTCTTCATCTAAAATCTCATGTTTTCTAACAAAATCTCTTAATTCCGAAATCGAACTAATTCGGAAATGCAAAATCTCTTTACGAACTTCAGGACGTAGATTACGTTTTAAAATTTCGACTAAATCAGCACTATCAACAGGAGTTTGCAACCTAGTATCAAAGTTTTCTCCTAATCTTTGTTTTCTACCTCTGATCTGTTCCCTTAAATCAAAATCTGTTCTAGTATCTCTAAATTGTTTCCTTAATTCATTACACAAAATTTCCCAAGTGACTCTATTGGTATTACTATGAAAACGCCAATACCAGTCAAGCGCTTTACCAGTAAAGAACAAGTGTACATGATTGCATAAAGTGTCGAAATTTCCACTTAAACTCTGAACCGTAAGAGCACGAATGCGATAAATAAAATTATCTACTGATAAGCCTCCCTCATCCTGGCCAGTGAATTTTAAATGCCAACCTGATATTATAGAAGATACTTTATCAGGAGTTAAATTAAAAGTTTCAATATTATTATTCAAGGTTTGTCCAATGTTAAGTCTATCAAAAGGATCTCCATTCAAATCATTATCAAAATTACGATTTCCTAAACTGTTACGATTTCCAAAATTATGAAAAGTATGGTTTGCAAAATTATCAGCATTTCGATTTTCAAAGTTACGATTACTAAAATTATCAATACTGCGATTGCCAAATCCAACTCGATTTCCACCGCTATTTCTTGGATTATAATTTGGATTAAATTTCCTAGTTTCTAGAGTTAGAACTTTTATTCAAATTTCGAGGTCCTACATTGTTTTCAGCATTCGAACTACTATTCAGATTTATAGAAGCTAATCTGTCTCGAATCGCCTCATAAATTAGCTTCCTAAGTGTACTATCACTAACATTATAAGAATCATGATTTTCATGTAGATTCGGTGAATTTACATTATTTAGAGAATCATTTAACAATTCATCTATCAGGGGTTGGGGCCTTGTCCAATTGGTGGTTTCTTCTGATTTTGAACCTTTGGAATAGCACCACGTGTGGTGTTGTTGTTATCTAAAGGGGCTGGTGTAACGGAACATGCACCCTCAGTATCCGCCAAAATATTATGTGACTTTAATCTGTTCTGTCTACAGGCTTTACCACAAATGGGACAACCTTGAGTTTCTTTTAAAACTTTTACTATACACTGTTTATGAAACACATGATTACATGGAGTCGAAACGATTATATCATCTACTTCATAATCTGCCTTACAAATTGAGCAATGTGGTAAACTTGCATTGTTCTCCAGATCTGGCATGTTCTCATTACTATAAGTAATCGACATAATAAAAAAAATTATATAATCAAAACATAATAACCGGTAAAACTTCTTTTGGTCTTTAGAAAAGGTTGTGTATTAAACTAAAATTAAACTCAATAAGATTTTAAGGTATGTGTGCAAGAAAATGGGATTTTGATTACTCTCATTCCCAGCAAAATAAGAGCTGAGGAAGAAGTAGTTAAACACTACATCTACTGAACCCGAAGTTGTGAAAATTTCGGTGAATCATTAATGATTTTAACATTGGCGTGTCATTGGGAGGCAGTAGTTTGTTTCGGTGCTATGAAAAATCGATGAGCAGATGGACTTTTTCATTAGTTTATGGAAGTTGTTAAATATAGGGACTACAAAATAAATATAGGGAGTGGCTTTTTTTTAAGTTTAATATGTGATTTTGAACACGCGAGGAATTATTATTCCGACCAGGGCAAAGTAGACATCACTGTTATGCAATATATGTTTTCAATAAGCCATTAAATTACTGCCGGAATTAACCATTTATGGACCAACTAAATGATTGTTTTTTTTTTTACTAGTAGGGGTTAATATCAACATTTTGGAAGTTGTTTAAAATTACTTCTTACAAATCGAAAAATGTGCACTATTAACTTCTTTGGATGTTCTGAAAAAGAGATTCGTAAAGAATAACATCCATTTTATTTTGCTGGCCCAGCAAAATAAGAGCTGAGGAAGAAGTAGTTTAACACTACATCTACTGAACACGAAGTTGTGAAAATTTCGGTGAATCATTAATGATTTTAACATTGGCGTGTCATTGGGAGGAAGTAGTTTGGTTCGGTGCTATGAAAAATCGATGAGCAGATGGACTTTTTCATTAGTTTACGGGAATTGTTAAATATAGGGACTACAAAATAAATATAGGGAGTGGCTTTTTTTAAGTTAAAAATGTAATTTTGAACACGCCAAGAATTATTATTCCGACCAGGACAAAGTGAATGTCACTGGCATGCAAAATATGTTTTCAATAAGGCATTTAATGACTTAATAAATTAACCATTTTTGGATTCACTAAATAATTGTTTATTTTACTAGTAGGGGTTAATATCAACATTTTGGAAGTTGTTTAAAATGACTTCTTACAAATCGAAAGATTGCACTATTAACTTCTTTGGATGTTCTGAATAAGAGATTCGTAAAGAATAACATCCATTTTATTTTGCTGGGGGGTTCTAATGAATAAACATCGATAAATAACGAATCAAAAATTGGTCGATTAAAGCAAAGTTGTCAATGCCTCATAACCGCAATTCCAACAGTTTTCATCGAAAATATCATTTACTTAATCATTACACTGAAACCAATCCTGAGGTAAAATTTTAAGAAATTATCTAACGAAACAATAAGGAATAAATAGTCTAATCGTACATAGAGGACTGTAAAAAAAACTTTTTTTTCTATTTTAACTACAACATTTCCTACTCTGACTAAAATGTATATCATTCTTGGTCTAAAACCATAAATAAAGACAAACACCATTGTTAGATAATATATTAAAAGATATCCACATAAATTTTTGCTTATAGAAAAACTATATGTTAAAATTGGTGATCCCAAAAACTACCGAAATTATACCCAGATGTTATGGTATTAATATTGTTATTTATAAAAAAATTATTAATCTGAAAATCCGAAGCTTTTGGGCCCCACGTTGGGCGCCATTTAATTGTAACATCGCTTTTCTGGGAGTTATTAGGGTCGCTGTTATCTAGACGATTGCACGGGCAAATATTCGAAACTTAAACGCAAAGAAAATATACCCTTAAAACATTATATAAAAAGAATTAAATTATAACACCTTTTAAACTCCGTGGTTGCAGTTTGGAACGGTACGCACGTGCTCGGCAAGCTAGCTAGCTTGGGAGATATGGGCTGGGATCTTGTTCCACTGACTGACAGTAAGCCATACAAAAAAAAAATCACGTGCGCTTTCAATGCCCTTAATATTTAAAATACAAAAAGGTATCACCCATTTTCTACTGCACATACCTTAATGTGAGCAAAGGTGATATTGCTCACTGCCTCATAACCCTCCCATCCTAAGATTTTCCTAGTGGCAAATCGATTATGGAAACCCCCTAATACACTTTACCTTCTCTGCAGACCTCGAAGTTTCACATTAAGAAAAGGCTTAAATCATTTTCAATTCCATATCTGATTTATTACAAAGAACTTCCATTCATGTTATTATATATTAAAATTAAAAAAAAAATACTATTTTATTACCTACGGCATATAAAGGGTTAATATCTTATACAAAAGAAATGTATAATTAAGTGATTGAGACATAAAGAGATTTGATTGCATACCAAACAAAATTGAACTCTTAAGAGAGTGGTTAACATAAAAATATATCATGCAATAATATTTCTTTATATTAAAATCACTAACTTAAATATTGTAAAGTATTAATAATTGTAATTGCAGTAAATTTTAAGGTAAAATGTAAAAGTTAAGAAAATGAGACTGACTTACATTCTTGTTCAATCCAACGCTGCATGAAGGGCTTCTGCTCTGTTGTGGACAACTTAATCGTGACGTTCAGCCGAAGATGATGATAATGAAGTTTTAATTAGTTTTAGTAATTTATCAAATAGGGTTAGCCGAATAATAAAAAAATACACTTATTGTAAACCTGTATTATGCTATAAGTTGTGAATTCATAGAAAAGTTGAAGAAAATGCGTTTATGACAGTTTTAGTGTTTTAGTATTATATATTAACTTATTATAAAGAAATGTTATAAGTTCTAGTTAATGATGATCAAGTTTAGGTTTAGTTGAGGAGTAATTGTAATTAAGTACAGGTAAAGATTGAATACTTTTAGAATAAAAAAAATTATAACGACTGAGTTAATTTGGGCCATTTGTCGGTTTTAATAATTAGCACACTCAGAGAATTTCGACGGTAATTGCATGGCCGTAATGGGTATAAACAAAATATTAAAATTATTAATATAGTTTTTTTTATAATTTCATGTTGATGTTACCACGAAGTTCTTTGAGTGGAAGACCAGTTTAATTAGTCATATAATATTAATAAGTTAGAAAATTCAATGTATTATAATTTTAGAAATTTATATATATGTATATATATATTTTTTTCTCTTGTTAAGCTAGTTTCCAAATTAGTTATAAGGGAAACCGTTTAAGCCGTAAGGGCAAAATCCAACGATTTAATCTGGCGTTCGGAAGTCCAATTTTTCATCCCTGGATTTAAGGGGCTTTTTGAATGTGTCTGCCTTAAAGCGTTAATTTAGATGCGTTTATTTAGATGCACAACTACGGTGAAGCACTGAATACACTCAGAAAAAAAAGTTAGTAGAACAATTTGTAAACGGTCTTCAATCGCACTTTACTATTTTTATACTAATTTTTAGTAAAAAAATTATTATTTAGCAAATCTTTTTGCTATTTAAATTTTAAAAATTACAGAATTTTTACAGAATATCTACAAATTTTCGTTGCTAATTTCAGAAATCATTTTACAAATTTTTGAAAACCGATTTGCTAAAATTAGCAAAAAATATTACTAATTTTAAAAAAGTCGATATTGATGGAAACGTTATTTCTAATAATTTAAACTTATACATACAAACTTAAATGGCCCTAAAATGTTACATATGATTAAAAAAGGGATCGGAAGTGAAGATACCGACTCATGCTTAAAAATAGGACATCCACTTAAAATAGCACTAAAAAGTTTTTTATTTCTAAAAATCAGCGCTAACAACAATTTAAATTTCACCTTAAAAGTAAAAAAAAAAATTGACTAAAATATTTTTCGAAACAGAAATTACCAAATTAAAACAAAATGATAAATTCGTTTATGTTTTAAGAATTTTTAAGATTTTTAAGCCTTTTATTTTTTTTTTTCATTTTGTATAAAACATCTTTTAAAAATATAATTAAAATGTTTGATGATCGATAAAAAAAATAAATCTAAAACTTTGTACTAATATTAATAGTATTTAGTATTTTTTTGCTGATTTTAGCAAACGGATTTTAAATTCCACTTTACAAAAAGTCTACTAAAATTTAGTAGCGGCTAATAATTTTTCTTCTAATTTCATTGTACTACACGTCAGCAGACATGTGTTGCTAAGATTAGCAAAAAATACCACTGGGCTCAAATTAGCAGAATTTCCCGTAATAACAGCAAAATTTTCAGTTGCCATTACAGAGTTTTTTGGTGAGTGTAGGTTCCTTGGCAATTTCCTTAAAAAGTACGTCTGTCGTGTGACCTAATCCTTTTATAAGGATCACGTGGTTAACCTTAATTGGGCCGAATGATGCCACACTCGAGAGACGAAGACAGTGGATTTATTTGAAAAACTAATATTTCTAGTTTAGTAGTTCCCAAGGTCCTATTAATTAAACAAAAAAAACAGGACTGTTGTAGAGTTTAAAGGATATTTTGACTCGAATTCAACTTTACCATTTTTTTTTCGATTTGAATGCACCTAATTTTGGCAAAAATTACTTCCTTGTAATTAAATTTCCGGAAAACTTGCCAGAAAATATTTTCAATATGATGTGTGACCAAAATTATTTTAAATAGATTTTACATTAATTTTTAAGTTAATTTTAAGATCACAGACTTAAGGAAAAAATCAATTATTTTAAAACCACGTTTTTACTAAAAAAAATTATTCACACTGTACTTTTAATAACTTTGTAAATTTAGAAACCTTCCAAAAGCTGCTAAGAAGGCTGGGGTCGATAAACTACTAACCGCCTCCAAGTGAATCGCTTTCGTCGCGAAACACACGAATACACATGCATAACCTTTTGTCACTAAACAAGCTCGACCAGTATAGTTACGAATGTCAAAGGGTCCCGCAAAATTCACCCCTGTGGTAGTAAAAGGACGAGAAAGGACAGTCCTCGAGGTCGGAAGCGAAGCCATAATCTGACTCTGGGTTTTCCTTTTCTGTATGGTGCAAATTTTACACCGACCAATGACGGTTTTAATCAAATTCTTAGCACGGCGAATATAAAATTCACTCAGTAAGACCCGCAACATCAACTCATTACCCCCGTGCAACGTAATTTTGTGAATAAATGTCACAAAGAGCAACGAAAAATGACAATAGGAGGGAATAACAATAAGAAATTTTTTGCTATATGTCAAATTAGGAGCATTAGCCAACCGGTCGCCAACGCGTATTAGGCCTTTGTCATCGATGAAGGGATTCAAATTTAACAACTTGCCTTCTCATATATGTACTCATATGCAAACGATTTTTTTTTAGCCACAATAATTAATTTCCGTTTCACGGAGTTTAATTCGCCAGCAGTGACCTCCACTGACGAATACGTAGGCCCATTATAATTTACAGCCACATAAATTCTCCTAATCATGCCATAAATTCCTCTAATCACATAAGCCGTAACACGAAGAGCTCTAGAGTACGAGGAAAAGGTCTCCAATAAGTCTTCATAAGACTTAAAATAGGAAAAAAATACCTGATGGACACTTGCTTCTTTACTCGTAGCCAAATCCTTAAGAGAAGAAGAGTCCCAACGGTCGGTGGACAAACAGAGCCACGATGGACCATTCCACCAAAGAGCATTTCCAACTTAATTCTGTGGCCTAACACCACGGCTTATTAAGTCAACGGGATTGTTCGTTGAACAGACGTGTCTCCAACACTCTCGACCCGTTTTCCCTATTATTTTCGAGACCCGATTTGCTACAAAAGTTTTCTAAGATTTCGGAGGCTTCTGAAGCCACGCAAGAACAATTGTGGAATCAGTCCATGCATAAAACTTAGTCCGAGTTTCATCTAAATTCAAATTTTTCTTAACTGTGCCCATTACACTTTCCAGAAGAGAAGCGCCACAGAGCTCAAGTCGCGGTAAAGATACGGATTTTAGAGGAGCCACTCTGGACTTTGCCAACAACAAATGCGATTGTACAGAGCCATCCTCATCCTGAATACGCACATAAACACAAGCTCCGTATGCCTTTTTGGAGGCATCCGAAAACCCATGAACTTCCAATTTTGCCGAAGGTTTGAAGCCGACCCAACGAGAAATACTAATATTATCAATAGACCCATAATCTTAAATAAATTGTTGCCATTGGAAAGCACTATTTTCGGACAAAAATTCATTCCAATCTGTTCTTTCGCTACAAATCTGCTGCATAAGCATCTTAGCTATGATAACGATGGGACCAATCAACCTGCGGGAGCAAAAAGTTTTGCTATAATTGACAAAACTTCCCGTTTAGTAAATTTCTCCCTTAGAGGAATAGGAGACGTTGCGAAATTAAATTGATCTAATTTAGCGTTCCACCTAATACCCAGTGTTTTAATGGTGCTTTCATCATCAATTTCCAAAAAATTTTCATTCAAAAGATGCTCCGGTGGTAAGCCGTGCAGAATTCTCTCATCATTAGAGGTCCATTTTCTCATAGAAAATCCTGCTGATGATAGAGCCATAATCAACTGGTCGCAGGCCTTTATCGCCAACGAAACGTCGTGAGTTCCCGCCAATGCGTCATCCACGTACATCATGCGACGTAAAATTTTTGATGCTAGCGGCCATTTTTCCTCAACATCATCAGCTAACTGAGTCAACAACAAAAGTAACTGTTTTCAATTCAAAATCTTTTAAATCTTCATAAGGGTGGGTACGGAACACAATTCGCTGAAATGTAGAATCTTTCGGGTCGAGCAGAATTTGGCAGTACATTTTTTCAATATCACCATTGAAAATATATTGATAAAATCTGCATCGAATAATCAACAACATTAAATCATTTTGTATACCGGCCCGGTATACAAAATGTCATTAAGACTCAAATCAGACGAAGAGCGACTAGAATCATTAAATACGACCCTAACTTTAGTTGATAAGCTCTCCGGCTTAAAAACTGCATGATGTAGCAAGTAAAAAGACTTAGAAAACTCTGAGTTATCATAATCTTTCTCAGCCATATGACCTAAAACCTCATATTCCGACAGTACATTGTCATATGCCATCTTTAGCTCGGGATTTTTGAGTAAAGATGCCTCGTTTCGAAGAAATTGTCGCCGTGCCTTTTCACGAGAAAACCCTAATCCCCTATCAATAGAATACTGGGGCTTGAACGGTAGCGAAACTATATACCGTCCGTCTGCGTTCCATCTTGTGGTTTTCCTAAAAATATCGTCGCAGTAGTCGTCTTCGGGAGTCGACTTTGATGCCTGAGGGGGCTCCTCCAATGACCAGAATTTCTCCAACTGCTTATCCAGACCAACTTCCGTATAAAACGAATGCTCCTTGCTCTGTCGCGGGGAGTGGACCCTTTAAAATCCATCCAAATATGGTTTCTTGGGAAATCAAATCTCCTAAGACATTCCTCCTAACTCCATTGAGCATGATTTTTGGATAGATATCCCCGCCAATTAAAATATCAACCTGACCACTTTTCGAAAAGTCGACTGAGTCATATCAACAGAATGGCTTGGCAACTGTCCAGTCACCTTAGGTAATACTAAACCTTTTACCTTCAACTTTACCTGCTTATTCAACGATGTACCTAAAACAAAGGAGCACTATTTCTGGACAGAACCAGCGAGTGCGTCATTTAGACCGGAATCCGTTGCGTTAATTTTCTTTACCGGCAAATAGAGCTTTTGCTGCAAATTCTCCGAAACAAAGGTCGCCTGTGAGCCTGAATCTATAAGAGCTCTGGCTAAAAACACTTCACCCCAAAAAACAATGTTGAATATAGCAGTTCCCAACAAAATCTGCTTTAAAGTTGAAGCAAAACAATTCTGTACAGACGAGTTTTGTACTGCCACTTCCCGACTTGGACTTGGAACTTCCATATTCACACCCCTATGCAACAACGAATGGTGCTTGAGTTTGCAAGTCGAGCAACTAAAGGTGTGTTGGCACGCATTCAGTTTATGCCCATCACTGAGACAATTCAGACACAAATTATGATTTTTCACCACTAAATATCTATCCATGGGAGTCATTTTCAAAAATTACGGACAAAACCTCAAAAAATTATCTTTAGAGCATAATGTGCAAGATTTCTTGACAACTTTGGTCTGATAGATCCTAAATTTTTGTTTAGAAAATGACCTATTACCGGTGTTCGGCGGATTTTACGAATTTGACTTTCCAGTTGACGTTGAGGGCTCAGAACCTCTAATATCCGATACTGTTTCCAAAGATTAAAAGCGAGAAGTTAAAAAATCCGCTAAATCTTTCCACTTTGGAACCTCGGTTTTGTCCTTAACTGTTTGTTCCCACAACGATAAAGTGAGAACTGGAAGCCTGGTGGAACAAAGATATACAAAAATAGGATCCCAGTTAGAAATATCAATATTATGTAATTTAAGCGCAGATATGCACCCATTGATATCTCTTTGGAGTCGCTTTATGTCCAAAGCGGACTCAGATTTAATTGGCGTAAGATTAAATAAAACTTTAGTTGGCTGTTAACTAAAATCCTTTTGCCTTTCAAATTGTCCCAGGCACTCTGAAACCCTTCATTCGTCAATGGAGAATTTTGGACAATTTCCAAAGCCTCACCTTTAGTGTTCTGTCTTAAATAAAAAAGTCTGTCAACGTCAGACAAATAAACACCATTAATATAAACCGCTGTGAACATATCACGAAAAGACGGCCATGACTAATAGTCACCACAAAAAACCTCGGTGGTACATGGTGGCAACTTAATTTGGTTACTTTTGACCTGATTTGTCGCTGAAATAGTAACACCAGATGGGCCCGATCCAACATGAGTAGAAGACAACATTGTCTTGTTCACCAAAGTTCGTGACAATTCCCCCATTAACGCGGCAACGGCAATGTAAGCCATCCTACATTCCTTATACAAATCTTTTGCCAACGAACACTCTTCTTCAGAGTCTTTAATATCGTTGCTCGTAAAAAAAGTTTGGTACGCAACCCTTACATCATCCCACAAAGTCTTAAATTTCTCTCTCTGAAGCTCAAGAGTAAGATCAGTCTTTTGCTCATCGGGCACTTCATGAAAATCGCTCTTAAATTCCAAAAAGAGCGCTGCCAGTTTTTCAAACTTTACTAATCGATCAGATTTAGCCATATTTAAAAAAATATCTGACAAAATTCAAAAAAAAAACAAAAATCACCAGGTTTTGAATTCCGAAGCCCAAAATATATTTATTTTTATTCTTATATATTAAAAAATCAGCGGACGAACTCTCTTGATGATCACTGTCAGTGCCAAATGCACAATTTCTATGTTTCTTCTATCCCAATATTTTTGTCCCTCTTCTTTTCACTCTCTTGAATCATATTTCCTTTGCCGCACACCACAATATTCCCTGTGATTAATCTTCACTATATGCTTAAATAATTCCAACATTCAATTAATAAAAAGAAATGCAAAAAATAAAAAGAAATGCAAACAAAATGGCACAACTAACAAAAAAAACAACTAGTAGATGGCAGCTCGTTCCGATAGTGGGAGTGTCAATACTAGCTGATCTCACTACTTTTGTCCACAAAGACGGTATTGTCAGATCAACTCAAAATGTACTTGATATTTTATTTATTTTTGAAAACAGAGTGACTCAAATTAATTAATTTAGGATAAAAAAATTTACTCCTTTTTATGTATATAAGGGAGTAAATTTCTTTTATATTTAGTAGTAGATACTATTTACCTCAGAAAATTTCCACAAAGTTTTTAACAAAAATAAAAAACTTTGATGAAAATATTGGAGGATAAAAAATAGCAAAAGGAAATTTACTTCACCTTATTTGTAAAATTTCTTACAACCAAAACGTTCCAGTTACCAATCCAGCTCGATTAGGACCAATGAAAAAATCCAATATTTTTTGTGCAACAACGAAAGGGGGAGACTGGTCTATCCAACTGGAACCCAAGAACGCCAAAAAGAAATCCAAATAATATAAGGGAAAATTTATTATATTTTTTCAATAAAAATGAAGTATTAAATACTTTCCGTTATTTTATAAATCAAAAAATCCCCAAAAAGTTACCACGAATAAAAGTACACTTCTTGATAAGAAGAAAATTACAACGATAACAAAAAAACAAAATGAAAAACTCTTCGTTAAATTTAAGGATGAGATTTAAAAGAAAATATATAAAAAAACCACAGCGCCCTCTGGGTGGCCAAAAGCCAAAAATAGTAAGGTGACCATATGACCATTCCACAGACTTGAACATAGTTATTTCCTCAATTTATTCCCCTCCTAGATTTTCGATATCGGAGAGTCAGTACCGAGATTTCTTTAAACTACTAGGACCCAGATTTATTGCAGCTGGTGACTACAACGCAAAACACACGTTCTAGGGGTCCCGACTAATTACTCCGAAGGGTCGTATTTTACTTGACGCAATTTCAAAAATGGGACTGAATGTGATCTCTAGTGGGCAACCAACATATTGGCCTTCTGACCAACAGAAAATACCTGACGTTATTGATTTTGGCGTTACAAAGGGTATTCCGGGAGAAATGTTTAAAGTTGAAGCATCACTAGAACTATCTTCAGATCATTCACCTACTATAGTTTCAATATGGAACCCTCGACAAATCGTATCACCGAATGGGCTTTTAGCGACGACAAGCATTCGTGTAAGTTGGCTAAAATATAGAAAATATCTCAGTACTCATTGTTCTGAAAATATACTGTTAAGTACAGCAAACGACTTAGAGCTGGGTCTGACTAATCTTGATACAACCCTCAAATTAGCTGTGCAACATGCAACAATTACCCGGCAACAAACTAGATACAATCGAATTTATTCTGTAGATGTCGAAATTCTCTTGACTGAAAAAAGAAGAGTTCGAAGAGAGTGGCAATCACACAGATCTCCTCAACTTAAAAATAAACTTAAAGAAATCACGAAACGGTTAAGGGATATTATTGAATCCCGAAGAATTGCATCCCTAGAAAAATACATGGAAGGTCTTGACGCTAGTCTACAATCCAACTATTCATTATGGCGTGCAACAAGAAACCTTAAAAGACTTATTATACGAAAGTCTCCTTTGCGTACTTCGTGTGGTGGTTGGGCAAGAAATGATGCCGAAAAAGGCAATTTATTTGTTAAGCATTTAAAAATGTATTCATGCCAAATATGACTAATAATGTAGTTCAGTTGTCACCCGTTGATATTGAACCAGCAATCCCCCTTAGATTTGAATTAGGAGATGTTGAAAGGGCGATTGCTACTTTAAACCCTAAGAAGGCCTATGGTTTTGACAAAATAAGTAACAAGATGCTATTGAATCTTCCTCATTTAGCAGTTAAAATAATTCTCTTTATTTTGAATTCGATTTTACGCCTTGAGTACTTTCCCCAAAAATGGAAGGTCTCTGATTACTATGATACCTAAGCCAGGAAAAGACTACACGAAGGTGGAATCATATAGATCAATAAGTCTGTTATCAAATTTGTTAAAACTATTCGATAAAATATTAATTACTAAACTGAACCCAATCTTGAGCGAGAAAGGATGCATTCCGAATCATCAATTCGGATTTATAAGACAACACAGCACAATTGAACAAACACAGATTGGTAAATGTAGTAAAAAAGGCTTTTGAGGAAAAAAAATATTGTTCTGCGCTTTTCATAGACGTGTCAGAAGCGTTCGACAAAGTCTGGCATTAAGGACTAACTTACAAGTTAAAGCGAAACCTGCCCAAAAACTTCTATAAGCTTCTAAAAAGTTATTTAACTGATCGAAAGTTTATACTTAAAGAAGGAGATTTTTTAAGCTCCCCTCAACCAATTAAAGCTGGAGTTCTCCAAGGTAGTATATTGGGACCCATCTTATATTTGTTATATACATCAGATATGCCAATTTGCAACCGAGTTCACACTTCTACATTTGCTGACGACACTACTTTTTTAAGCATTCATGAAATCCCTCAAGTAGCATCCCAATATTTACAAGACCATATATTTCATTTGGAATTGTGGTTGGAAAAATGGAGAATAAAAATAAACGAACAAAAATGTACTCACATAACATTGACACTACGTAGAGACTCATGCCCTTCTATTCGAATAAATAACCAAACTATACCTCAACACTCGGAGGTCAAATACCTTGGCATACATCTTGATCGACGCCTAACCTGGAAAAGCCACATAGAAGCAAAATTGACATAAATGAAGTTGAAAGCAGTGCAAAAAATTGGCTTATTGGCAGAGATTCAACCCTTAGCTTAGATTGCAAGCTCCTACTTTATAATTCGATCCTTAAACCAATATGGTGCTATGGCATTCAGTTATGGGGTACTGCCTCCGTTTCAAACTTAGAAAAAGTTCAAAGGCGCCAAAATAAGGTTTTACGAATGATTACAGTTGCATCTTGGTATATTAAAAATTCGAACATCCACAAAGAAATAGCTAAAAATGCTGCACCGTATTTAAAGAAGCTTGAAACGCACCCAAACTCGCTGGCACGTAATATCCTAAATGATCGTTGTTACGTTCGACTAAGAAGGAGGGATATTGCTACTCTTGTCCGAACATCAGACAGATGACCCCCAAATCATAACAACATCCATGAGCTATAAATTGTTTGTCTAGCACTGGCTGGATTTAATTAAGAATATTTTTAGACTTAAGATATGAGTACTTATTGTTAGTTCATATACATTGAAGATACAATAAATAATATTGAAAAAAAAATGTTGTATTTTGTGTGGGTGTGAGCTGGCTTAATAAAATCTAATCAGAGGGTCAATTCTCGTTCTGTGATAATGTGAAGTGAAAAAAAACTTTTCATTTTCGTTTTCATAAGCACTTTTCACTCGAACTTTTCACAAATACATAAATTGCGATTCTCGTATGTATTATGAAAAAAAATGTTTCATTCGCACTGTAGCCATGAAAATTTTGTAACTGTGTTACCCAAAATTTAAAGCAAATGTCAAAACAGAGAAAAACGTAAACAAAAGTGAATTAAGTTCGTAAAATTTATTTTAAATAATTTTATAAAAATATCTGAATTAATTGTATCGATATTGCTCAAAGAATTCCGGATGAATAAAGGTAAGGCAATGATGTTACAAGCATTTAATTGCAGTAAATAATTTAATAATTTATAGGAATTTTTTGAGAGTGCTGAGACGCATACTTCGTGCTGACCACAATCCATTCGAGATGACAACCGACAAGCACTTCATTGATTTATATCGGCTTACTTTAAATGAACTATATTTGGTGCGCGTATGAAGTCTAATATTACTTAAAGAAAAAAAATTTAATAAAGATTATAAATAAAATATAAATAAATATGCCATACTTTTGCCATTTATCACTGTCCTTTTGGGTCCCACTAAAACTGTTAAGGCTCGCCGCTAATTCGTTACACTTTTCGTCTCTAAATTTGGCACCATCTGCAGTTACAAATCTGTAAATATGGGATTAATAAAAGTGTGATTATGGTTATTAAGCTACTTACTTATCGTTTGCAATGTCCACATGCTTTTCTTAATAATTAATTAAATACCCCTTTTGGCTTTCGCTGGCACGCTTTCCTCTTACAATATTCTCTTTTTTTTCACTTATAAATAGTCTGTGTAAACAATTTTTTCATATGAAAATATTTTGACAGTTGTTTGCACTGTTACACAAAACAAGAATCGCCAGTGCTGTGCAATCGTGAAAAAATTTTGTTTCGTTCCACTTTTTTTTTCATATGAAAACGTTTTGATATTTCTTTACATTTTTTCACAGAACGCGAATCAAAAGTACTATGAAAACGTGAAAAAACTTTTCATTTCACCGTTTCACAGAACGAGAATTGACCCTCAGGTATACAAATTTCTATGAACTCTTTTTAAAATTATTCAAATATTTTGTCAAAGAAATTTTAAAATCTTTTGTCAATTTGTAGTTAGAATAGAATTTATTTAGCTACCTCGCACAGGTCCTAAGTGGAATTATTTAATTTGTGTATTTTCTTTTAAAACAAAAAAATTCGTGTTTCCAATTGCATTAAATTTTTTTAATTAAAAATTTGAGATTAAATTACCACATTAAGTCTTAACTGAAATCCCCAAAATTTCAGATTTATGAGTTTACTTTTATATCAAAACCTATGTATTTCAAATTGAAAAGATTTATAGTAGTTTAAAAGTAAGATGTTATAATAATGCTGCCAAATCTTGGCAATTCTTGGCTTTTCTCTTTTAAATGTAAACAAAAATATCTGTCATAAAAATATTTGAAATTTTTCTATTTGCAATTTGATAAAATATTAAAAATAACGAAAGCTAACAAATAAATTATTTATTTGTTAATTCCTATATTTCTTGTTCCATTGAAGTCTATATACTATGAAAACCAGTAGTTATAGATATAAAAATAAAGCTTTTTAATTGTTATCTTTTATTAAACCTTTTTCTTTTTAATAACTAATTTATTTTTTGAGCTTAAGATTTGTTTTTTTCATAAAAATATTATTTATTTTTTCAATAAAAGGCGTAATAGAATAGAGAACTTAACTGAACAAAAGATTTAAGGTACGGTCACATTAGGCAAATATTTGACGAAAACCGTCAAATATTTGTTTGCCGTAGTCTGACCACAAAATATTTTTGAGGGCCAAACAACAAAACAGCTGATTTTGGGAAAATAAAATTATTTGCCATCAAACAAAAATGTGCCTAATGTGAACATAGTGTAAACACTAAGGGGCAAATATTTTCCTCATTTTTGGGCAAATAATTATTTGATCTTACAAAATGTTTGTAAGAGCAAACAATGTCAAATAACAACCGTTTCAACAGTTTTGTCGAATATTAATACTTAAATCATTAAAATCGCCTAAATATCTAAAATCTTAAAACTGAAATGATTTTATTTGTTTGAAACTTGTATATTTATTAGTGTTTCCAATTCGGTTAATAAATTACCCGATTCATCGATTATTTGGCTCTATTTTGGTTAATGTCAAAACAAATAATTTAAACTTAAAAGAAGATAGTGTTGTCATAAATATTTAAGAATTTGCTTATTCGCATCACTAGATGAAGATTAAAATGGATGAATATCAAAATGGAATTTGCGTTTTAATAACTACAATATTCTTGGAAATTTTTCGACTTAATTGCTTTTTGTGCAAAAATCAAACTTGGATATTTTAAAAATAGAAACACGCAGATTTTCATACATTTTTTTACTAAAAAACATTTTTAACTCTAAAGCCCAAAACAAATAGTGAAATTGTCAGTGAACAATGGGTGTGCTGTCAAACTTAGTTCGTGAATTTCGCAAAACCTGTATAATATTTTTAAGAACTTCTTATTAAATTTTGTTTGAAAGCTGCTTTTGTCTATAGCAGCGGCTATAGACTGGCTACACTGAATTTATCAGTTTTAGGCTTTAGGGTTTATTTCCACTGATCATGTCTGACAATATTTTCTGCCAAAAAATACCAAGATTCTATGGCAATATTTCTTCGGAATACTTTAAACTTAACTAGGTATTTTACAAAAAGCAGCTCTTTGTGTTTTTATTGATAAAATAAAAACATTTATATTGCATTAATCGATTAATTGCAAATTTTCCGATTAATTGACCCGGATAACCGATTAATCAATTTTCTTCATTTTTCGAATAATGCCCTAACCGGTTAACCGGCAGTGACGAATAATTGAAAACACTAAGCTGTTTTTATGCGTCGGTTTGTGTCATTCGCATACTAATTTCAATTAAGTAACGCTAAGCGTTGGCTTATGCCAAATTTATATGGTAGTGACTTATGCCAACTTTTATAGCTTGCGGCATAAGCACATCTAAAGTAGGATTCAGCAGTTAATTTATATTTCAAAATATATCGTTAAAAGTAAAATATAACGTTAAAAATAACATCTAGATGTCAACACTTAAATAAAACAAACAAATAATCATATGTTTCGTCACTTTGTTTACAAAAAAATATTAAATAAAAACTTCGGCTGAAGTTTACATTTTCAGCCACCCTCTAATAAGATATATAACCCCTTGGGAATTAAAAAAGAAAATTTATTTTATATACAGTTAGGGACTTAAGTCTTCATACATCCCCATAACTTCATATATTCGCTAATCAAAGAGTACCAGAAAAAACATTTCTAAACTAAAATATTCATTTCCATATTAATTACTCTTACAAAGCAAAAAAAATTATTTTCTTTAAAAGCAACGGTAAATATGAAAAAAAATCTAAAATAAAACAAAAGTGTTCATACACTACATTCTCTTCTGCTTTATTTATAATTTAAAAAGAGTTGTAGATCAAATACCGTTAGTTTTTTGTAATTCATGTAGTTTACGTGATTGCTGAATTACGTTTTAGCAGTTTATCAGTCAAATAAATTGTTACAAATTAACAAGATAGGCCCGCGTAAAGAAGTTAGTATCGATGTAAAAAATCTTATTATTCAAGAACACAAAAAAGGAAAATCTTACCGTGCTATCAGTAAATTTTTTAACAAACCTTTTGCTACGGTTCAATATATTATAAAAAATTCAAAACTACTGGCTACAGAGCCAGAGAAAACAAGCCAAGATCAGGGCGCCCAATTTTATTTTAAGAGAAGTGGACAAAAATCCTAGAATTTCAGCACCCAAATTGGCGGAAAGCATCGCAAATTCTACGGATAAAACAGTTCATCCAAAGACTATTCAAAGGGCATTACGTGGTCAAGAATATGCAAGCCGAGTTCCCCGCAGAAAACCGTTGATATCGGAAAAGAATCGAAGACTTCGGCTCGAATTTGCAAAAACATATTTAAATGAAGACATCAATTTTTGGAAACGAGTTTTATTTACCGATGAAAGCAAGTTTAACTTGTTTGGAAATGATGAACGAGGAAAGGTTTGGCGTAAAAAGAACGCAGCACTGGAACCAAAGAATGTTGTGCCAACAGTGAAACATTGCGGAGGCAACGTAATGGCTTGGGGCGCATTGGCAGCATCTGGAGTTGGGCGGCTAGTGTTTATAGACAGTATTATGGATCGATACTACTACACTCAGAATATTATGTAGTTAACTGTTTGTAGTTTAATAAAAAAGTTTTCCGTTCCATTTAAAAATAAAGGAACACTCATTTATTTTTCAAAGAAATATCTATATTAACTTTTTTATACATTTATTCGAAAAAATTTACCATCATTTACCATTTTTTTCAGTTTCATTTGTTTGAAATTTAATATAAATTTACCCACAAAACGGAAACTTGTGGTTTATTTGCGTCCGTAACAGTTATTACAAATTTAAATTTTGTTTGCTGTCTGTTTCAAAAAAAAAAAATATTCAAAAAATTTCAATTTGTTTTTTTATTTAAATTGGTTGTATATATACAAAATTTTTTAATACAAATTACAAGAACTTCATAAACACACATACAAACACAAACACCTTCACACAAAAAATGGTTTATAGCTTCATATGCATACATACATTTTGTATTGTACAAGTATATTAAAAAAAACAAAAAATAAAAAAACGGAAATAATTTCAAATAAATGAAAAAAACATTTATTTTTTTAGGGATTGGTAGGTAAAATTTTGACATTTATTTTAACTGATTATATCATTTGTTTCTTACGGATGTGTCAGTTGATTAATCAACATTTAAAAATAAATAACAAATGGCATTTAATTTAAATGAAAATTAAGTAGACCGGTTTTTAAATGAAATATCATTTCTTGTAAATGATATTTTCAGTTATTTTAACTTACAAACTTTTTTAAGTGTATAAACAACTTTTAGAGCATAATTTGCAGCCATCGGTAGATATGTTGGGTCTTGGCCAGAGTTGGATATTCCAACAGGACAACGATCCCATACATACCGCGATCATTGTAAGAGATTGGATGCTATATCATGCACCAAGGCAATTAAAATCCCCACCTCAATCGCCGGACCTGAATCCTATTGAGCACGTTTGGGATGTTTTAAAACGAAAAATTGCTCATGTTGATGTTCCCAACAAACAAAAGCTAAAAGACGCTTTACAAAAGTGCTGGTCCGAGATTACCCCTGATGTGACCGAAAATCTTGTTGCATCAATGCCAAGACGTCTGCAGGCAGTGATTGACGCTAAAGGTGGATCAACAAATTATTAATTTGAAAAAAATTAACTTAAAAATTATTTTTTTTTATTATTATAAGATATCTTTTGCTATGTATGAACACTTTTGTCCACTCTTCTTATTTGTTTTCTTTCGTTTTTCTCTTTGTTTTAAAAGTAGAATGAAAAATTTTGTTTTCGTATATTAATTAAAATAGAATTGAATTTGTTGATTTAAAATTTTTTTTCCTGGAACTCTTAACTTGATGAAAATATGAAACTTTAGGTATGTATGAAGACTTAAGTCCCTAACTGTATGTTGTTAAGGTGGCAGGAGCTCCTAGGACGCGCTAGGTCCAAAAAACCGAAACACACCCAAAAGTTAAAGGAAATTTTCTCACGATTCCAAATATGCAAATAGAATTCGCGTTAGGTCCGTTTTAATTAAATTTTAGATGGTAGAAAAGGAAAAGTGAAGTTTTCGCTTTGAAATAAACTGAAATTTATTGTTCATATTAAACGGAATGGCATTTAGTAAAAAAAATTAAAAGTTTTGAGAAATATTTGCGCGATTTAAAAAAAAAAAAATTGTCTGCGGCGCTACGTGCCGCAATGTACCTAAAATATAAATTTTGTAAAAAAATCGCGCGGTTTTTAAAAAAATTTCGACTGCGGTGCTATCTTCCATATTGTACCAAGAAATTCATTTTTTTTGTAAAATGGGCGGTTTTCAGTTTCTGCTATCACCACCCTAAGGTAATCCCTGGGTAACGCCAACGATAGCAACTACAAAACACTAGTATTTTTTAACATCTAAAAACCTAATGCTAATTCTGTTTCACGGATTCTAAAGAAAATTTCCTTTAATTCAAGTTATCACACTTACCATTTTTGGTGTGTTTTCATTCCAGAGGGGGTCATATCTTTTTTCCGTAATTCTATTTCCCAGATCTTAAACGAAATGCATGTTTGGAATCGTGAGAAAATTTGTGTTTTGTTGTTTTTTGAACCTAGCGGGTCACAGAAGCCCGACACACTTAACCCCATAGAGATTTTTTTTTAATTCCCGAGGGGGTGATATTTTTATATTTTTTTGAGGGTGTACCGATACTGCTTCAAAGCACAACTCAAAAAAACTTGTATCGTCCTTTATCAGATTTTAAGTTTTTATAGTTTTTAATTTTTGAGAAAATAAATCTATGTTTTATTATAGTTTGATCAAACAATTTTTATTGTCAAATATTTGTTCAAGTGTGACCATAGGGCAAACATGTTTTCCTCATTTTTGTTTTCCACTATTTGAAAGTTGTTTAATCAAACAAAAAGAGGCAAATAAATGTGTGTAGTGTGACCACAAAATAATCTCTATATTGCTTTGACAAAATTTTGGGCAAATATGTTTAAACATTTTTGCGGAAAATATTTGCCCAATGTGACCGTAGCTTTACAAATCTTTGGTTTATTTACGAACGATTAGAAAGATCAAGGATAATAAATAATAATAGATACAGAATAGCTTTTAAATCATACAATACAATAAATATAATCTAATTTAAGGCAAAGCATACAATACAAAAGTTAGACATGTCTAATATAGTATATAAAATACCATGTAGTGGAAATGACAGAGCGAATTGTGATAAGGTATATATGTATAGGTACAACAAAAAACAAATTAAAAACAAATTAAAAAAACAGCACTGTCTTCTCCTTGTTCGATATTTAATTACTATCCAGACTTTGAAAATGTATCGGTTTTAAATACAGAACATAATTATAAACGTCGTTATATATTAGAAATGTTACAGATATTTAATACACCAAGAACACATATAATTAATTTTAAGGCAGATATTGAAAATGTAGTTCAGAATTATAGATATGTAATACATAAGAAATATTAATTTACAAAAAATATTACATTAAGGATTTAGATTTTTATATTGTTAAATATTAAATTATTTATTATTATGTGTTTATGTTTTTTATTCAAAGATTTTGTTTTGCTTACTGATATATATGTTGCCAAGAAAACATTTATTTGTCAGACATTTTTGTTAAATTTTTTAAAAAACTTTAATTTTGTTTCATAATTTCTCATATTTATAAACTATTTACTGAAGATGCTACACAATGGAGTAGCGAAATATTAAAAAATAAATAATATTTTTATAAAAAAACAAACCTTATATAAAACAAACTTTTTATAAAAAAAATAGACAAAAATGCTCAAAAATGACAATTAAAATTAAAAATCCCGAAATAAAAGAACACAATTTCAATTCAAAAAATTACAAATAAAATTCAAAAATTCGCAATCGATACTTAAAAAAATCAATTAAAATTAAAAAATACAAAACGAATTTAAAAAAATTATTGAAATTCAACAAATATTTTATTTGATTTGGTGTGTTTGAATTTCAGTTGATGCTTTATAAAAAGTTTTTGAAGCAATCTAATCGTTTTTGAAATTGTCTTTGAATTTGAGCAAAAATTTGCAAGAGGCTGTTCCACGTTTCCATGATATTTGTGCTGTTTTTTATTTTTAAAAATTCGATGTAGTTCACGGTGGAGTTGTGCAAAATAACCCCAAGAAATATGACCCTAATCTTAAAATGTAATTAAGCCCCATTTTTTGGAGCAAGATTTCCTAATAAAAATGAACACTAAAAATATAATGAAAAATTGCCCCAACCAAATAAAAATTAGCATCAAAACTAAGTTTGGGGCATATTTTCATTTATTAGATTGAGGCTTATATTCATTATGCAAAATAACACTAATTTCAAGAAATAAAAAATGACCCCAAATATGATGAAATTAAAAATAACCCTAAAATATGCACAGCAAAGAAATGTTGATTATGTACAGCATTTATATTGCATGGAATCAATAACATCCGAATGTACACCTTATAAACATTAAGGTTACTTGGGCCAACCTAAATTAAAATATTTTAATAAATTAGAATTAAAATTATTTTATATAACCCAGGTGAAAATGTTCATACATGGTAATATATGGCCACATATATGGGTTCATATATTATTCCATATATGGAAGGATCCCTAATTTGAGGGTATATGGCCGAATATGCTCATATATGGACATATATGAATGTTCATATATGGTCATATATGAGTAATTTCCCTATATGCCCGTAATTTTTTTTTTATTTTCCATAAAAATATTGTTTTTTATTTAAATGATGTGTAAATATTATACATTTTGAAGAAGCTAAGGAATTTTTAACATATTTGAAGGTATTTCCTTATATATTCCTTATATAACAAATTACTTTTCTCTTAACCCTTCTGCACTCCTTGGGTCAATTTGACCCAATTTTGGTTTTCAAACGCAAAATTTTTCCCTTTAATTATAAGATATGAACGTGAAACTTTAATTTATCGATAACAGGGACGAAAATTATGCCTTTAAAAGGAAATAATAAAATTTAAATTTTTCCTTCCCCCTCCACATTTCAAAACACGATTTACACACACTCAATATCCTTTGGGTCAATATGACCCAACAAGCGATATTGCAAGTTTAATTCCACTTAACCATTTTTTCATATTGAATATAATTGAATTGAGTTCATCTTCATTCAGAATCATCGATGAATCGTTTTTTCAGTCAAATAATCAATAAGATCGCTTTCATTGAATATTTTTTTTAATTCAAAAATTATTTCGCTAAGATGATGCTAGAACTTTTGTCTCATTAGAATATTTTCTTTCAATAAGTTCAGTTTAATTTTTGGTGATCAGCGTGCATATATATATATATATATATATATATATATATATATATATATATATATATATATATATATATATATATATATATATGTGCACAGCACATATTGCGGGGACGGGTTTTCGTTCCACAAGTTACTATGAAGACATTTTGTTACTTTGGGGACTGTCCTTAAACTTTTCGTTATTCTAGTGTTTACTCTGAAGACATTTTACTGGACACAGCGCATTTTATAGGGACTTTTTTGGCTGTATATAGAGATGTCTTCAAAGTATGCAAAATGAATACATATATATATATATATATATATATATATATATATATATATATATATGTGCACAGCACATATTGCGGGGACGGGTTTTCGTTCCACAAGTTACTATGAAGACATTTTGTTACTTTGGGGACTGTCCTTAAACTTTTCATTATTCTAGTGTTTACTCTGAAGACATTTTACTGAACACAGCGCATTTTATAGGGACTTTTTTGGCTGTATATACAGATGTCTTCAAAGTATGGGCAATGCGTATAGAAGACATCTGTATATACAACCAAAAAAGTCCCTATAAAATGCGCTGTGTCCAGTAAAATGTCTTCAGAGTAAACACTAGAATAACGAAAAGTTTAAGGACAGTCCCCAAAGTAACAAAATGTCTTCATAGTAACTTGTGGAACGAAAACCCGTCCCCGCAACATGTGCTGTGCACATATATATATATATATATACAGCTCATATTACGGGGTCTTTTTTGGATGTATATACAGATGTCTTCAAAGTATGTGAAATGCATTTATATATATATATATATATATATATATATATATATATATATATATATATATTTTTTTTTTTGTAATTCATCATAATTGACTATATATAATCATAATTGACTATATAATGGCACAAAGAAAAGTAAGTATTGTAAAATAAAATTTATAATTTTATTTATTATTTAGTTGTATCTACCTACCTTTATGATATTAAACATTAGGTTTGAACTAGTTAAGAATAAACTATATTATGGCGATGTTCCAGTGATCATCCCAGGCAGTAAATATGTTTAAATTAAACACCAAAGTGAAAATTATACATATTTATGTTTTTATAATGTTGTTTCATTTAGTAAATATTGCGAGGCTCTTCTTCGAAGTCAAAGAAATGTGGCTGTGCTACTCATGAAATTGATTGCTAATGAGTTGGGGTGTTGTTCAATTGTTGTTTTGTATGCCAATAGTTGAGCCACTATTTCAGTTTTTACGGTAGGGATATTAAGCTCACGATGAAGTTGGTTGTTTTTTATGTAAGGCGGCATTTGCAATTCTTCTAATTGTTTTGGATTGATATCGTTGTATATTGTTAGTGTTTGATTTGGATGCGGTACCCCATAATTGGATGCCATATGTCAAAATTGGTTTAAGTACACATTTATAAACCAATAATTTGTTCCCAAGAGACAGTCGGGAATTGGGATTTACAAGAAAGTTAATTTTATTGAGTTGGATATCTAGCGCTTAACGTTTGGTTTTTATGTGTTTTTTCCAGGTTAACCGTTTGTCCAGATAAATACCTAGATATTTTGCACTTTCTTCTTGTGGTATTTCGATTCCATTAAGCCTTATAGGAGGGCATGTTTCTTTATTTAGTGTAATGGTAATTTGCACTGTTTCGATTCATTTGCTTTTATTCTCCAGTTGGTAAGCCATGTAGATATATTATTTATACATTTTTGTAAAGTTTCGCTTGCAGTCTAAGGGTTCTTGTGTACAGACAGAGCTGCTGTATCGTCAGCAAAAGTTCCTATTATAATACCATCTGTTTGGGGAAGATCAGATGTATACAACAAGTAAAGAGTGGGTCCCATAACGCTGCATTGTGGTACTCCTGTCATAATTGTACATATGTCACTTATTTCTTCTTCTTCTATTACATAGAACGAGCGTTTGTATAGGTAGATCTAATGAAGAGATAGTAGTTTATGGCGAGCATTTTCTTTATTTTGTAAAGCAGACCTTTATGACACACTTTATCATGGCTTGAGAGATGTCAGGAAGGCTGCAGTACAGTATTGTTTTTTTTCGAAAGTTTCGTGGATTGTTTCAACTAAGCGATGTACTTGTTCGATTGTTCTATTTCGTTTTCGAAAACCGAACTGGTGATTAGGAATAAGAGATTTCGATTCTATTATTGGCTTCAATCTAACAGGTTTTCTAGGTTTAGGGATCATAGATATCTGCGCAACTTTCCATTGGGGTGGTACGAAACAGTGGAGCATGCAGGAGTTGTATATGAAGGTCAAAAGAGTTATTCCTTCTCGTGGTAATTCTTTTAATGCTTTTGCAGTTATAAGGTCATATCCTGGGGCTTTTTTAACATTTGAATTATGTATTGAATTATCTACTTCCAATTTCGAAAACTTTTTAATTGGTAAATCTAGTTGGTGGGTTTCATTTATGAAATCTTCAATATGATTTGGGGTGTCGTCATTGTTTAGTTCATTGGAGGTAAACACTTTTTCAAGATGAGTAGCAAAAGTTTTCGCCTTTTCACTATTACTTCTCGCCCAGGTTGCATCTGGTTTCCATATAGGGTTATTTATTTTTTCTTGTTTCTTTATTTGTTTTGTTATTTTCCATAGTGAGTAATCTGTTACTTTTGTTGGACCGAGTTTTTGCATTTCTTTTTCGAATTTTTTGTTGTTTTCATACTTTAATAAATTTTTGAGTTCGAAAGTTAGTTTATTTAACTTTGCTTTGTCAGTAGGAGACTTGGTTCTTTGCCAGCATTTTCTAGCTTTCCGTTTGTCGGATAGTTTTTTCGTACTTCAATTGAACATTTGAGGAGATTAATACAACAATTTTGTGGAGTAGAGTGCTGCGTTATGTATTATTTTAACAAAGATTTCAACGGCATTTGTAATACCTTCATTAGTTTTTAGGAGTAAGTTAAGATTCAGAGATGAGCTTATAAGTTCGCGATAGTGGTTCCAATCTGTTTTCTTGTTATACAATTTGCAAGGTCCTTCTACGCAATGTACAGTTGTACTAATTGTCAATATGACAGGAGAATGATCGGATGATAAGTCTAAACATGGGTAGCATTTTTGTAAATTGGGTGGTATACCCTTAGATACACAAAAATCTATCAAATCAGGCTTTTTGTTTAAGTCTGTAGGCCAATATGTGGGGGAATAGGGTGAAAATATATTCAAATGAAGACATTTTATTGCGGAGTACAGTTGGTTGCCTTTTGTATTTTTTAGTCGAGAACCCCATGCAGTATGTTTTGCATTATAGTCACCACAGGCTAAGAATCTGTTTTCTAGAGTTTTGAAAAAATTTTCATATGTGGCTTGTATCATTTTGTGCTTTGCTGGGCTATACAAGGATGAAATGGTCAAGCATTTTGAGTAACTTTAGATATTATGCTAATAACAAGATTTGACATCTGTTCCATAATTTCTTTAAGCGAGTTAAACATTAGATTGGGGGTAATAAAATTATTTGTACACAAAAGAAATAATCAAACAATATTTAGCGCGAAACTAAAGATAGACCATGAATCATATATAAAAGTAATGAATGCACAAAAAGTAAACATTGGATGGGAAAAATGTAGAATCTTTGATGGCACAGATGTATTACAATGTTTTAAATGTAGAGGTTTTAATCATAAATCAACAGAGTGCAAAAATCAAGAAGTATGTTTCAAATGTCATGGTAACCACAAATCAAATGAATGCAGTAAGGACATTTTAAATAAATGTATTAATTGTTTAAAAATGAACACCAGATTGAACTTGGGGTTGGATTAAAATCACAGTACAATGGATAAAGAATGCCCGGTGTACCAAAATAAGCTGAATGCTAAAAAAAGAAGAACAGGTCTGACAGCCTAACGGCATATACACAAATTTACAATGATTACTTAACAACAGATATAAAAAAGCTAAAATTTATTATATTATCGGAAATTCATTTAACAGAAAATGTAGAAGATCAAGAATCAACATAAAACATTATCAAGTTCATCTAGAACATGCGGTGTTATAGTATACTTCAATAAGAAATGGAACGAGAGAAAAATTGCTGAAAAAGTTGTTGATTTTAAAATTTGGATCACAGCATATATGGCGAAATATGAAAAAAACAAATTTATATTTATTGCTGTTTATAGATCACCGAGTAGTGCAGAAATAGAATTTATTGAAGCCTTTGAAGAAATACTAGATGTGATAAACGAATCTCGCTGTGATATTATATAGCAGGTGATTTTAATATAGACTGGAGTAAAGATGGATTTTACAAAAATAAACTGGAATATGTAATAAATGATAACGGACTAAAACAAATAATGAACGATTTTACGCGAATAACGGCAAACTCAAGGACAATTATAGACTATATTATAACAAATAAAAAAATATAATCGCAAAGATTAATGTAGCAAATAAAATTACAGATCATGTATAAATTACTCTAACGAAAATATAAATAAAGAAATTGAAACATTTAAATATAATGAAAATACGTATAATAGAGAAATAAAAGACATTCAACAAATTAATCTTAATAATGATTTGAACAACAACGTATGTTTCTTTGATGAAACCTTGGAGAAGGCAGTTAAAAACTAACATTCAAAAGGATAATTAGAAACAACAATAAAAACAAATGGTTCAATAACGAAATAGGTTAGTTAAAAAAAGACAAAATTGATAAATATCAAAAAGCAATAATGGAAAATACTATCGAGGCATGGGCAAACTACAAAACAATTAGAAGTTTTTATAAAATTAAAATTGAAAATGAAAAAAATAAATACATAAATAACAAAATAAATGATGCCAAAGACCAAAAAGAAATGTGGGGTGAAATAAGGAACCTGATACTTAAAAACCAAAGTGTGACTCAAACTGTGATATTTGACCAAGTAGAATATAAAGATAATTTTGATATAGCCAATAATTTTAACAAGTACTTTGTTAATAGTATTAAAATAATAAGAGATAATATAAACAATGTGCAATACATACACAGAATACATGTGATAAACTCGAAATTTAAATTTCGTGCAATAACTTTAGACGAATTAAGAATAATATGTAAAAATTTGAAAAATAAGCTGGACAACAATAAAGTTTCTAGTAAATGATACTTAATGGAATATTATAGGAAAACCCATGCTAGATATAATAAATAAGTCACTATCAACTGGAATATTTCCTGAAAATTGGAAGGAGTCGATGGTAACACCTATTGAGAAGATTGCCAAAACAAGAAATTGTGAAGAATTTAGACCAATAAACACACTAAAGACATGCGAGAAAGTTATCGAAAAAGTGGTAAAAGATCAATTGGAGTATTATATAGAATCAAAATATTTATTATCAAAATATCAATCGTAATTCAGGAAAAATTATTCATGTGAAACAACAGTAAACTACATAACAAATAGAATGAAAATAGAAAGAAATAGAAAAATTATTGCAATATTCTTAGATTTCAAACGGGCATTTGAAACTATGAATTTGGAGTACCACAGGGATCAATATTGGGAGCCTTACTTTTTATTATATACACAAATGACATGCCCAATGTAGTAGACAAATGTGAAATAATACTAAATGCAGATGATACACTAATTTTTGCTGAAGGGGACTCGGACTGTCAATGTTATGAGCATCTGAACCAGGACATGGATAATGTGAACAATTGGTGAAAAATGAATAAACTGAAGCTTAACGAGAGTAAAACAAAAATTATGGAAGTAAACACTAATAGCAATATAATATTTAAAATTAATAACGAAATAATTGAAAAAGTAGAACAAATAAGGTATTTGGGCTTTGTAATCGACAAAAACTTGAATTTTAAAAGCCATATTGATTATATTTGTAAAAAAAAATTGGAAAAAACGGCTTTTTTACACGTTTAAGGAAGCAAATATCGACATTGACAGCAATAAACATATATAACACGATGGTTAAACCCCACTTTGAATTTGGGTCAACAATATTATATTCGTGCTGTACAACTACCAAATTGAACGACTCCAAAAGCTCCAAAATAAAGCAATGCGTGTGATGTTAAAAAGCAATCGGTACACACCTATTAATTTGATGTTAGAATCACTAAAATGGTTAAATATTAAACAACGGCTTATTCAGAAGATAAAAAATGGAGCAGCCCCGGAATATCTAAAGGAACAAATAATATACGATAAAGAGGGTCAACCATACCAATTAAGGAATATGGATAATTTTAGGCTACAAAGAGCACCAACAACTGCAATGCAACGCTCACTGTTCTACAAAGGCTTACAACTTTATAACTCTTAGCCGAACGATGTAAAAACAGAATATAACCCAAACAGATTTAAAAGACATATTGTAGAATTTGTAAAAAATAATACCTAGTAAAAGAGCTAAAAGACTTTTAGTATAAATATAAATATTATGTAAATTAAAGTATTTTAAATACAACCAAATAATAAATAATATATTCATTTCGCATACTTTGAAGACATCTGTATATACAGCCAAAAAAAGTCCCTATAATATGCGCCGTACTAGATACGGGTTTTCGTTCCACAAGTTACTATGAAGACATTTTGTTACTTTGGGGACTGTCCTTAAACTTTTCATTATTCTACTGTTTACACTGAAGACATTTTACTGGATTCAGCGCATATTATAGGGACTTTTTTGGCTGTATATACAGACGTCTTCAAAGTATGCGCAATGAATATATATATATATATATATATATATATATATATATATATGTGCATAGCGCATGTTGCGGGGACGGGTTTTCGTTCCACAAGTTACTATGAAGACATTTTGTTACTTTCGGGACTGTCCTTAAACTTTTCGTTATTCTACTGTTTACACTGAAGACATTTTACTGGATATAGCGAATATTATAGGGACTTTTTTGGCTGTATATACAGATGTCTTCAAAGTATGGGCAATACATATATATATACATATATATATATATATATATATATATATATATATATATATATATATGCACAGCACATGTTTCGGGGACGGTTTTCGTTCCACAAGTTACTATGAAGACATTTTGTTACTTTGGGGACTGTCCTTAAACTTTTCGTTATTCTAGTGTTTACTCTGAAGACATTTTACTGGACACAGCGCATTTTATAGGGACTTTTTTGGCTGTATATACAGATGTCTTCAAAGTATGGGCAATGAATATATATATATATATATATATATATATGTGCACAGCACATGTTGCGGGGACGGGTTTTCGTTCCACAAGTTACTATGAAGACATTTTGTTACTTTGGGGACTGTCCTTAAATTTTTCGTTATTCTACTGTTTACACTGAAGACATTTTACTGGACACATCGCATTTTATAGGGACATTTTTGTCTTCAAAGTATGGATAATGCATATATATATATATATATATATATATATATATATGTGCACAGCGCATGTTGCGGGGACGGGTTTTCGTTCCAAAAGTTACTATGAAGACATTTTGGTACTTTGTTGCGGGGACGGGTTTTCGTTCCACAAGTTACTATGAAGACATTTTGTTACTTTGGGGACTGTCCTTAAACTTTTCGTTATTCTACTGTTTACACTGAAGACATTTTACTGGATACAGCGCATATTATAAGGTCTTTTTTGGCTGTATATACAGATGTCTTCAAAGTATGCGCAATGAATATATATATATATATATATATATATATATGCATTTCACATACTTTGAAGACATCTGTATATACAGCCAAAAAAGACCCCGTAATATGAGCTGTATCCAGTAAAATGTCTTCAGTGTAAACAGTAGAATAATGATAAGTTTGTGGACAGTCCCCAAAGTAACAAAATGTCTTCATAGTAACTTGTGGAACGAAAACCCGTCCCCGCAACATGCCCTATGCACATATATATATATATATATATATATATATATATGTGCACGGCGCATGTTGCGGGGACGGTTTTTCGTTTCACAAGTTACTATGAAGACATTTTGGTGCTTTGGGGACTGTCCTTAAACTTTTCGTTATTCTACTGTTTACACTAAAGACATTTTACTGGATACAGCGAATATTATAGGGACTTTTTTGGCTGTATATACAGATGTCTTCAAAGTATGGACAATGAATATATATATATACATATATATATATATATATATATATATATGCACAGCGCATGTTGCGAGGACGGTTTTTCGTTCCACAAGTTACTATGAAGACATTTTGTTACTTTGGGGACCGTCCTCATACTTTTAATTAATCTACTGTTTACACTGAAGACATTTTACTGGATACAGCGCATATTAAAGGGACTTTTTTGGCTGTATATACAGATGTCTTCAAAGTATGGGCAATGAATATATATATATATATATATATATATATATATATATATATATATATATATATATATATGCATTTCACATACTTTGAAGACATCTGTATATACAGCCAAAAAAGTCCCTGTAACAAGCGCTGTATCCAGTAAAATGTCTTCAGTGTAAACAGTAGAATAATGAAAAGTTTGTGGACAGTCCCCAAAGTAACAAAATGTCTTCATAGTAACTTGTGGAACGAAAACCGGTCCCCGCAACATGCGCTATGCACATATATATATATATATATATGCATTGCCCATACTTTGAAGACATCTGTATATACAGCCAAAAAAGTCCCTATAAAATGCGCTGTGTCCAGTAAAATGTCTTCAGAGTAAACACTAGAATAATGAAAAGTTTAAGGACAGTCCCCAAAGTAACAAAATGTCTTCATAGTAACTTGTGGAACGAAAACCCGTCCCCGCAATATGTGGTGTGCACATATATATATATATATATATATATATATATATATATATATATATATATATATATATATATATATCCATTGCGCATACTTTGAAGACATCTGTATATACAGCCAAAAAAGTCCCTATAATATGCGCTGAATCCAGTAAAATGTCTTAAATGTAAACAGTAGAATAACAAAAAATTTAAGGACAGTCCCCAAAGTAACAAAATGTCTTCATAGTAACTTGTGGAACGAAAAACCGTCCCCGCAGCATGTGCTGTGCACATATATATATATATATATATTCATTGCCCATACTTTGAAGACATCTGTATATACAGCCAAAAAAGTCCCTATAATATGCGCTGTATCCAGTAAAATGTCTTTAGTGTATACAGTAGATTAATTAAAAGTTTGAGGACGGTCCCCAAAGTAACAAAATGTCTTCATAGTAACTTGAGGAACGAAAAACCGTCCCCGCAACATGCGCCGTGAACATATATATATATATGCACAGGACATGTTGCGGGGACGGTTTTTCGTTCCTCAAGCTACTATGAAGACATTTTCTTACTTTGGGGACCGTCCTCAAACTTTTAATTAATCTACTGTATACACTAAAGACATTTTACTGGATACAGCGCATATTATAGAGACTTTTTTGGCTGTTTATACAGATGTCTTCAAAGTATGGGCAATGCATATATATAAAATATATATATATATATATATATATATATATATATATGTGCACAGAGCATTTTGCGGGGACGGGTTTTCGATCCACAAGTTACTATGAAGACATTTTGTTACTTTGGGGACCGTCCTGAAACTTTTAATTAATCTACTGTATACACTAAAGACATTTTACTGGGTACAGCGCATATTACCGGGACTTTTTTGGCTGTATATACAGATGTCTTCAAAGTATTTGAAATGCATATATATATATATATATATATATATATATATTCATTGCACATACTTTGAAGACATCTGTATATACAGCCAAAAAAGTCCCTATTATATGCGCTGTATCCAGAAAAATGTCTTCAGTGTAAACAGTAGAATAACGAAAAGTTTAAGGACAGTCCCCAAAGTATCAAAATGTCTTCATAGTAACTTGTGGAACGAAAAACCGTCCCCGCAATATGTGCTGTGCACATATATATATATATATATATATATATATATATATATATGCATTGCCCATACTTTGAAGACATCTGTATATACAGCCAAAAATGTCCCTATAAAATGCGCTGTGTCCAGTAAAATGTCTTCAGAGTAAACACTAGAATAACAAAAACTTTAAGGACAGTCCCCAAAGTAACAAAATGTCTTCATAGTAACTTGTGGAACGAAAAACCGTCCCCGCAATATGAGCTGTGCACATATATATATATATATATATATATATATATATATATATATATATATATATATATATATGTGCACAGCACATATTGCGGGGACGGGTTTTCGTTCCACAAGTTACTATGAAGACATTTTGTTACATATATATATATATATATATATATATATATATATATATATATATATATATGTACACAGCACATGTTGCGGGGACGGTTTTTCGTTCCACAAGTTACAATGAAAACATTTTGTTACTTTGGAGACTGTCCTTCAACTTTTCGTTATTCTACTGTTTACACTGAAGACATTTTACTGGATACAGCGCATATTATAGGGACTTTTTTGGCTGTATATACCCCCGCATGTTGCGGGGACGGTTTTTCGTTGCACAGGTTACTATGAAGACATTTTGATTCTTTGGAGACTGACCCCAAACTTTACATTAATCTACTATATACACTGAAGACATTATATATATATATATATATATTCATTGCCCATACTTTGAAGACATCTGTATATACAGCCAAAAAAGTCCCTATAAAATGCGCTGTGTCCAGTAAAATGTCTTCAGAGTAAACACTAGAATAACGAAAAGTTTAAGGACAGTCCCCAAAGTAACAGAATGTCTTCATAGTAACTTGTGGAACGAAAACCCGTCCCCGCAACAAGTGCTGTGCATATATGTGCACAGCGCATGTTGCGGGGACGGGTTTTCGTTCCACAAGCTACTATGAAGACATTTTGTTACTTTGGGGACTGTCCTTAAACTTTTCGTTATTCTACTGTTTACACTGAAGACATTTTACTGCACACAGCGCATTTTATAGGGACTTTTTTGGCTGTATATACAGATGTCTTCAAAGTATGTGCAATGAATATATATATATATATATATATATATGTGCACAGTGCATGTTGCGGGGACGGTTTTTCGTTTCAAAGGTTACTATGAAGACATTTTGATTCTTTGAAGACTGACCTCAAACATTACATTAATCTACTATATACACTGAAGACATTTTACTGGATACAGCGCATATTATAGGGACTTTTATGGCTGTATATACAGATGTCTTCAAAGTATCCACAATGAATATATATATATATATATATATATATATATATATGCACGGCGCATGTTGCGGGGACGGTTTTTCGTTCCACAAGTTACTATGAAGACATTTTGCTACTTTGGGGACTGTCCTTAAACTTTTCGTTATTCTACTGTTTACACTGAAGACATTTTACTGGATACAGCGCATATTATAGGGACTTTTTTGGCTGTATATACAGATGTCTTCAAAGTATGGGCAATGAATATATATATATAGTAGAATAACGAAAAGTTTAGGGACAGTCCCCAAAGTAACAAAATGTCTTCATAGTAACTTGTGGAACGAAAAACCGTCCCCGCAACATGCGCCGTGCATATATATATATATATATATATATATATTTATATTCATTGTGCATACTTTGAAGACATCTGTCTATACAGTCAAAAAAGTCCCTATATTAAGCACTGTATCCAGTAAAATGTCTTCAGTGTATATAGTAGATTAATGCAAAGTTTGAGGCCAGTCTCCAAAGAATCAAAATGTCTTCATAGTAACCTGTGAAACGAAAAACCATCCCCGCAACATGCGCTGTGCACATATATATATATATGTGCACAGCACATGTTGCGGGGACGGGTTTTCGTCCACAAGTTACTATGAAGACATTTTGTTACTTTAGGGACTGTCCTTAAACTTTTCGTTATTCTACTGTTTACACTGAAGACATTTTACTGGATACAGCGCATATTATAGGTACTTTTTTGGCTGTATATACAGATGTCTTCAAAGTATGCGAAATGAATATATATATATATATATATATATATATATATATATATTCATTATGCATACTTTGAAGACATCTGTATATACAGCCAAAAAAGTCCCTATAATATGCGCTGTATCCAGTAAAATGTCTTCAGTGTAAACAGTAGAACAACGAAAAGTTTAAGGACAGTCCCCAAAGTAACAAAATGTCTTCATAGTAACTTGTGGAACGAAAACCCGTCCCCGCAACATGCGCTATGCATATATATATATATATATATATATATATATATATATATATATATATATGCATTGCCCATACTTTGAAGACATCTGTATATACAGCCAAAAAAGTCCCTATAAAATGCGCTGTGTCCAGTAAAATGTCTTCAGAGTAAACACTAGAATAACGAAAAGTTTAAGGACAGTCCCCAAAGTAACAAAATGTCCTCATAGTAACTTGTGGAACGAAAACCCGTCCCCGTAATATGTGCTGTGCACATATATATATATATATATATATATATATATATATATGTGCACAGCACATGTTTCGAGGACGGGTTTTCGTTCCACAAGTTACTATGAAGACATTTTGTTACTTTGGGGACTGTCCTTAAACTTTTCGTTATTCTAGTGTTTACTATGAAGACATTTTACTGGACGCAGCGCATTTTATAGGGACTTTTTTGGCTGTATATACAGATGTCTTCAAAGTATGGGCAATGCATATATATATATATATATATATATATATATATATGTGCACGGTGCATGTTACGGGGACGGTTTTTCGTTCCACAAGTTACTATGAAGACATTTTGTTACTTTGGGGACTGTCCTTAAACTTTTCGTTAATATACTGTTTACACTGAAGACATTTTACTGGATACAGCGCATTTTATAGAAACTTTTTTGGCTGTATATACAGATGTCTTCAAAGTATGGGCAATGAATATATATATATATATATATTTATGTGCACGGCGCATGTTGCGGGGTCGGTTTTTCGTTCCACAAGTTACTATGAAGATATTTTGTTATTTTGGGGACTGTCCTTAAACTTTTCGTTATTCTACTGTTTACACTGAAGACATTTTACTGGATACAGCGCATATTATAGGGACTTTTTTGGCTTTATATACAGATGTCTTCAAAGTATGGGCAATGAATATATATATATGTACATATATATTGTTACAAGAAATTTGTAGTATTAGAAATTTCTTAACACGAATTTTGACAGCTAGAAAAATCTAGTAATAAAACTAGAAATAAACTAGAAATAACTAAAATACCTGACTACTCATATAAATACTGGTACTCGATGACGCAGTAGTTCAGTTGATAAGTAAAACGCAGAGTGTGAAGAACTAAAGTGTGTCTAACGTTTAGTCTATCTCGTGTAAATAAAGTGTGCTATTAAAGTGTATTTCTGTAATTTTTCGTGACGGCTATAAATAAATAGAGCTATAAATAATTTCAAACAGTGTTTATTATTTGCAATATAGAAAGAACTCGATTTATTTAAAAGGTAAATATATCAACGATTTTATAAAGAGTAAAATCGTAACAATTGGTGTCAGAAGTGGGATTGCAAAATAATAAGCAGTCATGAAATTGGAGCAGCTTAAGGTGGAACAGCTCAAGAAGGAATTGAGTAAATTGGCGCTACCCACAGCAGGAAATAAGGTCGAATTGCAAAAGAGGCTCATAGAGGAATTTGAGCCGCGTAACATTGACATTGCAACTTACGAATTTGATGATAAAGAAACAATGGGGGTTAGTACTCGTAAAACTGAAGGTAATATGGAGTTAAGCGCAATGTTGGCTGCTATGATGGAAAAGCTAGAAGCTTCTAGAGCAGACAACATAAAAATGTTAGAAGCTTCGAGAGCAGACAACGAGAAACTGCTAACTAAAATGGAAATGAAACTGCTAGAAACTTCTAGAGCAGACAACATGAAAATGTTAGAAGCTTCGAGAGCAGACAACGAGAAACTGCTAACTAAGATGAAAACGGAACTGCTAGAAACATCGGGAGCAGACAACAAGAAATTGTTAGATAAGGTGGAATAAAAGCTTCAGGAAACTTCTAAAGCTACTAATGAAAAACTTTTTGTGGTTGAAAAACGAGTTTTTGACTTGGAGAATGACGTCGAGAAAAAACTGCAAGATCTGGAAAGTAAAATAAATAATTCTCAATTATTCAGAAAAGTTCTGGTAGAGCAAAGGCCCCTACTTTTGACGGCAGTGTACCATTTAATGTTTTTAAGTTCCAGTTCGAAACAGTTGCCGCCAGAAATATGTGGAACATTGAAGAAAAAGCTATAGAGTTGATTCTGGCCTTTAAAGGAAACGCTGCAGAAATTCTAGAAAGTGTGCCAATCACCTGCAGAAATAATTATGACGACATAAAGGTGGCACTGCAACGAAAGTATGGTGGCGAACACAAAAAAGAAATATACAGAATGGAACTAAGAGTTTGACTGCAGAAAGCAAGTGAGTCATTATAAGATTTTGCGGCAGAGATTGAGCGGTTGGTGCAGCTGACTTATCCAGGTGAAAATTAGATTCTTAGATCAGTTCAAAATTGAAGCATTTGTGAATGGAATTCGGGATTCTGATGAAAGACATGCGGTGTGTGCTACGCAGAAATAGACTTTTGCTGAAACTGTCTTATTCGCGCTGGCCCAAGAGACTGCGAAGGTGATTTCCAAGCCACAAATATTTAAGGTGCGTAACCTCGAAGTAACTGCTGAAAAGGATATAAGCACAAAGTTAACAGAGTTAACAGAGGCAGTTATGAAGGCATTAGGTGAAAAGCGCAGCAAACCAAAGGACAAATGCTACAACTGCGGTAAAGTGGGCCACTTTCAGCGAAACTGCAAAGCACCCAGAAAAAGCCTCAGAGCCGATCAGCAATCACCTCAAGAGTCACCGTTAAACTAAAAAGAGCTAGTTACCATCGGCGACCAAAAACTACCAGCACGGGCAGAAACTTTAGTATGGGTGCGTATGGAGGGAGATTGTGAGGACAGCAGCTTGTCGGTGGTAGAACCATCAGAAATAAAAAGTGACCTTATAACAGCGAAAGCCCTCGTAAATCCAGCAAAGACAAAAGAATTCCTGTAAGAGTACTGAACCTATCAAATTCTGATAAAGTTGTCCGAGTGAACTCTGAAATAGCCAAATGTACCGCGCCAGAAGTAATAATCAGTAGCAAAAAGAACTTGGATGCGTCTATTGAAGATCGAGAGATGCTGGCAGAATATGTGGAAAAATGGGCAAAGGAACTGGCGCCGCCTGATAGAAATAAAGCCAAACAGCTAATCAGGAAATACAGCTCTGTATTCGCCATAAAAACCCAAAGTCAAGGAAGAACGGCGATTGTGAAACACCGAATAAATACTGGTGAAGCGAGGCCAATAAAGCAGGCGCCCAGAAGTATTCCTCTAGCAAAGCGAAATGAAGTAAAGGAGTTAGTCAACGAAATGGAGCGTAGTGGAGTAATCGAACCATCTTCTAGCCTATGGAGCTCGCCTATAGATTTAGTTAAGAAAAAAGATGGCAGCACCCGATTCTGTGTTGATTACAGAAAACTAAACGATATCACCAAGAAGGACAGCTATCGACTACCGAGAATTGACGACACTCTAGACACGCTAGCAGGAACCAAATGGTTCTCCACTTTGGACTTGCAAAGTGGTTATTGGCAAGTAGAAATTTGTAACCAGAAAGGAAAAAACTGCCTTTAGCACAGGTGACGGATTATGGCAGTTTAATGTGATGCCCTTTGGACTCTGCAATGCTCCAGCAACATTCGAGCGGTTAATGGAAAATGTGCTGAAAGGACTCCACTGGAAAACTTGCCTTGTGTACCTTGATGACATAATTGTCATGGGAAAAACTTTCGATGAACAACTGAAGAACTTAGCAGAAGTCTTAAGGCGAATATCTGCGGCTGGACTCAAGCTTAGCGCAAAGAAATGTACACTGTTTCAGAGGGAATTCAAGTAATTGGGGCACCGCGTAACTGCAGAGGGTATATCAACCGATGAAGATAAGATTCGGGCTGTTAAAGATTGGCCTTGCCCGAAAAATCTGCACGAGTTGCGCAGCTTTCTAGGTCTCTGCACATACTACCGACGATTTGTACTAAATTTTGCCAGTGTGGCTGCAAGTCTGCATGAGCTGACTAAGAAGGCGCGACCATTTCATTGGGTGTGCACAGCGCATGTTGCGGGGACGGGTTTTCGTTCCACAAGCTACTATGAAGACATTTTGTTACTTTGGGGACTGTCCTTAAACTTTTCGTTATTCTACTGTTTACACTGAAGACATTTTACTGCACACAGCGCATTTTATAGGGACTTTTTTGGCTGTATATACAGATGTCTTCAAAGTATGTGCAATGAATATATATATATATATATATATATATGTGCACAGTGCATGTTGCGGGGACGGTTTTTCGTTTCAAAGGTTACTATGAAGACATTTTGATTCTTTGAAGACTGACCTCAAACATTACATTAATCTACTATATACACTGAAGACATTTTACTGGATACAGCGCATATTATAGGGACTTTTATGGCTGTATATACAGATGTCTTCAAAGTATCCACAATGAATATATATATATATATATATATATATATATGCACGGCGCATGTTGCGGGGACGGTTTTTCGTTCCACAAGTTACTATGAAGACATTTTGCTACTTTGGGGACTGTCCTTAAACTTTTCGTTATTCTACTGTTTACACTGAAGACATTTTACTGGATACAGCGCATATTATAGGGACTTTTTTGGCTGTATATACAGATGTCTTCAAATTATGGGCAATGAATATATATATATAGTAGAATAACGAAAAGTTTAGGGACAGTCCCCAAAGTAACAAAATGTCTTCATAGTAACTTGTGGAACGAAAAACCGTCCCCGCAACATGCGCCGTGCATATATATATATATATATATATATTTATATTCATTGTGCATACTTTGAAGACATCTGTCTATACAGTCAAAAAAGTCCCTATATTAAGCACTGTATCCAGTAAAATGTCTTCAGTGTATATAGTAGATTAATGCAAAGTTTGAGGCCAGTCTCCAAAGAATCAAAATGTCTTCATAGTAACCTGTGAAACGAAAAACCATCCCCGCAACATGCGCTGTGCACATATATATATATATGTGCACAGCACATGTTGCGGGGACGGGTTTTCGTCCACAAGTTACTATGAAGACATTTTGTTACTTTAGGGACTGTCCTTAAACTTTTCGTTATTCTACTGTTTACACTGAAGACATTTTACTGGATACAGCGCATATTATAGGTACTTTTTTGGCTGTATATACAGATGTCTTCAAAGTATGCGAAATGAATATATATATATATATATATATATATATATATATATATATATATATATATATATATATATATATATATATATATATATATATATATATATATATATATATATATATATATGTGCACAGCACATGTTGCGGGGACGGGTTTTCGTTCCACAAGATACTATGAAGACATTTTGTTACTTTGGGGACTGTCCTTAAACTTTTCGTCATTCTAGTGTTTACTCTGAAGACATTTTACTGGACACAGCGCATTTTATAGGGACTTTTTTGGCTGTATATACAGATGTCTTCAAAGTATGGGCAATGCATATATATATATATATATATATATATATATATATATATATATATATGTGCACGGTGCATGTTGCGGGGACGGTTTTTCGTTCCACAAGTTACTATGAAGACATTTTGTTACTTTGGGGACTGTCCTTAAACTTTTCGTTAATATACTGTTTACACTGAAGACATTTTACTGGATACAGCGCATTTTATAGAAACTTTTTTGGCTGTATATACAGATGTCTTCAAAGTATGGGCAATGAATATATATATATATATATATTTATGTGCACGGCGCATGTTGCGGGGTCGGTTTTTCGTTCCACAAGTTACTATGAAGATATTTTGTTATTTTGGGGACTGTCCTTAAACTTTTCGTTATTCTACTGTTTACACTGAAGACATTTTACTGGATACAGCGCATATTATAGGGACTTTTTTGGCTTTATATACAGATGTCTTCAAAGTATGGGCAATGAATATATATATATGTACATATATATTGTTACAAGAAATTTGTAGTATTAGAAATTTCTTAACACGAATTTTGACAGCTAGAAAAATCTAGTAATAAAACTAGAAATAAACTAGAAATAACTAAAATACCTGACTACTCATATAAATACTGGTACTCGATGACGCAGTAGTTCAGTTGATAAGTAAAACGCAGAGTGTGAAGAACTAAAGTGTGTCTAACGTTTAGTCTATCTCGTGTAAATAAAGTGTGCTATTAAAGTGTATTTCTGTAATTTTTCGTGACGGCTATAAATAAATAGAGCTATAAATAATTTCAAACAGTGTTTATTATTTGCAATATAGAAAGAACTCGATTTATTTAAAAGGTAAATATATCAACGATTTTATAAAGAGTAAAATCGTAACAATTGGTGTCAGAAGTGGGATTGCAAAATAATAAGCAGTCATGAAATTGGAGCAGCTTAAGGTGGAACAGCTCAAGAAGGAATTGAGTAAATTGGCGCTACCCACAGCAGGAAATAAGGTCGAATTGCAAAAGAGGCTCATAGAGGAATTTGAGCCGCGTAACATTGACATTGCAACTTACGAATTTGATGATAAAGAAACAATGGGGGTTAGTACTCGTAAAACTGAAGGTAATATGGAGTTAAGCGCAATGTTGGCTGCTATGATGGAAAAGCTAGAAGCTTCTAGAGCAGACAACATAAAAATGTTAGAAGCTTCGAGAGCAGACAACGAGAAACTGCTAACTAAAATGGAAATGAAACTGCTAGAAACTTCTAGAGCAGACAACATGAAAATGTTAGAAGCTTCGAGAGCAGACAACGAGAAACTGCTAACTAAGATGAAAACGGAACTGCTAGAAACATCGGGAGCAGACAACAAGAAATTGTTAGATAAGGTGGAATAAAAGCTTCAGGAAACTTCTAAAGCTACTAATGAAAAACTTTTTGTGGTTGAAAAACGAGTTTTTGACTTGGAGAATGACGTCGAGAAAAAACTGCAAGATCTGGAAAGTAAAATAAATAATTCTCAATTATTCAGAAAAGTTCTGGTAGAGCAAAGGCCCCTACTTTTGACGGCAGTGTACCATTTAATGTTTTTAAGTTCCAGTTCGAAACAGTTGCCGCCAGAAATATGTGGAACATTGAAGAAAAAGCTATAGAGTTGATTCTGGCCTTTAAAGGAAACGCTGCAGAAATTCTAGAAAGTGTGCCAATCACCTGCAGAAATAATTATGACGACATAAAGGTGGCACTGCAACGAAAGTATGGTGGCGAACACAAAAAAGAAATATACAGAATGGAACTAAGAGTTTGACTGCAGAAAGCAAGTGAGTCATTATAAGATTTTGCGGCAGAGATTGAGCGGTTGGTGCAGCTGACTTATCCAGGTGAAAATTAGATTCTTAGATCAGTTCAAAATTGAAGCATTTGTGAATGGAATTCGGGATTCTGATGAAAGACATGCGGTGTGTGCTACGCAGAAATAGACTTTTGCTGAAACTGTCTTATTCGCGCTGGCCCAAGAGACTGCGAAGGTGATTTCCAAGCCACAAATATTTAAGGTGCGTAACCTCGAAGTAACTGCTGAAAAGGATATAAGCACAAAGTTAACAGAGTTAACAGAGGCAGTTATGAAGGCATTAGGTGAAAAGCGCAGCAAACCAAAGGACAAATGCTACAACTGCGGTAAAGTGGGCCACTTTCAGCGAAACTGCAAAGCACCCAGAAAAAGCCTCAGAGCCGATCAGCAATCACCTCAAGAGTCACCGTTAAACTAAAAAGAGCTAGTTACCATCGGCGACCAAAAACTACCAGCACGGGCAGAAACTTTAGTATGGGTGCGTATGGAGGGAGATTGTGAGGACAGCAGCTTGTCGGTGGTAGAACCATCAGAAATAAAAAGTGACCTTATAACAGCGAAAGCCCTCGTAAAAACCAGCAAAGACAAAAGAATTCCTGTAAGAGTACTGAACCTATCAAATTCTGATAAAGTTGTCCGAGTGAACTCTGAAATAGCCAAATGTACCGCGCCAGAAGTAATAATCAGTAGCAAAAAGAACTTGGAACCTTCCAATGCGTCTATTGAAGATCGAGAGATGCTGGCAGAATATGTGGAAAAATGGGCAAAGGAACTGGCGCCGCCTGATAGAAATAAAGCCAAACAGCTAATCAGGAAATACAGCTCTGTATTCGCCATAAAAACCCAAAGTCAAGGAAGAACGGCGATTGTGAAACACCGAATAAATACTGGTGAAGCGAGGCCAATAAAGCAGGCGCCCAGAAGTATTCCTCTAGCAAAGCGAAATGAAGTAAAGGAGTTAGTCAACGAAATGGAGCGTAGTGGAGTAATCGAACCATCTTCTAGCCTATGGAGCTCGCCTATAGATTTAGTTAAGAAAAAAGATGGCAGCACCCGATTCTGTGTTGATTACAGAAAACTAAACGATATCACCAAGAAGGACAGCTATCGACTACCGAGAATTGACGACACTCTAGACACGCTAGCAGGAACCAAATGGTTCTCCACTTTGGACTTGCAAAGTGGTTATTGGCAAGTAGAAATTTGTAACCAGAAAGGAAAAAACTGCCTTTAGCACAGGTGACGGATTATGGCAGTTTAATGTGATGCCCTTTGGACTCTGCAATGCTCCAGCAACATTCGAGCGGTTAATGGAAAATGTGCTGAAAGGACTCCACTGGAAAACTTGCCTTGTGTACCTTGATGACATAATTGTCATGGGAAAAACTTTCGATGAACAACTGAAGAACTTAGCAGAAGTCTTAAGGCGAATATCTGCGGCTGGACTCAAGCTTAGCGCAAAGAAATGTACACTGTTTCAGAGGGAATTCAAGTAATTGGGGCACCGCGTAACTGCAGAGGGTATATCAACCGATGAAGATAAGATTCGGGCTGTTAAAGATTGGCCTTGCCCGAAAAATCTGCACGAGTTGCGCAGCTTTCTAGGTCTCTGCACATACTACCGACGATTTGTACTAAATTTTGCCAGTGTGGCTGCAAGTCTGCATGAGCTGACTAAGAAGGCGCGACCATTTCATTGGGGTTAAGCTTAAGAACAAGCATTCCTAAAGCTCAAGGAGTTATTATGTACGGCACCGATTCTTGGATATCCTGTGGCCGGGGAAAAATTTGTGCTGGATAGCGATGCAAGCGGATACGGAATAGGAGGTGTGCTGTCGCAAGTTATCAATGGAAACGAAAATGTCATAGGCTATTACAGTCGAGTACTTTCGAAGCCTGAAAGAAACTACTGCGTAACGCCACGGGAACTCTTGATGGCGGTAGAATGTGTAAAGCACTACCACAAGTATCTGTATGGTCAGCACTTTCAACTAAGAACTGACCATTCTGCACTCAGGTGGCTGCTGCAATTTAAACAACCAGAAGGGCAGCTGGCTCGTTGGATTGAACGACTTCAAAGCTATGATTTCAGCATCGAGCACAGGAAAGGCATAAAGCATTGCAATGCGGACGCCCTTTCAAGACGCCCCTGCAATTTAGAGCGCAAACATTGTTCGAGGGCTGAAGGAAAAGAGTGCATCGTTGATATAAGACTAACTCATATTGAGCCAAGTGAAATGTGGTCAGCGGCGCAACAAAATGACCCCATACTGTCAAAAATTATGTCAGCCAAAGCATGGGACAGGGGGCCTACCCGTAAACAAATATCAGCTGAAAGTCCGCTAATGAAGGCGTATTGGGCCCAGTGGAACAGTCTACGGGTAATTAATCACTGCTTATACCGTATATGGGAAAGTGCGGATGCCAAAACTGAGACAAAGCTTATTATGGTGCCGTCAATCAAAATAGACGAAGTGTTAAAAGAGTTCCATGACGGTCCCAGTGGTGGTCAACTCGGTGTCACTAAAACCCTAGAGAAGTTAAAACAACGATTCTACTAGGTCGGCTGCCAGCAAGCCGTAAGCGACTGGATAGCAAATTGCGCGCAATGCATCGCATCTAAACTCAGGTGCTCCATTTGAGCGGATAGCAATGGATCTAGCAGGCCCTTTCCCCGTAAGTGATTCCGGAAACCGCTATGTTCTGGTGGTGATCGACTATTTCAGTAAATAGCCTGAGGTAAACGCTATACCGAACCAGGAAGCCAGAACGATAATAAGCGCATTTGTGAACAACTGGGTGTGCCGCTACGGTGTTCCATTAGAATTACACTCTGACCAGGGAAGGAATTTTGAATCAGCTATCTTTAAGGAAATGTGTGAGTTGTATGGTATAAAAAAAACAAGAACCACCCCGCTGCATCCACAATCTGATGGTATGGTCGAAAGATTCAATCGCACTTTAGAGGAATTCTTAAGAAAAGTGGTCAGTGCACATCAGAAGGACTGGGACGAACACATCCCTAAATTCCTGCTGGCATATAGATCGGCTGTTCACGATTCCACCTCCCGGACACCTGCAAAAATAATTTTCGGAACGGAACTTAAATTGCCTGGCGATTTAGAATTTGGTGTTAAGCCCGCCGCTATAGATAAAGACAACGATAACGCTTCCCGGGAACAAGAAGACCTTAACGAGCTTCATGAGTTTGTGCGCAATCGAATTAAAAGAGTCAACGATAAGATGAAGGCGGGTCGGACCCTATAGAGTAATTAAAAGGTTAAATAATGTGGTATACAGAATACAGAAAGATCAGAGCCCAAGGTCCAAAATGAAGGTTGGTCATCTATAACGACTAGCCAACTATGGAAAAGGAATAGCAATGTCTGTTCGAGACGAGCAGGCTTAAGTGGGCGGCAGTGTTACAAGAAATATCTAGTATTAGAAATTTATTTCCACGAATTTGGACAGCTGGAAAAATCTAGTAATAAAACTAGAAATAACTAGAACACCTGACTACTCATATAAATACTGGTACTCGATGACGGAGTAGTTCAGTTGATAATTAAAACGCAGAGAGTGAAGAACTTAAGTGTGGCTAACGTTTAGTCTATTTAAATCGTGTAAATAAAGTGTGCTATTAAAGTGTATTTCTGTAATTTTTCGTGACGGTTATAAATAAATAGAGCTATAAATAATTTCAAACAGTGTTTATTATTTGCAATATAGAAAGAACTCGATTTATTTAAAAGGTAAATAAATCAACGATTTTATAAAGGGTAAAATCGTAACAATATATATGTTCCCGTCGTTCCTATAAGGAACATAGGGCCTCAAATGCTCACTTGCAAATTTGCACATTTTCACATTTGTACATATGCGCATATACACATTTGAACATTTGCAAATTTGCACATATGAACATTTACAAATTTTGTGCACTTGTGCACTATTACAAATTTGCACATTTGCACGATAACACATTTGCACTTTTGCTAATTTCCACATTTGTCCTTTTGCAAATTTGCACTTTTGCAAATTTGCATATTTACAAACTTTGTGCAGTTTTGCGAATTTGCACTTTTGCAAATTTCCACATCTGCACTTTTGCAAATTTGCACTTTTGCACAGTTGCATATCTGCACATAGGCATATTTACATTGGATGAGGAATCTGTGTACCAAATTTTAAGTTCCCAGCGGTTTTGGCAGGCCGTCAAGGGGGAGAATTTTACGCTTTTTTGCCCCTCCGCTTTGGATTTTCCAAGTCACGCTGTAGCTGTTATCTACACTGGAGAAGGAACCTGCATACCAAATTTCAACTTTCTAGTTTCAGTATTTGAAAATACAAAAATTTTTAAAATACAAGACAATAACGAAATTAAATATAAGAATTTCAAAACGTAGGGTGTACTGTTTTTTTATTTCTGAAATACAATTGACTTTTTCTGAAAAAAAAATTGACATTTCTGAAATACAATTGACTATTTCTGATATGCAATTGACTATTTCTGAAATACAATTGACTATTTCTGAAATACAATTGTCTATTTATGAAATACAATTGACTATTTCTGAAATAAAATTGACAACTTCTGAAACACAATTGACTATTTCTAAAATACAACTGACTATTCCGAAATAAAAATGATTATTTCTGAAATACAACTGACTATCCTGAAATACAATTGACAATTTCTGAAATACAAATGACTATTTCTCAAATACAATTGGAAAAGGTGTAGTTTTCGTGTATATAATATTGTTGGATCTTATCTGATACAATTCGATCTGACTTTTTTCGAAAAAAATTGGATATTACTTTATCTCTAAATATATTTTATCAGCCATTTCTTGCATCAATTCAGATCCTTCTAAATACCCAAATATATTGCTGGATCTAATTTGAAGTGTCATTTTTCAGATCAATTCACATCCCTCCTAAATCCCCAAATATATTTCTGGATCTAATTTGATCTGCCATTTTTCGGATCAAAGAATATAAAATCCTTAAGAATATAAAATTGGATATGATTAAATATTGTGCCAGATTAATTTTTTTTACTCGGGTATACTTACTTTTTGCCAATTAATTTCAAACCATCTGTGGTTCATTATGTAAAAATGTTTGTGTTAGTTATAGATATTTCTGCAATGGGCCGCTGTGAAGTAACAAGATTTAAAAATATATTCTCTGTATATACATAGAGCAATTCCATATGAAAGCGATCACCTTTTGGACGACCCCTCTCCGATTTTAAAATAAATAGTCTCAATCGATTGCCCAGCAAAAAATAATGTACCTACATATTTCTTTTTTTTTTTTTTATAGTGACTGGTTTAGTGGTGGTGTACACCACTGTCATGTGACAAAATTGAAGAATTCTTCATAAGGGACCTCATTGAAAGTTGTTTTAAAAAAAAAACTACTAAAGCGATCGCAACGAGTGATAGCTCGTTGGAAATGTATTGAATCAGGCTTTAATTGAAAAATAAAATTTTCCTAATTTTTCTCAGAAATTTACCTTTTTTTCCATGAAAATTAAATTTTCCCATGAAAATTAAATTTTCCGATTTTCCACAGAAGCTCCTAAATTTTCCGGCTAATTTTATTTTTTTTTTGGATTCCTCATAATTTTTGCTTTAAGAATCAGCAATAAAAAAATGGGCCCCGACTCCTTGTTTGGACAGGAGAAGAGCATTTAAGAGACCACCTTGTTCTCATTGTTTTTATATTTTTTATAATTGAATTATTTTTAATTATTTAACATTATTTTATTTTATTATTAAAAATACATTTTAAAAATTATTTTACAGTTAAAAATACATTTATGAAGAAAAAATCAATTTTTTTTAAGAGCCCCAAGTTGAGTGTGTAGTGAATATGGTCTGCCTGCCTTCACAAGATCGGCCATAAATCCATGGATAATAGCAGCAGTGGCATGTAATGGCACACCAAACCCGACTGAGGCTACAGGTCATAAAATGTTTTGTAAATTTTTTAAATTACCAGGTAATAAATATTTCGCCTAAAATGACACGTGCAGAAACAAGTCATAAAACACGGATTTTCCATAAATATGACGAAATATTTATTACCTGGTAATTTAAAAAATTTACAAAACATTTTATGACCTGTGGTCGGCTTATTGGCAGTAACCAATTAAGTCCCTCTTTAAAAAACATTTTATGACAAGTAGTTCACGCAAATTTTCCTATTAAAGAAAAGCAGATATCGCTTATTTTTTTTACCTATTTTTTACCAAAAAATAAATATAAATACTTCACACACTCTGAGTCAAATTTCAGTTGAAAGTGTTAAAGTGTTTTTTTTTTTTTGTAAAGTAAAGAGTGAAGCTGTAAAGACAATTTAAAGTAAAATGAATAAATTTTGCTGCAATCCGTTTAACAAGAGTGGACATCGTTCGAAAAAGATAAAAGTATTAAAATTAACTGGTGTTTCGAAGCGATACATGAATGAATTAAATATTGGCGACTCCCACCAAGAAATTTGGCTCAAGGACCCTCAGCGAAGCAACGGTGAAATTGATTCAAGATTTTTACTGCAATGATGACAACAGCCGCGCCTGCCCAGGTACACGTGACTATGTTATCACACGTGAAGATGGAGAAAAAGTACACAAGCAGCGCAGATTATTATTATGTAATCTATCCGAAGCATACCATCAGTTCAAAGAGAAATACCCAGGAGAAAAAGTGGGATTTTCTAAGTTTGCCATCCTACGACCAAAAGAATGCGTGCTGGCATTAGACAGGCACGGAACGCATTCAGTCTGCGTTTGCATGTTTCATCAAAACATCAAATTAATGTTCTTTCCATGCAAGAAATTGAAAGTATTTCACGGTGAAATTGAAACATATAGGGACCTCCTGTCGAAGTCGTTGTGCGCATATCCCACGGAAAATTGTCATCTGTCCAAATGCGACAATTGTCCGAAGATTGACGAGCTAGAGCAATATTTGGCGAAAAAGTTTGAACAGCTGTTAATTCAGGAGGTGCATTTCAAACAGTGGATAATTAGCAGCGGCAGATGTTCCCTTGAGACCGTGGAAAAGCAGATTCCGGAATTCATCGAGGAATTCGGATTCAAGTTGAATGAACTGAAGGCGCACCATTTCATATCCGAGATGCAATCGAAATTTCTAAAGGAAAGTAAGGAGAAATTAGCCCAAAATGAATTCATTGTGATAAGCGACTTTGCCGAGAATTACACTTTTCTCGTTCAGGATGAAATTCAGGCTTATCACTGGGCAAACGACCAGTGCACGGTGCATCCTTTTTGCATTTATTTCAAAAACTAAGATAACGAACTACAGACCGTAAGCCTTGTTGTTGTCGCGGAGAGTTTAGCTCATAATTATGTGTCCGTTTATTTATTTCAAATGAAACTGTTTGAATTCTTAAGATCAAAATTCGATGCAATCGACAAAGTAACGTTTTTCTCAGACGGCGCGGCTTCTCAGTACAAGAATAAAAAAAAAATTTACAATCTTTGCATAATTGAAGAAGAACAAAACTGCAAGGTCGAGTGGCACTTTTTTGCGACGTCCCACGGTAAGGGCCGATGCGTTAGGGGGAACCCTAAAATGCATGGCGACTAAGGCAAGTTTGCAAAGGCCATATACTGGATTCAAAGCAAGGAAATTGCCATTAACACAGTTTTATGCACTCAAAAATAACACGATGCCATGGAGCGACGACTTCAAAACAGATATAATAATGTCAAAACTATAACTGGAACGCAAAAGTTTCATTGCTTCATACCAAATATTTCTGATATGTCAATTAATGTAAAGCGGTACTCTTCGTCTGCCGACGTGCTAAATTTAAAGTTACTTTAATTTTATAATGATGCCAAGACAATTGAAATTTTTAATAAATATTGTAATTAAGTATAAGCAGCAAAATAAGAAAGATTTTTTCTTCATAAATGTATTTTTAACTGTAAAATAATTTTTAAAATGTATTTTTAATAATAAAATAAAATAATGTTAAATAATTAAAAATAATTCAATTATAAAAAATATAAAAACAATGAGAACAAGGTGGTCTCTTAAATGCTCTTCTCCTGTCCAAACAAGGAGTCGGGGCCCATTTTTTTATTGCTGATTCTTAAAGCAAAAATTATGAGGAATCCAAAAAAAATAAAATTAGCCGGAAAATTTAGGAGCTTCTGTGGAAAATCGGAAAATTTAATTTTCATGGAAAAATTTAATTTTCATGGGAAAAAAGGTAAATTTCTGAGAAAAATTAGGAAAATTTTATTTTTCAATTAAAGCCTGATTCAATACCTTTCCAACGAGCTATCACTCGTTGCTATCAATGAGGTCCCTTATGAAGAATTCTTCAATTTTGTCACATGACAGTGGTGTACACCACCACTAAACCAGTCACTATAAAAAAAAAAAAAATATGTAGGTACATTATTTTTTGCTGGGCAATCGATTGAGACTATTTATTTTAAAATCGGAGAGGGGTCGTCCAAAAATTTGCCAATTTTGATCGTTTTCATATGGAATTGCTCCATATATCTATCTTCCAAAAGTCTGATCATGATGGGGTTAAATAAAGGGTGGTTCAGTTTTAAGGGCCGATGGTGAATGTGAACCACATCTAAACGTCACGTTTTTTTCTGCATTTCATTGGACATTTCTCAATTTCAGACTAATTCAATTTGAACCATGGAAAGATACACAATTGAGCAACGCGTTAAAGTTATTCAGGCTTATTATGAAAATGGGCGTTCAAATCAAAAAGCACTTTGTGATTTTTTTGGTAAGCATAATCGACCAAATGTGTCCACGATCGGGATAATTGTGCACTTATTTCTGCAAATCGGGTCTGTAGGAAATGAGAAAACACCTGTGCATGCTCGCCAAGTTCGTTCTGCGGAAATCGTTGCTGTTGTGTGGCAGAATAGCCGTCAACCTCAACCCGCCGTCGGTGCTCGCTATCGCGAGATGATAACAGAATTCTTGAAGCCAGAAATTGAGGATATGGATGTGCACGATATGTGGTTTCAACAGGGCGGTGCCACTTGCCACACAGCTAACGAAACAATGGTTCTTTTGCGCGACAAATTCAATGGCCATGTTATCTCACGTGCTAACGATGTCAATTGGCCGCCAAGATCATGTGATTTGACACCGTTGGACTTCTTTATTTGGGGTAATTTGAAGGAAAAGGTGTACGTCGATAAGCCTGCAACAATTCAAGAGCTAAAGAATGAGATAATTCGGCACATTAACAATTATGCCTCAGCGTCATCGGAAATTTGGACCATCGGATGGAGGTGTGCCGCCGAGGTCGCGGCGGCCATTTGGCCGATATTTTGTTCCATACATAATTGATCCATAATAGAAAATACCGTTATCGCTAAAATACCGAAATAGTTGAAAAAATCGTTATCCCTAAAATGCCGTTACCGAAATAACTCAAAAATCGTTATCCCTAAAATAACGTTACCGAAATAATAGAAAATAGCGTTACCCTTACCGATAACCGCATTTGTTTCTGCTACGATCCATGGAAAAAAGGTATAACTATTAGAGTACTCTCTCAATCTGCAGATATTGATAATTTGAGTGTATGCCTTAAAAGCAGGAACTGAAACCGAACCCAAACCCAAACGGGTTCAGGTTCGCTGCTTATAAAAACTTTGAACCCGAGCCCGCTGAACCCAAAAATTTAACCAGGTTCGGGTTTAAAAATATAAAAAAATATTTTTGCTGTTCATGGCGTGAGTAATGTTTGACAGAAAAATCAAAAAAAAAAAATTATTACATTTCTTCCCTTCCAGTTTGCAGTGCTCGACACTATATCTTGAAAAAAGCCGTACTAGACTGTTAAACCAGATGGAATTCAAGTTATGGCATGGTTCAAGCCTTATTGGAAGACGGAATTTTTGTTCGGAATTACTGGATGCTGATATTTGCAATATTTGTGAAGAATTCGTAAAAGTTTTTGCACCTTTTAAAATACAAGAAGAACAGACGACTTTAGGCGGTTTTTATGGAATCTGGCTTAGTCTTAAATTAGATTTAACAAAAGATGACAAAACAAAAACATTTTCACTAGAATAATATTTAAATATTATAAAAAGAGAAAACCACTTTATTATTAATCCTCTTTTGATTGCAGAATTATATCTAGATAGCAGATTTAAGTTAATGCTAAGTCCCAAAGATGTTGAAAATGCTAAAAAACATATTTTTTTAAAACAAATAGAATTTTAAAAAATTTGCAAATGCAAACAGAAGAAGAGAATTTTATGAGAGAATCAATTTATTGTTCTTCAAAAGATGGTGAAGATATACTCAAAGAAGTTCTAAAAAAGAAGGAACAATTTTCTAAATCAAATTCTTCAAATGAGAGGACCTTTTCAGCCTTAAAATTCATTTTGTCGCCACAAAGGACAAATTTAAAAGAAGAAAACTTAGAAAATATATTAATTATAAAATTAAACGAAAATTTCTTTAAAATATATTTCCGATTAATAAAACATTTGTAATTTTAATAAATATTGAACCCGAACCCTGAACCGAAACGAACCCGAACTTTTTATTTCGATTAACCCGAACCTGAACCAATTTTTTTCAGGATTTTTCAGTTCCTGCTTAAAAGGGCTAAGCCCTAAAAATTGCCTTGGAAACTCATGGCCTTAAGAAACTCAAAAACCTTCCTAATAAATTTCACAAACGGTTTAGGGAATCAGGGTCAACTAATAGTCAAACAAAATTTATTCTTTATCAGTGTGAATTCTATTGTTTGAATAAGTTTCTACACAAGCAATATCTTCTTGAAAAGGAGATTGATATTAAAAGTAATGCTATGGTTTTCTGGTCTTTTATCAAATCTAGAATACTAATTTTTTTCCATATTTCATATTATTTATTGGATCTTCACTTTTAAAAACTGTGAACTAACAATAATTATCCAAATCTTAAAACTAAATATTAACAGCGGTATTCATAAATATTTTAAACAGTATTTCAAATCAATTTTAAGCAAAATTTGCTAAAATTGTATTCATAAACGAATTTTAGCTTAAAATACCTTTTTTAAACCTTGTTTAAATAAACGAATTTTAAAATTGGTTCGACCCTATTTTAAACCTATTTTAAGATGACATTCTTGCTTTGTGTTTATTTTCATTTTAAACATTTTTGCAAAAATTTGGCATTTAAACAAAAGAAGTTATTTGTTTTTATTTAATAAATAATGGACACTATATTTGATGAAAAGAATTGGTAAGAACCATTTTTATATGGAAAATGTGATATTTTTAATTGTATTTTGTTTATAATAGAAACTATTGCCCAAATTTCAAACAATCGTCATACGAAAATTTACAAAAAGAGGAGCGACCCGTTTTCAATTCCGGATAAAAAATTTAAGCAAAAATAATATTTTTGGATATTATTCATTGTGTTTTATAGTGGTGTGTTGTTTAATCAAAACAAAGAAAATAAAACCGGTTATTTGAATACTTTTTTATCTACAATAAAATCATTATCTATGTAACACTTTTATTGGACATTTTGTTTTGACTCTTTTTCTTGTTTTAGTTAATAAACAAGTTTTTATAAATATTTTGTTTTATAAAAACAATATTTTTCTGAAAAACGACAAAAAAAATACATAGAAACGAGTACCGTATGGTTTAGTAATCATTGATTTGCATCATTACGATTAATATGACAAATAAAAAAATACAGTGTTGCCATCTTCAAGTTAAAAAATCATTAAATCGTTTATTAGTTAAAACACTGATTATGAATACGAATTTTTAATAAACCTTTTTTAGGCTTAAAATGTTTTTTAACTAAAATGCATTTGAAACTTGAATTAAGATTTTTTTATGAATACCGCTGTAATTATTTAGTCCAGCCAGTGCCAGACTGATGTTATGTGGTTTAACTGAGACCATTATTTCTCCTTATTATTAGCGGACCAGATACGCAGTGTCCCTCCTTCTAAGACGCTGGTGGCCGTTATTATTAGTTAAGTTACGGGCTAGTATGTTCGGATGTGTTTCCAGTTTTGTTAAATAGCGTTGACAGTGTCTAATAATTTCATCTTTGACCAGGGGTACATTCAGATCTTTATGTATGTTGTAATTCCTAACATACCAGGGTGCGTTCGTGATCGTCCTCAAGAATTTATTTTGCATTCGCTAAATTTTCCCTATATTGGACGCAGAGGCAGTACCCCAGAGCTGAACTCCGTAGCACCATATGGGTTTCATGGGTTTTGGCCAGTAAGCCAAGCCAGTTGAGCAGTTTTTAGCCTCATCTGAGTTATTTTCGCATCTATATGATATTTCCACGTGAGTCGACGGTCAAGTTGAATACCGAGATATTTCACACATGTGTGTTGGGGTATATTCAGATTATTAATTTTAATGGGTGGACACGTCCCTTTTCTCAGTGTGAAAGTAATGTCGATACAGTTATGTTCATTCACCTTAATTTTCCACTTATCCAACCAAGCTTTCAATTGTGAAAAGTGAGTCTGTAACATTCTAGACGCTATTTTTGAGTCATCGTAGACGCTTAAGATTGCAGTATCATCAGCGAAAGTCGATGTGTGGGTATTAATATCTAATGGCATGTCTGAAGTATAAATGATATATAACAGAGGACCCAAAATGCTTGTGGAACTCCAGCTTGCATATCTTGAGGAGAGCTGACAAAACTTTTTTCAGCAAGAGTGAATATTCGATTTGTTATATAGCTTTCGAGTAGCTTGTGAGTATTTGTTGGTAACAAAAGTTTTATTTTAAACAATAGACCTTCATGCCAAACCTTATCGAAAGCCTGTGAAACATCGATAAAAAGGGCAGAGCAGTTTTTTTTCTCCTCGAACGTTTTTCTGACAATAGTAACTAGCCTGTGGGCTTGCTCAATGGTGCTGTGTTTTCTCCTGAAACCAAATTGGTGTGCTGGAATACAGTTGATTTGTTCCACATAAACAGTTATATTTTCCATTAGGATTTTCTTGAACAGCTTTGACAAATTGGATAATAGGCTAATAGGCCTATACGATTCCACTTTTGTGTGATCTTTGCCTGGCTTGGGTATCATTTTAACGAGTGAAACTTTCCATTCTGGGGGATAGTATTCAAGGCGTATAACAGCATTAAAACTAAAGAGAATTATCTCTAATGCTATACGGGATAACTCCAAAAGCATCTTGTTACCGATTTCATCTATACCAGGAGCTTTTTTGGGGTTTAGTTCAAAAATAGCCTTTTCGACCTCTCTCATCTCAAACGTCAATCGGGTAGCTGCTCGGTGCTGGGGTAAAATCGGTGGCAACTCTGTTACAGAACTTGTTATATTTGCCGTGAATACTTTTCTTAAATGTTCTACAAACAGATCTCCGTCTGATTTTCTCAAAGGAGGCTTACATAAGACAGCTCTTTTTAAATTTTTCGTTGCACGCCATAATGAGTAATCAGTTCTTGATGTTGGATCTAAATTTTCAAGATATCTGTTAAATGAAGCAGTTCTCTTATGTTCAAGTATCTTTCTTAATTTTTTAGTGCATTCTTTCAACCGTTCCTTAAGTTGAGGAGATCTGTGCTGTTGCCACTCTCTTCGAGCTCTTCTTTTTTCATTTAAGAGTCGTTCGAAATCGGCAGACAAAATAATATTTTGTCTGTTGTGTCGGGGGGGTTTGGTAGCAAGTTGAGCAGCAAGTTTGAGATTTAGTTAAAAATTTTGAATCGAGAGGTCGATATCTTCCGGTGTTCTTAGCGGTATGTTTTCCGAGCAATGTGTACTGATGAATTTTTTATACCTCAACCAATCTGTTGTTTTGCCTGTCAGTGCTAAGTCACCAGACGGGGGTACAATTCCTCGTGGGTTTAAAATAGTAACAACTGTAGGTGTCTAATCAGATAAGAGATCCAATAATGGTTCTACATGGACCAATTCTCTTGCAATAGACATTGTTATTCTAAAGTCTATCAGATCGGGTATTTTTCGACGATCTGTTGGCCAGTACGTGGGTTCTCCACTAGAGATCACATCCATACCCAGTTTGGAAATTGTATTAAACAAAACACGGCCCTTAGGGGTAACAAGCCGTGACCCCCAGAATGTATGCTTGCCAAAAAACGCGGTCCTAATGATTCGAAAAGCCTGTGCACTGATTCTCCGTTATGGAGAATCTGGGGGGAGAATAAATTGACGAAATCACAAAGTCCTTTTCGAATTCTTCAAAACATATAGTAGTAGCCTGAAGATAATTTTCGCAAAGATCACACATACGAAAATGTTTTAATCTAGATTTAATGAGAATAGCTGATTCTCCACATGACCTGCCCCTTAGGTCCTTAGTATCATACATTGTGTATCCGCGAATTAAAAATGAACTTCTCAGGGTTAAATGGGTCTCAGAAATAAGCATTACGTCAATTTGCTGATTTCTGAGAAAATACTCGAGATCTTCTTTATGTTGGTATATGCCGTTAGCATTCCAGTAACATATTTTCAAACTGTTCATGGTTTAGCTAACAAAGCTTTCATCAAAATAGACTGATTTCTCATCATCTCTTGCATCATATTACTCATTGAGTTTGTAAAGTTAGTAACAGTTTGGACCAGGGATTCAATGGATGCTTCAAGTCTGCTGACATTTTGTATTTGGGGTTCAGATTGAGAAAGTGGGGCATTTGGATTGACTTGTGCGGCTTGTGGAGTTTTTGGGGGCTGTGGTTGTCCTCTTAGAACTCCAGAGTATGAAGCACTGTTGGTGATAATTTGTGGGTATTGTGGAATATAAAATTCCGGTTCTAACTGTGATTTCATTCGGGGGTTTCGGGTTCTGTTCAAATTTGAGTTTTTTAATTTTAAATATACCTCACAACCTCTGTAATTATCAGTATTTACTGTCTTTGGTTTGGTGCAGTCAGCTGTGATATGCAGCTCACCGCAAACTTCGCAAACTGGATGTAGTCTACAATAAGACAATAAGTGTGACCATACTCCTGGCAGTTCGTACACTGGGCAGGTCCTCGTCGCTTATGTGGTGCTTCAACTGTAACTCTATAGTGTAGCAAGTACCTAAGTTGATAAATAGGGTGTGTTTCATTTTTCTTCAACTTGATATCGCCAGGCTCTAATTCAACTCGGAAAAGGGGTTGGGGGAGCTTAACCCGGTTTCTAATATTAACAACGGACTTAACTTTAAAGCCGTTGATTTCGAGTGCCTTCTTTACTTCTAGTGGGTCATTGTATAATTCAATACCCTTAATCACTATCTGAAGACCTTTGCTGCTCTCCAACTGGTAAGTATCAAATTTTTTTTTTTTGGATTCAAGAAATGATACTAATTTTTTGAAATTGGATTCACATTGAACTAGAATAATAATAATATTGAAAAATTATAAAAGATTGAACAAATTTCTAAAAGTTGACGGCAGGTTGTTAGTATTGTAAGTAATTATTATAACAATACCATCTACTGTTAAATTTGCTAACAGAATTTTTCAATATTGTGAAGAGTCTGTCAATATGTTTGCAGAATTTTTTTAAACTAACCTTGAGCCTTCAAATGATAATTTTGACTTTTCTAGTTATATGGATATGTTAGACCTTGGTCACATGGTTGTCTTGAGAGATGAAGTTTTATATGGGATTTTGCAAATTAAGGATAATTATAAATCAGATGCAGATGGTTCCTCTGCTCACATTCTAAAGAAATGTGCATCTTCCTTAACATTTGGATTGTCAATAATTTTTAATATGTCTCTTAGGGAAGGTAATTTTATTCAACAATGGAAATTTGCAACAATTACACCAATTTTTTAAGATGGAAGGAGGGATGATGTAACTTGTTATATACCAGTTTCCAAAGTCATGGATTAGTCGAAATCAACATGGCAGCTTTTGCTGAATACTGTATTTCAGCTCTGGAACAGGCTTGTCAAGTTGACACAATATATACTAGGGTGCCTTCGTTATATGGGCCAACATTTTTTAGGAAATTTAGACCGTAACTCCCCTTAAAATTATTTCTATTAGTGAAAAAATACATCTTGGAAAAAATTAGACTGATCGAATATCGGGAAGACGTGACTCAAACGCCCTAAAGTTGCTAAAATATGTCAAATTTGTAGAAAAGTTGCAAAAATGGTAATTTTGAGCTACACCTTTGCAACAAACTGAAATATTTTAAGCTGGATCATAATGTAGAATTTTTCGCTGAATCAATTTAAATTTTCATATTACTTCAACTTTTCGAGTTATGGTATTTTTTATTTGAAAAAATTTGATTTTTGAAAACTTTTTAATAGGTACTAAGGCAAAAAAAATACAACGATTCTGCTGTATGTAAGCATTAAAAATACACCAATAAATGCACATATTTACAAACATAATACAAAATAATTTATACTACAGGAAAACCTCCCATTACGAACACTTAAAAAACTATTTTCCATCAAGGAGCGCTATCAGCTATTCAAGAGTCGCTATTAATATTTTACTTTATATCACTTTACACAAAAATTAGCACTCTTATTTTTGAAAAAAGGACTTTTCTGAACTTTAAAATTTTCATATAAAAATTAGTTTTTACCAAATTAAGTATTATTTAAAGATTATTTATTACTTGTTTTATTATGTTGAACATCACAATTCTGAAGGTTATATCTTATTTTTATTTATTTATTTTCAATATTAGAACCGTAAAAATTTAATTCTTTCGCTGTTTAATTCAAATCTATGTCTTCATAAAATGTTCACTAATTAAAATAAGTGTTTAATATTTATGTACTTCAATTTGAAAGACCTGATTTGGTTGTATCAGGATATAGTTTCCTATAATCTACCACAACATGCATTATCAATTGCTTCTCTTCTTCGTCTCGTGACAACATTTGATTATAGTCTTCCATGAGTTTTACTCCCACATTAACAACTTTCACTTTACTTACTATGCCCAAACCAATATTATAACAAATGGCATTTTTCCGTTCCTTAGGATCTTTCTTAAGAAATTCCGTTGAAATAAAATATCTTTTAATAAAGTGCTTTGTGCGAAATAAAATAGTCAATGTTTTTATCGGCGTACTGGCTAATTTGATGGGCGAGAATTGTCAACTTTTTGTTGTCACTATCATTATATTGATTTAATGCCGCTACCATAAATTTTTTTGATGCATAAGAAATTTGATCATCGAAAAAAGCAAAAGCTGCAGATTCTGGTAATAAATACCATAAATGATTGCTAAATTTACATAGTAATTCTCGACTTATATTTTCAGACTTATATTTTCATCAATTGAATTGTAAGCATATAATGTTTTTAATAAAATTTATCTAGATTAGGAGCTCTTGCAGCAACAGGAGCTTCTATCCAAACTTTTAAGAATATTTTTATTTTTTAAAAATACAAATGTCTCTTATACCATTTTTCCCACAGTCAGTCAAAATCAAATCGGCCAAAATAAAAATATTTTCAAGCAATATATTGCCTTGGATATTTATCGGGCATGGTGAAAGGCTCCCGGCATCCGAAAAGTAAACTTTGGAACCGATACTTTAAGAAAAACTACTGCTAATTGTAGAAGTTTCTTGTAATCGTCCCGTGGTTACTTTTCTTTAAGACTTTTTTCTGCAAACTCCGTTATCTCTGTTGTATCGCCGAGTACATTTAGACACCGGTATAAACAAGATTGTTTTAATTTTTAAGGGCTAACTATATTATACTTTTGCTAACTTAAGCTACTGTCAAAAATCAACGAAAAGTCTGTCAAATGCTTAATCAACTTATTGAAGATTTTTTGGTGCCTACAATGTACTTTTTAAACTTAAATACTTACTACACTTAGTTGCAAATATTTGTACTTTTGCAAAAAGTGTTTTCTTCTTATATTTCCAAAATATATGTGTCTTTTCGAAAAATATTATTTAATGTGTTCAATTTATAAATATTTTACAATTAACGGGTAAATCTATATCAATTTTAAATAATTTAAAGAAACAAATGAAAACATAAATAAAAAAGTACTAAAAAATGCAACAGTGCTTGCATCTTAATCGAAAAACAAATACAAAACCCACCCCTTTTGTTATACATGCACGTTTGTTTTTAACATTTTCAATAAAATTTTCTATAAGCAAATGACACTTCACGAAATTTGCTTAAGCTAGCAAAAGTATAATATAGTTACCTCTTTAGACTTTTTGCTTAAATAAAATTTAATTTAAATATAACAATAATAAAAAAACATCGTTAAACAAAAATTATAATACAATCGGACAAAATAAAGTGTAAAAATAAAGATAAAAAAATTAAATATATTAAATACCACATTTATTTAGTTATTATGATATAAAAAATAATAAATCTAAATATTTCGCAGGAGATTTAAAAAATACATTAAATAACACTTAAAGCAAATGCACATGTTTTTAACATGGTCCCTATTATTTTCTTTTTGAAACTAAATAAATTTTTAAACTAATTGCTGAAATAAATGCTCGATTGGTAAAAAAATTGATTTTTATTAAGAAACATAATACAAAAACAAATCAAAATAGAATAAAGAAACAAAATAAAGAACAAAACTATAATTATACTGTGCTGCGTTGCGTTTATTTGTTATAGCGACATCGGATTTTTGTGGTATTGTCCCATTTACTTATATGCCCAAAGTCATAATGGTTTCCCCAGGAAAGTCTACTCGCAAAGCTAAAAGAAGTGCCAGAGATGCCAACTTTGACTTTTCGACGGTAACTGATTTCACTTCTACTAACGCAAATGAATCTGCAACACACCTTTGGCATTGGCTTGATAAAAAATTCTCCAAACAAAACGAATTCATAAGTGAGCAATCGGATGTACTTAGAAAATTGTTGGAAGATAGTAAAAACAGTATTCTACAGGTTGGTTGAAAAGTTCCTGCTCTCACCAAGAGATGGCACTGCTAGCTCCAAACTTTTTTTTCTGAAGTTGGTATAACAGTCCTGAGAACACATGCAACACATGCAAAGTTGCAAGTCATTCTGTCAATTCTTTCTTTGTTTACAAGCCATTTGAAGTTGACGTGTCATTGATTTTTTTTAATATGAAAAAAATTGAATATCGTGCAGTCATTAGATTCTTTGTTTTGAAGGGTTTAAAAGCAAAGGAAATTTATAAACAATTGTTAGAAGTGTATTAGGAGTCCTCACCTTCAAAACGCACCGTTGAATTTTGGGCTGGTGAATTTAAACGTGGTCGTACCAGCCTTGAAGACGATCCACGCGAAGGACGACCAAAAACTGCAACCACAGCAGAAATCATTGAGCAGGTACATAATATGGTTAGTGAAGATGCAAGTTTGACCAAGCGTGAAATTGCTAATGCCATAGGCATCTCAGACGAACGACTACTCCATATTTTACATGAAGAATTACGTATGAAAAAATTGTTTGGAAAGTTAGCAATTCAACAAAAACTGGATCGAAAACAAATTTCTCGGCGTAATTTAGAGCGTTTTAAGCCGAATAAAACCGACTTCTTGCGTCGTTTTATAACTATAGATGAGACTTGGATCTACCACTAGGATCCTGAATTGAAACAAGAACGTTTACAGTGGACTGAAGCTGGTTGTTCAGCTCCAAAGCAGGTGAAGTCTCAACCAACAGCAAAGAAGGTTATGGCATCAGTTTTTTGGGATGCAAAAGGAATTTTGTTGATTGATTATCTTCAGAAAGGTAAAACAATCAACTCGGAATATTATTGCAGCCTTTTGGATGAGCTGGATGAAAAAATTCGTGAGAAAAGACCTGGTTTAAAGAAGAAAAAAATCATTTTTCATCAAGACAATGCACCTGCTCACAAAAGTGTTTCGACGATGGCTAAATTCAAAGAATTATAGTACGAATTGCTTGAACATCCAATGTATTCAACAGATTTGGCTCCCAGTGACTACTATCTCTTCAGAAATCTCAAACAATTCCTTCGTGGAAAACATTTTTCGTCAAATGAAGAGGCCATAGCAGCCGTAGACGGTTATTATAGGAAGATCATTGGAACAAGTGTATTGAGCTTCTAGGAGATTATATTGAATAAAAAAATATATTTCGTAACAAAAACAGTATTCTTTCATTTCGAGCGCAGGAACTTTTTACCCAACCTGTAATGGAACTAGAAAAGAAATTTAGTGATTTAAAAAACCGATATACTAAACGAAGTAAGACAGGAATTAATTGAAATGAAAGAAAGAGTAACTGTCCTAGAAACTCTGAACAGTGAAGTTGTTCAGCTAAAAGCTGTGGTAAAGGATCTTAGCTTGAATATACTAAACCAAAAAACTTACAACTTACCTGGTTTCAAAATCTTTCGAGCTGATAGGGAAACCAATGCTGGAGGAGTATCTATATACGTAAGGAAGGAAATAATTTGTACACTAAAATTTAAGTCCAATCAAGACAGTAAAATTGAATCACCCTTATTCTAGTTGTCGTTATCAATGTCGTCGTCGTTTTTGAGTCAACATCACTTTGTTTCGACGTCGACATCACTTCGACACCAAATTGGTATTCTAAAACAGTGTTGTAACGACGTTGACAGTTTATCGATTTAAACAAAAACACATCTCTAAAAATTGAGTCGGCAGATTTATTTTGTTTATTATTTTTGCGAAAAAATGTTTTTATGTGTAATTTAAATTCTGATACCAGTGATAAAGAAAATAAAGAAAATCTCGTATTGGAAAGAAGACTTCTCATACAGAAATCCAATATCTTTAATCTGCCGGATAACAAGTGAGTAGCAAAATCAAAGTCTGTTACTTTAAATAATGTTAATTTTCTAATTTTTTTAAAAGGTTTGAAAGTTACTTTCGGCTGAATTAAACAGCCTTCAAAGATGTGCTGGAAACAATAGCACCTTATTTAAAAACCGGAACCAAGTCCACATTTATTTCCAAAACAATAAAGTTGGCAGCTACATTAAGATTTTTAGCCCAGGGGTCGTACCAGCTCAGTGTTGGAAACGACTTTAACTTAGGGTTCAGCTGTTTCTGAAACTGTAGAAGATTTGCCACAGCTTCATCCACCTGTAGCATTACACTCGACTTTGTTGGCTACCATTTTCTTTTTAACTTTAATTTTTTTTAAGTCTCGCCAAACCTATAAATAAATTTTGTTATATTTGTATAATGCACTTTATATGATCATGCTTTCTTTACCTTCTGCCATCCATCTCACATTATTCTCGGTGGGCCAAGTGCATTTAATAAATTTGATATTTCTTCCCATTTTTTTCATTTTTTTTTCAGTCATTACTTTTCCTCAAGTCGTTACTAAAAATTGTGTCGACAAAATCAGAGTCGTTTCAAGACAATATCGTCATCACATTTTCTTACAGAATACCAAATACTTGTCGACAGTTATCAATTATTTTCGATAACGATAACGGGAATAACAATTTCAAAAAAAAATCCCAAGACAACATTCTCTTGTGTCGACGACGACAACTAGAATAAGGGTGAATATGTATTTCTGGAAGTGAATTCCATAGACAAGGAAAAAATGCTTATTGGTGCTGTTTACATACCTAATAAGAAACTACATAGACCTAATAATAATTCTGATTTAAATGTATTAATGTCTAAAATAGAAGACTCATGGTTGTCATATAATGACATTGTATTGACGGGTGATTTTAACAGCAACATACTAACCGAATCTTACCCAACTGAACCAATGCAACTGAATGGTCTCTTACCGGTCAATACAACAATCCCAACTCACTTTAATAATATCTCCAACAGTCTCATAGATGTATTCTTTGTTAGTAAAAAATCTAAAGTTTTGCTTTATAATCAAATATCCGCACCAGTATTCTCTAAACATAATTTACTTTTTCTAACTTATGATACACATGTGAACAATGAAGACACCCATTATTCTTTTCGTGATTTCCGTAATATTGACGAGTTATTGGTAAACCAAAAGCTTGATAGTGTGCAATGGAGTTCAATATACAATATGGTGAATGTAAATGATCAGGTTAGATTTATGAAAACTAATATAAATAATATTTTCAATGACTGTGTGCTGGAAAAAAGAAGAATAATAAAAGCTAAACAACCGTCATGGTTTAATTCAACAATAAAGCATCTCATTGATGAACGTGATTTTGCGTATAATAGATGGAAAAAATACAAAACACCAGAATTATATTTTTTATTTAAGAATATAAGAAGTAAGGTTGTGACACGCATCAATGAAGCAAAAATCAATTATTACAACCAAAAGTTCTCCTCTGCTATAGATAGTAAACAAAAATGGAAGGAAATACGTGAAATAGGCATAGGTTATAAGACAAAATGTATTGCCAATACAGATATTGATGTGGATAATCTAAACAATAACTTCATTGACATTAGTATTGATAGACCTACGGAGAATATTTATGAGAATATATCAACTGCTCCTATTGAAAACACTTTCTATTTTCATAGTATCGACAAATTTGGGGTTATAAAAAGTTTTTCCGCAATTAAATCAAATGCTGTTGGGCCGGATGAAATTAATCCCAAGTTTTTAAAAATTATTCTTCCTAAACTCTTACCTTTTTTTACCTACATACTTAACACAGCTCTTATGAAATCCATATTTCCTGATGAGTGGAAATTTGCCAAAATTATCCCAATTCCTAAAAGCAACAATGAATTTCGTCTTATAGCAATTCTCCCTCTTTTATCTTAAGTCCTTGAAAACATCATGCATAGACAAATTGATGATCATCTTAAAAATGTTGATCTATTATCAGAAAGGCAGTCAGGTTTCAGACGGGGAAGAAGTTGTATTGACGTTGTTGAGAACTTAAGGAGCCAACTTGATGATAATATGATATCTTTCCTTGTGCTTTTGGATCACAGCAAGGCTTTTGATACTGTGGACCACACAATACTTTTAACTAAGCTCGAAAAGCTATTCTATTTTTCTAAGTCTGCCTGTAAACTCATATGGTCGTATCTTTCAAAAAGATATCAATATGTAAGATTAAATGGAAGGACTTCAAAAGCGCTGTATGTTGATAGAGGAGTACCACAAGGTTTAATTCTCGGACCTTTGCTTTTTTGCATTTATATCAATGACCTGCCAAGTATTGTTTCTCATTGTAATATCCAAATGTATGTTGACGATGTACAACTGTATGCTGGAACTACCTTTATTAATATGTTCAACTGTATCTATTCAATTAACAATGATCTTATAAATATACAAAACTGGGCCAAAACGAATGGCTTGTGTCTTAATCCAACAAAGTCAAAATGTATTTTTATATCGAGAAATAATTTGAAACTGGATATTGATGCTCATATTAAGATTAACCACGTAAATATTGACTTTGTTGAAAGTGCAACTAATTTGGGAGTAATTTTTAAAACTCAACTTTCGTGGACAAACCACATAAATGCTACTGTTAGTAAAGTACGTTCAATGATAAGGAACCTTTGGGCTGTCCGAACATCAACGCCATTTGCTATAAGAAAGCTCTTGGCGAAAACTTACCTGATACCAGTTCTTCTCTATGGCTGTGAAATATTTGCAAATAGTGATGTGTTGATTCCTGAAAACTTCTTGTAGCTTATAATGATATTTCCAGATACGTCTTTAATAAGAAACGACGTAATCATATATCAATGTATTCGTATCAGCTGCTAAATATGTGTTTTGATGGCCTATTAAAATACAGATCCCTTGTTATGATTCAAAACATCATCTACCTCAAAGAGCCAGATTATTTATTCCAGTATATTAATTTTGCAAGGTCTCCTCGTGGAAGAAGGCTAGTTCCACCACCGTTCAGTTACGACCTTTCAAAAAGACAATTCTTCAATCATACCACCCGTCTTTGGAACAAATTGCCCAACAATTTACAATTAATTAGCAACATACACCGATTTAAGAAGGAACTTTTAATTTTGTTTAAATAAAAATGTTTATTTTTAATATAATACTTTTTTATTGTATTTTTGGCATTTGATGTTTAACGTTAATTTAAAATTTTACTTTAGTTGAATTACACATTTATTTTTCTTTGGTCATTTATTATTAATGTTGTGTCTATCTATTTTTTTAATCCAAATATATCTTCTAGCACTGTTATTTATAAGAATTTATTCTTGTTGTGCTGGAATTTTACTTAAATAAACTAACTAAAATAAATAAAAATAAATTTTTCATGTGCTGATTCTCAACTCCAGGCTTAAGGTTTTGTTAATTAATTTTACTTCAACCAAAAAACGCTCCGTAAAAGTATTTCAAATATGTGATGTCGACATGGAAAATATATGAGATCTTTTTCTAATGTTTGGTCTAAAAGTACACATGCGCCTTGTATTCGTCCTAAGTTGGATGCTGTGGTATCACAGCATAGCACTTCCACCTTTTTACGGACATCCCATTCTTTAAGCAAATCATAGACTACTATGGGTTGTTGCTTTCCTGTGCCCGAACTAATTGCTGGAATACCAAGTAATTGCTCAGTTCCATTAAAAGAAATGACTACAGGTAACCGATCGATCTGTTCTTTACCCATCAACGACGACAAAATTTTACCATCCCAATAAATAGTTATTGCTGTAATTTCTTTATTTTTAAATGTATACGGAATTTTTTGTCCTGTTTCATATCGAAGCTTCAGCAGTTGCTAATAGGATTCGTACTGCGTCATGATTACTTATTTTGCATTTATCTAATACTTGTATTAGTTTTGGTGTAATAAAATGATGTTGACCTCGTTTTTTTGTTGAATGGCCACGACCTGGTTCATTCTTTGGGTCTCTTATACATCCAGCTCAAGATGTTCTTCATCGCTTGATCCGGGGTCCATATTTTCGAACTCTTCTGTAAAATTTGTTTTAAAAATATCTGATTTAAATATAAGATAATTTCACATTTATAAAACGTAAAGAATAACACTTTTATGAAATCTTTATATCTCATCAAAATTTTATAATGCCTTCCAGACACGCATTTTTTAAAATATATAAACCAGTTAACAGGTTAAGTAGTCACTACTTATTTTTAAATAGTAAACTTATTATTTTAGCACTATACAATTAGAAGAAATGATATATCCTTACTGGTTATGACATGGTAATGGGTAATACATCATTATTAATTGAAATGTTTAATTTTATTAAGTAAGTTACACACTTTTTCGAGTGTTTACCAAGGTTTTGCTTTGTTTTTTCTTTGATTTAATAAAAATATCTTATCTTCTCGATATTAATCATATCTAGAGCATTGGCATTAGCAACTTCAAACAAATCATCAAAGAAAACTATCTCTTGTTTTTCCTGTATTATGTTCGGCGTTTGCAATTTTTCTGCAATTTTCTCCATTCAAAGTAAAAACTCTAAACTTTTGTGACACACTTGTCAAAAGCTATAATTGGAATTCGTGCTTTATATCATAAAACCTCTATTTTTTCACGACAAGGGAAGCACTTGCTCGTAGTTCTAGCTTAACTTTGCGCATATTGTAAAATAATACACGCAAAACTTGGGCCTTGAATGGTAATTTAGCACCGATAATTTGACTTTCGTCATGATCGAGCAGATCTAACTTTTTCTTCCTCTTGTATTCATTTTTTCTTTTATTTCTGTAACTTTATTCCTTTAACTTTCTTACTGTAATATTCGCTTTAATATTCACTTTATAATTTTTTTCACTTTAATATATATAAATGATTTATTGTCTTAATAAAACTTTTACTCCTGCTGTTTTTGTTAGTTTGTAAACAAGAGATTTCAGCTATGGGAATTACGAACTAAACAAAGGACCACGATCTTTAGGTAGAATTTTATGGGGCAAATAAGCTTCATTAAATGGTAATAATGATTCATTTCATAATTTCTTATGTAAATATTTTATTTTGATTGGAACCTAAGTGTGAAAATCTGAATATTACAAAAAATGGTTTGATTTAGTTACATTTCGTAATGTAATTTTGTATGCTATTGAAAACCGTCAAAAAGATATATTTTTTATGAAAAATAACACAAAAAGTTGACGTGTTATAATAATTTAATTAACAGATTCAGATTCAGCGTAAAATTTTACATCATGATCAATGTTAAAATATTTCAGTTTGTGGCATAGGCGTAGCGCAAAATTAATATTTGTGCAAATTTTATTAAAATTCCACATATTTTAGCAACTTAAGAGCGTTTGAACCACGCCTTCCAAATATTCGATCAGCCTAATTTTTTGCAAAATATAGTTTTTCGCAAAGAGGAACATTTCTAGGGGGAGTAAAATGCCCTTTAAACAACATGTAGACTATATTGTTCAAAAGCATATTCTATGCTTGCTTTCTTGAAGAGAAATTGTGCTGTTTTCATATCCATCGACATTAAAACTAATTTGCACTGCCTTAATATGGGTTCCACATTGTGGCACTTATATATTACGTATTGAGAGAGTGCAGAGAAAATTTGTTAAGTTTGCAATCTCATTATGTATGTTTGTAGATCCTATACCATTTAATCGTTAACCTATGAATTTAGGATTGTTTTTTCAAATTCTATATAAATATTCCATAAAAATTTAAGTAGATATAGACTGGATAAGTAGTTACAGATATAGCTGCTTAAAAATTAGGAATTTATAAAAGTGCTACCAAGTCTTGCAAATTCGTGGCATTTATCTTTTAAATGTAAACAAACGTACTTGCCTAAAAATATTTGTAATTTTAGTACTTGGAATTTGACAAAATATTAATACAACAAAAGCTAACAAATAAATTATTTGCAGGCTTTACATTATCAAATTAAAATCCTATGAAATGATTCACTTGTCAAAAAAAGTCGCTATGTGTTTAGACCTTCAGATGCAAATATTATGCAATCAGATTAAAACAGCTAATCTAAGCAAGTTTTTGGAGTTTATATTTATTGTTCACTTGTTTTTTACCGCAACCTTTAAGACACAGGGTTGTGTCTTAAACGTTGTTTGCCGCCGCTATCCTTTTATTATTATTAATTTCGTTATTGATCTCAACAACAAACATATATAAAGGTAAAATAAAAAATAAATCAATAATAAAAAAACTAAATTCCAATATAAAACTTTTGCCTTTTTTCCATAACTTTTGACGTCCACGACGAACAGATACCATTTGATTCTCATATTTTTATGAAATATTTTAAAAGCGAAGAAAGAAATCTGTCATAATTTGTAATTGGATTTTCTGTACGTAACAAACAAAATCAGTCTACAGTATAAGATTTTGGCTATTTTACTATTTTTTTGACAGATCCTATGACTTGTAGTATAACGTAAACTATGCTTTAGTAAAGGTAGAGCAGGGCGTACAATAAATTTTTTTATAAAAAGAAAATATTTAAGTCATTGTTGCCATAACTAAAACTAGATAGATAGGATTCTTTATTTTCATATTTTTAAGTAACGTTACAAAAATTCTTAACTTATTTATACATAAAGAATATACAGCATGGTTTAAAACCGTCCGCTGGAAAATTGGTTTATACAATTATTATTTACAATTTTAAAAAATTAGTTTCAAAAATTAAATTCATTTACTAACATATTTCTATATTTTAAAGCATTTTTTACATAATTAAACAGGCTTTGCCAACAAGTATCATCACCACCATTTAATATGTGAACTATCTCAAGATCTGTTAATATTATACGCTGAAAATATCTTAACCTTATGAACTTAAGTACTGGGCATATACCAATAAAGTGATATGTAGTTTCGACCTCATTTAAATTACACAATGAGCAAGTTCGGGCCCCTCCTTCTCTATATTGGTTTCCGTTTAGCCATAAAAGATCTCCCCTTGCTTTCATTATGTAGGTTATTTGTTCTCGATTGTACCTTTCATTACAATATGTTTGCCCTTTCGAGTGATCTAAGTGCTTGTAAAATCTTTGCTGACTAAGTTTCGCATTTACTGTATGCTGTTGATATATTCTTATCTTCATCGACTCCAACAAATTTTTACAAGCATCATTCCAATTTAGTTTGTTGTGTTCCATAGTATTGTGCTCTATGTTAAACTCTTGCAATTTACATTTAAAGTCTTTGTACCAATATATGTCCTTAGCTATAATTAACTTCGATAATATATTCGGCAATCTTCTATTTCCGTAATCAAAGATAGTTTTCGAAATATACTGAAGATGTAAACTATATGAAAAAAAGTGACCTTCTTCTTGTTGAGTTTCTAAAGCTATCACATAATTGGGAGTATTATCAGGAAGTTTCAAAATACGTTTGGTGAAAAAACGCTGCAACTTATCGATTTCATCAAACCACGAGTAACCCCATATTTGTGCACCATAGCACTGTATTGATCTGCACACTGCGAGAAACATTTTCCATTTTGCCTTTAGTGAAACTTCTTTCCTACCTATAAACCCTTTCCACGTAGCGTTTATGCTGGATTTAGCGGCATCATTTTTGGCTTTTATATGTTCGGCATATAACATTTTTGGCGTTAATAGTATTCCTAGGTATTTATACTTATTGACAACTCTTACGACATCACCGTTAAATGACCACCTTTCATTTAATGCGAGTCTACCACCTTTTCTAAATATCATAATTTCAGATTTAGTTAGGTTAACCTCCATTCCCCACATTCGACAGTATGTTTCTAGATTTTTTATCATAGCTTGTAGCGTATGTGCATCATCAGCTAAGATAACGATGTCGTCAGCGTACATTAAAACGCGCACGTTAATATCATCAATAAACAGACCACCATTCAAATGATCATGAATATCATTTAAATACAATGCAAATAATAGAGGCGACAACAAACATCCTTGTTTTACTCCCGTGCATGTATCAAAATAGTCAGACAGCTCACTACCTGTCCACACAGCTGATTTTGTATTTTCGTAAGCTCGTTCTATAAATTTTACAATTTTCGATGATATTCCTAACTGATGAAGTTTGTAGTATAACAGTTTACGTGGTACTCGATCAAAAGCCGCCCTAAAATCAACAAAGAATGCGTATACTTTCCGTTTTTCTGAGAATTTAATATTTACAATAGATGACAAGTTATAAATATTATCGATCGTGGAATACCCCTTACGAAAACCTGCTTGATATTCGTTCATTATCTGGTTTCGATTTGACCACTCTGATAATCTTTCCTGTAATATACCCATCATTATCTTACCAGCACAATTCATAAAAGATATCCCCCTGTAGTTGCTGGGTTGATTTACGTCACCTTTCTTATGAATTGGGAATATAATACTTTTTTGGAAATTATCAAAACTATCACGACCATTTAATAATCGAGTGAATGCGTTTGCAAGAGCCTCTAAATAATGATCACCAGCGTTCATGAAAAATTCGTAAGGAACTCGATCTTCCCCTGGTGCCTTATTGGGTTTAGCTTTTGAAAGCTGACATTTTACTTCTTGTAGTGAAATAGGTGCATCAAGATGATCATCTTCTACTAGATTTGTTGCGTAAAATATCTCTACCGCACTCACTATAGGGTTAAGTAGAGTTTTAAAATAATCTTGTAGTCTTTCAACATTTACATCACAACCAATGTAATTTTCTTGTTGCCTTATTTCTCGGGCCAGAGCCTACCATCGTTTACTGTCTGTTACTGTGTTTAGCTTTTGTTCAATCTGCTTATAATACTCCTTTCTTTTATTGTTACATAAGTTTTGAAAATTTCTTTTATTTTCTGTATATTTTCTCTTATCGGTAATATTTTGAAATTTTCGAAAGGTTTTTAAAGCTTTCATCGTTTTCTCCCTGGCATTTTTACATTCATTATCGAACCATTTATTTTTAGACACGTTTTGTTTGGGATTAACATTCGGTGATGTATAGGAAACTAAAATCAAATTATTAAGATCGTGTAAATCAAATTCAGGTTTCTGTTCTTTTAACAATTTTAAATTATTATCTAATTTATGGTTAAAAGTATTGGCATAACGAGTATTCCATTTTAATTTCGGTATCAAATTCATTTTTTTCGAGTTATTTTGGTTACTATTTGCTGAAATATTGATTTTTATCGGTAGATGATCAGACCATATATGGCTTTCAATCTCAAAACTCTCTATCAGACCTAGTATTTCCATTGATACTGCACATAAATCATTAACCGAGCTGCCAATGTTGCTAACAAAAGTAAATTCGCCTTCCTCGTCGCCCATCGTTCTTCCATTAAGTATAACTAAACCATAGTTGTTACAAAACTCCAAAAGCTGTTTGCCGTGGGCATTTATTATTTTGTCTTTCGATCTTCTCGTTTTCAAGCCAGATGAGAATGTTGTTTCAATATTTCTATCTATTAATTGTTCCTCTTCACCTATTCTCACATTTATGTCACCAATGACTATTGGATTCACCGTTTCAACTGATCTCATACACTGTTTAAAGGCATTGAATTCCTGCTCCCAATTTGAGCCTCTCATGTATAGTGGAATTATTGTAACCTCAAAAGAATTGTTTGTTAAAAATATCATATCTAAATCGCCGTAATTTTTGAACTCAAACCTCACTCCAACATCTAACAAATCTTTTTTGACTCCACAAACATATCCACCTATACCTCTTCCAAATCTGTTGTTTCGTGTAGCTGGTTTCCAGATAGTTTCAAATTTTTTAAATTTATTTTCAAATTTTTTAATATTTTTCTCCTCTACATGGGTCTCCAATAGCATAAAAATGTCTAGTTGATCTATATACTTGAAAAAATCGAGGTAAAGATACTTGTTTTCGAGCCCATGAACATTATAAGCAACTATTTTAAATTTTATTTTCTTATTTATATTTTCTATCTCTAGATTAACGTTTTTTTGTGATGTACATTTTATTTTATCTTTAAGAGTTTCTTTTAATAGTTTTTTGAATTTATTTTAGTAAAAATATTATTATAATCTAATGTAATACTTAACACTTTCTCGCCATACAAATGTTTTAAAACTTCTTCGCCAGTACTTTGCCCACACATGAGAACGTTATCTTTGTTCCAGACAAACCTCTTACCATCCACCACTAGCGTATCATCTCTAACTAGAACACGCTTGCTTTTATCAATATTCAAGATATTCTTCTTCAACTGAAGCATTGCCTTCTTATTCTTCTGACGTTCATTACTAAGATCCCGTTCAACATATATAGAAGTCCGAGCTAGATTTTTCGTATATTTGAAAATCTCTGATACCATATCTACTGACCTCAATTCAACCATAACAGTCATTTTCTCATCTTTTTCGAAAATTTTCCTCGTTTGTTCTATATCAATTCTCTGTTTGATTTTGAGCTTATTTTTAAACACATTTACCACTGCATCATGTGAAGATCTTTGACTATCCAGGCCTCTAATTATAATTTTCTTCCTACCCAGGTCCTCTTCCAGATGCCTCATTCTCTTTTGATCACTTTCTCTGGCTTCTTTCAACTTTCGCACTTCCTCCTGTAATATTTTGTTTTCATCTGCCAATTTTCTTACATCAGACTTTACTTCTTTAATATCTTCTTTTACTTCTATCAAATCGGTTTTTGTGGGCATATTTTTTAGTTTCTCGTCTAATATTGTTGACATCAGATTTACCAGTTCAGTTGTGGACATCTTACCAACCTCATCCGGTTTTACGATATTTTCAGGCGAAATTTCATTGAGTCTACGTTTTGGATTTTGTCTATCTGTGTTCCCTGTAAAGGTCGGTGTAGCAGTTGGGTTATTTAAACGATCCATTCTTCTGTGTTAAAAAAATTAAGTTCAATATAACAAACGATAACGGCAACGGTTACGATCAAAGTAAATTTACGATCTGGCAGCACCGTTAACTTCATAAACAAAAACAGTATTTTGGTAGAGTGAGATCAGCTGATGTAACTTTTATTTACTTTCGGCAATTTGAGTGTTTTTAATAAATTTGTAATTCCAGTGAAATTTATAAAATTTAAATAACTTTAATTTGTAAAAAATACTAAATATTCTTCACAGTGCGACCCGAGATCTATTACACAGATCCCAAAACTGATTTATCTTCTCTTAGTGACCACTTCAGCGCAAAATGCTTTGTTTTACCGGCTTTTATTAACAAAATTTGGAGCGTATGTACAAAAGCGTCTATATAACACAAAGCTCAAACCAAGTTAACTAAAACTATAAATTACCTATATATGTAGACAAAACACCCCAAAAATTACAACTTAGATAAAAAAAATCGAATTAAAAGACCACAATTGAAATTCAAAAAATTACATACAAAATTTAAAAATTCGCATTTGATACTTCATTTTAAAATAAAAATACCAAACACAATTTAAAAAGTTATTAAAATTCAACAAATATTTATTTAATTTGGTGTTTTTGAATTTCAATTCATGTTTTATAAATTATATTTGTAGTCAATCCAAAAGTTTTTTTAACAGTCTAATCCTTTTGAAATGGTCTTTGGATTTCACTAATAACACTGTTCAAGTTGTAAAATGGTACTAACGTGAAAACCATATGGTTCTGTTTGGATGAGCCCCCTGACTACTACTCCACCGATGAAAGTGCAAATTTGGCTCATTGGGAAAAATTTGTGGCGTTTTTTTTTAATTTCGGTCAATTCGTCAATTTTTGACCATTTTCAGCTCATTTAAGCCCATTTAAGTCGCTTTTCCTGTATTCAAAATTTCTTGTGTTATCTTTATACGGCTCACAATTACTATTTCCACCATTAGAACGCACATTTCAACTGAAAAATCACAATTTTTAGCCTATTTTTATGATTTTTGCCCATTTTTAATCGATTTTCATCGATTTTCACCATTTTTTTGCAGTTTTTATGCGCTTTTTGTTCTTGCGCAAACTTATCGACATAATTCTTACCGTTTTTCCTTTTTGCAATATATTATGCAATATTATTGCCATTTCAAGCAACCCAACACACTTTTTAATACAAAAACCATCCTTTTTTACGCTTTTTCGGATGATTTTCGCGTTTTTTATTGATTTAAATAAATTTGTTGTGGTTGAATACATTTTTTCGGTATAAAAATTAATGGAAATGCGTGTTTCTCCGTATTAATGTAATTCATTTTAAATTGGCAATTGAAATAGAGAAATAAGCAATGGAATATCATTTGTTATCCTCCAATTCCATTAACAAATTCCAGCAAAGATCTGCCAAAAGTGAATATAATTTTTTTCCACTATACCAGTGTTCCAACTGTGCTGATACCTGGTGGAAACGTTCCCCATGCTCGTCTGATTCATATGGCAACTGACGCTCGAAGTGATCCTGGTGGTGATGCATGAAATGCACTTTCAACGACATTCGAACACCGATGTTTTCGAAAGATTGCAGCATATCATCAACAATGGCACGCCAATTGTCCACTCGATGAATGCCGAGAACTTTTTCGATCACTGCTATCCCAAGCGATGAGTTCCGCCTCTTGAAGGACATTGTTGAAGTCTTCATCCTTCATCAGTTTGCGAATGTCTGGGCCATTCAACACACCTGAAATAAATATATGATTTTATATAAAAACTTTCATGAATGCTTCATCTTTGTTTGGCGGAAAAAGAATTCCAAATATTTATTTACCTTCTTTAATTTTCGCTTCACTCAAGCGTGGAAAAATGTACTCCAATCGTCCAATTGCCAATCTATTTCCACGCACCAGTAACGCTTTGATGAAATTCTTCATTAACCCAAGTTTAATGTGCAATGGTGGCAGCAATACCTTATCCATCGGCACCAACTCCTCGTGGATAACCTTCTGCTGCCCGATAAGACGATTTGTTCTCGGTAACCAATCCCGTTTTTGATACTGTGGTGTATATCGCGAATCCCACGTACACAAGTAGCACATATTTTTAGTGTAATCAGTTTGAAGGCCGCAGATAAGTGCAACCACTTTCAAATCAGCGCATATTTTCCAACAATGTTCATGGTATTTCATAGAATCCAAGATTAGTTTTATGGAATCATACGTTTCCTTTGTTTTCACGGCAAGCGCAATTGGCACAGAGTTTTTTGTATTATCGAAATACAGCAGCACAGCCTTGAGACTGCTCTTCGATCCATCGATGAACAACCGCCATTGGTCCGCATTGTACGTGTAATTCATGACATCAAACCATTGATATCATTACAGTACGTAAATGAATTGTTTTCGTTGCGTGTAAAAAACGGTACAAATCCATGCTGTCGACCACGCGAACCGAACACTTTAACTTCTGGTGACAGGATGTTCACAGCTTTAAGATGTTGAGCAAGAATTGTGGTTTTATTTTGTGACAACTTTAGTTGTCTTGACATTATGTTCAAGCGTAACAGTAACTTCAATGTGTTTGAATGGTGGCGTAATATTTGATGGATGATACAAAGAAAAATTCGATTCTGGCTCCGAAAAAAAATATGGTGGGATGTATTCTTCGGTTGGACTCGGTTTTCTCGGGATTGGCACTGGCGGAGAATGGGGAAGAGTGGTTTGAGCTGACGGAACACTTTGGTAAATATATTCCATCGCCTTTCTTCTGTTCATACCCACAACATTATTTTTACATACGTAGCACATGTTTTTTTCGTGGTCGACTGGCTCTGACCAAATCATCGGTATTCCATATGGCATGCTTTCCCTTCGACCTGTTCGCCAATCATACAAACGTGCTACACACGATGAACAATCCATTTTAGGCACCCAGTCAACATTACGAATCACTGGAATATTGAAGTACTGCTCGTACAATGTTACAATTTCATCAGTAATTTTTTTCTTAGACGACATAATGGTCCATTTTCCGCACATATAACAGTAATGATTGAATTTTTTCAGGCATTCATTCATTTTTACCGTAAAAATTAATGACTTCAAACTGGAAACTTTATTTATATTTTATTACTTTTTCGTCACTTTAAAAAAATCGTACCTTACGCGTTCGGAGACACTTGTTGAATTACAAAAATAAAAAAAGGATGGTTATATAACTGATTCGTGTGCGTTTGTGTAAAAAAAATTTGTGTAAAATAAGCATGCAGGTAGCCAACGGAAAAAAAACCCAAATAATTAAAAAAGTACACTTTCATTTTTTCCTTTTAATTGTCCACGCACATTACCGAAAAAGCGTAAGAAGGATGCTTTTTGTATTAAAAAATGTGTTGAGTTGCTTGAAATGGCAATAATATTGCATAATATATTGTAAAAAGGAAAAACGGTAACAATTATGTCGATAAGTTTGCGCAAGAACTACAAAAAAGCGCAAAAAACAGCAAAAAATGGGGAAAATCGATTAAAAATGGGCAAAAATCATGAAAATAGGCTAAAAATTTTGATTTTCTCAATTGAAATGTGCGTTCTAATGGTGGAAATAGTAATTGTGAGCCGTATAAAGATAACACAAGAAATTTTGAATACAGGAAAACCGACTTAAATGGGCTGAAAATGGTCAAAAATTGACGAATTGACCGATATTAAAAAAAACGCCATAAATTTTTCCTAATGAGCCAAATTGGCACTTTCATCGGTGGAGAAGTAGTCAGGGGGCTCATTCAACACACAACCATATGGTTTTCACGTTAGTACCATTAATTTCGTGTTAAAAACTTGAACAGTGTAATTTGCACGTGACCATTTCACGTTCCCATAATATCTGTGTTATTTTTTGTTTGTTCAAAATTCGATGCCGTTTACTGTTCATGGCGGCTTGAAGTTGGTTACTTTTTTTAAATCGAAGACGTACTTTTTATTAAATATTTGGGAAAAAAGGATTTGCATTTTTGAAATATTTCTGTAAAGAAACTGCTTATTTTTCCCAATAATTATCTAAAAGTAGAAGATCAAAGCTTTCTTATCACAGCAACGTGCAATATCCATTTCCAAATTTTCATATTTTTTAATTTCAATTGATATTTTTTGAATTTTAAATGATGTCTTTTAATTTGAAGTAATATTCTCTAAATTTAAAATGTGAGCTTTTGATTTAGGTTAGGTTAGGTTGAAAGGAGGATGAAGCATCGAAATGCAACCTCATATCGCAACGATATACACCTAGGCCTCTGCTGGGCCTGTTGTGCGCTTCTTAAGAAACATGGAGATTGTTAACGTCCGGTTTTCAGAAACCTAATTTCCCGGACGTAACTCCTCAAGGTTTTCCAGTCGACGTTCCTCAGGTATTCCAGGCCCGTTATAACATCGCCCCCAAAGGTGCCTGGATCTTAATTCTGCAAATGCCTGACAGTGGCAGAGAAAGTGCTCCAGCGTTTTGCTCTCCTCGCACACGCTCTACACTCGTCAGAACCTGCCCGTCAAATCCGGTACAGTTGTGCCCGTAATCCTGCATGACCAGTCAGGACACGTACCATCATACTGACCTCGGACTTACTTCCATTAAGGAGGCCTCTTGTCCTCTTCGAGTCTGGGCTACCCCACAAAATCCTAGTGGTCCTGGCTACCATCCCGTCGTTCCAACAGGCCGTGTGGGTTTCTCTTGCCCACGCCTTTAATACCACTTTTGTTGCCTCAAACGGTTTTGCGTTCGCCAAGTTAATGCCTCGAGTTCTCTTCCCCCGACGGCTAGTGTATTGGCCCTTTCGTTCCCGGCTATCCCCGAGTGGCCCGGTATCCACATAATATCGATCCTGCCCCCAGAGGAAAACTCAGTAATGGCTCTTATACAGTCCAGCAAGGTTCTGGACTTAACCCTACTAGCTGATATCGCCCTAATCGCCCTTTGGCTATTGGTGAATATGTTAGCGTCTACTCGCCCCATATTCGATTCAATCCATCTCACACACACCGTAATAGTACGGACTTCCGCTTGTAAGCTGGTGTTGTGATCAGGAAGACGGTAGGAAATCTCGGTCTGCGGGTTCTCAATACAGACCCCCATACTCATTCTATTCCTCAACTTAGATCCGTCTGTGTAGCAACAGATCCCCACGGGCATTCGGCCCAGAGTTCCGCTCGACCATTCTCCCATATCAGGGATCATAATCTCGCATTTTCCGACAATTTCCATCTCCGGTATGCGGTCGGGAAAGTCAGATGAGTGTGTGTAACTGGACAACGTGCCCAGTATACACTGATGATCTGCTCTGAAATCACCTATATATAGCTCGCCAAGATATAAGAGGCGTTCGGCCGCGAGTGCCGCTTCGTACATCACCTGCGTTTCGATTGGTGGTATATCCAGCAGTGTCTCCAGAGCCTTGGCTAACGTGGTGCACATTGCCCCACTTATACCCAAGCAACACGTACGCTGGACTCCCTGAAGTGGTCTTATGCTGCACCTTTTGTCCAAAGAAGTTCGCCAGATTACAGAGGCGTAAGTTAAGATCGGCCTTATTACGCTCCTGTAAAGCCAGTGTATCATTCTCGGACTTAGGCCCCATTTCGGGCCTATGGCCCTCCTACATAGCGCCCAACTTCGGCTCGCCTTGTTGGTTCTATCCTCTATCTGGTGTTTCCATTTTAGTTTCCGATCAAGGATTACGCCTAAGTACTTAACCCTGTCGGTCACTGGTATCGTCCTGCCTGAGAAACGTGGTCTCCCCGTGAACAGACATATTTTCGTCTTCTCCGGATTAACGTTTAGGCCTGAGCCCAGACGAAGGCCGTGGTTAAGGCCGCCTCGGCCCTTCTGCACAAATAGTTTGGATCCTTGCCCCTTAAAAGTATTACAACATCGTCTGCATAGCAGACTGGTTCGAATCCCTCTTCGGTTAAGCTATTTATCGCGGTTACCCATAGCAGTGGAGATAAAATGCAACCCTGTGGTTCCGCGAAGTACCCTTCTCCTAATAGTTACACCGTACATTTCGCAGCTAATCCATCTATTCCTTAGCATGTGGGTGATCCAGTCACTAAGCGCCCGGTCAACCCGAAACCAGCTCAAGGATCGTATAAGAGTATCGGTCAGTATGTTATTAAAGACTCCTTCGATGTCAATGCACACCGCCAGTGTGTACAGTTTGCCCTCGAAGGATTTCCGTATATAGTGTACGACCTCATTTAATGCGGTCTCCACTGATCTGCCCTTTACATAAGCATGCTGCTTATATTTCAGGTCTCTGTCCGGTATTCTACTTTTAATCATGGCATCGACTATCCGCTCCATGGTTTTAAGTAGAAAGGACGTTTGGCTAATCGGGAGATAAGCCTTTGGTGTCGGCTTCCCAGGTTTGGGTATAAATACTACCCTAGCAACCTGCCATCTAACCGGAGTGTATGCTAATTTTAAGCACGCAGTATATATCACTGACAGATGAGTTGACACTAAGTCGTTACGACCATCCCTCCATTTTGGTCTCCCTGCCCCCGTGACGGTTCCTCCATGGCGCCCGTTTCGGTCGGCGGAAAATATAAGTCAATTAGTAGTTTCATGATCTCCTCTATATCCTGCAGTCTCCTCCCAGTCTCATCGACCATTGATCCTGGTTGAAGATGGGTTTTGGAGAAGAATTTCTTAATCTTCGAAAGATCATGGACGCTATCTACCTGTTCACAGAAAAGTTTCCAGGAGTCTCGTTTGGCCTTTCTAGTAATTTTCCTATATTCCTTCAGCTTACTGTGATATTCGTCCCAGTAGACTGCGGTCTTCTTACGCCTTGCCCGGTTAAAGAGTTTGCGAAGATTCCTCCCCAGATCCCGAATATCCCCCATTACCAACGGCTTCTCCTGTAGGGATCTCCGCTCTCGTAGGGGGCAGCTCTCCTCAAACGATTCAACCAGGGCGTTTGTGAGCGTTTCCACTTTGGCGTCTATGTCCTCCTTATTCCGGCATTGACATGTGTCCAATCCCAATCGGTTCCCCAATTCAGCCCCGAACTGTACCCAGTCGGTCTTAGACCTGCTCCGAAATTTTATCGTCATCGGCGGTGGCCGAAGAATTTTGAACCTTATATACCGGTGGTCCGAGAAGGAGTGTTCATCCGAAATCCTCAAATCCTTGATCTCGTCTATAAGGTCCTCAGAGCAAAAGGTTATATCCAATACTTCTTCCCTGATCCTATTGACAAAGTTGGCCTTATTCCCTACGTTCAACGTAATCAAGTCTTTTGTATTCAAGAAATCTATGAAGGCCTGTCCCCTACGATTGGCGTTAGTACTACCCCAAGCTACATGGTGAGAGTTAGCATCACAACCTACTAAAAGTTTCATACCTTTTCTTTGCGCCTCCTCAGTCAGTTTCATCAACTCCGACGAGGGTGGAAGTGTCGGAGAGTCGAAGGGTATGTAAATAGCCGCAAGGTACGTATTGCTACCCCCTTGCTTCAGCACCGTTGCATCCGACGTTGTCAACCCTGTTGAGAGAAGAAAACATAAGTTTTCATGACATAGGATACAAATTCTCGGACGAGACCCTGTATCAGAGTAAAAAAGTTGATAATTAACATGGTTCAACCCAGAAACCTTGTTCCGAGTTGTCCAAGGTTCCTGGATTAAAGCAATGTGTATCTTACTTTGTTTATTTTAGACATCAGAGCGTTGGTTGCCGTCTCGCTCCGATGGAGGTTTATTTGGATGACCTCAATCATGGCGCTCCAAAAGTCTGTCTTCCTGCGAGTTAGACATAACCCCCTCGCTTTTAGGATCTGAGTCCTCCGTGACTGCTGGTGTTTTTGGTACCGCTTCCTGTGTCACCCTGTCGGGTTTGACCACGGCAGCCCCTCCAATGGGTATCTTCCCGTTTTTGAAGAAGACAGCTTTTGAGGCGAAATAAGCCATACCTTTATTCTTGGCAAGGCTAGCCATGGAGTTCTGGTCGATGCTTATCACAAGAAGAGTACCCTTAGGGTCCTCTCTCCTATAAAAAAACCTCCCATTTCTCCACGGCTAGTTTAGCGTTTTGGCTGCCCAGAATTTCTAGTATGCGCTCATTCGCCAGTTTGCCGCCCCATCTTTTGATGTTGACAGTGGACTTCAAGAGCATCGGAAGTTCCTTACCCTTCACTAGTCCTAGCTTAGTGCCATCCCAGGATGGAGGGATGCTCTCCACAAAGTCTTTCAGGGTGCAAGCACATTGGTGTGATGTCAGCCACATGATCATCACACCCCTGATGAACTCGCTACAAACGCTCTCTATGGGTTGTATTCCCTTAGATGCGATTGCGTGGTACACTATCTTATTATTGACCAAGTCTTCGACTTTAGCCTGTTGGTCCGCTGGGATTTTGCCTGTTGAATAACTACCCAGCAAAATAAGAGCTGAGGAAGAAGTAGTTAAACACTACATCTACTGAACACGAAGTTGTGAAAACTTCGGTGAATCATCAATGATTTTAACATTGGCTTGTCATTGGGAAGAAGTAGTGTGTTTCGGTGCTCTGAAAAATCGATGAGCAGATGGGCTTTTTCATTAGTTTACGGAAGTAGTTAAATATAGGGACTACAAAATAAATATAGGGTGTGGCTTTTTTTACGTTAAAAATGTGATTTTGAACACGCCATGAATTTTTATGGAAAATATGTTTTCAATAAGGCATTTAATAACTGCAGGAATCAACCATTTTTGGACCAACTAAATAATTGTTTTTTACTAGTAGGGGTTAATATCAACATTTTTGGAAGTTGTTTAAAATGACTTCTTACAAATCGAAAAATTTTCACTATTAACTTCTTTGGATGTTCTGAAAAAGAGATTCGTAAAGAATAACATCCATTTTATTTTGCTGCGTAGTGTCATATACTGCATAGCATAGATCGTCCTGCTATTTCTTTTTGGCAATTTTGGCATAAGATGGCGGCTCTTTACCTCTTTCAGCGTCTAGCTTCCTCTTTCGCGTCGGGGGAGGCTCCTTAACAGGTGCCCTTCCCTTCGGGTTTGATTTAGCCGACGTGCTCGCCTTCTAGCTAATTTTTCTTTGCCCACCTTACTCGTCGAATTCTGAAAAGAGCCTTCTTTGAGTGAGGTATGGCTAGGCTTAACTAGTCTATTTGATGGCGGGGAGCTCTTTTTCTTCTTGGGCTTATTCTCAGTATTCAGCTCTTCAGGAGATCTGATTCTCTTTGTCACAGAGACCGAAGGAGGATCCGATACCATCGGAGTGTCCCGGGATTGGCCCAATATGTTTTTGATTTACAATTGCTATTTTTTTATATGAAAATACTGTTTTTTAAATAAATGTTCCAATAAAATTACTTATAAATTAAAAATTAATTATTAATTAGACAGTAAATCATATTAAAATAAACTTTTGTGAGCAAATCAATTTAGTAATTGATACGAGAATGTTGAATTCAATTGGTGGAAATACTGAGGAGTAGCTTGTTATTATTTATTGGGAGACAGAGCTACCAAGACCGTTAGCAACACAAAATTACGAGTTCTGATCAATAAGTTCCTGAATTTTTGAATGAAAATAAAATTTTTTGAAAAAATAGGATTTTTCGAGGTTCATAAAATAGGCATTTGTTTCATCAATAATTTCAGCATTTTAGTTAAATCTTTTTCCACCGAGCCATTTCTTTAGGTTTGGAAATAGTCACTCGGGGCTAAGTCCCGAAGAGGCGATGAGGGAGCAATTCGTAGCCTAATTAATGGATTTTTTCCATGAAAACTGCACATGCGGTTGTGGTCGATTGTGAGCAAACGCGGCACCCATCTTGCGGACAGCTTTCTTAAATCCAACTGATCACTTAAAATCGAAACCACACTGCCATATGAAATGCCTATGGCCAGTGGCGTGCCCAGGGGGCTCAAACTTCTTTTAATAAAATTTATAGAAATTATTATTATTATCCTTCCTCTCGTAATATTATTTGGATAAAACAACCAAAAATACACTTAAGTTTAAAATATCCAATCAATTCCCTTTTTTAGTTATTTTTTTTATTTTATTTATTAAGAGTAATGTTAATTTAAAAATATTGTTACAAGAAATTTTTATCACTAGAAATTTCTTTACACAAATTTTGACAGCTGGAAGATTCTAGTGTCGTAATAAACTGGAAATAACTAAAATACCTGACTACTCATATAAATACTGGTACTCAGTGACGCAGTAGTTCAGTTTATAATTAAAACGTAGAGTGTGAGGAACTAAAGTGTGGCTAACGTTTAGTCTATCTAAATCGTGTAACTAAAGTGTGCTATTAAAGTGTATTTCTGTAATTTTTAGTGCCTGTTATAAATAAATAGAGCTATAAATAATTTCAAAGAGTGTTTATTATTTGCAATATAGAAAGAACTCGATTTATTTAAAAGGTAAATAAATCAACGATTTATAAAGGGTAAAATCGTAACAATATTAATACAGTTACAGGAACTGGCTGCAGAGGCCTTCGTACTTTCTTTTTTATTTAATTTAATGTCTTTTAACTTGGAACATTTTCTAAAAAAGGAGTAATTTAAGGTTGATTTACACGTCGACTATCCTTATCTGCTATTCCTCATTATTGGGTTTAAAAATCAGCAAAACAACAAAATAATAAAAACGTTAGAAAAAAAATATATGTAGTTTATTGTTTTTAAGTGCTGTATTTTGTGTGGGTGTGAGCTGACTAAATAAAAATTTCTATGAAATTTTAAAAATTGTTCAAATATTTTGTCAAAGCAATTTTAAATCTTTTGTCAATTTGTATTTAGCTTAGAATTTCTTTAGCTAGCTCGCACATGTCCCCAATGTAATTATTTAATTTGTATATCTTCTTTTAAAACATGGAATTATTTAATTTGTATATCTTCTTTTAAAACAATAAAACTCGTGATATCTATTGTATTTATTTTTTTTTAATTTAAAGTCTGAGATTTAAATACCACATAAAGTCTTAACTAATATGAAAACATATGTATTTAAAATTGAAAATATTTTATTAACAACACTTATATAGACTTTAAAAGTAGTTAAAAAGTAAGTTAGTTAAAAAGTAAGATTTTATAAAAATGCTGCCAAGTCTTGGCTTTTCTCTTTTAAATGTAAAGAAAAATATTTGTCATAAAAATATTTGAAATTTTTCTATATGTAATTTGATAAAATATTAAAAATAACAAGAGCTAACAAATAACTTATGTGTTTTTAAGTAAATGTAGAGCAGGGCATACAATATAAATGCTATATTTCGTGTTCCGTTGAAGTCCATATATGAAAACAAGTAGTTATAGATATAGAGATAAAAAATTAAAAATCGACAAAATTGTCCAAAAATGGCAATTAAAATTACAAAAAAAAAGAAATGAAAGAACACAATTTAAATTAAAAAATTACATATTATTCAAAAATTCGCAATCGATACTTAAAAAGATCAATTAAAAAATACCAAACGCAATTAAAAAAAATTATTGAAATTAAACAAATATTTATTTTATTTAATTTGGTGTTTTGAATTTCAATTGATGATTTAGAAATTACATTTGGAGTCATTTCAAAAGTTTTTAAAACAATCGTTTTTGAAATGGTCTTTGAATTTGAGTAAAAATTTGCACGTGGCTATTCAACGTTCCCATGATATCTTTTCTTAAATTTAAAAAATTAGATGTAGTTACCGGTGGCGTTGTGCAAAATGGCCCCAAGAAATATGACCCCAATCTTAAAATGTAAGTAAAGCCCATACTTTGGGGCTAAATTTCATAATGAAAATTAACTCTATAAATATAATAAAAAATTACCCCAACCAAATGAAAATTAGCCCCAAAATTAAGTTTGGGAAATATTTTTATTTATTAGTTTGAAGCATTTATTCATTATGTAACATAACACCAATTTGAAGAAATAAAAATATTGTTTATGCATAATGCTACATATATTGCATGAAATCAATAACATCCGAATGTACTCCTTCTAAAAATTAAAGTTACTTGGGTCAACCTAAACTGAAATATTTTAAAGAATTAAAATAAAAATCATTTTAAATAATTCAAATATTTTGGTGATGCGCAACCATCGACTTTCAAAATAGTTCAAAAATTAAAAGTAAGTAATTTTCTGTTCCCCGTCCATGAGTGGGAGAACAGCCAGTTCTTATAAAATTTGCATGGAAGTGCCATGCATCCATGCGGTTTTTGCAGCATCCGATTTTTCCAGCATGCGGTTTTTGCAGCATCCGACAGTCTTATTAAATTTTGGAAAATATGTTTTCAATAAGGCATTTAATAACTGCAGGAATCAAGCATTTTTGGACCAACTAAATAATTGTTTTTTACTAGTAGGGGTTAATATCAACATTTTTGGAAGTTGTTTAAAATGACTTCTTACAAATCGAAAAATTTTCACTATTAACTTCTTTGGATGTTCTGAAAAAGAGATTCGTAAAGAATAACATCCATTTTATTTTGCTGCGTAGTGTCATATACTGCATAGCATAGATCGTCCTGCTATTTCTTTTTGGCAATTTTGGCATAAGATGGCGGCTCTTTACCTCTTTCAGCGTCTAGCTTCCTCTTTCGCGTCGGGGGAGGCTCCTTAACAGGTGCCCTTCCCTTCGGGTTTGATTTAGCCGACGTGCTCGCCTTCTAGCTAATTTTGCTTTGCCCACCTTACTCGTCGAATTCTGAAAAGAGCCTTCTTTGAGTGAGGTATGGCTAGGCTTAACTAGTCTATTTGATGGCGGGGAGCTCTTTTTCTTCTTGGGCTTATTCTCAGTATTCAGCTCTTCAGGAGATCTGATTCTCTTTGTCACAGAGACCGAAGGAGGATCCGATACCATCGGAGTGTCCCGGGATTGGCCCAATATGTTTTTGATTTACAATTGCTATTTTTTTATATGAAAATACTGTTTTTTAAATAAATGTTCCAATAAAATTACTTATAAATTAAAAATTAATTATTAATTAGACAGTAAATCATATTAAAATAAACTTTTGTGAGCAAATCAATTTAGTAATTGATACGAGAATGTTGAATTCAATTGGTGGAAATACTGAGGAGTAGCTTGTTATTATTTATTGGGAGACAGAGCTACCAAGACCGTTAGCAACACAAAATTACGAGTTCTGATCAATAAGTTCCTGAATTTTTGAATGAAAATAAAATTTTTTGAAAAAATAGGATTTTTCGAGGTTCATAAAATAGGCATTTGTTTCATCAATAATTTCAGCATTTTAGTTAAATCTTTTTCCACCGAGCCATTTCTTTAGGTTTGGAAATAGTCACTCGGGGCTAAGTCCCGAAGAGGCGATGAGGGAGCAATTCGTAGCCTAATTAATGGATTTTTTCCATGAAAACTGCACATGCGGTTGTGGTCGATTGTGAGCAAACGCGGCACCCATCTTGCGGACAGCTTTCTTAAATCCAACTGATCACTTAAAATCGAAACCACACTGCCATATGAAATGCCTATGGCCAGTGGCGTGCCCAGGGGGCTCAAACTTCTTTTAATAAAATTTATAGAAATTATTATTATTATCCTTCCTCTCGTAATATTATTTGGATAAAACAACCAAAAATACACTTAAGTTTAAAATATCCAATCAATTCCCTTTTTTAGTTATTTTTTTTATTTTATTTATTAAGAGTAATGTTAATTTAAAAATATTGTTACAAGAAATTTTTATCACTAGAAATTTCTTTACACAAATTTTGACAGCTGGAAGATTCTAGTGTCGTAATAAACTGGAAATAACTAAAATACCTGACTACTCATATAAATACTGGTACTCAGTGACGCAGTAGTTCAGTTTATAATTAAAACGTAGAGTGTGAGGAACTAAAGTGTGGCTAACGTTTAGTCTATCTAAATCGTGTAACTAAAGTGTGCTATTAAAGTGTATTTCTGTAATTTTTAGTGCCTGTTATAAATAAATAGAGCTATAAATAATTTCAAAGAGTGTTTATTATTTGCAATATAGAAAGAACTCGATTTATTTAAAAGGTAAATAAATCAACGATTTATAAAGGGTAAAATCGTAACAATATTAATACAGTTACAGGAACTGGCTGCAGAGGCCTTCGTACTTTCTTTTTTATTTAATTTAATGTCTTTTAACTTGGAACATTTTCTAAAAAAGGAGTAATTTAAGGTTGATTTACACGTCGACTATCCTTATCTGCTATTCCTCATTATTGGGTTTAAAAATCAGCAAAACAACAAAATAATAAAAACGTTAGAAAAAAAATATATGTAGTTTATTGTTTTTAAGTGCTGTATTTTGTGTGGGTGTGAGCTGACTAAATAAAAATTTCTATGAAATTTTAAAAATTGTTCAAATATTTTGTCAAAGCAATTTTAAATCTTTTGTCAATTTGTATTTAGCTTAGAATTTCTTTAGCTAGCTCGCACATGTCCCCAATGTAATTATTTAATTTGTTTATCTTCTTTTAAAACATGGAATTATTTAATTTGTATATCTTCTTTTAAAACAATAAAACTCGTGATATCTATTGTATTTATTTTTTTTTTAATTTAAAATCTGAGATTTAAATACCACATAAAGTCTTAACTAATATGAATACATATGTATTTAAAATTGAAAATATTTTATTAACAACACTTATATAGACTTTAAAAGTAGTTAAAAAGTAAGTTAGTTAAAAAGTAAGATTTTATAAAAATGCTGCCAAGTCTTGGCTTTTCTCTTTTAAATGTAAAGAAAAATATTTGTCATAAAAATATTTGAAATTTTTCTATATGTAATTTGATAAAATATTAAAAATAACAAGAGCTAACAAATAACTTATGTGTTTTTAAGTAAATGTAGAGCAGGGCATACAATATAAATGCTATATTTCGTGTTCCGTTGAAGTCCATATATGAAAACAAGTAGTTATAGATATAGAGATAAAAAATTAAAAATCGACAAAATTGTCCAAAAATGGCAATTAAAATTACAAAAAAAAAGAAATGAAAGAACACAATTTAAATTAAAAAATTACATAGTATTCAAAAATTCGCAATCGATACTTAAAAAGATCAATTAAAAAATACCAAACGCAATTAAAAAAAAATTATTGAAATTAAACAAATATTTATTTTATTTAATTTGGTGTTTTGAATTTCAATTGATGATTTAGAAATTACATTTGGAGTCATTTCAAAAGTTTTTGAAACAATCGTTTTTGAAATGGTCTTTGAATTTGAGTAAAAATTTGCACGTGGCTATTCAACGTTCCCATGATATCTTTTCTTAAATTTAAAAAATTAGATGTAGTTACCGGTGGCGTTGTGCAAAATGGCCCCAAGAAATATGACCCCAATCTTAAAATGTAAGTAAAGCCCATACTTTGGGGCTAAATTTCATAATGAAAATTAACTCTATAAATATAATAAAAAATTACCCCAACCAAATGAAAATTAGCCCCAAAATTAAGTTTGGGAAATATTTTTATTTATTAGTTTGAAGCATTTATTCATTATGTAACATAACACCAATTTGAAGAAATAAAAATATTGTTTATGCATAATGCTACATATATTGCATGAAATCAATAACATCCGAATGTACTCCTTCTAAAAATTAAAGTTACTTGGGTCAACCTAAACTGAAATATTTTAAAGAATTAAAATAAAAATCATTTTAAATAATTCAAATATTTTGGTGATGCGCAACCATCGACTTTCAAAATAGTTCAAAAATTAAAAGTAAGTAATTTTCTGTTCCCCGTCCATGAGTGGGAGAACAGCCAGTTCTTATAAAATTTGCATGGAAGTGCCATGCATCCATGCGGTTTTTGCAGCATCCGATTTTTCCAGCATGCGGTTTTTGCAGCATCCGACAGTCTTATTAAATTTTGGAAAATATGTTTTCAATAAGGCATTTAATAACTGCAGGAATCAACCATTTTTGGACCAACTAAATAATTGTTTTTTACTAGTAGGGGTTAATATCAACATTTTTGGAAGTTGTTTAAAATGACTTCTTACAAATCGAAAAATTTTCACTATTAACTTCTTTGGATGTTCTGAAAAAGAGATTCGTAAAGAATAACATCCATTTTATTTTGCTGCGTAGTGTCATATACTGCATAGCATAGATCGTCCTGCTATTTCTTTTTGGCAATTTTGGCATAAGATGGCGGCTCTTTACCTCTTTCAGCGTCTAGCTTCCTCTTTCGCGTCGGGGGAGGCTCCTTAACAGGTGCCCTTCCCTTCGGGTTTGATTTAGCCGACGTGCTCGCCTTCTAGCTAATTTTGCTTTGCCCACCTTACTCGTCGAATTCTGAAAAGAGCCTTCTTTGAGTGAGGTATGGCTAGGCTTAACTAGTCTATTTGATGGCGGGGAGCTCTTTTTCTTCTTGGGCTTATTCTCAGTATTCAGCTCTTCAGGAGATCTGATTCTCTTTGTCACAGAGACCGAAGGAGGATCCGATACCATCGGAGTGTCCCGGGATTGGCCCAATATGTTTTTGATTTACAATTGCTATTTTTTTATATGAAAATACTGTTTTTTAAATAAATGTTCCAATAAAATTACTTATAAATTAAAAATTAATTATTAATTAGACAGTAAATCATATTAAAATAAACTTTTGTGAGCAAATCAATTTAGTAATTGATACGAGAATGTTGAATTCAATTGGTGGAAATACTGAGGAGTAGCTTGTTATTATTTATTGGGAGACAGAGCTACCAAGACCGTTAGCAACACAAAATTACGAGTTCTGATCAATAAGTTCCTGAATTTTTGAATGAAAATAAAATTTTTTGAAAAAATAGGATTTTTCGAGGTTCATAAAATAGGCATTTGTTTCATCAATAATTTCAGCATTTTAGTTAAATCTTTTTCCACCGAGCCATTTCTTTAGGTTTGGAAATAGTCACTCGGGGCTAAGTCCCGAAGAGGCGATGAGGGAGCAATTCGTAGCCTAATTAATGGATTTTTTCCATGAAAACTGCACATGCGGTTGTGGTCGATTGTGAGCAAACGCGGCACCCATCTTGCGGACAGCTTTCTTAAATCCAACTGATCACTTAAAATCGAAACCACACTGCCATATGAAATGCCTATGGCCAGTGGCGTGCCCAGGGGGCTCAAACTTCTTTTAATAAAATTTATAGAAATTATTATTATTATCCTTCCTCTCGTAATATTATTTGGATAAAACAACCAAAAATACACTTAAGTTTAAAATATCCAATCAATTCCCTTTTTTAGTTATTTTTTTTATTTTATTTATTAAGAGTAATGTTAATTTAAAAATATTGTTACAAGAAATTTTTATCACTAGAAATTTCTTTACACAAATTTTGACAGCTGGAAGATTCTAGTGTCGTAATAAACTGGAAATAACTAAAATACCTGACTACTCATATAAATACTGGTACTCAGTGACGCAGTAGTTCAGTTTATAATTAAAACGTAGAGTGTGAGGAACTAAAGTGTGGCTAACGTTTAGTCTATCTAAATCGTGTAACTAAAGTGTGCTATTAAAGTGTATTTCTGTAATTTTTAGTGCCTGTTATAAATAAATAGAGCTATAAATAATTTCAAAGAGTGTTTATTATTTGCAATATAGAAAGAACTCGATTTATTTAAAAGGTAAATAAATCAACGATTTATAAAGGGTAAAATCGTAACAATATTAATACAGTTACAGGAACTGGCTGCAGAGGCCTTCGTACTTTCTTTTTTATTTAATTTAATGTCTTTTAACTTGGAACATTTTCTAAAAAAGGAGTAATTTAAGGTTGATTTACACGTCGACTATCCTTATCTGCTATTCCTCATTATTGGGTTTAAAAATCAGCAAAACAACAAAATAATAAAAACGTTAGAAAAAAAATATATGTAGTTTATTGTTTTTAAGTGCTGTATTTTGTGTGGGTGTGAGCTGACTAAATAAAAATTTCTATGAAATTTTAAAAATTGTTCAAATATTTTGTCAAAGCAATTTTAAATCTTTTGTCAATTTGTATTTAGCTTAGAATTTCTTTAGCTAGCTCGCACATGTCCCCAATGTAATTATTTAATTTGTATATCTTCTTTTAAAACATGGAATTATTTAATTTGTATATCTTCTTTTAAAACAATAAAACTCGTGATATCTATTGTATTTTTTTTTTTTTTTTATTTAAAATCTGAGATTTAAATACCACATAAAGTCTTAACTAATATGAAAACATATGTATTTAAAATTGAAAATATTTTATTAACAACACTTATATAGACTTTAAAAGTAGTTAAAAAGTAAGTTAGTTAAAAAGTAAGATTTTATAAAAATGCTGCCAAGTCTTGGCTTTTCTCTTTTAAATGTAAAGAAAAATATTTGTCATAAAAATATTTGAAATTTTTCTATATGTAATTTGATAAAATATTAAAAATAACAAGAGCTAACAAATAACTTATGTGTTTTTAAGTAAATGTAGAGCAGGGCATACAATATAAATGCTATATTTCGTGTTCCGTTGAAGTCCATATATGAAAACAAGTAGTTATAGATATAGAGATAAAAAATTAAAAATCGACAAAATTGTCCAAAAATGGCAATTAAAATTACAAAAAAAAAAGAAATGAAAGAACACAATTTAAATTAAAAAATTACATAGTATTCAAAAATTCGCAATCGATACTTAAAAAGATCAATTAAAAAATACCAAACGCAATTAAAAAAAAATTATTGAAATTAAACAAATATTTATTTTATTTAATTTGGTGTTTTGAATTTCAATTGATGATTTAGAAATTACATTTGGAGTCATTTCAAAAGTTTTTGAAACAATCGTTTTTGAAATGGTCTTTGAATTTGAGTAAAAATTTGCACGTGGCTATTCAACGTTCCCATGATATCTTTTCTTAAATTTAAAAAATTAGATGTAGTTACCGGTGGCGTTGTGCAAAATGGCCCCAAGAAATATGACCCCAATCTTAAAATGTAAGTAAAGCCCATACTTTGGGGCTAAATTTCATAATGAAAATTAACTCTATAAATATAATAAAAAATTACCCCAACCAAATGAAAATTAGCCCCAAAATTAAGTTTGGGAAATATTTTTATTTATTAGTTTGAAGCATTTATTCATTATGTAACATAACACCAATTTGAAGAAATAAAAATATTGTTTATGCATAATGCTACATATATTGCATGAAATCAATAACATCCGAATGTACTCCTTCTAAAAATTAAAGTTACTTGGGTCAACCTAAACTGAAATATTTTAAAGAATTAAAATAAAAATCATTTTAAATAATTCAAATATTTTGGTGATGCGCAACCATCGACTTTCAAAATAGTTCAAAAATTAAGTAATTTTCTGTTCCCCGTCCATGAGTGGGAGAACAGCCAGTTCTTATAAAATTTGCATGGAAGTGCCATGCATCCATGCGGTTTTTGCAGCATCCGATTTTTCCAGCATGCGGTTTTTGCAGCATCCGACAGTCTTATTAAATTTTGGAGAGAATGGTTTTCTATGACATTACGTCTTAGAGCTTGGCAATTTTGAAACTTGTTAAGAATTATATTTGTTCTTGATGTATGAAAAACAAAATTTTCACCTGCTGCGCCAACTTCTACAGCTATTAATATACGACAAACAAAAAGAAAATTTTTTAACAAAAATCGCCAGATTTTTAGTAAAAATTTTCGCCTGAATTTATAATTTACAAAAACAATTAAAATGTACTTAATATTAAACGTATTCATTAGATAAGTTTTAAATAAAAATTGTTCATGAACTTAAAAACAGTAAATTTTGTTTAAAGGATTTTGGGCACGCCACTGCCTATGCCAACACCATATCGTGGATTATTTTCGACATTTTCAGGTTTGTTAACCTCAATTGGCCATCCAGAACGTTCAGCATCATTTGCACTTGTGCGACCACAACGAAAGTCAGTAAACCACTTTTTTAACATTGAAATCGATAGTGCAAAGTCCCCATAGTATTTATCAAACATTCCTTGGTTTGATTGACGGTTTTTCTTTCGCAAAAAAATAACCTTTAATGAGAAATTCACTTTTTCCATTTTTAAAAAAATCCACGAGGTTGTATGTTTTGAACAGCTGTAAAAAGCAAAGTAAATGACGGAACTTGCTCAAAATTTCACAGTAGTCTATTAACAGGTGGTACTTGATGGGAGTAGTGTTGCGAAATATTTATTACCTGGTAATTTAAAAAATTTACAAAACATTTTATGACCTGTGGTCGGCTTATTGGCAGTAACCAATTAAGTCCCTCTTTAAAAAACATTTTATGACCAGTAGTTCACGCAAATTTTCCTATTAAAGAAAAGCAAATATCGCTTATTTTTTTTTACCTATTTTTTACTAAAAAATAAATATAAATACTTCACACACTCTGAGTCAAATTTCAGTTGAATACTAAACGTGAAAGTGTTAAAGTGTTTTTTTTGTAAAGTAAAGAGTGAAGCTGTAAAGACAATTTAAAGTAAAATGAATAAATTTTGCTGAAATCCGCTTAACAAGAGTGGACATCGTTCGAAAAAGATAAAAGTATTAAAATTAACTGGTGTTTCGAAGCGATACATGAATGAATTAAATATACAATACGGTGAAGAAGCAGAATTCATTTGCCCCAAGTGTAAAATCGATTTGTCTCAACAAGCAAATGCATTGAAACAAATGCAACCACAATCCGAGAGTGAAATGACAATTGAACAAAATGTTTCATCTGATAGTGAGGCAGACATTCCGATGGTCAATATGTCTTTGAGTCCTTTGAATGAGGCTATTACCACTTTAGGTGAAACGCCTATTAGAAAAAGAAAGTTGCGAAGTGAAAAATACAGGAAAGATAAAAAAGGCAAGGTTATGAGTGCAATCGCGACAATATTTGATGAAGGCTCTGATAACGAATGCAGTCAAGCTGATGACGGCAAACAAATGATTGAGCAGTTGAAAAGAAAATTCAATTTAGCGACCACTTTTCCGGAGAAATATCTCATTTTATCTGTGCTGCCTCAATCATGGTCTATACGCAAGATTTCTGAACAGTTTCAAACATCTTTTTACATCGCGAGAAAGAAATTAGAGCAAAGAATTAGTTCGACAGAAGGGCATATTGGCGACTCCCACCAAGAAATTTGGCTCAAGGACCCTCAGCGAAGCAACGGTGAAATTGATTTAAGATTTTTACTGCAATGATGACAACAGCCGCGCCTGCCCAGGTACACGTGACTATGTTATCACACGTGAAGATGGAGAAAAAGTACACAAGCAGCGCAGATTATTATTATGTAATCTATCCGAAGCATACCATCAGTTCAAAGAGAAATACCCAGCAGAAAAAGTGGGATTTTCTAAGTTTGCCATCCTACGACCAAAAGAATGCGTGCTGGAATTAGACAGGCACGGAACGCATTCAGTCTGCGTTTGCATGTTTCATCAAAACATCAAATTAATGTTCTTTCCATGCAAGAAATTGAAAGTATTTCACGGTGAAATTGAAACATATAGGGACCTCCTGTCGAAGTCGTTGTGCGCATACCCCACGGAAAATTGTCATCTGTCCAAATGCGACAATTGTCCGAAGATTGACGAGCTAGAGCAATATTTGGCGAAAAAGTTTGAACAGCTGTTAATTCAGGAGGTGCATTTCAAACAGTGGATAATTAGCAGCGGCAGATGTTCCCTTGAGACCGTGGAAAAGCAGATTCCGGAATTCATCGAGGAATTCGGATTCAAGTTGAATGAACTGAAGGCGCACCATTTCATATCCGAGATGCAATCGAAATTTCTAAAGGAAAGTAAGGAGAAATTAGCCCAAAATGAATTCATTGTGATAAGCGACTTTGCCGAGAATTACACTTTTCTCGTTCAGGATGAAATTCAGGCTTATCACTGGGCAAACGACCAGTGCACGGTGCATCCTTTTTGCATTTATTTCAAAAACTAAGATAACGAACTACAGACCGTAAGCCTTGTTGTTGTCGCGGAGAGTTTAGCTCATAATTATGTGTCCGTTTATTTATTTCAAATGAAACTGTTTGAATTCTTAAGATCAAAATTCGATGCAATCGACAAAGTAACGTTTTTCTCAGACGGCGCTCAAGTATAAGAATAAAAAAAAATTTTACAATCTTTGCATAATTGAAGAAGAACAAAACTGCAAGGTCGAGTGGCACTTTTTTGCGACGTCCCACGGTAAGGGCCCATGTGATGCGTTAGGGGGAACCCTAAAACGCATGGCGACTAAGGCAAGTTTGCAAAGGCCATATACTGACCAGATCTTAATTGTACAACATTTGTTTTCGTGGATTCAAAGCAAGGAAATTGCCATTAACACAGTTTTATGCACTCAAAAAGAACACGATGCCATGGAGCGACGACTTCAAAACAGATATAATAATGTCAAAACTATAACTGGAACGCAAAAGTTTCATTGCTTCATACCAAATATTTCTGATATGTCAGTTAATGTAAAGCGGTACTCTTCGTCTGCCGACGTGCTAAATTTAAAGTTACTTTAATTTTATAATGATGCCAAGACAATTGAAATTTTTAATAAATATTGTAATTAAGTATAAGCAGCAAAACAAGATAGATTTTTTCTTCATAAATGTATTTTTAACTGTAAAATAATTTTTAAAATGTATTTTTAATAATAAAATAAAATAATGTTAAATAATTAAAAATAATTCAATTATAAAAAATATAAAAACAATGAGAACAAGGTGGTCTCTTAAATGCTCTTCTCCTGTCCAAACAAGGAGTCGGGGCCCATTTTTTATTGCTGATTCTTAAAGCAAAAATTATGAAGAATCCAAAAAAAAATAAAATTAGCCGGAAAATTTAATTTTCATGGGAAAATTTAATTTTCATGGGAAAAAAGGTAAATTTCTGAGAAAAATTAGAAAAATTTTATTTTTCAATTAAAGCCTGATTCAATACCTTTCCAACGAGCTATCACTCGTTGCGATCGCTTTAGTACAACTTTCAATGAGGTCCCTTATGAAGAATTCTTCAATTTTGTCACATGACAGTGGTGTACACCACCACTAAACCAGTCACTATAAAAAAAAAAAATATGTAGGTACATTATTTTTTGCTGGGCAATCGATTGAGACTATTTATTTTAAAATCGGAGAGGGGTCGTCCAAAAATTTGCCAATTTTGATCGTTTTCATATGGAATTGCTCTATAGTGTATTATATGTATTTTATTAATACATAATGCAAAAATGCACAGATTGCGTCGTCATAAATATTTAAGGCTGAAAAAATGCAAATGACAGGCCAGCTAGTTTCAATTAAAGGTAAAAAAAAACAGTTTTTCTTGATTTTTCAAAACTTTTCTAAAAATTGCAAAACTGCATAAATTCTAACCCTTATGAAATTTTAAACTAGAATATAAAAAATGATTAAATAAAAAAATTAAAAAAGTTCATCAGAACTATTTTCTCAGTTTGAATAAATGCTTAAGATTCAAAAAAATATGCGATATACTATAACTTATGCTTTAGAAGTAATGAAAAGTGATATTTTAAGATATGCATCGGGTTTATATCCAGATCACTGCTATTGAAATATGAACACATGAATTCTTTTGGAAGTGCCTTAGAATAACACCAAAAAAATCATAAAAGAATGCCAACTGAAGTTTAAGAAGCAATGAAAGAAGTTATAGTCACAGAATGACTACCATTTTTTTTTGCTGGGTACATAACAGCTCTAGCTGATGTTCCTTTTATGAACAATAATTTAGACTGTATTGGGTAATTTTGTTCAATTGAAGCGTATAGTTTAAAAAATAATTCAATTTGAAATAACCCCACTTTTTATATAAATTACTCTAACGACAAATTACTAATTCTTAAAAGGTAACTTTTTGTGCTACCTCTTATACCCCATTCATACTGAATTTCGTCATTTTCAAATTTCGATTTAAAATTTGTATGGAATTTTAAAGCTAAAAACTAAAAAAAAAAAAACAAATATACGTATTTTGGGAATCAGTGTGTATCGGGTTTAAATATAAACGAATTTAGTCGAAACTTGGCACTATGTGAACTTTGATGTTTTTTGGACCATTATAGTGTACACAGATACGAAATTAAAAAAAAAAATTATTAATTAAAACCTTACATAATTAATACATATAAATATTTTCCACACACAAATTCGTAATATGAATCAGACCATTGATAAACATTTTCGTAATTCTCGATTCCACTAATATTTGTATATTCTGGATATGAGCCAAATTGGACCATAAATACAAATTTTGCGAATACCTCGACCCCAGCGTCACTTATTGAATACAAAGAAAATTTATGCAAATTGGAGGACCAAACGAACATATGGTGGACAGCTTTAATGGTTCAAGATTTATACGCATCAACGATTTTATATATATAGAATATTTGTGTTGAAATCCGCAATCATGTCCGACCATGCCAATTTTGTACACAGAGCTTAAAAACTTTCTTTTTAAAGAGTCCTCAGATTTCTCCCAAAATCCCCAAGATTTTAAGGCATGATTAGTTCAAAAGTCACGAGATTCTGTGAATAACCCCGAACAAACACTTTATAAATCAATGTAGTGGACTTAACTTAATATTTCACAAAAAAGCACCTTTTTGTGTTCTAATGCATGAAAGAAATGTATTTATTTTGATCGATCTTAATAATTGATTTCCGTAATTTTTCGAATAATTGTATAAACGGTTAACCGGCAGGGTCGAATAATTGGAAACAAGAGAATAAACCCGTTTAAAAGAAGAATGCTTTAATTCATGATGGTGCTTCTCGATTTTAGTTTACATCCAATGTTTTTCCAGGTAATGTGTTACTAATGCTGGCTACTACAGCGTTTTCTTAGATTGAGTTTGCTATGGGTCTTCTCCTAAAACCCCCCTTCGATAAAATCAAATAATTTGTTCAAATAGGCTCTTATCTTCTGACTCTAAAATTATTTCCAAATTTTTCAATCTTAAAAAAATTTCTGACTATTGTTTAAAATTCCTATTGATATTTGTCAGGAGGAAGTTTATTTAAATGATATTGTAATAGTTTTCAAACATTACCTGCAAAAACACCGGTTGTAAATCAAAGTTAATATCTTTTAGGCGCCAACCTGATTGATTACATTTTAAATTATTAAAGAAGATTTTATGTATTCTTGATTTGTTATTTTGGTAAATAAATTATATTTTGTAGGTTTTTAGATCATATAATTATATTCTTTTATAAATTATTTTAATGCATACAAGAAACATGAAAATTTTTACTAGTAAATTATAGAGAATAAAAATTGAAAAATTTCATCAGAGCCAGCCGGAATTTTCAGTTGTTGCTACAAAACCATCTTCAATATCCATACCCTTTTTGGGTTAATGCTTTGATGATTGTCTATTTTATATTCAGTGTTTGGAAACAAATTAACAAACCAGTAAACAACACACAAATATACTATTAGACTCCTCTATTTTTTACAGTTCTTGTTTTGAAGCCGTTAATTTCAACTGTTTGTCCAAATCAATATTAAATCTACAACATAATCTATGTTGATAGTTAATGATTAGACGATATTTTTGAATTATATTTTTCACTATATCCTTGTGTATGTAGTAAATAAGTTTGTATGTATTGTTGACCTGTTATTTTGGTAAATTAATGATATAAAGGGTGTCCCAAGAAGAACGCAATTTTTAAATCTGGCAACATTCGAAGTGTCATTGTTTGACATTTGAACAATTGTTATTGTTTGTTAGTAGAAGGTACGAGGTTAGTAAAAATGGAGCGCTACACGAATGAACAACGCATTCTCATTGTGAAATTGTTTTATCAAAATGGTGAAAGTTTTGCGGCTACAGTTCGCAAATTGCGATCAATTTGGGGTCACAATAATGCTCCAAAAGAGTCAACTGTAAAGAGATTAATGGATAAATTTGCCGAAACTGGGTCTGTTAGTGATGTAAAGACAACAACGCGCCATCGACCAGGTCGATCGACCGAAAATGTCGCAGCTGTACGTGATGATGTCGCTCAAACTCCATCCACCTCAATTCGACACCGAGCTCAGCAAATTGGTGTCTCCAAATCCCTTTTTGCCGCGAATTTTGACGAAAGATTTGCATCTTCATGCATACAAAGTTCAATTGACTCAGGAACTGAAGCCAGCTGACCATGGACAGCGAAGGGAGTTCGTTAATTGGGTATTGGAGAGACAACATGAAAATGCTGATTTTGCCGATAAAATCATCTTCAGTGACGAGGCCCATTTTCATCTTGATGGCTTCGTCAATAGGCAGAATTGTCGCATTTGGGGTGAGGAAAATCCTCGAGTGATTCACGAGAAGCAAATGCATCCTCAACGTGTCACTGTGTGGTGTGGTTTTTGGGCTGGAGGAATCATTGGACCTTTTTTTTATGAAAATGAGGCAGGTCAAGCGCAAACAGTCAATGGTGTTCGGTATCGTGAAATGATAACCAGTTTTTTCTTGCCTAGAATTGAAGAAATGAATGTGGAGGGCATGTGGTTCCAACAAGACGGCGCCACATGTCATACAGCCAGAGAAACAATTCAATTGCTGCATCAGTCATTTCCCGGTCGTGTTATTTCGCGTTTTGGAGATCAGAATTGGCCGCCTAGATCGTGCGATTTAACACCATTAGATTTTTTTCTTTGGGGTTTTTTGAAGTCGATGGTTTACGCGAATAAGACGGCGACGACTCAAGCCTTAAAAGAGGAAATTGGACGCTGCATTAATGAAATACCGCAGCATTCATGCAAAACGGTCATTGAAAATTTCATTAAAAGATCGCGTGCATGCCAGCAAAGCCGCGGCGGCCATCTGCACGATATATTGTTCCATACATAACCTCATTCTGTCTACTTTAGGATATAATAAAGTTTCACGATTTTTTTTAAATATCTGTGTTTTATTTAAAATTTAAAAATTGCGTTCTTCTTGGGACACCCTTTATATAGTAGGATTTTATATCATATAATCATATTCATTTTTTAAATTGTTTTAATGCAAAGAAACATGTACATTTTAATTAGTAAATTATAGAGAATAAATATAAATAACTCACTTACTCACGCACTCACTCACTACATATTCACTCACTCATTCAACATCGCCCAGCCCAAACCGCTGTAGCTAGGAAGATGAAATTTGGAACGTTGGTTCCCCTTCCGGCGTAGACATCTGCTACGATAGGGATTTTATAAATACTTTCGGGGAGGGGCAAAAAGAGAGAAAACTCCTCTTTCACGGCCTGCCCCAACCCTTTTAGCTAAAAACTTGAAATTTTAAATATGCTTCCCTTGGAGTATGTGCTAACACCTTGATTTTAGAATTTTGGCCAATGACGTGGTAAAAAAGGAATTAAAATGGCGAAAAGTATCCCCCTTAACGGCCTGCCCAAACCCTTGGATCCAGGAAGTTAAAATTTTGTATGCAGGCTCTTTCTTCTGCGCAGGTAACAGCTAAAATGTGATTTTTGGAAAATCCAACGGGGAGGGGCAGAAAAGGGTAAAATTCTGCCTGCCTGCCAAATCCGAAAAGCTGGAAAGTTGAAATTTGGTATATTGGTTCCTCCTTCGGTGTATACATACACCCAAGTGAGATTTTTGTACACCCAAGTGAGATTTTTGTGAAATTGAAACATATAGGGACCTCCTGTCGAAGTCGTTGTGCGCATACCCCACGGAAAATTGTCATTTGTCCAAATGCGACAATTGTCCGAAGATTGACGAGCTAGAGCAATATTTGGCGAAAAAGTTTGAACAGCTGTTAATTCAGGAGGTGCATTTCAAACAGTGGATAATTAGCAGCGGCAGATGTTCCCTTGAGACCGTGGAAAAGCAGATTCCGGAATTCATCGAGGAATTCGGATTCAAGTTGAATGAACTGAAGGCGCACCATTTCATATCCGAGATGCAATCGAAATTTCTAAAGGAAAGTAAGGAGAAATTAGCCCAAAATGAATTCATTGTGATAAGCGACTTTGCCGAGAATTACACTTTTCTCGTTCAGGATGAAATTCAGGCTTATCACTGGGCAAACGACCAGTGCACGGTGCATCCTTTTTGCATTTATTTCAAAAACTAAGATAACGAACTACAGACCGTAAGCCTTGTTGTTGTCGCGGAGAGTTTAGCTCATAATTATGTGTCCGTTTATTTATTTCAAATGAAACTGTTTGAATTCTTAAGATCAAAATTCGATGCAATCGACAAAGTAACGTTTTTCTCAGACGGCGCTCAAGTATAAGAATAAAAAAAAATTTTACAATCTTTGCATAATTGAAGAAGAACAAAACTGCAAGGTCGAGTGGCACTTTTTTGCGACGTCCCACGGTAAGGGCCCATGTGATGCGTTAGGGGGAACCCTAAAACGCATGGCGACTAAGGCAAGTTTGCAAAGGCCATATACTGACCAGATCTTAATTGTACAACATTTGTTTTCGTGGATTCAAAGCAAGGAAATTGCCATTAACACAGTTTTATGCACTCAAAAAGAACACGATGCCATGGAGCGACGACTTCAAAACAGATATAATAATGTCAAAACTATAACTGGAACGCAAAAGTTTCATTGCTTCATACCAAATATTTCTGATATGTCAGTTAATGTAAAGCGGTACTCTTCGTCTGCCGACGTGCTAAATTTAAAGTTACTTTAATTTTATAATGATGCCAAGACAATTGAAATTTTTAATAAATATTGTAATTAAGTATAAGCAGCAAAACAAGATAGATTTTTTCTTCATAAATGTATTTTTAACTGTAAAATAATTTTTAAAATGTATTTTTAATAATAAAATAAAATAATGTTAAATAATTAAAAATAATTCAATTATAAAAAATATAAAAACAATGAGAACAAGGTGGTCTCTTAAATGCTCTTCTCCTGTCCAAACAAGGAGTCGGGGCCCATTTTTTATTGCTGATTCTTAAAGCAAAAATTATGAAGAATCCAAAAAAAAATAAAATTAGCCGGAAAATTTAATTTTCATGGGAAAATTTAATTTTCATGGGAAAAAAGGTAAATTTCTGAGAAAAATTAGAAAAATTTTATTTTTCAATTAAAGCCTGATTCAATACCTTTCCAACGAGCTATCACTCGTTGCGATCGCTTTAGTACAACTTTCAATGAGGTCCCTTATGAAGAATTCTTCAATTTTGTCACATGACAGTGGTGTACACCACCACTAAACCAGTCACTATAAAAAAAAAAATATGTAGGTACATTATTTTTTGCTGGGCAATCGATTGAGACTATTTATTTTAAAATCGGAGAGGGGTCGTCCAAAAATTTGCCAATTTTGATCGTTTTCATATGGAATTGCTCTATAGTGTATTATATGTATTTTATTAATACATAATGCAAAAATGCACAGATTGCGTCGTCATAAATATTTAAGGCTGAAAAAATGCAAATGACAGGCCAGCTAGTTTCAATTAAAGGTAAAAAAAAACAGTTTTTCTTGATTTTTCAAAACTTTTCTAAAAATTGCAAAACTGCATAAATTCTAACCCTTATGAAATTTTAAACTAGAATATAAAAAATGATTAAATAAAAAAATTAAAAAAGTTCATCAGAACTATTTTCTCAGTTTGAATAAATGCTTAAGATTCAAAAAAATATGCGATATACTATAACTTATGCTTTAGAAGTAATGAAAAGTGATATTTTAAGATATGCATCGGGTTTATATCCAGATCACTGCTATTGAAATATGAACACATGAATTCTTTTGGAAGTGCCTTAGAATAACACCAAAAAAATCATAAAAGAATGCCAACTGAAGTTTAAGAAGCAATGAAAGAAGTTATAGTCACAGAATGACTACCATTTTTTTTTGCTGGGTACATAACAGCTCTAGCTGATGTTCCTTTTATGAACAATAATTTAGACTGTATTGGGTAATTTTGTTCAATTGAAGCGTATAGTTTAAAAAATAATTCAATTTGAAATAACCCCACTTTTTATATAAATTACTCTAACGACAAATTACTAATTCTTAAAAGGTAACTTTTTGTGCTACCTCTTATACCCCATTCATACTGAATTTCGTCATTTTCAAATTTCGATTTAAAATTTGTATGGAATTTTAAAGCTAAAAACTAAAAAAAAAAAAACAAATATACGTATTTTGGGAATCAGTGTGTATCGGGTTTAAATATAAACGAATTTAGTCGAAACTTGGCACTATGTGAACTTTGATGTTTTTTGGACCATTATAGTGTACACAGATACGAAATTAAAAAAAAAAATTATTAATTAAAACCTTACATAATTAATACATATAAATATTTTCCACACACAAATTCGTAATATGAATCAGACCATTGATAAACATTTTCGTAATTCTCGATTCCACTAATATTTGTATATTCTGGATATGAGCCAAATTGGACCATAAATACAAATTTTGCGAATACCTCGACCCCAGCGTCACTTATTGAATACAAAGAAAATTTATGCAAATTGGAGGACCAAACGAACATATGGTGGACAGCTTTAATGGTTCAAGATTTATACGCATCAACGATTTTATATATATAGAATATTTGTGTTGAAATCCGCAATCATGTCCGACCATGCCAATTTTGTACACAGAGCTTAAAAACTTTCTTTTTAAAGAGTCCTCAGATTTCTCCCAAAATCCCCAAGATTTTAAGGCATGATTAGTTCAAAAGTCACGAGATTCTGTGAATAACCCCGAACAAACACTTTATAAATCAATGTAGTGGACTTAACTTAATATTTCACAAAAAAGCACCTTTTTGTGTTCTAATGCATGAAAGAAATGTATTTATTTTGATCGATCTTAATAATTGATTTCCGTAATTTTTCGAATAATTGTATAAACGGTTAACCGGCAGGGTCGAATAATTGGAAACAAGAGAATAAACCCGTTTAAAAGAAGAATGCTTTAATTCATGATGGTGCTTCTCGATTTTAGTTTACATCCAATGTTTTTCCAGGTAATGTGTTACTAATGCTGGCTACTACAGCGTTTTCTTAGATTGAGTTTGCTATGGGTCTTCTCCTAAAACCCCCCTTCGATAAAATCAAATAATTTGTTCAAATAGGCTCTTATCTTCTGACTCTAAAATTATTTCCAAATTTTTCAATCTTAAAAAAATTTCTGACTATTGTTTAAAATTCCTATTGATATTTGTCAGGAGGAAGTTTATTTAAATGATATTGTAATAGTTTTCAAACATTACCTGCAAAAACACCGGTTGTAAATCAAAGTTAATATCTTTTAGGCGCCAACCTGATTGATTACATTTTAAATTATTAAAGAAGATTTTATGTATTCTTGATTTGTTATTTTGGTAAATAAATTATATTTTGTAGGTTTTTAGATCATATAATTATATTCTTTTATAAATTATTTTAATGCATACAAGAAACATGAAAATTTTTACTAGTAAATTATAGAGAATAAAAATTGAAAAATTTCATCAGAGCCAGCCGGAATTTTCAGTTGTTGCTACAAAACCATCTTCAATATCCATACCCTTTTTGGGTTAATGCTTTGATGATTGTCTATTTTATATTCAGTGTTTGGAAACAAATTAACAAACCAGTAAACAACACACAAATATACTATTAGACTCCTCTATTTTTTACAGTTCTTGTTTTGAAGCCGTTAATTTCAACTGTTTGTCCAAATCAATATTAAATCTACAACATAATCTATGTTGATAGTTAATGATTAGACGATATTTTTGAATTATATTTTTCACTATATCCTTGTGTATGTAGTAAATAAGTTTGTATGTATTGTTGACCTGTTATTTTGGTAAATTAATGATATAAAGGGTGTCCCAAGAAGAACGCAATTTTTAAATCTGGCAACATTCGAAGTGTCATTGTTTGACATTTGAACAATTGTTATTGTTTGTTAGTAGAAGGTACGAGGTTAGTAAAAATGGAGCGCTACACGAATGAACAACGCATTCTCATTGTGAAATTGTTTTATCAAAATGGTGAAAGTTTTGCGGCTACAGTTCGCAAATTGCGATCAATTTGGGGTCACAATAATGCTCCAAAAGAGTCAACTGTAAAGAGATTAATGGATAAATTTGCCGAAACTGGGTCTGTTAGTGATGTAAAGACAACAACGCGCCATCGACCAGGTCGATCGACCGAAAATGTCGCAGCTGTACGTGATGATGTCGCTCAAATTCCATCCACCTCAATTCGACACCGAGCTCAGCAAATTGGTGTCTCCAAATCCCTTTTTGCCGCGAATTTTGACGAAAGATTTGCATCTTCATGCATACAAAGTTCAATTGACTCAGGAACTGAAGCCAGCTGACCATGGACAGCGAAGGGAGTTCGTTAATTGGGTATTGGAGAGACAACATGAAAATGCTGATTTTGCCGATAAAATCATCTTCAGTGACGAGGCCCATTTTCATCTTGATGGCTTCGTCAATAGGCAGAATTGTCGCATTTGGGGTGAGGAAAATCCTCGAGTGATTCACGAGAAGCAAATGCATCCTCAACGTGTCACTGTGTGGTGTGGTTTTTGGGCTGGAGGAATCATTGGACCTTTTTTTTATGAAAATGAGGCAGGTCAAGCGCAAACAGTCAATGGTGTTCGGTATCGTGAAATGATAACCAGTTTTTTCTTGCCTAGAATTGAAGAAATGAATGTGGAGGGCATGTGGTTCCAACAAGACGGCGCCACATGTCATACAGCCAGAGAAACAATTCAATTGCTGCATCAGTCATTTCCCGGTCGTGTTATTTCGCGTTTTGGAGATCAGAATTGGCCGCCTAGATCGTGCGATTTAACACCATTAGATTTTTTTCTTTGGGGTTTTTTGAAGTCGATGGTTTACGCGAATAAGACGGCGACGACTCAAGCCTTAAAAGAGGAAATTGGACGCTGCATTAATGAAATACCGCAGCATTCATGCAAAACGGTCATTGAAAATTTCATTAAAAGATCGCGTGCATGCCAGCAAAGCCGCGGCGGCCATCTGCACGATATATTGTTCCATACATAACCTCATTCTGTCTACTTTAGGATATAATAAAGTTTCACGATTTTTTTTAAATATCTGTGTTTTATTTAAAATTTAAAAATTGCGTTCTTCTTGGGACACCCTTTATATAGTAGGATTTTATATCATATAATCATATTCATTTTTTAAATTGTTTTAATGCAAAGAAACATGTACATTTTAATTAGTAAATTATAGAGAATAAATATAAATAACTCACTTACTCACGCACTCACTCACTACATATTCACTCACTCATTCAACATCGCCCAGCCCAAACCGCTGTAGCTAGGAAGATGAAATTTGGAACGTTGGTTCCCCTTCCGGCGTAGACATCTGCTACGATAGGGATTTTATAAATACTTTCGGGGAGGGGCAAAAAGAGAGAAAACTCCTCTTTCACGGCCTGCCCCAACCCTTTTAGCTAAAAACTTGAAATTTTAAATATGCTTCCCTTGGAGTATGTGCTAACACCTTGATTTTAGAATTTTGGCCAATGACGTGGTAAAAAAGGAATTAAAATGGCGAAAAGTATCCCCCTTAACGGCCTGCCCAAACCCTTGGATCCAGGAAGTTAAAATTTTGTATGCAGGCTCTTTCTTCTGCGCAGGTAACAGCTAAAATGTGATTTTTGGAAAATCCAACGGGGAGGGGCAGAAAAGGGTAAAATTCTGCCTGCCTGCCAAATCCGAAAAGCTGGAAAGTTGAAATTTGGTATATTGGTTCCTCCTTCGGTGTATACATACACCCAAGTGAGATTTTTGTAAATCCCTATGGCGAAGGGAAAATATCCCCTAATGGCGTACCCAAACCCCTTTAGCAAGAGATCTGAAATTTGAAATATGCTTTCCTTCGAGTATGTGATAACTTATTGATAAGCTACGCTTTAGAATTTTGGCCGTGCCATGCTTAAAATATGGGTTTCAAGGCCGAAAAGTCTCCCCCCTAAAGGCCTACCCAAACAGTTGGACATAGGAAGTTGAAATTTGGTATGGAGGCTCCTTATCCATTGTAGATAACAGCTATGACGTGATTTTTCGAAAACCCAATGGGGAGGGGAGAAAATGGTAAAATTCTCCCCTTTATCGGCCCGCCAAAACCGCTGGTGCTGGGAAGTTGAAATTTGGTATATTAGTTACTCCTCCGGTATAGAGATCCACGCAGGTGGGATTTTTGGGAATTCCTGTGGGGAGGGGCGAAAAGGGGAAAAACGGGCTGCCAACACCCAAATAGTTAGAAACCTGGAAATATGAAATATATGTTATGTTACTTGGAGTATGGGCTTACTCATTAATAAGCTACGTTCTAGAATTTTGGTCAGGAACGTGATAAAAGTGGGCGTTTAAAGGGTGAAAACTCTCCCCCTTATCGATCCACCCGAACCGTTGCACAGTGGGGTGAATGGTATCCAAAGTGGCTATTAATTCAAGGACGTCGTAATTTTAAAATATTGTTATTTTTTTTGTAAATTTGGTATATTATTCGATCTATTTGTTTTAATTATATATTTTTAATTTTTATCAGGCTACAGATCATAATTTAATGTTACTAACGAATAGTAAACACTTATTTTTTATTAAATGAAAAAAATTGTGTGGATCAGCGCTAGAGGGAGTGAACACTTTCAACCTGAGCGACCAGGTCATCTTCAGCCTCCTTAAAAACCACCCAACCCACATACATCTCATGGTTTTGAACAGGCTTATAAATCACACACCCTACAGAATGTGACTATGCGAAATTCCTTTTTTCATAGTTAGTGTATGATTACCCGTACAAACTGAGTTTTTTTTTCATTTATTTCGAATTACCCTTGTCAACCACCTCCGATTTTGGAAGCAAGAAATGACAGGGTTACAATTCCAATTGTTAATGTTTCCATTTCTGGGAACGAATTGGGAATCTGGCATTCTAATATTTTTTTATTACAACATATTTGAGTGTTCTTTTTATTATATGAGATTATAAATTACAGCGTGTCCTATGTTTTTTGTATGTAAATTTTTTATATTATTCGATCTATTTGTTTTAATTATATATTTTCAATTTTTATCAGGCTACAGATCGTAATTTAATGTTACTAACGAATAGTAAACACTTATTTTTTACTAAATGGAAAAAATTGTGAGGATCAGCGCTAGAGAGAGTGCACACTTTCGACCTGGGCGACCAGGTCATCTTCAGCCCCCTTCCTTTAAAAATTATTTATATTTGTAAATACTTTTTTATCAAGATCTGTGATTACCATTGAAATTCGTTGTAAAAAATATAATTTTATATGTTAAGATAAGTTGTAAATAAAGATGAATTTATAAATAAAATTGCCACCGAAGCTTATAGCCTGTGCAAAAAGAAATCTGTTGATAAAATCTAACATATCTGAAGGGTCGGTTTGATTATTTCCCAGCTCTGAAGTTTGAATTTATCTTAAAATGATTAAGGTTCAGAATTCTTCATAAAATTATGTAACTCATGACGAGAAACGAAAATTGTTTTGGGACTTGTTCCTAAAATTTTTAATCGTTTAAAATTTGCAAAATATTATTCGTTTTCCCTTGTACCGAATAATTTGCAAATACACAACACTTTAATAAATAACATCACAATAAAAAAACATTCAGTCAATACAAAAAAAAATTAACGTGGCAGTACCGAAATTTAAATACCCTACGTATTAATAGAAATTCTTACAAATTAATTATCAATACATTAATAGATTAAACATCATCAGCTTAAACCAAGATAGAAACAGTACTCGTATGTTCGCATGTACATGACATTTATCATGTATGGTTTAACTGAACAAATAAAAAAAAAATAGAGATGGAAGCGTGACCAAATTTATTTTTGAAACAGTGCACGTGTGTAATATAATATTTCCTAATGTAGCTCATATTTTTAAACGAAACTTTGTAAGTAATTTGTGCGTTAGTCTAGATTTCAAAGTTTAAATGTGTAAAATATATAAAGACTTAGCTTTAATTATTTATTCATTAAGTTTTAATTAAATAAATATTAACTATTTACGAGATAATTTATCGCTCGTGAGTGAAATTCAATTTTGTGATGTCATTATAGCATGAACATATGTGAAAAATTATAAGCCTTGTAAATAAACCAGAATTATTTTTTTTCGTGAGTGTACGTGATTTAAAATTACTCACGCACCCATCTCTAATAAACACAACACTCATTAGCTACAATAACAAATACCATACGGAATATACAGACAAAACATAATAAAAACAATTTGATTTTTTGTTTGTTTTTTTTTCACATAGATTTTTAGCAACTAGAGTTCTTTCGCAGAAACTTTTATAAGTCAAAAACCGCAAAAAGATATTTTGGGATTTATTAGCTAAAATGTCATATTTTAACCCTCTAGTGCGCCGTGATGAAAATTTGAATCATACCGAAAATCTCTCCGTAGTTTCAAAATTTGAGAACAGTTTTGTGTAAATGTTCGTTATATGTTGTCTCCATTTAAGTATACGTCGTTTTCTCTGCTTTTTAAGTACACTCAAAAAAGTTTGTAAGTTAAAATAACTAAAAATATCCTTTACAATAAATGATATTTCATTTAAAAACCGGTCTACTTAATTTTCATTTAAATTAAATGCCATTTGTTATTTATTTTTAAATGTTGATTAATTAACAGACACATCCGTAAGAAACAAATGATGTAATCAGTTAAAATAAATGTCAAAATTTTACCTACCAATCGTTAAAAAATAAATGTTTTTTTCATTTATTTGAAATTATTTCCGTTTTTGTATTTTTTGTTTTTTTTTAATATACTCGTACAATACAAAATGTATGTATGCATATGAAGCTATAAACACTTTTTGTGTGAATGTATTTGTGTATGTATGTGTGTTTATGAAGTTCTTGTAATTTGTATTGAAAAATTTTGTATTTATACAACCAATTTAAATAAAAAAACAAATTGAAATTTTTTGAATATTTTTTTTTAAACAGACAGAAAACAAAATTTAAATTTGTAATAACTGTTACGGACACAAACAAACCACAAGTTTCCGTTATGTGGGTAAATTTTTATTAAATTTCAAACAAATGAAAAAAATAAATGAAACTGAAAAAAATCGGTAAATGATAGTAAATTATTTCGAATAAATATATAAAAAAGTTAATATAGACATTTCTTTGAAAAATAAAAGTATGTTCCTTTATTTTTAAATGTAACGGAAAACTTTTTTATTAAACTACAAACAGTTAACTACATAATATTCTGAGTGTATCATAATAGCAGCATTGAACTATTGTGCAATTTTGAAGTGTCTGCTCATTAGTTTGTTGTGCGTAGAGGAAACAGTGTTTTTTTCTGACCTTAAATTTAATTAATTTCAACAAGTTTATTAAACAGTTGTGATTTATACATAAGTTACATCCTTTTTTATTAAAATCTAGTAGTGTTTTTTGTGGTAAGTACTTTGCTGTATATAAAAAACGGATTGATACATCATGCATCACTGCGCATTTAATTGATAGTAAAAAAAATTTTCGTAAGTAACGAATTTTCAGGATATGTCAAGAAAACATCTTTAAGAGGAGGATATTCTCCGTATTTTGTTTGATCCTGCTGCAAGTGAAGATGAATTCGACGACTCCGATGATGAAGATGAAGTTATGGAAGGTAAGCTTCTAAATAATGAAGATCTAGAGCACCTTATGATGAAAATATTGTGGATTTCATGAACTACTTGAATAGTGAAGATAAAAATGTAACTGAATATATAGCTCCAGAAATTACGGAAATTCTACTTGGTGCCACAAATTTCTTAACACGAGAGGCTTGCAGACATATTGTCTGGAAAATAAACTAAATTTTCTGTCAGTGAAGACGAAATAAAATTTGGAGGAAATACCGATTTGTCGGAATTTATAAAGAACTTTCAGACTCCATTCCAATTTTTCAACTACTTCTTTCATGAAGACATTTTACAACATACAGTTGAGGAATCTAATTTGTATGCGAAGCAAAAAATTATTTAATAGAGCTTTATTTTGGAAAAAACTGATATTTACCAATTTATGGGCATCCTAATTTTGGCATTAAGTGAATTACTCCAATATTCGCCTTCTATGGGACAGCCAAATTGGTTTGGACTGTGTAAAGGAATGCATACCTCGAAAAAAAATTTGAAAAGATACGATCAATATTTCATTTAAACAATAATGAAATTCAAGATTCGGCCACTGGTAGACTGTTTAAATGAAAAATTTTCATCCATTCCGTTAGAAGAACGCTTATCTGTTGACGAACAAATGTGCGCAAGTAAAGCCTCACATCATTTGAAACAATATATGCCTGCAAAGCCACACAAGTGGGGCTACAAATTATTTGTACCTTCCGGAGTATCAGGTTTTGCATATGATTTTAAAATATATACGGGCCAAGATAATTTGCCGCATAAACGTTTGCCAAGTGAGCCTGATCTAGGAGCTTCTGCCAACGTTGTTGTACGACTATTACGAAATGTCCCAAAATGGATGTAACTATAAAGTTTACTTCGATAATTATTACACTGCTTGTTTATGTAGGAAAAAAGGGCATACATACAGTGCAACAGTCAGACGAAGAAATAAAAAAATTTCCTAGGGGATCATCATTTCAATTCGTTCCAAACGTCTTGCGGAAAGATAATAAGAACGTAACTCTTCTGTCCTCATTCGTTGGCATGGAACCAGAAAATGATATTAGCAGATTCGACCGTTGGGAACGCAAGTCGATCATGGTTAAGTGCCCAGCGATTGTCAAAGAGTACAACTGTAATATGGTCGATGTTAATCTCTTAGACAGCATGATGGGGCGGAACCGAATCACAATGAAAACCAGAAAATGGTATATGCGTTTAGTTTACCATCTACTGGACCTAACAGTTACAAATGTTGGTTTTTGTATAAGTTTTTGTACAACTCTTAAGCTACGGTCACATTGGGCAAATATTTTCCGCAAAAATGTTTGAACACATTTGCCCAAAATTTGTCAAAGCAATATAGAGATTATTTTGTGGTCACACTACACACATTTATTTGCCTCTTTTTGTTTGATCAAACAACTTTCAAATAGTGAAAAACAAAAATGAGGAAAACATGTTTGCCCTATGGTCACACTTGAACAAATATTTGACAATAAAAATTGTTTGATCAAACTATAATAAAACATAGATTTATTTTCTCAAAAATTAAAAACTATAAAAACTTAAAATTTGATACAGGACGATACAAGTTTTTTTGAGTTGTGCTTTGAAGCAGTATCGGTTCTTATGGAAGAGGAGAAAAACGTTAAAAAGAAGTTTTGGCAAAAGTTTACTTCTTCGGACACCCTCAAAAAAATATAAAAATATCACCCCCTCTGGAATTAAAAAAAAAACTCTATGGGTTTAACTTGAATTAAAGGAAATTTTCTTCAGAATCCGTGAAACAGAATTAACGTTAGGTTTTTAGATGTTAAAAAATACTAGTGTTTTGTAGTTGCTATCGTTGGCGTTACCCAGGGATTACCTTAGGGTGGTGATAGCAGAAACTGAAAACCGCCCAGTTTACAAAAAAAATTAATTTCTTGGTACAATGTGGAAGATAGCACCGCAGTCGAAAATTTGTTTAAAAACCGCTCGATTTTTTCACGAAATTTAAATTTTAGGTGCATTGCGGCACGTAGCGCCGCAGACGAATATTTTTTTTTTTTATATCGCGCAATTATTTCTCAAAACTTTTCATTTTTTTTACTAAATGCCATTCCGTTTAATATGAACAATAAATTTCAGTTTATTTCAAAGCGAAAACTTCACTTTTCCTTTTCTACCATCTAAAATTTAATTAAAATGGACCTAACGCGAATTCTATTTGCTGGATTTTGGAACAAAATCCATATTTGGAATCGTGAGAAAATTTCCTTTAACTTTTGGGTGTGTTTCGGTTTTTTGGACCTAGCGCGTCCTAGGAGCTCCTGCCACCTTAACAACATATATAAAATAAATTTTCTTTTTTAATTCCCAAGGGGTTATATATCTTATAAGAGGGTGGCTAAAAATGTAAACTTCAGCCGAAGTTTTTATTTAATATTTTATTTTGTAAACAAAGTGACGAAACATATGATTATTTGTTTGTTTTATTTAAGTGTTGACATCTAGATGTTAATTTTAACAGCAAAAGCGCAAATATTTTACTTTTAACGATATATTTTGAAATATAAATTAACTGCTGAATCCTGCATTAGCTATTAAAGTTGGCATAAGTCACTACCATATAAATTTGGCATAAGCCAACGCTTAGCGTTACTTAAGTCAAATTAGTATGCGAATGACACAAACCAACGCATAAAAACAGCTATTGCAAAATCATGTAATATTATCTTTCGAAAATTCTTGTACACAGAAAAAATCTTTACATAGTAATAGGTTGTATATCAAACGCTGAAGTTTTCTTAGCAAACATTTTTAAGTAACTGGGTAATATACATAAAATGATTTTTTCTTTGCATCTATTATAGTGTACATACAATTGCATACGATTTTTAAAATAACATATGTTTCAAAAATGTTTAAATTTTGTTTAGTTTGCTTTTGTTGGTCATAATATTTTTTAATTTGATAAGAAATTTCCTATTTGATTTTGTTGATTGTCTCAAAAGCATACGATGTTACTTGCAAAAAAACATATTTTTTAAAATTCGGAAAATTGGTCTGTCAAAAATTAAGTTAACCGAACTTGAATGAAAGTGATTTAATAAAATAACTTTAATAAAAAAATTTACAAAAATTTTAAAATTCATCTCACTTTGTTCTTTAGAACCCTTATTTTTTAGATTTCAAATCAAAATATTTTTTTAAGTTCAGATAGGTTTCAAAAAATTTAATTAAACCCCTCTAAAACTTTTATAAATATTAGTGTTTCCAATTATTCGACACTGCCGGTTAACCGGTTAGGGCATTATTCGAAAAATGAAGAAAATTGATTAATCGGTTATTCTGGTCGATTAATCGGAAAATTTGCAATTAATCGATTAATGCAATATAAATGTTTTTATTTTATCAATAAAAACACAAAGAGCTGCTTTTTGTAAAATACCTAGTTAAGTTTAAAGTATTCCGAAGAAATATTGCCACAGAATCTTGGTATTTCTTGGCAGAAAATATTGTCAGACATGATCAGTGAAAATAAACCCTAAAGCCTAAAACTGACAAATTCAGTGTAGCCAGTCTATAGCCGCTGGGTAAAATTGAATATAGAAAATTTTCTTAATAATCAAAAGCAGCTTTCAAACAAAATTCAATAAGAAGTTCTTAAAAATATTATACAGGTTTTTCGAAATTCACGAACTAAGTTTGACAGCACTCCCACTGTTCACTGGCAATTTCACTATTTGTTTTGGGCTTTAGAGTTAAAGATGCTTTTAAGTAAAAAAAGGTATGAAAATCTGCGTGTTTCTATTTTTAAAATATCCAAGTTTGATTTTTGCACAAAAAGCAATTAAGTCGAAAAATTTCCAAGAATATTGTAGTTACTAAAACGCAAATTCCAATTTGATCTTCATCCATTTTGATCTTCATCTAGTGATGCGAATAAGCGAATTCTTAAATATTTTTGACAACACTATCTTCTTTTCAAGTTTAAATTATTTGTTTTGACATTAACCAAAATAGAGCCAAATAATCGATGAATCGGGTAATTTATTAACCGAATTGGAAACACTAATAAATATACAAGTTTCAAACAAATAAAATCATTTCAGTTTTAAGATTTTAGATATTTAGACGATTTTTCTTAGATTTTAATGATTTAAGTATCAATATTTGACAAAACTGTTGAAACGGCTGTTATTTGACATTGTTTGCTCTTACAAACATTTTGTAAGATCAAATAATTGTTTGCCCAAAATTGAGGAAAATATTTGCCCTTTTGTGTTCACACTATGTTCACATTAGGCACATTTTTGTTTGAAGGCAAATAATTTTATTTTCCCAAAATCAGCTGTTTTGTTGTTTGCCCCTCAAAAATATTTTGTGGTCAGACTACGGCAAACAAATATTTGACGGTTTTCGTCAAATATTTGCCTAATGTGACCGCACCTTTACACTATTAATATTTCGTAAAGATCCAAAAATAAACACAAAACCGAAATGTCCAAAAACCAACGATTCACCTTCTGTCGAAAGATTGCGTGTCCAAAAGCAAAAACAAGGTCCAGCATCAGCTATACCACCCGTAGATATCAGGCACGATCTTGTGGACCACTTACCGGGATTCCAAGAAAATAGGGTAAGATGCAAGCTGCCGGGTTGTAAGGGCCAAAGCCAACTGATTTGTAGCAACTGTAACAAAAACCAAAAACTGCTTTGTAAAATTTTATAAAAAATGAACAAAATTAATATGTTATCTCTTTTTTTTTTTAAATGTAAAATTTCATAAACAATAAATAAACAAAAACATTGTCCATTTAAATCACTATTGAAGTATACAAATTTTAGATTTTGAATTTACAGCTAAATGCGCAATGATGCAAATTTGCATCAAAGGATTTTTGGGCTCCTGCGCCCTAATAAAAGAAAATTATACAAGCTGCTAGAACAAAAGTTTGTTTTTTAACCATTTCCTTTCGTTTAAGTAGTATTTCATCTAATTTGGTTTTCTTGCGCACTAGAGGGTTAAGAGGATGTAAGCGGTTTTTCACAGTTTTATCAACAAAGTTGTTGAAACTCTACACATATGTTATATATAAAATACCCCTTTTTTAAAGCAATTTCATATTTTTATTTTAATATTTCCAAAACATTTATCTAAACAAAAAATAATTGATTATATGCTCGAATACCTGAAGTAGACGGTTCCATTATAAAACTTTTACTTGAAGGCCCATTATTATAACTTGCCGATAGCTAAAGTGAGGATGTTAACGGACATATTATTAGTTTTTCGTTATTATAAGTATTCTTTAACCTAAAAGTGACCGATAAGCTAAAGGTAAGTTCATCTTACCTTTAACTTTTAACCTAAGGTTTAAGCATTTGAAGCTGCCACATTTTCTGTTCTGCAGTGTAGTTGCCGTGTAGTTTTTTGACTGTATCTTTGCTGTTTGGTTTATTTCTGTGTTCGGCGTCGACAATGTAAATTTTTTACAACAAACATTTTTATTTTTTACAAAAATCGAAGAAATTTTGTTTTTCGTTTGTTGTAAGTAAATAAATAAATAAAAGTACGTCGTTGCCACTACGTATTTTTAAGAACCATTTTAATTTGTCAAAAGTAATCAGTTATTGCTCTGGTAATGCCATATTTTCAAAAAACTTAATTTTATTTTATAAGGAAGTTGTAATAACCAAAAAAAAGTAAAAGGACACTTTATTCCTCACTTTAGCTAAAGTTACCTTTAACTAACACGCACCTTAAAGGCAAATTATAATAATGGGCCTAGGAAGTCTTAATAAAAAAATAATAACTTGAAATATCAAAATTTTCACTTTCAACCAATAATAATTGTTATAATTTTAATTATTGAACTAAATGTTAAATACACACTGCGAATAAAGTAAACAACTTAGAAACTTTATTTTTGCAATTAGTGATGTAGAATTTTATCTACTTTCACCCTGTACCAAATACGGTTGTGAAAGTTGAAGTTCATCTTTTGAATTAATCGCCACTTTTGATAGATCTCGCACAGAGGCGTTTGCAGTTAAAACGTAATTTTTTGAAGGGTTAGAAAAGGATAAAATTCTCACCCTTAACGTCCTGCTGGAGCTGGGAAGTTGAAATTTGGGTTCCTCCTCCGGAGTAGACATTCACCTACGTCGGATTTTTGGAAATGTCTACGGGGAGGAAAAAAGCTGAATAGTCTCCCCTTAACGGGCTGCCCACATCCATTTAGCTAGAAACCCGAAATTTCTAACATGTGTTAACTGGAGTATGGGCTAACTCATTTATCATCTACATTTTAGAATTTTAGCCAGGTACAAGCTAAAAATGGGAGTTCAAAAGGAAAAACATGAAATTTGAAATATGTTTTACATGAAGTATGGACTAACTCATTGTTGAGACATTGTGGAACATGCTTAAAATTTGGGACTCCAGGTAATTATCTGAAAACTCCGTGTGCTTTTGCCCGGGTAACCTTTTTTTACGCTTACAACGTAGCGGGCTTTGCCCGCTAGTTTCTACATAAATGAGTATTTTTTTCATATATGGAATAAAATTTTCCCCCATATACACTCACCACAAAAAGTTTGTAATGTCAACTGAAAATTTTGATGTTACTACGGGAAATTTTGCTAATTTGAGCCCAGCGGTATTTTTGCTAATCTTAGCAACACATGTCTGCTGACGTGTAGTACAATGAAATTAGTAGAAAAATTAGTAGCCGCTACTAAATTTTAGTATACATTTTGTAAAGTGGAATTTAAAATCTGTTTGCTAAAATCAGCAAAAAAAAATGACTAAATATTATTAATATTAGTATAAAATTTTAAACTTATTTTTTTTATCGAGCATCAAATTTTTTTTATTTTATTTATTTTAATCAGGAAACATTTTATACAAAATAAAAAACAAAATCAAAGGCTTAAAAATCTTAAAAATTGTAAAAACATAAACTAATTTATCAATTTGTTAATTTGGTAATTTCTGTTTTGAAAAATATTTTAGTAAATTTTTTTTTTACTTTTAAGGTCAAATTTTAATTGTTTTTAGGGCTGACTTTTAGAGCTAAAAAACTTTTTAGTGCTATTTTAAGTGGATGTCCTATTTTCAGACATGAGTCGGTATATTCATTTCCAATCCCTTTTTTAATATATGTAACATTTTAAGGCAATTTAATTTTGTAGTTGTAAGTTGTAATTAGAAATAACATTTGCTTTAATATCCACTTTTTTAAAATTAGTATTTTTTTTTGCTAATTTTAGCAAATCGATATTCAAAAATTTGTAAATATTCTGTAAAAACTCTGTAATTTGTAAAATGTAAATAGCAAAAAGATTTGCTAAATAATAATTTTTTTAATAAAAATCAGTACAAAAATAATTTTTTTTCTACATAACACTTATTATTTTAAAAGTTTTGGTATTGTTGGTACTTCCATTATAAATATGGTTAACCACAAATGCTTAACAATAATAAAATTTTGCATACTTGAACTAACTTACATTCATTACCATACACACAGTGGCGGATCCAGCCCTTGCTCTTGGGGGGATAATTTTTAGTTTTTACACTAACATGATTTTATTATTTTTTTAAAACCTACCTTAAACCTATATTTCTAGTAATTTCAACTTTTTGCTTATTTGGTTCGAAATCAATCAAAAAAATACCAAACAGTTGATTTCCAAATCATTTTCACTCTATTTTTATTTTCGGGAATAAATGTTAATAAGAACTGCAGAACGAAAGTCTTAAAATACATAAACAATTTATAAAATAAAACCCCATTTGTATTTAAAAAAATATCCAATAATAAAACATTTTCCTCAAAATAGCAAGTTCTCAAACTAAAAGATTAAACATGTTAATTATCTTTCTTGCTTTACAATTTCACTGGAAGGATAGTAAGAGATAAACGCATTCCTAAACCAAATCGTAGTTTATGAGGAGTTGTCACTACTCGTATTATCATTGGATAGCTGTTAACATTTTAAATAACTAAATTAGTTTACGTCGCAAAGTCTGATGAATTACATTATATTTTTTTGGGGGGGATGAGGGTGATATATCCCCTGGATCCGCGCATGCATACACAACTTGCCTTTTGTATGTATTTTGTTTATGTAAATGTTTTATATTGTTTTCCTTTACTTATGTTATACGTATTGTTTTTTTTTTGGTATAATGAACAATTTTAATAGACCAACACCTCTTTGTCATGTAATAAACTTTAATGGACATGTTCATAATAAAACTTCATTACATTTTGTTTTTGCTTTCTGGGTATAAAAGTACATATAGGTACATATCGACGTCTTAATGCAGAAAGGCCCTAACTCGATGTTTTTTCTCTAGAAGTGTTTATTGTGTTTTTTTCCTTCACCTCTAAACCTAAAAGAAATCAATATAGGGCCTTTCTACATTAAGACATTGATATACACTTTTTACATGTCAACGTATTAGAATATATAATCGATCAATCGATATTCGATTAATCTAAAATTTTTCGAATAAATTAAAATTACCAAAATAATGAATAGTTTAAATAATTCAATACGATTAATAAAAATTAATAATAAAAAATTACAAAAATATTTTTCTTTAAATATTTTTTAAGGTTGATATAAAACGAAAGCATTAATATATGTAGAGGCGCTTGTAGCTGTAGAAACACATATTTATTGAATTGTTTTTTAAATTTTTAACGGTAATTTTTTAACTGATTGGCGAGCCCTGGTGGTAAAAAGATCCTGTCACTTTGCAAATAGATGTCAGAATTTAGTCAAGAGTGTTGAGTTTGATTAGGCGCATGAGTTGTATGTGTATGTAATTAGTATGTATTCATAAATATTGCTGAAATAGCATGAATTTTCCACGATTTTCCACCATTTGTGTGGTACAAAGGAGTCGTCTAGAGAAGAAGCCGTTGTTTTTTTCCTGCTAATCGCTGTATACAGTTTTTATCCAAATCGTCATTTTAAACATTCATTTTTTTTTTTTTTGAAAATCATCCAAAACTTTTCTTTCCAAAATTGGTTTTTAACCTTTCGTAGTTTGTAACCAAATTGGCAGTGGCAGAAGTTTTTCTTTGCAAACACCCCGTTCTTAGCTAAAATAAGAAAAGCATAATCGTATAGTTGTACCGAGGGACGATTATTTCTTTGGTTCTACTTGCCGAATCTTAAGTTTAATGAGTCATTTCTTTTATCGGACACGGGAAACCCTCAACGGAAACCAGCAACGTTTGGTTTGGATTTTCAACAATAACAACTGTGTACCCTAGGCAAAACTCCAATGTGTCTAAAAATTGTATCTGGAACAACTCTAAGGAAGTGAAAGTTTTAGGTGTATAAAGGAAAGTTAGGAAAGATTTGGTGACAATAGTGTAGAAAGGTGCTAAAATTATAAAAGGTCTGTGGGAGACTTAAAATAATCGAGTGTCAAACTAAACAAATAAGTGTTAAGTGAAAATCAGAAAAAATTAAATTGTTTTAGACTCCGAGATCTTTCTTATTTCTAAAAGCAAAAAAAAAAAATCAAAAGGAAAAACAAACATTTAAAACATCTTTGCGAAACAATAAAAAAAGAAAAACCTAATCTGAGGAAAAACAAGTAAGAGCGGCTTAATTCGGCTATGCCGAATCTTATATACCCTTCACCATGGTTGGGAAAAAACTGAAGTTTATATATGGACATATATGGAATGGACAGATTTATATACGGACGCCTTTAAGAGGAAATTAACCATTTAGTTTGGTGATAAAACTTTTACTCGGGAAGATTTATGGTTCCAGAAAATAGGTATTTAAAAAATGTATGTTTTGGCCATAACTTTTTTGTATCTGAACCGATATTTCCGAGTTTTTTTAGCAAATATGGTACATTAAAGATTTTCGATCTTTTGCTATATAAGACGTATCCATAGGTCATACTACAGCTCTAAAATTTTAGTTTTAATAATTATAATGATGTTTTTAGCCTATTTATGTACTATTTAATTTCGGTCTTACCGTTCTTAAGATATAAAGTAATCTATTTTGTGCCACGCCCTATTCACAGATCCCGCTCACATTTGGTCAGATGTTGTGTATTGATAACCAAGATGCTCGTACCTTATTTTGGAACTTTTCCTCTTCCCGTTCTCCAAATGTACAGAATATCTGACCGAAATCGTTAAGTCAACTGTGCTGTACGTATTTGTTATGTTAAAAAAATAAAAAAAACATAAAAAATCTTAATAAAATGTAAAAAAAATTGTATAAAAAAAGTTGAATAGACGGGGATCGATCGCGCGACTAAAAAAACTATTTATGACCAAGCGCTTAGACCACTGAGCCATTGAAGCACATACGCAATCATCTTTAATAGAAGTAAATAAACAGTTTTCGTTCAAAACTAATATGTTTGGTTTTTAGGTAAATCTTTGTATGTGTTTGTTGTTTGTGTATAAAAAGTGAAGAGGTGAAAGAAAAGAATTTTAATAAATAAAATAAAAAAAGAACAACAACCACAAACGTAATGCCAATCAGTGTTGTCATATTATTTTTTCTGAAATCTTTTTAGTTGTAAAAAAACTATTTTCGACCAAAAAATATTTTTTTACAAATCGTTAAAAGAAATCACAAGAACTGCATGTGTTTTATTTCAACAAAAACGTTTGATTTAGCTGCCAATTTTTTATTTGGGACTTTATTTCGCTTTTATATTAAAAAATAATTTTTTTTCTTTAGCTAAATTTTAAAAATTTGAAGGAATATATTTTATAAATTTGTTTTTTTATAAATTATTATAACTTATGACATAAAATAAGTTGCTTTCTAAGGGGAATTATGTATAAAATTTTCTTAATATATGAGAAATAAAATGGTTTTAAAATCTTTTTATAAATTCTTTTAAATCGGAGCAAAAAATAGAAATAAAACCGTTTGTATTTTGTTTGTATCAGATGGTTTTTATAAAAAATTTTATGTTTTTAGCCTATTTATGGATTATTTATTTATGAATATAAAATTTTATTTAAATTAATTATTAAATGTTAAAAAATAAACAAAAATAAAAGTCTTAAGAAAATAAAAAAAAAATCGTACAAAAAAAAAATGAATTGACTTGTGTAGGAATCGAACCCGCGCCTTAGAGAAAAAATAGTATTTGTGACATAGCGTTTAGAAAACTGAGCTATTAAGGTCATATGGAATCATCGTTAATAGAGTTAAATAAACAGTTTTCGTTCAATAGAGATTTGTTTTGTTTTTATTTAAATGACAAGTTTTTGTATTGGCTTGTTGTTTGTGTATAAAAGGTGAAGAGGTGGAAAAAAAGAATTTCAACAAATTGATGTGTTTACTAAGAGTAATATTCAACATACATATAAAAATATAAAAACAAAGGGATTTTACGGAAAAAATTAGAGGTAGTCCTGGTTTTTTGCTAATATCTCAGCCATTTATCAACCGATCTGGCTGATTTTTATTAGCATACAGAAATGGATCACATGTAACAGAAATATTTAACAATCAAGTCCTCATCATATCTGGGGTCTTCGGAAAACCCATTTCAATACACAGACGGACATCGTTAAATCAACTTCGCTCTTTATAAGGACCCAGAATATATTGTTAGGATTTTACCATTTATAAAATCGTTGATTTATTTACCTTTTAAATAAATCGAGTTCTTTCTATATTGCAAATAATAAACACTGTTTGAAATTATTTATAGCTCTATTTATTTATAACAGTCACTAAAAATTACAGAAAAACACTTTAATAGCACACTTTATTTATACGATGTAGATAGATTAAACTTTAGCCACACTTTAGTTCTTCACACTCTGCGTTTTACTTATGAATTGAACTACTATGCCACCTTGTTGGCGTTTTTATATATGAGGGTTAAAATACCTAGAATATGGCAGCACCGTCTGGAAGCTGCACACTGGCAACTTTGAGAATGTTCTTTTACAGTTTGACATAAGAAACATTAGTTATGGTGAAGGGTTGCCGTTTAATTGTTTTATATTTTAGGGCTTACATATGGGGATTTGTGTTTCTACGAGTAAACGGAATTTCTGTAACAATATATACTTTATAGGTCTAAGATCAATATTGTAGAAATCACAAACGGAATGACAAACTTATATATACCCTTCCACCTTTGGTGAAGGGTATAGAAATATAAACAAAAATTGTTCATATATTATTCCTTATTGAGCCAAAGATCCTTTATTTATAAAAATTTAATTATAAATCTTTATTTATCACCACATTGGGTGACTTCTTCAGGGGAAATTGTATTTTTTTTTTATTTTTATTTCCCCTGAAGAAGTTACTCAATGTGGTGACGAAATATTGGGATATATAAAGATTTATATTTAAATTTTTATAAATAAAGGATCTTTGGCTCAATAAGGAATATTATATGAATAGAGAAGATCGAAGAAAACTAAAATAATTATCAAAATTGTTCAATTTGTTAAAGAAATACAGAGAAGTTAAAATTGCATCAGATAAAAGCTAATAAGAAACTAATTAAAATTTGCTAAAACTGTCAACGCGATAGTGAAAGAACACTAAACCTAATATCACAGAATTTCTTATCGCATTTATTTTCAATTAAGTGATTTATGTTCTTCCTTATTTGGCTTAAGCGAACATAAAACTATAAAACCACAATCTGAAAAAGAACACTAAACATTATAAAAAGAAAAACAAAACAATGATAATTTTAAATTTTTTATTTTATTTAGTATATTTAAGCACCTATGAAGGGATTTAATTACATTAAATACATTTGGTCACTTTAGATTTAATTTAACATATAAATAAAAAATAAAAAACAATATCACAATCACCAGTGCACTAATTAAAAAGAAAACGCGAATTTTACTCGGGTATTTAAATTTTTAATGGTACAATTGTACGAAAACGAATAAATTTGATAAGAAACTTATAAAAATTGAAACAAGAAAAAAAGAAAAACCGAACAAAATGTGTTACACGAATGAAAAGTTAAAGTATATCTAATGAAAAAGTAATTTTGACATTTATCTGAATTTTTAATTGTTGTGAAATAGCGAGTAAAAGAAGTGAATAAAACAGCTACTCGATTGCCAGACCGCTTTGAACTATTTTTCTCGGTTTATAGCTGTTACGGCAGAACTAATTGCCACAATATAGTTCTATGTTTTTTGTTAAGTGTACGAGTTGGCAACACTTAGTGTTAATTTCACGAATAATGTGATTTGTTTTATGTAAACTTGGCAGCACTGTTTTATTCAGCTACCAATAGCTAATAAGAAAATTTATTAGAAATTGTTTTTTGCATAGTGCACGACACACAAGTCAACTCTTCCTTTCTTTTTTAAATAAAAATTAAAATAAATAAATAAATTGAATTTTAAAAATATAAATAAAAGTTTTTAATTACGCACAAAATAGTGCGTTGAACATTGGCGTCCAACGTGAGGCATTAAACTTTTTTGAGAAAGACTGTGTCTTTTTAGATTTTTTGGAAATACGGCAGCCATCTTAAAGAAGACACATCTGTAAAAGAAGACATCTTTATTTAAAAGAAGACATCTTTATTTAAAGAAGACATCTTTATTTAAAAGAAGACATCTTTATTTAAAGAAGACATCTTTATTAAAAGAAGATATCTTTATTTGCCGTTTATTTTTTAGAAGAAATTTATTGTTGTTGTTGTTGCTGTCCGGTGGCTATTGTTGGATCTAAAATTTAGTTGCAGTTTTGGTAGTTATTGTTAGCCGACAAATTTTATTTCTATTTGGTGGCGATTGTTGAATAAAAAATTTGTTTTTTTTTAATATTTGTTGGCTGATACAATTACTGTGTGCTGATTGATATTTGGTTTATTTTGGCTGACTGCATTATATTACCTATTAATAGCCTGTGGTTGTTGGCAGCCAGGAAATCTAGCCGATATTTTTAATCTCAACTTGGAAGAACAACTGGTGCAATATGGAAAAAGATAAGGTTGTATTAATGAAATTTTAATAACAAAATATTGAAACAAGTTAAATTTTAAAGTATGACAAATTAAGTTAATTATTATCTAAAAAAAAAAATTGTTTTCGCAAGAATCCGCCATTTTAAATTTATTGAGGTTATGAATTTTTCAGTAAAGCACTTGTTTCTTTATTATAAATAATACATACATACACACATACATACAAATCCATTACTCAATAACCCTTATCCAAACACAACACCAAACATCCCATTACCCTAACCGACACATCAATTCTAAACATCTATTATCCTAAATAATTCCAAAGATTCACGCTCATTACATTCACACATTGTAATTTGCTATTTGCAAATTTCTTATACCAAGTTTTCTTTTTCAGTTTTTCAACAAACTCAACTTATCTTCGCCCTCTTGTGAAGATTAATTGATGTTCAGGGAAGCTGACCTTGGAAGAACAGGAAGTGTTTGAAAATTTTGAAGTGATAATTATTTTCTTAATAATTATTTTCTCAATAATTTGCTATTTATTATAGAAGCGATTTTCAAATAAAAGGGTGAATTAAATTCAAAAGAGTTTGTTAAAGAGTATTATTGCAGAATAAATACTTAGTTGTGGAAATTTAGTTGACAACTAATTTAGGATATATTCAATTTCAGAGTTGCGATTTAAGTTTGATAAGCTTCTTTTTATAAATCATGTCGGATCAGGAGTAATTAGCATCTTTGCAAAAGCAAAGAACTAGGGCAAAGGGAAATATTAATCGTATAAGGAAAATGTATCAGGATGGTTCGGGCTCGGTACAACCGATTGATTTACAGCTACGATTAGAACTTTTAGATTCATATGTGAAACAATTAATGGAGTTTCAAAATGAGATTGAAAAATTAAATCCTGACGACAATAAGCGTGGTGAATTGGAGGAGTGTTGTATTAGTGCTAAATCGTTATTGCTAACGAAATTAGGTGGTGGTCGACGAATGAGTGCAGCTCTTGATTATACGATGAGTGCACCACATCATTCCGTGAATCGCCTTCCTCAATTGAAAATTCCAAAATTTGTTGGAAAATATTCAGAATATAAAAACTTTATAGCAACCTTTAACAATTCGGTCAATGACGATCCAACACTTTCGACAATTGATAAATTTAATTATTTAATAAATAGTCTTGAAAAGGATGCATTGCTTACAATCAAGGCGTTTCAGGTTACTGAGGAGAATTATGCTAGCGCTTTGAAAAGGTTGGCTGAGAGATATGATAACAATTGTTTAATATTTCAGGACCACATAGCTACATTATTTAATTTGCAGAAAATAACGAAGCCAAGCGCTTCTGATTTAAGACATACAGTCGACACTGTCTTAGACTCTCACATATTGGGTCACAAAACGAGATCACACATGCTTTGATAATTCATTTAGTCTTGTCCAAAGTAGATACTGAGTCGAAAGCTAAATGGGATGAGCAATTGGATTATAGTAAACTGCCGAATTGGACTGATTGTGCATCGATTTTGATAAGGCGCTGTCAGTTTTTAGAGGTTAATGAGCATAAGTCTGCTGAACCTGAACAAAATTTAAATAGACAGTATAGATCGAAGCCAAACAACCATAATCATAGGGAAAGAAGAAATCCTCAGTATTCTTTTGCGTGTGCTCAGTCTGAAGAATGCTCATTTTGTTCTGGCAAAGATCATTCAATTATTTCTTGCCAATTATTTTCGACTCTAGCGGTGACTCAAAGGTTTGATTTTACGAAGAAAAAGAATTTGTGTATTAATTGTTTAAAAGTTGGTCATTCCGTTAAAAAATGTCGTGCCAACCGGTGCAATCTTTGTCAACGTCCTCACCATGTTTTACTGCACAATCAGGACATGATAAAACAAACTAATTCAGCTGCTATGAATCAAAATAGTTCAGCTCAATGGCCTACTGGTTCTAATGCTGCTGTAAATAACAGTTCAGCACAACGGTTTCAAATGCCTGTTATTGTAAATCGTAGTTCAGTCCAAAGTAATGAATATTCCTCGGCATCTACTGGAGCAATTAGTCGAATTCCGGCTCAAATTTCAATTTCACAATCGAACGGAATGAATATTCAAAATGTCACTGCAATGTTTGCACAAGGTAATAACCAACAGGTAATTTTAGCCACCGCTATTGTGAAAATTAAAGACAGATATGGTAAATATCATCTAGTGCGAGCAATGCTAGATTCTTGCTCGCAGGTAAATTTAGTTAGGGAAGAAGTAGCTCAACGTATTGCATTGAAACGCATTGAGAACGATTTAAATTTGGTTGGTGTAGGAAGAAGAAGAGTTAGACAGAGTTTAGATACTTTTGTGAAATCGTGTGTGAATGAATTCGAATTTGGTGGTCAATTTTATATCACCAAATCAATAGTTGATGATCAACCCAGTGAAAGAATAAATAGGGAAAGTTTGAAGATTCCTGAAAATATAGTTCTGGCAGATCCTCATTTTAATAAACCTCAGAAGATTGATATATTAATAGGAGGTGAGATATTTTATGACCTTTTGTCAGTTGGTCGAATAAGACTGGGACCATCATTGCCAAAACTACAGAAAACTGTTTTAGGTTGGATAGTAGTTGGCAAATGTCGATCGGAAGTGGTTCCACGGACAAAGGTGTGCCAATTTGTGTCGAATAGCGAACAGGGTAATCTAGATTCGCTCAATGATTTGGTTCAACGGTTTTGGGAACTAGAACAGGTTCCAATGTGTTGTAAAATGACAGGTGAACAATTGCTTTGTGAGAATCATTTTGAGAAAACTACTTGTCGAGTTGAAGACGGTAGATTTGAGGTTCGGCTGCCCTTTAAAACAGACCCAATGGTTTTAGGAAGTTCATATGACATAGCAAAAAGACCCTATTATGAAAGAATATTTAAATCTCGGTCATATGTCACTAAAAAATAATGGAATTCCAAGTTCGCCTCATTACTTCATTCCGCATCAGTGCGTAATAAGAGCTCATAGTACCACTACAAAATTGAGAGTTGTTTTCGATGCTTCGAGTAAAACATCAACTCAGAAATCACTAAATGATACTCTGATCGTAGGTCCTACTATACAAGAGGACTTGTTCTCAACTTTATTGAGATTCAGATTAAATAAATTTGCCATTACGGCTGATATAACAAAAATGTATAGACAAGTCAGAGTTCATAAAGACGATCGCAAGTTTCAATTAATTTTATGGCGTGAAAATCCAGATTTACCAATACAAATATATGAATTAAACACTGTAACTTATGGTACAGCTCCCGCGCCTTTTCTTGCGATTCGATGCCTTAAAGAAATTAGTGATATTTTCAAGGATGTTTATCCGTTGGGTTCTAATCTAATACCCACTGACTTCTATGTTGATGATTTGCTCTCAGGAGCAGATGATATCGAAACATTGACACAAATTCGTAAAGAAGTCTCACAAATTTTAAGTTCTTGTGGATTTAGTTTGGCTAAGTGGCATACGAATTGTAGAGATTATGAAAATATTGAGCTCGTGAGGCAATTAGAGTTAAATGACTCAGATTCTACTAGAGCTCTTGGGATTATATGGAAACCAGAAAAAGATTATTTGTGTTTTCAATTGGAAAATAATTTTGGAAATCTTCCTGCAACTAAGCGGAATATATTATCAATATCTTCTCGCTTGTTTGATCCCCTTGGGCTACTAGCTCCTATTGTAATTAAGGCAAAAATTCTCTTACAAGAGATATGGGAAATTAATCTGGATTGGGATGAATCAATTCCCCAGGATTTGGACACAACATGGCAAAACTTTAAAGCAATACTCTCCCAGATAGATTCAATTGTTATACCTAGATATGTTGGTACTACCTTAAATGATAGTTTTCAAATACATGGTTTCGCTGGTGCTTCAATGCGAGCATATGGTTGTTGTATTTATGTGAGATATAAAGGTAAACAAGGTATAACCGCACGATTGCTGGTTGCAAAATCTAAAGTTGCACCTTCGAAGAAAGTTAAAACTTTACCACGTTTAGAATTATGTGCTGCACATTTATTAACGAAATTATGGAACGTGATAAAGTCAAAACTCTCTAAATATTCAGTTGAAAAAGTAACTTTTTGAAGTGATTCAGAAATAGTTCTTCATTGGATTAAAACTCACCCTTCAGTATTACATACATTTGTTAGCAATCGTGTAGCAGAGATTCAGGAAAAATCTTCAGGCGCTAATTGGCGATATGTACCTACAGCTAATAACCCAGCTGATATAGTTTCACGTGGCTGTGATATTAAGGAAATTAAAGAATCAATTTGGTTTTCAGGCCCTGATTTTTTGAAATATAATTCTGAAGACTGGCCAAGGAACACACATGTAGAGTTATCTCCTGAATCTCTGGCACTAGAAAAGAAGAAAACAAAGGTTTCACTATTGAAAATCATTTAAACCGAGTATGGAGAATGGTTGAGAGTATATCGTCATGTAAAAAGGTGATTCGAATAGTTGCATACATTTTAAGGTTCATAAGAGGCATGAGAAACAAATTACGTACTACAAATAAACTTGGTAAAAATAATTGTCCGTTGAGCGTTAAGGAATTAGATTTCTCTTTCTTGAAAATTGTTGAAATGATTCAGAATGTTGAGTTTAAGAACGAAATTCGTATTTTGTCTAGTTCTTCATTACCTAAGCAGAATATGTTACAAAAGTTAAATCCCTTTATTCAGAAATATGGTAATGACACTATAAATGCTACGTTGTTGCGTGTTGGGGGCCGGTTGACCAGATCGTCCCTTCCTTATGATTCTAAATATCCTCTTCTTTTGACAAGAGATTCACATTTTATTAAAACGTATTACTTACATAAGTCTAATTGTCACGCGGGACCTAAAGCATTGTTAGGGATTTCTCGCGAAAAAGTTTGGGTTGTTAATGCTCGTCAGTTGGCTCGAAAAACTATAAATAGTTGTCTGTCTTGTTTTTATTTTAAACCTAAATTAGCTTCTCAAATAATGAGCGATTTGCCACGGGATAGAATAACAGGTTGTCGTCCATTTTGGGTGTGTGGTGTCGATTTGTGTGGCCCAGTATATACGTCATTGAGAATAAGAGGCAGGCCACCTGTAAAAACTTATATAACAGTTTTTGTGTGCTTTGCTTCTAAAGCAGTGCATTTAGAAGCATTATCAGATTTACAAACTGATACGTTTTTGTCTACTTTAAATAGGTTCGTGGGCAGAAGGGGCCTTCCAAAAACAATTTGGTGCGACAACGCCACAAATTTCGTCGGGACCGCCAAACTATGGAGCGAGAAGGACAAAATACGGGTACAATAAGCAACAGCAGAACAGGGAATGGACTTTCACTTCATCCCTCCACGAGCGCCGCACTTCGGAGGACTTTGGGAAGCAGCAGTGAAGTCTGTGAAATCGTCACTTCTGCGAACAATAGGCAACGCGAACTTATCGTACGAAGAACTGACAACCGTACTGGTAGATGTCGAAGCCGTCCTCAATTCTCGGCCTATCGTGGCAATAACAGAAGATCCCAACGACGAAGAAGCTCTAACTCCAGGGCACTTGTTAATCGGGTGCTCGCTCAAAGCGCTGCCAGAAATCGAAGGACGAGGCAACAAGGCAGGCTCCTTGAAGCGGTTTCGGCTACTATCATCGCTCAAGGCACACTTTTGGGACGTGTGGCAGCGGGATTATGTCCGGGAGCTACAGCAACGAGCCAAATGGACCACCCCGAACGACAACATCAAAATCGGAGACGTCGTTATCGTCCACGAAGACAACCTCCCACCTCAGAAGTGGCTAATAGGCAAAATAATAGAAGTAGAGGTCAGCAACGATGGCAAGGTTCGAGTAGCCGTCGTCAAAACAAAGGCCGGTACATATAAACGCCCGATTCACAAATTAGCAGCCTTGCAAAGGGGGCGGTGTTACGGCAGAACTAATTGCCATAATATAGTTCTATGTTTTTTGTTAAGTGTACGAGTTGGCAACACTTAGTGTTAATTTCACGAAGAATGTGATTTGTTTTATGTAAATTTGGCAGCACTGTTTTATTCAGCTACCAATAGCTAATAAGAAAATTTATTAGAAATTGTTTTTTGCATAGTGCACGACACACAAGTCAACTCTTCCTTTCTTTTTTAAATAAAAATTAAAATAAATAAATAAATTGAATTTTAAAAATATAAATAAAAGTTTTTAATTACGCACAAAATAGTGCGTTGAACAATAGCTATAAACAATTTTCTTCTAGTGCAATATTTTAACAATTTCGATAAATGCATGGAAATAAATAAGGAAAATTAATTTAATACCCTTAATGCATACTAATTAAATCATTTTTATTAATCAGTAGCATCACAAGCCAGCAATTTGTTCCAGCCTTGAAAGATCTTTCAACGTGGGAGTGAAAGATCTATTTCCATACTGTGTGAATCTATACAAAAGGGAGCTTTTGCCACTGTTAATCTAAACTATAACATTATTGCATTCTGTTATTAACATGATGTACCAATGTTAAATTTGGATCATCTGTTAACCAAAACAGTGATTATTTTACTTGAAAGTAAGCACAAACACTATATGGAGAATACGCTAACTTAAATTTTGATACCAAGAAGTAATTTTCCAATGCAGTAGATAGTTAATTTTTCAATGCATTAGATGAAATGATTTTTTTTGTAAAAATAATTTCAAATTTCCTTGCGGTAAATAAGTAATTCTTTTCGCCATTGATACTAGAATTTTTGTCCGTATTCCTGTAAAAAGAATGATTTCTTTTGCCGCATGTTAAAACAAAAATCCTTTAAAAAATATATATTTACAAAAAAAGAACTACATTATAATAAACTACATTTAAATATGAAAGTACTGCAAATTTTTTTTTTAATTTTTGATATTCACATAAATAAGCAAATTCATCGGAGGTATTAAAGTCATTGTTACTTTTGCACACATTTAAACGAATTAATTCATCGAAGGAATTTGTACTTGCAATTTCAATTTGGCGATCGCATAAAGTAATTGATCCTTCGAACTAAGAGTAACTTAATGACTTATTTAAGTTACGTTTGTCTGATTTTGTCACGGGCTTTTAAGGCACGCTTCGCTTAAATATTAACTAAATTAAATCACTTTTCTGGGTTCTAATTAATTTTTTTTTAATTTTGGGTTATTAATTTTTGACTGGCTGATCTTCATCTCGAATTTGATCCATATTTCTGCTAGCACTTTTTTTTTATTTTTTTGTATAAATCTACCCTGATATCCGAACTGGATTAATTTTTTTCCAGCTTTTCTTTCTTGATTAAAATTTTAGTTATGTAACATATGTCAAATAAAACCTTTTCTTCATCCCACTTCATATAAGCTACCGAAATAAGCTAGTTGGGTTTAGCTTTAACAACTTTAATTAAGTAATTTTGAATTCAATAAAAGTATAAATGTAATAATGTTGAACTGAATCTTTGTGTTATGATTTCTCACTAGATAGTCAGATAGGGAAAATAGGTTTGGGACCATATATAACCTAGCGGCTTCCCATTATATGGTCATGGTTGGGAGGGAAAAAAACGTGTTAACATCTCACACATTCGGTCAATATGATGTCTTCAACTTCCTGTAACTGTCTCCCGCTTTCTATTATGTTTTCTTTACTTCAATCTCCCATTATTAACATCTGATCCTCTTCAGCACGTACAAATGAAATAATTCCCGGTGCATAGAATTTGCTTATTTTTGAGCTATGATAGCCTAAAGAATCCCCCAATTGCCGACGAGATTGAGGCCGGACAAAGATGGTACGTGCTACTGCTATTATTGCTTGATAAACAAACTTGATTATTACTACATGGTTATATGCTACATATAACACTGTAAGCTGATGGGCTGAATTTTATGGTGCCAGCCGTTTTTCAAAGTTAGCCCTCCCTTTCGCGATATGAGCGATTTATATATCGATTTTATGAAAATGCAATGTTTAGAAATTTTTTTGCATGAGTTAAAAATACTTATATTGATATTTTAAGTTATTAAAAATTTTGAAAAATATGAAATTTGGCACTCGCGTTAAATAAGACCCTGCAAGGGAACTCTCCCAAGGAAGAATTTAAATTTTGCTGAATTTTATTTATGTGAAAAAGGAGACAATATAAATGGGCTTAAATTAAGAGTTTAACTAAGAGTTATGAAGGAACACGTGGTCGTAAGCAAATTTATCTCGACGGGTTCATACGAAAATCTTGAACATGCTATGAGTGTATATGTGTGTACAATGTTTTGTATACATATAGTTTTTGTGTGTAAACTTTTGCATATGAACTCGTCGACGAAAATTTGCTTACGACGACGTTTTCCTTCAAAACTCAGGAACCAGATGAATCTTTACCTTAAAATTTTGCCACAAATGTAGAGAGGCCTTAGTTTTTAACATAAATTTTTTCAGAATTTTAAAAAAATTGCATTTTGAGATATGGGTCTTTGAAGATTAAACTTAAAAAATTTACCTTTAACCCTTTAATACAAAAAAACTCTTGGGACGCCATTTTGAAGGTAATGTTTAAAATAGAAAAATTTATGGTTGTATAGTTTAAAAGTTATGAGCGACTTTGTATGGGCACTTTTTCGATATTTTGACGTTTTTGCCAATTTTTATGACATCATATTTCGAAAACCGAAAGGGTTTGTGGTCGAAAGGTTAATGATTTGATAAACACTACCCATTTACAATATTTGTGGCGAATTTCATTAAAATCGGAGATCACTCAGAGCTTACAAGTAGGTTCCTCGACAAATCGCCCTTATTTCAGTTAATGCCAAACAAATAACTTAATACGAACTCAAATAATTATTCGACCCGAGTAATCAGATAAAAAGCGGCTCAGTTTAAAATATCGACGGTTCCATTCTAAAACATGCTAAGTCGACATAGCATGTTTTGCTGGGAATAGCATTTCTGAATTAGATTCTGTAAAATTTTGGTATTGATCGGACTATCCTATCAAAAGTTATAAGCAAAAATGTCTTAGCATAATCTATCAATTTGAAAAAACCTCCCTTTTTAAATGTGCTAAGTACACTTAACATGATTTAGTTTGGAATATTTTTTTTCTTTTTTATGCTAAGTGTACTTAGCATGTTATAGAATGGACATTTATTTTGTTTGTGTTTTCTATGTCTACTTAGCATGGACGTAATATAGTTTTTTACTTTTTTTTACATCTCTAAGTATACTTAGCAGGGTTTTCCCCTAATTCAAAACAAAACTTTAGTCGCGTAAGTGTACATAACATTGTTTAGTTTGGAGAAAGTTGTCAGTAGAACAGGTGCGCATAATTGTGTTTTTTTCTAAAGATAATGAGTTCTCGCGCAAAAAAAATGCTGGAATTGGCCATAAACAAATCGAACGGTATTACTTATTTATATTTAACATAAGAAGGTAAAATTAATCGCTTTTCTTTTAGAAAAAGAAGAATCAGAATCAAAAAAAAATCCGCAAATCAATAATAAGAGAAATATTGGTAAGTGTTTTTGGAAAAAAATATAAACAGAGTAAAGTCATGTGAATATTTATATTAAAATATTTTAATAGAAAATGAAGTGGAAGATATTTCTTCATTCAAGTTGAATTCATCCGGAATGTCACCTGGCATATCACATGAAATATCGTACAATATGGATTGTAATGAAAGTGACAACAGTTTGGATGATCTTGGTAATTGCTATTATGTATATTTTTATTCAGTTTATTATAATAAAAAAGTAACCTATCCACATATAGAACCATTTCCCGGAAGTTCAAGCGAATATTGTCAACCATCTGATGCAGAATCATCTATGGCAGGATCATCTTCAGAATCAGCTCCAGCATTCAGTCCTATAACACCAAAAAATCAAAAAAGATCATTAACCCCAAATTTAGATTCACCAAACGAAAAGATTTTGCTTAAGAGACAAAAACGTACATCTCAATGGCGCAAAAATAAGGCAAAAGTCCTAAAAAGCCAAGGTAAAGAATATTACAATTCAAAGGGTGTTTTGAAAACTGAAAAAGTATTAAAAAAAGGTTGTGGAGACTTCTGCAGAATGAAATGTTCACAAAGATTGTCCGAAGAAAATAGAAAGCTAATTTTTAAATACTTTTATAATATTAGCAATCAAGATCTTCAAAGATCCTATATTTCGCAATTAATTACATTTCACAAAAAAAAGGTTTGCAAAAATAGTGAGAATTCACGGAAAGCTGAATCACGAAAGTATTTTCTAAGTTTTTTTAAAGATGGCAAAGAAGTAAAAGAAGCCGTATGCAAACCCATGTTTTTGAATACACTTTCAATAACACATCAGACAATTGAAACTGTAGTACGCAAGAAACATTTAAATCCATTAAATTTATCACCTGACAAAAGAGGAAAGCATACTAAATCGAATGAAAAAAATATTGAAATAAAAGAAATAGTAAAACAGCATATTAATGCGTTTCCCTTAGTAGAATCCCACTACTGTCGTCAAGAATCAAGAAAGATGTACCTAGGAGGTGAGATATCATCAGTATGATCAATGGTTTTCAGAAAATGTTCATGATTTAAAACTAAAGGCAACCTTAAGGCAGTATCGGGATACTTTTCATGATTCGTTTAATATATCATTTTACATTCCGAAAAAGGACCAATGCGACTTATGCGAAAAGTTTAAGAACATGAATGAAAATGAAAAGAATGCTATTGAATCAGATTTCAATCAGCATTTATTTTGTAAACAAAAATCTAGAGAACTAAAAGATATTGACAAACAAGATAGTTCTGATAATGTAAATGTTGTAACTGCGTGCTTTGATTTCCAAAAAATTCTCTCTTCCCCGTGTGCTGAAGTCAGCACATTTTATTATAAGAGGAAGCTATATGCTTATAATTTTTCCATCTTTGAACTCAACTCGAAGCAAGTGTCATGTTTTGTATGGGATGAATCTATAGCAAAGAAAGGTGCAACAGAAGTTGCGACCTGCCTATACCAGTTTGTAGAAACTGAAAACAAAAATAGAGGTATCACTAAATTTAATTTTTGGTCCGATAATTGTGGTGGACAATATAAATAAAAATAAGATTGTTTTTGCATTTTACGTATGGGCTTCTCGTAAATTCAATATTGACATAAGTCACAAGTTCCTCGAAAAAGGTCATACTCAGAATGAAGGTGATAGTGTGCATGCTCTTATAGAACAATCTAAGAAAAACAAACGTATGTGAATGGTTCTCTTTAATAAGAAATGCAAAGAAGAAGGAACCGCTATATAACGTAATTGAAATGGAAAATGAAGATATTTTAGACTTCAAGGCATTTGCATCTGCTTTTAATTGGTCAAAAAATACAAAAAATTAAAAAGTAAGTGTATGCAAAATTAGAGAAATAAGAGTGCATAAAGAAGAAAATTATAAATTATTTTATAAATACCAATTTGAGGAAGATTTTCAAGAAATTAAGCTTTATGATGCAACTCAAAGGCGAAGAAAAACAAATTTGCCTCCTCAAGACATACCTAGAGCATATGCATCAACTTTTCCAATAACAGAAGCAAAACATAAGGATCTGCTATATTTATGTGACCAAAACTTAATTCCAAAGTTCTACCAAAACTTCTACCGAAACCTCAAAAGCGTTGTTGGAAACGAAGATGAAGTCAATTCCGAATGTGATGATTAAATTTCTTACTTTATTAATTTTTGTATGAAAAAAACGTTTATTTTATGATTTTTGTATTTTATCTGAATTACTATTGTTTCTCTTTTATTAAATAAATAAAATGTAATGTCAGTATTTGTTATATGAATTTAAAACAATTTTTATTCTAAGTTGTAAAAAGGTATTTCAATCTTAAAATTTTTCCAAACTAAAACATGCTATCTGTACTTAGATGACCAATGTAAGGAAAAAGGAACCATTGAAAAGATGCTAAGTCAACTTAGACGACTAGGTAATAGATTTGTGTACATGCTAAAGTATTCTAAGTCACTTTTAGCTATGATCTACTACAAGTTTATAAAGTTCAAATAAAGTAAAAAAATTATATTATAATTATAATATGAACACAAAAAGTCTCAAGGTTCTACCTCATACCGTTCCCGAGATATCGTCAATAAACTTTGAAGGCGTTTATCTCAAAACTAGCTTTTAAGACTTAGCATGTTTTAGAATGGAACCGTCGATATGTATGTATTTTTTTCATTTTTGTCATGCCTTCGGTCTTTAGAGTAAAACATTGGTGTCCACACAAAAATATCGATATATCACATTTATAGATCCGACTGTAAATGCCGAAGATATAAAGAACATTTTAAAAAGAAGACACCTACGTTCGAATGTGTAAGGCGACCGTTTTTTCTGGTAAGGTCTATTCGGTCGCCACAACTGATACTATTTTCTGTGTGTATGGAATTTGAAAGTCGAAAGCTAGAAAAAAAAACTAATATTTGGAAATTTTTTTCATTTGCATTAGTGTCTACTAATGGTAATGAAAAATTCCCAAGTATGATAATAACACAGGTTTTTCATCGATTAAACATATATTGGATCGGTAGTTTCCTCTTATATATATAATTATGTCCATTTATTTAATTACATTTACAATATTTTGTGTTTATGATTTCTAGTCACAATAAAAAATTTTAGTGTTTATAATGTTAAAAATGAAAGCAAAATAAAAATTTCAAAACTCGTATTTAAATTTAATGTTTTTAAAGTTTTAAATTTAATGTGTTAAGTTTCGTTCGTTTACCCAATAATTTGTACAAATTTGTACTAATTTTTAATGGATGTCGTTCGTTTACACAAATACTCAGTAAACATAAAGAAAAAAGAGAGAATAAACTGACAGTTTAAAGTTGAGAGTTCTTCTTTCTGCAAATTTTTACTGGACAAATTATTGTCAGCAAGAATTTACAGGCAGAAAAAACATATGATTAAAAAAAATTTGTTTAAATTTTTGTAAATACAAAAAAAAATGTTTTACAACTACTGTTGCAAAGCAACAAATATTGTTAAATAAACTGTAGAAAAGATAACAAGACCTTCTTAAATGTTTCTGCTTAAGATTTTGTAATGCACTTTTTTTTTCAAGCCAGGGAAAACTCAGGGTTGGTTGGGTCTATTAAAGGTCTGCTTCATTTAAGATTAGTATAATCGCTTCCGTAGGTGACGAGAACGGAAAGCGGTTTATGGCATAGACAAGTCGCTCTTAGGGTTATAGCGAAACTATTCCCTAGGTCGGAGTACGACAAGGGTCTGAAGTAAACAGAAGGTGAGCCGGGCTAATTCGCAAAATACGAACGGAAAGAGTTTGTAAATGGCCCTTACTAACTTACGAGTATAATAGGCCGTAGGCTTAACTACGGTGAGGAAATATTTCTATATAACTCACGAGAATATTCGGCAGGTGTTAAATCGGTTCTAGCTACGGTTCCTATGCTTACGTGACTCACGAGAATAATCGGCAGGTGAGTCGGGAAAGATCGGGAAAGGGTTTCTACACTTAGTTAATAACTCTAAGTAACTCACGAGAATAATCGGCAGGTGAGTCAGGTTAAATCAGTTATAACTACGTTTACTGTGTTTACGTGACTCACGAGAATAATCGGCAGGTGAGTCTGGTTAGATCGGGCAAGGGTTTATACGGTTAGTTAATAATTCTAAGTAACTCACGAGATTAATAGGCAGGTGAGTCGGGTATAACAACGTTTACTGTGTTTACGTGACTCACGAGAATAATCGGCAGGTGAGTCGGATAGATCGGGCAAGGGTTTCTACGGTTAGTTAATAATTCTAAGTAACTCACGAGATTAATAGGCAGGTGAGTCGGGTATAACTACGTTTACTGTGTTTACGTGACTCACGAGAATAATCGGCGGGTGAGTCGGGTTAAATCGGTTATAACTACGTTTACTGTGCTTACGTGACTCACGAGAATAATCGGCAGGTGAGTCGGGTTAGATCGGGCAAGGGTTTCTACGGTTAGTTAATAATTCTAAGAAACTCACGAGATTAATAGGCAGGTGAGTCCGGTATAACTACGTTTACTGTGTTTACGTGACTCACGAGAATAATCGGCAGGTGAGTCGGGTTAGATCGGGCAAGGGTTTCTACGGTTAGTTAATAATTCTAAGTAACTCACGAGAATAATCGGCAGGTGAGTCGGGTTGAATCGGTTCTAACTACGGTTACTGTGTTTACGTGACCCACGAGAACAATCAGCAGTGGAGTCAGGTACGGTCGGCGAACGAGTATCTGGTTGGCTTACAAGCTATACTTCGGCTGCTAGACCAAGTATACTCAAACTCCAGCTGGATCCTGGTTCGCCCTTTTTGCCTCTAAATTTTGACAATATATGTAATAATTGTTACCAACTGAATGAGAATTACTAGAATATAATGTTGGTTATGGGCATCAGTAACTGTATTGGGTATATGAATAAGTAGGTTATTTGTAACGTCACGTTACATTCCCCCCTTACGTTGTAGAAAAAAATATTGTTTGTTTTTTCCCCCAAAAAACTTATTGTTGCACCATGCGAGCTTCGATCTTTCGATCTGCACTACACTCACCAAAAAAAGTCTGTAATGGCAACTGAAAATGTTGCTGTTACTACGGGAAATTCTGCTAATTTGAGCCCAGCGGTATTTTTTGCTAATCCTAGCAACACATGTCTGCTGACGTGTAGTACAATGAAATTAGTAGAAAAATTAGTAGCCGATACTAAATTTTAGTAGACTTTTTGTAAAGTGGAATTTAAAATCTGTTTGCTAAAATCAGCAAAAAAAATTACTAAATACTAATAATATTAGTACAAAGTTTTAGATTAATTTTTTTTATCGAGCACCAAAAATTTTGATTATATTTTTTAAAAAAATATTTTATACAAAATGAAAACAAAAAATCAAAGGCTTAAAAATCTTAAAAATTGTTAAAACATAAACGAATTTATTATTTTGTTTTAATTTGGTAATTTCCTTTTTGAAAAATATTTTAGTCAATTTTTTTTTTTTTTTACTTTTAAGGTTAAATTTAATTGTTTTTAGGGCTGATTTTTAGAACCCTTTTTAGTGATATTTTAAGTGGATGTCCTATTTTCAGACATGAGTCGGTATCTTCACTCTTGATCCCTTTTTTAATCCTATGTAACATTTTAGGGCAATTTAAGTTTGTATGTATAAGTTTTAATTAGAAATAACATTTTCTTCAATATCGACTTTTAAAAATTAGTAAATTTTTTTGCTAATTTTAGCAAATCGGTTTTCAAAAAATTGTAAAATGATTTCTGAAATTAGCAACGAAAATTTGTAAATATTCTGTAAAAATTCTGTAATTTTTAAAATGTAAATAGCAAAAAGATTTGCCAAATAATAATTTTTTTTCTAAAAATCAATACGAAAATAGTAAAGTGGGATAGAAAACCGTTTACAAATTTTTTTAACTTTTTTTCTGAGTGTACCCGAAGGTAACTTTTACGGAACTTTAAAAAGCTTTGTGAATAAGCATTTTCTGCTTCTTTGGCCAACTTTTTGGAAACATTAAATTTACTTTTCTTATCATTTGCCTTACGGTAAGCTTCTAATTCTCCGTGTAGTTTAGATAAAGATGTTTCACATTTCTCAAATAAATTTTCACTATTATCCAAAGCTGCAACAACTTCAGAAGATTGCTGAAGTGAGGCCATATCTCGTGAGAGTTGTGTTCTCTGAGATTTAAATTCATTCATTTGTGTAGATAAAGAATGATTTTCTTTCTTTAACACTTCTAATTGATTTTGTAATTTTTCTTGTTTCTCAATATGCGTTGCCAGTTTTGTGGTCATTTCTAGTTTCTTTTGATTTAAGTCTTCTATGCGTTGTACAAGTTGATAATTTTCCATGATCGGATTTATTTGTGGTAGGGGATAAACGTCGGGTTCGGCTGCGGCATTTATCTGTCGAAAGTCGATGCACATTCTGCAGCTCCCGGCAGGAGAGCTGTACGGGCTATGAGGAGGTTATATGCGGTCCATTGACAGTAGTTCGTTTACCGCCTCGTTCATTACCATTTGCATGGCTGCATTACGAGGGCAATATCTCTGCTTAATGGGCCTATCGTGTTTCATGGTTATTATGTGCTTCCCCATATTGCGTGGTCCTTGGATAGATCCAAATCTTAGAGTTTGCGTGATTTTCTCCGGTGACTGAGCATAGTGGTGCATTGCCGAATGATGATGGTTGGGGATTAGATGTAGTCAATCGTATGCCATCCAGAGTAAGTTCAGCTTGTCTACGATTAAGAAAATCCATTCCGAGTATGACCGGTTCGGCTAAGTCAGGTAGAGCTGAGGCGAGCAGTTTAGTCTGTCGTCCATATACATCGATGGTAATAGGGTATACTTTTATGCTGCTGATACATGAGCCATCGGCTAATTGCACAGTCCGCTTATGGGGACGTGGTCGGATCCTTAACTGTTCCAATTGACGCTGAACTGTTCCGCCGATGTAAGTTAACGTGGAGCCGGTGTCGATCAAGGCACGTACGTTAATAGAGTTGACGTTCACGTGTACCGGCCATCTCTTCGGCCTCTGCTAGAACTCGCACAAGTACAATCTCGGGACATAACATCATGATGTCCGCACCGCGAGCAAAATAATCTCCGAGGCCGGCGACATTGACGACGAGTGTGCCCCGGCTTCTTACAACGCCAGCAGTGGGTCCCTGGTCATAAGTTGGAGTATTCGTTGCAGCGCCTAGGCAGTGATTAGGCTGTGGTTTTTCGTGTCGCATTTCCCCTCGTCCGAACACTTCGTATTCGTCCTTTAGATCTACAAATTCGTCCAAAGTTTGGAAGTCATGGCGCCTAACGTAAAGCTTTTACTCGCATCGTAAGCCGTCATAGATGCGATCAGTCTGGTTAAGCCTACTAAGCTGTTCATGCTGGCGGATCTTCCAGATGTGAGACGTAACGTTTCGGTAAAAAGTAACGGATCGCGTGGGTCTTGAACTCGTCCCATGTGGTAATTTCGGTCCGCTTAACTCGAAACCACATTAGTGCACGTCCCTTTAGTATTTCCAGTAAGGAGAAGAGCAACCTGGTCTGCGTAAACGCATAACATTTTGCGAGCTCCTCTAATCGTTCGATGAACTCCATTAAATTGCCTCCTCCGTCGTATTTTAAATCCCATCTATTGATTATGTTCATTACTTCCGCATAGGAAAGTCCACTGGGCGTTATTCGTGTGTCGACGTTTTTTTCCGATTTAATAGTTATTTCTGGTGGGGTCTTAGAGCCGATCGGTTTTCGTTCCTCCTCGAGTATTTCTTTCTCTAAGGCACGCAGAACATTTTCGAGGGATGCTCTTCGTCGCTTATTACGAACGAGTTCGCTCAGCTGTCGCCGCAATTGTTGAACCCTTGCGTCCTCCGTTGCGATGCCATTCTCCCGGTATACTTCTATCAATTTATCCTTCCGAAGAAGGTAGATCCAGTCAAGTGAATCTTCTTGCTGTGTGTTCCCAGTACTCTGAAACATGTCTATTCTACCCGCTCCAAATTCGTTGGTGGTTGAGTCATCGGTTTTTCCACTAGATGCGTTCTTGGAGCTGGGTCCCTGCTCGGGCGCCATTTATAATGCAGGTTTGTTTTCCAGCCAGGGAAAACTCAGGGTTGGTTGGGTCTATTAAAGGTCTGCTTCCTTTAATTATTAGTATAATCGCTTCCTGAGGTGACGAGAACGGAAAGCGGTTTTGGCATAGCCAAGTCGCCCTTTGGGTTATAGCGAAACTATTCCCTAGGTCGGAGTACGACAAGCGTCTGAAGTAACCAGAAGATGAGCCGGGCTAATTCGCAAAATACGAACGGAAAGGGTTTGTAAATGGCACTTACTAACTCACGAGTATAATAGGCAGGTGAGTCGTAGTATCTGGTAAAGGGCTTAACTACGGTGAGGAAATATTTCTAAATAATTCACGAGAATAATCGGCAGGTGAGTTGGGGTCAATCGGTTCTAGCTACGGTTCCTATGTTTACGTGACTCACGAGAATAATCGGCAGGTGAGTCGGGAAAGATCGGGCAAGGGTTTCTACGCTTAGTTAATAACTCTAAGTAACTCACGAGAATAATCGGCAGGTGAGTTGGGTTAAATCGGTTATAACTACGTTTACTGTGTTTTCGTGACTCACGAGAATAATCGGCAGGTGAGTCTGGTTAGATCGGGCAAGGGTTTATACGGCTAGTTAATAATTCTAAGTAACTCACGAGATTAATAGGCAGGTGAGTCGGGTATAACTACGTTTACTGTGTTTACGTGACTACGAGAATAATCGGTAGGTGAGTCGAGTTAGATCGGGCAAGGGTTTCTACAGTTAGTTAAAAACTCTAAGTAAATCACGAGAATAATAGGGAGGTGAGTCGGTTTAAATCGGGTATAACTACGTTTACTGTGTTTCCGTGACTCACGAGAATAATCGGCAGGTGAGTCGGGTTAGATCGGGCAAGGGTTTCTACGGTTAGTTTATAATTCTAAGTAACTCACGAGAATAATAGACAGGTGATTCGGGTTAAATCGGTTCTAACTACGGCTACTGGGTTTACGTGACCCACGAGAATAATCGGCAGGGGAGTCAGGTACGGTCGGGGAAAGAGTATCTGCTTGGCTTACCAGCTATACTTCGGCTGCTAGACGTAGTATACTCGAACTCCAGCTGGATCCTGGTTCGCCCTTTTTGCCTCTAAACTTTGACACTATATGTAATAAATTTTACCAACTGAATGAGAATTACTAGAATAGAATGTTGGTTAAGGGCATCAGTAACTGTATTGGGTATATGAATAAGTATGTTATTTGTAACGTCACGTTACAATTTCACAACAAGAATCCTTTTTTTCATATCAAACAGTTATATTTATTATTGCTTTTGGTTTTACAATCAGCTGTTTAACAAACTTGTAAATTATTGAAAATTTTCCGTTCTCGTAATTTTTTAGAAAATTTTCATTTTAAGAGTAAATTGGTCTTACTCTCTGTAAGTTTGTTACTGAGTAAATCTTACTGGACTTAACTGAGAAAAGTAAACGCATAAACCTTTAGTTTCTATGCAACTAATACGCAACTTGTTTAAAATTAAAAAAAAATTTAATTTAACATGTTCTCATATGCTATGACAAATGCAAGTTTTCGAAACATTTTGTTTTTTATTCCACCATCTCTGTGTCAGGCTAAGAACATTTCTAACGACCTCGTATTGAAGGGAAAGGACAGAAAACAGAATCTTTTAAAAATACAATCTCAATTAACATAGTCTTTAATATGTGTTGTTTCGATTAATATCAAATATATTATTCTATTAATCCGTTAAGAACACAAAGTGAATAATTATTTGCATGTTTTATCGATTAAAATAAAAATTCGATTAATTGAATCCCCTAATAAATATGTATACTGATATACCAAAGACCCTTGAAACCAGGATGAACAAACTACAAAATTTTTAGCCACGCATGATGCCAAATGACGAGACTACAAAAAATTCTAAGGCGACACCATGAAATTCTTCAAACAACAATATTAATTATTATTATAACAATCAAATTATTAATAATTATAAAAACAAATGTATATTTGATTTTTTTTGCTTAAAACAACACACAAAACAATGGTAAAAGTGAGTATGAAAGAGACAAGAAAAATATTTCGCTCTACCAAGTAATAGAAATTTATCCGCGACTAATATCTTGTTAACTTATCGATAGTCTATTACCAATATCCATTTTTTCTGTTTAGAGTTCGGCAAAGGTTTCTTTGGAACTAATAAAATCGGACTATTATATTCGGAATATGATGACTCTACTATTACATCGTCTATTAGTTTATTCACTTGTTTGTCAACTTCTTCTTTATGTATATGTGGAATTCAATAGTTCTTTATGTATACTGGTTCTTCATCTTTTGTTCTTGACATTTGCTTGTAAAAATTGTTACTTGTGACTGTTTCTGATTCTAATCCAAAAATATCACTGTATTCGGAACATATTTCCGTTAATGTTTCATTGTAATATTTTGGAAAGTTTTTCTTTAGTAGGTTTAGGATGAACAAAATACAAAATTCTTAGCCACCCATGATGCCATGAAGCCATGATGCCATGATGCCAAATGATGCGACTACAAAAATTCTTAGCCGAGACCACGACATTCTTAGCCGATTTTCAGAAAAACTTAGCCTCTAGCAAGGGTTGTAGCGCAAGTTCAGTGATTGTGATGTGAATACATACATGTTCGAATTGTTAAAACCCTTGCTAGCGGCTAAGTTTTTCTGAAAATCGGCTAAGAATGTTGTGGTCTCGGCTAAGAATTTTTGTAGTCGCATCATTTGGCATCATGGCTTCGTGGCATAATGGCATCATGGGTGGCTATTCATTTCGTAGTTTGTTCATCCTCTTTGCGAGGGTCCTTGGTTTAACCAAGGACTCTTGAAACCAAAATGAACAAACTACAAAATTTTTAGCCACCCATGATGCCATTATGCCACGAAGCCATGATGCCAAATGATGCGACTACAAAAATTCTTATCCGAGACCACAACATTCTTAGCCGATTTTCAGATGTGATTGTGATGTGAATACATACATGTTAGAATTGTTAAAACCCTTGCTAGTGGCTAAGTTTTTCTGAAAATCGGTTAAGAATGTTGTGGTCTCGGCTAAAAATGTTGTGGGTGGCTAAAAATTTTGTAGTTTGTTCATCCTGGTTTCAAGTGTCCTTGATTTTTGTAGTCGCATCATTTGGCATCATGGCTTCGTGGCATTATGGCATCATGGGTGGCTAAACATTTGGTAGTTTGTTCATCCTGGTTTCAAGGGTCCTTGATTCAACATCCAACAATATTAATTATTATTATAACAAACAAATTATTAATAATTATAAGAAAAAAATGTATATTTGATTTTTTGCTTAAGACAACAAACAAAACCGTTTAGATGAAATTTACTATTTTTGTGTTATTTATATTCCCCTTTGTTTGGCGTATGTATGCATGTGTATTCTCCATGGTTACTTAAATAAGAAATAAAAAAAAAAATTCATTTGATCTCGAACCAAACTAAAAATACATTTTCATACATTTTTAATAATTTTATACAAAATCTAGGAAAGTTGAAAAATATTGAAGCCATAGCCCTGATTATAATTAATCTCAATGTTTAGTTAGCGAAAGACATGTTGAATAATCAGAGTGCTTCAAAAATTTATTTTGTTATTTTGTTAAAAAAAAAAACACCTGTGTAATTTTTCGTGGACGAACAAAAGTTTATATTGCGTTTTATTGAATACTACCAAAATTTATATTATTTATAAAGGGTGTCCCAAGAAGAACGCAATTTTTAAATCTGGCAACATTCGAAGTGTCATTGTTTGACATTTGAACAACTGTTACTGTTTGCTAGTAGAAGGTACGAGGTTAGTAAAAATGAATGAATGCGCTGAACAACGCATTCTCATTGTGAAATTGTTTTACCAAAATGGTGAAAGTTTTGCGGCTACAGTTCGCAAATTGCCATCAATTTGGGGTCACAATAATGCTCCAAAAGAGTCAACTGTAAAGAGATTAATGGATAAATTTGCCGAAACTGGGTCTGTTAGTGATGTAAAGACAACAACGCGCCATCGACCAGGTCGATCGACCGAAAATGTCGCAGCTGTACGTGATGATGTCGCTCAAACTCCATCCACCTCAATTCGACACCGAGCTCAGCAAATTGGTGTCTCCAAATCCCTTTTTGCAGCGAATTTTGACGAAAGATTTGCATCTTCATGCATACAAAGTTCAATTGACTCAGGAACTGAAGCCAGCTGACCATGGACAGCGAAGGGAGTTCGTTAATTGGGTATTGGAGAGACAACATGAAAATGCTGATTTTGCCGATAAAATCATCTTCAGTGACGAGGCCCATTTTCATCTTGATGGCTTCGTCAATAGGCAGAATTGTCGCATTTGGGGTGAGGAAAATCCTCGAGTGATTCACGAGAAGCAAATGCATCCTCAACGTGTCACTGTGTGGTGTGGTTTTTGGGCTGGAGGAATCATTGGACCTTTTTTTATGAAAATGAGGCAGGTCAAGCGCAAACAGTCAATGGTGTTCGGTATCGTGAAATGATAACCAGTTTTTTCTTGCCTAGAATTGAAGAAATGAATGTGGAGGGCATGTGGTTCCAACAAGACGGCGCCACATGTCATACAGCCAGAGAAACAATTCAATTGCTGCATCAGTCATTTCCCGGTCGTGTTATTTCGCGTTTTGGAGATCAGAATTGGCCGCCTAGATCGTGCGATTTAACACCATTAGATTTTTTTCTTTGGGGTTTTTTTAAGTCGATGGTTTACGCGAATAAGACGGCGACGACTCAAGCCTTAAAAGAGGAAATTGGACGCTGCATTAATGAAATACCGCAGCATTCATGCAAAACGGTCATTGAAAATTTCATTAAAAGATCGCGTGCATGCATAACCTCATTCTGTCTACTTTAGGATATAATAAAGTTTCACGATTTTTTTTAAATGTCTGTGTTTTATTTAAAATTTAAAAATTGCGTTCTTCTTGGGACACCCTTTATTTATATATTTTTTGATTAGGAATTTTAGAGGTTGTTAGATACTTTCGATCCTGTAAATCATGTTTGTGGGATACATTTGAAAATGTTCAGCTTAAAATGTGTTTGCAGGTGTCTAATTAATAACTCCATCAAAACAAAATAAGATTCCGATTCGTTTGGACTCAATAGTACCCCAAACTTTTTTACTTTCATATGAATTTTCAAATATTTTTCTACCACCCAAATTTTACAAGATGTAATGATTCTGAACAAAATTTGATAAAATTATTAGATTTTTATATTTTTTTTGTTTTGTCTTAAAATTTATTGTTACAGTTAATGAACTAGTTACATGTTGGCTCTATGTAGTCTTAAATGGATTTAGAGAATTTTAAAACAAAATGTATTCCTGAGGAATTTTTCTTTTATTTGAGTTCACACACTTATATGTTACTTTGACAAACAAATATATTAGAATAATTTTTTTGATTTAATCGTTTGATCGAACGAACAAAAACAATTATTCGAAGAAAGTCGAATGGCGAATAATTGACAACTCTAGTGTTAACTATATCCTAATATTTTGTAAGGTCCTTAAAGTATTATTAAGTTTGGTTAATGGGATTAACATTCAATATTTAATTACTAGTAAAGTACTAATAAATGCAAAATGATTGCAATTTGGTTATTACAACTAAGATTAAATTGCAATAGCTAGCTAAAGGCAAAAAGTGCACAAATTAGAGTTGTAAAAGTAATTGCAACTATCGAATTGATTTAAAGCATTTTCGTTAGGGCATGTTTGATTCGAAAGCCTTTTTTTGTAAAATCAGCATTTATTTAGTTACACTTTCCAATTTTCTATTATTAACGAAAACCTTTTACTATTACAACTGATATTATTTTAGGCGAACCGCAAGGTTCAGTTCTTTCAACGTTCCTTTTTTTCATCTTTATTAATGATCGACGATTAAACATTCCTTGCCTCTAGCAAGGGTTGTAGCGCAAGTTTAGTGATTGTGATGTGAATACATACATGTTTCAATTGTTACAACCCTTTCTAGAGGCTAAGTTTTTCTGAAAATCGGTTAAGAATGTTGTGGTCTCGGCTAAGAATTTTTGTAGTTGCATCATTTGGTATCATGCCATCATGGCTTCATGGCATCATGGGTGGCTAAAAATTTGGTAGTTTGTTCATCCTGGTTTCAAGCGTCCTTGATACAACTCCCATATATGGACAGGAGCAAGGTATCCAGATTTATTCAAATGTCCACAAACACTACTCACTCTTTCCTCCCATAACCTATTTTACTAATTCCAACACAGTGCACTGCAAGTAGGCCCATCCCCTGAGTGTAGAGCTATCGCAAAAAATTGATATTATTTAATTTGTATTCAAATTATATCGATGTGGTAAAATCGTCATATTTCTAATCGATTTACAACTTATTTGTTTTTTGTGTGAATTCTTTTAAATTAAAACAATCTAAATCTTTGTTTAAAACTGTATTTTATTAAAAAAATAAATGCATATATTTTAACAGACTTATTACTTCTTGTATACATTTTAGTACGTACAGTTTCCATATGAGTTATTTACTTGTTTAATTACTTAAAACTTATCTCATACGAATATCTTTAAGTATTGAACATCCATTAAAAATTAAAACCTTAAAAAGCACTTACTTTCTTTTGAAAATTGAGATACAAGAAAACTTTAATAACAAGTCAAGTAACAACAAACAAAACTAGGTAATTAACACGGAATAAATAAAAGGGTCATGTGTATAGCAGTAGGGCTTCAAATTTGGTCGGGTTTTTTCATATGACAAGTTAATATTTTCTAAAAATACACAAACTCTGTTCACCCAATAAACATTGAAAAGTTTGTAATGCAGTCTCGTTTCCCAGCCGGTGTAAACTCAGTGTGGGGGTTCGTTAAAGGCCTGCTTCCTTTGTATGTAGATGTTGAGAACGGAGACGGTTATATAGACAAATTCTCCCAGCTCTGTGGTAACTCCTCTAATTAGGGTCGTCTCTGGTCTGAAAGTCTTCGGGTGACTCACGAAAATAATTGGCAGCTAAGTCGGGTCACAGTGTGAATCGGGAAAAAGGTTCGGGCTACAATTGCTAAATAAGACCAAGTAACTCACGAGAATAATAAGCAGGTGAGTCGGGTTAGAGTGTGAATCGGGGAAAAGGTTCGGGCTACGATTAATAAATACGACTAAGTAACTCACGGAAATAATAAGCTGGTGAGTCGGGTTAGAGTGTGAATCGGAGAAAAGGTTCGGGCTACGATTAGTAAATACGACTAAGTAACTCACGAGAATAATAAGCAGGCGAGTCGGGTTAGAGTGTGAATAAGAAGGTTATTTGTAACGTCGCGTAAGGCTACGTTTCCATTGAACGTATTTTGCATGTGTTTTAAACCAAAACATTGTTTTGTACATGTTTTCCCATATATTTTATTTCGCCAAAACAACATGATTTGCTCAAAACTCGCAAGTGGTAACGTAGCTCTACAAGTTAAAAATTGTAATTGCATTGTGCTTTATTTTAAGTGTTTTTTACAATGAAAATCAAGTTCATACAAAAAAAAATAATTTGTTTCATGTTTTTCCTTTATTGTCAATATTTCCAAATTTACAATTTTGCTGTGAATTTCTGAATTTCTTCCATAGGTTTTAACGAAAAGGTAAACTATATTTATTTGGAGCTTAACTCTTTCCTTACATTACATTATTTTTTTTTTCTTATTTCAGAAAGATTTTGCAAGTTTCTGTGCTTCTTAATAAAAAACGGATTAGTGAAAAAACCATCAAAAGTCAATAAATCAAGATAAAATATACACAACTAAAATTGTATGTACGATATGTTAAAAAGAGTTAATAGATTGTACCAAAACCAATCATTACCGCGTTTTTATTGTTTTTTTTTTAACTTGAAGTTAGAATTGAACTGTGGTTTAAGGCTTGAAAAAAGTATATTCTCACTGTAATATAAAAATTTAATTCCTTTAGCGGGTTTGAGACAGTTTTTAAACTTTTTGTTTTATTGTGTATTTTTCGAAGACATCGACTCATCATATGCGTCTTGTGTAATCCGAGAAAAAAAAGTTGCCCAATTAAGAAGCCCCTAATATAATACATACAATGCGTATGAAAATATTGTGTAAGTACCTATGTATACAAGTGGATAAAACCAAAAACTTGTTAGAAAAATTAAAAAAAAAAAAATGTAGGAAAATCAATTCATATTGAACAATTTTAATGGTGAATATACTGAACAAAGATTCAAATATAACATATATAATAGTATTAGGACAGCAAAAAATTCTTCGACTCTATACGAAATCGATTGTGGTTATGAATAAAATTATGTAAAATGTGTAACAAAAATTAAACAAGAATTAAATTATTCTCCGAATACTTACTTTATAATGCTGCCGACACTGTATGCTGTATGAGTTTACACTTATAAGAGTTTTTTACTGAAGGGTGTTAAATACTTTTAAAATATAGCATCTGGGTTGTGTTTTTGTGGCTTGGTAAGTATTATCAAAACCTTGTGCTTTTAAAGTATTTACTGCAAGCACTTAGAAAACTATATTATCTCTGTATGCAACACAATCTTGTTAGTAGCTTCGAATACTAAACATAAAGAATGTCTGTGCGCAAATAGTATTTGCTAAAATCACTAAAACCAAATTTAATTGGAATTAAGTAAATTTAATTTAGAGAATTATTTGTTTGAATTTGTTTCTGAAGTAAGCATGCATCAGAATATTGTACTAATTGAGCATAGTGTACATTCAAATGTAAAACACTAGAATTCATGTCAAATGTTTTTGTTTCAAAAACAGAGATGTAAAGTACTATACTCCAAAAACATATAATTTTATACTTTTGGCGCGATGACATTAATAAAAAAAATTATTAAAGAAGCAATTTGGAAAAAAAAAAAAAAAATATATATATATATATATATATATATATATATATGTGCACAGCACATGCTGCGGGGACGGTTTTTCGTTCCACACGTTACTATGAAGACATTTTGTTACTTTGGGTACTGTCCTTAAACTTTTTGTTATTCTACTGTTTACACTGAGGACATTTTACTGGATTCAGCGCATATTATAGGGACTTTTTTGGCTGTATATACAGATGTCTTCAAAGTATGCGCAATGAATATATATATATATATATATATATATATATATATATATATATATATATATATTCATTGCGCATACTTTGAAGACATCTGTATATACAGCCAAAAAAGTCCCTATAAAATGCGCTGTGTCCAGTAAAATGTCTTCAGAGTAAACACTAGAATAACGAAAAGTTTAAGGACAGTCCCCAAAGTAACAAAATGTCTTCATAGTAACTTGTGGAACGAAAAACCGTCCCCGCAACATGCGCCGTGCACATATATATATATATATATATATATATATATATATATATATATATATATATATATATGCACATATATATATATATATATATGTGCATAGCGCATACTTTGAAGACATCTGTATATACAGCCAAAAAAGTCCCTATAAAATCCGCTGTGTCCAGTAAAATGTCTTCAGTGTAAACAGTAGAATAACGAAAAGTTTAAGGACAGTCCCCAAAGTAACAAAATGTCTTCATAGTAACTCGTGGAACGAAAAACCGTCCACGTAACATGTGCTGAGCACATATATATATATATATATATATATATATATATATATTCATTTCGCATACTTTGAAGACATCTGTATATACAGCCAAAAAAGTCCCTATAATATGCGCCGTATCTAGTAAAATGTCTTCAGTGTAAACAGTAGAATAATTAAAAGTTTGAGGACGGTCCTCAAAGTACCAAAATGTCTTCATAGTAACTTGTGGAACGAAAACCCGTCCCCGCAACATGCGCTGTGCACATATATATATATATATATATATATATATATATTCATTTCGCATTCTTTGAAGACATCTGTATATACAGCCCAAAACGTCCCTATAATATGCTCTGTATCCAGTAAAATGTCTTCAGTTTATACAGTAGATAAATGAGAAGTTTGAGGACGGTCCTCAAAGTAACAAAATGTCTTCGTAGTAACTCGAGGAACGAAAAACCGCCCCCGCAAAATGAGCTGTGCACATATATATATATATATATATATATATATATATATATATATATATATATATATATATATATATATATATATATATATATATATATATATATATATATGTGCACGGGGCATGTTGCGGGGACGGTTTTTCGTTCCACAAGTTACTATGAAGACATTTTGTTACTTTGAAGACTGTCCTTAAACTTTTCCTTATTCTACTGTTAACACTGAAGACATTTTACTGGATACAGGGCATATTATAGGGACTTTTTTAGCTGTATATACAGATGTCTTCAAAGTATGCGCAATGCATATATATATATATATATATATATATATATATGTGCACAGTGCATGTTGCGGGGACGGTTTTTCGTTCCTCAAGTTACTATGAAGACATTTTGTTACTTTGGGGACCGTCCTCAAACATTTCTTTATTCTACTGTATACACTAAAGACATTTTACTGGATACAGAGCATTTTATAGGGACTTTTTTAGCTGTATATACAGATGTCTTCAAAGTATGCGCAATGCATATATATATATATATATATATATATATAGGTACTATGAAGACATTTTGTTACTTTGGGGACTGTCCTTAAACTTTTCATTATTCTCGTGAGTACTCTGAAGACATTTTACTGGACACTGCGCATTTTATAGGGACTTTTTTGGCTGTATATACAGATGTCTTCAAAGTATGGGCAATGCACACATATATATATATATATATATATATATATATATATATATATATATATGCATTTCACATACGTTGAAGACATCTGTATATACAGCTAAAAAAGACCCCGTAATATGAGCTGTATCGAGTAAAATGTCTTCAGTGTAAACAGTAGAATAATGAAAAGTTTGTGGACAGTCCCCAAAGTAACAAAATGTCTTCATAGTAACTTGTGAAGCGAAAACCCGTCCCCGCAACATGCGCTTTGCACATATATATATATATATATATATATATATATATATATATATATATATTCATTGTGCATACTTTGAAGACATCTGTATATACAGCCAAAAAAGTCCCTATAATATGCCCTGTATCCAGTAAAATGTCTTCATTGTATATAGTAGATTAATGTAAAGTTTGAGGTCAGTCTCCAAAGAATCAAAATGTCTTCATAGTAACCTGTGAAACGAAAAACCGTCCCCGCAACATACGCTGTGCACATATATATATATATATATATATATATATATATATATATATATATATATGTATATATATATATATATATATATATATATATATATATATATATATATGCACAGCACATATTCCGGGGACGGGTTTTCGTTCCACAAGTTACTATGAAGACATTTTGTTACTTTGGGGACTGTCCTTAAACTTTTCTTTATTCTACTGTTTACACTGAAGACATTTCACTGGATACAGCACATATTATAAGGTCTTTTTTGGCTGTATGTACAGATGTCTTCAAAGTATGCGCAATGAATATATATATATATATGTGCAAAGCGCATGTTGCGGGGACGGGTTTTCGCTCCACAAGTTACTATGAAGACATTTTGTTACTTTGGGGACTGTCCTTAAACTTTTCGTTATTCTAGTGTTTACTCTGAAGACATTTTGCTGGACACAGCGCATTTTATAGGGACTTTTTTGGCTGTATATACAGATGTCTTCAAAGTATGGGCAACGAATATATATATATATTCATCGCGCATACTTTGAGGACATCTGTATATAAAGCCAAAAAAGTCCCTATAATATGCTCTGTATGCAGTAAAATGTCTTCAGTGTAAACAGTAGAATAATGAAAACTTTGTGGACAGTCCCCAATGTAACAAAATGTCTTCATAGTAACTTGTGGAATGAAATTCCGTCCCCGCAACATGCGCTATGCATATATATATATATATATATATATATATATATATGTGCACAGCACATGTTGCGGGGACGGGTTTTCGTTCCACAAGTTACTATGAAGACATTTTGTTACTTTGGGGACTGTCCTTAAACTTTTCGTTATTCTACTGTATACACTAAGGACATTTTACTGGATACAGAGCATTTTATAGGGACTTTTTTGGCTGTATATACAGATGTCTTCAAAGTATGGGCAATGAATATATATAATATATATATATATATATATGTGCATAGCACATGTTCCGGGGACGGGTTTTCGTTCCACAAGTTACTATGAAGACATTTTGTTACTTTGGGGACTGTCCTTAAACTTTTTGTTATTCTACTGTTTACACTGAGGACATTTTACTGGATTCAGCGCATATTATAGGGACTTTTTTGCCTGTATATACAGATGTCTTCAAAGTATGCGCAATGAATATATATATATATATATATGCATTTCTCGTACTTTGAAGACATCTGTATATACAGCCAAAAAAGTCCCTTTAATATGCCCTGTATCCAGTAAAATGTCTTCAGTGTAAACAGTAGAATAATTAAAAGTTTGTGGACAGTCCCCAAAGTAACAAAATGTCTTCATAGTAACTTGTGGAACGAACTCCCGTCCCCGCAACATGCGCTTTGCATATATATATATATATATATATATATATATATATATATTCATTGCCCATACTTTGAAGACATCTGTATATACAGCCAAAAAAGTCCCTATAAAATGCGCTGTGTCCAGTAAAATGTCTTCAGAGTTAACACTAGAATAACGAAAAGTTTAAGGACAGTCCCCAAAGTAACAAAATGTCTTCATAGTAACTTGTGGAACGAAAACCTGTCCCCGCAACATGTGCTGTGCACATATATATATATATATATATATATATATATATATGCATTGCCCATACTTTGAAGACATCTGTATATACAGCCAAAAAAGTCCCTATAAAATGCGCTGTGTCCAGTAAAATGTCTTCAGAGTAAACACTAGAATAACGAAAATATATTATATATATATATATATATATATATATATATGTGCATAGCGCATGTTGCGGGGACGGGTTTTCGTTCCACAAGTTACTATGAAGACATTTTGTTACTTTGGGGACTGTCCACAAACTTTTCATCATTCTACTGTTTACACTGAAGACATTTTACTGGATACAGCTCATATTACGGGGTCTTTTTTGGCTGTATATACAGATGTCTTCAAAGTATGTGAAATGCATATATATATATATATATATATATATATTCATTGCCCATACTTTGAAGACATCTGTATATACAGCCAAAAAAGTCCCTATAATATGCGCTGTATCCAGTAAAATGTCTTCAGTGTAACCAGTAGAATAATGAAAAGTTTAAGGACAGTCTCCAAAGTAACAAAATGTCTTCATAGTGACTTGTGCAACGAAAAACCGTCCCCACAACATGCGCCGTGCATATATATATATATATAAATATATATGCATTGCGCATTCTTTGAAGACATCTGTATATACAGCTAAAAACGTCCCTATAATATGCTCTGTATCCAGTAAAATGTCTTCAGTTTATACAGTAGATAAATGAGAAGTTTGAGGACGGTCCTCAAAGTAACAAAATGTCTTCGTAGTAACTTGAGGAACGAAAAACCGTCCCCGCAACATGAGCTGTGCACATATATATATATATATATATATATATATATATTCATATATATATATATATATTCATTGCCCATACTTTGAAGACATCTGTATATATATATATGCATTGCCCATACTTTGAAGACATCTGTATATACAGCCAAAAATTTCCCTATAATATGCACTGTATCCAGTAAAATGTCTTCAGTGTAAACAGTAGAATAACGAAAAGTTTAAGGACAGTCTTCAAAGTAACAAAATGTCTTCATAGTAACTTGTGGAACGAAAAACCGTCCCCGAAACATGCGCCGTGCACATATATATATATATATATATATATATATATATATATATATATATATATATATATATATATATATATATATATATATATATATATATATGGACAGAACAACGTTTGCAGGGTCAGCTAGTCTAAATAAATTGCCCATACTTTGAAGACATCTGTATATACAGCCAAAAAAGTCCCTATAAAATGCGCTGTGTCCAGTAAAATGTCTTCAGTGTAAACAGTAGAATAACGAAAAGTTTAAGGACAGTCCCCAAAGTAACAAAATGTCTTCATAGTAACTTGTGGAACGAAAACCCGTCCCCGCAATATCTGCTGTGCACATATATATATATATATATATATATATATATATATATGCACAGCACACATGTTTCGGGGACAGGTTTTCGTTCCACAAGTTACTATGAAGACATTTTGTTACTTTGGGGACTGTCCTTAAACTTTTCGTTATTCTACTGTTTACACTATATATATATATATATATATATATATATATATGCACAGCACATGTTTCGGGGACAGGTTTTCGTTCCACAAGTTACTATGAAGACATTTTGTTACTTTGGGGACTGTCCTTAAACTTTTCGTTATTCTACTGTTTACACTGAAGACATTTTACTGGACACAGCGCATTTTATAGGGACTTTTTTGGCTGTATATACAGATGTCTTCAAAGTATGGGCAATTTATTTAGACTAGCTGACCCTGCAAACGTTGTTCTGTCCAAAAATTTTATTAAGGTTGATATGAACATATATCAGCAGATTAATATTTTGACATCGCCGGCACTCAGCGGGTCCAAATTTTATCAGCAAATTTATTTTAATTTAGGAAATTGATTTTGTGATATCAACCAAATTTGTAACATAAATATGAAAAATGTCAGTAACATTTTTATATTGTTACGGAATTTCGATTCATGAATTTCCATTTACTCGTAGAAACATAAATACCCATATGCCAGCCCAGAAATGTAAAACATTTGCCTTCAATGGCATCTCTTTATCACGACTGATTTTTCATTAGTGGTCGTCTGTGAAACTTCAAAAAATATTCTCAAAGTTTCCGGTATACAATTTCCGGACAATACTGCCACACTCTAGTAAACTCAATCGCTATGTGGAATGACAGTTAGTTGAAAATAAACCGCTGAAGAAGCAACACTGATGATTAATTAAATAAATTGAGTAATCTATTAAAGTGCAACTTAATAGAGTTTCAATAAAATCTCTTGTTTATTTGTTTTTAAGTTAGTGTGCAAATAACCAAAGACATAAATTTCTTAAAGAAAGAACATTAGTTGAAATTTTTGTCAATAGTTGGCGCATCTAAAAATGAATTCTCTCCTTTAGGCGTGTTCTGCTGCAGAGCTAGTCTACATTAGCCATATTGTGCTACAATATCCAAGAGGGTATTATTGATTTTTTATTTCGTTCGTAACATAAAAGAATATTTGCTAAAAACTATGCAAAATATATATTTTATGTATATATTATACTTTAATTTTCTAAATCAATATTCATTTAGATGGTTAAGAACAGAGTATTTCAAATTATTTCATGTGTATTTATTGTTTTTGAAAGAAAGAATTAACATAAATGTGCATTTTCCAAGGCCTCAATGCATGAAAATTATACAAATTCAACGTAAAAAGTTCTATTTTGATATATTAAAATTTGTTTTTAACATAAAAATGAAAAATTGACTTCAGAATTTTAAATAAGTTTCCTAGTGACAGGTTAATGTACTAGAATTTAAAATATGTATTAAATGTCATATTTGTGGTTACTAAAATAATTGAAAGCCAAATCCTAGGCATGGCGCAGAGTATTGTTTTTTTTTTTTACTTGAGTGTCATCTATTGCTAAGTATAGACACTAAAGCAATTATGCATTTTGCTCTTTCTTTGTATCTAACTGTCTTTGAAAATACAGTTTGTCAACTTATTCTTTTCAAAATAAAAAGGTCATAGTTTTCATTTTTAAATTCAAAATTTATTAACAAACAGAAGTTTTCTTTCACTTTTTCTTTCATAATTTAATAAGGGTAAATATTAGCTGTTAATATTAATACCAAAAATGGTAAATTTCAATATAAAACAAAACAAAAAAACAACTAAAACAAAAAAACAGCATAGATTCACTTGTCAAATAATTCTTTTCAAAATTCAAACACATAGTGTATTTAAAACGTAAACTTAAAAACTATAGTAGTATTAGTAATAATACTTGGTATCGTGGCCACTAGTATCCAAGACTGCCTTCAGACGTTGCGACATTGACTGTAAAAGGCCAATTAAGACATAATTATCTGGAATTTTCTGCCATTCTTCATTAATTGCTTTTATTAAAGCGTTTTTATTGGTGGGACCCCGTTTAGCTACTTTCTTCTTCAATAAAGCCCACAAATTTTCAATGGGATTTAGGTCCTTTAGGTGTGTCAATAACTTTGCTGCAATTATACAGCAGCCATGTCATGATACAGCTTGTACTTCAATTTATGTGAGTTTGGAGGATCAACACACCCGAAACTAATCGCGCTCCTTTTCAATTCATTTTGTAGGATATCCAAATAATACTCCTTCATCATTACTTCATTAAAAATACGCAGCTCACCAACGCCATTTGATGAGATACAACCCCACACCATTACAGAAAGCTTGGCAAACTTAACAATCGGTATTATATTCTTCTGCTGGAATCATGATAGTACAACATTATTTTTGTTTCATCACAAAAAATAACGTCATTCCAGTACTCTGCAGTGTTGTTATCGTTAGCATTAGAAAAGTTGAGCCGCCTCTTAATGTTAATAGCAGAAAGCAATGGCTTTTTTCTGGCTACATATGATGAGTAATTGTGCATTTTCAGAACTTTTTTTACAGTCTCGTGGCTCACTTCCTTATGGCAATCGTTTTTTATTTCCAATGCAAACTGCCTAAAGGTTGTTTGCAGATTATCTTCAATTTTTTTTTTTTAATTTTGCAATAATCGCGTCTGATGAGCTTTGGTGGTCTCCCTACAGAATTGTTTATTTGCAGACGATTTTCTTTTTTCGCACGTCGAATGATGTTATAAATGGTCCTCAATTTTATATTAAACATTTCAGCCAATTCCTTTGCCTTTTTCCCATAAAATAATTGTAATAAACTTATTGAATTAAGTTTTCGTCAATTCGTTTTCTAGGCATGTGCACGTGTCGAAATAATAAATCTTATTAAAAGCAATAGATTAAAGCATACCAAAGTAGGATATTTGATTTTTTTCGAATTTGATGTACCGTTAATATATTTTGTACCTCTTTTTGACCTGTGTATGAATTTTGAAAAGAATTATTTGACAAGTGAATATATGCTGTCTTTTGTTTTTGTTGTTTTTTGTTTTGTTTTATATTGAAATTTACCATTTTTGGTATTAATATTAACAGTTAATATTTACCCTTATTAAATTATGAAAGAAAACTTGTTTTTGTTAATAAATTTTGAATTCAAAAATTAAAACTATGACCTTTTTTATTTTGAAAAGAACTAGTTGACAAACTGTAAATAGTTATTATAGAAATTTTCAACTGTGTTTATTATTTGCAATATTAAAAGAACACGTTTTATTTAAAGGAAACGATATGTAGATACGATTGCGTACTGACATTTCTTAACGACTTCGTTCAGACATTTTGTAACGATTTTATTAAGACATTTTGTAACGATTTCGTAAATAATTTTCTTCACCATTTTAATAATTGTATTTTAAAAAATTTATTATTTTTATTTTATTTATATATATATTTACATACTTATTTTTATGTATACATATTTTACAAGCAGCTATTGGCTGCTTAAATTTAATCACAATAAAAGTTACAATTCACTTGTCACATTAGATTCGTCGGTCGTTTTTCTTTTTAATGACTTTTGGTGTCGGTCCTTTGCTCCATTAAAATATTTCTTTATGTTGTCCTCTCCTTTTGTGTAGTTGGTCTGGCTGTAGTTGTTGATGCACGAATCTGCAAAAATGTGGAAAAGTTAGTATTTCTTATTTGCTTTTTAAGAGGTGACAAAGTACCTTTAAGAATCTTAATAAATTTAAAATTCTTCACGACAATGTTTTTGTTGACACTTGTTCATCAAAATTTGGATGCAAAATTGTCGTTGCCGAATATTGTTTTTAAATTCTCAAAAGTAAATTTCTTTAAGTCGTCCTTCGGTTGTTTATTAAATTTTGTTATCTATTCAAAACAAATAAGAAAATAAAGTTATCAAGGTTATTTTTTTTTTATTTAATAAGATGGACTTACTAATTCTCTTATATATATTATTTTGACTCTCCAATGTCTTTAAGATGATTTCCATTGTCCGTTTTAGAGCAATAAACTCTTCTGTAAAATGCTTATATATATTATGGTTGTCTTTGCGAAGTTTAGTGTTTTCTTCAAGTAATAATTGTATTTGATTGTTTTGTTCAATTCATTTTGGGCAGCCACTTTTTGTGACAAATATTGTATATTAAATATTAAATTGTGTTCATTCGTATAAACTACAACTTCGTTTTGTGTACGTTAAGAGAATATGATTAGTTAATAGTATGGATTGAGATTTTAGACCAAGAATTTTTTATATTATTTTTGCATTATTTTACCATTTAACATTAATTATAAACTGTAAACAAATTATTATTTTTTTATAATTGAAAAAGATATAAGTAATTTAGTTAATAAATCTGAAAAAAGTACGATTTGGTTTTCAATTATACAAAATAAACAATTTTTATTGCAGTTTACTATTAGATACAGATAAATGGTAAAACAAAAAAAAAATCTTAAAAAATACAATTAATATTGCATTTTATATTCAAGGAAATACATTACCATAATCGATTGGATTCGAGTTGGCAATCTTGCAGCAATGGTATAAATGTGTGCTCGGAAACAGATTCTAAATGAAAATACAAATATTTACAATCAATGTCTATAAATTTAAGTTTAATTTCTCCATCCGAAAGCAGCAAACGTGTGGTGTTCAATATCATCAGAATAACGTTTCTTTTTCGAAGGCCTTGAACTTCTTTGCCTACAACAGTAATTTCTTCATCTTCTAAAACGATTCTCGTAATGAAATATATTTTGTTGTTGACACGGCAACAACTTATCGCAAATTACAGTTTTACAATTATTTTCATTAAAACGTTCCTTTAGAAGTGGATATTTTTTGTCATAATTTTTTTTTTTTTATCATTGAACTTTTTTCAATTATTCTATTTGATATTTGTGATAGAACGTAAGATCCCTTCTTTACAAATTTTTTGATATTATATTATAATTCTCATATTTAAACGCGCTAAAGTTGTTCAACGAGCCATATTGCAAAACATCATTACTCTAGTGAGTTAGACTATGACAATTATATGTCAAATATTCTTGTCCATATAAACCTGAAAAACTGAATACAAATTCCTCAATCAGAACTTTGGCGACGTTATTATATTGTAAGCACAGCAAAGGATCAGAAAGCATTCTTATTGCGAAATACAGCTTAAAAAAATGTTTATAACGTTTTTCATTGAGTTTATTTTTTAGCACATAAGGCCCGCTGTATAGTACAAAAGAGCGAAACTCGGTAGCTTTCCATCTATCTAGCTCATCGAGACTTCGTGGCTTGCTTAGTAAAAAGTTGTCACTAGATACGTTCTCTATGTCTGCTTTTGTCAAACAAAAGTGTGTACCTCTAATTTTTACCCACAGTTTTAATAGCTGTTTTGTAACGCCCAGACAAACACACTGCATATAGTTAATAGGAAATTGGCTTACACAATCAATGTTTATTGTTTCTAACCACAGTTTATCTGAACCTTAATGATGTTCTTTTGGTGATCTTTCTTCAAATGATGTACGAGTTCTTAGGTTTTCCTCTTTTGGTGGAAAAGTAATACGTCTTTTGTAGATTTCACCTCTCTGTGTACATTTGGAACAAGAATAAAAACCTGAATGGCTTTTTATATTAAGCAGAAATGCTCGCGCGGGAGAATCACACACAAAAATGCCCACAGAAACGGGGAATACATTTGCTTTATAAACAAACCTTCACCCAATATACTTTCAGTTCATTAATCAATGGTTCTAAAAACATATTTGAGCTTTCTGGTTTTGTTTTTGTGCTTTGCATACCATTATTTGAATTAATATAACATCCAACCAAGTACACGTCAGGAAATCCAGAAATATTCATCATAATTGGCCATGCACTGTGCTTTGAAGAAGAAAACAACTGCATTCTATCAATTCCAAAGTTTTATTTTAATTCCTTTATTTCAATACTTTCATTTTTTAAAAGAAAATCTATTAATGCGTTTTTCAGGCTGTAGTGATGTTCTTATGTCACATGGCAAATCATGAACTTCTGCCTTTAATTTATGCAATAGTTTATTTGTTGCAACATTTGAAATGCCATGTCTGATTGTCCAAGATGCAAGAAAATTGTTTAAAGTTTCTGGAATTTCCCTTTGTTCTGTCATTTGGCAAATATTTGAATTTTAAATGTATTATTACTATTGCTATTTACCGGCATTTCAACTTTTTCATTGTTACTGCTGTTCAACGGAAAAATGCCAACTATTTCATTATTTTCGACTCTTTTATTGTTAGAATAGTTAACTTCCCTATTTAGTATAGATTTTAGCAAATTATTTGGTTTTTTTAATACTTTTGCGTGCAGCCTGACGCGATATGTTTTTTTTTTTGTTGTACAGCAGAGCACCGCTTCACCGTTATGTTGCTGCTTTCGTGGAAATAATTTATTATTAATTTTTTCATGTTTATTATAATTCTTTTTTATTTATTATATCTTTTTAAAACAATCTGAAAACTTTTCACTGGCTTTTACTTACTTATAAACCGAAGTTTCCTATTTTTTTTGAAATATGCACGCACTTTAAACAAATGTAACAAACGAACTAACGAAAAAAAATCTTCTTCTTCACACACGAAAAAAATAAGTGCAGACAAGCTACCGAAATGTCTTAACGAATTCGTTACAAGAAGTTTGACTTCGGAAAAACTACAGAAATGCCTTAACGAATTCGTTACCAGAACTCCGAGTTAAGAAAAAGTCGGAACTTTTGGTTTGGTGGGAAGATATGATACGACATATGGCAAATCCTGCGTGACGAACCCTACATTCGTACACGTTTTTAGATTAAAATATAGAAATTTCTTGGGTAGTATATAAATAAACCATACTCTCGGATTTTTCATTACCATTGAAATTTTATTACCATTAGGTGACACTAATGCAAATGAAAAAAATTTTATTATCATTTAGTGGTAATGAAATTTTTTCAATTAAAATTACATTACTAATGGTAATGAAATAGCAGAAATGCATAAAAAAACTAATTATAATTGATTGAAAGATCATTTGTTTACAAAAAAGTTTATACGATTTGAAAATTATCAAAGTAGCTTTATACTACAGAAAATAATAATACAAAATATCAAATATACAAATGTTAACCCGCAAAAATACTAACATAAATATTCACACATAAAATGAGGTTTAATAATGCTAATAGTTTCTTTTAATTGGTACATTAGTAATGATAATGAAATTCAAAAACATTGTCATTGATTCAAACAATGGTAATGAAATTTATTTTATGAAATTTATTTCATTACCATTGCTATCAATCTAATGGTAATGAAATTATAAGTTAATTAGTCCAATCAATGCATTCGTCCCATTTATAAAACAAACACAATTAAATTTATTTTAACTAAAAAATTAATTAAATTTTTTAATAATATTTCTATAATACAAATTTTTAACATTTTTAACCAACCAACTCAAAGCAAGTGCTGTGTATCCTTTAGGAAATACAATAGACAATTTTTAATTTCTGTTCTAATTCCTTAAAAAATTCTAAATCAAGGTTGCATTTGTTTTCGATGTCATAACCGAAAATTAATATTTTAACTCTTTAGGAATTCTGCCAATAAAATTCTTTTGAAATCGGTTGCCAACCAAATTTATTCTACAAATATTATTTTAGAACAAATTCCATAGTACCAGAACCCGTTTACCTACTTACGTTTACTTACTTAAATAATAATATACAATATAACTAACTAGAACTAGCTCCAGAAGTGGTTACAGGAATATCTGGTTACATTACAATTAAAACAAATCTGAAAGAATTTAAAAAAAGTTAATTTTTAAGGAAGTTCTGAACATTCAAAGTTGAAAGTTATAAGTAAATACACAATTATTGAAAAAAAAACTGAAAAAATGATATAAGTTATAGGGGTTAATTGGTAATCAAAATGTCGATAAAACAGAATAATTTTAACTAAAATATAATTACAGTGATGTTAAAATATGACAACACTGCTTTTTACTACAATGTGATTGTCACATGCGATGTACTGTTATTCTTAACATAAACAAAGAGAAATAAGTGATATTAGAAATTTTTAACTTCAGTGGGCAATAAAAAAAAGATAAAAAAGGTATTTTTTATACTTTAATGTAACATTTCTACAAGTAAGTTTATTTTAAAAAACTTGGTTTTACTTCCACTTTCGTCCACCTCAAATTTTATTGGCAATTTTCAGTGGCTAATCAGGTTCAAATTCGTCAATTTTTTAACATTTGACTAAAGCATAGTACACAAAGTGCAGCAGAGTGTGAAGTAGTATATTATTTAGAAAAATTCTACAAAATAAAACTGGATAAAAAGAAAATTAATGAAGTACATTTTATATTATTATAAATTCAAAAGGAGTGGAAAAATTGTTATTATGTCAAAGAACGACCTGAGAAGAAATTTTGTTCGTGGCTAGATACACCATTTGTTGTTACTGACAAAAACTTGAATTTTTTTAGTATTTAACATAAGTTAAATTTCTTTGTACTAAAGTAATACCTTTTAAAGGAGTCGAAGAGGCAGACCTGCAGTAAACTACACAGAAAAACCACACATTACCAAATAATGGGTAAAGTAATGTATAGCCATAGGGGCCGATGGATTACTTTACACCTTACTTCATTGATGAATTTTGCAGGCGATGAGCCTCAAAGTAATGTATATACCTATTACTTTAGAGGTAAGGTGTTACTTATATGGTTGCGAGAATGGAAAAGTAATGTGTCTAAAAATAGATTTTTAAAAAAGAGGAATTTTTATTCAAAAATTTTATTACAAATATTTTATTTAAAATATTTGTAACTAAAAATAATGTGGTCCAGATTGGAATCGAACCAGGGAAATCTGGTCGGTAGCTTGTTTTGTTTTATATTGGAATTTACCATTTTTGGTATTAATATTAACAGTTAATATTTACCCTTATTAAATTATGAAAGAAAACGTGAAAGACAACTTGTTTTTGTTAATAAATTAAGAATTCAAAAATGAAAACTATGACCTTTTTTATTTTGAAAAGAATTAGTTGACAAACTAAATAGTTATTATATAAATTTTCAACTGTGTTTATTATTTGCAATATAAAAAGAACTCGTTTTATTTAAAGGAAATAAGTCAACGATTTTTAAAGGTAAAATCGTATTAATATATAACATAAGATAAAACGATGTAATTATTCATTAATATAATGGCTCTCCCGCCATTAAGCTGGTCCTAATATTATCACCTAACTTATTTTGTGGATTAGAGCAAAATCGTATGAAAAATTAGAAATATTTAAATATCACGACTACAGCGCCTCGACTATCCGCCGCGGGTCCAAATTTTTTTATTTAGAAGTATATTTTGTGAATTAGAGCAAAATCATGTGATAAAAAGAAAATATTTAAATATCGAGAGTAGCGCCATCTATCGGAATTAAATTTAACATAAACCATTCTGCTCACGAACCTTACATATTGTCCCAGCTTGGTGGTAATCGGTACATCGCATCTTGAGTTTTAGACGCACTTACACTAAACGAAAATTTTTATATATTAACCCACCAAACCAAAAGTTGTGATTTCTTTAAGAATTCGTAACGAAATTCGGCAAAATCTTCCGATTTCGGGGCCGAAATATTATCGAATTCCTAACAATTTTTATATGGAATGGTTGACATGACTTCGGAACGATATGTAGATACGAAATGGTAACGATATGTAGATACGATTGCGTACTGACATTTCTTAACGACTTCGTTCAGACATTTTGTAACGATTTTATTAAGACATTTTTTAACGATTTCGTAAATAATTTTCTTCAACATTTTAATAATTGTATATTAAAAAATTTATTATTTTATTTATATATATATTTATATACTTATTTTTATGTATGCTTATTTTACATGCAGCTATTGGCTGCTTAAATTTAATCACAATAAAAGTTACAATTCACTTGCCACTTTAGATTCGTCGGTCGTTTTTCTTTTTAATGACTTTTGGTGTCGGTCCTTTGCTCCATTAAAATATTTCTTTATGTTGTCCTCTACTTTTGTGTAGTTGGTCTGGCTGTAGTTGTTAATGCACGAATCTGCAAAAATGTGGAAAAGTTAGTATTTCTTATTTGCTTTTTGAGAGGTGACAACCAGAGAACTGCATTTGCTGATTGCAAAACCTTCATATGCAATCAACACAAGAATAAATATGTGTTTGCGTTCAAACGCTGAATATACTCCAACACACATATTTATTGATGATTTTAAATTAATCAAACGACGTGCAAATTGTTTTGTCATTGATTTATAATCATCGGTCGTTGTTAAACCATTGATTTTATTCTGTTCATTCGAGCCAACAATAATTATTTTGATGTAGAATAAATCAGAAAAAACAACAAACAACGTGTATGAGTGTAATCATAATTAAAACAAAATAGTTTCTTATCTATAAAAAGGGGGTGGTTTTGTAGAAACACATTTCGTAAATGTTATATGTATATTAGGGTGGGTCTAAAATACGTTTTTTTAGAATTTTTATTAGGAATACCAAAAATATTGTTCTATGTGAATTTTTTTTTTTAATTTAGGTCGACATCTCAGGCTCGCCCAATCCGGTTAAAGTTAAATATTGCCTAATTTTCCAATTAAAATAGATGAAAAAAATTTAGACAATATTTAAATTTTTCCGGATTAGGCAAGCCATCTCAGGCTAAATTTTTTTTCCAAAAAAATATTTATATTTCACAAAGAAGAATATTTTTATTACTAATAAAAATTCTAAAAAAGCGGATTTAAGTCCCACCCTAATGTTAACAATATCATTTATGAAATGTGTTTCTATTTTGTTTTAATTATGAATACACTCACACGCGTTGTTTGTTGTTTTTTCTGAATTATTCAACGCTGACTTTTTGTTGAGTGATTAAATTTGCAGTAAACATAATCGACATATGATTCAAACTGATCCGAATTACGCGTTCAGTAACATGATGCTGATTCGTCCTTCGGTTGTTTATTAAATTAGGTTATCTATTCAAAACAAATAAAAAAATAAAGTTAATATAAGGTTATTGTAAAACACTTGAAAGATGACGACTGAAAAACTGAGTCTGTATATTTTATAATTTTGGTTCCCAAGTTATGAACCTTTTTTTAATTTTGAAGCAATATTGAAATGACTGCTTGAATTTTTTTTATTGCCGCCAATTTTTTTATCCAGTTCCTTACTAAAGATCTCAAATGATATATATATCTTTTAACATCAAATGTTAAAAGTGTAACTGTTATTTTATTTTTTATTTTTAATTCTTAATTTTTTTTTATAGAATTTTATGTTTAGTGGAATTAATTCAAAAAATGTAAAACCAATATAAAAATGGCCCCTTGATTTTTTTTGGGCCTGCGTATTTTTTAAATGTTCCTTACAAATATCTCAAAAGTCAACATGCTAAAAGATGAAAAACTTTATTTAATTTTTAAGTGTTTGAATAGAATTTTAAGTATTTATTGAATTTTATGTTTATATGAAATGTTATTTTTTTAATAAATTACACTCAAAAATATTGTATAAAAAAATAATAAAATGCATTGCTTTATTTAAGACAAGTTTCTTGAAATTTCATCCTTTATAGAGTAAGATAATGTAGATTCTTCCTGAACATTTTCAAAAATTTCTTCATTATCGTTTTCGTTTTCAACATTGTCGGGCAATTGCCAATTATTTTTATAAAAAATACAAATGTTGTGCAATGCACAGCAACTGTTTACAATCTTTGTTGTTTTTTGTGGACTATAATGCAGTCCTCTTGACCCAATTACCCATCTGAATCGATTTTTCAATACACCAAAGCAGCGTTCAATAATATTTCTTAATTTGCAGTGTTTTCCATTGAACAGTTTCTCACGTGGATCCCTTGGATTTCGATAAGGTGTCATCATATACGCCTGCAGCTTATAACCAGAATCTCCTTTTTAAAATGGTTGTACATGCTTTGATATCAAAGTTTTTTAAAAAAAACTTACCTAGAAGCCAGATGTTTCTTTTTCCTTTTGTAAAATTTGTTTTGAAATAATGGTGAGCTGAGCTCTGGTCCCAAACAAAGGCATCATGGTTAGCACCCGGGAGCCTAGCATCGACAAATGAAATAACCATATTATGGTCGCATATCTAAATATGTAAGACAATGTATTCGCTATGTTTAATTCAATATTTTTAAATGCATAGTGTAAGATTCTCACCGCCATGACGTTGATGCTATAAAATCCTTTACGATTATAATAAAGATGCTTCACATCGTCTCCCGGTGATTTAATGCGCACATGTGTTCCATCGACGCATCCTACAACACCAGGCACGCCAGCCCTATTGTAAAAACTTTCTTTTACTACATTTTCATCTTCTGTGCTTTCTTCTTATAATATCCATTTTGGACACAAGTGTTCTTCGAAAATATCTAAGCATTCACTTATCGCTTTAGATACTTCAGACTTTGACATAGAAATGGCACATTCATTTCCAATAGATGCTTGGTAGCCACCTGTTGCAACAAATGTTAGAAATGTTGCAATTTTGTGTATTGCAGGAATGTGTGTGTTTCTATAAGCCACTTTCATTCGTGGTCCCATTTCATTAACCAACATTAAAAACACCTCTTTGTTTACACGAAAATTTGCTATAAACCTTAAAAACAATCATTAATAAACACAAATGTGAACAATTTAATTAGTATAATAAACTTACCGTTCCTCTGGAATCTCTAGGACATTTGTAGCATCTCTTAAATTTCTTCGACTCAGGCGAGTATCTTCGTTATCACTTTCACTCTCATTTTCAAAATTAAGCACAATTGACGCAAACATTTTATTTTTAATTATATTTTTTTATAATTTGCAAAAATATCACAACATTTATTTCTAAAATAAAAATCAGCTGTTTTTTCAGCTGATTAAAAAGGGTTGCCAGCACTTAATTGTAATACAAAGTTGTAATTTTTGTATGACAAAAAAAAACAAAAGAATAAAAAAAAATTGTTGGTAACATTGTCTTTTTGACAGACAATGCAAAAACGTTATTGACGAAAAGACGTATAAGCCTAGACGAAAATGATACAAAAACCAATTTTGTTACGTATTCGTTCGGATGCCATTCGTTCGGGTAGATTTCGCACGCCTTGTAAAGACAGGCTATTAATATTACATTTTATATTCAAGGAAATAAATTACCATAATCGATTGGATTCGAGTTGGCCATCTTGCAGCAATGTCATAAATGTGTGCTCGGAAACAGATTCTAAATGAAAATACAAATATTTACAATCGATGTCTTTAAATTTAATTTCTCCATCCAAAAGCAGCAAGCGTGTGGTGTCCAATATTATCAGAATAACATTGTCTTTTCGAAGGCCTTGAACTTCTTTGCCTACAACATTAATTTCTTCATCTTCTAAACCGATTCTCGTAATGAAATATATTTTGTTGTTGACACGGCAACAATTAACTGGGGGACGAACTGATAATTTAAACTTGTCACAAATTACAGTTTTAAAATTGTTTTTATTAAAACGTACTTTTAGAAGTGGATATTTTTTGTCATAAATTTTTTTTAATCATTGAACTTTTTTCAATTATTCCATTTGATATTTGTGATAAAAATTGTTTTGATATTGTTACAAGAAATTTCCACAACTAGAAATTTCTTCACGCGAATTTTGACAGCTGGAAACATCTAGTGTCGTAATAAAATGGAAATAACTAGAATACCTGACTACTCATATAAATACGGGTATTTGATGACGCAGCAGTTCAGTTCATAAGTAGAACGCAAAGTGTGAAGAACTAAAGTGTGGCTAACGTTTAGTTTATCTAAATCGTGTAAATAAAGTGTGCTATTAAAGTGTATTTCTGTAATTTTTAGTGACGGTTATAAATAAATAGAGCTATAAATAATTTCAAACAGTGTTTATTATTTGCAATATAGAAAGAAATCGATTTATTTAAAAGGTAAATAAATCAACGATTTTATAAAGGGTGAAACCGTAACAATTGGTGTCAGAAGTGGGATTGCAATATAATAAGCAGTCATGAAATTGGAGGAGCTTAAGGTGGAGCTACCGACAGCAGGTAATAAGACAGAATTGCAAAAGCAGCTGATAGAGGAATTCGAGCGGCGTAACATTGACATTGCGACTTTCGAATTTGATGAAAAAGAAGCAATGGAGGTTAGTACTCGTAAAACAGAAGGTAATATGGAGTTAAGCGCAATGTTTGCTGCGGTGATGGAAAAGATAGAAACTTCTAGAGCAGACAACGAAAAATTGTTAGCAAAACTTCAGGAAATTTCGAGAGCAGACAACGAGAAACTGTTGGCTAAGATGAAAACGAAACTGCTAGAAACATCGAGAGCAGACAGCGAGAAATTGTTAGCTAAGGTGGAAGAAAAGCTTCAAGAATCTTCTAGAGCCACTAATGAGAAAATGGATATATTTGACAAGAAGTTGTCCGACTTAGAGAACGGCGTGGAAGTACAAGCCAAAGATGTTGAGAGAAAACTACAAGATCTAGAAAATAAAGTAAATAATCTCTAATGTCAAGTGGGTCCAGTACGAATTATTCAGGAAACTTCTGGTAGAGCAAAGGCCCCCACTTTTGACGGCAGCGTACCATTTAATGTTTTCCAGTTCGAGACAGTTGCCGCCAAAAATATGTGGAACATCGACGAAAAAGCTATACAGTTGATTCTAGCCTTAAAAGGAAACGCTGCAGAAATTCTAGAAAGTGTGCCAATCACCTGCAGAAATAATTATGACGACATAATGGTGGCACTGCAGCTGAAGTATGGTGGCGAACACAAAAAAAGAAATATACTGAATGGAACTAAGAGGTAGACTGCAGAAAGCAAATGAGTCATTGCAAGATTTTGCGACAGAGATTGAGCGGTTGGTGCAGCTGACTTATCCAGGTGAAAATCATCCATTCTTAGATCAGTTCAAAATTGAAGCATTTGTGAATGGAATTCGGGATTCTGATGTGAGACATGCGGTGTGTGCTACGCAGAAATCGACTTTTGCTGAAACTGTCTCATTCGCGCTGGCCCAAGAGACTGCGAAGGTGATTTCCAAGCCGCAAATATTTAAGGTGCGTAACCTCGAAGTAACTGCTGAAAAAGATATAAGCACAAAGCTAACAGAAGGATTCAGAGAAGTGCTCACGGAGTTAAAAGATGCGTTTAAGCAGGCATTAGGGGAGAAACAAGTCAAGGCCAAGGATAAATGCTACAACTGCGGTAGAGTGGGACATTTCCAGCGAAATTGCAAAGCACCAAGAAAGAGCCTTCGGACCGATCAGCAACCACCTAAAGAGTCACCGTTAAACTAAAAAGAGCTAGCACTATGGGGCATGAGCTAGCTCCCACAACCGATGGCGCCACAATCTCCATATCAATAGCACAGCAGGGGAAAAGCAATCTTACTGCTTATGGGTGCATCAACGGACAAAAGCACATTTTAACCATAGATACAGGAGCATCACAGTCCATCATCAGGCCCGATATAATTAGAAACCCAGTTGAACCATTGTAAGTGGTAAGTTTGTGAACAGCTACTGGAGAGCAGGCTTCTGTCTATGGTAAGGTTAATGTGAAACTAACAATTGTCAACATAAGCGTCAGCCACGCATTTATTGTTGCCGATATTGTGTACGAAGTAATTATTGGTGCAGATTTTATAATTAGTCACGGCATTAACCTGCATATGGGGCAAAAAGTTATGATTTGGCAGAAAGTTGAAATACCCCTTTGTGTTGGATATAAACGCGAGGTTCAGGTAAGAAAGCTAGTTACCATCGGCGACCAAAAACTACCAGCACGGGCAGAAACTTTAGTATGTTTGCGTATAGAGGGAGATTGTGAGGACAGCAGCTTGTGGGTGGTAGAACCATCAGAAATAAAAAGTGACCTAATAACAGCGAAAGCCCTCGTGAAACCCAGAAAAGACAAAAGAGTTCCTGTAAGAGTACTGAACCTATCAAATTCTGAAAAAGCTTTTAGAGCGAACTCTGAAATAGCCAAATGTACTGCGCCAGAAGCAATAATCAATTGCGAAAAGAACCTGGAACCTTCCAATGCGTCCGTTGAAGATCGAGAGATGCTTGCAAAATATGTGGAAAAATGGGTAAAAGAACTGGCGCCGCCTGATAGAAATAAAGCCAAACAATTAATCAAAAAATACGGCTCTGTCTTCGCCATGAGAAACCAAAGTCAAGGAAGAACGGCGATTGTAAAACACCGAATAAATACTGGTAAAGCGAGGCCGATAAAGCAGGCGCCCAGAAGTATTCCTCTAGCAAAACGAAATGAAGTAAAGGAGTTAGTCAACGAAATGGAGCGTAGTGGAGTAATCGAATCATCTTCTAGCCCATGGAGCTCGCCTATAGTTTGTTAAAAAAAAGATGGCAGCACCCGATTCTGTGTTGATTACAGAAAACTAAACGATATCACCAATAAGGACAGCTATCCACTACCGAGAATCGACGACACACTAGACACGCTAGCAGGAACCAAATGGTTCTCCACTTTGGACTTGCAAAGTGGTTATTGGCAAGTAGAAATTTGTGACCAAAACAAGGAGAAAACTGCCTTTAGCACAGGTGACGGATTATGGCAGTTTAATGTGATGCCCTTTGGACTCTGCAATGCCCCAGCAACATTCGAGCGGTTAATGGAAAATGTGCCGAAAGGACTCCACTGGAAAACATGCCTAGTGTACCTTGATGATATAATTGTCATGGGAAAAACTTTCGATGAACACCTGAAGAACTTAGCAGAAGTTTTAAGGCGAATATCAGCGGCTGGGCTCCAGCTTAGCGCAAAGAAATGTACACTGTTCCAGAGGGAAGTCAAGTATTTGGGGCACCGCGTAACTGCAGAGGGTATATCAACCGATGAAGATAAGATTCGGGCTGTAAAAGATTGGCCTTGCCCGAAAAATCTGCACAAGTTGCGCAGTTTTCTAGGTCTCTGCACATACTACCGACGATTTGTACACAATTTTGCCAGTGTGGCTGTGAGTTTACATGAGCTGACTAAGAAGGCGCGACCATTTCATTGGGGTGAAGCTCAAGAACAAGCATTCCTAAGGCTCAAGGTTATTAATGGAACCGAAAAAGCCATAGGCTATTACATACGAGTACTTTCGAAGCCTGAAAGAAACTTTTGCGTAACGCGGCGGTAGAATGTGTAAAGCACTACCACAAGTATCTGTATGGTCAGCACTTTCAACTAAGAACCGACCATTCTGAACTCAGGTGGCTGCTGCAATTTAAACAACCAGAAGGGCAGCTGGCTCGTTGGATTGAACGACTTCAAAGCTATGATTTCAGCATCGAGCACAGGAAAGGCATAAAGCATTGCAATGCGGACGCCCTTTCAAGACGCCCCTGCAATTTAGAGTGCAAACATTGTTCGAGGGCTGAAAGAAAAGAAAGCATTTTTGATATAAGGCTAACGCATATTGAGTCAAGTGAAGTGTGGTCGGCGGCGCAACAGAATGACCCCATACTGTCAAAAATTATGTCAGCCAAAGCAGAGGACAGGAGGCCTACCCGTCCGCTAATGAAAGCGTATTGGGCCCAGTGGAACAGTCTACGGGTAATTAATCACTGCTTATACCGTATATGGGAAAGTGCGGACGGCAAAACTAAGACAAAGCTAATTGTGGTGCCGTCAAGCAAAATAGACGAAGTATTAAAAGAGTTCCATGTCGGTCCCAGTGGTGGTCATCTTGGTGTCACGAAAACCCTAGAGAAGTTAAAACAACGATTCTACTGGGTCGGCTGCCAGCAAGCTGTAAGCGTCTGGATAGCAAATTGCGCGCAATGCATCGCAGCTAAAGGACCATTAAGGAGAAGTCGTGGGCAACTTCAACAATATGACTCGGGTGCCCCATTTGAGCGGATAGCAATGGATGTAGCAGGTCCTTTCCCCGTAAGTGATTCCGGAAACCGTTATGATCTGGTGGTGATCGACTATTTCAGTAAATGGCCTGAGGTATACGCTATACCGAACCAGGAAGCCAGAACGATAATAAGCGCATTTGTGAACAACTGGGTGTGGCGCTACGGTGTTCCATTAGAACTACACTCTGACCAGGGAAGGAATTTTAAATCTGCTATCTTTCAGGAAATGTGTGAGTTGTATGGTATAAGAAAAACAAGAACCACCCCGCTGCATCCACAATCTGATGGCATGGTCGAAAGATTCAATAGCACTTTAGAGGAATACTTAAGAAAAGTGGTCAGTGCACATCAGAAGGACTGGGACGAACACATCCCTAAATTTCTGCTGGCATATAGATCGGCTGTTCACGATTCCACCTACCGGACACCTGCAAAAATAATTTTCGGAACGGAACTTAAATTGCCAGGCGATTTAGAAATTGGTGTTAAGCCCGCCGCTATAGATAAAGACAACGACAACGCTTCCCGGGAAGAAGAAGGCCTTAACGAGCTTCATGAGTTTGTTCGCAATCGAAGTAAAATATTCAGCGATAAGATTTAATGAGGCTCAACTGGTTCTGCTATTTAACCCGGAACGAAAGAAAGGATTATCTCCCAAACTACAAATACATTGGGACGCACCCTATACAGTAATTAAAAGGTTGAATGATGTGGTATCAAGGACCCTTGAAACCAGGATGAACAAACTACAAAATTTTTAGCCACCCATGATGCCATGAAGCCATGATGCCAAATGATGCGACTACAAAAATTCTTAGCCGAGACCACAACTTTCTTAGCCGATTTTCAGAAAAACTTAGCCTCTAGCAAGAATGTTGTGGTCTCGGCTAAGAATTTTTGTAGTCGCATCATTTGGCATCATGGCTTCGTGGCATCATGGGTGGCTAAATATTTGGTAGTTTGTTCATCCTTGTTTCAAGGGTCCTTGGTGGTATACAGAATACAGAAAGAGCAGAGCCCAAGGTCCAAAATGAAGGTTGTTCATCTAGAACGACTAGCCAACTATGGAAAAGGAAAAGCTATGTCTGTTAGGGACGAACAGGCTTAAGTGGGCAGCAGTGTTACAAGAAATTTCCACAACTAGAAATTTCTTCACGCGAATTTTGACAGCTGGAAACATCTTTTGTCGTAATAAACTGGAAATAACTAGAATACCTGACTACTCATATAAATACGGGTATTTGATGACGCAGCAGTTCAGTTCATAAGTAAAACGCAAAGTGTGAAGAACTAAAGTGTGGCTAACGTTTAGTTTATCTAAATCGTGTAAGTAAAGTTGCTATTAAAGTGTATTTCTGTAATTTTTAGTGACGGTTATAAATAAATAGAGCTATAAATAATTTCAAACAGTGTTTATTATTTACAATATAGAAAGAACTCGATTTATTTAAAAGGTAAATATATCAACGATTTTATAAAGGGTAAAATCGTAACAATATTATAAATATAATTCTCATATTTAAACGCGCTAAAGTTGTTCAACGAGCCATATTGCAAAACATCATTACTCTAGTGAGTTAGACTATGACAATTATATGTCAAATATTCTTGTCCATATAAACCTGCAAAACTGGATACAAATTCCTCAACCAGAACTTTGGCGACTTTATTATATTGTAAGCACAGAAAAGGATCAGAAAGTATTCTTATTGCGAATTGTAGCTTACAAAAATGTTTATAACGTCTTTCATTGAGTTTATTTTTTAGCACATAAGGCCCGCTGTATAGTACAAAAGAGCGAAACTCGATAGCTTTCCATCTATTTAGCTCATCGAGACTTTGTGGCTTGCGTGAGAATTCAGCGGGATACTGCTTACTTAGTAAAAAGTTGTCACTAGATAATTTCTCTATTTCTGCTTTTGTCAAACAAAAGTGTGTACCTCTAATTTTTACCCACAATTTTAATAGCTGTTTTGTATCGCCCAGACAAACACAATGCATATAGTCAATAGGAAATTGGCTTACACAATCAATGTTTATTGCTTCTAATCGCAGTTTATCTGAACCTTAATCATGTTCTTTTTGTGATCTTTCTTAAAATGATGTACGAGTTCTTAGGTTTCCTTTTTTTGGTGGAAAAGTAATACGTCTTTTGTAGATTTCACCTCTCTGTGTACATTTGGAACAAGAATAAAAACCTGAATGGCTTTTTATATTAAGCAGAAATGCTCGCGCGGGAGAATCACACACAAAAATGCCCACAGAAACGGGGAATACGTTTGCTTTATAAAAAAAACCTTCACCCAATAATACTTTTAGTTCATTAATCATTGGTTCTAAAAACATATTTGAGCTTTCTGGTTTTGGTTTTGTGCTTTGCACACCATTATTTGAATTAATATAACATCCAACCAAGTACACGTCAGGAAATCCAGAAATATTTATCATAATTGGCCATGCACTGTGCTTTGAAGAAGAAAACAACTGCATTCTATCAATTCCAAAGTTTAATTTTAATTCCTTTATTTCAATACTTTCATTTTTAAAATGAAAATCTGTTAATGCGTTTTTCAGGCTGTAGTGATGTTCACATGGCAAATCATGACCTTCTGCCTTTAATTTACGCAATAGTTCATTTGTTGCAACATTTGAAATGCCATGTCTGATTGTCCAAGATGCAAGAAAATTGTTTAAAGTTTCTAGAATTTCCCTTTGTTCTGTCATTTGGCAAATATTTGAATTTTAAATGTATTATTACTATTGCTATTTACCGGCATTTCAACTTTTTCATTGTTACTGCTGTTCAACGGAAAAATGCCAACTATTTCATTATTTTCGACTCTTTTATTGTTAGAATAGTTAACTTCTCTATTTAGTATAGATTTTAGCAAATTATTTGCTTTTTTTAATACTTTTGCGTGCAGCCTGACGCGACATGTTTTTTTTTGTTGTACAGCAGAGCACCGCTTCACCGTTATGTTGCTGCTTTCGTGGAAATAATTCATTATTAAATTTTTTCATGTTTATTATAATTCTTTTTTATTTATTATATCTTTTCAAAACAATCTAAAAACTTTTCACTGGCTTTTACTAACTTATAAACCGAAGTTTCTTATTTTTTTTGAAATATGCACGCACTTTAAACAAATGTAACAAACGAACTAACGAAAAAAATCTTCTTCTTCACACACGAAAAAAAGTAAGTGCAGACAAGCTACCGAAATGTCTTAACGAGAATTCCGAGTTAATAAAAAGTCGGAACTTTTGGTTTGGTAGGAAGATATGATACGACATATGGCAAATCCTGCGTGACGAACCCTACATTCGTACACGTTTTTAGATTAAACAAGTAAGAGCGGCTTAATTCGGCTATGCCGAATCTTATATACCCTTCACCATGGTTGGGAAAATAGTGAAGTTTATATATGGAAATATATGGAATGGACAGATTTATATACGGACATCTTTAAGTGGAAATTTACCACTAAGTTTAGTAATAAAACTTGGACCCTGAAAGATTTATGGTTCCTGAAAATAGGTATTTAAAAAAATGTATATTTTGGTCATAACTACTTTCAGCAAATATGTTCTACTAAAGATTTTCGATCTTTGGATATGTAAGACGTATCCATAGGTCATATTACAGCTCTAAAATTTTAGTTTTTATAAAAATTTTGATGTTTTTAGCCCATTTATGGAGTATTTAATAACGGTCTTACCGTTCTTAAGATATAAATTAATCTATTTTGTGCCACGCCCAATTCAAGCATCTCGCCCACATTTGGTCAGATGTTGTGTATTGATAACCAAAATGCTTGCACTTTATTTGGAAACTTTTCTTCTTTCCGTTCTCCAATTATACAGAAAAGCTGACCGGCATCGTTAAGACAACTGTGCTGGACGCATTTGTTTTGTTAAAAAAAATAAAAATATAACAAAAAGTCTTAAGAAAATAAAAAAAAGTGTTAAAAAATATAAAAATAAAAAAAGTTGAATAGACGGTGGTCGATCGCGACTAAAAGAAAAAAAGTATTTGTGACAAAGCGCTTAGACCACTGAGCCATTGAAGGACATAAGCAAACGTCGTTAATAGAAGTAAATAAAGAGTTTTCGTTTAAAACAGATTTGTTTGGGTTTTATCTAAATGACAAACCTTTGTATGGATTTGTTGTTTGTGGGTAAAAGGTGAGGAGGTGAAAGACAAAAAGTTCAACAAATAAAATAAAAACAACAACAATCACGATCATAATGCCAATCAGTGTTGTCATATTTTTTTTTTTCAAAAATCTTTTAAGTTCTAAAAAAAGCTTTTTCGACCAAAAAAATATTTTTTTACAAATCGTTAAAAGAAATCACTAGAACTGCATGTATTTTATTTCTACAAATATGTTCGATTTAGCTGGCAAATTTGCATTTGGGATTTTATTTCGCTTTTTTATTAAAAAATATTTTTAATTTCTTTAGCTTAATTTTAAAAATTTGAAGGAAAATAGTTTATAATTTTTTTTTTATAAATTATTATAAGTTATGACCTAAAATAGTTGCTTCCAAAGGGGAATTATGTATAAAATTTTCTTAATATATGAGAAATAAAATGGTTTAAAAATCTGTTTATAAATTTTTTTAAATCGGAGCAAAAAATAGAAATAAAACCGTTTGTTTGTATCAGAGGGTTTTTATAAAAATTTTGATGTTTTTAGCCTACTTATGGATTATTTAATTATTAATATAAAATTTTATTTAAATTAATTATTAAATGTAAAAAAAAAACAAAAAAGATCTGAAAAAAAATGTACAAAAAAAAGTGAATTGACCGGGATTCGAACCCGCGACCCTTCCACCTGAGGTGAAGGGTATAAAAACGTTTGTATTTTGTTTGTATCAGAGGGTTTTTATAAAAATTTTGATGTTTTTAGCCTATTTATGGATTATTTAATTACACTATGGAACATTTTTGGGATTATTGTCTGGGGGGTGAGAAATTCCAAGTCAGGGTGATGGTACTAGGTCAGTATAGTAAAACCCTCAAAGGGTTTGGCGTTCGTATGTGTCAGTTTTTATGACCTTTTAAATTTGTTCCTTATCTTGTTGTTTTTTCGCTTAGTTGTAACATTTTGGCAAAAACGTAGTTTAACATAACTCGAGAACCACTTGTCCGATTTTGCTAAAACAAACTCAAAAAAATTTAGAATTACAATTTCTTTAATCCGTTCATATAACGTTTTTCTTTATAATAAACAGTTTTGCCGGTAAAAATAAATTTGTGGAGAAAAAAAATATTTTTTTGCCTAAAAATTAAAATTTTTTTTTTTTTTAAATTCATAAAAAATCCAAAACGGAAAACAGGATCAAGTGTTATTAATTTCATGTAAAGTCACATAACCTATAAACAAAATGCGACATAGATCAAAGAAATCGATTAACGCGTTCTGCTTTTATTTACAATTAAGTGAAGGTATCCCATTTTGACAAGAATATTCATATTTGTTTTTATTCAAAAAAGTGTCATTTATCGCCTTTTTTATAAATTTTCCCCAATAACTCCAGACTAAAAAAATTAAGTAAACATTTTTATAATTTTTTATTTTTATTTTATTTATTTATTTTTATTATTCCGTTCAATTTCTTCGACCTTTTTAATACATATTGGATAACAAATAAATAATTTTGTATAAAATAGACCTTAAGCTTGAATACTTATTACCTGGTATTTATTTTTATTTTATTTATTTATTTTAATAAATATTGCCTAGACTTTTTCGATGGTGGTTGTTCGGGACTAGTGGCATCGCATTCATCGCTATCATCAGTTTCTGAACCACACATAATGTCAATGTGTGACTCCACTGTTGGCCCTTCTGCATCTCCTGAAAATTCTTTATCATCAAGATCATCCTTGTCTTGCCACACAAGCTTACTCCACCAGCAATTATTGCACTCGGCGACTTTTTGCCTCTATATCTGTAAGTTTTTGTTTTATTAAAATGAGTTTGAAAAAATAAAAAATCAGTATAACCTCATTTCAAATGGCATAGCAACTTGATAATAGCGTTCACCTTGTTCATCAGATTCGGTAGCCAATTGTTTGCTGAAGTAGTCCAGATGATGATGTAAATAATGGATTTTCAAGGACATGTGGACACCAATTTCCGAGAATGCTCTTAACATCCTTGCGACAGAAACATCGTAGATGTTAGAACGATGCTTTCCCAACAAGCCTTCTATTACTTCTTTGATTGCCTGCCATGCATTCAATTCAGCGTCAATCAAAATATTGTTGAATGCGTCACATTTAATCAGCTTTCGTATATCTGGACCATTTACTACGCCTGATTGGAAAAAATTAATTTGTTAAGATGGAAAATCATGGGAAATGAATGTGATGTTATAACTTACCTTCTTTAATTTTACTTTCGCTGAGACTCGGGTAAATTAGTTTCAAACACAAGAAAACTTCATCTCTGTTGGCGACAGTTTTCATAAAATTCTTAACAATTCCAAGTTTAATATCTTCTCCTTCGGCACTAGAGGCTCACAAATAATATTGGCCGTTTGTAACCTGCTGTGCTCTCTGAGTTTCCATCTGTGGCATGCATATTGGTCACCGGAAAATCGTGTGTCCCAATCGCACAAAAAGCACATATATTTTATATAGCCGCTTTGAAGACCGCAAAGCATTGCTACAACTTTTAAATCGCAGCATATGCGCCACATATGTTTGGCGTAGTTAACCATTTTTAAAATAGTTTCCAGTGCATCATATGTTTCTTTCGTTTCTGTACTATAGGCGATTGGAACTGAAGGTTTTTTATTGGTCTTATGCAGTAAAACCGCCTTCAAGCTGAGTTTTGAACTGTCAATAAATAATCTCCAGTCATCTGCTTAATATTTTATTTCCATTGCATATTGCCCGGATGTAACCGGGCAATATGCAGAAGTTTTTTCATCATTCACAAGGAATAAACTTTGGAATGTTGCCTGACGACTTCGATAAGCTGTGACTTTCACACCGGGTGCCAACAAATTGTTTGATTTCAAAATGGAAGCCAGCTCTTCCGATTTATGCTGTGTTAATTCCAACTTGGCAACAATTGAATCAAGCTTATTTTGATTTATTAAAATTGGCTCATTGGATACTTATGGCTCATATGGGGGTTCATCACGTGCATATGTCGGAGCAGTCGTAGAAGAGAAAATATCTGGGCTAGAAGCTTTTGGCACAGGAATGTGGTCCGAATGAGGCAATGGTGTTGCGGCACTTGCAACACCAACGTAATTATACGATTTTCTTATCCTTTCTGCGGCTCCTTTATTCGCACATGCATAGCAATTCAATGGATTGTGACCTTCGCCAGGATTAGTCCAAGTCATTGGGATACCGAATGGCATACTTTCACGTCTTCTATTTTTCCAATCCATTAGACGGTTGTAGCAGCTTTTACACACTATATTTGGTACCCAATTTTCGTTCACTATAACATTTTGGTTGAAGTACATCTCGTATGTTTGAACAAAATCAGTACTGAAATTTCCCCTTTTTTTTTATGTGTTGAGACATATTGACCACAGCAGTAGCAAAAGCTATTTATATCTGGCTTGCACAGCTCCATATTCTGTTCAGTTTTGTTCACTTTTAAAAAACTGGAGAAAAATCACTTTTACTGTTCGCGTTCGACGGCACTTGTTGAATGACAAAAATCACAGAACCAGTGTGAGAAAGAGAAGAAGAATAATGACAATGCATGTTTTATGTGAACATTACAGAACCAGTGTTGCCACATCAATATTTCTCTTTTAGTACAGTAGAAAAATATGAGAGAGTTCGGCTTGTGAGTGTCAATGTTTTCTCCAAATAATGTTGTGCATATCTGGAGCAAATTTTTGAAATTCATACATTTACCGAATTGTGAATAAATGAGAAACGCGTGCATCGATTTTCATGATCTATGCTTTTTTTTGCTCATGAGTTATGTGACTTTACGCGAAAGTAATTAGTTTTGACACTTTTTTCCATTTTGGATTTTTTATGAATTTAAAAAAAAAAAATATTTTAATTTTTAGGCAAAAAATACTTTTTTCCCTTCGAACATTCATTTTTAACTTCGAAAGTGTTGCACATATAGAAAAACGGTAAAAAAACAGATTAGAGAAATTTTAATTCTTAATTTTTCTGAATTTGTTTCATCAAAATCGGACAAGTGGTTCTCGAGTTATGTTAAACTACGTTTTTGCCAAAAAACATCAAGATAAGGAAAAAATTTAGAAGGTCATAAAAAAACTGACACAAGCGAACGCCAAACCCTTTGAGGGTTTTACTATACTGACCTAGTGCCATCACCCTGACTTGGAATTTCTCACCCCCCAGATTGGCTGTTGTACTGTGTTATTAATATAAAATTTTGTATAAATTAGTTATTAAATGTAAAAAAAACAAAAATAAACAAAAAAAAAAGTCTTAACAAAATATAAAAAAAAAAATATACAAAAAAAAGTGAATTGACCGGGATTCGAACCCGCGGCCTTAGAGAAAAAAAGTATTTGTGACATAGCGTCTAGACAACTGAGCTATTGAAGCTCACACAAAATTATCGTCAATAGAGGTACATATATAAAAGTCTTCGTTCATTAGAGATTTGTTTAGTTTTTATTTAAATGACAAATCTTTGTATGTGTGTTGTTTGTGTATAAAAGGTGGAGATGAAAGAAAAGAATTTTAACACATGGATGTGTTTGTTATGCGTAAAATTCTACATACATATTAAACAAAGGGATTTACGGAAAAAATTAAAAGTAGTCCGGGTTTTTTGCTAATATCTCAGCCATTTATTAACCGATCTGTCTGATTTTTAGTAGCAAACAGAAATGGATCACATGTAACAGAAATAAAAAAGAATCAAGTCCTCATCATGTCTGGGTTCTTCGGAAAACCCATTTCAACACGCAGACGGACATCGTTAAATCAACTTCGCTCTTCATAAGAACCCAGAATATATATACTTTATAGGGTATAAGATCAATATTGTAGAAATTACAAACGGAATGACAAACTTATATATACCCTTCCTTCCACCTGTGGTGAAGGGTATAAATATAGAAATATCCTGGGTAGTATATAAATAAAGCATACTCTCGGATTTATCATTACCATTGAAATTTTATTACCATTAGGTGACACTAATGCAAATGAAAAAAAATTTCATAACCATTTAGTGGCAATGAAATTTTTTCAATTAAAATTTCATTACTAATGGTAATGAAATAGCAGAAATGCATAAAAAAACTAATTATAATTGATTGAAAGATCATTTGTTTACAAAAAAGTTTATACAATTTGAAAATTATCAAAGTAGCTTTATACTGCAGAAAATAATAATACAAACAAGTAAGAGCGGCTAAATTCGGCTATGCCGAATCTTATATACCCATCACCATAGTTGGAATGGACAGATTTATATACGGACGCCTTTAACAATAAATTAACCATTTAGTTTGGTAATAAAACTTGGACTTGGAAAGATTTATGGTTCGAGAAAATAGGTATTTAAAAAAAATTTATGTTTTGGGCATAACTTTTTTGTATCTGCACCGATATTTCCGAGTTTTTTCAGCAAATATGTTATACTAAAGATTTTCGATCTTTTGCTATATAAGACGTATCCATAGGTCATATTACAGCTCTAGGATAGTGTTTGTTGTTTGTGTATAAAAGGTGAAGAGGTGAAGGAAAATAATTTCAATTATAAATTATTATAAATTATGACCTAAAATAGTTGCACTCAAAGGGAAATTATGTATAAAATTTTCTTAATTTATGATAAATAAAATGGTTTAAAAATCTTTTTATAAATTCTTTTAAATCGGAGCAAAAAATAGAAATAAAACCGTTTGTATTTTCTTTGTATCAGAGGGTTTTTATACAAATTTTGATGTTTTTAGCCTATTCATGGATTATTTAATTATTAATATAAAATTTTATTTAAATTAATTATTTAATGTTAAAAAAACAAAAAAATAAAAAAGGTCTTAAGAAAATAAAAAAAACGTACAAAAAAAAAGTTGAATTGTGTCTTCAGTAGGATTCGAACTCGCATTGTTAGAGAAAAAAAGTATTTGTGACATAGCGTTTAGACAACTCAGCTATGAACGCTATATGGAATCATCGTTTATAGAATTAAATGAACAGTTTTCGTTCAATAGGGATTTGTTTGGTTTTTATTTAAACGAGAAATCTTTGTATGTGTTTGTTGTTTGTGTATAAAAGTTGAAGAGGTGAAAGAAAATAAATTAATGTTTGTTATGTGTAATATTCAACATACATACAAAAATAACAAAGGAATTTTACGGAAAAAATTATAGGTAGTCCTGGTTTTTTGTTAATATCTCAGCCATTTATCAACCGATCTGGCTGATTTTTAATAGCAAGCAGAAATGGATCACATATAACATAAATATATAACAATCAAGTCCTCATCATGTCTGGGGTCTTCGGAAAACCCACTTCGTTAAATCAACTTCGCTCTTTATAAGGACCCAGAATATATATACTTTATAGGGTCTAAGATCAATATTGTAGAAATTACAAACGGTATGACAAACTTATATATACCCTTCCACCTGTGGTGAAGGGTATAAATATCAAATAAACAAATGTTAACCCGCAAAAATACTAACATAAATATTAACACATAAAATGAGGTTTAATAATGCTAATTGTTTCTTTTAATTGGTACATTAGTAATGATAATGAAATTCAAAAACGTTGTCATTGATCAATGAAATCAGAATTTTTATGGAAGTTCTGAACATTCAAAGTTGAAAGTTATAAGTAAATACACAATAATTGAAAAAAACCTGAAAAAATGATATAAGTTATAGGGGTTAATTGGTAATCAAAATGTCGATAAAGCAGAATAATTTTAGCTAAAATATAATTACAGTGATGTTAAAATATGACAACACTGCTTTTTACTACAATGTGATTGTCACATGCGATGTACTGTTATTCTTAATATAAACAAAGAGAAATAAGGATATTAGAAATTTTTCACTTCATTGGACAATAAAAAAAAAGATAAAAAAAAAGGTATTTTGTATACTTTAATATAAGTTTATTTCAAAAAACTTGGTTTTACTTCCACTTTCGTCCACCTCTAATTTTATTGACAATTTTCATTGGCTAATCAGGTTCAAATTCGTCAATTTTTTAACATTTGGCTAAAGCATATTACACAAAGTGCAGCAGAGTGTGAAGTAGTATATTATTTAGAAAAATTCTACAAAATAAAACTGGATAAAAAGAAAATTAATGAAGTACATTTTATATTATTATAAATTCAAAAGGAGTGGAAAAATTGGTATTATGTCAAAGAACGATTTGAGAAGAAATTTTGTTTGTGGCTAGATACACCATTTGTTGTTACTGACAAAAACTTGAATTTTGTTAGTATTTAACATAAGTTAAATTTCTTTGTACTAAAGCACCTAAATACCTTTTAAAGGAACCAAGCACGAGTCGAAGAGGCAGACCTGCAGTAAACTACACAGCAAAACCACACATTACCAAATAATGGGTAAAGTAATGTATAGCCATAGGGGCCGATGGATTACTTTACACCTTACTTCATTGATGAATTTTGCTGGCGATGAGCTTCAAAGTAATGTATATACCCATTACTTTAGAGGTGATAATTTAAGGTGTTACTTATATGGTTACGAGAATGGAAAAGTAATGTGTCTAAAAATAGATTTTTAAAAAAGAGGAATTTTTATTAAAAAATTTTATTACAAATATTTTATTTAAAATATTTGTAATTAAAAATAATGTGGTCAAGATTGGAATCGAACCAGGGAAATCTGGTTGCCAGCCAGGAACTCTACCGACTGAGCTATCGACGCATATAGTATTTGATTGCTTTAAACTTAAATGAATTGTTGCGCTTCGTTTTTTCGCTAGTGTTATCAAAACAAACATACATTACCCTTTTGCTTACAAAATAACACAAAGTAATGTATCTAAAAATAGATTTTCAAAAATATTTTAATTATTACTTTACATTTATAAATCATATATTACGTAATCAATAATGAGTAACTTATTACTTTATGCTTGCAAATAATGAAAAAAGTAACTAGCTGTCATTACAAGGTAACGCATGAGAATATCGCACCCATTACCAAAGTTTCGCTGGGTGAGGTACACAAAAAAATTAAAGTAGACTTGATAAATGTTTATTTGATGAATTTTGTATGCATTTTTTTAACAAACCTCTTGAAAACTATTTTAACTTTTTGAATATGCAAGTTAACATATTTCGTATATAAATTGTTTTATTCATCCGATTTTTATAAAATTTAACAGAATTAATAACGTTTACAAAATAATAAACATAGTTTTAGTTAGAGGTTAAATTTTTCGATTTTATTTTTTCAGGATATATGAGAGGTGGGTGTGTCTGCTCAAAATTGAAAAAAAAATTAATAAATTCAGAATGATCTAAGTGTTTCATATACCAAAAAATACTAATTAATTTTATTTTGTTAACAATTTCTCTTAAATTTTCGAAAAAGAACATTTTTGAACTATGCTTGTCTCTACTATGAATTGGACCAGATTTGGCCGAATCTTTAAAGTTGTTTAAGGTAATCAGTGTACAAAATTTCATAATGGTAGAACTTTTTTTCTTCTGTTATGACATTTATAATTTTCAGGATATATGGGAAGGACCCGAATCCTTGCTCCGAAATTTTCCATCTTTGAGATTTGACCAAGTCAAACAAGTGTGCCAAATTTCTACGACAACTCCTTCTATTTTTGGCCGCTCGTTATATGAAAACAATACACTGTGCGTCGTTCCTCGAAAGAGAACACTAAATATAAAAAAATTTAGTAGAAAAATTGTTAAATGGTTTTCAATCCCACTTTACTATTTTTGTACTGATTTTTAGTATAAAAATTATTATTTAGCATATCTTTTTGCTATTTACAGAGTTTTTACAGAATATTTACAAATTTTTGGACAGAATATTTACAAATTTTTAAATCCTTTTACAAATTTTTGAAAACCGATTTGCTAAAATTAGCAAAAAAAATTACTAATTGTAAAAAAATGGATATTGAAGGAAATGTTATTTCTAAATAAAACTAACACCTATGAACTTAAATTGTCTTAAAATGTTACATAGATTAAAAAAGGGAAGTGAATATACCGACACACGTCTGAAAAGAGAACGTCCACTTAAAATAGCACTAAAATTTTTTTTAGTTCTAAAAATCAGCCCAAAAACAATTAAAACTTTACCTTAAAAGTAAAAAAATATTGACTAAAATATTTTTCAATACAGAAATCATCAAATAAAAACAAAATGATTATTTCATTTATGTTTTAAGAATTTTTAAGCCTTTAATTTTGTTTTTAATTTTGTATAAAATATTTGTTGAAAAAAATAAATAAAAAAAAAAATTTATTTTCGATAAAAAAAAATAATATTTTGTTTATTTTTTTTTGCTGATTTTAGCAAACAGATTTTAAATTCCACTTTACAAAAAGTAATACTAAAGTAAATTAAGTAGCGGCTACTATTTTTTCTACTAACTTCATTGTACTACACGTCAGCAGACATGTGTTGCTAAGATTAGCAAAAAATACCACTGGGCTCAAATTTCAAAATTTCCCGAAATAAAATCAAAATTTTCAGTTGCCATTACAGACTTTTTTTGGTGAGTGTACAACAGTTTACAATGTTCATGTAATATGAAAGAAATTTAATTCCGAAAGTGGACGATAATCGTCTTAAAAAATCTGGGCATAGATTCTAAGATACAATAATTCTCTCTCAAAAATTCTTAAGTTATTTCAACTCCATAATAAATTATAAAAGCTAAAGCCTCCAGAATAGGCAGCTATTAAACGAAAACTTTTAAAATGCATATTTTGTTCCAATAAATCAAACACGTGGCTAAGTATTTTTCTAAAAAGCACTATGACGTTACTGTGTTTTATTTATTTATATATACATTTCATGTACAGTTAGTATTATTTTGGTCTCAGCGCCAAAAACAACATATACAAATTGTTTTCAATTGGAAAATATAAAAAATTTTAAGAACGGAGTTTTATGAATTGTTGATCTGTTATTTTGTAAATGAATATTATAGTAGGATTTAAGATCATACCCAACAAATAATACGTACAGTTTACGTACCGGTTTCGGTCTGTCATATACGGAATCCAACTCCGTTTACGTACCGTTTTCTTTATCCGTAAACGGACCAGAAAACGGATTTTAAGGAACATCGAAACTGATTTGAATCCGTTTAAAAACCGTCAATGACGGACCGGATATGTCGGATGAAAAACGGAGTTGTCCGTTAAAAGTCCGTCAATGAAGGACCGTTTACGGACCGGATATATCGGATGAAAAACGGAGTTTTCCGTTAATATTCCGTCAGTAACGGATCGCTTACGGACCCGTATTCGGTCCGCATTCGTATCGATTTTTCAACAAAAAACGGATTTGTGTAAAGGTATATTATTTTAATTGTTAATAGCAAAATTTTATTTTTTTATCTCCAGCACAATTACTATCCATGAATCCCTGCGATTGTGGCCCATTAAAAATCATGAAAAAAATTAAACAAATATTTAATTTTGTTTTGAATTGTGGTACTTACGATATGATGAAGCAGACAATTCAAATTTGCAAATTTTTTCACAAAATTATTTTAAGCTGTCGGGCAATATTTTTATTTGCAAATCAACATAATTTTGCACACATCATCGTAAAACTTGTTTAAGTTTTATAAATATTTACCTGAGGGATATTTAAGTATTAGTTTTTTATTACTGAGCAAATCCAAAAGCAACGGAAGAAAAACTGATGAAAAACATTGGTCCGTATTAGTCGGTACAGAAACGGATACACCAAATCGGAGTAAAAACGTATTGTTTTGTATTGGGTTGTAGCGCAAGTTCAGTGATTGTGATGTGAATACATACATGTTTGAATTGTTACAACCCTTGCTAGCGGCTAAGAATGTTGTGGTCTCGGCTAAGAATTTTTGTAGTCGCATCATTTGGCCAAGGACCCTTGAAACCAGGATGAACAAACTACAAAATTTTTAGCCACCCATGACGCCATGATGCCATGAAGCCATGAATCACTGTACTTGCGGCTAAGAATGTTGTGGTCGCGGATAATAGTTTTTGTAGTCGCATCATTTGGCTTCATGGGTGGCTAAAAATTTGGTAGTTTGTTCATCATGGTTTCAAGGGGCATTGGTTGTGGTCTCGGCTAAGAATTTTTGTAGTCGCATCATTTGGCTTCATGGCATCATCGGTGGCTAAAAATTTGGTAGTTTGTTCATCCTGCAAGACCCTTGGGTCCTTGCAAAATCGTCTAGAGTAGAACTCAGTTTTCGCAATTCTTATTTTTATGTCAACATTTCTTCTAGCAACACTGTATTCAGCTTTTAATTCAGGAGTTTTAAAGCGTTTCCATCTAGCATAAGTCATATCTCTTAATATAATTAACTGTCTTATGGCAGTTGAAAACCAAGGTTTAGTCTTTGCAGATAGTTTTTTACATTTTAACGGAACATTATCATTATAAAGACGTTGAATATTGTTCTCAAAAAACTACAGTTGATCATATACAGAAGTCATAAAATACACACAAAATTGCTGCAAGTGTGTTAGAAAATAATTTTGGATGTGTTAGTTTCCATCAGCAATTTCTTGTAGGGAACTGATGGTTTTGAACTGGCTAATATATCACACATTCTAAAGAAAATGACTTTGCGAAATGCCTTTTCACAGTTGTTGAATAATTACCCGTACAAATAAGCCTTTCCATCTGTAATTCTATAACCCTTGGCAACCACCTTTGATTTTCAAACCACAAATTGACAAAGGTTGCCATTCAATGTTTCCATTTCTTCGAATGAATTCGGAAAATTTCATACTAATATTTTTCTCACACAACATATTGAGTATTGTTTCTTATATTAGATTATAAATTACATCGTACCTTATGTTTTGTATGTAAATTTTGTATATATTATTCGATCTCTATGTTTTTATTTATATTTTTTAATTTATTAGGTTCGAGATCATAATTATAAATATTACTAAGGTATAGTAAGCACTATCTTTTTACTATTTAAATGTTTACTATTCCTTAGTAACATTTAATTATGATCTCGAACCTAATCTCTATATATAAAAGAATAACGTTACTGACTGACTGACCCATTCATCAGCGCCCAGCCCAAGCCACAAGAGGTAGGGTGCTGAAATTTGGTATGCAGGCTCCCCCTCCGGCGTAGACATCCGCAAACACGGGGTTTTTGGAAATTCCTACGGGGAGGGGGAAAATCTCCCCTTTAACGGCCTGCTCAAACGCTTTTAGCTAGAAACCTGAAATTTTAAATATATGCCTTCCTGGGAGAATGTGCTAACTCCTTGATAAGGTATATTTTAGAATTTTGGTCAGTGACGTTGTGAAAATAAGGATTTAGAGGGCGCGAAGTCTCCCACTTTACAGCCTGCCCAAACCCTTGGACTTAGGAAGTTGAAATTTTGTATGCAGGCTTCTTCTCCAGTGTAGATAACAGCTAAGACGTGATTTTTGAAAAATCCAACGGGGAGGGGCATAAAAGTGTAAAATCCTCCCCCTTGTCGGCCAGCCAAAACCGCAAGAGATGGGAAGTTGAAATTTGGTATGCAGGCTCCTCCAGTGTAGCTAATATGTCAGTTTTGGAAAATCCAATGGGGAGGGCAAAAAAGGGGAAAATTCTCCTCCTTGACAACTTGCCAAAACCGCTAGAGCTGGGAGGTTCAAATTTGGTACATAGGTTCCCACTCCAGCTTAGACATCCACCCAAGTTGGGTTTTTGGAATTTCCTACTGGGAGTGCAATAAGGGAAAAAGTCTCTCCCCGGACGGGCTGCCCCAACCGCTGTAACTAGAACATTAAAATTTGGTATGCAGGTTCCTTCTTGAGTGTAGATAACAGACAAGGCATGACTTTTGGAAAATCGAACGCAGAGGGGCAAAAAAGGGAAAACTCTCTCCCTTGACCGCCTCCCAAAACTGCTTGACCTGGGAAGTTATAATTTGGTACATAGATTCCTCCTCCAATGTAAATATAAATGTGCATTTGTGCTAATTTACAAAAGTGGAAATGTGCATATGTGTAAATTTGCAAAAGTACAAATGTGAAAATGTGCAGATTTGCAAAAGTGCAATTGTGAAAATATAAAAATTTGCAAATGTGCGAGTTTGCAAAAGTGCAAATGTGATAATTTGTAAAAGTGCAAATTTGCAGAATTGACAATGTGCGAATTTGCAGAAGTGTTAATGTGCAAATTTGCAAAAGTGAAAATGTGCAAATTCGCAAAAGTAAAAATTTGATGGTTTGATGGATCGATAGTTTGATGGTAATGTATATGTGCAAATATGCAAATGCGTAAATATGCACATGTGCAAATATCCAAAAGCGTAAATATGGTCATGTGCAATTGGGCAAACGTGAAAATGTGTAAATATTTATTAATTTCATTCAAGATCGCCCAGCCCAAACCGCAGGAGGTAGAACGCTGAAATTTGGTATGTAGGTTAACCCTGCGGCGTAGACATTTGCTAAGACGGGGTTCTTAGAAATACCTTCGGGAAAGAGCAAAGCGGAGAAAACGCCTTTTCACGGCCTACCTCTAAAGCTAGAAACCTGTAATTTTAAATATTCTTTTCTTGGAGTATGTGCTAACTCATCGATGAAGTCTCCCTACAGCCTACACAAACCGTTGGACCTAGGAAGTTGAAATTTAGTTAGCAGGATCTATCTCCAGTGTAGATAACAGTAAAGACGTATTTTTGGAAAATCCAACGGGGAGGGGCAGAAAAGGGAAAAATTCTCACCCTTGCAAAAACCGTTCGAGCTGGGAAGTCGAAATTTTCTGCAAAAGTTCCTCTTCCGGTGTAGACATTCACCTAGGGCGGATTTTTGGAAATGTGTACGGGAGGGGCAAAAATGTGAACAGTCTCCTCCTTAACAGGCTGACGCCACCGATTTAGCCAGAAAGCTGAAATTTAAATATGTGTTTACTAGAGTATGTGCTAACTCCTTGATCAGCTACATTTTAGAATTTTAGCCAGGTACATGGTAAAAATGGGGGTTCAAAGGGGAATAATCGCAGAGTTTTGGTCTGGGACATGGTAAAAATTAAGGACTCCGGGTAATTATCTGGCTTTGCCCGCTATGGTGTACATTGGGAAATATGTGCAAGGTAAAATTGCAGTGGAATGGAAAGGATACGAGTAAAATTGAAACACTAGACAAGGGATACGAAATGGAAGGAAACGGATTACGAGTGGAATTAAAACACTTGACAAAGGGATTGAAATGGAATGAAATGAGGAACGAGGTGAATCGATACACTTGAAAGGGTAAAAAATAAAATGGAATGGGGAACGAGTGGAAATAAATGGAATGGGAACGAGTGGAAAAAAATCATTAGACAAGGAGAACGAAATGGAATGGAAAGGGGAACAAGTGATATTAATACAGTTAACACTGGGCACGTCCCCCTTGAATGACCTATTAAAGAGAAATTCAAAACTTTAAATTTAAACATTCACTTCAAAAGATGAAACAAATTTCTTTAAATGGTAAAATCTTTAGAAAATAGAATAATATTTTCTTCTCAACATATTTCGATATTTAAAACTACCGATAACAAAGTATCGTGATTTTAAGCTAGTAAATTATAAAATATAAATAAAAACTTTAACTTTAACAACAACATTACATATTTTTAATTTTTGAATAACAAATGAATAATAAATTTTAATTTTTCTTAAATTTAATTTAATTTTTCATAAATTTCTTTTGATTTAAAAAATTATGCTTATCCGAAATAAATGCTTAGTTTACACTGTAAAATTCTTAGATTTTAAGTTACAAAATAAAGCTTTTTTTATAAAGACTTAGGCCCAATATTATAACTTGCCTTTAAGGTGCGTGTTAGTTAAAGGTAACTTTAGCTAAAGTGAGGAATAAAGTGACCTTTAACTTTTTTTGGTTATTACAACTTCCTTATAAAATAAAATTAAGTTTTTTGAAAATATGGCATTACCAGAGCAAAAACCGATTACTTTTGACAAATTAAAATGGTTCTTTAAAATAGGTAGTGGCAACGACGTACTTTTATTTATTTATTTACTTACAACAAACAAAAAATACCAACGAAAAACAAAATTTCTTCGAATTGTGTTTAGGAGTTATTGAGGTTTTAGTGAGAATAGTACGCGGACGTGTGAATTTCACTAATAAATGCATGTTTTTGGGCATCATTATAATTTTTTTATTGTTTCAACACATAATTTACTTGTTCTGAACACAAAGACCTAAACTCAAAGACATTAGGGATGATGATAAAAACAAAAAATTCTAAGAAAAATTCGAAGACATGAACTTTATTGTTTTCAAGGAAAGGCACAATATTCTAATTTTATACTACTAGCAAAAAACCAGTTCTTAGAATTTTTTGTTTTTATCACCATCCCTAATGTCTTTGAGTTTAGGTCTTTGTGTTCAGAACAAGTAAATTATGTGTTGAAACAATAAAAAAATTATAATGATGATGAAGTAATCCCTAAATGTCTTTCAGTTCAGGTAGACGTACGAAAGAGTATAAAAGAAGTTGTAGTTTCGTAAACCAAATCAGTCAAAGTTTAAGCAGCGAAGAGTAAAATCGTGTGTGATAGAAACAAAAATTTAAATATGGCAGATGCAAGTAATTTGGACGTTGCTCAAATGGTTGTACGCCGTAGTACACGTTACCAGCAAATGACTGCGGATGAAAGGTGTGCAGCTGATAGTAGATTTGCTGATTTTATGGACGAAAACATGGATGAAGAAATTGATATTGCTGCAATTGATAATTATGAAGTTGAGGATGATGAAGATCGCACATACCAACCTGCTGAAGAGTCAGATGCCGAAACTGAAGGATACGTCGAGCTAAATGAAGATACTGATGACGACGATGGTGAAGAGGAAGACAATGATGGACAGGAAACAAATGAAAGTTACTATATTGGTAAAGATGGCACCCAATGGAGTAAAAAAGCACCACCAACATCACGCACTCGTAATCATAAACCAGGACCAACAGAAAATATACACGACCCCTATACAATAATGCGTTCAATCATGACACAGGAAATAATACACTTAGTGCTACGTGAAACAAATCGTAAAGGCAGGGAGGATACAGCTGCATGGAATTTGGCGAATCCCACGAAGAAAAAGGAGTGGATGCCAGTGACAGTGAAAGAGTTTGACGCCTTTGTAGCTATTCTTTTGTATGCTGGACTCACAAGATCAAACCATGAACCAGCTATGGAATTATGGGGCGCGACGCGTTCCCCAATATACAAAGCTGCGTTGTCGTACGATCGCTTCATGTGTATAAAGCAATTTATTCAATTCGACAATGGAAATACTCAACAACAGCGACTCATCAACAGCAAAACTGCGGTTATTGACGATATTTGGCAAATGTTGCAACATAACTTGGCAGCAGCTTACACTCCTCATGAAGCACTAACAGTTGATGAGCAGTTGTTCCCTTACAGAGGCCGCAACCGCTTCACGCAATATATTCTGTCAAGGCCAGCTAAGTATGGTTTGAAAGTATGGTGGTTATGCGACTCACAGAGTTATTATCCTGTGAAGGGAATGATATATTCTGGAAAACTGCCAAACCAACAACGGGAGATAAACCAAGGGCAGAACGTAGTGCTGGATCTTGTGGAAAAATATTTAGATGCTGGCCGTACTATATACGCGGATAATTTTTTTACCACTCTTGACTTGGCGCGTATTTTGATGAGGAGGAAGACCGCATATGTTGGTACAGTGCGCTACAACAAAACATTCATTCCACAGGAGTTCAAGAAGAACCCGAAGCGCACCATCAATAGTACATTATTTGGGTTCAACGAAGGGGATATAGCGTTATGCTCATACGTGCCGAAAAAAAATAAAGTGGTGAACGTGCTCTCCACAATGCACTACACCTGCCGCGTTGACGAGCAAACCGAGAAGCGGAAGCCCTATGCCATATTAGATTACAACGCCAACAAATGCGGCGTTGATACCATGGATCAAATGCTAGGCACTTACAGCTGCAAAAGAGCAACACAACGATGGCCGTTGGCCATGTTTTATAATATGCTGGACGTCGCTGCATTGGCTGCTTTTACGATTTACAACGAAATGAAGCCTATAAAAAGGAGTGACAGACGGCGGTCGTTCTTGTTACTGCTAACGAAACAATTGGCCACACCAAATATCGAAGAACGTGCCCTAAACAACCATATAACCTCATATCCAAGGATACGCAATGCGATGGAAACATTCGATGTCAGGGTAAGAAAAACATCTTCAAATTCAAGAATAGAATATATATTTATTTGCTTTTTATTTTTCTTTTCATTTCAGGTATTACCAAGATCGATGGAAGGCAATGCACCGTCGTTTGCGGCTAGGTCAAGTAGACCGTCATGCCGCCTTTGCCGTTCTGAGTACGGGCGGCAGCGGAAAACGCGAGCATACTGCTTCGGCTGCGGCAACGCTGTTTGCGGAGAACATAGCACACTTTTACATCGCTGCAACACTTGCGCACAGGGCGGGGGACAAGAAGTACACGCTCAACAACAATAATTTTTAAACTTTTTTATAATAGTCTTAAGAAAATTCAAGCAAAAAAAAAAAAATTAAAAAAATTTAAAAAATTATTTTTATATGTAGAATTTAGTTATAAACAATAAAAACAAAAAAAAAAAGCAAAAAAAAAATTTTTATATGAATAAAACATGATTTACAAAAAAGGTCCGTAGGGACCTTCACACGGCCGTGAAGTTCAGACGGCCGTGAAGTTCAGAACTGTCACTCATCGGAGGGTTAAAAATATTGTTCATGCGAAAACCCTAATGTACTAACGACTTGAATTTGAAATATAGAGGGCTTTAAACCCTTATTCGTTATACTAAAACAACTTTGTATCACGTTAGTACGTTATCTGTTCGCTCAGTTTTAAGTTAGCAAGTCTTAGATTTACACGAAGAAACATTATTCAAATAAAAGAATTTTAACCTGGCATATAAGTTGCTTGTCTTTTATTTAACATTGGTATTTTATGAGACTTGGCTCTGGTCCTTCAACCCAAACATTTTCATGGTCCTCTACGAAAGTCCTAAGGATTCTACACACAGTCAACAATTCATTATTTTCTTTCGTCCAATAAGAAAATATAGTTCAACAAGTGTTAAATTTCTTTAAGAAAAGGAACCTCAATTCATCAAGTGTACCGAGTATCCATTTAATTGAAATAAGTATTAAAAATTTCAGTAAATTATACAATTCTCATCACATCATTAGAATTGACAGATTAAAAATTTGTTCACCCATTCCATTATAATTCCATTATAAAAGTACCGATTACATAAGTAGCATCAATAATTCAAAGGCACATATGTAAGTTGCTCTTCCATTTTCCATACATTCCTTTAGTAGTGCGGTGTTCTATATTAGTGTCGGTAAGATCTACGTTATGCTCGGAAAACATTATTAATTGCAAAGAATCGTATAAAAATAGATTAAAAAAACCTTAAACGTACATTAACACTCGGCAATTTTGTCAATTGGTTAAAAAAAACAAAAATAGCAGTGCGTTAAAAAAGTTTTTTTAAATTTATTTATTTTTTAAGAAAACCGTAATACCCAAAGTGTGTTTGATAAAAAAAAAACGGTGTCAAAAAGCCGAAAAAGTCGTGTAAAAAGTACATACAAATATTAATGTGTTAGAGAAATTTTATAACGGTATTTAAATCACGAAAGTTAATAAAATTTCAGATTCATGTGTTTACAGAAAAGAACCGTAATAATTACAGAATTAAACGTAATTTTGCTAGTGTAAAAAAGGAAAAAACGGAAACGGGATATTTTTGCATAAGTATTCTTATAAATTCTAAAGCAGTGATCGGCAAACTAATACAACCATATTGTTGCCATTGTATGGGTGAGTTACGCTCTCCCTCTCTTAATGCACTGAGAGAAATGTTTTTGAATTTTCCTAAAGCTATGTACATATAAACAAACATAAAAAACAAAGGATGAGAACAAAAAAAAGCATAATAAAAAAATAACAAAAGCAAATAAAAAACAACAAGCAAACGAAAATTTATAATTAAAATCTTCAAAGATCCAAGTAGTTTCTCAGCTACAGCCTGGGAAAGTAAAACCCTTCCCTAATTAAATATGAATTTTAAATACATAAATAAATATAAATATATATATATATATATATATATATATATATGCATTGCCCATACTTTGAAGACATCTGTATATACAGCCAAAAAAGTCCCCATAAAATGCGCTGTGTCCAGTAAAATGTCTTCTAGTGTTTACTCTGAAGACATTTTACTGGACACAGCGCATTTTATAGGGACATTTTTGGCTGTATATACAGATGTCTTCAAAGTATGGGTAATGCATATATATATATATATATATTTATATATATTTATATATATATATATATATTCATTGCCCATACTTTATATATATGTGCACAGCGCATGTTGCGGGACGGGTTTTCGTTCCACAAGTTACTATGAAGACATTTTGTTACTTTGGGGACTGTGCTGTGCATATATATATATATATATATATATATATATATATATATATATATATATATATATATATATATATATATATTCATTGCAGATACTTTGAAGACATCTGTATATACAGCCAAAAAAGTCCCTATAGAATGCGCTGTGTGCAGTAAAATGTCTTCAGTGTAAACAGTAGAATAACGAAAAGTTTAAGGACAGTCCCCAAAGTAACAAAATGTCTTCATAGTAACTTGTGTAACGAAAACCCGTCCCCGCAACATGCTCTATGCACACATATATATATATATATATATTCATTGCCCATACTTTGAAGACATCTGTATATACAGCCAAAAAAGTCCCTTAAATATGCGCTGTATCCAGTAAAATGTCTTCAGTGTAAACAGTGGAATAACGAAAAGTTTAAGGACAGTCCCCATAGTAACAAAATGTCTTCATAGTAACTTGTGCAACGAAAACCCGTCCCCGCAACATGCGCCAAGCACATATATATATATATATATATATATGTATATGTGCACAGCGCATGTTGCGGGGACGGTTTTTCGTTTCACAGGTTACTATGAAGACATTTTGATTCTTTGGAGACTGACCTCAAACTTTACATTAATCTGCTATATACACTGAAGACATTTTACTGGATACAGCGCATATTGTAGGGACTTTTTTGGCTGTATATACAGATGTCTTCAAAGTATGCATAATGAATATATATATATATATATATATATATATATATATATATATATATATATATATATATATATATTCATTGCCCATACTATGAAGACATCTGTATATTCAGCCAAAAAAGTCCCTATAACATGCGCTGTATCCAGTAAAATGTCTTCAGAGTAAACAGTAGAATAACGAATATATATATATATATATATATATATATATATATTCATTGCCCATACTTTGAAGACATCTGTATATACAGTCAAAAAAGTCCCTATAATATGCGCTGTATCCAGTAAAATGTCTTCAGAGTAAACACTAGAATAACGAAAAGTTTAAGGACAGTCCCCAAAGTAACAAAATGTCTTCATAGTAACTTGTGGAACGAAAACCCGTCCCCGTAACATGCGCTATGCACATATATATATATATGTGCATAGCGCATGTTGCGGGGACGGGTTTTCGTTCCACAAGTTACTATGAAGACATTTTGTTACTTTGGGGACTGTCCACAAACTTTTCATTATTCTACTGTTTACACTGAAGACATTTTACTGGATACAGCTCATATTACGGGGTCTTTTTTGGCTGTATATACAGATGTCTTCAAAGTATGTGAAATGCATATATATATATATATATATATATATATATATATATATATATATATATATATATATATATATATAGAATAACGAAAAGTTTAAGGACAGTCTTCAAAGTAACAAAATGTCTTCATAGTAACTTGTGGAACGAAAAACCGTCCCCGCAACATGCTACTATGAAGACATTTTGCTACTTTGGGGACTGTCCTTAAACTTTTCCTTATTCTACTGTTTACACTGAAGACATTTTACTGGATACAGCGCATATTTTAGGGACTTTTTTGGCTGTATATACAGATGTCTTCAAAGTATGGGCAATGAATATATATATATATATATTTATTTATATTTATTTATGTATTTAAAATTCATATTTAAATAGGGAAGGGTTTGACTTTCCCAGGCTGTAGCTGAGAAACTACTTGGATCTTTGAAGATTTTAATTATAAATTTTCGACTCACTTATACTAACATACTAACACAGATAGCATGAAAATGAAAATAATAAATCAGTCTCAGATTAGCTTTCGTTCAGTAAGGTGGTATCGACGGATAGTGCGTACATTACACTGAACGAAATGTCTTACGAAGAATGTTTAATATGCCAGAGTACGATGCCACGCGTAAGAAAGTATTATTTAGAGAGGTATTATCTTTTATGTCATAGGGATTATGAAAATATTTCGAATGACGCAAGAAACAAACTACTTTTGACCCTAAAAAACATTTTATGAACAAATGATTGTTGATTTTGAAGAATATAAAATAGAAAAAAAGAAGTATATTAAAATCTTTAATATTTCTTTATTTATTTCTTTGTTTATTTTTTAATTTGTTTATTGATTTCTTTCTTTCTTTCTTTCTTTCTTTATTTTCTAATTGATTTATATATATAAATATATATATGTTCACGGCGCATGTTGCGGGGACGGTTTTTCTATGCACAAGTTACTATGAAGACATTTGGTTTCATTGGGGACTGTCTTCAAACTTTTCTTTATTCTACTGTATACACTAAAGACATTTTACTGGATACAGAGCATTTTATAGGGACTTTTTTGGCTGTATATACAGATGTCTTCAAAGTATGGGCAATGAATATATATATATATATATATATATATATATATATATATATATATATATATATATATATATATATATATGTGCACAGCATATGTTGCGGGGACATCTGTATATACAGCCAAAAAAGTCCCTATAATATGCGCTGTATCCAGTAAAATGTCTTCATTGTAAACAGTAGAATAAAGAAAACTTTAAGGACAGTCTCCAAAGTAACAAAATGTCTTCATAGTAACTTGTAGAACGAAAACCAGTCCCCGCAACATGTGCTGTACACATATATATATATATATATATATATATATATATATGCATTGCCCATACTTTGAAGACATCTGTATATACAGCCAAAAAAGTCCCTATAAAATTCGCTGTGTTCAGTAAAATGTCTTCAGAGTAAACACTAGAATAATGAAAAGTTTAAGGACAGTCCCCAAAGTAACAAAATGTCTTCATAGTAACTTGTATATATATATATATATATATATATATATATATATGTGCACAGCACATATTGCGGGGACGGGTTTTCGTTCCACAAGTTACTATGAAGACATTTTGTTACTTTGAGGACAGTCCTTATATATATATTCATTGCCCATATATATATATTCATTGCCCATACTTCGAAAAAATCTGTATATACAGCCAAAAAAGTCCCTATAATATGCGCTGTATTCAGTAAAATGTCTTCAGTGTAAACAGTAGAATAACGAAAAGTTTAAAGACAGTCTTCAAAGTAACAAAATGTCTTCATAGTAACTTGTGGAACGAAAAACCGTCCCTGCAACATGCGCCGTGCACATATATATATATTCATTATGCATACTTTGAAGACATCTGTATATACAGCCAAAAAAGTCCCTATAATATGCGCTGTATCCAGTAAAATGTCTTCAGTGTATATAGTAGATTAATGTAAAGTTTGAGGTCAGTCTCCAAAGAATCAAAATGTCTTCATAGTAACCTGTGAAACGAAAAACCGTCCCCGCAACATGCTCTGTGCACATATATATATATATATATATATATATATATATATATATATATATATATATATATATATATATATATATATGCATTGCCCATACTTTGAAGACATCTGTATATACAGCCAAAAAAGTCCCTATAAAATGCGCTGTGTCCAGTAAAATGTCTTCAGTGTAAACAGTAGAATAACGAAAAGTTTAAGGACAGTCCCCAAAGTAACAAAATGTCTTCATAGTAACTTGTGGAACGAAAAACCGTCCCCGCAACATGTGCTGTGCACATATATATATATATATATATATATATATATATATATATATATATATATATATATATATATATATATATATATATATATATATATATATATATATATATATATATATATATTCATTGTGTATACTTTGAAGACATCTGTCTTCAGTGTATATAGTAGATTAATGTAATGTATGAGGTCAGTCTCCAAAGAATCAAAATGTCTTCATAGTAACCTGTGTAACGAAAAACCGTCCCCGCAACATGCACTGTGCACATATATATATATATATATATATAAATATATGTGCACAGCTCATGTTGCGGGGACAGTTTTTCGTTCCACAAGTTACTATGAAGACATTTTGTTACTTTGAGGACCGTCCTTAAACTTTTAATTAATCCACTGTATACACTAAAGACAGTTTACTGGATACAGCGCATATTATAGGGACTTTTTTGGCTGTATATACAGATGTCTTCAAAGTATGCACAATGAATATATATATATATATATATATGCATTTCTCATACTTTGAAGACATCTGTATATACAGGCAAAAAAGTCCCTATAATATAAGCTGCATCCAGTAAAATGTCTTTAGTTTATACAGTAGATTAATAATTGAGGACGGTCTCCAAAGTAACAAAATGTCTTCATAGTAGCTTGTGGAACGAAAAACCGTCCCCGCAACATGCGCTGTGCATATATATATGTATATATATATGTGCACGGCGCATTTTGCGGGGACGGTTTTTCGTTCCACAAGTTAATATGAAGACATTTTGTTACTTTGGAGACTGTCCTTAAACTTTTCCTTATTCTACTGTTTACACTGAAGACATTTTACTGGATACAGCGCATATTATAGGGACTTTTTTGGCTGTATATACAGATGTATTCAAAGTATTCACAATGAATATATATATATATATATATATATATATATATATATATATATATGTGCACAGCACATGTTGCGGGGACAGGTTTTCGTTCCACAAGTTACTATGAAGACATTTTGTTACTTTGGGGACTGTCCTTAAACTTTTCGTTATTCTAGTGTTTACTCTGAAGACATTTTACTGGACACAGCGCATTTTATAGGGACTTTTTTGGCTGTATATACAGATGTCTTCAAAGTATGGGCAATGCATATATATATATATATATATGTATATATATATATATATATATATATGTATTTATTTTGCATACTTTGAAGACATCTGTATATACAGCCAAAAAAGTCCCTATAATATGCTCTGTATCCAGATAAATGTCTTCAGTGTAAACAGTAGAATAATGAAAAGTTTGTGGACAGTCCCCAAAGTAACAAAATGTCTTCATATTATCTTGTGGAACGAAATCCCGTCCCCGCAACATAGGGCATGTTGCGGGGACGCGATTTCGTTCCACAAGTTACTATGAAGACATTTTGTTACTTGGGGGACCGTCCTCAAACTTTTAATTAATCTACTGTATATACTAAAGACATTTTACGGTATACAGGGCATATTACAGGAACATTTTTGGCTGTATATACAGATGTCTTCAAAGTATGTGAAATTCATATCTATATATATATATATATATGTGCACGGCGCATGTTGCGGGGAGGGTTTTTCGTTCCACTAGTTACTATGAAGACATTTTGTTACTTTGGAGACTGTCCTTAAATTTTCGTTATTCTACTGTTTACACTGAAGACATTTTACTGGATACAGCTCATATTACGGGGTCTTTTTTGGCTGTATATACAGATGTCTTCAAAGTATGTGAAATGCATATATATATATATATGTGCACGGTTTTTCGTTTCACAAGTTACTATGAAGACATATATATATATATATGTGCACAGCGCATGTTGCGGGGACGGGTTTTCTTTCCACAAGTTACTATGAAGTCATTTTGGTTCTTTGGGGACCGTCCTCAAACTTTTAATTATTCTACTGTTTACACTGAAGACATTTTACTGGATACGGCGCATATTATAGGGACTTTTTTGGCTGTATATACAGATGTCTTCAAAGTATGCGAAATGAATATATATATATATATATTAGGGCGGGTCGATTTGTAGGGAGTGAAAAAATTCACCAATTTCCCTATGATTTCCGTATTCTATGGGTTATTCTATGAAAATTTGCCGAAGGAACCATACCTCTATCGTTAAAATCGAGTCCCCTACTTTTTGTTGGTAGATTTTTTCCCAAATTGACGTTCGTATGAAATATTACCTACACGTTAACATCCATAACTCAAAAACTATCGATCGGGTTTAATCGCGTTGGAAAGGTGAGCTCATTTTGATAAATTTACAAAAAAATCTCCAACATTGGTCCAACGGTTCAAAAGTTACGGGCATTTTTGTCCAAATTTTGGAGCCTTTTTCCATTTTTTTCATGATTTTGTCCAAGAATATTACTTTCATGGCCATTTTTTTGGCTCAATCCATTATTTAATTCAATTTACAATTCAAAACGAAGAGTTTAAGCCCAAATTTATCGAATTCGGTTGATTAATTCATGCGATATTGCTAAAACAAAATAACACATAAAACCAACTTTTTGATTTTTTTTCCCTTTTTATTTTTTTTTCTACAAAAATTCAAATTAAGAGATAATAAAGTATCTATCAACCTATTATCAAAAAAAAATATTCAATTTGAGTGTAGTAAAAGACAAAATGTGAAAAAAACATTATTTTTTCTGAAAGTCTTGTTTGCTTTCAAGTCTGGGTGTTTTCGTACGGCTCTCTAATGTCGTCGCCATAGCGCCTTCTACATTCTTTCCTGCAACTCGTTTAGCAGTGGCAGCCAGCAATTGGACATGTCTTTCCGTTCCTTGAATGTGTAAAGGAATTTGTGGATCATCGAACGGTGGCACTTCGTAATTTAAATATCCCTCCAAATGTTCATACGAATAACTTTGCGTAAACGGTGGTTCGAATAAAATGGTATCGTCATTTAAATCAATCATATTTGTATATTCCGTACAATTAAAGTTTATAAGAGATTTTTTATAAACTCTAAGTTCCGTTGGGTCGACAATATCTCTTCGGTAATGTAAAATCTTCTTTATAGCAATGTTTCGTTTTTCCATTCTATCATCAAACAACATAGATAGCAAGATATTTTCTGAGTGTGCAAAATATGGATTATCTTGAATTACTGTATTTACAACTCCAATTAAATTCCGTGGTAAAAATCGTGTCCAAGTAATAAATTTAAAAAGTAATGTACTACCGTATGCGGCAGAGCTATAATACTTAACATTGAAATACATTGGCGTGTATACTTTTATTATATAGTTAGCCAGAATTTTTAAATTTTCAGTTGGATTATTAGTTGTCACATACAACCGTAATAATCTATTGGCTTTGGTCAGCCAACGAGAATGTGCAATTGGCCCTGGTTTTATGTGAGATAAATCCGCAGGAACCACACCATTAGAAATTGCATTGGCCATTAACATCAAGTACCTCGAATCAGTAGATAATTCTTCTGGATTTAAATCACCAGGAGGCATATTTTCCAAAGCGATTTCCTCAAAATCGGTTACCACCTGAAAAGAAAAAAAAGCTAAAAAATAGAATAAAAAATGGTAAAGAATTAGCTATAAAAATTACATACCGGAAGATTTTCACAATCAGCAATTTTGAGCTCAACTTTCCGGTAGTTGATCGTGTCCAGTGGTGGTTGATTTGTCTAAAGTGTCAAACAAATGTCTAAACTGAAGCTCGTTAAAGTGCAGAAGACACACAAACCAGTGCAGTGGTCTCTTTAACTGTTTTTCGAATAGTCGCAAAATTCCACCGGTACGCCAGTATTTGTTGGTTCACCATCAGCGCATATGGCAATTAATGAATCGAGAGACAATTGTTTTCTTGGAAGAATTCGATCAATTTGTTGACTTTGCTTGCCGCAGTTTCAATTTATAGTTTTGTGTAGCCTATCAATTGAGAATTTGGTTCCCTCAAAACAACTAGATGAGGTTCTTTAACCATCCTTGGATGCAACTTCTCATCAATTTTTTCTACAGTTAGAGCATCATTTTTCCTGCCGTCGAATGAAAATGATATCAAATTCGAGTCATCATACCGCTTACGAAGTGCGTCTTGTCTCCATTTTTCTCTTTTCTCTACGAAGTTTACTTTTATCCATGATGACAAGATTGCCATGAGCATCTTTTACGCCCAGGTCTTCCATCAGAGCTGTTGCAATGCTGATCCCATTCTATCATGCACACCAAATCTGTCACACATCATTGCATAGTTTTTTAGTATTGTATCTGGGAGTGTATGTTTGTGGTGGTAGAACTAATTCTGAACCTCCTCTCACATCAACTTCCATTTCGTCATAATGTGGTTCGTATGTAGGATCGTTGCTCACTGGGATTGTTGGTATAGTCGTTGGTATCATCTCTTCACTTCCACTATCGTGTTCCGGTATCGTTTGTATTCTGTCATTATATTGATCGCGCATGAAATCTTTTAAGTTTTCTGGGATAGATCCACATGAGCAGTCGTTTTCTTTCAAGTTGCATTTACATTTTCAATGTTGAATAATTGGTTTGTTGATTCTACGAATTTTTTGAATTCTGTTGCGCGTTTTACTCGTTGTTTATCTGCATTACTATATGCGTCAAGCAAATTATTCAATTTTCTAATGATGCTACCTTTGAGCATAAGTTCAATATTAAGTTGATTCCAAATTTCTAACAATCTGTCTGCTACTTGGGGAGTAAATCTTTTATACGAAAACATTTTGCTATGGGCTTTTGAACGTTCGGCCAAGAAAAAATAGTACTTCAATATATCTCGTTTAGTTGACAGATTAATATCAGGTAATTCACAGCCCACGCCAAAAGAAAAAACATCATGAGAGACCAAATGTTGCAAACTACTGCGTTGGGTATCTGTTGGATTTTGCGATGAACCAGGCTCTGAATCCATTTTTAAACCGTCACTAAAAGAATTATATATGTTTTTCATAGAATAATAATATAACTATTAACTATAATAGTTAGCAATGTTTTTACACTTACCTTTAAATCTTTTCTAAATTTCAAATAGTTTGATTATTTGTTAGTTATTTCAAGTAACACTTCACTGAAATGACGCTCAAACAAAACTAGCATACACTGGAATCCCCACCCCGCCAACTACAGCTGATTGTTTCGTCCAATTAGAATTGCTGTGTATTTGTTGTTGTCAAAAATGACGTCAGCGAAGAATTATTCTTTATAAATCGTATGCAAACCCAAAAAAGAGAGCAAAAATAAAAAGGGAAAAAAAATCAAAAAGTTGGTTTTATGTGTTATTTTGTTTTAGCAATATCGCATGAATTAATCAACCGAATTCGATAAATTTGGGCTTAAACTCTTCGTTTTGAATTGTAAATTGAATTAAATAATGGATTGAGCCAAAAAAATGGCCATGAAAGTAATATTCTTGGACAAAATCATGAAAAAAATGGAAAAAGGCTCCAAAATTTGGACAAAAATGCCCGTAACTTTTGAACCGTTGGACCTATATTGGAGATTTATCAAAATGAGCTCACCTTTCCAACGCGCCTACTGGCGATTAAACCCGATGGATAGTTTTTTGAGTTATGGATGTAAACGTGTAGGTAATATTTCATACGAACGTCAATTTGGGAAAAATCTACCAACAAAAAGTAGGGGACTCGATTTTAACGATAGAGGTATGGTTCCTTCGGCAAATTTTCATGGAATAACCCATAGAATACGGAAATCATAGGGAAATTGTCGAAAAATAAATCGACCCCGCCCTAATATATATATATATATATATATTCATTATGCATACTTTGAAGACATCTGTATATACAGCCAAAAAATTCCCTATAATATTCGCTGTATCCAGTAAAATGTCAGCGCATATTATAGGGACTTTTTTGGCTGTATATACAGATGTCTTCAAAGTATGCATAATGAATATATATATATGTGCATAGCGCATGTTGCGGGGAGGGGATTTCTTTCCACAAGTTACTATGAAGACATTTTGTTACTTTGGGGACTGTCCTTAAACTTTTTGTTATTCTACTGTTTACACTGAAGACATTTTACTGGATACAGCGCATTTTATTGGGACTTTTTTGGCTGTATATACAGATGTCTTCAAAGTATGGGCAATGAATATATATATATATCTGTATATACAGCCAAAAAAGTCCCAATAAAATGCGCTGTATCCAGTAAAATGTCTTCAGTGTAAACAGTAGAATAATTAAAAGTTTGAGGACGGTCCCCAAAGTACTAAAATGTCTTCATAGTAACTTGTGGAACGAAAACCCGTCCCCGCAACATGCTCTGTGCACATATATATATATATATATATATATATATATATATATATATATATATGTGCACGGCGCATGTTGTGGGGACGGTTTTCGTTCCACAAGTTACTATGAAGACATTTTGTTACTTTGGAGACTGTCCTTAAACTTTTCGTTATTCCAGTAAAATGTCTTCAGTGTAAACAGTAGAATTAAGAAAAGTTTAAGGACAGTCTTCAAAGTAACAAAATGTCTTCATAGTCACTTGTGCAATTAAAACCGTCCCCGCAACATGCGCCGTGCACATTATATATATATATATACAGCGCATATAATAGGGACTTTTTTGGCTGTATATACAGATGTCTTCAAAGTATGTGCAATGAATATATATATATATATATATATATATATATATATATATGTATATATATAATTAGAAAATAAAGAAAGAAAGAAATCAATAAAATAAATAAAGAAAGAAATAAAAAAATAAAGAAATTATTAAAGATTTTAATATACTTCTTTTTTTCTATTTGATATTCTTCAAAATCAACAATCATTTGTTCATAAAATGTGTTTACGCGTAGAGATGCGTGAATACGCCTATTATTTAGCTTAACGAAAGTTTTCTCTTGCTCTCTTTGGCATTTTTTGGTAGCCTTATAGATCTTGTTTTGTTAAGCTATTGTTTTTTACTATTGTAACCACCCGCAAGGAAGGTACGTTTGTTTTGCTTGTTACACCCGAAAACAAGACAAAAATAAAATTTATAACGTTTTTAGAAAAATTTTAATAATCCGTTTTTTTCTTCCTTTCTCAAAATAATTTTTGAATATTATTTTACGGACAAAAACATTTTGGTCCTTCGAACGGGATACCCCGAACCCGGACCCGTAAAATAATTTTTTAAAAATTATTTTTTATTTTCAGATCTTCTCCAAAGTGTAACCCGAATACTTGGATTTCCTGTAGAGGAATAAGTACACCCGAGAAAACCCCCATTATTAATTTTCCTTAACCCATTTAAAATTAAAAAGGTATGTACTGTGTTTTTTGTTTAAAGGAAATATATAAATAATATATAATATATGTAGTGAAAAAAAAAACAAAAAAAGAAGAAAAGTGCAGTGCAGTGTAGAACATATACATATAGATCATCCCCCGTTTGATCATTATTAAACATACCAAACAACAGAAAAAGGAAAAAATACAAAAAAATAAAAGAGACTGTTTTGAAAACATATATAAATAAAATACTGTAAAATATACCAACAAACCATCCGTTAATTTTTTTTGTGTGCAAAAAATTTCTGGAAAAAATTAAAAAAAAAAATTGTGTACTTTTTTAATAAATATAAAAAGAAAGGAAATAAATAAACTCCGTTTTCTTTTTTTCCTTCTCTTAAATAAAGTTCCGTGTTAATTCTCTTTTATTGTAAAACAAAAAAAAAAAAAATAAAGTGCGTTTTAACTAGTACAAATAAAACATAAAAGAGAAGACAAAATAACATTAACTCGTTGTTGTTTTGTAAACAATCGGACGAACAATTAAATATATACAAAAAAGTTGGTGTTATTTATTATTTTTTTGTTTTTTCTCGGTAAAAAAATAATAATAAATAATTTTAAATAACTCGCGGTTTTAAATTATATTAGTGTGTTGTGAACATTTGTTACATTGTGTTTTTTATATTCAAAGTGAACAAAGCAAAACAGTTGTTTTTTTATTGTTGTTGTTGGTATGTATATGTTATTATACACAACATAATAGTGTTGCAAAGTTCGAACGAATATTCGAATAAAAAGGTTTTTAAAGTGATTTGTGATAAAAACTAATATTTTTCGCATTATTCGGTGTGAAATATAATCTCGGTCCATTATTTTGGAATTATTTTCGAATATTTTTTAAATTTCTCAATTTTTTTAAATTTTTTTTATACCCGTGTAAATTCGAAGTGAAACTTTGCACCACTTTTGTGAATTATATATACATTTTGAACCTTTTTATACATTAAAGTGATTTTACACTGAGACAAAACATTGTCCCGAATTGTTTTGTGATCGATTTTGATTAAAAATTGGAAAATTTTCCCTGTTTTTTGCAGGTTTTAACCCGAATAATCGTGAAACAGTGTAAGATCACTTAAAATATTATCAATTTATTTAACTTTATCGAATATTTAACGATTTTTCTCGGTATTTTTATTAATTTTTTCGGTTTGCGATAAAATATTTACCTCGTGATTTTTTTATTTTTTAATTAAACCGACTTCCACTCGGATGAAAGTAATTTTTATTCAAAGTTAATCCCGTTTTAAATACCCGAGTAAATATTTTATTGAATCTTTTTCGATATTCAATAATTTTATTTTTGAATCTTCAATACTTTTTGCATCCTTTACGGAAATTAACTATAATTTTTCTCGTTTTTCCGTAATTATCTGAAAATAATATTCTCGAAAATGTCAGATAATTCTGAATTAATTAAATGCTCCGATCGATTGAGCGAATTTGAGGCGATTATTGCCGCAATACCTCCAGCGGATCATAGAATCGGTTCCCTTATTGTTCACGAAAGGGAACTAAACCGTTTATGGGAGTCAATTCGAGCATCATACGATTCTTTGAAAATGGAATCGGAAACGGAAAAAAAGATGCTTAAGGAAATGAAGCATAGGTACGCGTCTTCGTACAAGACCTACATCCGAGCTATTTCCAACGTTACCGAACATTTAGAACGACTTCGGGCGGAAAAGGAGAAGGATCTTACCCCAATACCAGCTCCTTCTATTAATCTACCTCCTTGTAAGATTAAACCTTTTGATGGCACTTACACGATGTGGCCAACTTTTCGGGATTTATTCACCGCGATGTATACAAACCGCCCGATAAGTCCCGTTGAGAAATTACTTCATCTTTTGGGATTGGTATCCGAAGATGTTCATAAGGTAATTAGTAAGTGTCCTTTGACCAATGAAGGCTTTGACCTCGCGTGGAAGAATTTGGTCGACACTTACGAGAATAAGAAAAGTCTCATAAATGCTCAAATGGCAACTCTTTTAAGTATTCCCCCGATAGACCGGGAAACCGGCCCCAAGATAAAAGAGTTGCAACGAACAATAAATGATATTATTTCAAATCTCAAATTATTAAAGGTTACACCAGAATTATTTTTTCACGTAATCTTTGTTTATATTTGCTCTATCAAATTACCCGAAAATACTTTGACACTTTGGCAAGAGTCAGTCAAAAGTAATCCCGATACTCCGAAATGGGAAGAAATGGATAAATTCCTAGCGTCGCGATATTATACCCTCGAATCCGTTACCGATATACGACGCCCCCAATTGGAACAAAAGCAGGTTGGAAATCCTATTCGGCACCAACCAGCTAGGACTCAGTCCACAAATCCAAATACCTCGAATAGGTCTTTTGGTAACCCGAAAAAGGTTAACAGTTTTGTTACCAAGACTAAATATAGTCAACCTGTTAGTCGTTGTGTTCTATGGCAAGAACAGCACCCGTTACGACTATGTGCTACATTTTTAGCGCAGAATGTTGAGAAGCGTATGTCAACGGTGAGAAGGCTTAAGTGTTGTACGAATTGCCTTGCTACCTCCCAGGAATTCAAGGCTTGTAAAAGCATTCACGTTTGCTTTATGTGTAAGCAAAAGCATCACTCGTTGCTTCACAGGAGCAATAATCCCACTGCGACAAATTCAGCTGGCATTGCACCACCGAGGGACTCAAGTACATCTTTCCAAATCACTGGCAATCGTGTTTTCCCAGCTCCCAATAGCTCTCGCACTCCGACGAACGCCGATGATGGTCCGTCTACTTCGACGGGAGTGCGATCCCATCAAACGTATGCCACGGGGCTATCCTCTGACTCGAATACAACCGTGTTGTTGGGGTCTGTGGTGTGCAAAGTGCATAATCGTGACATTTTTAGCTCGGCTCGAGCTTTGATCGATCCATGTTCTCAAGTTTCATTTATTTCGAAAAGGTTACAGGAAAAACTCGGTATACCTACTTTTTCTGTTCCGGTTACTGAAGTTTCAGGTGTAGAGGACAATTTGACGTCAACACCATCGAGAATGTGCTGTTTTACAATTGGTTCTCCAATTGACCCTGATTTTGCACTTCAGACGAGGGCCTATGTAGTCGGAAGGGTTACAGGCCGTATACCCTCCGGTTCACTTGCGAATGGCTTAGATAATGATTTCCCCGATGTTACATTATCTAACATTGATTGCACCCGAATGGATCTTCTCCTTGGGGGGGAGGTCTATCCCCGAATTTTGAAACCATGTGTGCGAATTAATCCGAATGGCAACCTGGTCGCACAAGAGACCGTTTTTGGTTGGATTGTCACCGGTGAGGTGCCTTACCCCGAACCATCACGATCGATTACTACTTTTTGTAACCATATAGGATTAAACGCCCAACTCGCGCGTTTTTGGGAATTTGAAGGGGTTCCCTCAGTTTCGCGTTTAACAGAAACTGAAGAGTTTTGTGAGGAACTTTTCCGATCCACTACTTACAGGGACTTCAACGGTCGATATGTGGTTTCACTCCTATTTAAACCCGATTTTCCGAAATATTTATCTTTGGGCAATTCCCGTAATTTGGCTCTTTCTCAGTTTAAGAGAAACGGAAATAGACTTCTGAAAAATCCCGAATTGAAGTCGCAATACGATAAAGTGATCGATGAATATATGGTTTTGGACCATATGCGTGAGGTCGAACCACCGACTTCGGAGACATTTAATTATTATATGCCGCATCATGCAGTCATTAAACCCGATAGCATTACTACAAAACTCCGTGTAGTATTTAACGCTTCAAACTCTTCCTCGAATGGAGTAAGTTTGAATGGTGTTTTGTACCCCGGTCCAATACTTCAAGCGGACCTGACAATTTTGATTCTCCGTTGGCGATTTTATCGTTTCGTATTTAATGCTGACATTGAAAAAATGTATCGGCAAATACTCGTAAATCCCAATCAAACCACATTTCAAAGGATTCTTTTCCGTCGTAATCCTGATGATGAAATTAAGGACCATGAGCTAAAGACTGTAACCTTTGGTGTGAATTGTGCTCCTTGCCTCGCAATACGCACACTACTTCAATTGGCCAGTGATTGTGAAGCTCAGAGTCCTGCTGCATCTGAGATTTTAAAAGATCATGTCTATGTCGATGACGTGCTTGCCGGTTCTCATGAACTGGAAGATGGTTTGAGGAAAAGAGACGAACTTATCCGAGTTCTTGAATCTGCTGGGTTTATTCTCCGAAAATGGACCGCAAATCATCTTCGTCTTCTTGAGAACCTCTCCGAAAATAATCTGCTCGATGCAGATTTCTTAAAATTCTCAGATGCGAGCACTACAAAAACCCTGGGTTTGCGATGGAACGCTGATAAAGACAGCTTCTATTTTAAACTCGTTTCGCAACCAGGTCGAAATGTGGTCACAAAACGTGCTGTTTTGTCTGAAATAGCCAGATTATTTGATCCCGCCGTCTGGCTTTCCCCGAAGATTATCGTTGCTAAAATGATTATGCAACAGATGTGGAAAGACAAAACAGATTGGGATGAGTGCTTGAGTTCTACCACTTTGACTCAATGGCACGCCTTTCTCGATGATTACCCGAATATTGAAAAAATGCAAATACCCAGATGGGTCAAGTACGATCCAAGTGGTGATTTCAAAATTCATGGCTTTTGTGATGCCTCAGAAAAAGCCTATGCTGCAACGATCTATGTTCGCACAATCTCTTCCCCGATTGAGATAACCTCGCACTTGCTAGCGTCAAAAACAAAAGTAGCTCCAGTTAAATATGAGACTTTACCCCGTTTAGAACTCTGTGGAGCGGCACTTATGGCAAACATGGTAGAATCTTTGAGTAGTCAACTGAATTTGAACAGAGATAAATTTCATCTTTGGACTGACTCTACCATTGTTTTGACTTGGCTTCAAAAACCCCCGTGCCATTTGCCAACTTTTGTAGTGAATAGAGTTGCATTAATTGAACGTAAAGTTGGAAATGATAAATGATCCCATGTCGTTTCCAAGGATAACCCCTCCGATTTGGCCAGTCGTGGATCACTTGCTCGTGATTTAATCGATAACCCTTTGTTGTGGCACGGTCCTAAATGGTTGGCCCAACCAAGGGATAAATGGCCTTCGAAATCGGTGAATATTTATTCATATTTATAATGTGTTAAAACACATCAGATCCTAGAGAAACCATTTGATATTCACGGAAAGTTCTCTGATTTACCCCGGGCAATGCGTATTATTGCCTATTTATTCCGTTGCTTTAATTTTCTGAAAACTCGTTCCCAATCATATCATACCCTTGATATTACACATTCTGAAATGGAATTTGTTCGAAACCGTTTAGTTCTCGTGTGTCAGCGCATTTATCTTCCGGAATGTTCGTTTTTATCGAAGAATCTTCCTTTACCCCCGAAAAGTAACTTGTTGGCTTTGAATCCTTTTATTGATTCGAATGGATTCGTTCGAATGAACGGCCGAGTTGTTCATGCCCCTGGTTTGACACATGATGAAAGATACCCGAAGATTTTGCCTTACTCCTGCACTTTTACGAAATTATATGTGAAGCACGTCCATAAGTGTACGATGCATGGCGGACAGTCTTTGATGCTTCGGGTAATACGAATGGAGTTCTGGGTTCCGCACCTGAAGAATCTGGTGCGCGGAGCTATTCGTAGTTGCACTGTGTGCGCTTTACACCAGAAGAAGTCTGGCCAGCAGCTTATGGCAGCTTTACCCCCTGAAAGGTCGACTTTTTCAAGATCATTCACTCACACTGGGCTAGATTTCGCTGGCCCCTTTGACATAAAATCCTACAGCGGTCGGGGTTGTAGAACCACTAAGGGCTATGTCGTAGTTTTTGTATGTTTTGCTACGAAAGCAATACATTTAGAGGCAACCGGTGACATGTCATCTGAAACCTTTTTAGCGGCGTTTGCTCGTTTTTTCTCTCCACGAGGTTGTCCGTCTCATTTATATTCCGATAATGGAACGGCTTTTGTTGGTGCCTCGAATTTGTTAGAAGTCGATAGAAGACATTTTCTTTCCGACTTGAAACGCCAACTCCTCTCCCAAAGCAGCCTGCACATTGTGCAATGGCATTTTATACCCCCCGGTGCCCCTCATATGGGCGGACTTTGGGAAGCGGGAGTTAAAAGTTTTAAAACTGATTTAAAAAAGATTTCTTACGCCCAGAAATATACATACGAAGAGTTTTCTACGATGCTCACCCGAATAGAATCTTGTCTTAATTCACGACACCTTTATCCCCGATGAATGAAAACCCTCATGACATAGCCCCCTTAACACCCGGTCATTTCTTAATAGGTGGCCCCTTATTAGCTCCCCCCGAACCCAACTTATCAGATTTATCCCTCAGTCGTGCCAATAGGTGGCAAAAACTCAAAATTCTTCACCACCAACTTGCTCTGCGTTGGAAAGAAGAATATTTGAAGGAACTTCACAGGCGTGTGAAGTGGAAATATCCAAAGAGGGAATTCCAGATAGGAGATATTGTTGTTATCCGTCAGGATAATCTACCTCCAAATGAATGGAGGTTAGGGCGCGTAGAAAAAGTTTATAATGGCTCCGATGAAAAAGTACGCGTCTGCGATGTAAAGACAGCTTCTGGCATTTTCACTCGGCCAATTGTGAAGCTCGTTCTTCTACCCATATCCAAACAAAATTAACCCGTTTATTTTTCTTGTTTTTCCTCACAGGTAAAATGTCAGACATATCGCGACGTCTGCAAGTTCACCGCCCCACAGGTAACCAGGCCACGGTCGAAGAGTCCAAAGCGACGCCCGAAAAAGGACCGGCCTGTAAGTTATGCAAAAAGGATCATCCCTTGCGGAGATGTTTCCGTTTTAAGCAGATGTCAGTAGTTGACCGTATAAAGACAGTAAAACGGCATAAATATTGTTTTAATTGTCTGGCAACCACCCACCTCCTAAGGGCCTGTGAGAGCCGTGATCGATGTTTGGAGTGTCTGGAGGAGCGCCATACGCTGTTGCACAGATCCATTTGGCAAATAAAAAAGAATCACAACGGAGAAAACCGAAGAAACAACAAAAACCCAAAAACCAACAAAAATATCAACAACATCAACATAAACATCAACGTCAGCATAAGCGTCAATAACAGCAAACGCAACAGCATTCATATAATTGCTGCACCCGTAACCCCCAATCAGGTCCAATCAACAATAATGGACAGCCAGCCATCATCAATGGACGTTGATCCATTCGGGACAAATTGTTTGATTTTTATTTCGTTTTTGTACTATGTACATATTTTTTTGATTTAAATTTTTAATTTTTTGAATTTTTTATTTTTTTTTCAATTTTGTTTTCCGATTTTTATTTTAATTTTCATTTAAATTTTTATTTTTTTTTACAAAGAAATGAATTATAAAATAATTTTGTAAATATTTAAATATTTTAAATGAATAAGTTTTAAGTATTTTATTGAACTTACCCGTTATAAAATTTCCCGAACGCACTTATTCCTTAGCTCCTCTTGTTGCACCCGTGCAAGGGGGCGGGATGTTTACGCGTAGAGTGCGTGAATACGCCTATTATTTAGCTTAACGAAACTTTTCTCTTGCTCTCATTGGCATTTTTTGGTAGCCTTAGAAGTCTTGTTTTGTTAAGCTACTGTTTTTTACTATTGTAACCACCCGCAAGAAAGGTACGTTAGTTTTGCTTGTTACACCCGACAACAAGACAAAAATAAAATTTATAACGTTTTTAGAAAAATTTAATAATCCATTTTTTTCTTCCTTTCTCAAAATAATTTTTGAATATTATTTTACGGACAAAAACAAAATGTTTGTTCATAAAATGTTTTTTAGGTCAAATTAGAAATATTTTCATAATCCCTATGACATAAAAGATAATGCCTCTCTAAATAATACTTTCTTACGCGTGGCATCGTACTCTGGCATATTAATTATTCTTCGTAAGACATTTCGTTCAGTGTAATGTACGCACTATCCGTCGATACCACCTTACTGAACGAAACTGAGACTGATTTATTATTTTCATTTTCATGCTATCTGTGTTAGTATGTTAGTATAAGTGAGTCGCCCATGGGCGACTCTTTGCCGATCACTGTTCTAAAGGCAAACATTCAAAAAAAAAACCAACAACAAATAAATTCTTATTGTGGCGAAAATCCAAAATTTCCAATCAAACTGCATATCGTGGTCCGTTAGATTTTTTTTCCTACACATAATTTTGTTTTTGGATAACAAAAAGAAAATAACATGTTCTGTCATTCCTCTCTCTAAAAAAAAAGGAAAGTCGTTCAATTGATCCCACGTTTCATTGATTTTCGTTGGTTCAAGAGACTGTATTAAAACAGAATTGAATTTAAAACACTTGTCGTGAAACAATTATATTCGGATTAGATTTGTGTCTGCTTACGTTTGCTTCAAACCATTTCGATTGAATACCTTCTCATACGCTCTCAAAGAGCAAATGGTAAATAATTTCAACTAACTCTCCCTTATTTTACGTCATCAACAGAATAAAGAAATTGAAACGTATTTTTTGTTATTATTATTTACCTTTGCTTTGCAAACCCAAAACAACGAACCAGCTGACTATAAGACAAAACTGTTAACCACAAAATAATGAGAAAATATACAACCAGTGACAATAAAAGGAACAAGTTAAACATTTTAATTTGGTGAAGTAATAAATGTTTTTAAATTATTTTCGTCAAAAATTTTAATACATAAATTACTACAACTATTATCTAAACGAATATATTGATTGGAAGTAATTTTAATCCGAAATAGATTCGCTTAGGAATAAATTACATAATTTGCAAAGAAAAATAATAAAAAAATATCGTGAATAATTAAACGAACCAAAACCATTAAACATTTGTGAAATCGCTCAAAGCAAATAATTTTGATTTGAATAAAATACAATATAAAACCCGTGTCGGTAAGAAATGTCGGTAAAAAACAAAAAAAATACTGAAATCAACCAGCAAATGAATTCAGCTACCGTAGAGGACTAAATAGAACACTTGCTTCAACTTTAAAATAACATAAGGAACAACTGGTAACTACATCACCTATTTCTTTTTTATCCTTCCTTATCTTCATTTATTACAAAAATTATCTGAAATCTGTATTTTATTAACCACAAGTCCATTTCGTTCCCATTTCATTGCTAAAAATTGTCAGTCCTTTCCATACGTCCAAAACAAGTTACTAGTTTAACAAAGCTCAAATCTTCTTCCTACAAACAGATATTTATACATACTCCTTTGTTGCTTTTCATTAATTTTCCAAAAAATGTCTTATTTACAACAATTCATAAGATCCACTGATGGACTTATTCAATTCGATGCAGCATTTAATGAGGCGCTTATGTCTGGAGCTACGGTTTATTCCCTAGAAGTACATAGGGATGAAATGAAGTCGATCTGGGAAGGAATTAAAATAGTTTATAGAAAATGTCTGGCGGAATTTATCAACAAGAATAGATCAGGTGATGATGAAGAAAGTTCTGATGCAACAGAACAAGAGACAATTACCTCTCGGTATCAATCAGCATTCACTGTATACGTTCGGTTTATCTCTCGTGTAGGGGCTCGAATTCATGAACTTTCAGCTTCAAAACAGGAAACTTTACCACCACGTAACTCAACATTACAACCATGGTCTTCACACGTGCATCTTCCTCCGTGCGACGTTGACGTGTTTGATAGTACCAATCATTCGTGGCCCACATTCCGTGACCTCTTTACAACACTATACATAAATCGTCCAGGGCTTAGAAAAATCGAAAAACTTTTCCACTTAAATAGGCTTACTAGCAGAGATGCTAAGGATATTGTGCAACGGTGCCCACCAACAGAAAAAGGGTTTTTCTTCGCTTGGCTAGATCTAAAGCGACGTTTCGAAAATAAGAGAAAATTAGTATTCCATCAGCTTGGCACTCTTTTTAATCTCCCAAGAGTTCCCCACGAGTCTGGTGAAGAGATCAAGAATTTGCAAAGGCAAATTAATAGTTGTGCGTCTGCTTTAAAACTTTATAATATAAGTTCAGAAAGATCAGATCTTATGTTTGTTTTCGTGAGCCTAACACGTCTCCCAGAAACCACCCTGGCTATCTGGGAGCAATCATTAACTAATAAAAAGGAAATTCCCACATGGTCTCAAATTAATGAATTTCTTTCAAATCGTTTTCAAACTCTTGAAACTATTTCTGATGTTAAGGGTTTCTCAGCCAATACTATTTCTCAAGTAAATTTACCCCACCGTACAGGAATCTGTCCTACTAATCAACATCCTGTTAAAAAATGTCCCAAATTTCTACAAATGAATATTGATGAGAGAATTCATTTCATTAGGGAAATAACACTGTCCAACAGCATTTTTGGAAAAGAATAGCGACCCTATAATTCTGAAAGGGTATGTTGCGTAGATCATTTTTGTAGAACAAATTTATGGTCCAGCATGTCTGAGTATTTTTTTACAGTGGGTCAAAATTTTCATTTTTCGGTCGAAGGGAGCATTACTATATGAAAAAAATGCTGTAAGTTAATGTCTGAGAGAATTCTTATGGTCAGAGTTGTATTGTGGAATTGTATGAGCATTACTTTTGTGGAAGATCTTAACCCTCTAACTGGTCTCTTTATGGGTCAATTTGACCCTTTTTTCGAGAAAATCAAAAAATATCCTTTAAAAAAGGGCATTTAAGGATTAAAATATTCTACGAAAATGTTTGCCGGAAAATTTCAGTGGGGGGTCACCAAAGACACCATTGTTGTAAATAAAGCTCTTTACGATTAATTGGCAAAATTACACGCCAACTTCTATAAAAAAATTATAATTTCGTTTTAATAGTGGTTTATTATAGTATGTACACATATTTTTTTGCTTTAAATTTTCGAGTAAAAGGGAATTGGGAAATAGAGAGTAGTATGACAATGGATTAAAGATTAAACTTAATATGCTTTCCTGTATTTAGCTTGACGTGAATGTTCCGATGGGTCAATGTTTCTGTACAAGCCCCATACGTATTCAGCAAGCATTACACTTTGAGATTTCCCTGTCTGTGTCTTTTTCTTTGAAATGTAACTTTTACATCGGCTTTTATCAAATTCCTGTTTTTCAGTCTGGAACATAATATTTCAGCTTTCTCTTTTGTAAGTCCTAAATCTCTTACAAGATCTTCAAAATAAGCTTGGTCTATCAAATTAGGACATATGTTTAAACCATCAAGAGGCAAGTAACTTATATCTGGTATGCTTTCAACCGCTGCTGTTATTTCTGTATTGGCGACTGTCATATTGACCGAAAATGTATGTGTAGGCGGTTGAGGCACCGGAACACCTTCACAGCGCACTTCTGGTAAAATGACATTATTTGTTGCTTCGTATGTCATTATCGCGTAGTGCCTTTGGCTTCTACCAAATTTGTAATTTACTCAGAAATAGCATGTATCTGATTCTTGTGATATTTAGGTTCAATCCATGTAATAGGCGCAGAAAATGGCAGCGCCTTAGCACCGCCTTTGTACCAGGTTAAAAGACCACTTTCGCAAGTAGTACATACGGTTTTTGGTATCCAAGCTTCAGATAAAAATCGTATTCCAAAGAAAAGAAAATATGGTTCTTCAATTGTAGGGAATATCTTTCTTCTGCTTTGATGGTGCGTAAAATGTCCACAAATAAAACAAAGCCAATCTCTTAATTTACAAACAGAATCCGCCATGCTTATTTAAGCTTTAATTTTTCTTTTTTATATTAATTTTAGTAAAAATCACACCCGATATGTACTGCTTAGTAGCTCAATTATGCTTGAATTTTTTCTTTTATTTTTTATTATTAATTTTAATAAATATCACACCCGATTTGTAAGTCACAGCTGAATAGACGCGAGAACTCAGTGTTTGGCCCGGCCGAACTTGACGTCGTTTTTACCTGTTTTGTATATGTTGGTATGTAATTTTACAAATTAAGCGTAAAGAGCTTTATTTACAACATTGGTGTCTTTGGTGACCCCCACTGAAATTTTCCGGCAAATATTTTAATCCTTAAATGCCCTTTTTTAAAGGATATTTTTTGATTTTCTCGAAAAAAAGGTCAAATTGACCCATAAAGAGACCAGTTAGAGGGTTAAGATCTTCCACAAAAATAATCCTCATACAATTCCACAATACAACTCTGACCATAAGAACTCTCTCAGACATTAACTTACAGCATTTTTTTCATATAGTATAATGCTCCCTTTGACCAAAAAATGAAAATTTTGACCCACTGTAAAAAAAAACTCAGACGTGCTGGACCATAAGTTTGTTCTACAAAAATGATCTACTCAACATACCCTTTCAGAATTATGGGGTCGCTATTCTGTTCCATTCAAAAAGTCTTAATTTGTTGGACAGTGTAATTTATGCTTTAATTGTCTCGCAGGAGAGCACTTCCTAAAAGATTGTACGAGTTCATTTATCTGTCTAATGTGTCGTAAAAGACACAACACACTCATTCATAGGGAAAATATTCAAATCCCTTTAGCCCCAAATAACAACTGTACTTCAGAACTATCCTTGAACCACCAACGTTGTCAAATATTCGTTCATGTGTTGCTTAAAATTCCAAATCCATTCTTCTTGCTACTGCAATGGTGCAAATTCACCACAACGGCAATCAATTCCCAGCAATAGCATTTTTTGATTTAGGTTTAGAAGGAACATTCATTTCAGAACGTCTTTTTGGAAGAATTGGCCTTCCGTTTCAACCGGTTAGTGCACAAACCATATGAGGTTTGAATGGTTCGATTTCTGCGCAGTCAAGGAAAATGTGTAGGCTTGTCATTAGTTCTAATGGTTATACTGAGAATAAAGTCAGAATCAATGCACTTGTTCTTAATGATCTTTCCGGAAATCTTCCAAGCAGGGATATTGGTCCAAATATTGTTACCAAAATTCCAAATTTGACGTTAGCTGACCCTCACTTTTACAAAAATTCTGAAGTGGACCTACTTATTGGGGAAGATACCATCGATAAATTTGAGCTTGATGGGTTCAAAAGAAACATTATTGGTCGTCTAAGAGCAAAAGAAACTATCTTTGGATGGGTTCTCTCCGGAAACTTTGAAGAGAGTTCGTCTACTGCGACGAACATCTTATCATGTGCCTCCAAAGTGTCACTGGAAAAACAGCTAACGCGTTTTTGGGAGGTAGAAGATGTTCCACCGAAACGGAAACAGCTGATAGATTTTGTAGGGATTTATACGCAAGAACAACTCAACGACAAGAAAATGGACTCTACATAGTATCACTTCCATTTAAGAAGTCCTTTATAGATGGTTCAGAACATTTGGGATATTCTAGAAATATTGCCCTCCTTCGCAATAAGGAACGCCTTTCAAAAAATTTAGAAAAAAAATTGATTTATGACTCCGTGGTCCAAGAATACCTCGAACTTGGCCATATGAATAAAGTTCCCTCCCCTATTTTATCTGATAATTCAAAAAACTACTACCTTCCGCATCACGCTGTCTTAAACCAGAGAGCTCCACCACAAAAGACAGAGTTGTGTTCAATGCATCTTGCTCCACTTCTAATGGTGTTTCGTTAAATGATGTGTTATATCAGGGCCCGGTTCTGCAAAATGACCTTATAACTCTCCTTTTAAAGTGCAGATTTCATCGTTACGTCTTCAATAGTGATACAGAAAAAATGTATAGGCAAATCCGGGTCAGTCCAAATGATACTCCTTTTCAACGAATACTTTTCCGTAAATCCAAAAACGATGAAATTCAAGATTATGAGTTAAAAACGGTAACATTTGGAATTAATTGCGCCCCGTATTTAGCAATCCGGATTCTTATTTAATTGGCATCTGATGTTGAAGAATCGTATCCTCTCGCTTGCGATATTTTAAAAAATTGTGTGTACGTCGATGATGCCCTTTATGGAACCTCTGATATTTCAATAGCAATTAAAGCTAGAGATTAGCTCACTAAAGCACTAAGTTCAGCGGGATTTAATATTCGCAAATGGACGTCCAACGCCCCAGAAATTCTAGAAGGTATTCCGAAAAATCATCTCTTGCAAGAAGACTTTTGCGAATTCGAAGATACTAGCAACGCCAAAACACTTGGAGTACGATGGAATGCGAAATCTGACATTTTCTACTTTTCATCAAAACCTTTATCTAACAGGAAAATATTACTAAACGACAAGTTCTATCCGAAATATCCAAGTTATTTGATCCTGCTGGGTGGCTCTCACCTTTTATAATTTTATCAAAAATTCTGATGAGAAAAATTTGGGAATCTTAGTCCGATTGGTACCAAGTTCTATCAGATGACTGTCGTCATGACTGGAATTTATTCATACTACATTATCGAGATATCGAGAAAATTAAAATACCTCGATGGGTTTCATATACTCCGAAATGTAAAATCGAAATCCACGGATTTTGCGACGCCTCCGAAAAAGCCTATGCTGCAGTTTTGTATGTCCGAATTATTGCCAAAGACTCTATTTCTGTCAATCTCCTAACCGCAAAATCTAAAGTTGCGTCTGTAAAATGCATATCTCTTCCAATACTGGAACTTTGTGGTGCTATCCTTCTCACAAAAATGATTGATTATATTCTTCCTTCGCTAAGTATTACCGAATATTCACTTTACAAGTGGACTGATTCCACAATTGTCCTCGCATGGCTTCAGTAGTCACCTAACCACTGGAAGACTTTCGTGGCGAACAGAGTATCCAAGATTCTTCAAACTGTTGGATGCGATGCTTGGTATCACGTGTCATCGCAATTTAACCCTGCCGATATCGCAACTCGAGGATCCTACCCAAACGATTTAGCTAGCAATTATCTTTGGTGGAATGGACCGTTGAAGAAGAGAAACCAATTCGAGTCAATTTTACGTACTTTTCAAATTTCGATGATGTTTTAGATAGATTTTCAAAGTTTCCAACTGCGATTTGAACACTCTGTTATATTTTCCGATTCTTTCATCTAACAGACCCAAAGTATAGAAATTAATTTTATCATGAGTCCACTTCAATCTCACATAACGAAATTACTTATGTCCGAAATCGTCTTATTCTAATTGCTCAACAGGTTTCATATTCACGAGAGTACAAAGCTACCCAGCAAAATAAAATGGATGTTATTCTTTACGCATCTCTTTTTCAGAACATCCAAAGAAGTTATTAGTGTCAATTTTTCGATTTGTAAGAAGTCATTTTAAACAACTTCCAAAATATTGATATTAACCCCTACTAGTAAATAAAAACAATTATTTAGTTAGTCCATAAATGGTTATTTCCTGCAGTCATTAAATGTCTTATTAAAAACATATTTTGCATGCCAGTGATATCCACTTTGTCCTGGTCTAAATAATAATTTTTGGCGTGGTAAAAATTGCATTTTAACTTTAAAACAAAGCGACTCCCTATATTTATTTTGTATTCCCTATATTTAACAACTTTCGTAAACTAATGAAAAAGTCCATCTGATCATCGATTTTTCATAGCACCGAAACAAACTACTTTCTCCCAATGACACGCCAATGTTAAAATCATTAATGATTCACCGAAATTTTCACAACTTCGGGTTCAGAAGATGTAGTGTTTAACTACTTCTTTCTCAGCTCTTATTTTGCTGGGTATCCAAAATCTCGAAAATATTCCCAAAACTAGTTACATATTAAATCTTAATCCATTTATCGATTCCAATAAACTTCTAAGAGTAAATGGCCGTCTTGCAGACTCTCCGTCCCTATCCTACGATGAAAAATTGCATATGATTCTTCCCTACAATTATCGTTTTTCAAAACTGTTAGTTCAATTCTCTCATATTCTTTCCCTTCACGGTGGAAATCAACAAGTTCACCGATTAGTAAGAATGCAATTCTGGATCCCAAAATTGAAAAATTCAATAAAAACAACTATACATAATTGTAAGCAATGTGTTATTCATAAAGCAAAAGTAAGAACTCAGATTATGGCCGCGTTACCTCCCGAAAGAACTGAACTACAGCGTCCATTTTATAACACAGGAATCGACTTCGCAGGCCCGTTCGATTTAAAAAGCTTCACAGGAAGAGCCTGCAGAGTTACAAAGGGATACGTATGTATATTCGTATGCTTCGCAACAAAAGCAATCCATATAGAAGCCACAACAGACCTTTCCACTCCAGCTTTTATAGCAGTTTTCAATCGATTTACAGCTAGACGCGGATATCCTTTCAGTCTATTCTCCAACAACGGCACAACTTTTGTCGGTGCATCCAGACAAATGGCAAGGGAATTCCTTATAAATACTATCCCGCTTCGAACTCTTATCAAATTTTACGTATCACAATATTCAGTGGCATTTTATCCCACCAGGCTCACCACTAATTGGTGGTCTTTGGGAAGCGGGCGTCAAGAGCTTCAAAACCCATTTCCGTAAAATCGCTGGTTCCTTCAAATACACCTTTGAAGAGTTCTCTACGTTATTAGCAAAAATCGAATGTTGTTTGAATTCCAGGCCAATCTCTCCAATGTCCGAAGATCCACTGGATTTGAACGCTTTGACTCCAGGTCACTTTCTTATTGGAAGCCCTCTTCTCGCTCCCCCAGATCCAAAAATTGAAAATCAAACAATTTCCATTATAAATCGCTGGCTACGGGCTATTCAGTAGCAATTTTGTTAACGGTGGAAAAATGAATACCTCAAGGAACTCCACAAGAGGAACAAATGGAAAACACACGAGGAAAATATTTTAGTTGGCACTATGGTTGTTATCAAAGACGATAATATTCCTCTCACCGATTGGCGACTAGGCCGTGTTTCCAAGATCTACACTGGACACGACAGTAGAGTTAGAGTTGCAGATATTATTACTAAACGAAGAACTATCACTCGTCCTACAGTGAAGATTATTGCACTTCCAGTTTAATTTAACTGTTCCCTCATTACTTCGTTCTCCAAAATCCCTTAAAATTTTCTCCAAAACTCTGAATACTATTCCAAACTAATTTAATTTATTCACTCAGTCTCGATCTCATCCATCACAAAATCATTTAGTATTTGTTATTATTATTCTCATAGGTAAATCATGTCATCAAATTGCGATGCACGAGACCTGGCTATTAGCAGACACCAACCACAAAATGATGTATTTCGATGCCATGCCCTACGTAGATGTCAAACCTTTTTGAAGATGGATGTCGAAAAGTGCTACTATTTGACTACTGCCCAAACTGCCTGGCTCACGAACACTCTGAAAACTCATGCATTCAAAATATTGGTTGCCATATTTGCTCGAAGCGACATCACACGCTCCTACACAACAAGGAATCTATCCGAAACATCCGTAATAGAGAGGCGAATTATACGCGAGGCATCCGTAAACGTTAAAGTACACCCAATCAATTCTCTCTTGCCACAGAGTTTCCTTGTTGCCTACAGAAACTGTCGTTCTGTTTTCCAAACAAAGGCGCCAATATATCAGAGCATTGATAGATGTGTGCTCACAGGGGAGCCGAATTGAGCAGCATCTAGTCGACACACATCAGTTAAAAACCTATAAGCTCGACAAAGAAACTTATGCTACCCTAATTCTTACATCAAGAGTGGATCTTCAATGAAGTATTTTCGTAGATGCAATGGTTGTTGCAAGACTACCAATGAAAACTTCATCTTCTTCTGTAAACTCATCGATCGTAAGCAAGTTTTCCCATCTAATGAAATACATACACTTCTATCTATAACAAAATTTATTTTTTCCCCATCCCATTCTCTAATCACTTTTATATATTGTTAAGAATATGATTTAACTTAAAGTTACACTGAATTACTTAATTTCCATTCTCATTAACTTTGAATTTTTATTTTGAAGTCCCTGCAAGAGGGGCGGTGATGTTCATGCGAAAACCCAAATATACTAACGACTTGAATTTGAAATATAGAGGGCTCTAAACCCTTATACGTTGTACTAAAACAACTTTGTATCACGTTAGTACGTTATCTGTTCGCTCAGTTTTAAGTTAGTTAAGTCTTAGATTTACACGAATAAACATTGTTTAAATAAAAGAATTTTAACCTGGCATTATAAGTTGCTTGTCTTTTATTTACCATTGATATTTTATGAAACTTGGCTCTGGTCCTTTAACCCAAACATTTTTAAATATTTTAGTAAAATTTATCTGACCTAAGTTGGAAAAAATTAGTTACTTTTTGTTTTTAATTGTCTGAACTAATTCTTAGAAAACAATTCTTAAAACTTAGAAAGTAATAGCTTTAAAAACTGATTTTAGAAATGGCTTTCTAAAATCTAGTTAATTTTACTACTCGCGATCAAAAATAAACACACATTTAGTTCAAGTACTTTCTAATTTAGTTAGACACATTTTTGTAACTAAATGGGAGTAAATTATATTCTAATTTTTTTTAATAAACCATTATATTTTAGTATGCAAATTTCGTGAAGCTAAATTTTTTTTTTTTAATTCAAAATTTTTATTTAATAGACTTGTTTTTTTTCCTAAAATCAAGAAATACACTACCGGTCATATGATTAGGTTTGATATTATACTAATTTTTTTTATATGCTCTTTCAAAAACTATCGCTCAAACTTAATACTTGCTGTACAACAAATTTTTCCCACAAACAATGCACTTTCTTGAGCTCATCAGAATAGGTTTACGACTAATTGCATTAGTTTACGCTATCATTTGACCTCGAAGCCGGTAAAACAATTTGGAATATAAATGGATCGAGGAAAATCTCTATCTGATACTGAAAGGGTCAAAACTAAATGATATGCTGAAGGAGGTCTTTTTCATGATCAAATTGCAAAAAAAAAAATCAAATAAAGTCAAAATTGTGTAAGTAATTTTTTACGAAATGAAAACAACTATGGCAAAAATATGAAAGGAGGCACTTAAAGAGCCACTTCAGCAACTGAAAGACGAGCGATCGTTAGATCTGCTTCCAATTCGAAGGACTCAGCATCGAAAATTAAGGAAAAAGTCGGCACTGAAGCTAGTTTAAAACTGCAAAAAAAAAACACCACTTAACCCACTACGTAAGGACCATCGTCTATAGTTTGCTGAAAATTACATGACCTGGAAGGATGAATGGAAACGTATTGTCTTTTCAGACGAAATAAAGTTTAATCTGGAAGGTCCTGATGGCTTTAATTATTATATCCATGACTCCGTAAGGAAGAATTTCACTTAAACCGGAATCATACCTGTGCAGGTGGTGTAATGGTGTTGAACTGCAGTTTCTTTCAACAAAAATGAATGCCGTAAATTATAAAGGGGTCCTAGAAAAAGCAAGGACCCTTGAAACCAGGATGAACAAACTACCAAATTTTTAGCCAACCACACTCAGAAAAAAAGTTAGTAGAAAAATTTGTAAACTGTTTTCAATCCCACTTTACTATTTTTGTACTGATTTTTAGTAAAAAAATTGTTATATAGCAAATCTTTTTGCTATTTACATTTTACAAATTACAGAATATCTACAAATTTTCGTTGCTAATTCCAGAAATCATTTTACAAATTTTTGAAAACCGGTTTGCTAAGATTAGCAAAAAAAATTACTAAATTTAAAAAAGTTGATATTGAAGGAAATGTTATTTCTAATAATTTAAACTTATACATACAAACCCAGCAAAAACGAAGCTGCCAAAGAAGCAAAGGCATCACTTCTTTTCTAATGGTTTCATCGATGAATTTAACATTAGCGTGTCATAGGATGGAAGTATTCAAATGTAGCTACTAGCATTACTTATACTTTACTTTAAGGAAGTAATGATAATACAATGATTAGATATTCTGATGCATGAGTGGAAAATGTTCATATACTTTGTAATATTTAAGCTTTGATGAAAATTTAATTCATAAGAATGCAGGAAAAAAGTTTAAAGAAGCAAAATTTATGCATTGATAAACAAATACTCTTTATTAAAACAAATAAATAATTCTGCATTAGTGAAAAAGCGTTTTTGAAACATTTTTCAAAAATTTTAATGGATTTTTAGACAAATTTTAAAATATTTTTGAATAATTTAAAAACTGGTTGTACAGTTTGGAAACATTTTTAGATACTTTTAAAATATTTTCGAACAATTTTAAATAATTTTTGCACAATTTTAAAACATTTTTGGGCAATTTGAAATAATTTTGAACCATTTTTAAAATTATTTTGATAAATTCTGAATTAAAACTGGAAATGATGTAGTGTTAAATAATATACACAATGCAAAAATGCACAGATTGCGTCGTCATAAATATTTAAAGCTGAAAAAATGCAAATGACAGGCCAGCTAGTTTCAATTAAAGGTGAAAAGAATCTGTTTTTCTTGATTTTTAAAAACTTTTATAAAAATTGCAAAACTGCATAAGTTCTAACCCTCATGAAATTTTGAACTAAAATATAAAAAATGATTTAGTAAAAAAATTAAAAAAGTTCATCAGAACTATTTTCTCAATTTGAATAAATGCTTTAGGTTCAAAAAAAAATATACGATATACTATAACTTATGCTTCAGAAGTAATGAAGAGTGATTTTTTAAGATATGCATCGGGTTTATATCCAGATCACTGCATTTGGAATATGAACACATGAATTCTTTTGGAAGTGCCTTAGAATAACACCAAAAAATCATAAAAGAATGTCAAATGAAGCTTAGGAACCAATGAAAGAAGTTATAGTCACAGAATGACTATCATTTTTTTTTTGATGGGAACTTAAATTGCCCTAAAATGTTACATAGGATTAAAAAAGGGATCGGAAGTGAAGATACCGACTCGTGTCTAAAAAGAGGACATCCACTTAAAATAGCACTAAAAAGGGTTTTTTAGTTATAAAATCAGCCCTAAATACAATTAAATTTAACCTAAAAGTAAAAAAAAAAATTGACTAAAATATTTTTCAAAACAGAAATTACCAAATTAAAACAAAATGATAAATTCGTTTGTTTTAACAATTTTTAAGCCTTTGATTTTTGATTTTTTTTTTTTGTTTCATTTTGTATAAAACATCTTTTAAAAAATATAATCAAAATTTTTGATGCTCGATAAAAAAAATAAATCTAAAACTTTGTACTATTATTTTTTTTTAAAAACAATTTATACAAAATAATATGATTAAATGATCTAAAATCCTACTTATACTATTCATTATTTATAATATTTATTTTTTTATTTTTATTTGTTTTTACTAACTTGAATTTATTTAAAGGAAATAAACATATATTTGTATTTCAAAACTCAAGTATAAATATTTTCCTACTTATGACCGTAAGTTCAAGCAAAAGATATTTGTGTTTTACTTACTCCCTTAATTACTTGGTAATGTCTGTTTTTGCTGGGTTGCTTGAAATTACGGGCATTAGTTAAAAAAAATAGTTATGTAACTTATAAAATACCTATAGGTAGATACTTGAACTGTTAAGTATCTATGTAATTTCCTTTAAGATTGTTGTAAAAATAAGGAGCTTGATAAATATTTAAATAAAATTTTTTTTAATTAGCTCAATTTTTTTGACAGTGCAGTCTTTCTTGCTCACTAACCAAACTGCAAATCAATTTTGAGCAACTCTGTTGTAAAACATTTTTATTTGGATTTACATAAATTTATCATATGTTTTTCAATCAGATGTGTTTTCTGCTTGGAAATTCTTGCTGGCTAAAATTTGTACAGCAAAAAACTCTCAGCATCTTTGTTATCTCTTTTCTTTCTGTTTGCTGAGTACTTGTGGATGCGAACGCCATCCAGTCAAAATTTGTTCAAATTATCCAGAAAACGAACGGAACTAAATAACAACAAATAATCAATCACAAACTTAATTTAAAACTTTAAAAACACAAAATTCTGTAGTAGCTGTTGTCTTATACTACTAGTTTAATTTACCAAAAGCTATATAAGCTCCCACTTAAACAACACTTTTACAGTACTTACTGCATTCCTGTATATATAATTATATAATTTATTCACTTACTTTAATATGGTAACAGTTCATATGTCAAACAATTTTAAAACATTTTGACATATACAGTGTACAACAAAAATCGTGGTACACCTGTCAAAATAAAAAATCTTCCGAAATTTCTCAAAAATTACGTAACTGAAAATGTAAAACTTATTTTTATTTTGTGTATTCACTTGTATATTTCACTTGTTTAACTAAATAAAACTTCTAAAAATTTTAGACCAGCTAAGAAGTGAAGTCAAGTAATTTTTTAAAATTTCGAGAAAAGAGGTAGCAATAGAAGAACAAAAAAAAAATAATAGTCACAAAATGGGTACATCATACACCGAAACTGCTAAAATTATAAATAGGAACAAATCAACAGTACAAAGAGTTATAAATCTTTTCCAAATATGAAAATAAACCACGAACAGGCACCGTGTCTGTATTTCGAAAGCCAGTTACAATGGTCGTACCGTAACAAACAAAAAATGCTTATGGATTCGCAACGGAATACAAAATTAAAGCAAACTTCTTTTAGGAAAAAGTAATTTTCTCGGACAAATCAAAATTTTTCCGAACGGACGTGAATTGGTGTGGCACAAAGAGTGCGGCGAGCTAAATACAAAGAATATTATAAAAGCTTTGAATTATGTAGAGGCTGGAGTAATGCTATGGGGTTGCATGTCAGCAGCCGGTGTTTGCAATTTAGTTATCATTGAGGAGACAATGGACAAAACAGTTTACATGAACATTATGATAGAAAATCTTAATCAGACTGCTGATAGTTATTATTTTGAACAGGACTATCACCCTAATCATACACCAGCAAATAACACACCACATATGCTAAAAAGCCCTCCTTAAAGTCCCGATTTGAATCATATTAATCACTTGTGGGCTAATTCAAATATTAAGTGTCATATCTTTTATGTTATTTTTTTTTTTTAGAAATTACGAAAGGTTTTTTATGTTGGCTAGGGTACCATGACTTTTGATGTATACTGTGCATATACGCCGACCCACAGTGCTTTGTCCCCATATAGTGAATCGGCAAAATTAGAGGAGTTGTCGCAGAAACTTGAAATTTGGTATGCTGGCTCAGAATATCTAAATTAAGAAAAATTTGAAGTTTCGAAAAAATCGGCCCAAGGACACGCCTACTTCCGATACATCCTTAAATTTAAAAGTTTAATTCCAGCTACTATTATGAGCAGAATGAAGCAAAAATTGGTAAATCTCTGTTAAATTATGTCATTTAGCTAAGTGCTTAATTTTGTTTCATTCGGAGCAAGGACATAACAACCTCCCATATATCCTTTTTCTTAAAATCTACATTTTGGCTACATTAATGATAAGAATACAGTAAGAATTCGGAATAGTTTATGAAATTATACTTTTTTACTCTGTGACAATTTTCGTTTCATTCGGTGCAAGGACATTACTACCTCCCATATATCCTTTTCCTCAAAAACTGAATTTTAGCTACATTAATGATCAGAATGCACTAAAAACGGATAATAAGTTTTAAAAAGATACTTTTTAGATCTCTGAAGATTTTTTTTTATTCGGTACAAGTACTTGACTTTCTCCCACATGTCCTTTTTCTCAAAAACTAAGTTTTTCCCAATTTTGCCATTTATTAATACAGATATATACCTCTGGGATTTTATTTTTTTACACAGATATCCAAAAAGCAACTATACACAATTTTAAATACAATTTACCATTATCGAAAAATATAACTTTACAATTATAAAATAAATTTTACAAAATGGCTTTATTATGTATATACATATGTATAGAGAAAATATGTCAAAAATTGATCATTTTAAAAAGGGCTACACTTATTCCTTCAAATTTTGTAAAATAACTTCAAAATAATGTTAAATTTGTTTAAGAACGATAGCAATCGTTTTCAATGCAATTTTATAATTTTTTGGAAATGCACTCTACATGAAGCATTGTTCGAATTGATACATTTTTTTAAAATGTTTGCAAGTTTCGATTGTGTGAAAAAATGTCAAAACTATTCTTTGCTTTAAAAACATGTTATTCGACCAATAAATGCGGTCCAATTCGGATAAAACTAGGTACAAGAGATTTTATCCGATTCGGAAAAAATTTCCAAATTATAGACTTAGAAAAGCCGAAATAAAAAGTTGTGTAATTTTATATAATTTTTTTTTTATACTCAATCAAAGATAATAAATTTTTTCAAACAAATGCGGTAAAAATCACAAATTTAGCCATTTTTACAAAAGCCAATATTTTGATTTTTTGTGAAAAACCGGCACTTTTTTTTAATAATATGTTAGATAATATTATAGACTTACAAAAACCGAAATAAAAAATTATTTAATTTTATGTAATTTTTTTTATACTCAATCAAAGATATACTCAATCAAAGATAATACATCACAAATTTAGCCATTTTTACAAAAGCCAATATTTTGATTTTTTGTTAAAAACCGGCACTTTTTTTTAATAATATGTTAGATAATATTATAGACTTACAAAAACCGAAATAAAAAATTATTTAATTTTATATAATTTTTTTTTATACTCAATCAAAGATAATACATTTTTTCAAACAAATGCGGTAAAAATTACAAATTTAGCCATTTTTAGAAAAGCCAATATTTTGATTTTTTGTGAAAAACCTGCACTTTTTTTTAATAATATGTTAGATAATATTATAGACTTACAAAAACCAAAATAAAAAATTATTTAATTTTATATAATTTTTTTTTATACTCAATCAAAAATAATACATTTTTTCAAACAAATGCGGTAAAAATCACAAATTTAGCCATTTTTACAAAAGCCAATATTTCGATTTTTTGTGAAAAACCGGCACTTTTTTTTAAATAATATCTTAGATAATATTATAGACTTACAAAAACCGAAATAAAAAATTATTTAATTTTATATAATTTTTTTTATACTCAATCAAAGATAATACATTTTTTCAAACAAATGCGGTAAAAATCACAAATTTAGCCATTTTTACAAAAGCCAATATTTTGATTTTTTGTGAAAAACCGGCACTTTTTTTTTAATAATATGTTAGATAATATTATAGACTTACAAAAACCGAAATAAAAAATTATTTAATTTTATATAATTTTTTTTTATACTCCATTAAACTTAAGAAATTTTTCCATATTCCTAGTATGTTCTTTTAATTCATTGGGAGCTAAAAGAATAGTTTGTAAGTAGACTATTCAAAATTTTCATCCGATTCGAATGAAATTTGGTACATGATGATTGTGACTAATTCTTTTTACTGATATTTGTACATATATCCAATTTGCTGAAAATTGGTCAATATTCAATCATATAAGTCAAAAAAATGCGGTAAAAATCACAAATTAAGCCATTTTTACAAAAGCCAATATTTTGATTTTTTGTGAAAAACCGGCACTTTTTTTTAATAATATGTTAGATAATATTATAGACTTACAAAAACCGAAATAAAAAATTATTTAATTTTATATAATTTTTTTTTATACTCCATCAAACTTAAGAAATTTTCGAATTTTCACCAAAAAAAAACCTATTTTTTGGAGTTGTAAAAAATATTTGTTTTCAAATATATATTAAATAGTGTATTAAAGGTTTACTACAAATATATCTAAGTATTCAAAAAATAAAACTTTAAATCAGTATTTAAAAAAATATATTTTTGAGAATTATTTTCGTGAAACAACTGAAAACAATATTTTTTGTTCAGTAATTTTTGCTTAATATTTTCAAACTTTGGCGCCCTCTACTGACGGCGAAAGCAATCAGACTAAATTTTTTTTTGCATATTTATTTCAGTTAACTTCTCGTCTTTCAAAAAATGTACTTTTAAGAACACTTTGAGCCCATGCTTAATTTTTGATTTTTGCCTATGGGACAAAGCACTGTGCGACCCTCATTGCACAAACATATTCAATCATATAAACATACACACCTACCACTCAAACTTATGCAGGATCACAAGACCCACAAAGTATTGTATATTTGATGAGTATTTGATATGCTGCTAACACTGGTTGCCATGTTACACTTCCCTGTAGGAAATGTGAATAGCGAAACTTTACTGATTCACTATTGACTTTGTCACCAGTACTACTGACTAATAATGCCCCAGCCAACGCTTTCTGCTGTAGACATTTAACATGTACATATCATTGCGAATCTACACAACTATTGACTAGCTGTTGACATTGGAACCAGATATTCACTAGTACATTTTTGTAATTCTAGTCTACACTTTTGGAACTTTTTACTTGCTTTCCACACTAGAAAGGAAATAAGATTAAACAGGTTATTTTGTTAAATTAGATATTTTATTTATAAAATTTTTTTTATAAATTTCATTAAAGTTAAAAAAAAATGTCTTGCAAATTTTATTTTCTAGTAGACAAATCTTCAAAAAACTGCACAAAATCATCCACAGGCTCCGTAAAATCTTCATTAGGCTTTTTTCATTGTATATTTAACTTTTAAATTCATTTTTCTTTATATTTTTATTAAAAACTTTAATTTTGCATGCAGCTATGCCCATGTATTTTCAACAAAATAAAGCAATAAAAAAATCTAGAACAAGCACAGCTTTGCAGCTGGAAAAAAGGAATGTAAAAAGTATAGACGCTTTGTGGACAATTCACTAAAAAGTCACCCAAAATAGTCGACAAAAGTGGTGACTTGTAGACACTTGACCCCAGGCTTTCTACAGAGTTGTTTTCGAATAAAAACTTATAAAACAACAAAGCAAAATGTTTACTGAAAATTCATTGTCGACCGCATGCTCAAAAAAGAGACGTACTCTACCTTTCTGCATTTGTATGGTTTCTGTGTGTGTAATAGATGCATCTTTGTCATGTAACTGATGAAAACAACAAAAAAATTTAAAGTGGTTAAGTGAAACTGAATGCTTGCCAAAATATTTAAATTTTTGAGTAACGTTGGTTCTTTGTAAAAGTTTTTCATTAGATATGCACACAATTGTAGGCTAACTAAAAAAGAATTTCGCTTTTGCAAAAATGGTTTTGATCGTATGACATAAAAATAGTAGCATTTGAAAGCCAACCTTGTTGCGGAGATTAATGAGACGATTTGGATGATTGTACGGTTTATAAGAGACTCACATTTTATATTACTTGTATGTCCTTCAATACTAACACTGAGTTTCTTACATCTAAATTATGCTAAATAAATCTGCAGCTTATTTCCCAAACAAGTACCTCCTCCCGTGTTTTTTATCTACCTGCAAATGATAATCTTAAATCTTATCAGTGTTGCTGTTTTTGGTTATTTTTAACCAAAATTGGATATTTTTTTTTCCAATGTGGAGATGTGAACTTTTTTTTTAATTTTGGTAACTGGCAATCAAAAATAGTTTTTTTCTGTATTTTTAATTTTTATTTTTGTATTGTACATGTTTTAATGTATGTAAATTCAAGAAATTTTTTTAACTTCACAAGAAACATTTTTACGAACTCTCCAACACATACGGAATCATGAATCTGGATTGTGCGAAACGTTTATGTCCGTTAAACACGTATCCGTCAAATCCTGTACGTAAACGGAATATTAACGGACCGCATAATCATGTTTTCGAAAACACTACGTTTTTACTCCGTTTGCTGTAACCGTTTCCGTGCCGGTAAAACGGACTTCACCGTTTTTCATCAGTCTCGATTTCTTAGTAAACGGTGTTGTTGATTGCTGTTATAAAAATATAAATATGCAGCCAATTAGAATATATATCTAAAATTGCGCAACCCTTCTGTTAAATTCAAAATTGCATGAATGCAAATTAAGGTGCAGAACTAGTGACTTGAAGTACTTTTATGCGGCTCAATACGAGTACCATACAGCTTTACGATTTCAGTAGTCTCCATATAAATAATAAACTCCTCCACAGCATTTCTACACATCGAATTCAACATATTGTTACGATTTTACCCTTTATAAAATCGTTGATTTATTTACCTTTTAAATAAATCGAGTTCTTTCTATATTGCAAATAATAAACACTGTTTGAAATTATTTAAAGCTCTATTTATTTATAGCAGTCACTAAAAACTACAGAAAAACGCTTTAATAGCACACTTTATTTACACGATGTAGATAGACTAAACGTTAGCCACACTTTAGTTCTTCTGAGAACCGGCTAAGAAAGTTGTGGTCTCGGCTAAGAATTTTTGTAGTCGCATCATTTGGCATCATGGCATCATGGCTTCATCGCATCATGGGTGGCTAAAAATTTTGTAGTTTGTTCATCCTGGTTTCAAGGGTCCTTGGTTTTACTTATCAACTGAGCTACTGCGTCACCAAGTACCAGTATTTATATGAGTCAGGTATTCTACTTATTTATAGTTATTACTTCACTAGATTTCTCCAGCTGTCAAAGAGTTTGTGATGAAATTTTTAGTGTTTAGAAATTTCTGTAACAATATCAATTACTAAATTGATATGCTCATATGCCTTTATTAATAAGTAATACAAATAATGTTAAAAAGTTTTAAAGAAAAATTATGGAGCTGAATAAAATTTTTTGAGGTGAAAAACATTTTTGGATGTGAAAACAAATTGTTGCCGTAAATGCGGGTTTATGGAAATAACAAACAGAAAATTCAAATTTTTGTTTAAAAAAATATTTATTTATTAAAATAATATTACCTTATAACAATAGTATATAAAACTGCTTATAAAAGAAAAGATGGCTGATTAACAAGTGAGTTAACTAATACAAAAAAGAGTATAAAAAGGCGACCAAGGATGTTTGCCGTTAGCGGTTCCATTCGTTAGATTAAGTGTAATACCAAGGACCCTTGAAACCAGGATGAACAAACTACAAAATTTTTAGTCACCCATGATGCCATGATGCCAAATGATGCGACTACAAAAATTCTTAGCCGAGACCACAACTTTCGTAGCCGATTCTCAGAAAAACTTAGCCTTTAGCAAGGGTTGTAGCGCAAGTTCAGTGATTGTGATGTGAATACATACATGTTTGAATTGTTATAACCCTTGCTAGCGGCTAAGTTTTTCTGAAAATCGGCTAAGAATGTTGTGGTCTCGGCTAAGAATTTTTGTAGTCGCATCATTTGGTAATACCAAGGACCCTTGAAACCAGGATGATGACCAAACTACAAAATTTTTCGCCACCCATGATGCCATGAAGCCATGATGCCAAATGATGCGACTACAAAAATTCTTAGCCGAGACCACAACTTTCTTAGCCGATTTTCAGAAAAACTTTGCATCTAGCAAGGGTTGTCGCGCAAGTTCAGTGATTGTGATGTGAATACATACATATTTGAATTGTTACAACCCTTGCTAGAGCCCAAGTTTTTCTGAAAATCGGCTTAGAATGTTAGAATGTCGCATCATTTGGCATAATGGCTTCATGGCTAAAAATTTGGTAGTTTGTTCATCCTGGTTTCAAGGGTCCTTGTTAGACGCTTTAGCAGGAAGATTGTGCTCTTTGGCCGTATTGAAGTGAAGGAGGATGTGGTGGCTTCCATTGCACAAACGACACTAATAAGTTCTCGGACAGTCTTTGACCGTGTGAGACATGGCCAAACAACGGCCGCAATAATGGTGCAACACTACAGTCCGTTGTCTCTTTTCCGGTTTGAAACGGCGAAATGCTTTGCTATGGGGCAAAGGATGTTTACCACCAAAAACTCGATACTCAAAGTTCGTAGCAACATCCGAACGCGAGGTTCCACTGGCTTCCGGCAAAGGATCAGAGGTCGACGAATTTTTTAATGTTACGTCGGATGGATGCGTAACAGTTGGAGGTACACCAAAAAGAGTAGGCGGTTCCACGCTATCAGGTGTTGTTATGGGTGCAGCAATAGGCGCTACAGGAGGAACATTATCCGCTACTACCATTGGTTCTTCGTAGTCATCCAAGATGTCATCCTCAAAAAGGCAGAGCAATGAATCCAAAAAAGTTAAACACGATTTACAAGACGTTTTAATATTTTCCCATAAATTACTAAGTTCTTTTCCGCGTATTTTGAGAGTGAAAACCGTATGAATATTTTCGCGAAGTTCATTCAACTTTGCTTCGAATTTAATAAGAGCGTCGGACTCTTTTATAAAAATATCCATGGTGTTAACAAACATTTTGTTATTAAAAAAAAATTTTAAATTTGAAAATATTCGAAAAACCGAATTTGTTAATAAATTTAACAAAAATATCGAAAAAATAATATTCTCAAATTTAAAATACAAACAATATAAGTCGCGACTATGACGGCCTGTAGGGTGACTTTTTTTGTTTACAAAAAAAACAAACAAGAAAAAACAGAATGTAAGTATGTATCCCAGCAAAACCACACATTACCAAATAATGTGTAAAGTAATGTGTAGCCATAGGGCTCATGGATTACTTTACACCTTACTTCACTGATGAATTTTACAGGCGATGAGCCTCAAAGTAATTTATTTACCCATTACTTTAGAGATGATAATGTATGAGGTTACTTATATGGTTACGAGAATGGAAAATGTAATGTGTTTAAAAATAGATTTTTAAAAAAGAGGAATTTTTATTAAAAAAAAATTATTACAAATATTTTAAACGTTATTAAAAATAATGTGGACATGATAGGAATCGAATCAAGAACTCTACCCACTGAGCTATCGACGCATATAGAATTTGATTGCTTTAAACTTAAATGAATTGTTGCGCTTCGTTGTTTCGCTAGTGTTGTCAAAACAAACATACATTACCCCTATGCTTACAAAAAAACACAAAGTAATGTATCTAAAAATAGGTTATCAAAAATATTTTAATTATTACTTTACATATATAAATCATGTATTACGTAATCAATAATCAGTACCTTATTACTTTATGCTTGCAAATATTGAAAAAGGTAACGAGCTATCATTACAAGGTAACGCATGAGAATATCGCACCCATTACCAAAGTTTTGCTGGGATGTTATGTATATTAATCTCAGCTTGTATATTAAATTCAATATGTAAACAGAAGCACAAGAGAAAATAAAAACCACCACCTTTTTTATAATTGCTTTTTTTGTTTTTTAAATGAATTTAATAATCCCAAGCTTTTGTACACAAATTCGACGGCTTTTGCAAAAAATTAAATTTATTTGTTTAAATTAATTTTCAATATATGTAATTTAGACGCGAGTTTTGCAAAAAACTTTTTGTTAAGAAAATATTATAATTTCTGTCGGTTGTAAAACGACTTTTCCATAAAAAATAATAATAAAATATTTTTTTTATCACTTTTCTTTTATTATTGAAAATTAACTTTTTTCCTCCACTACCACTTTTTTTATAAAAAATATACACAGCACCTACCTTATTTTTCGTAGATAATTTACTTTTTTGTTGAACAAATGGGATGACTCCTTAGACAACCAAAAGAAAAAAAGAACAACTTTTTGTTAGTGTTTTTACTTTTACTTTGTAAATAAAAAATCCGGCTCGATGGATCAAAATGTTTGCCGTAAATGCAGGTTTATGGAAATAAAAAATAGAAAATTAAAATTTTTATCAGAGAAAAAAAGATCTCTATTTATTTATTAAAAAATATGACCTTTTAACAATAGTATATAAAACTGCTGTAAAAGCGAAAATGGCTGATTTACAAGTGAGTTAACTAATACAAAAAAGAGTATAAAAAGGCGACCAACAATGCTTAAATGGTACCGTTAGCGGTTTTATTCGTTAGATTAAGTGTAATACCAAGGACCCTTGAAACCAGGATGAACAAACTACCAAATGTTTAGCCACCGACGATGCCATGATGCCACGAAGCCATGATGCCATGATGCCAAATGATGCGACTACAAAAATTCTTAACCGAGACCACAACATTCTTAGCCGATTTTCAGAAAAACTTAGCCGCTAGCAAGGGTTTTAACAATTCAAACATGTATGTATTCACATCACAATCACTGAACTTGCGCTACAACCCTTGCTAGAGGCTAAGTTTTTCTGAAAATCGGCTAAGAATGTTGTGGTCTCGGCTAAGAATTTTTGTAGTTGCATCATTTGGCATCATGGCTTCATGGCATCATGGGTGGCTAAAAATTTTGTAGTTTGTTCATCCTGGTTTCAAGGGTCACCAATGTTGTGTAAGAGGGGAATAAAACTTATAATCTAATAAATTATTTACTCTACCAAAAGGTACAAATATAAAAATTAACAAAGTTTAAGTATTTGTGCTAAAACACAAATTTTGAGGTGGAAATTTTTTTTGTTAAAAAAATTTTGTGGTAAAAAAAATATTTGAAGTGAGCAGAAAATATTATTCGCTTCTAAGCGACTGTTGAAAAAATATGAGAAAATATATTATGGTCAGTCGGTACATGAAAATGTACTACAGTACACCATATTGTATGGAAAGTTTAGAGGTACCTTCACATTTTCACTCATAACTCATTACACATAAAACACATATTTTTGCGTAGTTTCTGGCAAATATTAATTTATGTTACGAGCGAAATAGAAAATCAATAATACTCTATTGAATACAATAGAATATTCCTAATAGTCTCTACTCTTTCTGATGCGCCACCTATTGGGAAATAGTTTCTTTCTTTAAGAAGTTAATGTCTGATTGTAGCACAATATGGCTAATGTAGACTAATATGCATAATGGAGAGAATCTCATATCCCACTTATTGACAAATAGGTACAACTAAAAATTTTTCTTTAAGAAACTAATGTCATCGTTTAGCAACATACTTGAGAATTTTTCATTACCATTGAAATTTCATTACCATTAGTTGACACTAATACAACTGAAAAAAATTTCATTACCATTTAATGGCAATGAAATTTTTTTCATTAAAAATTTCATTACTAATGGTAATGAAATAGCACAAATGCCTAAAAAACTAATTATAATTGATTGAAAAATCATTTGTTTACAAAAAAGTTTATACGATTTGAAAATTATCAAAGTAGCTTTATATAGAAAATAATAAAAGAAAATATAAAATTTACAAATGTTAACCCGCATAAATAAATATTAACATATACATTAAATCATAAAATGACGATTAATAATAATGCTAATGGTTTCTTTTAATTGGCGCATTAGTTATCATAACGAAATTCAAAAACATTTTCATTGATCAATGAAATCAGATCCTTAAATCATTACTATTAATTCAAACAATGGTAATGAATTTATTAATTATTTATTCAAATCAATGCATTAGTCCCATGTATGATTGACAAAACTTAAATTGGTAGAAAAACAAAAATATAAAATATCAGTTTTACGAAAACAAAAATATAAAATATCAGTTTTACGAAAACAAATATACATTTTATGAAATGAAACGAAAAACCAACAAAGCTTATCAGTGGAAAATAACATAAAAAATAGAAACAAAATAAAATTGTACTAAAACACACAAATTTGTATGTAAAATTCACATTTTTACTCACTTCGCTAGACGAATTTTGCTCATTTTGAATACCAAACTGCTCGGAAGGATGTCCATTAATCTAGGAAAACTGAGCACCCCCGCTTGCGTGTTCACGCCGTGATCGGCATTTCAACAGACAGATAGATAGACAGACAGACAGGTAGGCAGATAGACAGACAGACAGACATACAGATAGACAGACAGGCAGACACATCAACGGAAGTGATATTAACAGTAAGTCGCCGGAATGGAACTCGCCCACCCTCGACAACAGGGGTATCACTGTATGCGAGGCTATAGCTAGTCTTAACCTGACTGTCTTAAATGTCGGTAACAAGCTTATTTTCCCAAGGGGAGCAGGAGGTAGCATAATTGACATCACCTTTGGAACGGGTGATCTATGCAATGATGGTATGAACTGGATGGTGCTAGAGGATCTCACCCTGAGTAACCATCAATACAAACCATTCAAAATTGATAATAATATAACATTGATACAGAACGAAGATGAACTACCAATATGGCACATCAGGAAATTTAGAGAGGGAAGGCCCTTGGATTACATCACCCGATCCAAGGTGAAGAATTTGCATACTTCAGTCGACATTACACAGGTGGAGAGGGCAGCCGAGACACTGATAGAAACACTGGGCAGAATAAAACCAATTCCTGGTGTTAAGGAACTGACGTGGGCGACCACTATAGTGAAGACATTGTTCACTTTTGATGAAGATGGACTGGAACGGAAGGCTAAGCTACAGGATCCTAAGATTATAGAGAATCTACAATATGCGTGTAGAAAGTTGAAAAAAAAAAACAAGAACCCTGGACCCAATGGCATTCCAAACGAAGTAATCCAGATGGTGGGAGATATATGGCCCGAACTACTGACAAACATGTTCAACTTATGTATCGAAAATGGTGTCTTTCCTGGAAAGAAAATGCAGAAACTGGTGCTGCTTAGAAAGGGCGAAATACCACTTAATGAACCTGGCTCCTGATACAGGACGCTTTTAGAGGCAAAGGCGTGGACAGATACCTTAACAACATAATCGCGGATTATTTAGATAACAGGATCCTCTTATACGAGACAGGGAATGGAATTGAGAGATATTGTATTACCTCCGGCGTACCACAGGGATCTGTTCTAGGCCCCTTTCTTTGAAATATAATGTATGATGGCCTATTGATCATGAAACTTCAAGAGGGTGTGACGATAATTGGCTATGCAGATGATATTAAACTGGTTATATTTCAACCAGGAATTAATCGAAATAATAACGAACGACAGCCGAATTCGTTGTAGCAGATGGTTAAGGTGAAATGGCCTGGAACTGGCGGTGGCAAAGACCGAAGCAATTCTGGTAACGGATCGTAGAACTTATAGGACACCGAGGATTTACCTGCAGGGCAGTGAGATACAATTTCGACGGAGTCTGTGTTACCTGGGTTTTAGTCAGCATGTGCATGGGATACGTAATAAATCCATGCGAGCGGCAACGTCTCTGGCCAGCATAATACCGAATTGCGGAGCTCCCAGGCCATACATAAGGAGACTTATAAACAGTATGGTACATTCCCAACTACTTTCGGCATCACCAATAATTTGAACGGTGATGAACATAAGGGCAAGAACGAGAGAATTGCAGAAGCCACAAATGATAAGCGCGCTTCGTACCATATCGGCGGACCATACGGTGTCAACAGGTGCGGCATTAGTACTTGCAGGACTACCACCAATAGACTTACTGGTACTAGATAAAGAGGAGATGTACAGGGGATCGAGACTTATAAGACAATATAGCCCGATGGAGCAAAGACTAAAAATAGCCGAAATAAAGGAAAATGCAAGAAACACTCTAATAACAAAATGGCAAGAGCGGTTGAATCTGGATGAAAATGGGAGATGGACTTATAGGCTAATAAGAAATCATGGTAGCATGGGATACTTCCTTACAAAGGTGATGACGGATCATGGTAGCCTAAACTAGTATCTCCACAGATTTAAGCTTCGACATTCTAGTAATTGTGAGTCTTGTGATGCTTTAGCAGAGGATGCAAATCACATACTATTTGAATTTGAATAATGGTCTGAGAAGCGACGAGATCTTTATGAGGAACTAGGGTAACATTAACTCTTGAAACCATAGTACGGAAGATGTTGGATTTGGAGAGAATATGGAAGCGTTGTGAGCGATTTATAAATTCCATAATGAAGGAGTGGTGTGCGGCTCATTCGGAACCTCCTGGCCTAAGGGTAGGAAGTAGGACGTAGGAACCTTACGGAAATAAACCCCCGTCCTGATGTAATGCTGACGCGGTTCCAGGGTGGAGTTATCGTGGGGCCACTAGATGATAGCGCGCTAACACTACGTCCAAAAAGAAGAAGAGATAGACAGACATATAGATGGACATTGCTAAATTGACTTATAATTGCATAAGGATCACGAATACTTATATGTTCGGCAATATTTATTTATTTCACAATTTTAATACGTTAACACAATATTTTAATTTCAACACAGTACTTATTTATTGTGATTTCGTAATTTCCCACATTAATTGTTGCTGACGGTTGCGTCTGCACTTTTGTTCAAAACAAAAGTGCCATGTTCGCGCTACACGCGCAACCATTTATTTGATGATTCAACGGGAATGTTATTAAGCTGTGAAAATAAAATAATAATTTTGTTTCTTTTGTAGTTAGTCTTAAGTTCGTATTATTAAGGTACAGAACAAAATAAAAAGCACATAGTGCTGTAATAAAGACGATTAATTAAAAACCAAAACACAAGTGTTTAATTGGCACCCGAGCAGGGACCCCTAAAATGAGAACTAATATTAAACTGTAATCAGTAAAGATCCTGTAGGGGGAAAATTAAAGCCTTGGCGTGGCTCCTCAGTAGAATTCGGAAATTCAATCGGGTGCGTACGTATTTGTCGCGGCCAGTCAAGCCCGGTAAACGGAACTGTTAAAAAAAAAAATTAAGTAAATAAAACTAGAAATAAGTGTAAGAAATAAAATTCATCTTACGTATCATAAAAACAAAAAAAAAAAAAAGTGATACAGAAATAAAACTCAAACAAGTGAACCTTAAGTATAGTGAAACTACAGAAGAAAACATTTTTTTAAGCGTAACAAATAAAATTCTAACATTTTCGAAAAAACAAAACTCAAACAAGCCAAATAAGTGTACCAAATAAATGCGTTTAATGAATTATCGAAGTTTATCGAAAAAAACCGGAATCAAGTGAACTTTAAGAAAACAATTTTTGAAATTACAAACGGAACAAGTGAACCTTAAAAAAGGAGGAATAAAAGCCTAAATCGTAAAAGGAAAGAACGGAAAAACATAACAAACGCAACAAGTGAACTGTGACTGGAGGACAAACAAACCAATATCAACAACAGGAGACTAACCAACATGATCCGGATTATATTTTTGTAAGATTGAATTTATTATTAATTAGTTAAGAATATTGAGTTGTGCAGGGAAATTATAGTTTCCGATAGGGAATCAAATAGCCACGTCAAAGATTTTTTCTTTTTATTCCTCATTGATTTGAATTAAATTAAGTTAGTGCTAAGGGCAACAGGGAGATATGGAAATTATTTGATCAAATTAGCCAAGAGGACCAATTATCGGCAACTTTGTCGATATTAAATTTTGCTGCATCCTCAAATAGTTCTAGTTCATCGTCTTCATTTACTAACAGTCAGAAAAAGGAACTTGTGAATTTAATATCAGCAACGGTTACTTCTATTTTAAATCCTGTGGCAGAAGGGGAATTGTCAGAACGTGTGCCTGACGTAGTCAAATGTCTGAGAGAATTTTCTGGGAAACCAGAAGAGTTCAATTCATGGAGAAAGTCCGTAGATCGGATGCTCCTAATGTATGGACAGAATAGGAACACACCTAAATATTTTGCTATCCTACACACAATTAGGCACAAAATCATAGGAGAGACCGATGCGGCGCTCGAATCATACCGAACGCCACTAAACTGGGAAAAAATTAAGAAGTGTTTAATGCTTCACTACGCGGACAAGAGGGATGTCGGTACCCTCGAATACCATATGACGACTCTTGTCCAACGCGGCAACTCCGTTCAAGAATTTTATCGGAAAGTTTACCAATAACTTTCTTTGATTTTAGACAAGATTGATTGTCTCGATTTGGGAGAGGAAGCAATTTGCCAAGTCTTCTGAGCGTAAGGGAACCAACGAGTTTACCGTAGGCTCTACAAATGTGTCTGAAATTGAGCAACTTGAACTATAGGACAGTCCATGACAATAGTATGGAAAGGGTTCGACCAAATGTTAGATCTGTTGGTCAGCAGCGATCTCCCCATGTGGTACGACCATTTTACCCAGAACTCACTAACCCACATGCGAATTTTCCTGGGGCAGATAACTACTACCCATATAGACAAAACAGAGTTGGTCCAAATCCACCAAATTTTTCACCACCTCTACCACCCAAACCGCCTGTACCAATGGAGGTGGATAGATCAGTTCAGACAAGACAGGTCAATTACCAAAATAGACCAGCGTATCAGCAAACACAATATTTGGGACGGCCAGTCTGGCAAAATCCCCCTAATAATTTTCCCCAAGCTGGTGGTAACCAGGCCGAGAAAAGGCCACCATCACAGAACACTCCACAACCCAACAAAGTTTAACGTGTATTCAACACGGAAGCAGCGGAATTCATTTCGTTTGAGTATGGTGCAGATGGAGAGGAATATTACGAGGACTTACAAAATTATCCTCTTGAATATGAGGTAGAGAACATCGAAAGTGAGCAATAAACCCTGCTACTGACGATATTAATTTTTTAGATTAGGCTCTTCCTTACTGCCGTATTTCCTTTTTAAGATGAAAAACGGCAATGAGTTGAAATTTCTCTTGGATACCGGATCTAATAAAAATTACGTCAAACCTGACTTTATTCGAAATCCCATTCCGAACAAACCCTTTTTTGCCCATTCAGTAGGCGGAACTGTTAAAATCACCTACCATGCAAATATTAGTATTTTCAATAACGAAATAGGTAAACTTAAATTTCATCTGCTACCCAATCTTAAGACTTTCGATGCCATAATAGGCAATGACACTTTGAAAAGTTTGAATGCGATTATTTTTACTAAAGAAAACTATTTTATATTGTTAAATAGATATCGATATCCTATTCACCAATTACAAATTAATTCTATAGCGCATACTACACTGAGATTGAATCACCTGTCTCCAGAGGATACCGAAAAGTTAAAGCAACTCTTTGAATCCCATCCAACCTTGTTTTCCGAACCAGATAGGAAACTCACTTATGTTACGAATGTCAGAGCAGAAATTAGAACTAGGAGCGACAGACCAATCTACTCCAAAACGTATTCCTTCCCAATGCCCCTAAAGAGGGAAATAGACGGACAAATTGAGGAATTACTAAAGGATGACATTATTCGTCCATCAAAATCCCCCTATAATTCCCCGGTATGGATAGTACCGAAGAAACAAGATGCTTCGGGCGAAAAAAAGTTTCGTATGGTAGTTGATTATCGTAAACTGAATGAAGACACCATACCGGATAAATATCCGATTCCGGATATTACCACTATTTTAGCAAATTTGGGATCAAATAGATTTTTCTCAACAATTGATCTCAAGAGTGGGTTCCACCAAATTGCTCTAAATGAGGCTGATATTGAGAAAACTGCCTTCTCTATCGCCAATGGAAAGTTTGAGTTCACTCGGCTTCCATTTGGGTTGCGAAATGCTCCCGCTATTTTCCAGCGCACCTTAGACGATGTGCTTAGGGAACACATTGGTGTTCGTTGTTATATTTATATCGACGATATAATTATTTTTAGCAAAACTAAAGAGGAACATTTTGAAAATTTGAATATTATCTTTGACACTCTGGAGAAAGCTCGCTTGAAAGTGCAATGCGATAAATGTGAGTTTATGAAGGAGGAAACCGAATTTCTAGGTATTATTGTTTGCCAAAATGGCATCCGCACTGCATCAAAAAGGACAGAGGCTATTATGAATTTCCCGAAGCCAAAAAATGTTCACGATTTGCGTTCATTTTTGGGAATGACAGGTCATTACCGCAAATTTATAAAAGCATACGCTCAGATTGCCAGACCTCTTACTGAGGAGATTTGAGAAGAATACCCAAGAATTTGTCTAAAAAGACACAAATAAATTTCACGGAGCAACAAACGGAAGCTTTTAATCAATTAAAGAGATGTTTGACATCAGATGATGTAATGCTTCATTATCCGGACTTCGATAAGTCCTTCGAGTTAACTACAGACGCGTCTGGGTATGCTTTGGGAGCCGTACTTTCCCAAGACGGAAAGCCAATTTGCTTTCTTTCTAGAACTTTAAGTAGAGCCGAAGAAAATTTCGCAGCAAATGAAAGGGAGATGCTGGCGATAATTTGGGCTCTACAGTCCCTCAAATGTTTCCTGTACGGATCAAAAGAGGTCAAAATTTTCACGGATCACCAACCTCTGACTTTCGCTCTCGGCAATAAGAATACGAATGCTAAAATGAAGAGGTGGAAGGCGCAGTTGGAGGAATATAATCACAAGCTTATTTACAAACCAGGCAACACGAACATAGTGGCAGATTTACTCTCAAGGCCACCAATAACAAATGTTAATTCTGTTACTGTCCACAGTAGCGATAGCTCGTCTGAAGATTTGATACCATCAGTGGAAACACTTGTCAATGTTTTCAAGAATCAGATTTTCATATCGGAAGACACCGACAGTTCATATAAATTCGAAATTATCTTTCCTACTTACCATAGGCATCTGATATCCGAGGAATCGTTTTCCGAGGAATCACTGAAGGCGCTTCTGGAAAAATACTTGAATCCATCGGTTATAAATGGTATAAAGACCACGGAACCAATAATGCTGAAAATCCAAACAATCTATCCAACTTATCTCAGAAATTATAAGATTCGTTTTACACAACAGATGGTAAAAGATATTACCAATGAAGACGACCAAGACAGAATTATAATTGAAGAGCATAATCGCGCTCATAGGAACGAAAAGGAAAATAGACTACAAATACTCGAACAATTTTATTTTCCCGCTATGGCAAGGAAAATTAAGAGAATCACGAAAATGTGTAAAGTATGTAGGAAAAATAAGTATGACCGACACCCAAATAATACAAAATTGGGTGCCACACCTTTACCGGAATACCCAGGTCATACAATTCATATTGAAATTTTTTCAACAGACAAACACAGGGTACTTACCTCCATAGACAAATTCTCCAAGTTGGTTGTGGTTAAAGAAGTGGATGGGAAGAGTATTCAAAATATAATAAAACCATTAAGGAAAATAATATTTTACTTTGGAGTCCCAAAGGTAATAATTTGTGATAACGAGAAAACATTTAGTTCGCAACCAATAAAGTTTATGTTAGAAAATGAATTCAATATTAAAATATTTACTGCACCGCCTTACAAGAGCGAGGTGAACGGACAGATAGAAAGATTCCATTCGACCTTGGCAGAGATTATGAGGTGCTTAAAGCATGAATACCCTGAGAAAGGTCTTAGGGAACTTCTTGAGTGGTCTGTAAATGAGTATAATCACTCCATTCACTCTGTCACGAAAAAAAAAACCGTCGATGTATTCTTTGGCAGACCCACTTCATCTGAGCCCAATAACATACAAGAGGTTAGAAAGAAAATATTCGAACAATTAAGAGCGAAACAAGAAAGGGACTTAAAGTATCATAACAGAAATAGACAGGAGATAGTCGATTACGAGGTTGGAAAAAAATCTTTGTCAAACAAAATAAAAGATTAGGGACTAAGCTTTCAAAGAGATTCAAGGAAGAAGTAGTTAAGGAAAACAAGAATTCCACAGTAACAACAGAATCAGGGAAAGTAGTACACAAAGACCATATTAGAAGCTGATTAAACTATATATTTTTTTTAGAGTATTAATTTCTTTGAATCTTCCTTTCTGCTACGGAGGAGTTGAAATCTTGGACTATTCTCAGGCCGAAGTCATTAATATTGGAGATGGCACTGGGAAGATCCAAACGGGGCCCTATAGAATTCTGCATACTATCAATCTAACGGAATATTCCTCACTGATAGAGGAGCTGAAAACTGATTTTGGCAAAAACATACCATCATCTCATCCATTACATCCAGATAGCAAGTTCGAAGAGGTAGTAGATAATAATAACCGACAATTTGTAATTAACAAAAATATTTTCGAGAGAATTAACAATGTCACCCGAGTAAGTAATTCAATAATAAAGGCACTAAAAAGTAGTAGCGAATTTCAGACTGTACTGATACTCCAGTATAAATTCAAAATTGACATTTTACGGGAAGAAATAGAAAACATTAACAAAGCAATTCACCTGACAAAAGCTAACATTATTAACTCATTCATATTATCAAATCAAGAGGCTCATAGAATTAATACTTTTCTTATGAAGGAAAATATGCCATTTGATTCCCTAGAGGAAGCACTAAATTTCGCGGAAGTTCAGATTGCTTTTAAAGAAGATATATTGATTTATGTTATAAAGTTACCAAAAACGGGGACTGAAATTTGTAATTCTTTTAAAATAAAACCACTAAGTAAGAATGAAACAATTTTAAAAATAAATTTTGAAGATGCATTGAAGTGTAATGAAAAATACTATGGTATAAAAAATGATTGTAAAGTAATAAACAAGATAAAGATTTGCAAGCAAAATGAAATTGTTGATTTGGAAAATGAGTATTGCATAAGAAATATATTACAAAATAAACCATATGATTGTATTGTCACAAACACTGAACATATTGAAAATGTAGTAGAAATAAGAAATTGACTAATTTTATTAAATAATTTCAGAGGGAAAATTGAGATACAGAATAATACAAAATGTTTAAATGGTTCATATTTGATAAACTTTTTTAATGAAACTGTAATTATCGATAATTTTACTTTTACGGCTTTAGAAACACACAGCTTGAGACCATTGCCTGCATTAATTAAACACTCAAATTCTCGTTCACAATTCGAAGAAGTGTTATCACTGAAATCCATGAAGGAGCAAAACATCAAAAATATAGAAAGAATTAAATCACTAAACTTACTAGTCAAATCTAGCATGGGTACATATTTTGGGCTTTTAGCCCTTATATTAATTATAATTGGGATCTCCAAGTGTAGAAACCGCAACACAGCGGAAATTGTTATTAAAAATATTGATCCTCTCCAGGTGCCGACTAAGTCAGTTCGAAGGCACATCAGTCTAAACGACATCCCATACTTTTAAACCAATCGGGGACGATTGGAATTTAGGAGGGAGGAGTTAAGGCAATATTTATTTATTTCACAATTTTAATACGTTAACACAATATTTTAATTTCAACACAGTACTTATTTATTGTGATTTCGTAATTTCCCACATTAATTGTTGCTGACGTTTGCGTCTGCACTTTTGTTCAAAACAAAAGTGCCATGTTCGCGCTACACGCGCAACCATTTATTTGATGATTCAACGGGAATGTTATTAAGCTGTGAAAATAAAATAATAATTTTGTTTCTTTTGTAGTTAGTCTTAAGTTCGTATTATTAAGGTACAGAACAAAATAAAAAGCACATAGTGCTGTAATAAAGACGATTAATTAAAAACCAAAACACAAGTGTTTAATTTATATACTTTATGGGGGTTAGACCTATATTGCGACATGTTACAAACGGAATGACAAATTGATATATACCCTCACTATATATGGTGGAGGGTATACAAGCAAGCACCACTACAGGATGTGTGGCTGGATTGTTTTCAATTCTGAATATGCGTACTTGGGGCACCGGGCGAAATCCCATTTAATTTAAGCCTTACTTCCCGGATTCAAAATGAACACTAAAATAAATAAAACCAAAGAAACAAAAAGAGAAGTATCTAATGCTTAAGTGAAGGAGAATGGAGGATGCACAACCCTCAACGTGCAAAGTATAAGTGAAGAAGTCACTCAAAACATAGGAAAATTAAATGTCAATGATCAAAAACAAAAAAGATTAAGTGGGGCTGCTATTAAGAGAATGAGTTTTATTCTGAATAAGGGACTCAGTAGGGATCAAGCTGGAGCTCAAGTCCTTAATATAATAGAAAAGCAAAATATTGCAGATCAGAAATGGCAAAGATCCCTGGAACAAAAGCCTCCCGAAGAATCCTCAAAAAGCGTCAGAGTCAGGCATTTTAGAAAGAAATGGATGAAAAAAATTTTTTAGGGACTTTTAGGCGCTTTTTTGTTTTTGGAAAAAAAAAAGATTTTAGATCACAATTTTGGCTATAAGTTTGGAATAAAAACCGATAAGTTAATGAATCAAATTGTAAATTAAAGTATAATTAATGTGCTTTTATAAAATCTAAAGAATAACAGCCGTATGCATAGGCATTTAGTTGGTTCTTTTAACAGTCTTATGAAGAAAATTTGTTGTTGTTTTGTGTTAAAAGTACAAATGTAACTCAAAAAAGCCATGAAAGAGAATATTATAATGTTTTAGTAATGAACTAGCGGGCAAAGCCCGCTACGTTGTTAGCGTTGCCCGGGCTAAAGCCCGGGAATATACGGAGTTCCCAAATAATTACCCGTAGCCCCTAATTTGTACCATGCCCCAGACCGAAATTCTAAGATGTACCTCAATAATAAGTTAGCCCATACTCCAGGTAGCAAAAATTTAAAATTCAGGTTTTTCCCTTTGAACCATCATTTTTACCATGTCCCTGACTAGAATTCCAAAATGTAGCTGATCAGAGAGTTAGCACATACTCCAGCTCACATATTTAAAATTTCATGTTTTTGTCGAAATCGGTGAGGGCAGCCCGTTCAGGAGGAGACTGTTCACCTTTTTCCCCCTCCCCGTACACATTTCCAAAAATCCAACCTAGGTAAATGTCTACATTGTGGGAGGAACCTTTGCACCAAATTTTAACTTACCAGCTCCAGCGGTTTTGGAAAGATGTCAAAGGTGAAAATTTTTCACTTTTCTGCTCCTCTAGGTTGACTTTTCCAAAAATTACGTTATCTACACTGGTGATGGAGCCTGCGTACCAAATTTCAACTTCCTAGGTCCAGCGGTTTGTGCAGGCTGTTAAGGGGAAGGTTTCATCGATGAGTTAGCACATACTCCAAGAATAGCATATTTCAAATATTAGGTTTCTAGCTACAGGGGTTTGAGCAGGCCGTGAAAGGGGTTTTTACCCATTTTGCTCTTACCCGTTTTAGCGAATGTCTACTCCGCAGGGGAACCTACATACCAAATTTTAGCGTCCTACTCCCTGCGCTTTGGGCTGAGAGATTTTGAATGAAATGAATAAATATTTACACATTTTCTTATTCACAGATTTGCACATGTGCATATTTACACATTTGCACATTTACATTACCATCAAACCATCAATCTATCAAACCATCAAATAACCAAATGTTCACTTTTGTACTTTTGCATATTTTTACATTTGAACTTTTGCAAATTTGAACTTTTGCACTTTTGTAAATTTTCACATTTGTAAATTTGCACATTTGCACTCTTGAAAATTTGCACATTTACATTGGAGGAGGAATCTATGTTCCAAATTTTAACTTCCCAGTTCTAGCGGTTTTGGCAGGTCGTCAAGAGGGAGAATTTTCGATTTTTTATATGTTATCTACACTTATATGTTATCTACACTGAAGAAGGAACATGCATACCAAATTTTAACTTTCTAATTTCAGCGGTTTTGTCACGCCGGTCGGGAAAAGACTTTTCCCCTTATTGCACCTCCCAGTAGGAATTTCCGAAAATCCAACTTTGTTCGACGTCTACGCTGGAGTGGGAACATATATACCAAATTTTAACTGTCCAGCTCCAGCGGTTTTGGCAAGTCGTCAAGGGGGAGAATTTTCTGTTTTTTTGCCCTCTCCGTTGGATTTTCCAAAATTCACATCTTAGCTGTTATCTAAACTGGATAAGGAGCCTGCATGCCAAATTTCAACTTCCTAGGTCCAGCGGTTTCGCCAACCTGTTAAAGGGAAGACATTTCATTCTTTTAAACTCCATTTTACCACGTCCCTGGCTAAAATTCTAAAATGTAGCTTATCAGCGAATTAGTCCATACTCCAGGTAATACATGTTTAAAATTTCAGGTATTTTGCTATTTCGGTGTGGGCAGGCCGTTAAGGGGATATTTTCCCCCTTCCCGTAGAAATTTACAAAAATCCTACATGGCTGGATGTCTTCACCACCGGTGGAGCCAATATACACAATTTCAACCTTTGAGCTCTAACGGTTTTGGCAGGCCATCGAGGGGAGAATTTAACCCTGTTCTGCCCCTCCCTGTTTGATTTTTCAAAAATCACGTCTTATCTATTATCTACACTGGAGAAAGAGCCTGCATACCAAATATCACCTTCCCATGTCGAACGGTTTGGGAAGGCCGTCGAGGGGGAGATTTTCACCCTATTCTGTCCCTCCCCATTGGATTTTTCAAAAATCAGGTCTTGGCTGTTATCTACACTGGAAAAGGATCCTGCATACCAAATTTCAACTTCCTTAGTCCAACGGTTTGGTCAGGCCATAAATGGGGAGAACTTCGCCCATTAAACCCCCATTTTTATAACGACAGTGGCAAAATTTGTAAAATGTACCTTATCAAGGAGCACATACTCCCAGGAAGGCACATTTCAAATTTCAGGTTTTTTGCCCCTTTCGAAAGAATTTCCAAAAACCCCGTCTTAGCGGACGTCTACGCCGGAGGGGGAACCTGTATACCAAATTTCAGCCTCCAAATTTCAGCTCTTGCGGTTTGGGCTGGGCAATGTTGAATGAGTGAATCAGTAACGTTATTCCTTTATATATAGAGATAATCATAAAGACATAAAAGCGCATCATTTTAGAAAAAAAAAATAGAAGAACAAATTTTTATGACCTTTTAGGCGCTTTTCCGTTTTTGGGAAAAAAGATCTTAGTACACATTTTTGGATGTAACTTTGGAATGAATGAATTTTCGTTGTAACTTCGGAATGAAAACGATAAATTTCTAAATTAAATTGCAAATTAGAACATACTTAATGTGCTTTTAGAAAAAAAAAATGTTTTTAAAAAATAAAAAGTAATAAATATTTATTATGTATTTGTATTAGAAAAATTTTAAATTAAAATTCGATTCCATGATTCCACAAATTTAACTGAAAATAGAAATAGAATATTAGAAAATAGTGAAATATGCAATATTATGTTTTTTCCTGTGCGTCGTATGCACCCATGGATAAACTATTTATCCGATTAGGAACAATTTAAGAATTCTGGCATCGATTTGTTAGAGCATATTTTATCCTCTAGAGCTTTTTTTGAATATTTCAGCATTACTCAGCAAAACTTTGGTACTGTGTGCGATATTCTCATGCGTTACCTTGTACTGATAGCTCGTTACCTTTTTCATTATTTGCAAGAATAAAGTAATAAGTTAGTCATTTGATTACGTAATATATGTGAATGTTTTTCTCAGCGATTTAATTTTTATAAATTAAATCACAATTAATTGCCATTAGAAATAAAAGAATTGCCATTAATTAGAACATAATTCAATGATTTATTGAAATTATTATGAATATTATGATTGAAAATATAAATATACATGAATAATATTCAAATGATTTTGAGGAATGAATATGACTTTAAATATTTTTTTTGTGTGAATATGGTTTTTCAATCCCTTTTTTTGTAGTGCAACAATTTATGTGATGTAGTTCTGCAAGTGGTTGTACTAGAAGTGATAAAATGAAAGTCGTCTTAAAACGACGAAGCCTCTAATTGACCGTTTTCTATACTGAATTACTGTTCAGTGTCAATTCGAATACACAAAAAGAAAAATGTAAGAAAGTATTCACAATAGATTCGAAATACGATATTCACACTAGGATAAAAAAGTAAGTATGCTTAAGGTAAGGAAAATATAACTACACTAAGGTAAGTATATAGAGTAAGTTTAATAATACAAATACAATACGGTAAGTATAATTCAATATAGTATTATAATTGTATAATAATTAAGGTGTAATAATTCAGATATAATAATTCAGGTATTATAATTACGATAATAGTAAAAAACGTTGTTCAAACGTAGTTTGGACATGCCGCCGGCCTTGCAAGAATGCAATCCTTAAGCCTGACCTGATGCGTATAGCACTGTCGCCAGCGATTTAATGGCTTCAGATAAGATTTTGGGATCTGGCGTTGTTAAACTCTGTTGTTTGTGAGCTGGTTGCTCTTTTGATTGTTGCTTGGTAGTATGTTGTTTCTTTTGGTGGTTACGTTGTCGATTACGAAGTTGCTTGGTTGTTATTTCTCGGCGTTTTGTTGGATGAGGAAGTGTATGGTGGAAAGCATCACATTTTTACACCTTTCTGAGGAAGGACATGCTCTCCAAGTATGACTTCGTGCCAAACAATTAACACAATGGAACTTGTCCTCGACCAATTGTGTTCTTTTTACAACGTCCATTTTGAGAAATTTGCGGCAAGATCGTAGAGCGTGGAACTGGTTGCAAATTATGCACTTAAAAAGATCTTTTGGTGTGAGGTTGATATTGCGGCTACGATGATTGTAGTCAGAATTGCCTCTACGGCTATCGTTGCTGCTACGGCTATAGTTGCTGCTACGGCTATAGAAGAAGAGAAATGAACAAGAAAATAGAAAACAAAAAATGTGTGAGTATTATGTATAAAGAAACATATGAGATAGATTGAGAAATATGTTATTGCGAATCCTGAGTAGAATTATCCTCCTTTAGGAATGGTAGATAACAAAGCTTTACAATAGGTCGTGTTATAACGCCTGATGCTGTGCGGACCTCAGCAATTCTATGAGCTCCAGCTATTCATTTTAAGTGCGACTTAAAACTTTTCACAGCAGCTTCCCATAAGCCACCCATGTGAGGTGCATGAGGGGGGATGAATTTCCATTCGAATCCCTGATCAATATATTTTTGAGCAATATCGGCCGAAGCGGATTTTATAAAGGTGGAAAACTCTCGGCCTAACTCTCTGCTAGCTCCGAGAAAATTGCGACCATTGTCCGAGACTATCCTGTTAGGGAGCCCCCGCCTCCCAACGAATCGCGAGAATGCTGCACGGAAGGCCGCAGTGGATAGATCTGAACATGCTTCGAGGTGAATGGCCTTGGTGCTAAAGCAGACGAAAACACATGCATACCCCTTTATATAAGGAGCATTTCGCACTGTGGAGGTCTTGAGTTCAAAAGGGCCGGCAAAATCTATGCCGGTAGTTCGAAATGGCAGTGAGAGATTACATCTTTGCGGGAGTAATGGAGCCATTATTTGTGAGCACTGCTTCTGCTTAAATATTTTGCAATTCTTGCAATGGCGAATGATTTTTTTAACTCTGGGTTTCAGACGTGATACGTAGTATTCAGTTTGAATCATTCTGCACATTTGATTACATTCTGCGTGAACCAGAAATATGTGCAGATGAGTTAAATATAATTGGCAAAGTCGGGAGTTGCCGGGCAAAATCATTGGGTATCGCTCGTTAAATGGCAAAGAAGATTCTGACAGGTGTCCGTTAACAAGCATGATTCCTTCAGAATCAATAAATGGGTTGAGCGTTTTCAATGGACTTTTGTCAGAGATTGGTTGCGAATTCGATAGACATTTGATTTCTTCACCATAAAAAGCTCTTTGAGCAAGTATTATGAGCCTGTTCTCTGCGAACTTGACTTCATTGTGTGTAAGATCCGTTGATGGATAAGTATGAGGTCTACTTTTAGAGCGGATTCTTTTAAAGAAGCGAAAAATATAGCTGATTACTCTCAAAGCCCTGTAAAAGGAAGAAAAATTTTTCAGTGCATCGAGTTTTGTGACTGACACTTGTAGTGCTTGCACTGGGGGCTTTAGGGTTAGAGTTTTCAAGGGGTTTCGCGTTGGCCATTCTGATTGAGGATTCGTGAGCCACAATGGGCCATGCCACCATAAGGAGTTAATAGTGAGATCTTGTGGGCGACTCCTCGTGTGCCAAGATCCGCGGGATTGTGGTGTGTAGGAACATGACGCCAGGTTGCAGTTGGTGCTAAGTTGTGAATGTGGGAGGTGCGGTTGGCCACGTAGGTTTCCCATGTATGCGGAGGCTTAGATAACCATCCTAGAACCATGGACGAATCAGTCCACAATATAATTTCAGGATTGTTGAAATTAAGAGAGGTAACAACGTAGTGGACCAAGTTTGCGAGCAGTGCGGCTCCGCAGAGTTCCAATCGGGGCAAGCAAATAGTTTTCAGGGATGCTACTTTGCTTTTAGCTACCAATAAATTAGAAACTGCTACGAACTCCGATGTTTGACATCTAATGTATACAGTGGCGCAATAAGCTGCCTTGGAAGCGTCTGAGAATCCGTGAATTTGAATATTATCAGAGGGGCTGTATTGGAGCCATCTTGGAATATTTATTTCTTCCACATGAAAAAATCAGAGAGAAGATTATTCCATGTTGAAAGAGAATCTGAGCCGACTTCATCATCCCAATCTAGACCTTCTAACCACAACTGTTGCATGAGAATTTTGGCTCTGATAATCAATGGAGTAATCCAAACAGCGGGGTCAAACAATGGCCCTAAAAAGTTCACCCCTATGTTCAATATGAACAATAGCAGTGCGAAGCATTATATAGTTGTTGTTGACTGAGGCATTTTTGTGGGTGCGTTTTGTGCCGCTCGGGAAGTAGACGGAAGTGATTCTCGTTTTCCATTGTGAGGTTGAGGATCTGTTCCAACCTGACCAGAAACATTCGGTTTTTCTTTCCGATTCTGTGGAAAGGTATTTAATTTTGCCAGGTGTAGTAAAGAATGGTGATCCATTTTACAAATAAAGCAAGTATTTTTGCTAGGACACTTTGGCTTTATGTGGCTGGATGAGAGGCAATTGTTGCAGATTTCGTTAGCCAACACGAAGTCCACTCTTTGTTGGACTGTGTACTTTCTGAATTTGGGACCCAATCTTAGATGATGGTCTCCTGTACACATTTTACATGGAGATTTGGGCTTTTCTTGAGAAGCAAACGAATGTATTTGAGTTTGAGGAATGTTTGGAAGGCTCATACGATGCTTTATAGTTTCCATACTAGAAATTCTCTCGACAGCTTCGTATCAGTCTCTAAGAAACTCTTCCAATTGAGACCACTTGATGATTTTGCGATGTTTCGTAAGTGAATGTTCCCAAAGAGAAAGCGTTTCACTCGGGAGTTTAGAGCGCACAAGAAACACTATAAAGAAGTCACAGTGTTCTGTCTTTATGTCCAGTGCCTTTAGACCCTGTATCACGTCGCATACAGTAGAATGGATACACTGAAGAGTCTTACTGTCCTCTGTTGTCGCCACTGGGATATTAAAAAGCGTTTGAACTAGTTGATCTACTAATTCCCTTTCATTCTCGTAACGATCTTTAAGAGCGGTCCATGCAAGATCAAAACTACCATCGCACAGAGGGAAACGTTTAAAAATTGCACCGGCATCACCGGTAGTTTTCCTGCGCAAATGGTATAGTTTTACAACAGGAGCACAATTGGAGGCATTGATATATAGGGCAGTAAACATGTCACGAAATGAGATCCACTTTTCGTAGTTTCCCTCAAAAACTTCAGTGTCACAGGGTGGTAACTTTATGGTACTCTCCGAGCTATGTACAAAAACATTTTGCGGAGGTAGACTCATGCGGGGTAAATTGTCTCGGGAGGGGTTACTAACCCTTGAGACTTTAAGCAGATCCATTATGTGAGATCTACATACACAATAGGAATCAGAACATGCATTAAAATTCACCTTAGCCTCATCCTTTATTGGTTTTGAACTATCAGAGGTCTGTGAGAGCATAAAGCTTTCATAGGAACGTTCTAACCTTTGCCATCTGTTCTCCAGATCATTTAATTTTGTTTCAAGCATCGTATCAGTGTAGTCCTGTACGTCTATATTGCTTAAACCGTCACAAAATGTGAGTAAATGATTCGAATCAAAAAGAAATTTATCCTGCACTAAAGTATGGTTATCACCGCCCGTGCTGTTACCGTCCTTGTTGTTCATGATTCAAAGAAATTAAGAAATACTGTTACAGAAATTAGAGAAGGAGAGAAAAATGCGTTCGTTCCACAGAATAATGATTTGCCTTAAATTACTGTTTTAGGCAGTGTTAGGCGTTGTAGATTACTTGAATCTACTATTGCACAGAGTGACTGTAAGCAATTAGGGTTCGTGTAGACTATGTGAGTCTACTATTGCCAACAGTAGTTGTTAGCAATTAGGTTTCGTGTAGACTATGTGAGTCTACTATTGCCGACAGTGATTGTTAGCAATTGGGTTTTTGTGTAAACTATGTGAGTCTACTATTGCCAGCAGTGATTGTTAGCAATTAGGGAGAATTTTATCGTAATTATTTCATACAATAATAGTATGTAATTAGAGCGTGTAGAATATGGAAATCTGCTATTGACAACAGCAATTTGTCAGCAATTAGGCAAAGAATCTAAGTTTTATCTTAGAAACTTTAGATTTAGTTTGCTAAAATTGGTTTAACAATTGAGATCCTGATTCTAGAATTGGGTTTCGTAATCTACGATTGCAGGGAAATTTTCTTGATTACAAAAAAAAATTCGTACCGTTTAGAAAATCTAAATTTTGTTTTAGATTATTAAATTCCGATTGTTAAAAAAGTTGATTTAACAATAATAAAAGGTGAAAATTCCAGAAGTTGATTAAATAATTTAAATTCGATGATTAACAGCAAAAAGAAACATATTTTTAATATTCAAATTGAAAATATTGACTTCCCGTTTAATTACAGGTGATTCCTTTTAAGTAAATGAGGCTAAAAAATTTGCCGATCTGGCAACATTTACAAATGTATTTGCTTTCTTTTATTATTATTTTTTTTTTTGAGATGAGTAACTTATATTGATACTTTCTGTATATTAAATTGGTACTTAAATGAAAGATTTGATTTTCAATTGTTGATTAACAAATAAATTTTAAGGTGTTATTTGAATATATTCGTTTCAAAGTTTACTTAAATTTGCGATTGAACATAAGCGTTTTCAAATATGTGCAATATATTCAAAATATTCGCATTACAATTGTTCGTTGACAATTATATGCTCTTTCTTATTGTTCTGTAGTAAAACCAATAGTAACGAAGCACAAAAAAAGTACCGGACTAATAAATGAAAGTACCATTTCTGTTAATAACCAAAAGGTAATGCTAATGTATCAGTTTTTTTTTTTTTTGAGTTGTACAAAATGTTGGGAATTTTATAAATTAAATTTGAAATTTAAAATCAATAACTTGAGGTTTTTTTTTTTTTTTTTTTTAAACGGAATAATAAATTGAGAGAATATTGATCTTATTTAAACAGTTTTTGCTTGATATATAAATATGTTTGCTTTATACGTTTGTAATTTAAAATTTGTTGCTTGATCTGTACTTTTGTTAAACTTTAAAACATAAATATTTTTCTTAAAATTTTGCACCGAGATTTAATTTTCTATAAATATTATATTAACGCTGAGTTAATATGTATGGGTAACTTTAGCTTGACTGCTGATCCAGAAAAAATGTCAAATAACAATAAATCTTTAGATTAACTTATGTTAACTAAAATTTAAAAGTATTTTTATATACTCAATAATAATTTGTTGTTTTATAATTCTGTTTCCCTTGCGTTTTTATTTTTAAACCAGTTGTCCACACTTTTTAATTTTTAAATCAGTTGTCCACACGCAAGAGAGTTGAGTAAAGAGTTTATATTAATGAATGATCTCTTAACTCGATGTGATAGTGGCTGTTATATGAATAATAAGAGAGCTTTTGAAATATTAAAGAGATTTGTTAATGCAATTTACCAATGCTCTTTGCCTTTCTGTCAAATGTATACTGCCTGTATTATAGAAAATACGACAACACAATGTATGTATTTAAAAATGCGATTAATTTAAAACGTTTTGAAAATATTAATGAAATACCAATACTTTGTTTTCAAAGTTAAAATACATTTAAGTTATGTATAAATTTTTCTTTTCCTTTTGTTCAAATTAATTTGAAAAAGGGAAGTCTGTCTTCTATTTATTTTTGTAATTTAAATTGCAATTTTCTTTTTAACTCCTGAAGTTGTCAGGAGAATCTTGGGCAAAAAGAGATTAAAATAGACAAAATTGCCGGCAGCAGCATACAATAATGGCAAAGAGCGAGTAACAGATTTGTGTAATTATAAAAATTACAGATGTTAAGAGAATAATCGTGGTGAATTTAATCTCTTTATTCTTATATGCATTTCACATAAACCACAGTTGTTGTTTTTTTTTTACTTTGTGTCTTATTAGAAATTTCAAAACTCAATGCAAACAAACTGTGTACCGTTTATAACGCAATTTATTTTTGTAAATTTTGTTTCTTATTAGAAAATTTTAGTTTAAAGACTTTTTTGTTGGTTTTTTTTTAGGTTTTTCAAATATATTTCATATTGTACTTACTGATTTTTATTTTCATAGTTACCAACTTTGTGACTCATGATTAGAAATTCGGTGTCTTAATTTTTTGATGAACAAACAGCTTTAGTGGTTTTTGATAAATTAAATATTTTTGGTTTCCTTCTTTTCTTAGCCTTTCAGGATTTTCGATAAAAAAAAATACCCACGAAAATTTGTTGTAGTTTTATTTTTGTTGTAGTTGTATTTATAAACTATTTTGGTTGTTTAAGCAATTTGTTTTTGTTATTTTGGTTAATTTTTGTTTTGTTGAACAATATGTTTTGCTTTTTGAATGTTCTTTTATTTTAATGATTTTTAATTTTTGTTTTATGACTGACTTAAATGTAGGCCACTAACAATGTGGTTAATTTTTTTTTTGCCGGCTGACACAATGTTGTCAACCCTTACTGGTACTTTGACGGTTACGAAGGACCATGAATGTTTTTCTCAGCGATTTAATTTTTATAAATTAAATCACAATTAATTGCCATTAGAAATAAAAGAATTGCCATTAACTAGAATATAATTCAATGATTTATTGATATTATTATGAATATTATGATTGAAAATATAAACATACATGAATAATATTCAAATGATTTTGAGGAATGAATATGACTTTAAATATTTTTTTTTGTGTGAATATGGTTTTTCAATCCCTTTTTTTGTAGTGCAACAATTTATTTGATGTAGTTCTGCAAGTGGTTGTACTAGAAGTGATAAAATGAAAGTCGTCTTAAAACGAAGAAGCCTCTAATTGACCGTTTTCTACACTGAATTACTGTTCAGTGTCAATTCGAATATACAAAAAGAAAAATGTAAGTAAGTAAGTATGTATTCACAATAGATTCGAAATACGATATTCACACTAGGATAAAAAAGTAAGTACACATCAGGTAAGGAAAATATAACTACACTAAGGTAAGTATATAGAGTAAGTTTAATAATACAAATACAATACGGTAAGTATAATAATTAAGGTGTAATAATTCAGATATAATAATTCAGGTATTATAATTACGATGATAGTAAAAAACGTTGTTCAAACGTAGTTTGGACAATATGATTTATGAATGAAAAGTAATAATTGAAATATTTCTGAAAATCTATTTTTAGATACATTTCTTTGTGTTTTTTTGTAAGCAAAAAGGAAATGTATGTTTGTTTTGATAACACTAGCGAAAAACGAAGCGCAACAATTCATTTAAGTTTAAAACAATCAGATACTATATGCGTCGATAGCTCAGTGGGAAGAGTTCTTGGCTGGCAACCAGATTTCCCTGGTTCGATTCTCATCTTGACCACATTATTTTTAATTACAAGTTAAAATACTTGTAATAATTTTTTTTAATAAAAATTCCTCTTTTTTAAAAATCTTTTTATAGACACATTACTTTTTCCATTCTCGTAATCATATAACTAACCCCTTACATTATCACCTCTAAAGAAATGGGTATATACATTACTTTGAGGCTCATCGCCAGTAAAATTCATCAATGAAGTAAGGTGTAAAGTAATCCATCGGCCCCTATGGCTATACATTACTTTACCCATTATTTTGTAATGTGTGGGTTTGCTGGGTAAGAGCATATTTTGAGAAAAAAGCATATATTAAGGGCATATTTCTACCTTTTTAGATATTTTGTCTTCTTTATGCATATGTTTTCTAATTTTTTTTTTAAAGCTGGCAATTTCTTAACCTAAATTTAAAACAAAATATTACAGCTTTTGAATTCCCAGCAAAACTTTGGTAATGGGTGCGATATTATCATGCGTTACCTTGTAATGATAGCTCGTTACCTTTTTTTATTATTTGTAAGCATAAAGTAATAAGTTACTGATTATTGATTACGTAATATATGATTTATAAATGAAAAGTAATAATTGAAATATTTTTGAAAATCTATTTTTAGATACATTACTTTGTGTTTTCTTGTAAGCAAAAGGGTAATGTAAACAAAGCGTAACAATTCATTTAAGTTTAAAGCAATCAAATACTATATGCGTCGATAGCTCAGTGGGTAGAGTTCTTGGCTGGCAACCAGATTTCCCTAGTTCGATTCCCATCTTGACCACATTATTTTTAATTACAAAAATTTTAAATAAAATATTTGTAATAATTTTTTTTAATAAAAATTCCTCTTTTTTAAGAATCTGTTTTTAGACACATTACTTTTTCCATTCTCGTAACCATATAAGTCACCCCTTACATTATCACCTCTAAAGTAATGGGTATATACATTACTTTGAGGCTCATCGCCTATTAAATTTATAAATGAAGTAAGGTGTAAAGTAATCCATCGGCCCCTATGGCTATACATTACTTTACCCATTATTTGGTAATATGTGATTTTGCTGGGTTCAAAAACAATTTTTAGTTAAAACTTATTACATTGACTAATGTATACGCTTAATATTAAGTACATTTTGATTGGTTTTGTGTTGTAAAGCTTCTCTCCGCTTTAAGATCATTTTGATAAAAATATATGTCAAGCAAAAATTTTGACTAAAAATCTTGCGATTTTTGTTAAAAATTTTCATTATATTTTTCGTATATATTTAGTTGGCGCCGCAGTCAAAAATTTTGTTATTCATTTAAGAACAAATATAATTCTTAACAAGTTTCAAAATTGCCAAGCTGTAAGACGTAATGTCATAGAAAACCATTCGCTCTAAAATTTTATGGAAATTGATGTCTCTTCCATTGTTACCAGAACTGCTTATACACTTATAGATGGAGAGCACAAATTTACTTAATTTTTTAACTATTTCGAAAGGTAGTGCACGCAAAGAAAAAACATGATTAATAAATGGTCACTACGACCATATTTATTCATATTAGCATAATATGTTTACCCTAATAAATTTATTATTGCCCTAGAATAAATTAAACACAAATTTTTTGTCTTAAGCATATTATTAGTTGCACACAAAAGTGTATGTTTATTACAAAAATTTATGTTTGCCTTTAAACACATTCTCTAAATGAGCAAACATTTATTGTCAAAATAAGCAGTGTGTGTTTCTAAAAAAATAAAATTTTCTGCCGCGTCATTTTCCGTTCGCCAGCGATAGTTAATAACATGAGTGAGTATAAAAAAATAAATTTTTCGGGGAGCAAAAGGCCATGCTGCCTTGCAAATTTAATTATAAATAATTTATATAATACGTTTATTGAAACACGTAAGTAATTTATATAATTAGAAAAATAAATACCTAAATCCATACATGTATAAATACGTATAATTACATTGTCTTTCTTGCAGCCAAAAAAAGCATACAACATTAAAAACTTTAGGTGTGTTCGACGTACGTTACCGCGGGTGCCAGCTGGAACCCAATCTTACCAGAAAGCGTTTCTTGTAACAAAAGTTGGGTAAATGAGAGCGTTCATGAGAGAGTAATTGTGTTTCTCATTTTACCAGAAATTACCCGTACTTTTTGTTTGGGTAAAATGGTAAAATTGTCAAATCATCAGCTGTTGCTAATAAATTAGCTGTTTTGCATTTTTGAAAAAATTTAAAGTTAAATAAAAATTTACTATAAAGAACTTTTCCTTCTTAATAATGAAAAATACATTTGAAAATGTAAATAGATATTTGCCATTTTAAATATATTTAGTATTTAAGCTGGTTTTTAATATGAATAAATTTGACGTTTATTTTTGGGTATGAAATTTGTATTTGATGCATTTTTATGGTTTTGTGAGAGAATTTTTTACTTACTCTCATTTTACCAGACTTTACCCAAAATTACCTCGTACAGACCTTTTATGTTACAAGTCTTAAGTGCGGGGCAAAACATATGTATATATGTATACCTTTTTAAGAGAAAATAAATCTTTGAAATTACATTTTCTATTTGTTTTATTGTGAGAACCATATAACATGTTGACATAGACATTTTGCATGGTATTGGGAAATATTGAAACATGGTTTGAAAGATCGTTTGCGTTTTTCTTGTGTACATAATAATATGTTTGAGATAATAATTAGCTATAGATATTATATCTGAACATATATTGTTACTTAAGACGTTTTTGACACAATCATAACCACAAACATTAATGATAGTTTGCAATTGTGATTGTATCAACCATGTTTTTTCTATGCGTGTGGTTGCGCATCACTAAAATATTTGATGATGAAATGATTTTTATTCTAATTCTTTAAAATATTTCAATTTACGTTGGCGTTATTTTATATAATGAATAAATGCCTCAATCTAATAAAGGAAAATATGCCCAAACTTAATTTTGGCCCTAATTTTCATTTGGTTGGGTTAATTTTGCTTAGATTTTTGGGGTTAATTTTTATTATGAAATTTTGCCCCAAAATATGGGGCTTAAGTACATTTTAAGATTGGGGTCATATTTCTTGGGCCCGTTTCGCACAACGCCACCGTGAACTAAATCGAATTTTTAAAAATAAAAAACAGGACAGATATCATGGGAACGTGGAATAGCCACGTGCAAATTTTTACACATATTCGAAGACAATTTCAAAAACGATTAGATTGTTTCAAAAACTTTTGGATGTAATTTATAAAGCATCAATTGAAATTCAAATACACCATATTAAATGAAATAAATATTCGTTGAATTTCAGTAATTTTTTTTAAGTACGTTTGGTATTTTTTAATATTAATTGATCTCATCAAGTATCGATTGCGAATTTTAGAATTTTATTTGTAATTTTTTGAATTTAAATTGTGTTCGTTTATTTCGGATTTTTTTTAACTTCAGTTATCATTTTTGGACAATTTTGTATATTTTTTTATAAAAAGCTTTATTTTTATATCTCTATATCTGAATAATTTACGGGTTTGAGGTGCTAAGAGAAAATGGCTACTTCTATGATATAAATAAAAGATGCCGTTTCTTTTAAACGTTATAAAATATTTATTAACTTAACCCAAAATATATTTTAGGAAAAGCTTTTTATTCTTAAGGTAAAGATTTATATATGTAAGTAAATATAATTCACAATTTAGTTTTAGATATAATTCACAATTTAGTTTTAGATATAATTCACAATTTAGTTTTAGACTTAATTATTGTTCTTTGTTTTTAGTTTTAAAGCTTTAACTTGAGTTCATAATTATAGTTTTATAATTAAGTTTTAGGTTTCAAAAGTTTGGATTTTAACACTTTATTAGTTTTATTTATTTTACTTAGATTTAAGTTTTGAACACTAGTTTAAGTCTTTTTTAGACTGGGTTTTAATAATTTTTCATTAAGTTTTTAGGGTTAAGGCTTAGCACTTTAAATTAAATTCACTTTCAAATTTCACTTTCTTTTGCATAAGAGATGCGGCCTTGTTGAAGAGTAAAAACACAATGTTATTATCTGTTGATGGTGAAGATGGCTGAAGTTTTTTTTTCTAATGTCATACGGTGGGAAGAGTTAGTGTTGGCACTCTTGATACCATTTGGTACATTTTGTTCACTAGGTGAACAATATCTATAACTACTTGTTTTCATATATGGACTTCACCGGAACACGAAATATAGCATTTATATTGTATGTCCGCTCTATTTTACTAACAAACACATAATATATTTGTTAGCTTTTGTTGTTTTTAATATTTTATAAAATTACAAATAGAAGAATTTTAAATATATGTATGACAAATATTTTTGTTTACATTTTGCCAGCTCACACCCACAATCAATAAAATACATAAATTTTTTTCTAACGTTTTTATTATTTTGTTGTTTAGCTGATTTTTAAACCCAATACATAGTAATAGTCGAGAAGGATATACGACGTGTAAATCAACCTTTAATTACTAGATTTTTAGAAAATGTTCAAAAAAAGATAAAAGGCGTTGCAGACTTTGCCGTCAATCAGCACTAGAATTAGTTCGTGATTGTGATGCCGATTATTTTACAGCTGAGGTATAGCTCAGCTGTCCAGATTCGCCAAAGATCTGCTTCCTTTGAGGTAATTATAAAATAATACACGATAACCCAACCCTTTACAACGATGGCCGACAATACGACACGGATTTAGAGGAAACCACGTTTTGGTGTTCGAATAGAACACTGTGCCAGTTTTGATCGTATATGATCGGCACTACCCAAAGGTAATATTTACCGAACTCTAGAAATAATTTCGGCTAGTTGGATTGATTAGCAACAAACGGGGATAAACAGTGGTTCCCGTACTTGAATAATACGACTAACTACAAACGAGAATAAACAGCGGTTGTCGTGTTCAAATAATACGACTTAATTGTAACGAGAGTAAACAACGGTTCTCGTGTTAAAATAATACGGCTGGCTAACGACGAGAATAAACAACGGTTCTCGTGTTCAAATAATACGACTAGCTAATAATGAGAAGAAACAACAGTTCTCGTGTTTAAATAATACGACTGGCTAACAGCAAGAATAAACAACGGTTCTCGTGTTCAAATAATACGACTAACTACAAACGAGAATAAACAGCGGTTCTCGTGTTCAAATAATACGACTGGGTAATAACGAGAATAAACAGCGGTTCTCGTGTTCAAAAAAAACGACTAGATATTAACGAGAATAAATAACGGTTCTCGTGTTAAAATAATACGACTAGCAAATAACTAGAATAAACAACGGTTCTCGTGTTCAAATACGACTAGCTAATAACGAGAATAAGCAACGGTTCTCGTGAAGGGAAGCAGGAATCGGTTGAGAAATCAGGTAATATTTGTTCCCGGGTCGAAGTATTATAGCCTTTAACTTTCACACTGTATGTAAATAATTTTCCCAACTTAATGAAAATTAAATAAGGTATTGATATAAATGAAGTAATACTGGGTATGATAATAAATAGATTGGTAACGACACGTTACATGATTAACTTTCACTAATCTCTCTCCAACTAATACTACGGAATCAACAATATCCTTTTTTCAGTCTGCACTCTTTCTTTTCGATTTTAATATTTTTGGTCGTTTCTTTCATAAATTCAATTTGAAAGGGCCTGCAAAATCCAGTGGAAGACGAGGATTTTTCCAAATTGTTTTCTCTTCATACACTAATTTCAATGCTACAATTGATGTTAAAAATACTGAAGAATTCGAGGCGTTAATGTCATGTAAGGCTAGTTTATGTGAACTATGTCCTGCTCTTCCGTCAATTCCCCACTTAGTCATTGGAGACAGTTTTTCATTGTCTAACGAATTAAAATCAGAGTTTTTTTTACCGAAAAAAGACGCTCAGTGGTATGGTCTAATATTGCTTGTAGATTGACTTGCCCTGATGTTTTAGAATTTTTTTTATTTCGACTCATTCTGGATAACATTTGTTATTTGTTGTGGTGATGCCTATTCTAAACTTTTTCGGAGTTTTTTCGCTCTTGTTCGAAATGATATTATTTCCTTAATTATTTTCGACGCATCTGTTTTTTCAGCAGCTCTCAAGCTCATTTTGTGTGGCGTAAGCCAAAACAGGCAATGAAGTATTATCTCTTATATCTTTACTTTAGTTTTTTCTTTACACTTATCAAATGAGAGATCTTGCCGACATCTTTTTTGTGTTGGTGCTGGTGGTGGAATAAAGGAAATTGAAGCATCAAGCCAATTCTTGTTATTTTTAAAAATTTTCATTCTTTCTATGCCATTTTTGCAACCGAAGCTTTTAACCTGCACAAAAAGAATCAAATCTTTTGAAAAAAATTACTGTATCTGAATAGTCTGATTACTTTCCATCTCAGAAGTTTGATTTTATCTTGAAGTGATTTAGGTTCGGAATTCTTCATTAAATTATATAACTCATTTCGAGAAATGAAAATTGTCTTGGGACTTGTTCCTAAAATTAGTAAGATTTTTAATCGTTTAGATTTTGAAAAATACCATTCGTTTTCTCTTACCGAATAATTTACAAATTTTAATTCAAAAGTTTTATACATTATTTGCATTGAAAATAGTAGAGAAAATTTTTTAGGATATTGGTAGAGCTTATTCAAAGATTCGGCACAGCCGAATTTAAGCTTTTTTACTTCTTTTTTTTTGGTTTTTACATTTTAATTTGCAAAAAATAATAAAAATAAATAAATATATTAATTAAAATGAAGAAACGAACATACTAGTACGTTTTTCATTCGCGAGAGGACAAGAAAATAAGAAAAAACGTTTTGAAAATATAATAGATTCTTTTTCACAACTGCAACGCTCGGCGCGTTTTAATTTTAAATTTGTATGGAAAAATACATCACGTTGTTACTATGGGCTGACATTAAGGTTGCATCAGTAGAAATTAGTCGAAGGTTTGCCCAGTGCACTTTAATGTAGGGCTTATCCAAGAGCCCTGGGTCAGGTCTGATAAAATATGTTGGCTTAATATTAAACAAATTTAAGGTAATTTATGATGATAAACACTCAGGAAATTCTTCCTACTTATTATTCGTAATGTGTTGGTTTCTTTGAAAAGAGGATAGAGGAGAGATGAAAGTTGGTGAAATATGAAAGACTTTAAATATGGCAGCACTGTAATTGTTGCTCGCCATCTGATAGGGAGTTAGCGATAATTTTTGAAGAAAATTGTAAGAATCGGACAATTGGAATTCTCAGAAAAGACGATAACAGCTATACCACAACCATGGGGAAACTTTGGAGTTCTTACTGAAAACTTGCTTTCCAGGCTTAGTGTGATCTCAGAGGATCCAGTAATGAACCATGTGACATTAAGGGCGTCATAATCGACAAACCGTCTGATAAGAAAAATTTTTAACTTATGAGAACCCACGTACTGGCCAACGGATCGTCGGAAAATACCCGATCTGATAGACTTTGGAATAACAATGTCTATTGCGAGAGAATTGGTCCATGTAGAACCATTATTGGATCTCTCATCTGATCACACACCTACAGTTGTTACTATTTTAAACCCCCGAGGAATTGTACCCCCCTCTGGTGACTTAGCACTGACAGGCAAAACAACAGATTGGTTGAAGTATAAAAAATTTATCAGTACACATTGCTCGGAAAACATACCGCTAAGAACACCGGAAGATATCGACCTCTCGATTCAAAATTTTGAACTAAATCTCAAACTTGCTGCTCAACTTGCTTCCAAACCCCCCCGACACAACAGACAAAATATTATTTTGTCTGCCGATGTCGAACGACTCTTAAATGAAAAAAGAAGAGCTCGAAGAGAGTGGCAACAGCACAGATCTCCTCAACTTAAGGAACGGTTGAAAGAATGCACTAAAAAATTAAGAAAGCTACTTGAACATAAGAGAACTGCTTCATTAAACAGATATCTTGAAAATTTAGATCCAACATCAAGAACTGATTACTCATTATGGCGTGCAACGAAAAATTTAAAAAGACCTGTCTTATGTAAGCCTCCTTTAAGAAAATCAGACGGAGGTTGGGCTAGAAATGATACTGAAAGAGGAGATCTGTTTGTAGAACATTTAAGAAAAGTATTCACGCCAAATATAACAAGTTCTGTAACAGAGTTGCCACCGATTTTACCCCAGCACCGAGCAGCTACCCGATTAACGTTTGAGATGAGAGAGGTCGAAAAGGCTATTTTTGAACTAAACCCCAAAAAAGCTCCTGGTATCGATGGAATCGGTAACAGGATGCTCTTGGAGTTACCCCGTATAGCATTAAAGATAATTCTCTTTATTTTTAATGATATTATACGCCTTGAATACTATCCCCCCGAATGGAAAGTTTCACTCGTTAAAATGATACCCAAGCCAGGCAAAGATCACACAAAAGTGGAATCGTATAGCCTATTATCCAATTTGTCAAAGCAGTTCGAGAAAATCCTAATGGAAAAGATAACTGTTTATGTGGAACAAAACAACTGTATTCCATCACACCAATTTGGCTTCAGGAGAAAACACAGCACCATTGAGCAAGCCCACAGGCTAGTTACTGTTGTCAGAAAAACGTTCGAGGAGAAAAAATACTGCTCTGCCCTTTTTATCGATGTTTCGCAGGCTTTCGATAAGGTTTGGCATGAAGGTCTACTGTTTAAAATAAAACTTTTGTTACCAACAAATACTCACAAGCTACTCAAAAGCTATATAACAAATCGAAAATTCACTCTTGCTGAAAAAAGTTTTGTCAGCTCTCCTCAAGATATACAAGCCGGAGTTCAGACATGCCATTAGATATTAATACCCACACATCGAATTTCGCTGACGATACTGCAATCTTAAGCGTCCACGATGACTCAAAAATAGCGTCTAGAATGTTACAGACTCACATTTCACAATTGGAAGCTTGGTTGGATAATTGGAAAATTAAGGTGAATGAACAGAAATGTATCCACATTACTTTCACACTGAGAAAAGAGACGTGTCCACCCATTAAAATTAATAATCTGAATATACCCGAACACACATGTGTGAAATATCTCGGTATTCACCTTGACCGTCGACTCACGTGGAAAAATCATATAGATGCGAAAATAACTCAGATGAGGCTAAAAACTGCTCAACTCGCTTGGCTTACTGGCAAAAACTCTAAACTAGGCCTGGACTGCAAATTAATCATTTACAATTCGATTATGAAACCCATATGGTGCTACGGAATTCAGCTCTGGGGTACTGCCTCTGCGTCCAATATAGGGAAAATTCAGAGAATGCAAAATAAATTCTTGAGGACGATCACGAACGCACCCTGGTATGTTAGGAATTACAACATACATAAAGACCTGAATGTACCCCTGGTCAAAGATGAAATTATTAGACACTGTCAACGCTATTTAACAAAACTGGAAACACACCCCAACATACTAGCCCGTAACTTAACTAATAATCACGGCCACCAGCGTCTTAGGAGGAGGGACACTGCGGATCTGGTCCGCTAATAATAAGGGGAAATAATGGTCCCAGTTGAACCACATAACATCAGTCTGGCACTGGCTGGACTTAACAATTAATATTTAGTTTTAAGATTTGGATAATTATTGTTAGTTCACAGTTTTTAAAAGTGAAGATTCAATATATAATATAAAATATGGAAAAAAAATGAGGAAATTGAGTGGAGCTTAAATTTCTTCAAGTTGTTGAAGTTCGGATCGGATGAAATATTCCCTGCTCTTCTACAGGAGGGTGCTGATTTGTTAAAAAGGAATCTCCCTTCCTTTATGTTGAAGCCAATGGAGAAACTCATTGACCTTTGCGTTCGCAGTGAGCTACTAACAAAAAAACATTGCACAATCGACAATATGCATACCAGAAAGGAAATTCAACATTAACATAAGTTCATAAACTCGTCTCCAGGATTGAAAGAGCACTGGATTTATGGACATAGAAGGGGTTTTTGATAATGCTAGCTACCAACCTATGGAGAGAGCCGACAGAATTCTGACCCACCGGTAATATAGTGGGTCACCAATATGCTTCACTAAAAGGTCGATTCTGGTTGATGACCTTTTAGTGAAGCTAAATAGAAGTGGTTACACTACGTAGGGGTACGCAGAAGACATCACAATAGTCGTGAGTGGCAAGTATGATGTTAAAATTGGTGAACAAATGCAGGAGGCCCTAAGAGTGACTTGGAAATAGTAGGAAAAGGAGGGTATTTCGATAAATCCAACTCCAACGATTGGAATAGAGGTTATTATTAACCTTGAACCGTTGCATCTGGCAATTCAAGAAGAGGCCATAAAACAGGCTATCGAGTTACATAAAAACAATTCTTCAGCCTCCTTATGAACCATCCAACCCACAAATAACTCATGATTTTGAACATGCTTATATATCACACACTCTAAGGAAAATAACTATGCGAAATTCCATTTTTCAGTTAGTGAATGATTACCAGATTCCCAATTCGTTCCCAGAAATGGAAACATTTACATTTGGAATGGTAACCCTGTCAATTTGTGCTTCGAAAATCGAAGATGGTTGCCAAAGGGTGTTTCTATAAATAGATGGAAAAAGCTCATTTGTACGGGTAATCATTCACTAACTGAAAAATGGAATTTCGCATAGTAATTTTTCTTAGAGTGTGTGATATATAAGCCAGTTCAAAACTATGTGTTTTTTGTGGGTTAGGTGGTTCATAACGAGGCTGAAGATGACCTGGTCGCTCGGGTCGAAAGTGTGCAATCTCTCTAGCGCTGATCCTTACAATTTTTTCCATTTAATAAAAATTAGTGTTTACGTTAGTAACATTAAATTGTGATCTCGGGCCTGATAAAATTTAAAATATATAATAAAAAAGATAGATTTACATAAAATCAATTCTTTTAAGGAGGCCGATCATAAAGAACACTTATGAATCCTACACAGAGCCATCTCTATTAAGGATGTGACTTTCTGCCATGATAAAATAGACCCCGTAATGGAACTCAAAGGAAACTATGATGTTTATATACCAACAATAGCAGACTGGGAACTAGGCCCAACATGGCTAAATGCCTAAAAGTGGTGCACTGATGGATGTAAAATCTTAAATGGAGTGGGAGCTCGATTATATGGACCAATTCTCTATATCCCTACATAAAGATGCTACAATATTAACAGCAGAATTATATGCAATCAACACAGCTGCATCAATACTGTTACGAAAAAATCTTACTCGAACTAAACTCAATGTAATGTCAGACAGTTAGGCAGTACTAAAGGCATTAAATAGACAAATATATCTCCACAAATTAGTACTAGAGTGCTATAGAGCTCTTAACGCGCTGGCTAAACACAACAGGGTATCGCTTCTATGGGTGCCAGTGCATTGAGGTTATGATGGCAATAAAAGAGTGGATGAGCAAGCAATTTAATATGACAATACAAGAGCTGAACGGCACGTGTAGGGTCTGTTTTTTATAGTTCGTATTTATGTAAAAGAACCAAAACAAATGAAGCACCAAAACAATTTAAGCACCAGATCAAGACCTAAATTTAATTAAAAATATAATTGCTTATCCTGAACGAGATGTTGAAATTAAAGCGATTTTGTAAATTCAAACACACACGCATACTTTGATCGCTTAAAAATTTCTAGAAAATTTTTGCAAGTCGATCCATCGAATTGGATCTGTCAAAAAATATTTGTGGTCAACGATGCTGCTGAAAAAGGTACCAAATTCATTAGAGATTATAATAATGAATTAACACACAATGAAGAGAAACAATTCCTGTTTCAACTGTTTAAAGAATGTAATATGAATTATCCCACTTTTTAAAATACTTCACTATTAATATGTAATTTATTAAACTATTTTAGTTTAAGGTTCATGTTTCAAATAATTTGAATTAAAAATTGAAAAAAAAAAATTTTAATCCTATTTCTAAAAATAAAAACATATTTCTTGACACCAAACGAAATGTTTTTAGCGCTTGCCGTGATATAATTCCGAAAAAATAATTTTGTTCATATATGTCTAATATATATCTATATATATAATATTAACTTCTACTGAAAGTCCGAATTTTTGTATAGTTTGTGTTGTGAATGACTGATTCAAATAGTTAAAAAATATATTTCTATGAATTTCAAATAACTATTAATTTAAAAACGTATTGCTTTTTTAATAAACTACAGTCGGTAACGGGAAATAGCATATATTGTGAGTGCGAATTAAAAACGCAAAAGGTAGAACGTAGGATTGAATGAATTCGACTTCGATATAGCTTACATAAATCTGAACGAATTTTTTGGTGGTGACATAGATACTGTGCACAATGCAGAAACTTACAGTACTGACTTGATCCGGATAACTTAGAACCCATTAAACATGTTAAAGTACCAACTTATCTTGAAAGGTGCAGGAAGACAATATTGTAGCAAGAAGATCATGTTTTGAAAGGAAATCAGGAAAGCAACAAATATTGCACCAAGTAGCGATTTATTGGAGTTAATAAGTGAAAAATTGCTCGGTAATGTTTTGTTCTGATGACAATTTAATCTTGAAATTTCACGATATTTACAGAGAACACTTTGTGAGGAATAAAAATTTAAAGTTGTTAAGGATGAGTACCGTTCTAGAAGACATTACCGATAAAGGTAAAATGCTTCAGATAATAGAGTCGGAACTCATGAGGAACAACACAGGGGAATAAATGAAATTTTTTGGAGATAAAGAAGTACAAAAATGATTGCGGAGTGCTTAATAGGGCTAAATATGACAGACTCTTTACCAAATATTCGCTCATTCATTTCGATATCTGGTATCCACAAAGAGGTGTGATACACGAAATACTCAACCGCGCACACACTGAATGATAGTACATAGGCTTTAATTGTTAATGCAATTAGGTCACGTGTTCATATCTTGGCAATCCGGAAAAACTGGATACAGATAACGAACTGGACACTGTAGCAGTGAAACAATCCCAAAAGGATTGTGGATTAATATTCACTTCACTACAGCTAGCAATAAAACTGGAAATTTAGATGATAAAAGATCCTTCTGACACTATATTAGCCAATTCGTCTGTTTAACGCGGATGCAACAACTAGTACAACTTAGAGGTCCAAAGCAATAATTATTTAGTATAATTCAATCTAATCCACCAAGGCGTTTTGTCTTATTTCTACTGGTTTTAAAATTAGCAAGAACTCCATGTGTGGAACCTACACATAACAGTGTGTGATTTAAATTTAAAAACAATACATTTGCTAATGATTTTATATTAAAATTAAATTGTACGAGTTTTCTTAACAAAAATATTGAGAAAAAGAGCCAATAAATTAAAACTCAAAATATGTCCTCATCTCTAGCGGATAATGAAGATTATCGAAAAGATTGCTTTAAATATTTTTGCAACTTATCCTCATGGGAGATCAAAAAAATCGTATTATAGGCTTGGAAAAACCGAGAAAAAATCCAACTAAAAGAAGACCAACTTCCATAAACCGAAAGAAAATATATGTTACTTAAGCCCGTTATTATAACTCGTGTTTAAGGTACATGTTATTTTTAAGTAACTTTAGCTAAAGTGGGCAAAAAAGTGACCTTTAACTATTTTTGGTTATCACAACTTCCTTATAAAATAAAAGTTTTTGAAAATATGGCATTACCAGAGCAAAAACCGATTACTTTTGACAAATTAAAATAGTTCTTAAAAATATGCAGTGCCAACGACGTACTTTTATTTATTTACTTACAACAAACAAACGAAAAATAAAATTTCTTCGAACTGTGTAAAAAAACAAAAAATTTAGATGTGAAGGATTTAAAATGTCGACACCAAACACGGAAATAAACTAAGCAGCGAATTCAAATGCATAAACCTTACATTAAAAGTTAACGGTAAGATAAACTTGCCTTTAGCTTATCGGTCACTATTAGCTTAAAGTATACTTATAATAACGAAAAACTAATCATCTGTCCGTTAACATCCCGACTTTAGCTATTGGCAAGTTATAATGATGGGCCTTTGTTTGTTATTTGCCACCTTCAGGCGGAAAAGAGCTTTGTGTGTGTAAAAAATTTTTTTGGCAACTTTTGAATTCTGTTTTTAAATATAACTTTCGTTTCCTTTTATTAATTAAAATCTATTGCTTAATTTGTATACTCCACAGTACTCTCTACAACACACTGTACACGTTTGCATGGGATATCATACATCAGTATCTCATACTTTAAGATCCGACTGTAAATACCGAGGATAAAACGAAAAATTTAAAATGGAGACCTCTGCGTTCGGAAAAAATTTTTTTCTTTTTCGAAATTGCCTTGCAAAAATACTTTATATTCGAAGATGTACGGTGCTGGTCTACAGTTCAATTTCGGTCTACCGTTCAATTAAAATTCTGAAATCATAATTTTAATGCAGTCTTCATTCTGAATTTCAGTTGATCTCGAAATTTCATAAGGGATTTTCTGAATTTAAATTAGGAATCCTTAATTGCAATTGGTCTTTTATGAATTTCAATTGGGAATTAATAATTACAACTTGTATTTTCTGAAATTCAATTGGAAATGGAGCAGTATTCACTCAAACACATGTTTTATAATTATCATATTAACGAAGCTTCTTCATTTCGTGTTAGATATGGCAAATCCTGCGTGACGAACGCTACATTCGTATGCGTTTATTGATTAAAATATAGAAATTTCTTGGCGTTTTAAAAAAAGATACATTCAACTTAAACATAGCGTTTAGTGGGATTTAAGTGTACTTTCGAATGGCACAAAACTTAATTTTTTATAGCTATTTGTTGCGAAATAATTAATGACAAAGTTTTGTGACGCACCCTACAAAAAGTTGAAGTAACTATGAAAGTTGTGGTATATTTTATTTATTTTTAGCGAATTTTCATAATAATAAAGAAATATAAGAGAATTCTAAAATAACTTATTTGCAGCCAAAAAATTTTATCGTTTTTAAGCAAAAGCCGTGAAACCTTTGTAACGCACGCTACGTGACGCACGTTACATTTTTCTAGTAGTTTATAAATCAACACAATTGAATTTATTTTAACCAAAAAATTAATTTAATTATTTATTAACATTTCTTAATACAAGTTTTAAACATTTTTAACCAACCAACTCAAAGCAAGTGCTGTGTAGCCTTTAGGAAATACAATAGACAATTCTTAATTTTTGTTCTAATTCCTTAAAAAATTATAAATCATGTAAATTCATGTATTTCAAGAGAAGGTTGCATTTGTTTTCGAGGTCATAACTGAAAATTAATATTTAAACTCTAGGAATTCAGCAAATAACACGATTATGTATAAATTTGACTTTTTATGCCAACATTTATAAACAATCATTTATAAAGTTTTGCTTTCGTTGACATTTGTCTTTTTCAATTTCTATTTATGATTGATCAATTTTATTTTGTCCTTGCACTCGAATTTTCGTTATCAATAAGTATTTTTCTGTTATTGTTATACAAAGATTAGATTTCCATGTCATTTGCAAAATACCGAAAACTTTGTGCGTTGTTAGTGAATCCGCAAATAAGGGACCCAGCAAAACTTTGGTAATGGGTAATGATAGCTCGTTAGGTTAGGGTTAGGTCCATAGGAGGATGAAGCATCGAAATGAAACCTCATATCGTTACGATATACACCTAGGTCTCTGCTGGGCCTGTTGTGCGCTCCTTAAGAACATGTAGATCCATTGTTAACGTCTGGTGTCCAGAAATCTTGTTTCCCAGATGAAATTCCTCAAGGTTTTCCAGTCGACGTTCCTCAGGGATTCTAGGTCCGATATAACATCGCTCCCGAGGTGCCTGGATCTTAATTCCGCAAAGAATCTGCCCGTCCAATACGGTACAGTTGTGCCCGTAATCCTGCATGCCCAGTCAGGATACGTACCATTATACTGACCCCGGACTTACTCCCATTAAGGAGGCCTCTAGTCCTTTCCCGACTGGGTTACCCCACAAAACCTTAGTGGTTCTGGCCACCGACCTATTGTTCCAACATACCGTGTGGGTTTCCCTTGTCCACGCCTTTAATTCCGCTTTCGTTGCCTACTAGCCGATATCGCCCTTTGGCTATCGGTGAATATGTTAGCGTCTACTCGCCCCATATTCGATTCAATCCATCCCACACACTCCGTAATAGCACGGACTTCCGCTTGGAAGCTGGTGTTGTGATCAAGAAGACGGTAGGATATCTCGGTCTCCGGCTTCTCAATATTATTCCTCAGCCTAGATCCGTCTGTGTAGCAACAGACCCCACGGGCATCTGCTCCAGAGTTCCGCTCGACCATTCTCCCCTATCAAGGATCATAATCTCGCAGTTTCCGCGAATGCCGCCTCATACATCACCTGCATTTCGATTGGTGGTATATCCAGCAGTGTCTCCAGAGCCTTGGTTGACGTGGTGCACATTGACCCACTTATACCCAAGCAACACGTACGCTGGACCCCCTGAAGTGGTCTTATGTTGCACTTTTTGTCCAAGGAAGTCCACCAGATTACAGAGGCGTAAGTTAAGATCGGCCTGAGAAACGTAGTTCCCTGTAGACAGGGATCTTCGTTCTCCCCGTGAACAGACATATTTTCGTCTTCTCTGGGTTAACGTTTAGGCCCATAGGCTGAGCCCAGCCGAAGGCCGTGTTTAGGGCCACCTCGGCCCTTCTATACAAATAGTTTGGATCCTTGCCCCTTAGAAGTTTTACAACATCGTCTGCATAGCAGACTGGTTCGAATCCCTCTTCGGTAAAAGTCCTTAGAAGACTATTTATCGCGGTTACCCATAGCAGTGGAGATAAAATCCCACCCTTTACATTTCGCAACTTACCCATCTATTCGCCAGCATGTAGGTGATCCAGTCACTAAGCGCCCGGTCAACCCGAAACCGGCTCAAGGATCGGATAAGAGTATCGGTCAGTACGTTATTAAAGGCTCCCTCGATGTCAATGCACACCGCCAGTGTGTACAGTTTGTCCTCGAAGGATTTCCGTATATTGTGTACGACCTCATTTAATGCGGTCTCCACTGATCTGCCCTTTACATAAGCATGCTGCTTATATTTCAGGTCTCTGTCCGGTATTCTACTTTTAATCATGGCATCGACTATCCGCTCCATGGTTTTAAGTAGAAAGGACGTTAGGCTAATCGGGCGATAAGCCTTTGGTGTCGCATAGGTCCGCTTCCCAGGTTTGGGTATAAATACTACGTGAATTAAATCGAAAGACAATGCTATGATAATGACAATGCAAAACATCCAACTAGAGAACCGAGATCATGGATTCCCATAACAAAAAGTGATTTTGAATCATATTTGGGACTACATTTGCTAAATAGCGTTACACATTCTGGTTACGTGCATACGAAAGATTTGTGGAAAAATACATCACATTCATTATATCGTTCTGCAATGAGTGTACGACGATTTTGGAAAATAAGCCCTCTATACGTTTTGATAATGGAAACACACGTCAGCAACGCAAACAAACTGACAAAGCAGCAGCAAATTTCATAATGAAAATTAACACAAAAAATATAATAAAAAATTATGGCCAAAATTAAGTTTAGGGCATATTTTCATTTATTAGATTGAGGCTTTTATTCATTATGTAAAATAACACCAATTTGAAGAAAAAAAAAATGACCCCAAATATAATGAAATGAAAAATGAACCCAAAATATGCAAAGCAAAGAAATGTTGCTTATGCGCAGCATTATACGCATTTATATACATAGCATGGAATCAATAACATCCAAATGTACTCCTTATAAACATTAACATTACTTGGACCAACCTAAATTGAAATATTTTAAAGAATTAGAATAAAAGCTATTTTATATAAATCAAAAATTTTAGTGATGCGCAACGACTGCCCTTCAAAATAGTTCAAATATTAAGTAAATTTCTGCTCTCTGGCCATGAGTGTGTCCTCCCAGCCAGTTCTTATTAAATTTGGAACAGCCATAAATTTCCTATATGCGGTTTTGGCAGCATCCGACGATCTTATAAAATTTTAGAGCGAATAGTTTTCTATGACATTGCGTTTTAGAGCTTGGCAATTTTAAAACCTATTCAGAATTATATTTGTTCAAAATTTTCGCCTGCGGCGCTAACTTCCAAAGCTATTATAATACACGAAAAACAAAAGGAATTTTTTAATAAAATTTTTGGTAAAAATTTCCGCCTGACAAATAGATTTTCCGGTCACGATAATGTGGTAAAGAATTTATAATATGTTGCACCAAGCCGAGCCTTTGACGTTTCATCAAAATAATTTTGTAGCATAAGAGATTTTTATAAATGTGATCTAAAAGCGGAGAGAAGCTTAACAACACAAAAACAATCAAAATGTGCCAAATAACTTTTTTTTTTTTTTGAAAATGCTATAAAAAAAATTACTGAATATTTTCTCAAATTTCTTTTTTTATTTGAAAGTACAATCCTTCCGGTTAATAATGGAAAATAATTTCATTCAAATGGCTGCCTCGGCTGGCCGTTACAGTCAATGGCAATCGTTATCGGGGCATGTTGAACGAATTTCTGTTCACAAAAATTGAAGAGGAGGATATTGGCAACAATTTGGTTCCAACAGGACGGCGCTACGTGCCACACAGCCGAACCTACACTCGATGTTTTGCGCCCTGTTTTTGAAGATCGCATTACCAGCCGCAGAGCTGATGTCCTTTGGCCAGCTCGGAGCTGCGATTTGACACCGTTGGACTATTATTTGTGCGGTGCCGTCAAAGATAAGTGTTTCGCCGACAAGCCAGAGACAATTGACGCTTTAAAGGACAATATTCGTGAAGCCATTGTTGAAATACAGCTGCACACAATCGATAATGTGCTTAAAATTGGACCGATCGTGTAGGCTACTGCATGGCCAGCCGAGGCAGCCATTTGAATGAAATTTTTCCATTATTAACCGGAAGGATTGTACTTTCAAATAAATAAAGAAATTTGAGAAAATATTTAGTAGTTTTTTTTTATAGAATTTTCAAAAAAAAAAGTTATTTGGCGGACCCTATATTAAACGTATACCAGAGAACTGCAAATGCTGATTGCAAAACGTTCATACGCAATCAACACAAGAATAAATATGTGTTTGCGTTCAAACGTTGAATATACTCCAACACACATATTTGTTGATGATTTTAAATCAATCAAACGACGTGCAAATTGTTGTCACTGATTTATAATCATCGGTCGTTTTTATACCATTGATTTTATTCTGTTCGTTTGAGTCAACAATAATTATTTTAATGTAGAATACATCAGAAAACGCAATAAATAAAGCGTATGAGTGTGTTCATAATTAAAACAAAATAGTTTCTTATCTATAAAAAAGGGGTGGTTTTGTAGAAACACATTTCACAAATTAGGGTGGGTCTAAAATCCGTTTTTTTAGAATTTTTATTAGTAATACCAATAGTATTGTTCTTTGTGAATTTTTTTTTAAATTTAGGTCGACATCTCAGGCTCTCCCAATCCGGTTAATTTTCTAATCAAAATAGATGGAAAAAAAAATTAGGCAATATTTAAATTTTTCCGGATTAGGCAAGCCTGATTTATCGACCTAAATTTTTTTTCCAAAAAAATACTTTTAATTCACAAAGAAGAATATTTTTAGTATTGTATTACTAATAAAAATTCTAATAAAGCGGATTTAAGTCCCACCCTAATGTACATATATGAAATGTGTCTTTATTTTGTTTTGATTATGATTACACTCATACGCGTTGATTGTTATTTTTTCTGATTTATTCAACGCTGACTTTTTGTTGAGTGATTACATTTGCATAAAACTTAATCGACAGATGATTCACACTGATCCCAATTACGCGTTCAGTAACATGATGCTGATTTTATTCTACAGTGAATTTTCTTGAATTATTAAATGTGAACAAGAATTTTTGTGTATCATTAAATCAAGAAAAAAGTTGATTTTGCAGTTCTCTGACGTATACATTAGATCTCAGTTAATGTAATAAATAAGTTTTAAATAAAAATTGTTTATGAATTTTATAGCTGTAAATTTTGTTTAATATGCTTCAAAAAGGTCAAAAAATTTGCGTTAAGAAATTCCAGTTTTAAAAAAAATTTTAGAACATATATTTTGGGCCCCCTCCCACACATACATAAAGTAATATTTTTAAATGTTTGCCCAATCAGAATTTGCCAGTAGTATAAAAAATCAAGTACGAAAAACCACTGGGCACCCGTTGAATTCAATATTAATTGTCTAATGATGTTGTCATTTTAGGATTGGGAAAGCACCTTTCTCCAGCACTTAAACCATTATATCAAAATGGGATATACGTTCCGATTATTTCAAAAACCGCATTTAGCCAAAACCGCATAAAAAATGTATATAATAAAAAAATATTTTCTCCTTTTTTTTTGCGGAACATAGTTAATTTTTTTTTTCAAAATATACTTTGTAATTACTAAATCTGACACACAGTGTTTAATTATGTTTACACGCAGGAAACAGACATTTTTAAATATGTTTTCAGGTAAATATACAGTCGCTCACGGCTTATTTGATGCAGTTAAATATTTTTTTTTAATTTTTTAGGTTGCAGGCTTGTTAGTAATAGTTTCATTCATATTCAATAAAAGAAACAACAAAAATGCGCATTGAGCTCTCTGGAGTGCAAAAAAAAGCTTAATTATGTACATAATTTTCTCCTACAGCTAAGTTATGTAGTTAATTTTACTATTATATATGTTGTTCACTACAGATTAAAATTTGAAAATTAGTGGCCCGTAATCATAGTCCCGCACTAAAGTCGGTTTAAAAAAAAAACGACTTTAAATTAAAAACCTGTTATTATCTATATTGTTATTATAGTCAGAATTAAAGCCAGTTTTAAGTTGAAACGGCTTTAAATGGGTATCACATCAATTGTACCAAATGCCCGCATACATTTTGTACTAAAAAAAACAAGTGGCAACATTGATCAGCTGATTTTATATTAGCTGAAAAAGAGGAAAGTGTGTAAATAAAGAATTTGCTATGGCAAAATGTGAAAAAGAAAAACTTTAGAAAAAAAGGAAAGAAAAGTGTATTTTTATTAATAAAAATTTATTAAATTAATATAAATAATCAAATTCCCTTATTTATTGATATAATTTTCTTTTCAATATTTGGCAATTCAAACATTTTATTTCACAAAAAAATTCTTGGCGGAAAACAGCTGTTGTAAGTGTTGTTAAATTTTATAAATTTGATTTGACCTTAACGATTAAAGTATACTTTTACTTGTCTATAGTAGGCTTCAAGTATACTTTTAAGAAAATTAAATTTAGAACTCCTAAAGTATTTTTGACTATGACTACGCGCCATTTTTTATAATCATTCCTAATTGTGTTTTTGCTTGATACGTATTCAAAAAAATTTAAATAAGTGATTTTTTAACCATGGCACCGCTTGCATCAATTAAAATGCGTGAGTTAGTATTAAAGGACTATAAAAGTGGACACACTCATTGGACAATTGCTGAATACTTTAATTTAAGATTTTAAACAGTTCAGCGCCCTAAGCTCCAAAAAGCATTGAAAAGTTAAAAATTCAAGCGCTTTAAATATTGCTTGTATTGTGCTTTATTTTTTAGCGGTTTTTACAAAAAAAAAATTAAATAAAAAAAGCATTTGCGAAAAAATTATTGGTAATGCGAATATATCGAAGTGAACAAATTTAGATATGGCAATATTTAAATACAGACAACGATACGTATCTTTTCCAATTTCGGCTTCACTGAGTTTTGGAAAGATGGATTTCAAACAGTCATAGGCGTCCTCAATATCTTTGACTACCACTTCAACGAATTTCCCAGCTATTCCTAATTTCGTGTGGAGCGATGGCAACAAAATATCGTCTAAAACTCCTTCAAAGGTTCATTACGTAATTTTTATTGTTTCTCGAGCTCGGGAATTCTTGCTTTCCAATCATTACATTGATATTGATTCCCTGTGTATCGCGAATCCCAATTACAAAGGAAACAGAAGTATTTTGGAAAACCGCCCTTTAATTAATGCCTTGTATTATGTTGACAACCTTTAGATCACAACAAATCTTCCATTTGTGTACTTTAGACCATTTATTATTTTTTTTTGTGTTGATTGCCGGGCCGAAAAAGTTTCCATTTGGCCTAGGCTAAGATTTATTTGACTTGTTAGCTATTAAGAGATCATATTGTTACACGAAATTTCTACACCTAGAAATTTCTTCACACTGATTTTAACAGCTTGAAAAATCTAGTGTCGTAATAAACTAGAAATAACTAGAATACCTGACTACTCATATAAATACTGGTACTCGGTGACGCAGTAGTTCAGTTGATAAGTAAAACGCAAAGTGTGAAGAACTAAAGTGTGGCTAACGTTTAGTCTATCTAAATCGTGTAAATAAAGTTTGCTATTAAAGTGTTTTTCTGTAATTCTTAGTGACTGTTGTAAATAAATAGAGCTATAAATAATTTCAAACAGTGTTTATTATTTGCAATATAGAAAGAACTCGATTTATTTAAAAGGTAAATAAATCAACGATTTTATAAAGAGTAAAATCGTAACAATTGGTGTCAGAAGTGGGATTGCAAAATAATTAGCAGTCATGAAATTGAAGGAATTGAGTAAGTTGGAGCTACCGACAGCAGGTAATAAGACAGAATTACAAAAGCGGCTGATAGAGGAATTCGAGCGGAGTAAGATTGACATAGCGACTTACGAATTTGACGAAAAAGAAGCAATGGAGGTTAGTACCCGTAAAACAGAAGGTAATATGGAGTTAAGCGCAATGTTGGCTGCTATGGTGGAAAAGATGGAAAAAAATGAGAAACTTCAAGAAACTTCTAGAGCAGACAACGAGAAACTGTTTGCTAAGATGGAAATGAAACTTCAAGCAACATCTAGAGCCGACAACGAGAAACTTTTAACCAAGATGGAGACGAAAGAGAAATTGCTAATGAAGATGGAAGAAAAGTTTCAAGAAACTTCTAGAGAAATCGCCGAGGTTTCAAAAAGAGTGACCGACCTAGAGAATGACGTCGAGAAAAAACTGCAAGATCTGGAAAGTAAAATAAATATTTCCCAATGTCGGGAGGGCCCAGTACGAATTATTCAAGAAAGTGCTGGTAGAGCAAAGGCCCCTACTTTTGACGGCAGCGTACCGTTTAATGTTTTTAAGTTCCAGTTTGAGACAGTTGCCGCCAGAAATATGTGGAACATCGACAAAAAAGCTCTAGAGTTGATTCTGGCCTTAAAAGGAAACGCTGCAGAAATTCTAGAAAGTGTGCCAATCACCTGCAGAAATAATTATGATGACACCATTAGGTGGCACTGCAGCGAAAGTATGGTGGCGAACACAAAAAAAATATACCGAATGGAACTAAGAGGTAGACTGCAGAAAGCAAATGAGTCATTGCAGGATTTTGCAACAGAAATTGAGCGGTTGGTGCAGCTGTCGTATCCAGGCGAAAATCATCCATTATTAGATGAATTCAAAATTGAAGCATTGGTGAGGGGATTTATGATCCTGATGTAAGGTACGCGGTATGTGCTACACGAAAATCATCTTTGCGGAAACTGTTTCATTTGCACTGTCACAGGAGACTGCGAAAATAATTGCTAAGCCCCAATTTTTTAATGTGCGAAACCTTAAAGTAACTGCTGAAAAAGAGGAAGATATAAGCGCTAAGTTTATAGAAGCAGTTAAAGAGGCAGTAATGCAGGCATTAGGAGAAAGCAAGTTAAGGCCGAATGCTATAACTGCGGAAGAGTGGGACATTTTCAGCGGAACTGCCGTGCACCAGGAAAAAGCTTCCGGTTAATCAATTAGCACAGGAGTCACCGTTAAAACCAAAAAGAGCTAGCACTGCGGGACACGATCCAGCTCATACAAGCGAGGGCCCCACAATCTCCATATCTGTGATACAGCAGGGAAAAAGCAATCTTACTGCTTGCGGATATATCAACGGCAGAAAGCACATTTGTGCTATAGACACAGGAGCATCACAGTCTGTTATTAGACCCGATTTAGTTAAGGAGGCAATTGAACGCTTGTATGGGGTGAGACTGCGCACAGCTACTGGGGAGACTGGTACTGTCTATGGCAAAGTGAATGTAAAACTAACGATTTCCAACGTAAGCGTCAATCATGTATTTATTGTTGCCGATATTGTGGACGAAATAATCGTTGGTGCAGATTTTATGATTAGTCACGGCATTAATCTGCATATGGGGCAAAAAGTTATGATTTGGCGGAATGTTGAAATACCCCTTGATGTTGGATATGAGCACAAGGTTCAAGTAAGAAAACCGGTTGCCATTGAGCAAAGCAAGGGTAGGAAACATGGCAAGCACAGTTCAAAGGCTGAAGGCAAAGACCGTATCGTGTACATCCGACAAACGCATATCGAGTCGAGTGAAGCCTGGTCAGCGGCGCAGCGGAGCGACCCCATGTTAGCGAGCAGATATCAGCTGAAAGTCCGCTCATGAAGCCTACAGGTGTTAAATAGTTGCTTATACCGTACATGGGAAAGTGCCGACGGCCAAAATGTGGCCAATTTAATTGTGGTGCCGGCGTCTAGAATAAACGAGGTATTTAGGGAGTTCCATGAAGGTCCCAGTGGTGGTCATCTTGGTATCACAAAAACTATAGATAAGTTAAAACAACGGTTTTACTGGGTGGGCTGTCAACAAGCTGTAGGCGATTGGGTAGCAAATTGCACGCAATGCAACGCAGCCAAAGGGCCAGTAAGAACAATCTTTGGAACGTAACTCAAATTGCCTGGTGATTTTGAACTTGGTGTTAAGCCCGCCGCAACAGACAGTAAAAACGACAACTCTTCCCGCGAACAAGAAGACCCCAACAAACGTCAGGATTTCGTCCGCAATCGAATTAAAATTGTGAGCGACAAGATGAAGGGGAGGTACGATCGAGCATCGAATTCTGAAGGATTTAATGAGGGCCAGCTGGTTCTGCTGTTTAACCCGCAACGAAAGAAAGGATTATCTCCCAAACTACAAACGCATTGGGACGGACCCTATAAAGGAATTAAAAGGTTGAATGATGTGGTATACAGAATACAGAAAGATCAGAGCCCAAAGTCCAAAATAACGGTTGTTCATCTAGAACGACTAGCCAACTATGGAAAAGGGATAGCTATTGGCTCGTTGTAGCGAAAACAGACCAGAGCCTCTGGTAGGAATCGAACCCACAACCCCCGCACTGATACGCTAGCACGCTACCATCCAAGGCGCTCGATATTTTGAAATAGAAAACAGTGTCTTACAAACAAACAAGCAGCTCAGTCGTGTTTATTCTGAAAACTTGCCATCCTATATGTAATTAAATATAAATTGTTGCTTCGATGTCGGATTTACCATCTACATCAACTTCGAAGTTACCATTGATTTTGGTTACTCGATCCAGTGATAAATTGGGCTCCGTGAAACCAATTTGGCATGTAATGTATCACACCTGATATCTGGAGCCAAACTGCCGTCAAACAGACAGATACTGCAAATTTATTTTACAATATGCGGTTTGTAAATGTTGGCAGACAAAATTGTGCAAAAGAAAGTGCTAAGCTAGCAGTGGATGCAGCTATAATTTTTTGGCAACAGGCGCGCATACCAACACGTGATGTATATAAATGTCAGGCTAAATTGCTAAAATTGTACGGCGACTGGAGAAATGTCCACAAACAAAGTACAAACAGCATATCTGATACATCAAAATCAAAAGTGAACATTTTCAAGGAAACAATGGACGATCTGTTCGATATCTCTAGTGCAAACGCCCTGGATGAGATGCGTATACAAGAAGACAACAAGTTTTTGTTGATGCAAAGACAGAAAGGAAGACCAGGGTACATGGCAGGCGTTGACAAGAAGTTATACGGCCGAGAACAGCAAATAGAACAACAAAAGCAAAAAGAAGAATCGAGGAAGAGAAAATATTCAGAACTTAACAAACAATCTTGTAAGTAAAATTATTGAACTGTTTAAATTAATTAAAACAAGAATCATCAATGATTTTTTGCAGTACTTGATACAGTTTACTTTGGAAGTGAAGACGAATATTAATTCGATAGCGGCTAAGTTTTTCTGAAAATCGGCTAAGAATGTTGTGGTCTCGGCTAAGAATATTTGTAGTCGCATCATGGCATCGTGGTATCATGGCATCATGGGTGGCTAAATATTTGGTAGTTTGTTCATCCTGGTTTCAAGGGTCCTTGGAATGAACAAACTACCAAATGTTTAGCCACCCATGATGCGACTACAAAAATTCTTAGCCGAGACCACAACATTCTTAGCCGCTAGCAAGGGTTTTAACAATTCAAACATGTATGTATTCACATCACAATCACTGAACTTGCGCTACAACCCTTGCTAGAGGCTAAGTTTTTCTGAAAATCGGCTAAGAATGTTGTGGCAAGGAACCTTGAAACCAGGATGAACAAAAAAAAAAAAGCCACCCATGATGCCACGAAGCCATGATGCCAAATGATGCGACTACAAAAATTCTTAGCCGAGACCACAACATTCTTAGCCGATTTTCAAAAGAACTTAGCCGCTAGCAAGGGTTTTAACAATTCAAACATTTATGTATTCACATCACAATCACTGAACTTGCGCTACAACCCTTGCTAAAGGCTAAGTTTTTCTGAAAATCGGCTAAGAATGTTGTGGTCTCGGCTAAGAATTTTTGTAGTCGCATCATTTGGCATCATGGCATCATGGGTGGCTAAAAATTTTGTAGTTTGTAGTCCTTGCTAGAAGTGTCGCAGTAAAAGCGGGAATGTATACTTTTGTTTTCAATTTTTTTCAATCCATAACCGGAATTTATGCATGTGTAGCACCTGGATTCATCATGTACAATTGGGTCTTGAACCCTAATTACAGGCTTCATAATAGAAAACTGTACACCTTTCCATGTATCCATATTATAATCAAAATAATGACACTTATAATCAAAATAATGACAATACGGTGTTTTGAATTCCTCAGTAAACAAGTTTTTTCGATACTGTTTGCTTATTTTTGCGAAGATATTACCTCAAACGTAACAAAAATCATTGTATTTTGGGCACTTGTTATTTTCCTTATTGAAATATTTAATGTTATTCTGGTTTTAAAATGTAATTTACTATGAACAAAAGGGTTGTTATTCCACAGCTTTCAAAAACCAAATTATCAAAAAAAGGAACTTACAAAATACGTACGTATGTAACGGAGACAGTAGCGCGTGAGAGTCAGGCCAAGGACCTATGCAACCAGGATGAACATATTACAAAATTTTTAGCCACACATGATGCCAAATGACGAGACTACAAAAAATTCTTAGGGGACAACATGAAATTCTTAGGCGATTTACAGAAACATTTAGCCTCTAGCAATGGTACAACCACAAGTACAGTGATTGTGTTGTGAATGTATACACAAGGACCCTTAAAACTAGGATGAACAAACTGCCAAATTTTTAGCCACCCATGATGCCAAGAATTTTTGTAGTCCCATCATTTGGCATCATGGTTTCATGGCATTATGGGTGGCTAAAAATTTGGTAGTTTGTTCATCCTGGTTTCAAGGGTCCTTGTGTATAAATTCACAACACAATCACTGTACTTCTAGTACAATCCTTGCAAAAGGCTAAATGTTTCTGCAAATCGCCTAAGAATTTTATGGTGTCGCCTAAGAATTTTTTGTAGTCTCATCATTTGGCATCATGACATCATGGCACCATGGCATCATGCGTGGCTAAAATTTTGTAGTTTGTTCATCCTGATTTCAAGGGTCCTTGGTTAATGTATACATGTTTGAATTTTTTTCTTTGTTTTTTTTTTTTGCCCAACACAACAAACAACAATATTAATTATTAAAACAAACAAATTATTTATTATTATAGCAAACAAATGTATATTTGAATATTTTTCACCTCAAAAATGTTTTTCACTTATAAAATTTTTTTCACCACTAAATTTTTCACCAGAATTTTTTTTTTTCCTTCATAATTTCACATCTAATTTTTTTTTTATATTATTTGTATCAAAACACTCTGGAGGACAGGGATGATAAAGCTTGTACTTATGTACCTTTTGAACTATTATTATGGTACTCCTTTAAATCATTTGGTACTATTATTTATGACAATTTTTGTGATGTAATTTCTTTAAAAGGCTGTTTGATAGAAAATAATTTTTTGGGGATGATATAGTTTATACGAGTACCATACCACATTTGAGCCACACAATTAGAACCTAAAATGTACTTTTATTCCGAAAAGAATTATAGATATAAATGTATGTCATTTCTATTAAAGTTTTTAATTTCTATAAGATGGTTGATTTCGTAGATATTTAGACATTTGTGGGTTTAATGTAGTTTCGCACACTGCAAAGAAGGCCATGAGGAAATGTGCCTTGCTTTTATTTAAAAGTTGTACCAGGCCCAAAAGTTTTTTTCGATATGTACTTAGCTGAAAAATGTATTTTTATTTTTTTTTATGGTTTCAGTTTTTAGCGGACTTCTTTTGGGTTCACTAACTCCCAACGAATACATGGGGTTACGTTTGCTTTTTGGAAATCTTTGTATTTTTCTAGAATCGGTCTCTAAGTATGTAAAGTAAATGTTCATATTCATATTCCATATTCAACACCTTTTATTTGAAAACATTTTGTCTGAAAGTGCTCCCAAGATCATCCTGGTTTCAAGGGTCCTTGTGTATAAATTCATGGGTCTAGTACAATCCTTGCAAAAGGCTAAATGTTTCTGCAAATCGGCTAAGAATTTCATGGTGTCGGCTAAGAATTTTTTGTAGTCGCACCATTTTTTTTTTTAAATCCCATTTTATTTACACCTGGCTTTATATGACAATTAGTAATTAGTTTTGAGGTTTGGGTATTAATTAACTTAAATCAACACTTAACATAACTTATATTTAGTGTAAGTAAACATTTATATTAAATTATATAAAATATATTTTGCCAAATTATCAATTATAAGAATCGGACAAATAGCTCCGATGGAGTGCATCGCTTAAGTCTTCTTAAACCTGAGAGCTCGTTATAGGGTAGTTGTCTAATTTCATTGTTAGAATGAGTTGTAAGTTTAAATGTATGTTTTAAGCTGGAATTCCTTATGACTTCTTGGACCGTGCTGACGTTAAGATCACGATGTATATTTTCATTGGATATGTACCATTCTCAGTATTTTTGAATGAACTCGTTGGATGATTTTTATATTAGAGTTGCTTGCAGTACCCCAGAGCTCTGCGCCATATTTCCAAATAGGAGCAATTATTGTTTTGTATATAAGCAATTTGTTTTGTAAGGATAAAGTTGAATCCTTTCCTAAGAGCCAGTAAAGTTGTCCAAATTTGTACTTTACTTCGTTTTTTTACGGATGATACGATCTTTCCAGATTAATTAAGAGTCGATTATCATGCCAAGATATTTAGCTTTATTATCATTTTGAATCGGAGTGTTGTTTATCGTAATCGCTTTATGATCACTTATCTTCCTATTAGTGTAAGTCACTTGTACTGTTTGTTCACTATTTACTAAAATACCCCAGGTTTTAAACCAGTTTGGAGTATTGTCCAGCAATTGTTGAAGGTTTGATATGGCCAAAGTTATATCTTTATTTGATGACAAAAGGATAGTGTCGTCTGCAAATGTTGCAATCATATCTGTGTTTCTTGTTGGAGTAGGAATGTCTGCTGTGTACAGAAGGTATAGGATAGGGCCAAGGACACTACCTTGCGGAACTCCCGCTTCCATTTTAATTATGCTTGAGCACTCATCTTATATTTAACATAAAAGTGCCTGTCAGTTAAATAACTTTGTAGAATAAGAAAAAAGTCCATTGGTAGATTTTTTTCCAATTTATTAAGTAGGCCAGCATGCCACTTACTGTCAAACGCTTTCGCTACATCAAGATATGTGGCCACGCAAAAATTTTTCTTATCGATTTCAGATGAGATTTTGTTAGTTACTCTATGTATTTGTTGGATCGTAGAGTGCATAGGTCTAAAACCAAACTGATGCGCTGGTATAAGATTTCTTTCTATAAGTATTGGTTCTAGTCGATTAAAAATAAGTTTTTCGAATAATTTAGATAAAAGTGGTAATAGACTTATTGGCCTGTATGAAGTAGCCCTTGTGGCGTCCTTGTTGGGCTTTGCGATAGCGATTATTTCTGCAACTTTCCATACTTTAGGAAAATATTTCGTTGCTATTATAACGTTAAAGATATTTCTTATGTAGATAAGTCTCTTCATTGGTAGTTCGTTTAATAGTTTGCCCGTTACTCTGTCATAGCCAGGGGATTTTTTAGCATCAATTCTTGTTTTAATAGTAGTTTTAACTTCATGTAGAGAAACGTTTTTGATGTGGCAGTTTGTGGATAAAATGATATTTGGCAGAGTAATATTTTGTTTGTCCATTTCATTAGAGAAAGTTCTGTAAAAATGATCAGCTAATACTTGAGCCTTTTCGTTATGATTTCTGGCCCACGTTAAGTCAGATTTTTGGATTGGCGGGTGATGAATAATAGCATTATTAATTTTTCTTGTGGCTTTCTAAAATGAGTAGTTTGTTGTCTTGGTTGAATCAAGGTTTTCAAGATAACTTTTCAGTTTATCCTGTTTGTACTTTTTCAAAAGATCCTTTAATTCCTTGGTTAGTTTGTTAAGGATTGTTTTATCAAAGGGTGATCTTGTTGATTGCCATTTTTTTCTTTGTTTTCTCTTTGCCTTAATCTTTTCTTTGATCATTGGTGATATACTATATTTGTTTGATTTATGTGTTATTATGGGTGTAGAATCAATTGCAGCATACAAAAGTGTGCCATTAAAATATGCTATTGAACTGTCCACTTCATCTTTGGTTTTTAGTGATATCTGTATATCAAGTTTATTTTCAACTATTTCTCTAAAGCACTCCCAGTCTGTTTTCTTGTTGTAAGAAAATTTGTTATGGGTCGCAAGAAGAACATTACTTTCGAATTTGAGTATTATGGGTGAGTGATCGGGGATAGTTCGAAGCACGATTCTATCCTTAAATGTTCATGTTTTATATTTTTCGTGATAAAGAAGTCAATTAAATCAGGTTTTTTGTTTAAGTTAGTTGGCCAGTAAGTAGGCTCTCCAGTGCTTAAAAATTTGCTATTTGTTTCTCTTATTGCTTCAAGTAAGTGTCGGCCCTTTGTAAGAGTTATTCTCGAGCCCCAGAAAGTGTTTTTGGAGTTGAAGTCTCCTCCAGCAATAAAACGATTACCAATTGACTTTAAGAAATTAATGTATTCAATTTTAGTGTTATTGTGTTTGGGAGGACAATACACAGCAGACAACACGAGTGGGCCGAACAAGTCTTCAATTAATATTGAGGTAGCTTGGAGGTAATATTTTCTGAAACTTTCAAGTTCAGTACATTTAATTGAGTTTTTGATAATTATTGCTGTCGCACCATTTTTGAAAATTATTGCTGTCGCACCATTTGGCATCATGGCAGCATGGCATCATGGGTGGCTAAAAATTTTGTAGTTTGTTCATCTTGGTTTGAAGGGTCCTTAATATATATACATATAAATGTATGAAAAAATAAGTTAATGAGCAAAACAAAACACAAAATAGCCAAGCCAATTGAGTGATTGAGTCCCAAAATTATGTGTTGTACTGTGTAATATAATAATAAAATAACATTATAATATAAACAGCTAACAAAAAATATGATTTTCAAATTATACAAGTAAAAAAATACTAAATTCGGCTGTGCCGATAATTTGAATACCCTCCACCCATGTCCTAAGAACACAATCATTTATCTAATCACAGATAATACAGTACACATGTCAACAAAATATTTTAAAATGTAATCGATACTTTCCGTAAATTTTATATTGTAATATATACGTTTTGTGACCTTTTTTATTTGATCTTGGGAGCACTTTCAGACAAAATGTTTTCAAATAAAAGGTGTTGAATATGGAATATGAATATTAACATTTACTTTACATACTTAGAGACCGATTCTAGAAAAATACAAAGATTTCCAAAAAGCAAACGTAACCCCATGTATTCGTTGGGAGTTAGTGAACCCAAAAGAAGTCCGCTAAAAACTGAAACCATAAAAAAAATAAAAATACATTTTTCAGCTAAGTACATATCGAAAAAAACTTTTGGGCCTGGTACAACTTTTAAATAAAAGCAAGGCACATATCCTCATGGCCTTCTTTGCAGTGTGCGAAACTACATTAAACCCACAAATGTCTAAATATCTACGAAATCAACCATCTTATAGAAATTAAAAACTTTAATAGAAATGACATACATTTATATCTATAATTCTTTTCGGAATAAAAGTACATTTTAGGTTCTAATTGTGTGGCTCAAATGTTTTATGGTACTCGTATAAACTATATTATCCCCAAAAAATTATTTTCTATCAAACAGCCTTTTAAAGAAATTACATCACAAAAATTGTCATAAATAATAGTACCAAATGATTTAAAGGAGTACCATAATAATAGTTCAAAAGGTACATAAGTACAAGCTTTATCATCCCTGTCCTCCAGAGTGTTTTGATACAAATAATATAAAAAAAAAATTAGATGTGAAATTATGAAGGAAAAAAAAAAATTTCTGGTGAAAAATTTAGTGGTGAAAAAAATTTTATAAGTGAAAAACATTTTTGAGGTGAAAAATATTCAAATATACATTTGTTTGCTATAATTATAAATAATTTGTTTGTTTTAATAATTAATATTGTTGCTTGTTGTGTTGGGCAAAAAAAAAAAAACAAAGAAAAAAATTCAAACATGTATACATTAACCAAGGACCCTTGAAATCAGGATGAACAAACTACAAAATTTTAGCCACGCATGATGCCATGGTGCCATGATGTCATGATGCCAAATGATGAGACTACAAAAAATTCTTAGGCGACACCATAAAATTCTTAGGCGATTTACAGAAACCAAGGACGCTTGAAACCAGGATGAACAAACTACAAAATTTTTAGCCACCCATGATGCCAAATGATGCGACTACAAAAATTCTTAGCTGAGACCACAACATTCTAAACCGATTTTCAGAAAAACTTAGCCTCTGGCAAGGGATGTAGCGCAAGTTAAGTGATTGTGTTGTGAATACATACATGTTTGAATTGTTACAATCCTTGCTAGAGGCTAAGTTTTTCTGAAAATCGGCTAAGAATGTTGTGGTCTCGGCTAAGAACTTTTGTAGCCGCATTATTTGGCATCATGGCTTCATCGCATCATGGGTGGCTAAAAATTAGGAAGTTTGTTCATCCTGGTTTCAAGGGTCCTTGGTACAACAACAAGTACAGTGATTGTGTTGTGAATGTATAGATGTTTGAATTTTTTTCCTAACATTCAGCAAACAACAATATTAATTATTATTATAATAAACAAATTATTAATAATTATTTAATCAATGTTAGGAAAAAAAATTCAAACACACGCAGAGAAAAAACATGGTTGCAACATGATCACTGCTACTATATTAAGCTTGCTGCAATCAGGTATGGTTGTGACAACCATGTTATTGGCTTTTTAACCATCAACATTGTCGCTACCATCATTATTATAGTAAATATTTTACTATTTTATGATTGACACCTTCTATTTTGTAACATGATTGGCTGTAACCATACTGTGGTAACAAAAATTCTGATTATGAAAAAATATGATAATTATTCAACCATAAAATGCTGGCAACAATCAATAAATAATTATGCAGAAAATAAAACATGATTCATGATATTTACGGTCATAATATTGTATTGTTTTCATAAAAACCACAATTTGATCAGTTCAGTCAGTTTGTTTTTACCACAAAATGTATTAAAAAATAATCATATATTGTTTACTAAAACTAGACGAATATGGGTAGAAAATACCTTTCATGTGGCATTAAAACATTTCATCAATTGACCCATTAAGATCCATATAATTTTTTTTTAACTTTAGAAGATTTTTTAAGGGTTTTCTTATACATATAATATTATTTACACTAATCAATTCATTGTCAAAAAGATTCCATATAAAGATTTTATATTTTTTAATTCGTTTTAATAAAAACGATGAGAAATATTTTTTAAAAAAATATATTTATTAATTCATTTTTTGTAAAAAGTTCTAATAATATTAATAAAATATTTTTTTAAGAAAAAGTTTGTAGAACCCAAAATTGTTTTTGTACGAAAAGGTTTCTTACACAAAATACTAGATATGTAGAAACATCATAATATGTTTTTTTAGAATCATAATATGGTAATTTTTAAATCAAAATATAACTGTAGGAACCATATTATGGTAAAATTATGGTTATTATAGTATCATAATATGATAACCATATTATAGTACGACTATGGTTGGCACAATCATAAACCCAAAAATATATGATGCTCTTCGAATATGATTGTGCCAACCATGTTTTTTCTTTGCGTGCATGTATACATTCACAACACAATCACTGTACTTGTGGTTGTACCATTGTTAGAGGCTAAATATTTCTGTAAATCGCCTAAGAATTTCATGGTGTCGCCTTAGAATTTTTTGTAGTCTCGTCATTTAGCATCATGGCACCATGGCATCATGTGGGGCTAAAAATTTTGTAGTATGTTCATCCTGGTTTCAAGGGTCCTTGGTCGCACCATTTGGCATCTTGGGGGGCTAAAAATTTGGTAGTTTGTTCATCCTGGTTTATAGGGTCCTTGATTTAAGTACAAACTTCATCATTCCTGTCCTCCAGTGTTTTGAAACAAATAAATTAAAAAAATTAAATGTGAAATTATGGAGGCGAAAAAAACTTGTTTGAGGTGAAAAACTTTTTTGGATATGAAAAGAATTTTTGAGGTAAAACAAATTTTTGTGGTGACAAAAAATTTTGTGGTGAATTAAATTTTAGAGGTGAAAATAATTCTTTGAGGTGAATATAAGAAAAAAAAAAGTGAAAGTATTGACAGTCGCTACTATGAAATTGTACTAAAATACACCAATTTGTATGGAAAATTTAGTGGAACCTTCACATTTTCACCCATTACTTTTTAACCGCTAGACCGATTTTGTTCATTTTCAATGCCAAACTGTTCGGGAGGATGTCCATTAATCTAGGTAAAAAATGAGCAACCTCGCTTGCGTCTTCGCGTTGTTATCGCCATTTAAATAGGGACAGACATCGCTAAATCGACTTAAAAATTGCATAAGAATCAGGATTATATATACTTTATGGGGTCTTAGACCTATATTTCGACATATTACAAATGGAATGGCAAACTGATATATACCCTTACCATATATGTATAGTGGAGGGTATAAAAAAAATCCCCCTTCCCCACAAGTGAAAACTTTGAGCTGGATCCGCGCCTGAAGTATAGGGTAGTTTTTAACAGATTGAAAACTTTTATACAAAATAAAATACATAAAGATTTATTTTCAATTTTTACTTGATAGTTTATTATTTGGCACTTAGTATTAAAAAGAATTTCGAACACATTTGTACGCAATCACCTTTTTTAAAGCGCATTCGGAAGGGCCAATTTTCAACTTTTTGATTCGACTAAAAGTGACAGCCAAAAATTTATTTTTTTCCACAATGACAATTTGACCTTTCCCTTATGGTTTTTCGGAAAATCTGGAACAAAAAAGTTGCCTTCATAAAAAATGATTTACATTTGACAGTTTATTCGTATTACAAATGTAGGGCATTAGAAAAGATAATTTACAGTCTAAAAAACAAATTTTACCTCTTTTGCTCATAAATTGGTTCATAAAAGAGAATAAATTTTAACGATGAGAATTAAGTATTTAAATAATTAATTGACATTATATACTATGTATACTTTCAATTGGAATATTTTTTTTTTAATTTTTTAAGTTTGCGTTTTATTTTAAATAAAAGTTCTCAACCTCTAAAAAACATCAATTACTATAGTCCCTACTCAGTGTGATTGTTACAAATCATGTAAAAAATACGAATTTAAAAATATTTATTGAGGTAAAAAACAATTTTTGTGGCAAATAAAAATTTTGTTGAAGACCAATTTTTGTGCTGAAAACAAATTTCAGAGGTGAAAAAATTCAAAGTGAATACAATATATTTTTCGCCAATAAGCGAGGTAGTATGCAGATCAATAGTATTCATAGATCCAAACTTCAGTGCGTTGCAAACTAAATAAGCTATTTACATACACCATATATTGCTACAGGAGGGTATTGTAATGTACGATTTCCATCCCAAAAAAAAAATAATTTTTTTTCCCTTCCCCAAAACTGTTTTAAATTTTTCCGTGAATGTATATATAGACTTCAATATTATCATATGGTTTACTCCTAAAAAACGTTTACTAGGTCAGCAAGTTTGTTGCTTTGTATATTGTAACTAATAACCAGAGAAGACGAATTTGTTTTGGTTTTATTTACTCATATTTGCTTTTTCTGCCAGTTTTGTTTCATTCTAAATATGCTTTTTCCCAACTTTTTACTTTTGCTTTTTCCTATATTGTTTTGCTTAAAATAATTTAAACTTTGTTTTTTTTGCCATCTGTGCCAATATTAATGTTGAATTAATTTACTAAGTATCTAATTTAGATAAATCATAGGTAACTTAACCGCAAAAATTAGTTACAAAATAATTTATTGCAATAACAACATCATTTCAGACGTAAAATAATTATGTATTGGAAGTTACACACATTTTTATTTTTCGATAAAAGCTAAGAATATGGGCAAAAGGGGCAAAACTGGTACTATGCTATATGTGATGGAAGGGAGGGTAATTCGGGAAGGATTTGGGAAGATATCGATAGCAGTGATCTAAGTGGTTATTTACATTAAAGAAGAGAAAAAGTATTTGATCTTATTTCCTTTTGAGCTTACGTGGCTCGTAAAAAATATCGGCAACTTCCTTTTTCTACAACCTTTTGCCGAGTAACAACGTGTTAAATTTTTACACAATTCAATCAAAAAAGATTAGTGCAATCTTTGGGAAAATTTTTCTAATAATTACTAAGTAATCTATACAAATTTTTTCTGTATCGGTCAACATTTTAATTTAAGGTAATATTGCCAAAGTTTTTCAATTATTTTTATTTTTTTTTAATCAAGAAAATCCAAAATACTAGGAATTTTCAGAAACTCGCAATAACGTTGGGAAATCCTATTAGGAAGGAGAACTTGAATCCTCCTTCTTGTGCCCTATGTCCTATTCGCTGTATCGTTAAGGATACACGAAAGGAGGGGTTTGAAAGTTACCGTGCCTGAAGGCACGCCGCCTTCTTCGCACAAGCCGGTATACGAAAAGTGGAAATAAGTTCTGTCGCACAACTGCTTCCAACCTTATTAGGTCTGGAGGGGATCCACAAATGTTCTTGCATATATATTATAGCAACAAATTGCATAGTGTAGACGAGGCAACTGGAAAAGAATCCCAACATCCAGATAAAGAGAAACCTAGGGAACCCCTAGTAGAAAAGGCAACATTTAAACTGTTTAACCAAATGCCATCTCACGCATGAATATCGTCCAATAAAAAAAATAGAAGACTACACAGGCATCAGAAAATTATAACGTTAATGATTTATTTTCTTCAAATTCTAAATTGAAATTTCTAAATTGTCATACACCGGTTAAAAATTAAAAAAATAGAAGGAACATCTAACTAGTAATTCTTAATTGTAATGGAGAGACAATGACCATTGAATCGCATTTTAAAATAATTAATTTGGTTCCTTAAAATTGTCCAATTGCTAGTTAAAATATCATATTGCAGCGCGTAATATTAAGACAAATTAAATAGCATTTTTTTAACCTGCTGTGGCGTTAGGATTTTTTTATACGTGTGTATCAGAGAACTGCAAAATCAACTTTTTTCTTGATTTAATCATACACAAAAATTCTTGTTCACTTTTAATAATTCAACAAAATTCACTGTAGAATAAAATCAGCATCATGTTACTGAACACTTCGACAAAAGGTTGGGTTTGAATTGAAATTATTTTTTTTTATTTACATTTATATTCTTGCATATTACTAACCTTAAACTTTGGGTGTTGCTTAAAACAAGAAGTAACAACTATGACGTCATTCATTCATAAATTCTTAAAGTAAGTCATAAAAGTAACGTTATTTTTTTTTTACTATTAAGTGAAATTTTTTTTGTCTTCTCTTAAAGTAAGTGTAGTTTTTTTCTCAACTCATTCATAGTTTTTTTTTTGTTTTGCGTAGTCAAACCAAAATTTTTTTTGAGAACCAATATGGATTCTCGGTAGATTTTTTTTTGTTATAGATAAAGTAATCGATTTGTAATTTTTACTTTCTCTTACTTATTTGCCAATTTAATCATATTTTGTTATTGGGTAATGATCAAACCGTGATCGTTATATTTAGTATTCGGTTTTAGGAAGGTTAAATTTGGAAACATAATGTTAGCATGAATATTAATGAACTTGCACATTCTAATAGAATTAAAATTAATTCCTTTTTGTATATATGTACGTATTAACTTTTTTTTTTCATTTTTATTCGTACTTTATATTTAAATTTATTTAATTAAATTCTTAAAGTATTTTTTAATTGTAAGCGAAATGAACCTAATGGGTTGAAATAAATTTTAAGATTTACAATATGAATTGCTAAAATATTTTATATGTTTCCTTGAATAATGTAGAATGTTAGGGAAGACTTTTGTGGGTTCCTGGAATAAGGATTAATCGCCACCAGGAAAAGGTAGGAGAGGGTTATGAGGCGTGAATCTCAGAATATCAGGAGATCAATTACAAACGATATATGATCAGTACCTTTGTTTTGTTTTGTTTTGTAGTAATTTTTTTTTTCAAACTTTGACTATAGTATAGGGGCTTGTTTGTTTTTCTTTGCGTGCTATAGTTATCCTGGTCCATTTTAGAATAACAGTTAATTTAGTATAAAAAAATGGGAGTCTATAATAAAAATACATGTAATTGCACTGAAGCTATAATAAATGAGACACGAACCTCCCCAAACCCGACTGATTGCTAGCAATGAAACGGCTCCCACCGTATCTTTTCGTATAGGCTTTAAAGGGTTATATCCTGGTATTTCTATCGACGATGGTATCTCACAAAAACAATACATATAATATGTTTAAATTATTGTAAGGTACAATACAGTATACGAACATGAGTACAATAAAAATATCTAAGGAAAATAAAAACGAAATATTTCCCTTTGGCTACAAGTGTCCTGTTTTGTGTATTTCAAATACTGTTTTGTTTTGTTTTCTCAGTCATGCTTAGGTTTTGAAATGTGTTTTGTGTTGTAGTTATATTAAAAAAGAATAAAAAATAAAAACGCTTGACAAGCATAAAGGCAGTGAAAAAAGTGTGTCTCACATTATATGACAATTTAACAAAAATCAGGTAAAAAAGGCTTAAATCGGGCTGTGCCGAATCTTTGAACACCCTCCACCAATATCATGTTCTCTACTGTTTTTGATACAAATAATGTAGAAAACTCTAAAAGTAAAATTATGGAGGTGAACAATTTTTATTGAGGTGACTAACTTTTTTGGGAGTGAAAACAAATTTTGTAGTGAAAAAAAATTTTGCGGTGTAAAAAATTTTTGAGGTAAAAAATATTTGAGGTGAATATAAAATATTATTTAATTCTAAGCGACTGCTGAAAAAACATTTGAAAATAATTTACTTGTCAGTCGCTACTATAAAATTGTACTAAAATACACCAATTTGTATGGAAAATTTAGAGGTACTTACACATTTTTACTCATAACATAACCGCTGTACCGATTTTGCTGATTTTCAATACCAAACTTCTCGGGAGGAAGTCCATTAATCTAGGTAAAATTGAGCACCCCCGCTTGAGTCTTCGCGTCGTGATCGCCATTTCAACAGACGGACAGACAGACAAACATCGCTTAATCGACTTAAGATTCCAGAAGAATCACGAATATATACTTTAGACCTATATTTCGACATGTTACAAACGGAATGACAAACTGAAATATACTCACCCCATACATGGTGGAGCGTATAAAAATAGAGAATTAACGACTGCATAGAAAACTCTACAAACACTTTTTTGTCTGGTTTATAAACAGACCAACCAACGTGTTAATGTTACAACCAAGGACCCTTCAAACCAGGATGAACAAACCAAGGACCCTTGAGAGCAGGATGAACAAACTACCAAATTTTCAGCCACTCATGATGCCATGATGCCAAATGATGCGACTTCAAAAATTCTTAGCCGAGACCACAACATTCTTATCCGATTTTTAGAAAAACTTAGCCTCTAGCAAGGGTTGTAACAATTCAAACATGTATGCATCCACATCACAATCACTAAACTTGCGCTACAACCCTTGCTAGAGGCTACGTTTTTCTGAAAATCGGCTAAGAATGTTGTGGTCTCGGCTATGAGTATTTGTAGTTTCATCATTTGGCATCATGGCATCATGGGTGGCTAAAAATTTGATAGTTTGTTCATCCTGGTTTCAAGGGTCCTTGCTTTAACTACTGTAGAAGAGTTTAAACTTTTGTTAAAGTATTTTTCATCAGAAACATCATCGCACTGTATTTTATACTATTTACTACAGTAAATTTTTTATATATACACTATATTATGTTGCTTCACAAAAAATGTGTATAATTGTTACTGCAGGACAATATGCTGTTGGACATAACTGTTTGTATGTCACATTAGGGTCACCTTACTTGTATGTGCCTAATTATTTTTCAGATTTGGACCAAAGCTGCCCCTAAGAATATCCGTTTTATAGTGTAAAATTACATTTTGGCTGATCATTTTACTGGAAAATATGTAAAATGTTTACAAATTTCGCAGAAATATTAATTTAAGGTTACGCTAATGCAAAAAAACTGAAATATATTAGGGTAGATCATAATTTTAGAATCTGTCAATAAAATTATAATAATACATTAGCGTTTTGAGATATGCCATTATATCTTCAAAAAAATCCGTTTTGATTACTTTTGAAAAGTTGGTAAAGCATTAAAAAAAAATCTTTCAGCTTTATAAAAACATTAAAAAAAGCAAATAAGTTCATGAATTTACTAACACAACACAAAAAAAAACCTCCCAAATATGACACTTCCATAGAGAAAAACTCCTAGTGGACAATTTCGTAGGAACCTAATCAAAATTTTAGAAAAATAAATGATCTTCCTCTATGAACTCACATATAAGATAAGGACAAATTATCTTCAACAGTCGCATTTATGCACTCATAAAAAAGTTAGTACAAAAGGCTGTTAAACATATTTATTTCAGTTCAACTAATTTTCTCTGTTGTTTTCGTTTTAATCAGTTATTTAGCTAAAGTTATTACTTATCCCATTTTACCATAAGAACAAATTTTATTTTTACTTGAACTAATTTGTATTTCCCAATTTTAAATATTTCCTAGTTACACACAATTGTTTTAAAATTATTAAATTTTTATTATATTTCACATATTCATAACGCTATTTTCCCATATATTTTATTATATAATCATAAAAAAACCAATATTTCGGAAACTAAGCGAGATAGATTAGAATTGATAAAATCAGCTTATTCCGTACCTACATATTATTTTATGTAGAGTTTAAGAACTCAGATTTTAAACAAAATTTAAGCAGAAATTTTAATTAAAACAAGTAAAAAAAGGCTGTGCCAAATCTTTCTATACCCTCCACCAATGTCCTAAAAAATGTTCTCTACTATTTTTGATACAAATAATGTAAAAAACATTTGAAATAGACTAGCTCTGCAGCAAAATATGCCTAATGGAGAGAATGTACCTATTGAAAAATAGTTACAACTCATGTTTTTTTAAGAAATTAATGTCTTTGATGAAATTAATGTCTGATTGTAGCACAGAAAAACTCATCTCAATAGGTGGAGCTATTCACAAAACAATAACAAAAATATAAAATATGAGTTTTACAAAAACAAAAATACGTTTTATGGAATAAAAAAAAAAGAAAAACCAATAAAGCTTATCAATGGGAAATAAGAGAAAAAAATTGTAACAGATAAAAATTTTTACTAAAATACACCAATTTGTATGTAAAATTTAGAGATACCTTCATATTTTCACTCATAACTTTTGAACCGCTGGATCGCCTTTGCTAATTTTTAATACCAAACTGCTCGGAACAAAAATAGGCACCCCCGCTTGCGTTTTCGTTATCGCCATTTCAACAGACAGACGGACATCGCTAAATCGACTTAAAATTGCATAAGGATCACGAATATATATACTTTATGGGGTCTTAGACCAATATTTCGATATGTTACAACCGGAATGACAAACTGATATATACCCTCACCATATATGGTGGAGGGTATAAAAAAAATTAATTTGTTAAATTTAGCAAAAATTGTTCGGCGATTTTAACTAAAATTGTTAATAGATTTAGAGAGTATACTAAAGTTTAGCTTACTTATTTAGCAGACTATTATCCTCCACTTCATTGAAAATTTTGCAGGCGCAGGATTTTCAACTATTTGTACGGGGATACAAAAATTAATAGGTTTATTTTTGACAAATCAGATTACCTGTTGCTTCTCTTCTTCATCTCGTTTAAAGACTTAAAGTATTCCGTGAGCTTTACTGCCTGTTCTGCGAATCATTAACAACTTTAAATTATTTGGTACGCTATGCCCAGGTGTTGTTTTTCTATCCTTTTAAAAATCCGTTTCAATAAAAAAAGTGTTTATGTTTCTTGTGAGATAAAATTTTTTATGTTTTTTAGGCTTAAGTGATGAGGAAACATTTTCATTTTTTTGTCACTTACATACCATCTTTTTTTTTTTTGATTCTTTAAAAATTTGACCATGCTTCTCACAGTCAGTCAACATAAACTTGTCCCGAAATAAATATACTTTCAAGCTTTTATTGTTACTGGATGGGTTATAAAAAACTCTCTCATTCGAAAAGTATACTTTAGAAGCGTCCCAAAAAAAAAAAACTATTGATTTTCCTACATCCTTTTTTAAGAATATCTTCATTTATATACAAAGATTTGGTAGTTTGTTCATCCTGGTTTATAGGGTCCTTGCTTAAACCAAGGACCCTTGAAACCAGGATGAACAAACTACCAAATTTTTAGACACCCATGATGCCATGATACCATGAAGCCAAATGATGCGACTACAAAAACTCTTAGCTGAGACCACAACATTCTTGGCCGATTTTCTGGAAAACTTAACCTCTAGCAAGGGTTGTAGCGCGAGTACAGTGATTGTGATGTGAATACATATATACTTACATGTTTGAATTGGTACATCCCTTGCTAGAGGCTAAGTTTTTCTGAAAACCGGCTAAGAATGTTGTGGTGTCGGCTAAGAATTTTTGTTTTCGCATCATTTGGCTTCATGGCATCATGGGTGGCTAAAAATTTAATCATCAATGTTATTTTTCTTATTTATGCTGCTTTTCAAGTTAGAAGATTCTAGTCTTTCCTGGCAAAGATATTAAATTCCTACATAAGTTGTAATTGTTTGTAGCTAGATGGACACTTTAGGGATGGGAATTTTCTTTTTCTACGAGTAAATGAAAATTGGTGAATCTACTTGCCGTGAAAATACATTATGACACCATAAAATATTTCAGTTTGCTGTAAAGCCGTAGTTCAAAATAAATATCAAGAGAAAATAGGACGCACCCTAATGTCACATACACACTAAAGACTAGGATATACATTTTTTCTCCCATTCCGTAACCAATTTTTATTTTGGAGACATGTATGATATAAAATTTGCTTTTTTGCTTTTAAATTCCGTATATGTATATGGTTAAATTTGTAATAAATTATTTTGCTCTTATTCCCTAGGATTTAATACCCGGTGAAAAATATCCATATATGCACATACTAGAAAAATTAGCATACATTTCCACATATATATGCGCAAATATATTTTTTATTGATTATCATTAGAGGCTACTGTCATAACCGGTCTTTAAAACTGGTCAACCGGGTTTTTCGTTCTACTCGATCTAGGCCGATCAACCAGGTGGACCGGTCTAGCTTTTATTCTATTGTACAATAAATAATAGAAAAATTGCTGCAATTTATATAAAATTGATCAAATTGCACCAAAAACGAACATATGGAATAAATTCTAATACCCGGTTAAAAGTGTAGACCGGCTTTAAAATCGGTCAACCATAAATTCCGTACAGCTGAAGCCCGGTATAACAAATGATATATTGCAGACCCATTTGTTATACTAAAATAATCGTTATATCGCAACACATTTTTGTATTAATTATACTTCGTCTTTATCATTTTGCAAATTTTTCAGATTACTAAAAACTTAAAAAAGTGCTGCAATAATGGTACACGCTTACACTAGAAGGTAAATTTCATAAATATTCGTTATATAACAGAGGTGGGCTCGCATTTAACACCAAGCGCCACATTGAGGTTTTCCATAAATCATAAAGGGCCACTGTAGTGTAGAAATGATGTGGCATATTATTAAACTATACATGCATACACTTTACATACATAATTGCATTGGAAATCATAATTGTACGCGCAAAGTACAATTGGTCTGATTTTGTTTAAAGTATTTTGACACTCTCAGTTTCATAGTGGGTAGTTTATGAAGGCCACTAATGAAAACTGATCGAATTCCTAACTCTTCGTATTTCTATATGCAACACAAAGTGGGAATGAAGAATTATATGTATGTGTCACCAATAGACTACAAGTGGTTATTGGTAAATTATTATTGATGTAACTTGACGCTGTGTTTTTTAGCATGTGACAAACAATGCAACAATATATGTTTGGCAGAATAAGGTACTAAGTGCATTTTAGAAAATCGCTCAAAGGAGAAATAATATTTCTATTAATACGGGGTTTCAACAAGACGTACGTTGCTACACGATTGAGTGCCTAAATGTATATTATTTTTTTTATTATTGTATTGTATTTTTGATTTTGCTGAAATTTGTGCAGAAATGGGAAAAATTTGCTTTGAAATAATAATTAGCAGTGAAATTTTTTCTCAGTTACCGAACCTTGTATTTAATTTGTCCGCTTTTTTCGATGAAATCTCTATACTTATCCTTTCTCTATTTTTCATTATTTCCACACTCGTAATATAATTATGTTTTTAAAAACAGATCAATTGTCATAATAAAAATGTTAAAAAGTATATGTAGTTTATTGTTTTTAAATGTTGTATTATGTGTGGGTGTGAGCTGGCTAAAGAAAATGTAAACTAAATTCTGGTATGTAAATTTCTATGAAATTTTAAAAATGGTTCAAATATTTTGTCAAAGAAATTTTAAAATCTTTTGTCAATTTGTATTAAGTTTACAATTTATTTATCTATCTCGCACAGGTCGTAAGTGGAATTGTTTAATTTGTATATTTTCTTTTAAAACAAAAAAATCGTGTTTTCAATGATATAACTTCTTTTAATTAAAAATCTGAGATTCAATACCACATTAAGACTTAACTGGAGTTCCCAAAATTTCAGATTTGTGAGTTTATTTTTATATCAAAACATATGTATATAAAATTTAAAATATTTAATTAACAACACTTATATAGACTTTCAAAGAAGTAGTTAAAAAATAAAATTTTATAAAAATTCTGTCAAGTCTTGGCAATTCTTGACTTTTCTCTTTAAATATAAACAAAAATATTTTTCATACAAATATGTATTTGAAATTTTTCTATTTGTAATTTGATAAAATATTAAAAACAACAAAAGCTAACAAATAAATTATGTGTTTGTTAGTAAATGTAGAGCAGGGGGTCAATTCTCGTTCTGTGATAATGTGAAGTGGAAAAAAACTTTTCATTTTCGTTTTCATAAGCACTTTTCACTCGAACTTTTCAAAAATACATAACAGAGAAAGACGTAAACAAAAGTGAATTAAGTTCGTAAATTTTATTTTAAATAATTATATAAAAATGTCTGGATTAGTTGTATTATTGGATATAACTCAAAGAATTCGGGATGAACCAAGGTAAGACAATGATGTTACAAGCATTTCATGCAGTAAATAATTTAATAGTTTATAGGAATTTTTTGAGAGTGCTGTGACGCATACTTCGTGATGGCCAAAATCCATTCGAGATGACAAAAGACGAGCACTTCATGGATTTTTATCGGCTTGCTTAAGTGAACTATATTTGGTGCGCGTATGAATTCTAATATTACTAAAAGAAAAAAAAACATTTCATAAAAAATATAAATAAACCTTAAGTCGCTCCAATACTTTTTCCATTTTGCACCGTCCTTTTGGGTCCCACTAAGACTGTTATAGCTCGCCGCTAATTCGTTACACTTTTCGTCTCTAAATTTGGCACCATCTGCAGTTACAAATCTGTAAATATGGGATTAATAAAAGTGTGATTATGGTAACTAAACTACTTACTTATCGTTTGCAATGTCCACATGCTTTTCTAAATAATTAATTAAATACTCCTTTTGGCTTTCGCTGGCACGCTTTCTTCTTACAACCTTCTCCATGTTTATTTCACTTATAAGTAGTCTGTGTTAACAATTTTTTCATATTGCCTGGTTTTCATTATGTCATATGAACTGACAACAAAAACTGACTCAAATAAATTCTCGTCATTTTGTGTCAAATGAGTTTTCATTACATCTTAAAAATTGACAATAAGTCGATAAAGCAGAGCGTGTCAAAGACATGTCAAATTTTGATGTCAGTTGACTGACACGCCGTTTTCATTACAAAGGTCAAATGTGATGTGTAAACTTTTGGCGAGCGAACAGCTGATTATAATATATTAATTTGTGTTCAATAATAAGTGGAAAAAATTATAAAAAAGAAACAAATGGCTATAGCTAGTGCGTCGTTTTGTGTTAGTACATTACCGTTTCTTTCTTTATTTAAAAAATTTCCATTGCAATTAATTTTTCCAGCAAAAAAAAAAAAAAAAAAATAATAACAGCTTTGCGATCGTCAAACAAAAAATATTGACAACTTGACGTTTTCAGTTGTATGTCATTTAAGACGGCAATTCGTGTGCATAACTGACTGCAAACTCAGATGACACCATATGACAACCCGTTTTCATACAATTGCAAATAATTTGGACAAATTGACATTAAAAATGACATAGTGAAAACCATGCATATGTTACACAAAACAAGAATCGCCAGTGCTGTGCAATCGTGAAAGAATTTTGTTTCATTCCACTTTTTTTCATATGAAAACGTTTTGATATTTCTTTACATTTTTTCACAGAACGTGAATCAAAAGTACTATGAAAACGTGAAAAAACTTTTCATTTCACCGTTTCACAAAACGAGAATTGACCCTCAGGGCATACAATATAATTGCTATATTTCGTGTTCCGTTGAAGTCCATGTATGAAAACAAAAAGTTTGAAATAAAAATAATGCTTTTTTTATTAAAAATAGACAAAATTGCCAAAAAATGACAATTAAAATTAAAAAAAAAATCTGAAATAAAAGAACACAATTTAAATTTAGAAAATTACAAATAAAATTCAAAAACTTGCAATTGATATTTAAAAAGATCAATTAAAATTAAAAAAATACCAAACGAAATTAAAAAAATTATTTAAATTTAAGAAATATTTATTTTATTTTATTTGGTGTTTCCGAATTTTAATTGATGCTTTATAAATTACATTTTGGAGTCATTCCAAAAGTTTTTGAAACAATCTAATGGTCTATGAATTTTTATTTCTAAAAATTCGATGCAGTTTACGGTGGCGTTGTGCAAAATGGCTCTAAGAAATATGACCCAATCTTAAAATGTAATTAAGCCCAATTTTTTGTGCAAAATTTCATAATAAAAATGAATACTAAAAATTTTTATTAAAAATTACCCCAACCAAATAAAAATTAGCCCCAAAATTAAGTTTGGGGCATATTTCATTTATTAGATTGAGGCTTTTATTCATTATGTAAAATAACACCAAGTTGAAGAATTAATAAATGACCCCAAATATGATGAAATGAAAAATTACCCCAAAGTATGCAAAGCAAAGGAATGTTGCTTATGCGCAGCATTATATTGCATGTAATCAATAAGATCCGAATGTACTCTTTATAAACCTTAAAGTTACTTGGGCCAACCTTATATGAAATATTTAAATGAATAAGAATAAAAATCATTTTATGTAAATCAAAATAGTTCCAATATTAAGTAAATTTCTGCTCTTCGTCCATGAGTGTGTATCCTCCCAGCCAGTTCTTATTAAATTTGCTGGTAACAATGAAAGAGCCAACAATTTCCGATATGCGGTTTTTATAGCATCGTCGGGATCTTATAAAATAGTTTTCTATGACATTGCGTTAAGACGCTTGGCAAATTTGAAGAATTATATTTGTTGTTAATGTATGAAAAAAAATTTCGCCTGCGGCGCCAACTTGTACAACTATTAATATGCGAAAACCAAAATAAAATTTTTTAAAAAATCGCACGATTTGGCCAAACAAATAGATTTTCCGGTCACGATATAATATATTGCACGAAGCCGAGTCTTTGACGTTTCGTCAAAAGAATTTTGTAGCATAATATTTTAAATTTTTATCAAAATGATCTAAAAGCAGATAAAAGCTTTACAATACAAAAACAATCAAAATGTACCTTATATTAAACGTATATATTAGATCTCAGTCAATGTAATTTTAAAATAAAAATTGTTTATGAATTAAACAGCTGTTACGATTTTTGTCGTTTGTAAAGGAGAATTCCCATTTATTATAAAATTAATTTTATGTGTAGTAGAATCCCTACATATAAGTATATAAACAATTGTAGCATGCGATAAATTATGTTCAACAACGTTCTGCGGTATACGATCTCTCAATTGTAAATCTCATTTTTACCATTTTTATACCCTCCACCACAGGTGGAATGGTATATATAAGTTTGTCATTCCGTTTGTAATTTCTACAATATTGATCTTAGACCCTATAAAGTATATATCCTTATAAAGAGCGAAGTTGATTTAACGATGTCCGTCTGTGTGTTGAAATGGGTTTTCCGAAGACCCCAGACATGATTAGGACTTGATACCACCCCCCGTCTATTCAACTTTTTTTTGTACAATTTTTTTTATATTTTCTTAAGATTTTTTTTTTTTTTTGTTTATTTTTTGTTTTTTTTTTCAACATTAAATAAGTAATTTAAATAAAATTTTAAATTAATAATTAAATAATCCATAAAGTGGCTAAAAACATCAAAATTTTTATAAAAACCCCTTTGATACAAACAAAAAACAAACGGTTTTACTTCTATTTTTTGCTCCGATTTAAAAAATTTATAAAAAGATTTTTAAATCATTTTATTTCTCATATATTAAGAAAATTGGATACATAATTCACCTTTGTGTGCAACTATTTTAGGTCATAACTTTTAATAATTTATAACAAAAAAAAAAAATTATAAACTATTTTCCTTCAAATTTTTAAAATACGCTAAAGAAATTAAAAATATTTTTAATAAAAAAGCGAAATAAAATCCAAATTCAAATTTGCCAGCTAAATCAAACATTTTTATAGAAATACAACACATGCAGTTCTAGTGATTTCTTTTAACGATTTGTAAAAAAATATTTTTTGGTCGAAAATAGTATTTTTTAGAACTAAAAAGATTTTTGAAAAAAATAATAAGACAACATTGATTGGCATTATGTTTGTGGTGGTTGTTCTTTCTTTCTTTTTTTATTTTATGTACTGAGCTTCTTTTCTTTCACCTCTTCACCTTTTATACACAAACAACAAACACATACAAAGATTTACCTAAAAGCCAAACAAATTAGTTTTGAACGAAAACTGTTTGTTTACTTCTATTAACGATGTTTGCGTATGTGCTTCAATGGCTCAGTTGTTAAAGCGTTTTGTCATAAATAGTTTTTTTTTCTTTTAGTCGCGCGATCGATCCCCGTCTATTAAACTTTTTTTGTATAATTTTTTTACATTTTATAATGACCTTTTTATGTTTTTTTTATTTTTTTTAACATAACAAATACGTACAGCACAGTTGACTTAACAATTTCGGCCAGTTTTTCTGTATATTTGGAGAACGGAAAGAGGAAAAGTTCCAAAATAAGGTCCGAGCATCTTGGTTATCAATACACAACATCTGACCAAATGTGGGCGGGATCTGCGAATTGGGCGTGGCACAAAATAGATTACTTTATATCTTAAGAACTGTAACACCGAAATTAAATAATACATAAATGGGCTAAAAACATCAAAATTTTTATGAAAACTAAAATTTTAGAGCTGTAATATGACCTATGGATACGTATTATATAGCAAAAGATCGAAAGTCTTTAGTATAACATATTTGCTAAAGAACTCGGAAATATCGGTTCAGATACAAAAAAGTTATGCCCAAAACATATTTCTTTTTTAAATACCTATTTTCTGGAACCATAAATCTTCCCGTGTCCAAGTTTTATCAGCAAACTAAATGGTTAATTTCCTCTTAAAGGCGTCCGTATATAAATCTGTCCATTCCATATATGTCCAATATAAACTTCAGTTTTTTTCCCAACCATGGTGAAGGGTATATAAGATTCGGCATAGCCGAATTTAGCCGCTCTTACTTGTTTTTTAAATAATTGCATACTAATTGACTATCAATTAACATTTGATAAGCGTGAAAGAGATCACTTATTTATTACTTGTTTATCCCGCCAATTTTTGTTTTTCTATACATACTAAATTATATTATAGTCAATGTATTTGCAAATATTTGGTCATCTTTTTAAGAATCACGCAATATTTTTTAAGCTCCATATTGTCATTAGCAAAGTTAAAGCGGTCAAGAAAAGGTGGAGAATGAAAACTGGAATTAATCCTTGTGATAAAAGTAGTCAATTTGACTACTGTACTTTTGTGTAATTTTTTTAAAATAATTTTTAATAATTGGTCTTAAATAACTTAAGGCGAACCTAAGGATCATTTGATGTGCTTTGCCTCACCGTTGGTCCCGAACGTGACACAAAAAGAAGAAAAATTGATCTAATCCGATAGACCAATCTTTTTGGGTATACCACGTGTTTGGTCATTCAGCACCTTCAGACAACGTGTTCGGAAGTTATTTGCATAAATGTGTTTGTTTTTACCATCAAACGCGCAGTTCAACATCAATCACCACTAAAGGCCACGAAACCCCGAGATATTCCGTTTGGTTCAGAAGGAAAATCAACTCAACTTTAAGGGATCTGGAATCACCCAGCATTTCAACATCAAAAAATTTCCAACATACCGTATAAGTATACGATGAATATTAACAGCGGTATTCATAAAAATTTTAAACAGTGTTTCAAACCAATTTTAAGCAAAATTTGCTAAAATTGTATTCATAAACGAATTTTAGCTTAAAATACCTTTTTTAAACCTTGTGTTAATAAACGAATTTTAAAATTGGTTCGACCCTATTTTAAAATGACATTTTTAATTTGTGTTTATTTTCATTTTAAACATTTTTGCAAAAAATTGTCATTTAATCAAATGAATTTATTTGTTTTTGTTTAATAAATAATGGACATTCTATATTTGAACAAAAGAATTGGTAAGAACCATTTTTATTTGAAAAATGTGATATATTTAATTGTATTTTGTTTATAATATTTAATATTGTATTTTGCCAATATTTAAAAAATCGTCAGACGAAAATTTTCAAAAAGAGGATCGACCCGTTTTCAATTCCGGATAAAGAATTTAAGCAGAAGTAATATTTTTTTTATTTAATAAACAAGTTTTCATAAATTTTTTATTTTATAAAAACAATATTTTTCTGAAAAATGACAAAAAAAAATACATGAAAACGAGTACCGTATGGTTTAGTAATCATTGATTTGCATCATTCCGATTATGCGAAAACCAAAATAAAATTTTTTAAAAAATCGCACGATTTGGCCAAACAAATAGATTTTCCGGTCACGATATAATATATTGCACGAAGCCGAGTCTTTGACGTTTCGTCAAAAGAATTTTGTAGCATAATATTTTAAATTTTTATCAAAATGATCTAAAAGCAGATAAAAGCTTTACAATACAAAAACAATCAAAATGTACCTTATATTAAACGTATATATTAGATCTCAGTCAATGTAATTTTAAAATAAAAATTGTTTATGAATTAAACAGCTGTTACGATTTTTGTCGTTTGTAAAGGAGAATTCCCATTTATTATAAAATTAATTTTATGTGTAGTAGAATCCCTACATATAAGTATATAAACAATTGTAGCATGCGATAAATTATGTTCAACAACGTTCTGCGGTATACGATCTCTCAATTGTAAATCTCATTTTTACCATTTTTATACCCTCCACCACAGGTGGAATGGTATATATAAGTTTGTCATTCCGTTTGTAATTTCTACAATATTGATCTTAGACCCTATAAAGTATATATCCTTTTAAAGAGCGAAGTTGATTTAACGATGTCCGTCTGTGTGTTGAAATGGGTTTTCCGAAGACCCCAGACATGATTAGGACTTGATACCACCCCCCGTCTATTCAACTTTTTTTTGTACAATTTTTTTTATATTTTCTTAAGATTTTTTTTTTTTTTTTGTTTATTTTTTGTTTTTTTTTCAACATTAAATAAGTAATTTAAATAAAATTTTAAATTAATAATTAAATAATCCATAAAGTGGCTAAAAACATCAAAATTTTTATAAAAACCCCTTTGATACAAACAAAAAACAAACGGTTTTACTTCTATTTTTTGCTCCGATTTAAAAAATTTATAAAAAGATTTTTAAATCATTTTATTTCTCATATATTAAGAAAATTGGATACATAATTCATCTTTGTGTGCAACTATTTTAGGTCATAACTTATAATAATTTATAACAAAAAAAAAATTATAAACTATTTTCCTTCAAATTTTTAAAATACGCTAAAGAAATTAAAAATATTTTTAATAAAAAAGCGAAATAAAATCCAAATTCAAATTTGCCAGCTAAATCAAACATTTTTATAGAAATAAAACATATGCAGTTCTAGTGATTTCTTTTAACGATTTGTAAAAAATATTTTTTGGTCGAAAATAGTATTTTTTAGAACTAAAAAGATTTTTGAAAAAAATAATAAGACAACATTGATTGGCATTATGTTTGTGGTGGTTGTTCTTTCTTTCTTTTTTTATTTTATGTACTGAACTTCTTTTCTTTCACCTCTTCACCTTTTATACACAAACAACAAACACATACAAAGATTTACCTAAAAGCCAAACAAATTAGTTTTGAACGAAAACTGTTTGTTTACTTCTATTAACGATGTTTGCGTATGTGCTTCAATGGCTCAGTTGTTAAAGCGTTTTGTCATAAATAGTTTTTTTTTCTTTTAGTCGCGCGATCGATCCCCGTCTATTAAACTTTTTTTGTACAATTTTTTTACATTTTATAATGACCTTTTTATGTTTTTTTTATTTTTTTTTAACATAACAAATACGTACAGCACAGTTGACTTAACGATTTCGGCCAGTTTTTCTGTATATTTGGAGAACGGAAAGAGGAAAAGTTCCAAAATAAGGTCCGAGCATCTTGGTTATCAATACACAACATCTGACCAAATGTGGGCGGGATCTGCGAATTGGGCGTGGCACAAAATAGATTACTTTATATCTTAAGAACTGTAACACCGAAATTAAATAATACATAAATGGGCTAAAAACATCAAAATTTTTATGAAAACTAAAATTTTAGAGCTGTAATATGACCTATGGATACGTATTATATAGCAAAAGATCGAAAGTCTTTAGTATAACATATTTGCTAAAGAACTCGGAAATATCGGTTCAGATACAAAAAAGTTATGCCCAAAACATATTTCTTTTTTAAATACCTATTTTCTGGAACCATAAATCTTCCCGTGTCCAAGTTTTATCAGCAAACTAAATGGTTAATTTCCTCTTAAAGGCGTCCGTATATAAATCTGTCCATTCCATATATGTCCAATATAAACTTCAGTTTTTTTCCCAACCATGGTGAAGGGTATATAAGATTCGGCATAGCCGAATTTAGCCGCTCTTACTTGTTTTTTAAATAATTGCATACTAATTGACTATCAATTAACATTTGATAAGCGTGAAAGAGATCACTTATTTATTACTTGTTTATCCCGCCAATTTTTGTTTTTCTATACATACTAAATTATATTATAGTCAATGTATTTGCAAATATTTGGTCATCTTTTTAAGAATCACGCAATATTTTTTAAGCTCCATATTGTCATTAGCAAAGTTAAAGCGGTCAAGAAAAGGTGGAGAATAAAAACTGGAATTAATCCTTGTGATAAAAGTAGTCAATTTGACTACTGTACTTTTGTGTAATTTTTTTAAAATAATTTTTAATAATTGGTATTAAATAACTTAAGGCGAACCTAAGGATCATTTGATGTGCTTTGCCTCACCGTTGGTCCCGAACGTGACACAAAAAGAAGAAAAATTGATCTAATCCGATAGACCAATCTTTTTGGGTATACCACGTGTTTGGTCATTTAGCACCTTCAGACAACGTGTTCGGAAGTTATTTGCATAAATGTGTTTGTTTTTACCATCAAACGCGCAGTTCAACATCAATCACCACTAAAGGCCACGAAACCCCGAGATATTTCGTTTGGTTCAGAAGGAAAATCAACTCAACTTTAAGGGATCTGGAATCACCCAGCATTTCAACATCAAAAAATTTCCAACATACCGTATAAGTATACGATGAATATTAACAGCGGTATTCATAAAAATTTTAAACAGTGTTTCAAACCAATTTTAAGCAAAATTGGCTAAAATTGTATTCATAAACGAATTTTAGCTTAAAATACCTTTTTTAAACCTTGTGTTAATAAACGAATTTTAAAATTGGTTCGACCCTATTTTAAAATGACATTTTTAATTTGTGTTTATTTTCATTTTAAACATTTTTGCAAAAAATTGTCATTTAATCAAATGAATTTATTTGTTTTTGTTTAATAAATAATGGACATTCTATATTTGAACAAAAGAATTGGTAAGAACCATTTTTATTTGAAAAATGTGATATATTTAATTGTATTTTGTTTATAATATTTAATATTGTATTTTGCCAATATTTAAAAAATCGTCAGACGAAAATTTTCAAAAAGAGGATCGACCCGTTTTCAATTCCGGATAAAGAATTTAAGCAGAAGTAATATTTTTTTATTTAATAAACAAGTTTTCATAAATTTTTTATTTTATAAAAACAATATTTTTCTGAAAAATGACAAAAAAAATACATGAAAACGAGTACCGTATGGTTTAGTAATCATTGATTTGCATCATTCCGATTAATGTGATAAATAAAAAAATAGTGTTGCCATCCTCAAGTTAAAAAAACATTAAATCGTATTTTAGTTAAAATACTGATTATGAATACGAATTTTTAATAAATCTTTTTTAGGCTTAAAATGTTTTTTAACTAAAATGCATTTGAAACTTGAATTAAGATTTTTTTATGAATACCGCTGTAAGTATTAAACATGTTTTTTTTTAAACCTATATATAATTTAAATTCTTCATTTTCTAATGACTGACCAATTAATCGCGAATTTAAGATGATAAATTATAGTCGATCAAAATTAACACGCCTTTTTTTGTAACAAAATAAAATTTCACCAAAGGAATTGAAAGAAAAATTATTTAATTCATTGGATTATTTTAATCTAATTCTATGTAAAATAAAAACCAAATTATGCTAATTTAATTTCAAGCATTAAATAATCATTTTTTTTTTCTAAAATTTTAAACTAGATTATATATATTTTCTATTTTTATTCTAATAAATTTACAATAAAGTAATAAGAGTTTAAACTTTTATTATTTGACAGCAAAATACAATTAATAATTATTTTATTTAAAATTAATTAGTTATTATATTTTCAAACAAGAAAAAAGGAAACAAAAAATTCAACATTTTCTATAAATTTAAAATCATGAATTAAAACTCGAAATAAATATTACCTAACTACATATCATATAAAACAATAATAATAATAGTTTAAAACAATTAAAACGCTTTATTTTTAAATATTTTACTAACGATATTAAAATTATAATGTTACTATAATTATTCCCTTTACAGTATTATAAATAACATATGAAATATATTTAAACGAGAGTTTAAGGTTATTATATATGATAATTTAAAGATTCTTTTTTAATAGTACAACACGTCATCAATTCCATGCTGGGCCCAACCTTGAACGAGAGTGTGTAAAACAACATAGTTTTTTTCAAATAAAGTTGTTAGTACTGATCATTAAAATAACCAAACACTCTCAATATTAGTTTATCTCATTAAATCTGTCCGATTCCAAAATATTCATATAAAATAAATAATTGCACATTCCTTTTATTTTATTCACATACTTATTAGTATGTTAATGATACTCTAAGGCCCAATATTATAACTTGCGTTTAAGGTGCGTGTTAGTTAAAGGTAACTTTAGCTAAAGTGAGGAATAAAGTGACCTTTAACTTTTTTTGGTTATTACAACTTCCTTATAATATAAAATTAAGTTTTTTGAAAATATGGCATTACCAGAGCAAAAACCGATTACTTTTGACAAATTAAAATGGTTCTTAAAAATACGTAGTGGCAACGATGTACTTTTATTTATTTATTTACTTACAACAAACAAAAAATACAAACGAAAAACAAAATTTCTTCGATTTTTGTAAAAAATAAAAATGTGTTGTAAAAAATTGTCGACGCCGAACACAGAAAAAAACCAAACAGCAAAGATACGGTCTAAAAACTACACGGCAACTACACTGCAGAGCAGAAAATGTGGCAACTTCAAATGCTTAAGCCTTACGTTAAAAGTTAAAGGTAAGATGAACTTACCTTTAGCTTATCGGTCACTTTTAGGTTAAAGTATACTTATAATAACGAAAAACTAATAATCTTTCCGAAAACATCCTCACTTTAGCTATCGGCAAGTTATAATAATGGGCCTAAGAGTAATGTTTATAATCTATTTAGCATTATTAATCACTGTTAAAAATTGTGCTTCTCTTATTACTCTAATTTTTATTCCATTAATAAATTGTTTTTGCATTGAACACTAAAACCATGAAATACTAAACATTTTTGTTCATTGGGAATGGCAGTAAGGGACAGTCAGCATAAAATTTGGGTAATTTGATTGTCATAGACGTTTGATTTCACATCATTAGGGAGGAAAAAAGTTTACCTCAAATGGCATAACACCGAGCCATCTTTCTTTATGTATTTAGACAAAATTTTCTATTTTCTTCTTAGAATTATTTTTCCTTGATCTACTCTTAGTATATAAACAGGGATGAGAGATTGATTTCCTTATGTATTTTTCCCGCTGAATTCGAAAATCAAGGTTAAATTTTTTTTTATGGAACAGTTTTTAAGATAGTGTGATTTTTTTTAATTTTTCGACCTTTTTTCACTTGACGAATCATATCTCGAGCTAAAAATGTCCGGTTGGGTTCCCAAATGCAAGGTATTGAGATGACGAACAAATATGTATAATCGGATCTTTGATCGGTAAAGCCGTTCAAAATATATCGATAACATTAGGGCACATTTTCAAAAAAATCATATTTTACAGTAACACTTTTCCGACGGAAAATTACAAATCGTTAAAAAAACGTCTGATTTATATTCATGTGCGTAAACCTGATACTTTTACGTAAGAACTAAGACAAACCAGAAGAAAATCGACCGAAAAATAACAAAGTTATAAGCAATTGAGTGAATAAATCCAAATCTCATATTTTAAGAATAATTTATTTTTTTCGACAATATATTGGGTTTAAACTCTTGCAATACATTCTTGACATTTTTGTGTGTTAGAAATAGTTGTGGCCCTTGCTTTGTCTCCGGTTGCTTTTGGGATCCGTTTCTCTAGTGAGAAACCATACATAGTCTCCCAACATTGCTTCATCCCAAAATCCTTGATAGCGCCGCTCAATGGTCTTAATTTGTTGGTGAAATCTCTCGCCGTGTCCGGATTGTCCGGAAAGAAATTCAAATGCGAATGCAAGAAATGGACTTTTAGAGACATATTTACACCTGTAAGAAATAAATAAAATGGTAAACACAATACAATAGAAAACAACCAGAAATGAAATAAAATAATGGCATTCCGTACCCATCTTTTTGTAGTTCTTCAGCAAATCGGTAAAAATTCCCTCGCAGTTAGGGCTTTTATTGTTCCCAAGAAAATTGGTAACAAACAGTTGAAATGAATTCCAGGCCTCTTTTTCAACGGGTGTTAAATATTTTGGAAAATCTGTGCTTTTTATAAATTTCTTTATGTGTGGACCATCGAAGACGCCTTCCTTGATTTTTGCTACAGAAAGCTGCGGGAAAAGGGTTTTCAAATAGGAAAATACTTCTCCTTCCTTGCCTAAGGCCTTCACATAATGAGGCCAAGTTTAATGTGCAACGCTGGAAGGATTATATTTTCTTTTTTGACAAGAGGCACGTATTTAATATTGTCTTTGCCCACTGTGACGTTCTCCCTTTCTGGCCACTGTTTTCTTCTATAATGATGTTCACGAGCACGACTATCCCAGAGGCAAAGAAAGCAGCACTATTTTGTATATCCACCCTGCATTCCACACAACATGCCGACGACTTTGAGATCGGAACATATTTTTCAGTTGTGATGCTCATATTTAATGTATTTTAGCAAACTGGCCATTGTGGCGTATGATTCTTTAGTGTTGACGTCATGAGCGATGGGGATAGAAGGTTTTACATTTACAATATGCAGTAGGACTGCTTTCAAACTCTCCTTACTACCATCAATGAACAAGCGCCACTCATTTGGATCATAAAGCTCTCCGAGTTGCTCAAACAATGCAGGAATATCGTTGCAGTAGCATATGTCGTTTTCCTTCTTGAAATGTTGTGCGTAAGGTTTATCACGGTTTCTGTAAAATGTTCCATTTACTCCCAGAGCCAAACAGTTATGTTGCTTCAGGCGAGATGCAAGCAACTCTGCTTTTTCCTTTGACAGCTCGAGATCTCTCACCAAATCATTCAATTCAGGCTGCGAAAACTTTTGCAATTGCGACTCCTGTTGAAATTCATTATTACTGCTTGTGGTTGTCTCTTGTGATGATTCGAAAGGTTCAATCATTGAACCGGGGCACTTAGGAATAGGATATTCACTTGAATGTGGAACTGGAAGCGAAACAGATGCTACTGTCGGATAAACCCATTTGGCACTCTTTCCAAAACCAGTGGATTTGCTTAGGCAAAAGTAACAATCAACCGAATGGCAGAGCGGCTCTCTCCATATCATCGGTATCATGTATCGTCTAATTTGTAATAAAAATTCACTTTATTATTAATGCTATTGTATATATAAATTTAATCTTACTGTGATGAACCAGAAGCCCACGCGGCAAGAGTTATGTGGCACGATAAACAAACATTATTTGGTGTCCATTGCTCATGAAAAGTTGCAGGTGCTATTGCAAAATATTGCAAATAATTCTGTTGTAACGAATCGGTGAATCTACGTCTATTTGGTTGGGGGACAAAATTGCCACACACGTAACAGAAATTATTTGGATTGTTTACGCACTCAAATTCTCGTTTTCTTTTATACATTTTGATGAACACAATGAAATATAATTTCAATCAAATTTGTGAGAATAATATACAAACAACCGACACTACGTTTTATAGAAGCTGTCAAAATGAAATGTCAACGTTAGAAGCTGTCAAAACAAAATCTCAGGGTTAGAATCTGTCGAAACAAAATATCAGGGATCTAAGGGAACAGTTTCGTAGGGTTTGTCTATACTGAGCAGTAGTTTGGTGATTGAACCCAATATATTGTCAAAAAAAAAATAAATTATTCTTAATATATGAGATTTGGATTTATTCACTCAATTCCTTATAACTTTGTTATTTTTCGGTCGATTTTCTTCTGGTTTGTCTTAGTTCTTACGTTAAAGTATCAGGTTTACGCACATGAAGAAAAACCAGACGTTTTTTTTAACGATTTGTAATTTTCCGTCGGAAAAGTGTTACTGTAAAATATGTTTTTTTTGAAAATTTGCCCTAATGTTATCGATATATTTTGAACGGTTTTACCGGTCAAAGATCAGATTATACATATTTGTTCGTCATCTCAATACCTTGCATTTGGGTACAGAACGACCCAATCGGACATTTCTAGCTCGAGATATGTTTTGTCAAGTGAAAAAAGGTCGAAAAATTAAAAAAATCACAATATCTCAAAAACTGTTCCATAAAAAAAAATTAACCTTGATTTTCGAATTCAGCGGGAAAAAATACATAAGGAAAATCACCTCTGATCAAATGTACATTTACGGTGTAAACTAGTGTTATTATTGTCTTAAAATTTACCAATTTTTTAGGAAAATTTTAGGTAAAATTTTTTTGAATTTTTCAACAAATATTAAAATTTTTTAAAATTTATTTCAATTTTTGTTGATAATTAAGCTATTTTCTAGCAATTTTAGATTGAACATATTTTTTGGTAAGATTTGGCAATAGTGCAGTATATGTTAATTAATTTTAACCAGGCAAACAAATTAAACTAGCTCATTTGATTTCATGAAAAAGTTTTTGTTTTTGCTAAATGAATTAAAACGTCAACTTTTTCGCATAATTCTATGTTAAAAAGAAACTGGAGTGCTAATTTAACCAAGGATCCTTGATGCCATGATGCCAAATGATGCGACTACAAAAATTCTTAGCCGAGACCACAACATTCTTAGCCGATTTTCAGAACAACTTAGCCTCTAGCAAGCGTTTTAACAATTACACTTGAAACCAGGATGAACAATCTATAAAATTTTTAGCCACCCATGATGCCATGAAGCCATCATGACAAATGATGCGACTACAAAAATTCTTAGCCGAGACCCAACATATTTAGCCGATTTTCAGAAAAACTTAGCCTCTAGCAAGGGTTTTAACAATTCCAACATCCCAGCAAAACCACACATTACGAAATAATAGGTAAAGTAATGTATAGCCATAGGCCCGATGCTTACAGCTTACTTCATTGATGAATTTTACAGGCGATGAGCCTCAAAGTAATGTATATACCCATTACTTTAGAGGTGATAATGTAAGGGGTTACTTATAAGGTTACGAGAATGGAAAAAGTAATGTGTCTAAAAATAGATTTTTAAAAAAGAGGGATTTTTATTTAAAAAAATTATTACAAATATTTTAAATAAAATAATGTGGTCAAGATGGGAATCGAACCAGGGAATTCTGGTTGCCAGCCAAGAACTCTACCCACTGAGCTATCGACGCATATAGTACTTGATTGCTTTAAACTTAAATGAATTGCAGCGCTTCTTTTTTTCGCTAGTGTTGTCAAAACAAACATACATTACCCTTTTGGTTACAAAAAAAAAAACACAAAGTAATGTATCTAAAAATAGATCTTCAAAAATATTTCAATTATTACTTTACATTTATAAATCATATATTACTTAATCAATAATGAGTAACTTATTACTTTATGCTTGCAAATAATGAAAAAGGTAACGAGCTATCATTACAAAGTAACGCATGAGAATATCGCACCCATTACCAAAGTTTTGCTGGGATGTATGTATTCACATCACAATCGCTGAACTTGCGCTACAACCCTTGCTAGAGGCTAAGTTTTTCTGAAAATTTGGTAGTTTGTTTAATGCTGCTTAATGCTGAAATTTGGTAGTTTGTTTAATGCTGCTGGTCATAATTCCATTCCTTTGAGGTTTTTGAAAATAATTTTCCCACTAATCTCCTCGCATTTGCTTCACCTCGTAAACTTTATTATTACAACGTCTTATTTCCCTTGTAATTGGAAAATATCTAGAGTTGTACCTATTAAGAAGGAGGGCCAATCCAATGAATTTGATAATTTACGTCCTATCTCGGTACTTTCCGTGCTCTCAAAAATGGTCGAACATATTCTGAAAGAACAAATGATTGAGCACCTTGATCTTATGTCACTTATTCATCCATCTCAATCAGGGTTCCGACAGTTTTTGAATGACCATAAGAATGTGGTATTACTTTCGATTGATTTGTCCAAAGCCCCAAAGTCTTGAGTTTTCCTCTCGGGCCTGTGAATTAATAAAATCATACCTTTTTGGTAGGTACCAATATGTATCTATTGGTACTTCTATTTCCGGTACTCGACGAGTCACTAGTGAAGTCCCGCAGGGATCTGTTATTGGCCCACTTTTGTTTATGATTTATTTAAACGACCTCTTTCAAGCTTTTTATGGTTTTTCTTTTGTGCCTTATGCTGATGATGTACAATTATTGTGAGAATTTTGTGAGTTTGTGGATGTGTTGGAGGAGGGTGTCAATTATACAATTCGCGAGGTTATGTAACCTATCATATAATAATGGGTTTTGTGTTAATCCGGCTAAGACAAAGTTTATGGGGTTTGGATTTAATACAAATGACATGTGTGTTACAATTGGTGGCATTCCTGTTGATTATGTTAATAAAATGAAATGCTTAGGTTTGATCTTGGATAATCATTTAATTTTTTCCCCATATATTAATTTTCTATCTTTTTAGGTATCCTTTCTCTTAAAAAGGTTATATTCATTGAATATTTATCTACCTTGTTCAGTAAAAAGGCATGTCGCCTCAGCTGTCTTGATTCCCCATATTTTGTACGGCATTGAAATTTTTTCGAGTACTGCGAGTCAAACCCTGAGGAAATATCACCTTAATTTTAATAGAATTATTCGTTATGTTTTTAATTTGAAAAGAATTTTATTAGCATTAGACTATTGTTACTTTTTTATAAATCCATTTTTATACCCTTCACCACAGGTGGAAGGGTATATATATAAGTTTGTCATTCCGTTTGGTATTTCTACAATATTGATCTTAGACCCTATAAAGTATATATATTCAGCGTCCTTATGAAGAGCAAAGTTGATTTAACGATGTCCGTCTGTGTGTTGAAATGGGTTTTCCGAAGACCCCAGACATGATGAGGACTTGATTGTTATATATTTCTGTTACATGTGATCCATTTCTGTTTGCTATTAAAAATCAGCCAGATCGGTTGATAAATGGCTGAGATATTAGCAAAAAACCAGGACTACCTCTAATTTTTTCCGTAAAATCCCTTTGCTTTTATATGTATGTTGAATATTACGCATAAAAAACACATCAATTTGTTGAAATTCTTTTCTTTCACCTCTTCACCTTTTATACAAACCAATACAAAGATTTGTCATTTAAATAAAAACCAAACAAACCCCTATTGAACGAAAACTGTTTATTTAATTCTATTAACGATGATTCCACATGACCTTAAAAGCTCAGTTGTCCAAACGCTATGTCACAAATACTTTTTTTTCTCTAAGACGAGGGTTCAATTCCTACACAAGTCAATTCAATTTTTTTTTTGTACATTTTTTTATTTTCTTAAAACTTTTTTTTTGTTTATTTTTTGTTTTTTAAGATTAAATAATTAATTTAAATAAAATTTTATATTAATAATTAAATAATCCATAAATAGGCTAAACACATCAAAATTTGTATAAAAACCCTCTGATACAAACAAAATACAAACGGTTTTATTTCTATTTTTTGCTCCAATTTAAAAGAATTTATAAAAAGATTTTTAAACCATTTTATTTCTCATATATTAAGAACATTTTATACATAATTCCCCTTTAAAAGCAACTATTTTAGGTCATAACTTATAATAATTTATAAAAAAAATTTATAAACTATTTTCCTTCAAATTTTTAAAACTAAGCTAAAGAAATTAAAATAATTTTTTAATATAAAAGCGAAATAAAGTCCCAAATGCAAATTTGGTAGCTAAATCAAACGTTTTTGTAGAAAAACACATGCAGTTCTCGTGATTTCTTTTAACGATTTGCTGAACTTCTTTTCTTTCACCTTTTATACACACACAACAAACCAATACAAAGATTTGTCATTTAAATAAAAACCAAACAAACCCCTATTGAACGAAAACTTTTAATTCTATTAACGATGATTCCACATGACCTCAATAGCTCAGTTGTCTTAACGCTATGTCACAAATACTTTTTTTCCCTAAGACGCGGGTTTAATTCCTACACAAGTCAATTCAATTTTTTTTTGTACATTTTTTTTTATTTTCTTAAAACTTTTTTTTTTGTATTATTTTTGTTTTTTTTTAACATTTAATAATAAATATAAATAAAATTTTATATTAATAATTAAATAATCCCTATTTATATTAATAATTAAATAATCCATATATTATTTTATTTCTCATATATTATTTTAGAGCTGTAATATGACCTATGGATACGTCTTATATAGCAAAAGATCGAAAATATTTAGTATAACATATTTGCTACAAAACTCGGAAATATCGGTTCGGATACAAAAAAGTTATGCCCAAAACATACATATTTTTTAAATACCTATTTTCTGTAACCATAAATCTTCCTGAGTCCAAGTTTTATCACCAAACTAAATGGTTAATTTCCTCTTAAAGGCGTATATAAATCTGTCCATATATAAACTTCACTTTTTTCCCAACCATGGTGAAGGGTATATAAGATTCGGCATAGCCGAATTTAGCCGCTCTTACTTGTTAATTGTTGCCTTGTTTATATAGTTGATAAATTTCATTTAACTCGTTTGAGTAGAAATACACAGATAATTCCACCTGTTAGACATTTGAGTATTTTTGTAAAATCATTTCAGATACGGGTATCAAGAATTTGGAATGCCTTGCCACGAGATTTAAGAAAATTTAAGTTTTCATTACTTGAATTCAAGTCCAGGGTAACTGCATGTGTTGGCGGAACTGCATGTGATGGAGGCTTCATAATATACACAATTTTTAAAATACGTAAGGCGGGTGGAAAAGCGTTAATCTTTTAATTACTACATACTTTTTATTAAAAATGTTATCTCATATATGTAAATATCATTAGCTGCATATTTATTTATTGTATTAATAAATAAGCTTTTTTTTTATTTAGAAGTTTGTTATTTAGATAGTAGCTTTAATTAACCACATAAGACCCTAATGGTTCGGTTATGTAAATGAAGAATTAATAAAAAAAATGTTCTTGAAACAAAAATAATTCCATATGCTGAGTGGAAATGTATTCCTGAAGCCATAATTTATTATTGAAACCATGCCGCTCAGATATGCCGAAGTTATATAAAATAAGAGATCATATACGAAATATTAAATTGTTGCTTTTATTTTGCCAGGCGCGGATCCCAGCGGGGGATGAGGGCGATATATCTCCCAATTAATGTGAAACGAAAGATAAAAATTAATAATTAATACACAACAGACTTTGCGGCGTGAAATAAATACATTTACTAATTTAGTTATTTAAATGTTAAGTACCATCTGAATGCGTTCTTCTCTTACCATCAACTAGTTGTGAAATTCTAAAGCAGCAAAGATAATAAACATGTCAAAGCTTTTAGTTTGAGAACTTACTATTCCGAGAAAAAAAAATTTATTGGATATTTTTTTTAATACAAATCGTAGTTGATCTAACGGAAACACCCTTGCGAAAATCCCGATACAAAATGCTGGGTCGAATGTCCTCCTGCACCACCGACCAAGTTGATTTATTGTGCTCCCTCTGTCTGCATTCAGTTGTACACGGCTTTTAAGTCCCATGCACACAGATCCCCAAAGTACATATTTCTCATTTTTTTTCAAGTTTTCAACCAAGGACCCTTGAAACCAGGATGAACAAACTAAGAGATGCTTTTAATTTATTAGATATAGAAGGTTTAATAAGACACGAAGTTAGTAAAAAAAAAACAGAAAAAACTTATTGTAATCAAAATCATCGTTCGTTTGAAAATAACGATAAAACTAAAGACTACCCAAAGGACAACAATGGTAATAATAATAATGTTAATCGTTTTAATCAGAACAGTTTTTTTAGACACAGCAATTATGCTAATTACAGAGGAAATAATTCGTTAAGATGTAATGGAACTTCAAATTCAAGAAATTCTAACAATCACCGTGGAGGTTTAAATTTGAAAAATAATCAGAGATATTATTCTTCTCCAAATAACAGTGGGAATTTCAGACAAAATAATTGTTCTCAAATGGAAATGAGCATATTCAATTGCTAGGTGATAATTGTGAAGAACAAATAAATTTTCACACAATTGCCTCTTTGAGACACTTCGCTTAATTAGGCTGACTATTGGTAGTGAAAAATTAATTACGCTTATTGATTCTGGCTTAACTTCGTGATTTTTAAATATAACAAAATTGCCACAATATAAGAGAATACCACTAGAAATCCCATTATATTTTCATCAATGAACGGTTAATCTTTTATAGACCAGGAAATTATAACAAAATTACCTGCAGAATTTTAAGAAGATGCTACAATGGTATGGAAGCTCACGGATTTCAGTGGGAAAAAGTTCGATGCTATCCTAGGTGGAAACGTTTTGAAACCTTTGAAGGTTATTATAGACTATGGAAATGAAACTTTGATTTCGTAGTTGATTCAAGGACCCTTGAAACCAGGATGAACAAACTACCAAATGTTTAGCCATCCATGATGCCACGAAGCAATGATGCCATGATGCCAAAAATTCTTAGCCGAGACCACAACATTCTTAGCCGATTTTCAGAAAAACTTAGCCGCTTTTGTCTCGGCTAAGAATTTTTGTAGTCGCATCATTTGGCATCATGGCTTCATGACATCATGGGTGGCTAAAAATGTTGTAGTTTGTTCATCCTGGTTCAAGGGGTCCTTCGTTTGATTTTGTCAAATCATTCCCATATAATAGCATTGAGATAAATCAATTGTATACGACAAGAAATTAGTCAGAAAGTTTTATGTAATCTTTACGATAGATTAAATAGAGAGGAAAAGTCCACTTTAGAAGATATTTTAACATTATATCAAGATTTGATATTTCTTCAAGGACAAAACTAGGTAATACTAGGTCTAACACTAAATGTACCGCTACCCATACATTCACGAGCAGGAGATTTGAAATCAAATATGGGAAATATTAGTACAGGGTATAATAAGAGAGAGAGTAATTCACCGTATAATAGTCCATTTACGAATAGTTCCGAGAAAGTAAGATAGCTCTGGGAAAGAGAAATGGCGAATCGTTGTTGATTATAGGAAGATCAATGATATAACAGTGTGTGATAAATTTCCTATTCCAAACATAGATTATATTTTGGATAAACTGGGAAGAGCTCAATATTTTTCGATTTGGCTAAGGGGTTTCATCAAATTTTAGTTTCGGAAAAAGATCTTCGAAAAACTGCGTTCTCTCCACGCCATGCTGACACTATGAATTTGTAAGAATGCCTTTCGGTCTAAAAAATGCTCCGGTTACTTTTCAAAGATTGATTAACTGTATTCCGAGATCTAATAAATAGGATATGTGTAGTGTTTTTGGACGATATTTTAATTTTTTCTACAAATTTCAAGAACATCTTTGCAACATTAAAAAAGTTCTTCATATATTAAGAGAGGCTAATCTCAAAATCCCAGATAAATAAGTTCAAGTTTTTTGTAAAGGAAACTTTATATTTGGGCCATATATTAACTCCTGAAGGATTTAAGCCAAATCCGGCTAAGGTTGATACAATTCTAAATTTAAGATTACCGACCACAATTAATAGCCTGTTCCTCTATTTCGAAAGAACACGTTCGTTCGCTTTCTATGCGAAAGAAAACTGATTTGGGTTTCACTAACTCTATTTCTATGCGAACGTAACTCTTTTCATACAAAATTCGGTTTCTCTATTTCGAACAGTGCGAACGCAAATGTCAAAATCAGTCACTTTTTTTTTGTCGAGTGAATATATTTGATATTTTTAATAACAAAATAAAGTAAAAAAAGGTAAGAGCGGCTTAATTCAGCTATGCCGAATCTTATATACCCTTCACCATGGTTGGGAAAAAAGTGAAGTTATATATGGACAGATTTATATACGGACGCCTTTAAGAGGAAATTAACCATTTAGTTTGGTGATAAAACTTGGACTCGGGAAGATTTATGGTTCATTTTCTGAAAAAAATTATGTTTTGGGCATAACTTTTTTGTATTTGAACCGATATTTCCGAGTTTTTCAGCAAATATGTTATACTAAAGATTTTTGATTTTTTGCTATATAAGACGTATCCATAGTTCATATTACAGCTCTAAAATAATATATGAGAAATAAAATAATATATGAGAAATAAAATGGTTTAAAAATCTTTTTATAAATTCTTTTAAATCGGAGCAAAAAATAGAAATAAAACCGTTTGTATTTTGTTTGTATCAGAGGGTTTTCATAAAAATTTTGATGTTTTTAGCCTATTTATGGATTACTTAATTATTAATATAAAATTTTATTTAAATTAATTATTAAATGTTAAAAATAAACAAAAAAGAGTTTTAAGAAAATAAAAAAAAAAATGTACAAAAAAACAACATTGAATTGACTTGTGTAGGAATTGAACCCGCGTCTTAGAGAGAAAAAAAAGTATTTCTGACATAGCGGTTAGACAACTGAGCTATTAAGGTCATGTGGATTCATCGTTTATAGAATTAAATAAACAGTTTTCGTTCAATAGGGGTTTGTTTGGTTTTTATTTAAATGACAAATCTTTGTATTGGTTTGTTGTGTGTGTATAAAGGGTGAAGAGGGGAAAGAAAAGAATTTCAACAAACTGATATGTTTGTTACGCGTAATATTCAACATACTTATAAAAGCAAAGGGATTTTGCGGAAAAAATAGAGTTAGTCCTGTTTTTTTGCTAATATCTCAGCCATTTATCAACCGATCTGGCCGATTTTTAATAGCAAACAGAAATGGATCACATGTAACAGAAATATACAACAATCAAGTCCTCATCATGTCTGTGGTCTTCGGAAAACCCATTTCAACACACAGACGGACAGACGGCATCTTTAAATCAACTTCGCTCTTCATAAGGACCCAGAATATATATACTTTATAGGGTCTAACATCAATATTGTAGAAATTACAAACGGAATGACAATCTTATATATACCCTTCCACCTGTGGTGAAGGGTATAAAGAAATGGATAACAAAAGGTAACTACAAAATAATACAAATAAGAATTAATTAAGAATTTTAAATTTTAGTTTAAAAAAAATCAACAATGGACCAGCCGAAGACGCTTGAATTTAAATGAAAGAAAGTCCTGATTTTGCCAGAGGAACTCTGGTGTTCGGAGCAAACAAATTTTCCACAGAGGAGGAAAATTTGACCAAAAAACTTAGTTCCGTTTAACCCCCTACTACGCTGTTGCTGAGTGGTAAATGGTAAGTGTGTGTTGGTTGTGGCTTACGATTGCCCCAAGCAGCTCATATTTACATTTTCTATTTTACATCTTTTATTTTACAAGAGCTAACAGGACTATAGCAGTGACCACACGGAACAGACAACATCAACATTCAACAGAAAAGCAATCCGAACAACACTCCCACCCACAATCAATCAATAACAAAAATTTTCACAAATAAACACATTCTCAAATAAAAAATTGATTTGTTTATTGTTCGTTTTTTATTTCATTTGTCATATACAGCTTATCACTGTTAAGCAGGGTTGTTTTTACCTTTAAGCAGTTTAGTATTTTTTTTTGGTACAAATTGTAGTATTTTTGGTACAAATTGTAACAAATGCTCAAAATATATGATCTGGCATCGCTGTGATTTGTAAATGCGTAAGAAACAAAAATTGACACACGTAAGTAGAGACGATCGAAGGCTTTCGAAATAGAGATACCCAAATTGATTTGAATTTGACTAGTTTTTCGTTCGACATCGAGGAACAGGCTATACATATGTATCAAATATATCAAAGAAAATTAAAATAAGTTGTGGTGTAGTAAACCAAATTTTGTAGAACTTCATAACATTTATGTGGAATATAAATACTAAATTCAACAACTGACTATTGGCTTTTCCAACTAAAAATAAAATTTATTATAGAGGAAGTTGCCGTAACCGCAAGAATTCGATTGACAACGAATTCGGTAGCCACAACCCATACTGTTCTCTGGGTATACGTACCTGCTCATCTACATTAGAGTATTCTCTAATGTATGATGAAAAGAGTATTACAATTTTAGGTAAGAGTTTTTCTGTGAATTTTATTATTGTAGGTACATGGAATATGTTAATGTTTGTTTTATTTAACTAAAAGCAACGTCAGAATGTACATAATATGTATGTTGTTGTATTGGTATTTTATTGCCATTGGTCATTGTGTAAATTAAAATTTATATCACATTCCTCATACAATAAGGGACACCTTAATATGCATATGTCAACAACAACACACTAGAAAATAAATTTTACATACTGATCATCCATGAAAACTTCCACAGCATATCATACACACACGTGTTTACCTACATACTCATTAGTCAACAACAACACATTATCAATACGTTGACAGTTTTGAAAAAAATGTATGGATTTTTATAAATTTATAGATATTTATAAAGTTGATCTATTTTTATAAAATTTATCAGTTTGTTTTTTGATTTATAAATTTTTAAAAAATATTGGATTTTTAAAAAAGTTGTTAAATAATGGAATTTTATGAATTGTTGATCTGTTATTTTGTAAGTGAATAGTATAGTAGGATTTTAAGATCATATCGTATTCTTTTTAATTATTTTTATTGTAAAGAAACATGAACATTTTTATTTGTAAGTTATAGAGAATAAAAATTGAGAAATTCCACTGAGCCAGCAGGATAGAATACTTAGTATTTTCGGTTGGCGCTACCCAACCTTGTCAATATCCATGCTCTTCTTCTCCCTTTGCGGTCATTGCTTGTTGATGATTGTCTATTTTATATTGAGTGTAAGGAAACAAATTAACAAACTTATAAACAACAACACAATTAGACTAACATCAAAAAATTTAACAATTTATATTTATCCTCTATATTTTACAGTTTTTTGTTATGAACTTTAATTCTTAAAGTATCAAATAACACAGCTTATATGAAGCATTTAATATCAAATGTTTGTCTTAATCCATATTAAATCTACAACTTAATTTATGTTGATAGTTAATGAATAGACAATATTCTGAATTATATTTTGCACTGTATCCTTGTGTGTAAAGTAATGGAATTTTATGAATTGTTGATCTGTTATTTTGTAAGTGAATAGTATAGTAGGATTTTAAGATCATATCATATTCTTTTTATTTATTTTTATTGTAAAGAAACATGAACATTTTTATTTGTAAGTTATAGAGAATAAAAATTGAGAAATTCCACTGAGCCAGCAGGATAGAATACTTAGTATTTTCGGTTGGCGCTACCCAACCTTGTCAATATCCATGCTCTTCTTCTCCCTTTGCCGTCATTGCTTGTTGATGATTGTCTATTTTATATTGAGTGTAAGGAAACAAATTAACAAACTTGTAAACAACAACACAATTAGACTAACATCAACGAAATTTAACAAATACTAAGTATTCTATCCTGCTGGCTCAGTGGAATTTCTCAATTTTTATTCTCTATAACTTACTAATAAAAATGTTCATGTTTCTTTACAATTAAAATAATTAAAAAGAATATGATATGATCTTAAAATCCTACTATACTATTCACTTACAAAATAACAGATCAACAATTCATAAAATTCCATTACTTTACACACAAGGATACAGTGCAAAATATAATTCAAAATATTGTATATTCATTAACTATCAACATAGATTAAGTTTAAGATTTAATATGGATTAAGACAAACATTTGATATTAAATGCTTCATATAAGCTGTGTTATTTGATACTTTAAGAATTAAAGTTCATAACAAAAAACTGTAAAATATAGAGGATATATATAAATTGTTAAATTTCGTTGATGTTAGTCTAATTGTGTTGTTGTTTACAAGTTTGTTAATTTGTTTCCTTACACTCAATATAAAATAGACAATCATCAACAAGCAATGACCGCAAAGGAGAAGAAGAGCATGGATATTAACAAGGTTGGGTAGCGCCAACCGAAAATACTAAGTATTCTATCCTGCTGGCTCAGTGGAATTTCTCAATTTTTATTCTCTATAACTTACAAATAAAAATGTTCATGTTTCTTTACAATAAAAATAATTAAAAAGAATATGATATGATCTTAAAATCCTACTATACTATTCACTTACAAAATAACAGATCAACAATTCATAAAATTCCATTACTTTACACACAAGGATACAGTGCAAAATATAATTCAGAATATTGTCTATTCATTAACTATCAACATAGACTAAGTTGTAGATTTAATATGGATTAAGACAAACTTTTGATATTAAATGCTTCATATAAGCTGTGTTATTTGATACTTTAAGAATTAAAGTTCATAACAAAAAACTGTAAAATATAGAGGATAAATATAAATTGTTAAATTTTTTGATGTTAGTCTAATTGTGTTGTTGTTTATATGTTTGTTAATTTGTTTCCTTACACTCAATATAAAATAGACAATCATCAACAAGCAATGACCGCAAAGGGAGAAGAAGAGCATGGATATTGACAAGGTTGGGTAGCGCCAACCGAAAATACTAAGTATTCTATCCTGCTGGCTCAGTGGAATTTCTCAATTTTTATTCTCTATAACTTACAAATAAAAATGTTCATGTTTCTTTACAATAAAAATAATTAAAAAGAATACGATAAGTTCTTAAAATCCTACTATTATACTATTCACTTAAAGTTGTTAAATTTATAAATTTTTATTAAATTCTTTGATTTTAAAAATTTTATATGAATATTTATGTATAACATTAGGATTTTTTATTAAATTTTTAATGATGCGACTACAAAAATTCTTAGCCGAGACCACAACATTCTTAGCCGATTTTCAGAAAAACTTAGCCTCTAGCAAGGGTTGTAGCGCAAGTTCAGTGATTGTGATGAGAATACATACATGTTTTATAGACTACCAGGATTTCTGAGGTTTTTTTAATAGAAAACCTCTTTAACTTTAAAACCCAAAAAGAAAATTAAAGTGGCAGCGACAGTAAAATTTGTAAAAACAATGTAATATTTTTAAGAATTATTTTTTGATTATTGTTTTAAGGTAGCTCTGGTTTATTTAGAAAATTTTCTCTGCTGAAAAACACTGTATACACTGCATTTTTCTGTTTTAGATTTAAGAGTTTACTTGAGCACTCTGTATCCTTACTGGTGAAAGATATACTTTTATTTTGTATTTAACGATTAATCGCAAGTTTTTCCGATTAATCAACCCTAATAACTGATTAAACAATTTTCGTCATTTTGTGAATAATGCCCTAACCGGTTAACCGGCAGGGTCGAATAATTAGAAAAACTTTAATGCAATTTTTGAAAAAACTCAAATCGTGACGCACGCTACAGAAATGAAAATGGAATTTTTTTTAATTGTAGAATTTTAATATTTGTATTTACTTAAAGCAGAATATAAACTTGATTTCAAATTATAGACGACTTGCAAAAAAAATTTCATTCTACTTACAATATAAACAAATCCTTATTTTCCGTGACGCACGCTTCAACGCATGGACCTAACATTTCATACCTAATTTCAATCTTTCCAAAATAGTAAAAAAGAAATTTTTTAGTACAATTTAAGAGAATGGAATGAATAAAAATATGACCTTCGATCGGACCATTTATGTTAACACTAAGGTAATGATATGAACACCTAAAAAATGTTTATTTTTTTGTTTAACATTTAAAGAGCTGATGTAGGGTAGGATTTGGTAACAATTTTTGTATTAATGATCATCCAAATACATTTTATTTTTATATTTACAATATTAAATATCTAGTCTAATGCTCCAATAAAAAAATTAAGTTGGACGATTTTCAAAAATGTTTGGTCGGTGGACTGTTTCTGGGACTTGCCCATGTTCTAATTCATGTAGGTGATTTAACTCATTTAACCTCTTTATATATTATAACATGAGACCGTATAACAAGAAGATTTTTGTGAATGTTTTCTTTTTTTTTGGATGTGAGTCAGTTTTTGAAGAGAATCTTTTTAACTTTACCAAACCTCATGATATTATTTTTAGAATATATTGTTACGATTTTACCCTTTATAAAATCGTTGATTTATTTACCTTTTAAATAAATCGAGTTCTTTCTATATTGCAAATAATAAACACTGTTTGAAATTATTTATAGCTCTATTTATTTATAACCGTCACTAAAAATTACAGAAATACACTTTAATAACACACTTTATTTACACGGCGTAGATAGACTAAACGTTAGCCACACTTTAGTTCTTCACACTTTGCGGTTTACTTATAAACTGAACTACTGCGTCATTGAGTACCAGTATTTATATGAGTAGTCAGGTATTCTAGTTATTTCTAGTTTATTACCACACTAGATTTTCCAGCTGTTAAAATTAGTGTGTAGAAATTTCGTGTAACAATATGTAAGTAAAGAATCCCATTTTAGTAGAGCCCCCATTATCCGGTAGACCGGTCCACCCGGTTAACCGGGTTGTAGTACTTTTTGTAAATGTACGCCTTGGGTACTTTTAATTAAATAATAGAAAAATTCACAAAATGTCTATAAATTTGTAAAAAAAATAGAAAAATTTTGAAAAATCGAAAAATTTTTTTAAAATCGGAAAAATTTTTAAGAATCGAAATATTTTTTTAAAAATCGAAAATTTCGTAAAAATCGGCAAATTTTTTTTAAAATTTAACAATTTAATAAAAATTCCTAGTGTTATACATAAATATCCATATACAATTTTTAAAATCGAAGAATTTAATAAAAATTTATAAATTTAACAATATTTTTAAAAATCCAATATTTTTTAAAAATTTATAAATCAAAAAAACAAAATGATAAATTTTATAAAAATAGATCAACTTTATAAAAGTCTATAATTTTATAAAAATCCATACATTTTTTCAAAATTGTTAACGTATTGATAATGCTGTTGTTGTTGTTGTTGTTGACTAATGAGTATGTAGGTAAACACGTGTGTGTATGTTATGCTGTGGAAGTTTTCATGGATGATCAGTATGTAAAATTTATTTTCTAGTGTGTTGTTGTTGACATATGCATATTAAGGTGTCCCTTATTGTATGAGGAATGTGATATAAATTTCAATTTACACAATGACCAATGGCAATAAAATACCAATGCAACAACATACATATTATGTACATTCTGACGTTGCTTTTAGTTAAATAAAACAAACATTAACATATTCCATGTACCTACAATAATAAAATTCACAGAAAAACTCTTACCTAAAATTGTAATACTCTTTTCATCATACATTAGAGAATACTCTAATGTAGATGAGCAGGTACGTATACCCAGAGAACAGTATCGGTTGTGGCTACCGAATTCGTTGTCAATCGAATTCTTGCGGTTACGGCAACTTCCTCCATCGCAAGCCACAACCAACACACACTTACCTTCTACCACTCAGCAACAGCGTAATAGGGGGTTAAACGGAACTTAGTTTTTTCCTCCTCTGTGGAAAATTTGTTTGCTCCGAACACCAGAGTCCCTCTGGCAAAATCAGGACTTTCTTTCATATAAAATTCAAGCGTCTTCGGCTGGTCTATTGTTGATTTTTTTAAACTAAAATTTAAAATTCTTAATAAATTCTTATTTGTATTATTTTGTAGTTACCTTTTGTTATTCATTTCTTTATACCCTTCACCACAGGTGGAAGGGTATATATAAGTTTGTCATTCCGTTTGTAATTTCTACAATATTGATGTTAGACCCTTTAAAGTATATATATTCTGGGTTCTTATGAAGAGTGAAGTTGATTTAAAGATGCCGTCTGTCTGTCTGTGTGTTGAAATGGGTTTTCCGAAGACCCCAAACATGATGAGTGATTGTGATGTGAATACATACATGTTTGAATTGTCAAAACAAGGACCCTTAAAACCGGGATGAACAAACTACCAAATGTTTAGCCACCCATGATGCCACGAAGCCATGATGCCAAATGATGCGACTACAAAAATTCTTAGCCGAGACCACAACATTCTTAGCCAATTTTCAGAAAAACTTAGCCGCTAGCAAGGACCCTTGAAACCAGGATGAACAAACTACAAAATATTTAGCCACCCATGATGCGACTACAAAAATTCTTAGCCGAGACCACAACATTCTTAGCCGATTTTCACAAAAACTTAGCCTCTAGCAAGGGTTGTAGCGCAAGTTCAGTGATTGTAATGTGTACAAGGACCCTTGAAACCAGGATGAACAAACTACAAAATTTTTAGCCACCCATGATGCCAAATGATGCGACTACAAAAATTCTTAGCCAAGACCACAACATTCTTAGCCGATTTTTAGAAAAACTTAGCCTCTAGCAAGGGTTGTAGCGCAAGTTCAGTGATTGTGATGTGAATACATACATGTTTGAATTCTTAAAACCCTTGTTAACGGCTAAGTTTTTCTGAAAATCGGCTAAGAATGTTGTGGTCTTGGCTAAGAATTTTTGTAGTCGCATCATTTGGCATCATGGCTTCGTGGCATCATGGCATCATGGGTGGGTAAACATTTGGTAGTTTGTAGAATTTTTCTTAGTCGAGACAACGAAATTCTTAGCCGATTTACAGAAAAACTTAGCCCTAGTAAGAGTTGTAATAATTCAAGCATGTATATATTCACATCACAATCACTGTACTCGCGCTGCAACCCTTGCTAGAGGCTAAGTTTTTCTATAAATCGGCTAAGAATTTCGTAGTCGCACCATTTGGCATCATGGGTGGCTAAAAATTTGGTAGTTTGTTTATCCTGGTTTATAGAGTCCTTGATAATTCGTCACTTGAACAAGGACCCTTGAAACCAGGATGAACAAACTACAAAATTTTTGGCCACCGATGATGCCAAATGATGGGAGTACAAAAATTCTTAGCCGAGACCACAACATTCTTAGCCGATGTCCAAAAAAACTTAGCCTCTAGCAAGGGTTGTAGCGCAAGTTCAGTGATTGTGATGTGAATACATACATTTTTGAATTGTTAAAACCCTTGCTAGCGGCTAAGTTTTTCTGAAAATCGGCTAAGAATTTTTGTAGTCGCATCATTTGGCATCATGGCTTCGTGGCATCATGGGTGGCTAAACATTTGGTAGTTTGTTCATCCTGGTTTCAAGGGTCCTTGACTTGACTTTAAAACCTTTTATGTTTTTAAGGTCTACCAAAAAGTCAACTTTCATTTGCAGTTACATAACATATAGGGTACTTATGCCCGTAATTCCAAGCAATAGATACCCACCAGTTCTTAGATATCTACTGTATAGACGAACAAAACCCAATAGATATATAAGCATAAGGTGCCAGTAAAAAGGTGCAAGTGAAAAGCTAGACAAAATACATTTCTACATGTGTTTATTTTCCAAAATTATTTTAGTTTTTCTTAATTCCCTTTCCTTCGAAAGTAATTCCCAAGAACAGTTCGATACCCAATGTGTGCTTATAAAAATGACTTTGCCTAATAAAAATAGTTAATTCTGACACCGAATTATACGTAGTAAAACAATTTATTTTCTTATATTACCACTAATTTTGTAATGCTGTGTATACAAATACACAAAATTTTTTTTTGCTATTTTAATTAAAAACAAACTATAGTTGTAGTAAAGACTATTTACTGCTTAATCTTTACTTAGCCAATGAAACAACTTAAGAAAATGTCTGCTACGGAAATTGAAATAATAGCAGTAACAAATTATAAATCACGTTATTACAGAGTGGATGAAAATATATAATAAACTTAATGCTTATAAATTATTTGTGGAGAAAAATCATGATTTGTTGTTGTTAATCAATTTCTAAAAACGTTCTTAGACTCTTTGAGTTTGTATCTAACTTCATTTGATATAAATTCGAAAAAAGTAATTAATACAGGAAGCAAATAAAGAACATATACAAATTTCACAAGAAAAAATAGATTTGTAGATCTTACAATAAATTAACAGGAATAGGGTTTTACAGACCTCAGAGAGCAGCTAACAAGCAGTATCCCAGCAAGAAAAAATGGAAGAGATTCTTAAGGAATTAATTTTTCATTGATTTGATTTTTCTCTTCTAGAGCGGTTCTTTTTCACAACTTTCGAAAATGTTATTTTTAATGAAATTTAACACTTTTTAAATCTATGACGGGTAACTTATTTCAAACACAAACAAAGTTAAACACTAATCATAGATAATTCTATATAAATTTGACAATTATAGCTATGGTTTAAGTTTCAGTAATTTGTTTCAATCCTTAACTTACAATTTACCAGATTTTAAATTCTTAAAATTGTAGTTATTATATGTGCCAGTTAAATTAAGGACCCTATAAACCAGGATGAACAAACTACCAAATTTTTAGCCACCCATGATGCCATATGGTGCGACTCCAAAAAAATTCTTAGTCAAGACCACGAAATTCTTAGCCGATTTACAGAAAAAGTCAGCCTTGGGAACATCAAAAGATCTCATTTTTCACTAAACCATAAGAAGGGCTTTAGATGCAATTTAAACTGATCATAAAAGAAAATTTCCACCCTATGACACCCCTATGTAAAAATTATTGGCTCCGATCCAAATTTTCGCAACACCGGAATTAAAATCACTGCTTCTTTTTCTCTTCTTTTGCTACTTTTTTTTGCTGGGATTGAGATTGTCTAAAAAAGTGCTATAGGGTCCGCCATCTAACGTTTTTTTTTTCAACTAGTGCTTATTTCGTGAATGGTATCACATAGCTCATGTCTGATTTGACAGATAATTAGTTTTATCCTTCAACAACGCTGGGAAATATTGCGACATTACTTTGAAAATCATGGTAATGTTGCAGAATGTCATCTTTTCAATGTCATCTTTTCAGATGAAGCTCATTTTGATCTTGGCGGGTATGTAAACAAGCAAAATTGTCGCATTTGGGGCACAGAAAACCCGCACGCATATATTGAAAAGCCGATGCACCCAAAACGAGTCACTGTTTGGTGCGGATTTTGGTCCAGAGGCATAATTGGGCCATGTTGAACGAATTTTTGTTCACAAAAATTGAAGAGGAGGATATTGGCAACATTTGTTTTCAACAGGACGGCGCTACGTGCCACACAGCCGAAGCTACACTTGATGTTTTGCGCCCTGTTTTTGAAGATCGCATTATCAGCCGCAGAGCTGATGTCGTTTGGCCACCTCGGAGCTGCGATTTGACACCGTTGGACTATTATTTGTGGGGTGCCGTCAAAGATATATGTTGTACGCTGACAAACCAGAGACAATTGACGCTTTAAAGGACAATATTCGTGAAGCCATTGGTGAAATACAACTGCACACAATCGATAATGTGCTTAAAAATTGGACCGATCGTGTAGGCTACTGCATGGCCAGCCGAGGCAGCCATTTGAATGCAATTATTTTCCATTATTAACCGGATGGATTGTACTTTCAAATAAAAAAGAAATTTGAGAAAATATTCAGTAGTTTTTTTATAGCATTTTCAAAAAAAAAAGTTAGGCGTTTTGCTCCTCCGCGTTAGTCACGTGTCTATCTACACTGAAGAAGGAACCTGCATACCAATTTTACCTTTCCAGTTTCAGTGGCTTGGGCAGGCCGCTCGGGGGAGACTTTTCCCCCTATTGCACCTCCTAGTGGGAATTTTTTAAAATCTAACTTGGGTGGATGTCTACGCTGGAGTGGAAACCTATGTACCAAAATTTAACTTCTCAGCTCTAGCGGTTTTGGCAAGTCGCCCTCCCCGTTGGATTATTCAATATTGGCATCTTAGCTGTTATTTTTACAGGAGAAGGGGAGACATTTCATCCTTTTAAACCCCATTTTTGCCACGTCCCTGGCTAAAATTCTAAAATGTAGCTTATCAGCGAGGTTGTTCATACTACGGGTAATACATGTTTAAAATTTCAGATATCTTGTTATTTCTGTGTGGGCCGTTTAGGGGGAGATTTTCCCCCTTTTTGCCCCTCCCCGTAGGAATTTGAAAAATCCTACCTCGGTGGAACCAATATACACAATTTCAACCTTTCTGCTCTAACGGCTTTGGTAGGCCGTTGAGGGGGTGAATTTTTAAAAATCATGTCTTGGTTGTTATCTACACTGGAGAAGAAGCCTGCATACCAGATTTCAATTTCCCAGCTCTAGCGGTTTTGGCTCGCTGTCACGGGGAAAATTTTACCCTTTTAAGCCGCTCCCAGTTGTATTTTCCAAAAATCACGCCTAGCTGTTATCTATACTGGAGGGTACCTCATTAAGGAGTTAGCACATACTCCCAAGAGGCATATTTCAAAATTCAGGTTTCTAGCTAAAGGGATTTGAGCAGGTCGTGAAAAGGGTAGTTTTCCCCCTTCCCGAAGGAATTTCCAAAAACTCCATTTTAGCAGATGTCTACGCCGGATCGGGAACCTGCATACCAAATTTCAGCCTCCTACCACTTGCGGTTTGGGTGGGGTGATGTTGAATGAGTGAGTGAGTGAGTCAGTAACGTTATCTCTAATAAAGGAATAGCTTAAAAGCCCGATACTTCGTTATCGGTAGTTTTAAATATCGATATATCTTGAGAAGAAAATATTATTCTATTTTCTAAAGAGTTAACTATTTAAATAAATTTGTTTTATCTTTTGAAGTGGATGTTTAAATTTAAAGTTTTGAATTTCTTGTTTATAGGTCATTCAAGGGGGGACGTGTCCAGTGTTAACTGTTTTAATATAATTTGTTCCCCTCTCTATACCATTTCGTCCTCTTTGTCTTATGATTTATTTCCACTCGTTTCGATTCCATTTACATCCTCTCGTCTAATATTTCAATTACACTCGTTCCCCATTCTATGATTTTTTTTACCCTATCAAGTGTATCGATTTTACTAATTCCTCATTTCATTTCTTTCCCTTTTAATCCCCTTGTCAAGTGATTTAATTCCACTCGTACCCCGTTTCATTCCATTTCGTATCCCTGGTCTAGTGTTTCAATTTTACTCGTACCCTTTCCATTCTATTTCTGTCCCCTTCCAATTTGAAATTTTACCTTGAAAATATTTCTCCATATACACCATAGCGTGCAAAGCCCGCTACGTTATTAACATATAAAATGGTTGCACGGGCTAACACCCGGGGTACGGAGTTCCCAGATAATTACCCGGATTTCTTTATTTTTACCAAGTCCCAAACCAAAATTCTAAGATGTACCTCAATAATGAGTTAGCCGATACTCCACATAACACATACATATATCAAATTTCATATATTTCCCTTTGAACCCCCATTTTTACCATGTACCTGATTTCAGTTAACACATATTTAAAATTTCAGCTTTCTGGCTAAATCGGTAGGGGCAGCCCGTTAAGGAGGAGACTGATCACCTTTTTGCCCCTCCCCATACACATTTCCAAAAATCCGACCTAGGTGAATGTCTTCACCGATGGAGGAAACTTTGCACCAAATTTTAGCTTCCCAGCTCCAGCGGTTTTGGCAATGGTAAGAATTTTTCCCATTTTCTACATTCGATTTTCCAAAAATTACGTCGTGACAGTTATCTACACTGGATATGGAGCCTGCAGACTAAATTTCAACATCCTAGGTCCATCGGTTTGTGCAGGCTGTTAAGGGGCAGACTTCATTGATAAGTTAGCACATACTCCAAGAAAAGAATATTTAAAATTTCATGTTTCTAGGTATAGGTGTTTTGGCAGACCTTGAAAGGGGATTTTCTCCCCTTTGCTCTTTCCCGATGGAATTTCCAAGAATATCGCCACAGGCGAATGTCTACGCCACAGGGGAAACTTACATACCAAATTTTAGCGTCCTACCTCCTGCGGTTTGGGCTGGGGATGGTGATTGAAATAAATAAATATTTACATATTTACACATTTGCCGATTTGCAAATTAGCACATGTGCATCTTCACTTATTTGCACATTTGCACCATCAATCCATCAAAAAAATTTGCACATTTACACTATTGCAAATCGCACATTTACATATTTGCAAATTTGCACATATGCACATTTGCACTTTTGAAAATATGCACATTTGCAAATTACCACATTTTCACTAATGCAAAATTGCAGTTTTGCACTATTGCAAATTTGCACATGTGAACATTTGCACATTTACATTGGAGGAGGAGGCGCTTTTGGCAGGCCGTCAAGGGGGAGAATTAGCACTTTTTTGCCCCTCCGCGTTAGATTTCCCAAAAGTCACGTCTTATCGGTTATCTACACTGAAGAAGGAATCTGCATACCAAATTTTAACTTTCTAGTTTCAGCGGTTGGGACAGGCCGTTCGGGAGGAGACTTTTCCCCTTATTGCACCTTCTAGTAGGAATTTCCAAAAATCCAACTTCTGTGGATGTCTACGCTGGAGTGGGAACCTTTGTACCAAATTTTAACTCCCCAGCTCTAGTGCTTTTGGCAAGCCGTCAAGGTGGAGAATTTTTTCCTTTTTTGACCTCCCCGTTGGATTTTCCCAAATTGACATCTTAGCTGTTATCTACACTGGAGAAGGAGCCTGCATACCAAATTTCAACATCCTAGGTCCAGCGGTTTCGCCAAGCTGTTAAAGGGGAAACATTTCATCCTTTTAAACCCCATTTTTACCACGTCTCCGGCTTAAATTCTAAAATGTATCTTATCAGTGTGGTAGTCCATACTCCAGGTAATAAATGATTAAAATTTCATAGACCTTGATATTTCGGTGTGGGCAGGGGGTGAAGGGGGACATTTTCCCCCTTTTTACCCCTCCCGTCAGGTTTTGGGAGGCCGTCGCACAGTGATTTGTTCCCATATAACGAGTGGACAAAAATAGAAGGAGTTATAGTAGCTTACTGAAATTTGGTATGCGAATTTAGTTTAAGTTAATTAGAAGATAAACGAAATTTTGAGAAAATTGGTGCAAGGACACGCCTACCTCTCATATATCCTGAAGTTTAAAAATCTTCAAATTTGGTCAGAACCTAACGAAAATTGATAATTGTCATTAGAACTAAGTTATTAACGTGTCTACCAATTTTCTTTTTTAACGAAGAAAGGACTCACTTACCTGTCATATATCCCTTTAAAAAAAAAATACATTAAATCTGTAAAAGTTAACCGATTACATTCAAACTTATCAATTTAAATAAACATAAAAAACATGTATTCTAAAATTCGTTGAATTCGGTTTTGTAACTAAAAAGTTATTTTGTATATCATTTATAATCCCTAAAAATAATTTTAAAAAATATAAAAAAATTACATACAAAAAAAATAAAATATTTTTAACGTAATAACAAATAACTAAATACTATATTTAAGAAAATAAGTTTTTATTGAAATCTGACTTTTATAAAAATCGAACTCCAATATCAAAATTTCTTTTGTACATTCACAACTTGGGAAGTTTTAAAAATAAAAAAACTTAAAACGACAAAAAACTACATTTTCAACCAACTATCATCGGTAGTTGAGTCTTCGCTCAACGAAGCCATGTAGAATATTTATTTTCAAAAAAACTTCTGTTATATTTGCTTATATTACAGTACTTTTTCATTTTAACATTAAAACAAGTAAAAAAGGGCTAAAATCGGCTGTGCCGAATCTTTGAATACCCTTCACCAATATCCTAAAAAGATGTTCTCTTCTGTTTTTGATAGAAATAATATAAAAAAACTTTTAAGGTAAAATTATGTAGGTGAAAAAATTTTTTGAGGTGAAAAACTTTTTTGGATTTGAAAGAACTTTTTTGGTGTAAAAAAAAATTTAGAGGGAAAAAAAATTTTTGAGGTGAAAAAATTTTTTGTGGTGAAAAAAAAATTTAGTGGTGAAAAAATTTTTGAGGTGAATACAAAATATTTACTGCTAAGCGACTGGTGAGAAAATATAAGAAAATATGTTATGTACCAGTCGCTACTATGAAATTGTACTAAATTTGTATGGGCAATTTAGAGACACCTTTACAGTTTTACTAGTTTTTTTAAGCATGGACTGCACAAAAAACACATTTTAAAGCATATTTTTTGTCAAATACTCAATTTTGTTCCGGCTAATGGGGACTAGCTCTGCAGCTGAACATGCCTAATGGAGAGAATGCACTTTCTGATGAGTCATGTATTGACAAATAGTTGCAACGAATGTTATTTCTTTAAAAAATTGAAGTGTGTTTGTCTAATGGAGAGAATACAGCAAATAAATTAATTTGTTAAAGAAAGAACATGAGTTGTAACTATTTGTCAATAGATGGCCTATCAGAAGGTGCATTCTCTCCATTAGGCATATTTTGCTGCAGAGCTAGTCTCCATTAGCCATATTGTGCTACAATATGCAGTAAAGTATTATTGATTTTCTATTTTCTTCGTAACATAAATGAATGTTTGCCATAAACTATAAAAAATATATGTTTTATGTGCTTATTATACCTTAATTTTTAATTCAATATTCATTAAGATGTTTAAAAGAAAAAATTAACATAAATATACATTTGCCAATCCCTCAATTCTCAAAAATACAAATGGAATAAAAAAATACTATTTTCCTTTATGAAAATTTCTTATTTGACATAAAAATGTGAAACAAATGCTTTAATTACGTCAGACATTTGAAAAATTAACTTTAAAATTATGTAATAAGTCTACAAGCAACATCTGAATGCATAAGAATTTAAAGTATGTAGTTAATTTGATATTTTTGGTAAATAAATTAATTAAAAGCCTAATCCAAGGCTATATTGCCATGAGGCAGGATATAGTTTTAATGCGATTCTGCGCCACCTAAAGCAATTATGCATTTTGCTCTTTCTTTATATATAAATTTCTTTGGACCTAGCCATGGGGCAGGGTATTGTTTTAGTTAATTCAGCGCCACCTATTCAAAAGTATCGGCACTAAAGCAATTAGTGCCGATACTTTAGATATAAATGTCTTTGGTTACAAAAACAAAAAATACATTTTATGGAATGAAAAGAAAAACTAACAAAGCTTAAAGAAAAACCTAATCTGGTTTACTATATCTCCTATAGTAGCCAAAGAATTGGAGATATTTTAACGGAAAATACTTAGAAAATGCATCGGAAAAAATTATGAAAATTTCATAAAACGATTTTCAAATAGTTACTTCTATGAAAATGGCGATGTTTTACCCTTCTGTAGGTACTCCATGTCGTTGCAAGTTAGATTTGTTGAAAAACTTGCCCTACACGATAATATGCTTGTCAGCCAAATATAATGTCGGTATAATTAATGGACGTATTGACGACGATCCAGCTCCTCTGGACCTTACCTCATTCTATATGAGCCCAACCTCCGGCAATCATAGCGGCTGAAGATGATATACGTATATACTAAATTTTGCATAAACTGTAATATGAATTTGTTTTGTCAATTTATGTAACAGAACTTTTGATATTTAGTTTTAGTAATGTTATTTACAGAGGTCTGCTCTGTTAGCAACTTTAACAATGTTGCTTTTTACGTTAACATAGTCATTAGAGTAACAGACATATAGCTCTAAGAATGTTATTATTCTCATAGTATGTAAGACAATAAATGTAATCGAATAAGAAGAAGACTTAATAACATTTTTACTTACTTAACAGAAAAAAAAAATAGATACAGAAAAATTGTACCAATTTGTATGGAAAATTTAGAGGTATCTTCACATTTTCACTCATAACTTTTGATCCGCTTGACCCATTTTGCTCATTTTAAATACCAAACTGCTCGGGAGGATGTTTAATAATCTGGGTAAAAATAGGAACCCCCGCTTGCGTGGCAGGATGTCAAGGGTGAGAATTTTTCCCTTTTCTGCCCCTCCCCGTTGAATTTTCCAAAAATTACATCTTCACTGTTATCTACATACTAAATTTTAACTTCCTAGGTCCAACGGTTTCTAGCTATAGGGGTTTGGGCAGGCCGCGAAAGGGAGTTTTGTTTCTGTTTTGCTCTTCCCCAAAGGAATTTCCAAAAACCTCGTATTAGCAAATGTCTACGCCACAGGGGGAACCTACATACCAAATTTCAGCGTCCTACCTCCTGATGTTTGGGCTGGGTGACGGTGAATAAAATAAATAAATATTTACTTATTTACACATTTTAACATTTACAAATTTGCACATTTGCCTATTACCCATTTGAACATTAGCCCATGTACATATTTGCACATTTACATTACTATCAAACCATCGATCCATCGATCTATCAAACCATCAAACAATCAAATTTTCACTTTTGAACATTTGCATTTTTGCAAATTTGCATATTTGAACTTTTGAAAATTTTCACATTTGCGAATTTGCACATTTTCACATTTGCACTTTTTAATTTTTTACATTGGAGTAGGAATCTATGTACCAAATTTAAACTTTCCAGCTCAAGCGGTTTTGGCAGGCCGTCAAGGGGAAGAATTTACGCTTTTTTTGCCTTTGTCTTATCTGTTATCTACACTGAAGAAGAAACCTGCATACCAAATTCTAGCTTTACAGTTTCAGCAGTTTGGGCAGGCCGTTCGGGGAAGACTTTTCCCTTATTGCACCTCCCAGTAGGAATTTCCAAAAATCCAACTTGGGTGGATGTCTACACTGGAGTGGGAACCTATATACTATATTTTAACTTCCCAGCTCTAGCGGTTTTGGCAAGTCGTCAAAAGGGAAATTTTTCTCCTTTCTGCCCTTCCCAAAATTGACATCTTAGCTGTCATCTACACTCGTGAAGGAGCCCGCATACCAAATTTCAACTTCCTGGGTCCAGCGGTTTTGCCAATCAGTTGAAGCAAGGACCCTTGAAACCAGGATAAACAAACTACCAAATATTTAGCCACCCATGATGCCATGATGCCACGAAGCCATGATGCCAAATGATGCGACTAGAGTATTCAAAAAACCGGCCTTTTGAAAAAACCGGTTTCGGTTTCCTTCGAAAAATCGAAATTTAAAAAAACCGGTTTCGGTTTTTGCAGAAAAAACCGGTCAACCGGTTTTTTCGGTTTTTTTTTTAATTTGAATAAAAAGCTTATATAATTTGTTAATTGTTTTAATACAAACAAAAATTAAAAAGAAATTTAATATATTAGGAAATAAAAATAAGAAAATACATTCTTTGAAAAAAAATAATTTTATAATATTTTTTTATTGTATTTCATTTCAACATTTTATTTATTGGTTTTAATATTTTTTAATATAATATCTTAAAAATTAATATTATTAAAATATATTCATATCAAATGAATAGAGATCATTAAGTTTGTAAATTGGTAAAATTAGGTACGTTAGTAATTTGAGCGTTAAATAAGTTTTTTTAAAATTACATTTTAAATATGTAAAAAAAATCTATTTTCACTTCTAAAATAATATTTTAGAAATAATATGCAATTTAAATGTTTCGTTTTAAGACGATTTTTTTTTTTGTTTGCTTTTAATAAAGCTAGAAGTGGAAAATACTCTTTCACTAATAGTAGATGTTGGACAAATAGTCAAAAGACAATTATATAAATTTTCCAAGTTTTCAGTTCTTTTGATCGCATTTATTAAGATATGTGAAATCATCATATAATGATGAATGATTTTGTACAGTCTCTTTTTTAGGATTTTAAATACTGTTTATTGTGTTATATAGATCAGAAATTAAACTATTTGAATTTGGAATATCCAAAGTTAAGTCTTCATCGGAATCTATCAGACTTACATCTAAATCTTCATAACCAAACAAACGATTATGTGTGCGGAAAAAATTAAAAGAGACCAAGTAAACCAGTTGGTGATGTAATTAAAAAACCGGTTAACCGAACAAAAAAGACCGGTTTTCGGTTTTCTTCGAACTTACAAAATATTCGAAACCGATCGGTTTTTAAAAATAAAAAAAACGGTTGACCGGTTTTCGGTTTCGGTTTTTGAATACTCTAGATGCGACTACAAAAATTCTTAGCCGAGACCACAACATTCTTAGCCGATTTTCACAAAAACTTAGCCGCTAGCAAGGGTTGTAACAATTCAAACATGTATGTATTCACATCACAATCACTAAACTTGCGCTACAACCCTTGCTAGAGGCTAAGTTTTTCTGAAAATCGGCTAAGAAAGTTGTGGTCTCGGCTAAGAATTTTTGTAGTCGCATCATTTGGCATCATGGCTTCATGGCATCATGGCATCATGGGTGGCTAAAAATTTTGTAGTTTGTTCATCCCGGTTTCAAGGGTCCTTGGTTGAAGGGGAGACATTTCATCCTTTTAAACCCCATTTTTACCACGTCGCTGGCTAAACTTCTAAAATGTAGCATATCAGTGAGTTATTCCATACTCCAGGTAATACATATTAAATTTCAAGTATCTTGCTATTTCGGTGTGGGCAGGGGGGAGATTTTCCCCCTTTTTGTCCCTCCCGCAGGAATTTACAAAATCCTACCTGGGTGGATGTCTACACCTCAGGTGGAACCAATATACACAATTTTGACCTTCCACCTCTAACGGTTTTGGCAGGCCTTCGAGGGGGAAAATTTCACCCTTTTCTGCCCCTTCGCGTTTGATTTTTCAAAAATCACTTCTTATCTGTTATCTACATTGGCGAAGGAGCCTGCATACCAAATATCAACTTCCCATGTCCAACGGTTTGGGAAGGCCGTCAAGGAGGAGAATTTCACCCTTTTCTGCCCCCTCCCCGTTGGATTTTTCAAAACTCACTTCTTAGCTGGTATATACACTGGAGAAAGAGTCTGCATACAAAATTTCCATTTCCTAGGTCCAAAGGTTTGGGCAGGCCGCAAATGGGGAGACTTTTCGCCCTTTAAACCCCCATTTTGACAACGTCACTGGCAAAAATTCTTAAATGTACCTTATCAGGGAGTTAGCACATTCTCCCAGGAAGGCATATTTTTAATTTCAGGATTCTAGCTAAAGGGGTTTGGGCAGGCCGTGAAAGGAAATTTTACCCCCTTTTTGCCCTTTCCGAAGGCATTTCCGAAAACATCGTCTTAGCAGACGTCTACGCCGAAGGGGGGACCTGCACACCAAACTCCAGCCTCCTAGCACTTGCGGTTTGGGCTGGGCGATGTTAAATGAGTCTGTCAGTGAGTAACGTTATTCCTTTATATAAAGAGATAAAAAAATTTGGGTTTCATTAGCGCTTAGTAAAGTTTTTATTTTATTTGAGCTCAAAATCAAGCTGTAGGATTGTTTTTGTGGTACAGTGAGCATTTAAGGGTTAATCTCAATGTAAAACCACAACGATAATAAATAATCTACTGAAGGTGGAAAATAAATTCCAAGCAGTTTTTTTGGAAAATCATTGACTATAACTTTTTATTGTTCATATAGCAAGTTTCAATGAAATTGCAAATAACTTAAAAAAATTGGAATTTTTATCGAAAAATGCTCTAGCTCCTCCGCGTACAAACTTGCGTAAACGTATTTGATTTGCACTTTTAGAAGGGTGTTAAAGCACAAATGCTTAATTTTCATAGATTTTTTTTACATTTTGTCCCTTTGGCAAACTCTTACCCTTTTTTGGATTAACACTACGCTGTGATCTATTTTACTCCCATTTTATATTTCTTTGAAAGGAGTATTTACATATATTATAAGAAGTAAACGTCACTTAAGCGTTGTTTGCCACCATCTTTTGGCTTTAAGTTCGTGTTAGTTTTTTATACAAAACGATTGGTAACTTTCTTCTACTACTTTCTACGAAGGTAATATATTTTGAAATAGAGAACTTTTCTCTAAAACTTAACAACACTTTTTGTCTTTTTACTCTTGCCATTTATCATCTTGCATTTACGGCAAACAAAGGGAATATGGCCATTCTGGCTGTAAAAAATCTGTTTTGACCCAATTAAGAAGAAAATTTTCGTTAAAAACATACCCTAATTAAAGAATTATAAAAAAACTACTGATTAATGTAGAATAAAAAATGTATACGCTTTTATAGTTTATTTAACGGACAATTAAAAAAAATTTACCCGAAGCTTACATCTCTGAAAACAAAAATACCATCATTTCAACTGTGGCAAAATCTAAAAAATTTATTACTTTACAAAATAAACAGAAAAAAGGTATTTTGGATGACCCTATTCACAATGAAATAGTGAAAATTTAGCCTTGATTTTTTGTTCCATAGAATCTAGGGTATCTTTTTTCAAATGAGCTAATTGGTTTTAAAATCGGTTACAAAAAAAAATGTTTTACCGCTTTCTCCAAATATGTTCCACAGTGCAACGGTGCTTTCTTATTAGTTTTTATCCTATTTACTGAATCGGAGATCGAGAGTTCTTATTAAAAGTTGGAAGAACTCCTTATAATCTGAAACAATAATGTCAGGATAAAATACTTAATGGTTGAAAATACACATGGAATGCTATTAAAGTAATATTAATATATTAGATTATGGTTTTAAAAAATGTATTGTGAACCGAAAGCCTTAAATATTGATATGCCGTTTTGACTTCTCTAATAAATATTATTCTATTCCGAGAAGCTTTATCGTTTGAAACCCAGATTTTTATCTTCTTTTAAATGCTTTAGGATTCCAGATATTTTTTATGACGATTTGCATAATTTACAAAAAAAAGTGATAAAAATGTTGCATTGTTTAAAAAAGTGATAAACTAGCACTTTTTTAAAAATTATAAATGCTAACTCATAAAAATGTGCTAGATCTAGCACTTAAAATTTAAAGACTGCTAACAATTTGACTCGTAAATGTCGGCCAAGAATAAAAACTTGGCATGGAACGATTGTTGCTATGAGAGAAAATGCGTACGACAAACTGTCATATTTTTTTTAGTGTAAAGAGTACTGTAGAGATTCTTTACAATACAGTGTCTCTTTCCTTATAAACGACCCAACTTCTTTTTTTTGGTTTTTACATTTTATAAAAACAATGAAAAAAATAATAATTATTTAAATAAAAATTTAGAAACGAACATACAAAGATGGTTTTTATAACGTTGTTCATTTGCGAGTATACAAAGAGAACATAAGAGCCATAGAATATCGTATGCTAATTTTACTCATCATATGTTTTTTGTTTACAAAACACTATTAAAATGCGGGAACTCCGTTAAGAGAATTAGAATCAAAAAACAAGAAAATAAGAAAAAAGTTTTTGACAATAAAATAGATTTTATTTCACAACTGTAACGCTGGGCGTGTTTCAATTGTCAATTTGTATGGAAAAATACATCACGTTGTTATTCTGGGCCGAAAGTAAAACAGAGTTTCGATGGAACTTTAAGTTTTTTTTTTTCATATAACGGTATCTTTTGGGCTGGACATGTAAAAATTACATTTGTTAACCTATTACGACCTAACAAAAAAAAAATTTAAATTTTTAACTGCCAAAAAACAATTTTTGTAGATTATTTTTCAAAATGAAAGTTTTTTATTTGTATGGAATTACAAAGCACAATACATACAAAGGCATATACTTTTATTTTCTATCTGTATGTATATTTTAACAATTTATTTTAATTTGTATTGAAATAATTTTGTATTTAAACATACTAGTTTGATAAAAAAAATTCAAAAAGGAATTATTTGCCAAAAAAAAACGACTTTTGTAGATTATTTTTAAAAATGAAAGTTTTTTATTTGTATTGAATTACAAAGCACAGTACACACAGAGGCATATACTTTTATTTTCTGTCTGCATGTATATTTTAACAATTTATTTTAATTTGTATTTAAACAAACTATTTTGATAAAAAAAAACAAAAAGGAATTATTTGAATTTCTATTTTTAGAAAAAAGCAATATAAAATTTTGCATTTAACAGAAAATATCAACTCCTACTGATAGTCTGTATTTTTTATAGCTTGTTTTTTGAATGACTGATTCAAATGTTTACAAAATATATTTCTCTGAATTTCAGTTGTTTCTTAATTTAAAAACAAACTACGTATAAATTTTTAAATAAACTACATTCGGCAACGGAAAATATATTGTGAGTGCGGTTTCGTTTTTCGTGCATGTTTTTGGTATTTATCTTACGCAATCATATATATTATTCTTTTGGTTTTGGAGCACCGAGTAAATAGACATACTTTGAAAAGGAACTTGAAAAAAAACATGCAAACAATTGCATCATATAATTATTTTTACGAAATCTCATATTTATAACAATTTCATGCCTTAATTAATTAACTTCAAGAAGGCTCTGCTAAAATGTATAAAGAAGAAATCCTTAAAAAAAATTAAATAATTTAAATAGCACTCAAAAAATTAATTACTTGAATGAAACTTAGGAGAATAATTCTCCCAGGACAACGTGGCGACGCTTAAACTTGGTAAAGCCATCCACTTTCCCTGTTTCAGGTCATTCCAAGTCGACTCAACTTGTCATTACTTTTGATGACGCCACCACTGGTATAACAGTGGTGGCCTCCACGTGGTAATCCCTGGTAACTGCAATCAGTACCCGCTGGTTACCGGCTAAGGTGAGGGGCGGTCTGTGGGCAACCATGTAAAAAAACAATTACAATGAAAAAAGGAAAATAAGAATAAAAAATAGAACCCCCTTTGATGACGAACCCCGCAAACGAATAAAGGATCACGATTTAAAGATATGCACCTGGAATGTTCGAACACTTTACAGGCAAGGTGCAACTATACAACTGGCAAATCTCCTTGAAAATTATAAAGCTGACATCCCTGCAATCCTGGAAATGAGATGTATAGAGCAAGGATGATAGACGAAGGAGTCAAGGTCAGTTTCAATGATCGACTTGACGACCTCTACGATCGATGCCAAAAACACGACATTAAAATTGTGATTGGCGACTTCATTTGTCATTCGGCAAATTTAGTCTCCATGGCAACACCTCCGACAAGCATTACTAGATTCGAAAATCCTAATATCCACAAGGCCACTTGGCTGTCCCCAGATCAAAACACCAGAAACCAAATTGATCATGTTGTGATTGATGGAAGACATGCATCTAGTTTATTGGATGTACATACCCTACGGGGTACAAACATCGATTCGGACCACTATCTTGTTGCAGCAAAAGTCCCAACTCGCCTCAGTAAGTCGAAAACATTCCGTGTTTACATAAAAAGAAAACTAGACATCACAAAGCTGCCATTCCAACAGATAGCTAGAAGGTACTCCACTTGTCTCTCTGAAATGCTTGAAGCAAATGCTCGGCTCCCTACTATAGGCGAAAAATGGTCACATGTAGCTTACTCAATTCGCGCTTCTACCGAAGAGGTACTCGGATACGAACGGCCTCAAAGGAACCAGTGGTATTACCTGGAGTGTCGTGACGCCACTGCAGAAAAAAAGCTGCATACCGAGCAACGCTGCAGACAGCTGATGATAAGAATGCTGCGAGACAGCGGTATAGAGAGAAGAGAAAGGACGAACGACGCCTTTTCAGACGCAAAAACAAGAAAGGCGTGAGCGCGAAGCAATTGGGATGCATTACGACAGGAATGAAACCCGGAAATTCTTTCTGAAAATAAAGCGTCAAACTAAAGAATTTAAATCCGGGCGTCTGTCTGTAGATGTAATAATGTAAGCAATATTATTAGTATTCACTAAAGTATATTTTAGTTTTAATATTTATTAAGTGGATTCACATGTGTTTTAACATTCTCCCCCGTGTTGAAAGAATGTTCAGAGAGAAAAAAAATATATATATTCGTTTGTATCGCTATCCAAAAAAAAAAAAAATAAATAACTTAAATTAGTAAATGATGGTTATTGGTTAAATCGAAGTGATTGACCTATGTCTTCAGTTACCTAGACATAAAGGATGAATTTAGACTGTTGGCGTGGCCTTGGTCTAGGTGTCATCTTGTGCTCTACGGCGTATGTTTGAAGTTCAATTTTTACTCCAGCGGATTCAATTGATATAGTTGGATGTGGTTTACGTGAATTTTTATTTACTTTGTATTTTGGCGGCATTGTGATTAGTGTGAAAACGCTTAGAAAAAGTGCCAAGTAGCGAATTGTTTAGCTGTGCGTTTGGTGGGACTTCAATTTATTTGGTAAATCAGCGATGTTCTGTTGTTCTAGTGTCCTTTGTAGTTTTGTTAGGTCATTAATATTTTTAGCATAAATTTAATCAAGACTTGTTGAATGTTAACCGTTGTTGGTTATGGAGAAAGTACCGTTTCCTGATAAGTCTGAGATTTTACCACGGCTTGTATATAAAGACCTTATTGTACTTGATATAAACCGGAACCCTTTAGTGATATAGGAATAATTTGCAAACGGCTGTGGCCTTTGAAGATGATAACGTGGCATACATCCATTGATTTCCTTTGTTGAGTGGTATCCATCTGACGTTAGTTTTCTCCAAGATACAGGTCGGTGTTGTTTTGTTGTTGAATAAATCAATCTCACATGTACAGACCCTTGAACCATAATTGTAGCGAATTCGAATGTTGGAACAAAGAAAAACGCCTTGTTTCGCAAGCGATCAACTCTGCAGTCATAAAAGGAATGTATTGTTTACGCGACTTAGTTATGGCTAAGAATGTAGTACATGGTTTAATAGCTACCTTTGTACTGTTCATTAGGTTGGGTACAGGAATCAAATGAAACATCTTGAATTTTTCACGTTCAAGCAATAGTAAAGTTATTTTAGACAGCGTATAGATGCGTTAGTCTGCCCTTTACCTTCATGAGTTTGAACAGTTGCAGCAGTTCAGTCTTTTCTGTCACAGGAAGATTTATTGACGGTGGTGAATGTAGTGAGATCTGATTAACTTCATTTTTTAATTGCTCTGGAGTAAGTTTGGATTGATTTTTACATGATATGTATCTATGAGAGTGTCAATAATTGGTGATTGTATCTTCTTTATATTGTTTGCAACTAGTGTTAATTCGAGAACCGCTGAATTAAATAGTTGATTAAGTTGTATTTGCAATAGTATATTGTTGATGTCATGTATTTCCTCTGAATAAATTTTAATTTTCTGCTCTAATTGTTCAAATCTTGCCTTAGCAGTGATTCCGCTGTATGATATTAACTGTTGAATCAATAATTGATGTTTGATTTTGCAACAGTTTTAAAAAATATGATTCATTTTCATTGATTTACTTTATTGTTTGTGACATCTGTTCAGCATATTCAAAATCCAGGACTCCAAATAATATGGGTGACATTACCAACGATATCCAATGCTCCTCTTTTCTCCCGTAATAGTAGGTTATCAAGTTGTACCTCATTTTTCAAGTGTTCAATGATATCAAGACATGATGAGTTTGTTCTGATCATTTTACACAAGGTTTGTAATGACCTTGTCCCATTACCAGAATTTCTGTTTCGGACCTGTAAGAATCTAAATCATAGTACAGTTCCAATTTGTTCGAAATGGATCCCGATCTTTGATCCGAACTTCTTGGCTTCGACCGGTGTTTCAATTGCCATTGGTAATAATAATATCGTGAGTAGCGTTAGTGTTAGATGATTTGTTGGAATTTTAAATCTCTTCGCTCTAGGTTCCTCAGATGGATTAGAGGCGGAATTGCAGATATTATTGTTTTTGTCTTCAGTAGGAATAATTGATTCTGGATCCTTATATCCTTGTATAGGCAATAGTGCAAGCTGATGTATTGGACGCTTAAATAATCCTGATGAAGTTCTCACTTCAGCGACTCTTGCTGCACCGTCATCACTAGGGTGAATTTGTGTTATCCTTCCCAAAGGCCATTTCATGTCGGGTATGCGGTCCTCCTTGATGATGGCCATGTCCCCATTTTTGTGGTTGACAAATTATTTTTGCCATTACAACGTTGTTGCAGTTCATTTAGGTATTCTTTAGACCATCTATTCCAAAATTCCTGTTTGAGGTGGGATACATGCTTCCAATGAGACAATCTTGACGCCTTTAATTCGGATGCCCTGCTATCTACTTGCGATGTTAGTGCTTCGCCAATGAGGAGTTAAGGGCTCTACGTCAGCTGGATCATTTGTTATGGGTGTTAGTGGACAAGAATTCAGGATTGCCTCAATTTCCACCACAACTGTCTCCAATTATTCGTTTGTTAAAGATGCATTCGCGACACACTTCATAAAATTTTTTCCTTTAAAAATTTCATTACTAATTGTAATGAAATAGCACAAATGCATACAAAAACTAATTATAATTGATTGAAAAATCATTTGCTTACAAAAAAGTTTATACGATTTAAAAATTATCAAAGCAGCTTTTAATACAGATAATAATAAAACCAAATATAAAATATACAAATATTAACCCGAAAAAATAAATATTAACATAAATATTTACACATAAAATGACGATTAAAAATGCTAATGGTTTCTTTTAATTGATACATTTGTAATAGTAATGAAATTTATTAATCCAATCAATGCATTAGTCCCATGTATGACGTGCCATAATTTTGGCTTTTATTGCCCAAAATCTTTGCACAATGTGTGTTTTCCTCTCGAACTATTATGAATAAAAGTTTTGTGAGGGGATCATTATATGGAATCAACATTGAATGTTTTGCGTCGTATGATAATCGTGAAGCCTCTAATCGTCCACCAACTCGTAGGATGTTTGTCATATCTAGGAATGGGGACGAACTGATGATCGAACTTTTCCTGTCAATTTTTCTATTCCTTCGAAGTTGTTAGATTTCCGGGAAAAAGTCGGATAACTGAGCCTTGTTGTGGTGCTATCTGGTTTCAGAACGCAGTGATGAGGAATGATGTACTTAGGATTCAATACGGTATCGATATCGACCTTTTGCATGTGTCTTAATTGTTCATATTCTTGCATAAATCTTATGTATTGCGTTTTAATATCTGCGTTTTTTAGGAGTCGACGCTCAAGAGCTATAAACCTCCTAATACTGTAAGATTTTCACGAAAAGGAGGCCGTCTGAATTGTTGTACACATGTTGTGTGAAGTGTGATTCACTTTGTTTTTGGCGACAAAAATTTTTCGGTGCCTTCAATCTCGTCCAATTCCCAAAGATTTACTATTGGATCTTCCAATGGGTTGTTGGCCCTAAATATTGCACATGTGAGTGCACATAATGGGTTAGGAGTTGGATCTTTTCCAAATGCGCCACCCACAACCCAGCCAAGTACTGTATTTTGGAGTGTTGGAAGATTGTCAGCAAGATGTGTAGTGCCATTTTGAGTTAGTTTAAAGAAGAATTCTGCTCCAAGTAGCAAATATATATTTTCTTGTTGATAGAAATGAGGATCTTCTGGGTGAATGTTTTTGGGAATATCCCAAGTTAAAATGTCAATATGTTGACTTGGTTGTGCAGGAATTATGCTTGGTAGTACATATGTTTCTACGTCTTTTGAGAATTCGAGATCCCTGGACTTCATTCCGATATTTATGCGATATTTTGATGTTTTTTGTGCTTCGCCAATACCGTAAAGGCAAAGAAAAGCTTCTGAATATTGTATCTAAACGGCAAAGCGGAATCTAATACTGCCTTAAGTTCATCTTATACTCTACTCTACTCTACCACCTTGCTGGCGTTTTAATATATAGGCTTGCCATTCAATTGTTTAACTTTTCAGGACTAACATATGGGGATTTGTGTTTCTACGAGTAAATGGAATATCTGTGACAATATGTTATATGAATTATATGAATTTCTATTTTTAAAAACTGAAAACATAAAATTTTACATTTAACAGAAAATATCAACTCCTACTGAATGTCTGTACATTTTGAGAATTTGCTTTTTAAATGACTCATTCAAATAGTTAAAAAAAAATATTTCTTTGGATTTCAATTCATTCTTCATTTAAAAACAAACTACGTATTACAGTCGGTAACGGAAAATATATTGTGTAAGATATAGCCCTGGCGACCCGCAGCGACGTTGGGTGCTGCTGATGTAGGTTAGGTAGATGTGGTAGCTAGGCAGGACCAATGCAGAGAAGGTGCTCCACAGACGCCTCCTCCTCTTCGTCACCACAGCTTTTGCAAAAGTCACTAGCCGCAACCCTCAACCTAACTGCGTGCCTTCTAATCAGACAGTATCACCTCATGATGGACAAAGTAGGGATATATCGGGCCTTGACAGTGACAGCAACCTGTGCGCGCGCTTCCTATCCAGACGGAGCCACATCTGTCTGGAACGAATACAACCACGGACAGAGGCCCACCTATCTCTTTCCAACCCATAAGCAGAGGCATGCCCACGGATTCCAATTCGTGTGGAATGTGTAAGGTAGTCCCCAGTCTTGCAAGCTCGTCTGCCCTACAGTTCCCTGGTATGTCCCTGTGGCCCGGCATCCAAATAACATGGGCTGAACTGCTGAGCTAACTCGTTAAGAAATCTGTGACAGTTCAGGGCTGATGTCGAATCCAGGAAGACAGATTCCAGATATTTAATGGCAGCTTGACTATCAGAGAATATATTAATCCTCACTGTTGTGAGGACATTATACCTAAGCCACTCCGCTACCTCCCTAATGGCCAGAATTTCAGCCTGAAAAACACTACAGTGATTCGGTAGTCTCCGCGTAATACTCAGCTGTAGGTCCCTGGAGTAGACCCCGAAGCCTACCTGTTTAGCTTAGAGCCGTCGGTATAGAAGTCGACACAACGCCCTCCATTGGGAGTTCCGTGTTTCCACGAATCCCTATGCGGTATAAGCGTCTGGTACCTCTTGTCAAACAGTGGTTCGGCCACAGTGTAGTCAATGATGCCTGGAAGTTCAGGCATCATGTTAAGGATTACATTCTCCGACCAAAGTAACAGCGCCCTCAACCGGACTGCTGCAGCATTTTGTGAACCAATTATGTCCAAAGACAGCAAATGCAAAATAGCATTCAGCGCATCAGATGGGGTGGTACGAAGGGCACCCGTGATGTAAATGACAGCCATCTGTTGGACCCTACCCAGCATCCCACGGTATGTGGGCCTCTGGAGAGCTCTCCTGCAGACGATTACACCATACAGCATTATCGGTCGTACCACTGCCGTATACAGCCAGTAGACAATCCGAGGTCCCAAACCCCATTGCCTCCCTATTGCCCACTTGCACGCATAAAGTGCCACTGTGGCCTTCCTTGCCCTGTCCCTTATGTTGAGCCTGAAGTTCCTATTTTAGTGCCACCCAAGGAGATAGGTTCCACTAATGGAATATTATATCTCCAGGTGAACAGGACCAATTCAGTCTTGCACGGATTCACCGCAAGAACTTTATCACGCGCCCACCTCTCCATAGTTAAAAGTGCCCCCTGAAGAACATCCTTAATGTACCAGGAAACCTTCCACTGACTGCCAATGCCACGTCGTCCGCATATGCGACACCTCTAACACCAACCCTCTCAAGTGACAACAGAACGCCATTCAGAGTGAGGTTCCATAGCAGCGGGGATAGTACACCACCCTGGGGTGTGCCCCTACCAACAAATCTACTCAGGTCCGACGACCCCAACTTGGCCCGTATACGACTCCTTGTTGATGTCGACGTCCACTCCCAGACCAGATAGCGCCGCAGCTATCGCATCCGGAGTCACGTTATTAAACGCTCCCTCTATATCGAGAAAAGCCACCATGGTATACTCCCTAACGGCGAGCGAACCCTCAATGAATCCGACCAGGTTCTGCAGGGCCGTCTCAGTGGACCTACCCCTGCAGTAGGCATGCTGGCGACTCGACAGCAGCCTCTGATCAATATTTTCCCTAAGATACCTGTCAATGAGTCTCTCCAGTGTCTTCAGAAGAAGTGATGACAGACTGATGGGCCTGAAATCCTTAGGTCCCGTGTGAGAGAATTTCGATACATCACGTGTATAGATTCCTGAGCCAAGGAATCAGTGTATCCGCCACCACTTGCAGTTTACACGATGAGATCATGTCTGGTCCGGGTGACCTTAAAGGTCTGAAGCTACTAATAGCCCATGCAATTCGGGATTCAGTTACAATTTTCCTGGCAGCGGCCGAAGGTTGACCTGATGCAGTACTAACCGCAGAAGTTTCATTTCGGCAGTTACCAGGGAAGTGAGTATCCAGGAGCAGCTCCAGTGATTCCCTACTGGATGTTGTCCAATGCGGTTTCCTAAGATATCCTACCGTGCATTGCGTTGAAGCCAAAATCCTCCTTAACCTTGCAGCCTCAGAGGTGTCCTCAACATTGCTGCAGAATTCACCCCAAGACCTAATCTTAGCCTTCCAAATGGAGTTTTATGTGCTTTTGGATTGGTTTTGGTAGACTGAGTGCCTGATGTTGAATTGTTCAGTTTTTTTTCTAAATGTAGCAGCGAATTTTGATTTTTCGCACATTTTCTACAGTTAATTTAATTTCAAGTTTTCGAAGCGTAATCACTTCCGAAGAAGTTGACGCATAGATTCTGTCGTTGTACCCAGCGTAGTCGTTCTGCTTCTGATAATTGTAGAAATTTGTTGCAGTGGTATAGTTTGTGGCCATTGCACAACGATTGCCTCCATAGTTTGGAATTGAAGTTCCAAGAATGATAAAAATCCCGATGTAGTTGGCACATGTTTTGGGTCAGTTAATGATTGCAGGTACCTGATATGTGTATTTTTATCAAGTTTCTTAATCAATAACTTTCTTAATATTGCAGGATGTTGCAATTCCCAAATTGTTTAGTGCCAGCAAACACTCATTTGTGATGTCATGCATATCTTCCACAGATTTTGATGATGAATTTATGGCAGTTTTTTTGATTATCTTATCCACTAGGTTAGCGACTAAAATCCTTTTGTTGTTGTAGCATTCTTGTAACGTTCTCCAGGCACTACCATAATTTATTTCAGATAGGGAAAATTGACTGATTAGATGCTCAGCTTCCCCCGACAAATCACTCTTCAAATACCACAGTTTCTGCATATCGGGAATCGGTTGTCTTCCACCATCTCATAAATAAATCGTGGAACTATCGCCATAAATTTGGTTTCGTCATCTTTGATAGATGTACTAAACCAGTATTATTTGTCACAGGTACTATCTTCCCTGTTTGCGGGGGAGTACCATTCTGTTCTAGTTTGTCAGCTTTTTACAGAGAGATTGACTAAGTGATTTTGTACTGCGTCATCCAGTGCGTAAAATTCCGCAATATTAAAACCAGCTCTTCATGGATCTTAAATTTTTTCGCAAATATCGTCGCATAAACTTTGGTTTGGATTCCAAAGATTTTTGACGTTGTCAATCCTAAGATCATAGTATTGACCGGGTTTAAAACTCTTCGGTAAGAGAACCTATTTGAAAGTCGCCCCAATACTGTCATTCGGTTTTTGCCCTTCGAATCGGTCCTTGATGATCATTGGGCTTCAGTAGTGTGATCTGTTGAGCTAACGATGGATCACCATTATTTTCAATAGCTGGTGGCTTCTGTTGGATTTCGAGTAATGCGTGTAGCCGATTAAAATCTTTGGTGAATATTTCCATATATGTGGTTGTTAATTCACTGACTTTTGAGTAATAATCCCCCGTAAAGTAGTCATGCTCTTTTTTCAGCCTTTGAGCGTCGCCGTGTAAGCGTAATTTCGAGTCATGGGCTTTAAATTGACTCCAGGCTCTTTAAATCGCCTTATACGCTCCTCAAAGTATCCTGCGGTTGTGTTTCTGTCGGCAGAATCCCTTTTGAAGTTTCTGATAATTGCACAGTACAACAGCCAATCTGGGGGTGAGAAATTCCAAGTCAGGGTGATGGTACTAGGTCAGTATAGCAAAACTCTCAAAGGGTTTGGCGTTCGTATGTGTCAGTTTTTTTTATGACCTTTTAAATTTTTTCCTTATCTTGATGTTTTTTCGCTTAGTTGTAACATTTTGGCAAAAACGTAGTTTAACATAACTCGAGAACCACTTGTCCGATTTTGATGAAACAAATTTAGAAAAATTAAAAATTACAATTTCTCTAATCTATACTTTCTATACCGTTTTCCTATATGTGCAACACTTTCGAAGTTAAAAATGAATGTATGAAGGGAAAAAAGTATTTTTCCCTAAAAATTTATATATTTTTTTTTTTTAAATTCATAAAAAATCCAAAATGGAAAAAAGTGCCAAAACTAATTACTTTCGCGTAAAGTCACATAACTCATGAGCAAAAAAAGGCATAGATCATGAAAATCGATGCACGCGTTTCTCATTTATTCACAATTAGGTAAATGAATGAATTTCAAAAATTTGCTCCAGATATGCACAACATTATTTGGAGAAAACATTGACACTCACAAGCCGAACTATCTCATATTTTTCTTCTGTACTAAAAGAGAAATATTGATGTGGCAACACTGATTCTGTAATGTTCACATAAAACATGCATTGTCATTATACTTCTTCTCTTTCTCACACTGGTTCTGTGATTTTTGTCATTCAACAAGTGCCGACGAACGCGAAGTGTAAAAGTGATTTTTCTCCAGTTTTTTAAAAGTGAACAAAACTGAACAGAATATGGAACTGTGCAAGCCAGATATAAATAGCTTTTGCTACTGCTGTGGTCAATATGTCTCAACACATAAAAAAAGGGGAAATTTCAGTACTGATTTTGTTCAAACATACGAGATGTACTTCAACCAAAATGTTATAGTGAACGAAAATTGGGTACCAAATATAGTGTGTAAAAGCTGCTACAACCGTCTAATGGATTGGAAAAATAGAAGACGTGAAAGTATGCCATTCGGTATCCCAATGACTTGGACTAATCCTGGCGAAGGTCACAATCCATTGAATTGCTATGCATGTGCGAATAAAGGAGCCGCAAAAAGGATAAGAAAATCGTATAATTACGTTGGTGTTGCAAGTGCCGCAACACCATTGCCTCATTGGGACCACATTCCTGTGCCAAAAGCTTCTAGCCCAGATATTTTCTCTTCTACGACTGCTCCGACATATCATGCACGTGATGATCCCTCATATGAGCCATCAGTATCCAATGAGCCAATTTTAATAAATCAAAATAAGCTTGATTCAATTGTTGCCAAGTTGGAATTAACACAGCATAAATCGGAAGAGCTGGCTTCCATTTTGAAATCAAACAATTTGTTGGCACTCGGTGTGAAAGTCACAGCTTATCGAAGTCGTCAGGCAACACTCCAAAGTTTATTCCTTGTGAATGATGAAAAAACTTCTGCATATTGCCCGGATGTAGGAAAATTGATGGACGCAATGGAAATAAAATATGAAGCAGATGACTGGAGATTATTTATTGACAGTTCAAAACTCAGCTTGAAAGCGGTTTTACTGCATAAGACCAATAAAAAACCTTCAGTTCCAATCGCCTATAGTACAGAAACGAAAGAAACATATGATGCACTGGAAAATATTTTAAAAATGGTTAACTACGCCAAACATATGAGGCGCATATGCTGCGATTTAAAAGTTGTAGCAATGCTTTGCGGTCTTCAAAGCGGCTATATAAAATATATGTGCTTTTTGTGCGATTGGGACACACGATTTTCCGGTGAGCAATATGCATGCCACGGATGGAAACTCAGAGAGCACAGCAGGTTACAAACGGCCAATATTATTCGTGAGCCTCTAGTGCCGAAGGAGAAGATATTGCTGCCTCCACTGCATATTAAACTTGGAATTGTTAAGAATTTTATCAAAACTGTCGCCAAAAGAGATGAAGTTTTCTTGTGTTTGAAACTAATTTACCCGAGACTCAGCGAAAGTAAAATTAAAGAAGGTAAGTTATAATATCATATTCATTTCCCATGATTTTCCATCTTAACAAATTAATTTTTTCCAATCAGGCGTAGTAAATGGTCCAGATATACGAAAGCTGATTAAAAGTGACGCATTCAACAATATTTTGATTGACGCTGAATTGAATGCATGGCAGGCAATCAAAGAAGTAATAGAAGGCTTGTTGGGAAATCATCGTTCTAACAACTACGATGTTTCTGTCGCAAGGATGTTAAGAGCATTCTTGGAAATTGGTGTCCACATGTCCTTGAAAATCCATTATTTACATCATCATCTGGACTACTTCAGCAAACAATTGGCTACCGAATCTGATGAACAAGGTGAATGCTATCATCAAGTTGCTATGCCATTTGAAATGAGGTAATACTGATTTTTTTATTTTTTCAAACTCATTTTAATAAAACAAAAACTTACAGATATAGAGTCAAAAAGTCGCCGAGTGCAATAATTGCGGAAATTTGCTTGTTGAGTAAGCTTGTGTGGCAAGACAAGGATGATCTTGATGATAAAGAATTTTCAGGAGATGCAGAAGGGCCAACAGTGGAGTCACACATTGACATTATGTGTGGTTCAGAAACTGATGATAGCGATGAATGCGATGCCACTAGTCCCGAACAACCACCATCGAAAAAGTCTAGGCAATATTTATTAAAATAAATAAATAAAATAAAAATAAAAAATTATAAAAATGTTTACTTAATTTTTTTAGTAGTTTATGGCCAGAAGTCTGGAGTTATTGGGGAAAATTTATACAAAAGGCGATAAATGACACTTTTTTGAATAAAAACAAATATCAATATTCTTGTCAAAATGGGATACCTTCACTTAATTGTAAATAAAAGCAGAACGCGATTAATCGATTTCTATGATCTATGTCGCATTTTGTTTATAGGTTATGTGACTTTACATGAAATTAATAACACTTGATCCTTTTTTCCGTTTTGGATTTTTTATGAATTTAAAAAAAAAATTTAAGTTTTAGGCAAAAAAATATTTTTTTTTCTCCACAAATTTATTTTTACCGGCAAAACTGTTGATTATAAAGAAAAACATTATATGAACGGATTAAAGAAATTGTAATTCTTAATTTTTTTGAGTTTGTTTTAGCAAAATCGGACAAGTGGTTCTCGAGTTATGTTAAACTACGTTTTTGCCAAAATGTTACAACTAAGCGAAAAAACATAAAGATAAGGAAAAAATTTAAAAGGTCATAAAAAAAATCTGACACATACGAACGCAAAACCCTTTGAGGGTTTTACTATACTGACCTAGTACCATCACCCTGACTTGGAATTTCTCACCCCCAGACAATAATCCCAAAAATGTTCCATAGTGTTGTTTAAATAGAATCCCACATTTTTAATAGGGAATGCAATGTGTTGTGAATTCTCCATTGTGTGTGTGAGATTTGTCTAACTGGGTGGTGGTTGCGTGAAGTACGTTAAAATAGTCACCAATATTAAGGTGCCTGTTGTTTGTTCCACTTAGAACTGATAAGTATGTTGAATTGGTCACCAATATTATGGTGCCTGTTGTTTGTTCACCTTTGAATGCTTTTCAATCCCTTATCACTGGTGGGGGGAACTTGAAATTTAATCGTTCGATGATTGTTGCGATTTTTAAATTGTTAAAAGAGTCTTACCACTGTTGGGAGGAAGCTTGTTGTATGGACCTTTGTCCTGATGATTGCGGTTGCGCGTTCAAAAGACGTTTATAAAGAGTCAATAGTCCCTTACCACTGGTGAGGGGAAACTCAAAACTTCAAGAAACCCTTGAAACAAGGGGTCACCAAAAAATATTTAGGTTCAAGCCAAACACATGAATTTAAACTGTACTAATTTTGTTTGGGTTTTACCTTCAAGTAATTGTAACGTGAAGGTAATAGGCTCAATAAATAAAAAGCGAATTTGTACTACAGAACGATAATTTTGATTTTTATTGCAGTATTTATACTAAATTAGTTAAACAAAAAGTGCTGACATAGTGTCTGCATAAAAAAAAATTAAAATGTATACAAAATTGACCAATCGAACACAAGTAGCTCAAACTCATTACAATTAATGCAATTTGATATCCCTTTATTAACTTCCTACGTTTGTTGGTCAATAAAATCAAATGTAAGGAATATTGCATTTATGCCGTAATGTATAAAATGTGCTTGCAATATTTTGTATTGTAGTCAGCAGACAAAATTCTTATTACATATTTTAAGCTATTTTAAGTTGAATAATTAAGACTGTTAAGATTAGAGATGGGTACGTGAGCCATTTTTGACTCACGCTCACGCACGATTTGTTTAAATTGTTACCTTAATTTGTTTCCTTTTATAATATTTTTTCTTGAAAATTAGGAAAACTAAATAGTTTGTTTATAAATTATTGTTTTTTTTTTTTTGAAAAAGAATATTGAATATAGTTTAAACGTTTTCCAAAAAAAAAATCCTATACATAAGTTTATTATTTTTCAAAAAAAAATTACTTGAAAAAAAATTTTTATTATAGTTACAGTTCATCAGTTTCTAAAACCAAACAAATTTTTACTATTACATAGATTTTAGAAAACAATTCTTAAAAATTAGAAAGTCGTAAACTTAAAAACTGAATTTAAGTTCAAGTACTTTCTCATTTTAAGTTAGACACATTTTTTAAACTAAATGCTAGTAAATTATGTTCTAATTTTTTTTAACTAAAAATAATTTTATTACATTTTAGTATGCAAATTTCTTAATACAGACGTTTTTCAGGTAATAAGTATTCAAGCTTAAGGTCTATTTTATACAAAATTATTTATTTGTTATCCAATATTTCGCTATCTCAATGGATAGCTTCTTCAGGGATTTTTTGTTTTTTTAATTTTAAACAAATTTTTTTAACAAATCAAAATTAATGAAACAACAAAATTGTCAATTTTAAAAAATATTAAAAATTAAACACAGGAAACAAAAATTATTCTATTACATTTTTATGAACCTATTTAATTTCTTATTTTATTCTTATAAATTAAATGTCTGTAATTCTGAGCTACATTGTCTGTATCTGTTTTAAAATTAATTCTTTGTTCTATTGGTGTGTTGATAATTTGTAACATTTCTAACATGAAGCGTCTTTTGTAATTTGTTTCTGTATTTAAAACTGTTGTATTTTCAAAATCTGGTGTATGGTTAAGAGTGGCACAATGTGATGATAATTTGTTCTTTGTGGTACCTATATATACTTTACTACATATTTCATTATCTTTACCCCTGCAAGGTATCTTGTAAATAATGTTAGATTTATCTAATTTCTCTGTCCTATCGTTCATTTTACTAAATAATCTATCTAATGTATTGTATGTTCTATGAGCCATCCTATAATTATTGATATCATAAATATTAGAATTTTCTAATCGTTCAGAAATCATTGGTACACAAGTTAAAGACTTGTAAATCTTAGGTTCAGTAACTATATTCACACTGCCTTCCCTATGTCCATTGTACTGACCAATCAATTTATAAATCAATTCCCTTGGGAAATTATTATCCTCTAAAATATTTCTTATTCTTATTTTATTATTTCTATGAAAAACTATATCACTAATATTTAAAACTTTATCTATAAGATTTTTGGCAGTATTAATAATAACTCTTCTCGGATGTTTTGAATAATAATTAATAATTCTACCCGAAGAAATTGGTTTTTGGTACCAATCTACTAACAAGTTATTCTCCTTTCTTATTATTAATGTGTCTAAATATTGAAGTTTATGATCACATTCCCTTTCAATTGTAAATTTAATATCCTGGTGAAATGAATTAAATATGTTTAAAATATTTTCTATTTCACATTCTGAAATAATACAAAATAAATCATCTACATATTTCGTTATAATCTTTGGTTTAATAGATAATCTTCTAATATATTTATCAAGTAGTTCCTCCATTACTATATCTGCTACAACTGGAGAAGCTGGAGAACCTATAGGTAATCCTTTTTGTTGAGAATATAGTTTCTTATTATATTGAAAATATCTACTATCATCTATGCAAAATTTGAGAATTCTTAAAAATAATTCTTTTTCAATAGTCGTATGTTCTTTAATTATATTCCATTTTCCCTCTATAATACTTAAGGCTACATTTATAGGTATACTAGGGAATAAGGATACTACATCTAATGAAATTAACTTTTCCTCATTCTGTATCGTGATTCCCTTAATTTTATCCTTAAATTGTAATGAGTTCTTTACATTATATACTGAATTTTCTGTTATCTTTCTAAGAATTCCTGTTATATATCTGCTTAGTTCATGAGATGGAGAATTGATGCTTGAACAAATTGGTCTTAATGGAAATGTTTCCTTATGCACTTTCGGAACTCCATATAATTTGGGTGCCGCAGCAGTTGTTGTTTTAAATGTTTTCCTTTGAAAAGGTGTTATTATTTCCAATTTGAAAAGGTTTTCTTCTATATCATTATTTGTCTGTTGTAGTTAAATCGTTGGGTCTTTTGTCAATATCTTATATGTGGAGTCATCATTAAGAATATCATTCATTCTTGAACTATAGTCATGTCTATTCATCGCAACTGTAATATTACCTTTATCTGCATTTAGAATTAAAATGTCCCGGTTATGTTTCAAAAATTTCTCCGTTCTCTTAACATTGTTAAGAATAAACTTGTCCCTATGACATAATCTCATTTTATTCATATGGTTATCAATTATAGTAGTTAGTCTAGTCCTTGCTATTTCCTGTTTTTCTTTTCCCTTAATAGTCTGAACAAAATCTTCTCCATCTGCTATCATCTTTAGAACCGGAAAGTGTCTTTTTGTTATGGGTAATGCGTGTTTATTTCCTAATGAAAGAGTCCATTGTGTATCTATTGGAATGTCTATATCTGATTTGTTTATAATATTTATTCTAATTTCTTCCTTTTATCTATTTTACTTTTGGCGTGCTCTCCAATTAATAAATTATTCAGTTAAATTTCTTCGACCTTAGAAAATCAGAATATACCAAGGAGAAATATCTGCAATATGAATTACAATATTCTTAAAAGGAATGAGGATACGAGAAGGATAATAAATAAATATAAAATTTTGAGGGATAGAAACATCAAGTTAAAGGCAAATATTACTTTTTTAATTCGTTGCCGCAATTCAGGTATAATACCTAAGTTTATAAAGAATTCCACTAAAAATTTTTTTAATCTTTTTGAGGAAAATGGACCACAATTTTTAAAACAATCAATTTCGAGGAATATATGGATAATGCAGAACAAGATTCTTAGTTTAAGTATTAAACACAAACACTATATATTAGAAAGTAATAGGAAACAATTAGAACAATTAGAATACAATTTAGGTAAATATTTTACTAATGAAGTGATTGATAATTTTTTAAAACATGAAGATAGATTAGCTTTAAAACTAAATGGTAAAGTTAAGGATATACACAAGAAGAAATTTAATCATCTAGTTGAATTACAGAAAAAAGAATTAGGTATTAAATTTAACAAAAAGTGGTTTATAAACAAATCAGATATAGACATTCCAATAGATACACAATGGACTCTTTCATTAGGAAATAAACACGCATTACCCATAACAAAAAGACACTTTCCGGTTCTAAAGATGATAGCAGATGGAGAAGATTTTTTTCAGACTATTAAGGGAAAAGAAAAACAGGAAATAGCAAGGACTAGACTAACTACTATAATTGATAACCATATGAATAAAATGAGATTATGTCATAGGGACAAGTTTATTCTTAACAATGTTAAGAGAACGGAGAAATTTTTGAAACATAACCGGGACATTTTCATTCTAAATGCAGATAAAGGTAATATTACAGTTGCGATGAATAGACATGACTATAGTTCAAGAATGAATAATATTCTTAATGATGACTCCACATATAAGATATTGACAAAAGACCCAACGATTAAACTACAACAGACAAATAATGATATAGTAGAAAACCTTTTCAAATTGGAAATAATAACACCTTTTCAAAGGAAAACATTTAAAACAACAACTGCTACGGCACCCAAATTATATGGAGTTCCGAAAGTGCATAAGGAAACATTTCCATTAAGACCAATTTGTTCAAGCATCAATTCTCCATCTCATGAACTAAGCAGATATATAACAGGAATTCTTAGAAAGATAACAGAAAATTCAGTATATAATGTAAAGAACTCATTACAATTTAAGGATAAAATTAAGGGAATCACGATACAGAATGAGGAAAAGTTAATTTCATTAGATGTAGTATCCTTATTCCCTAGTATACCTATAAATGTAGCCTTAAGTATTATAGAGGGAAAATGGAATATAATTAAAGAACATACGACTATTGAAAAGGAATTATTTTTAAGAATTCTCAAATTTTGCATAGATGATAGTAGATATTTTCAATATAATAAGAAACTATATTCTCAACAAAAAGGATTACCTATGGGTTCTCCAGCTTCTCCAGTTGTAGCAGATATAGTTATGGAGGAACTACTTGATAAATGTATTAGAAGATTATCTATTAAACCAAAGATTATAACGAAATATGTAGATGATTTATTTTGTATTATTTCAGAATGTGAAATAGAAAATATTTTAAACATATTTAATTCATTTCACCAGGATATTAAATTTACAATTGAAAGGGAATGTGATCGTAAACTTCAATATTTAGACACATTAATAATAAGAAAGGAGAATAACTTGTTAGTAGATTGGTACCAAAAACCAATTTCTTCGGGTAGAATTATTAATTATTATTCAAAACATCCGAGAAGAGTTATTATTAATAATGCCAAAAATCTTATAGATAAAGTTTTAAATATTAGTGATATAGTTTTTCATAGAAATAATAAAATAAAAATAAGAAATATTTTAGAGGATAATAATTTCCCAAGGGAATTGATTTATAAATTGATTGGTCAGTACAATGGACATAGGGAAGGCAGTGTGAATATAGTTACTGAACCTAAGATTTACAAGTCTTTAACTTATGTACCAATGATTTCTGAACGATTAGAAAATTCTAATATTTATGATATCAATAATTATAGGATGGCTCATAGAACATACAATACATTAGATAGAATATTTAGTAAAATGAAAGATAGGACAGAGAAATTAGATAAATCTAACATTATTTACAAGATACCTTGCAGGGGTAAAGATAATGAAATATGTAGTAAAGTATATATAGGTACCACAAAGAACAAATTAAAAACTAGATTAGCAGGACATAGATCTGATCAGAAATATAGGAATACAGCTTCTCAGAAAACTGCATTATCATCACATTGTGCCACTCTTAACCATACACCAGATTTTGAAAATACAACAGTTTTAAATACAGAAACAAATTACAAAAGACGCTTCATGTTAGAAATGTTACAAATTATCAACACACCAATAGAACAAAGAATTAATTTTAAAACAGATACAGACAATGTAGCTCAGAATTACAGACATTTAATTTATAAGAGTAAAATAAGAAGTTGAATAGGTTCATAAAAATGTAATAGAATAATTTTTGTTTCTTGTGTTTAATTTTTAATATTTTTTAAAATTGACAATTTTGTTGTTTCATTAATTTTGATTTGTTAAAAAAATTTGTTTAAAATTAAAAAAACAAAAAATCCCTGAAGAAGCTATCCATTGAGATAGCGAAATATTGGATAACAAATAAATAATTTTGTATAAAATAGACCTTAAGCTTGAATACTTATTACCTGGAATTTGTATTAAAAAGGTCGAAGAAATTCAACAGACGTTTTTCTTAAAAATTGATAACAAAATACTTGTTTTTTCCCTTAAATAAAGAAAAATTACTTAAGAAAGGTATGAACTATATCTGAGTATATAAACTATTTCGATTTACCCAAACATAAGGATTTTTATTCATTTTTTAAAGTTTTAATAAAATTTTACTTTACTTAGTTCATGTCTTTTTTTTTTGAGTGTAAACTACTTAAAAATATTAAAAAAATACAAAAATTAAAAAAAAACATCAAAAACATATTTGCAGAGTATATGCACTCTCTTTAAGCAAAATTAAGAATGACAATGCACGCGGTACAAAATATTCAACGATGAACTTACAGTACAATTAACGGGACTTTACTGGAGACTTCAAAGATCTTATAAATTATTGTTTGCATTAAGTCTTTTATAATCATATTTTACAATGTTGTTGAGAAAATGCAAAATATGACAAGCATGTTTAATATATATTTCTAGTGAATAATGGTTTTTAAAATATAAATAAAAGCAAAACGGAGAAGTGGCTAAGAAATATTAACGAACAAAAGATTTGAAAGAATATTATAATATAAAGTTTGAAAAAATATTGTGACGGAGAATAGTTTATCACACATACTTGAGAAACTGTTATGATTTTTACTAATAGTAATCTTTTTACAAGTTTGTTAAAAAAAATATTAAGAAGGTGGATAGTTTCTAAAACAAGATTGATAAACTCTTTAAATTTTTACATTTAGTAAGCTTTTTATATACTATTCTTAAAAACATATTATGAAGAATAATAGTATCTCAAATATAATTAAAAAAGACTTTAGTAATTTTGTTAAAAAAGTTTCTTTTAAAGAATATTGGTTCTTGCTTTCTTTGTCAAGCCTTTTTAAAGCATAAGCCTTATGATCGCAAGCTTATTACAATATATTTCTAAATGCTCTTGGTCTATTGGGTTTTGTCAAGTTGAGAGCAAAACAATAAAAACAAACATAAGCAATTAGTATACATTGTATGGTTTGGTATGAATTGTTTAAATAAAGATTATTGTTTTAATTATATATTCTTAATTTTATCAGGCTCGATATCATTTAATGTTACTAACGTATAGTAAACACTAATTTTTTATTAAATGGAAAAAATTGTAAGGATCAGCGCTAGATGGAGTGCACACTTTCGACCCGAGTGACCAGGTCATCTTCAGCCTCCTTATGAACCACCCAACCCTCAAATAACTCATGGTTTTGAACAGGCTTATATATCACACACTCTAACGAAAATGACTATGCGAAATTGCATGTTTCAGTTAGTGATTACCCGTACAAATGAGATTTTTTCCATATATTTATAGAAATACCCTTTGGCAACCATCTTCGATTTTCGAAGCACAAATTGACAGGGTTGCCATTCCAAATGTTAATGTTTCCATTTCTGGAAACGAATTGGGAATCTGGCATACTAATATTTTTTCTTTCACAACATATTTGAGTGTTGTTTATTATATTAGATTATAAATTACATCGTGCCCTATGTTTTTGTATGTAAATTTTGTATATTATTCGATCTATATGTTTTAATTATATATTTTTAATTTTATCAGGCTCGAAAGTGTGCACTACCTCTAGCGCTGATCCTTACAATTTTTTCAATTTAATAAAAAAAATTGTGTTTACTATTTGATAGTAATATTAAATTATGATCCCGAGCCTGATAAAATTAAAAATATATAATTAAAACCATGGTTGGCAAGCAATACCTTTTCATTATTAAGGTAGTTGTCTACCACGCTCTGATCAATACCGATACGATAATTTTAAAACTGCGGTTGCAATAGTGACATGTGTCTTCAAATATCAAAATATTATTTCATAATATTACCTGTTAAATTTTGTTATATTTACCGTTATAAATTGGTGTTTCGGTATTTTAGCGTTATTATAACAGTAGTTTAAAATATTTGAAAATTGAGCCGGTAAAATAGCGCAATAAACCCAGTAATACAAAAAGACACTTGTCTTTAATGAAATAGCCATTTTAAAAGTTTCATATCGGTCTTATAGTAGCTGTGGAAGCCAACTACCGTTATTATGAAAAGGTATTGACTGCCAACCATGATTAAAACAGATCGATCGAATAATATACAAAATTTACAGATGATTGTTATAGTTAAACTCGATACATCAACTTGTTTACTTTCTTGTTGTCGGTTTCACGGGCGCAATTTCAATTTTTCGATTTAGTGGTTTACACTGCCAAAGAATATTTCAGCAGCTTATGGATAACAAACTGAAATAATTTAATTGTTCCATATTGCTGCCGGTAAGAAGAACTCTCCTTAGCGAACAAATATAATTACATATCGCAAACTACCGATATTACATAACCTTTTCGCTTAATACTGGTATTGAATAAGTTTTTAACAAAACCATTCTTTTTTAGGGTTTTAATAAAAAAAATATAAAATTGTCAATTAAGTTAATTTTATCGATTTTTGGTAATAGAAATTCGTACTTACGTACGGTTTTGAATTTTTAATTTAAGTTAACAATATTGTGGATTTTGCACAAAGAGAATTTAATTGGACGAGTATTTATGAAAGTTTTTAGTAAAGTAATGAAGTTTGCTTCTCTTATGAATTAAATACTTCTTAAACTTAATTATAAAGCTTTATAATTTTAATTAAACTAGTTTTATTTTCATAAAATAAATGAATGATATTTAGTTGGATTTTAGATTATATAATCATATTCTTTTTATAAATTGGATAAAGGCAAAGAAACATGAAAATTTTTATAAGTAAAATTTAAAAAATTTGATCAGAGCCAGTATAGAATACTTAATATTTTCGGTTGCTGCAACACAAGCCTCTTCAGTATCCACGCCCTTGTTGGGTCATTGCTTTGATGATTGTTTATTTTATATTAAGTGATCGGAAACAAACTTAAAATCCCGAAAACAACACACAATTAGACTAACATCAACGAAATTTAACAATTTAATATTTATCCTCTACTATTTTTACAGTTTTTGTTTTGAACTTTAATTTTTAAAGTATTCAATACGCAAAGCTTATGAAGCCATTAATTTCAAATGTTTGTTCTTATCAGTTTGAAGTCTACAACATAATCTTTGTTGTATCCTTATGTGAGAGGTAAATAAGTTTATATGTATTTTTGATCTGTTATTTTGGTTAATGAATGATATTTAGTTGGGTTTTAGAATTATCAAGCATTGACCCAAAAGGGGAATGGATACTGAAGACGGCTGTGTAGCGATAACCGAAAATACTAGTAGTATGGCTCTGATCGATTTTTTTTAATTTTTTGCCACAGTAGTTATGTTTTTAAGGCAGCACTATTTTTGCTGGGTGTGATGCCCCATGACTGGCATATGATCTGGTCTGACAGAATCCTTTATGTTAAAAGTTTTTGAAAATAAATTTTTTTATTCTCATCCTTACAAAAAATAAGGCGGCAGCAATAACTAAAACACTTTTGCAGATTTTTGTTAGTGGTCTTATACACATACCACATATATGATTCCTATTGTATGATTCCTATTGTATTATGTTTAAAACTTATTTGAAATTTTCTATTTCTTCCTAAGAATAACAAAATGTTTATGATTTCTCCTGTAACCGTACATTAATATTTCAAATAAACACCATACAATACATTCACTTGTTTCTTTATAAAATATTGTATTATTTTATTTCAATTTATTATATGAAAAAAATATATAATTTTGCAGTTTTAATGGCTTTATTTCTTAACAATACTGTCACGTATTTTTACGATTTGAGCTCAATGCACATTAGTGCATACAGAAATAATATATACAAGTATGTGGTATAGTTTGTATGTGTGATTATTTCTATGTATAAATAAAACTCAAAAGTAACACGTTCAATATTGGTTCAATTTTTATTACTCATACGCTGTGTTGGTAAACATTAATTTGTTAAAAAATAAAATTTTTGAATGTACGTTAAAAGAATCTAAAGTTTTAAATTAAAAAGTTAAAATTTAACAATATTTTTTCAAGTTTTATATGTTTTTTTTCATATACTAATGAAAAGCAGTTATTAAGATATTAAAAATATTGGAAGAAATGTAGTAAATGAAACTTGTTTTATAGAATGTATACTTCAGTAAAATAACTTGTTTTAAATCGACATACCAGGCGAAAATGTTCATATACCATATATTGTTTTATCTATAAGCATATATGCCATGTATGTAAGCATATATGGGTAAATACATTCAAAGAAACAGTTCATATATGGTAATTTATTGCATTTATTGGTCATTATTAGTTTATATTACACAGTAATACAAAATCGAACTTTCCGAATCGGAATTGGATGAAGCCAAAAGCAAGTGAAAGTTGACATTTTCCGTAACAAAACCCTGAAGGTTTTTTTAGTTTAGTGCGAGGTTTTGATGTTAGTGATTGTGGAACGCTGTCTCACAACAAAAAATCATCAAAAACTTGATATAATAATACTTATTTATTTTTATTATCCTGGAACGTTGTGGTATCTTACTGTTTTTAGGGTAGAGGAATGCATTTTTGATATTTATTTTTACCTAAAACTCACGCTAGATGGCGCTGTCACAAAAATTTTGCTATTTCTTATATATTGTCATAGAAAAAACGTTGTTTTTACTTTTTGAGGCTTAAAAATCAATTCTTCATATTGGCTTCATTATATAACATATTTCTAATGATATAACAAAGTAGGTTTTATTATTCTCAGTCATAATTGGGACTATTGCATTGATTGGACTAATTAATTGATGATTTCATTACCATTACAATGACAACAATTGTAATAAAATAAATTTCATTATCATTGTTTGAATTAATGATACTGATTTAAGGATGTCATTTCATTGATTAATGACAATGTCTAAGAATTTCATGATACTGATTTAAGGATGTGATTTCATTGATTAATGACAATGTCTAAGAATTTCATTACCATTACTAACGAACTAATTAAAAGAAAAAATTAGCATCATTAGCCATCATTTTATGTGTTAATATTTATGTTAATTATGCGGATTAATATTTGTATATTTTATTTTATTATTTTATGTATGAAGCTACATTGAAAATTTTTTAATCGTGTACGTATTTTGGTAAACAAATAATTTTTCAATCTATTATAAATAGCTTTTTATGCATTTGTGCTATTTCATCACCATTAGTAATGCAATTTTTTTCATTTGCATTAGCGTCAACTTAATGGCTATGAAAATTTCCCAAGTATGTTCACAGTACGTTACAATTACAAAAATTGTGTTTTTTATGGGAAAGACGATTTTTTTATTACAAAAACAATTTTTTAATTTAAAAGAATTATATTTTTATAAAAATATATGTTATTCTATTTATCTTTACAAAATTACAATGAAAAAAATAATATTGAAATCGGTTCAACGGTTTATTTTATTTTAAAATACAAGTAATTTTGCTTTACAATAGATGGCTCAAGTTATAAGGGGTGTCCCAAGAAGAACGCAATTTTTAAATTTTAAATAAAACACAGATATTTAAAAAAAAATCGTGAAACTTTATTATATCGTAAAGTAGACAGAATGAGGTTATGTATGGAACAATATATCGTGCAGATGGCCGCCGCGGCTTTGCTGGCATGCACGCGATCTTTTAATGAAATTTTCAATGACCGTTTTGCATGAATGCTGCGGTATTTCATTAATGCAGCGTCCAATTTCCTCTTTTAAGGCTTGAGTCGTCGTCGGCTTATTCGCGTAAACCATCGACTTCAAAAAACCCCAAAGAAAAAAATCTAATGGTGTTAAATCGCACGATCTAGGCGGCCAATTCTGATCTCCAAAACGCGAAATAACACGACCGGGAAATGACTGATGCAGCAATTGAATTGTTTCTCTGGCTGTATGACATGTGGCGCCGTCTTGTTGGAACCGCATGCCCTCCACATTCAGTTCTTCAATTCTAGGCAAGAAAAAACTGGTTATCATTTCACGATACCGAACACCATTGACTGTTTGCGCTTGACCTGCCTCATTTTCATAAAAAAAAGGTCCAATGATTCCTCCAGCCCAAAAACCACACCACATAGTGACACGTTGAGGATGCATTTGCTTCTCGTGAATCACTCGAGGATTTTCCTCACCCCAAATGCGACAATTCTGCCTATTGACGAAGCCATCAAGATGAAAATGGGCCTCGTCACTGAAGATGATTTTATCGGCAAAATCAGCATTTTCATGTTGTCTCTCCATGTTGGCTTCAGTTCCTGAGTCAATTGAACTTTGTATGCATGAAGATGCAAATCTTTCGTCAAAATTCGCTGCAAAGTGGATTTGGAGACACCAATTTGCTGAGCTCGGTGTCGAATTGAGGTGGATGGAGTTTGAGCGACATCATCACGTACAGCTGCGATATTTTCGGTCGATCGACCTAGTCGATGGCGCGTTGTTGTCTTTATATCACTAACAGACCCAGTTTCGGCAAATTTATCCATTAATCTCTTTACAGTTGACTCTTTTGAAGCATTATTGTGACCCCAAATTGATCGCAATTTGCGAACTGTAGCCGCAAAACTTTCACCATTTTGGTAAAACAATTTCACAATGAGAATGCGTTGTTCATTCGTGTAGCGCTCCATTTTTACTAACCTCGTACCTTCTACTAGCAAACAATAACAATTGTTCAAATGTCAAACAATGACACTTCGAATGTTGCCAGATTTAAAAATTGCGTTCTTCTTGGGACACCCTTATATCTCCATAAGATGACATAAATCGTACACTAAACGTGTTCAATCTTGAACACAAAAAATTAAAATAATATTTTATTGTAAGAAATAAAGTAATTATCTTTAGTTTGAACACACATTGGTTTCCTCAAAACCAATGTGGTGTAATGAAAATAATGTAAACAGTTAATTACACTGTCCAACAGCATTTTTGGAACAGAATAGCGACCCTATAATTCTGAAAGGGTATGTTGAGTAGATCATTTTTGTAGAACAAACTTATGGTCCAGCACGTCTGAGTATTTTTTTACAGTGGGTCAAAGTTTTAATTTTTCGGTCAAAGGGAGCATTATACTATATGAAAAAATGCTGTAAGTTAATGTCTTGAGAGAATTCTTATGGTCAGAGTTGTATTGTGGAATTGTATGAGGATTATTTTTGTGGAAGATCTTAACCCTCTAACTGGTCTCTTTATGGGTCAATTTGACCCTTTTTTCGAGAAAATCGTACAAGCCCCATACGTATTCAGCAAGCATTAAACTTTGGGATTTCCCTTTGAATCTTTCTTCCAATACCTTTATATCCTGATGAAACGTGTTCATCTGAAACCGCTTTCCAGATCGGCATGTTTTTTTCTTGGAAATGTAACTTTTACATCGGATTTTATCAAATTCCTGTTTTTGAATCTGGAACATAATATTTCAGCTTTCTCTTTTGTAAGCCCTAAATCTCTTACAAGATCTTTAAAATAAGCTTGGTCTATCAAATTAGGACATATGTTTAAACCATCAAGAGGCAAGTAACTTATATCTGATATGTTTTCAACCGCCGCTGTTAATTCTGTAGCGACTGTCATATTGGCCGAAAATCTACGTGTAGGCGGTTGAGGCACCGGAACACCTTCACAGCGCACTTCTGGTAAAATGAAATTATTTGTTGCTTCGTATGTCATTATCGCGTAGTGCCTTTGGCTTCTACCAAATTTGAAATTTACGCAGAAATAGCTGGTATCTGATTTGTGATCTTCAGGTTCAATCCATGTAATAGGCGCAGAAAATGGCAGCGCCTTAGTACCGCCTTTGTACCAGGTCAAAAGACCACTTTCGCAAGTAGTACATACGGTTTTTGGTATCCACAAATAAAACAAAACCAATCTCTTAATTTGCAAACAGAATCCGCCATACTTATTTAAGCTTTAATTTTTCTTTTTTTATATTAATTTTAGTAAAAATCACACCCGATATGTACTGCTTAGTAGCTCAATTATGCTTGAATTTTTTCTTTTATTTTTTATTATTAATTTAAATAAATATCACACCCGATTTGTAAGTCACAGCTGACTAGACGCGAGAAGTCAGTGTTTGGCCCAGCCGAACTTGACGCTGTTTTTACCTATTTTGTATATGTTGGTGTATAATTTTACTAATTAAGCGTAAAGAGCTGAAATTTTCCGGCAAACATTTTCGTAGAATATTTTAATCCTTAATAATTTAATCCTTAAAGTATATTTTTTGATTTTCTCGAAAAAGGGTCAAATTGACCCATAAAGAGACCAGTTAGAGGGTTAAGATCTTCCACAAAAATAGTCCTCATACAATTCCACAATACAACTCTGACCATAAGAATTCTCTCAGACATTAACTTACAGCATTTTTTTCATATAGTATAATGCTCGCTTCGACCAAAGATGAAAACTTTGACCCACTGTAAAAAAAAAACTCAGACGTGCTGGACCATAAGCTTGTTCTACAAAAATGATCTACTCAACATACCCTTTCAGAATTATGGGGTCGCTATTCTGTTCCATTCAAAAAGTCTTAATTTGTTGGACAGTGTTATCTATATTCTGTTGATCATTAGGTTTATGAATACGGGTTTTTCTTATCTCTTAAGAATTCCCAAAATTTTTTTTCTTTGCAATTTTGTTAAGATAAATAGAATAACCTATATTTTTATAAAAATATAATTCTTTTAAATAAAAAAATGTTTTTGTAATAAAAAAATCGGATTTTCCCATAAAAAAACACAATTTTTGCTATAAAAATACCAGTTTTGTAATAGTAGCGTACTGAGAATATTAAAATGTACTTACGTAATATCATTAGAAATATGTTTTATAATGAAGCTAATTTAAAAAAACTGATTTTTTAGCCTCGAAAAAGTTAAAACACCGTTTTTTTCTATAACAATCTACAAGAAATAGGAATATTTGTATGACAGCGCCATCTAGCGTGAGTTTTAGGTAAAACTATATATTAAAAATGGATGCATCGCCCCCAAAAACAGTAATGCCATCAGTTTGCATAACGCAACGTCTCACTTCAAATCATTTTTTTAAAAAATGAATTTTGTAAATAACTTGAATAAAGTAGGTGATTGCTCGCGTTGAAACAGCTGTTCGTTACGTTATTTGAAATTTTATACATACAAATTAGAATTTCATAAATCCCTGCGCTAAGAAAATAATCACTTGAAATGTCAAAATCATCACTTGAATTATTTGAGCGTTGGTTTGAAATTTTTTCAAACTATTTAAAAAAACAGACAATTTGTAATAATTTTACAATCAATTTTATTTATATAAAGCAGTTGTTGAATTTCTTTTTCTTAAAAATAAAAAAATTTCGAAAGTTGCTGCAGAAACTGTTTTTGCGGGTTTAGGTTTCAGGATACCAAAATATTTACATAAGGAAAAAATGGTTTTCAATCAGCTGTTAACATTGGTGTTTCCAATAGCAAAAATTAGGGATAAATGTAACAAATTATCTCATATCAGCACAGTGTTCGATTATTTGAACACTCGCTTTTATAATTTTTTTCTTTTACAATAAAGATTCTGAACTATTTTTTGTATGCAATAAGATAGTATAAGGGGTTAGCTTTAAATGTAAATATAAAAGATCTTACCCACTTCTCTCCCCCTTTTATATTAAGAATAAGAAAACATTAATGTGTTTATCATAATTAGCATAATTTATAATATTTTAAAAACTGAAAACTATGCATAAAAAAAAGTAAAAATGTAGTTCCATTAACAAACGATTAAACATTCAACAATAGAAAACAAGTAAAAAATAGCTTAAATTCGGCTGTGCCGAATCTCCACCAGTGGCGTGCAAAGGGGGCAGGGGCCCGGGCCAAATTATTTTCAAAATAAAATTTGTTTACTATGTTTAGTACACATACATACAAAATATCTTGAATATTTTTGTTTCCAATTGATTTTCTTTACAAGCCCAATGCTTTTTTTTGCAAGTCCAATTGGTTTTACCAGATTTTGCTGAAATTTCTGTAGAAGTGAGAAAAATTTGCTTTAAAATCAGAGAATTTTTTCAATTTACTCTCAGTTACCTAACCTTTTAATAAGTACAAAATTTTATTTGGCCGCTCCTTTCAATTAAATCTCTATACTTAGCCTTCCACACTTGTAATATTATTTGAATAAAACAACCAAAAATACACTTAAGTTTTTAAAAGCTGATTAATTGCTTCTTTTTATTTAATTTAACGCGTTTTATCTTTTTTCGAAAGTTTTCTAAATAAGGATTAATTAAAGGTTGATTTACACGTCGACTATCCTTATATGCTTTTACTCAGTATTGGGTTTTAAAATCAGCAAAACAACAAAATAATAAAAACGTTAGGAAAAAATATATGTAGTTTATTGTTTTTAAATGTTGTATTTGCGTGGGTATGAGCTGGCTAAACAAAATCCAAACTAAATTCAGGTATCCAAATTTCTATGAAATTTTAAAAATTTTTCAAATATTTTGTCAAAGAAATTTTTAAATCTTTTGGCAATTTGTGTTTAGTTTAGAATTTATTTAGCTACCTCGCACAGATCCTAATTGGATTTATTTAATTTGTATATTTTCTTTTAAAACAAAAAAATTCGTGTTTCCAATTGACATTCAAATACCACATAAAGGCCCATTATTATAACTTGACTTTAAGGTGCGTGTTAGTTAAAGGTAACTTTAGCTTAACTGAGCAATAAAGTGACCTTTAACTATTGTTGGTTATTACAACTTCCTTATAAAATAAAATTAAAGTTTTTGTAAATATGGCATTACCATTACAAAACCCGATTACTTTTGCCAAATTAAAATGGTTCTTAAAAATACGTACTTTTATTTATTTATTTACTTACTACAACAAACATAAAAAACAAACAAAAATAAAATTTCTTCGAATTGTGTAAAAAATAAAAATGTCTGTTGTAAAAAATTTACAATGCCGACACCGAACACATAAATAAACCAAGCAACAAAGATACGGTCAAAAAACTACACGGCAACTACACTGCAAAGCAGAAAATATGGCAACTTCAAATGCACTAACCTTACGTTAAAAGATGAACTTACCTTTAGCTTATCGGTCACTTTTAGGTTAAAGTATACTTATAATAACGAAAAACTAATAATCTGTCCGATAACATCCTAACTTTAGCTATCGGCAAGTTATAATAATGGGCCTAAGTCTTAACTGGAATCCCCAAAATTTCAGATATATGAGTTTATTTTTATATCAATACATGTGTATTTAATATTGAAAATATTTAAATAACAACACTTTTATAGACTTTCGAAGTAGTTATAGTAGTTAAGAAGTAAGATTTTATAAAAATGCTGCCAAGTATTGGCAGCATAAAAATATTTGAAATTTTTCTATTTGTAATTTGATAAAATATTAAAAACAACAAAAGCTAACAAATAAATTATGTGTTCATTAGTAAATGTATGCAGGGCATATAATATAATTGCTATATTTCGTGTTCCGATGAAGTCCATATATGAAAACAAGTAGTTATAGATGTAGAGATATAAAAATAAAGCTTTTTCATAAAAAAAATAGAAAATATTTGTTCTTAATGTATGAAAAACAAAATTTTCGACTGCGGCGCCAACTTATAAAATTATTAGTATACGAAAAACAAAATAAAAACTTGTTAACAAAAATCGCGCAATTTTTAGTAAAAATTTTCGCCTGACAAATAGATTTTCCGGTCACGATAATATGGTAAAGAATTAATAATATATTTCACAAAGCCGAGTCTTTGATGTTTCGTCAAAAAAATTTTGTAGCATAATAGATTTTTATCAAAATGATCTAAAAGCGGAGAGAAGCTTTACAACACAAAAACAATCACAATGTACATAATGTGTTATTAAACGTATACATTACATCTTAGTTAAATTATTAAATAAAAATAGTTAATTTTAATTGTTGCTAAAAATGCTTCAAAAAAGTAAAAAAAAAAATTAGATAATATATTTTGGCCCCACCCCGAAACGAAATCCCGGGCACGCCACTGCTTTCCACCAATATCTTAAAAAATTTTCTCTACTGGCTTTGATACAAATAATGTAAAAAACTTTTGAAGTAAAATTATGGTGGTGAAAAAAATTGTTTGAGCTGATAAACTTTTTAGATGCGAAAACAAATTTTGTGGTGAAAAAAAATTTTGAGGTGAAAAAAAATTTTGAGGTGAGTACAAAATATTATTCACTTCTAAGCGACTGGTGAATAAATATGAGAAAATATATTTTGTACCTGTCGCCAGTTATTTGTACAGGTTGGTTGAAAAGTTCCTGCGCTCGAAATGAAAGAATACTGTTTTTGTTACGAAATATATTTTTTTATTCAATATAATCTCCTAGAAGCTCAATACACTTGTTCCAATGATCTTCCAATAATTTTATCCCATCCTTATAATGGTTTTCCGGAAGCTCTGCAAAATAACCGTCTACGGCTGCTATGGCCTCTTCATTCGACAAAAAATGCTTTCCACGAAGGAATTGTGTGAGATTTCTGAAGAGATAGTAGTCACTGGGAGCCAAATCTGGTGAGTACGTTGGATGTTCAAGCAATTCGTACTTTAATTCTTTGAATTTAGCCATCGTCAAGACACTTTTGTGAGCAGGTGCATTGATTCTTTTCTTCTTTAAACCAGGTCTTTTCTCACAAATTCTTTCATCCAGCTGATCCAAAAGGCTGCAATAATATTCAGAGTTGATTGTTTTACCTTTCTGAAGATATTCAATCAACAAAATTCCTTTTGCATCCCAAAAAACTGATGCCATAACCTTCTTTGCTGATCGTTGTGACTTCACCTGCTTTGGAGCTGAACAACCAGCTTCAGTCCACTGTAAATGTAATTTAGGATCATGGTGGTAGATCCAAGTCTCATCCATAGTTGTAAAACGACGCAAGAAGTCGGTTTTATTCAGCTTAAAACGCTCCAAATTAAGCTGAGAAATTTGTTTTCGATCCAGTTTTTGTTGAATTGTTAATGTGTGCGGCACTAACTTTCCAAACAGTTTTTTTCATACGTAATTCTTCATGTAAAATATGGAGTACTCGTTCGTCTGAGATGCCTATGGCATTAGCAGTTTCACGCTTAGTCAAATTGGATCTTCACTAACCATATTATGTACCTGCTCAATGATTTATGCTGTGGTTGCAGTTTTTGGTCGTCCTTCGCGTGGATCGTCTTCAAGGCTGGTACGACCACGTTTAAATTCACCAGCCCAAAATTCAACGGTGCGTTTTGAAGGTGAAGACTCCTTATACACTTCTAAGAATTGCTCATAAATTTCCTTTGCTTTTAAACCCTTCAAAACAAAGAATCTAATGACTGCACGATATTCAATTTTTTCCATATTAAAAAAAAAAAATCAATGACACGTCAACTTCAAATGGCTTGTAAACAAAGAAAGAATTGACAGAATGACTTGCAACTTTGCATGTGTTCTCAGGACAGTTTTACCAACTTGAGAAAAAAAAAGTTTTGAGCTAGCAGTGCCATCTCTTGGTGAGCGCAGGAACTTTTTAACGAACCTGTACGGAAAAATTAGAGGTAACTTCACATTTTCACTTATACCTTTTTAACCGCTTGCGTCTTCGCGCCGTGATCGCGATTTCAACAGACGGACAGACAGACAGACAGACAGACGGACATCGCTAAATCGACTTAGGCCCAATATTATAACTTGCCTTTAAGGTGCGTGTTAGTTAAAGGTAACTTTAGCTAAAGTGAGGAATAAAGTGACCTTTAGCTTTTTTTGGTTCCTTATAAAATAAAATTAAGTTTTTTAAAAATATAGCATTACTAGAGCAAAACCCGATTACTTTTGACAAATTAAAATGGTTCTTTTATATACGTAGTGGCAACGACGTACTTTTATTTATTTATTTATCTACTTACAACAAACAAAAAATACAAACGAAAAACAAAATTTCTTCTAATTGTGTAAAAGATCAAAATGTTTGTTATATAAAATTTACATTGTCGACGACGAACACAGAAAAAAACCAAACAGCAAAAAACTACACGGCAACTACACTGCAGAGCAGAAAATGTGGCAACTTCAAATGCTTAAACCTTACGTTAAAAGTTAAAGGTAAGATGAACTTACCTTTAGCTTATCGGTCACTTTTAGGTTAAAGTATACTTATAATAACGAAAAACTAATAATCTGTCCGTTAACATCCTAACTTTAGCTATTGGCAAGTTATAATAATGGGCCTTAGAATCGCATAAGGATCATGAATATATGTACTTTATGGGGTCTTAAACCTATATTTCGCCATGTCATAAACGGAATGGCAAACTGATATATAGCCTCACCATAAATGGTGGAGGGTATAACCAAGGACCCCTGAAACCAGGATGAACAAACTACAAAATGTTTAGCCACCCATGATACCATGATGCCAAATGATGCGACTAAAAAAATTCTTAGCTGAGACCACAACATGTGAATACATACATGTTTGAATTGTTACAACCCTTGCCAGAGGCTAACTTTTTCTGAAAATCGGCTACGAATGTTGTGGTAAGGACCCTTGAAATCAGGATTAACAAACTACAAAGTTTTTAGCCACCCACGAAGCCATGAATGACTTCATGGCATCATATGAATGATATTGTGTTCCATTCTCAAATGACAAAGTTCAACCATTTCAATAAAACCAGAAATTTAAAAAAATAATCAGTACTTTTTTTTAATAGCCGATTCAAATTAAAATTTTAAATGGCCCACCCTATACTAACATAATACATTCACCTGGCATAGGATTCGGCGACGCCGAGTGTGTGATATAAATGCCTGTTCATAACCATGAGTTATTTGTGTTGGGTGGTTCAGAAGGAGGCTGAAGGTGACCTGGTCGCTCGGGTCGAAAGTGTGCAGTCCCTCTAGCGCTGATTCTTACAATTTTTTCCATTTAATAAAAAAATTCGTGCTTACTACTCGTTAGAATCATTAAAAAAATTATGATCTTGAGCCTGATAAAATTAAAAATATATAATTAAAACAGATAGATCAAATAATATTCAAAATTTACATATTACTATAATTATTATTTTTTTGCCTTTTGCTAACAAAATTTTAAAAAATATTTTGAACTACTTTAAGTTCAATATTTATTTAAGTTCAATATTTAGAGATGGGTACGTGAGCGTTTTTTGACTCACGATCACAAACCAAAAAGTACAATCATGAACGATAATTTTTTTAATGTATACTTTAATTTGTTTCCTTCAGTAATATTTTTTCTTTAAAATTACGAAAATTAACTAGTTTGTTTTTAATTTAATGTTTTTTTTTAAATATTTTGAAAATAAGAAACGTTTTCCAACAAAAACTAAATTTTCCTCAATTTAAGAAAAATTTACTCGTTTTTTTTAATTTTTCTGAAGAAATTTTTAGGAAAAATATCTTATTCCTAAAGGTTATTATTTCTCAAAAATTAGAAATCTTTTACTTTAAAAAAAAAAACTTTATTAAAATTTTTAAAATTTATCTGAACTAAGTTGCATGAAAAGTGTTACTAGAAATAGCTTATCAATTTATAAAATCAAATAAATTTTTATTTATTAATTTTTAATTATTATTGCCTGAACTAATTTTTATAAAACAATTCTTAAAAATAAGAAAGTGGTAGACTTAAAAACTGAATTAAAAAATAGCTCTCTAAAATTTAGTTAATTTTACTTCGCGAGAAACAAATTAACACACATTAAGTTCAAGTACACATTTTTTAAACTAAATGGGAGTAAATTATTTCTATTTTTTTTAACTAAACTTAGTTTTATTATATTTTAGTATGCAAATTTCTTAAAACTATGATGTTTTTTTAAAAATTGATAAATTTTTATTTAATATACTTTCGTTTTTACCCAAACATAGGAATTTTTATTAATTTTAAGAAAATTTTTGTAAGTTTTAATAAAAATGACTTAAGTCGATGAAAACTTTTAAACTATTTTAAATGAAATTTTGGATTAATATAAAATGTTTATAAATTATAATACAAAAATTTAAAAAGTCTTGATATTGACCTGTTATTGTTAATGTTAAAGTAATAGAATACAGGCATTAATCAATAAAAAATATTTAAAAACAACAAAAATGTGCTTACTTAATGTGTGTACCCTAAGACAAGCAGGCTGTGGAGACACACTGCATCACAGACACTTACATTAGGTGCTGTTTAATTTTGAATAAAAACATGTATACACCCAGAAAACAGTATCAGTTGTGGCCACCGAATTTGTTGCCAATCGAATTCTGGAGGTTACGCAGTGTCTTCATTTTAGAATATTTTTTAAATAGTAAAAGCCAATATTCAGTTGATTTGAGATTTTGGCAATATTTAAGGGCCGTTTGATTAATTAAAACGTGAACTTTTTCACAAAATTCAAAATACAAAAAACTTGAGTGCTATTGTAATATTCAGTTTATATAATGAGTACTCTTGGAAAGAACAAAATAATTGTCGAAAATTAAAAATAACTGCATTCAAAATTTGCAAATTTCACGACAAAACGAACTTAAGAGAAAAAACTAGTAAAAATATTAAAAATTAATATGTAAACAAACATACTTTGATTCTAAATATTTTATAAAAATATATTTTGAAAAATCTAATGAAAAGACGAAATTCAACTTTCTTCGAGGGCCGCAAATAAAATCGACGAAGGGCCCCACTTGCCCACAATTGCATTCTGACCGGGTAGACAGGTCGGCCGTTAAACGGGGTGATGGGGCTTACAGTTAAAATAAAAACTTGAAATTGAGAAATCACTGTCGAATTGAAAAAAAGTAATTAATAAATATTAGCTTGTGTAAAAATATTACAATCTATTTTATTCACCAAATGCTACTATGAAATTATAGAAAAAAAAACAAATTTTATGGAGCTACCGTCACATTTTCATTCATAACATTCTTACCGCTGTACCGATTTTTCTCATTTGCAAAACCAAACTGATCGGGAGGATGACAATCTGCGTAAAAAGGAAACATTTTTTGAGGTGCAAAAAAATTGGGAAAACAGAAATACTATTGACATCTACACGTCTGGTGGAAAAATTTGATAATTCACCAAACGGTAATATAGAATTGTACTAAAATAAACAAATTTGTATAAAATATTTTTGAGGTACCTTAACATTTTTATTTATTTCTCGCTGGACCGATTTTGGTCATTTGCAATACGAAACTGCATAGGAGGATTACAATCTGTTGAAATAAAAAATTATGAAATCTTGTGAAGAGTCTGTTAATATATTTGCAGAATTTTTTCGAACCAACTTTGAACCTTAAAATTATAATTTTGACTATTCTAGTTCTATGTCTATGTTAGACCTTGGTCATACACTTAAAAAAGTTTGTAAGTTAAAATAACTGAAAATATCATTTAAAAGAAATGATATTTCATTTAAAAACCGGTCTACTTAATTTTCTTTTAATTAAATGCCATTTGTTATTTATTTTTAAATGTTGATTAATCAACTGACACATCCGTAAGAAACAACTGATATAATCAGTTAAAATAAATGTCAAAATTTTACCCACCAATCCTTAAAAAATAAATGTTTTTCATATATTTGAAATTATTTCCTTTTTTGTATTTTTTTTTTTTAATATACTCGTACAATACAAAATGTATGTATGCATATGAAGCTATAAACACTTTTTGTGTGAATGTATTTGTATATGTATGTGTGTTTTTGAAGTTCTTGTAAATTGTATTGAAAAATTTTGTATATATACAACCAATTTAAATAAAAAAACAAATTGAAATTTTTTGAATATTTTTTTTTGAAACAGACAGCAAACAAAATTTAAATTTGTAATAACTGTTACGGACACAAATAAACCACAAGTTTCCGTTTTGTGGGTAAATTTTTATTAAACTTTAAACAAATGAAAAAAATAAATGAAACTGAAAAAATCGGTAAATGATAGTAAATTATTTCGAATAAATGTATAAAAAAGTTAATATAGATATTTCTTTGAAAAATAAATGTATATTCCTTAACTTTTAAATGGAACGGAAAACTTTTTTATTAAATTACAAACAGTTAACTACATAATATTCTGAGTGTATGGTTGTCTTGGAAGATGAAGTTTTAGAAAGAATTTTGCAAATTAAGGATAATTATAAATCGAATGTGGATGGATTGTGTGCTCACATTCTAAAGAAATGTTCATCTCCGTTAACATTTGTATTGTCTTTAATTTTTAATATGTCTCTCAGTGAAGGTAATTTTATTGAACAATGAAAATTCGGCACAATTACACCAATTTTTAAAGATGGAAGGAGGGATGATGTAACTTGCTATCGATCAATTTCCAAGTTATTGTGTATATCTAAAATACTTGAGCATGTAATTTATAAAAAGCTATTTTTTATTACCAAGTCTTGGATTAGTCCAAATCAACATGGCTTTTTCTGGTAGATCTTCTACGACAAGTTTGGCGGTTTTTTCTGAATACTGTATTTAAATTCTGGAACAGGCTTGTCAAGTTGACACAATATATATAGTTTTTCAAAAGCCTTTGACAAAGTGTCTCATGGCTGTCTTCTTGCTAAATTATATGATATGGGGTTGCATTCTAAATTTTTAAGTTGGATATTTATCCAATAGGGTCTATAGAGTTAGCATAGAATGCTACCTTTCTGATCCGTACGTTCAAACTTCCGGTGTACCCCAAGGTAGTATTTTGGGTCCACTTCTATTTAATTTATTCAATAACGATATCTCGTCTTGTTTTCTAATTTCTTTTGTATGCTAATGATTTAACAATATTTTACCAAATCGATTCAAATCATGATATTTTGGATTTGCAAATCTTTGATTGATTTGAATAATCTTCTTGTATGGTGTAATTTAAATAAGCTTCATTTGAATCTTAATAAATGTCTCCATATTTCGTTTTTTTAGGTCTTCAAATTCTATCCACACCTCTTTCAATATTGGTGACTATATTCTGAAATATGTGGCTTCAACTTATGATCTAGGTGTTGTTTTCGACTCAAAAATGTCCTTAAACCAAGGACCCTTGAAACCGAATTAACAAACTACCAAATTTTTAGCGACCCATGATGCCATTAAGCCATGATGCCAAAGGATGCGACTACAAAAATTCTTAGCCGAGATCACAACGTTCTTAGCCGATTTTCAGAAAAACTTAGGCTCTAGCAAGGGTTGTAGCGCAAGTTCAGTGATTCTGATGTGAATCCATACATGTTTTAATTGTTACAACCCTTGCTAGAGGCTAAGTCTTTTTGAAAATCGGCTAAGAATGTTGTGGTCTTGGCTAAGAATTTTTGTAGGCGCTTCATTTGGCATCATGGGTGGCTAAAAATTTGGTAGTTTGTTGATCCTGGTTTCAAGGGTCCTTGCTTAAACAGCATGTAGACTATATTGTTCCAAAAGCATTTCTATGCTAGCTTTCTTAAAGAGAAATTTTGCTGAATTTTCTGATCCATCTACATTAAAACTAATTTACACTGCCTTTGTTAGATCTAAATTAGAGTATGCTGCTGTAATTGTGGTATTTATATATTGTGGTATTTAGAGAGTGCAGAAAAAATTTGGAAAGTTTGCAATCTCATCATTTAGGTTTGTTGATTCTATACCCTCCTATAGATCTAAGAGCTTATTAATTGGTCACCAAAAAAAAGTCTTTAATGCCAACTGAAAATTTTTCTGTTATTACGGAATGTTTTGCTAATTTGAGCCCAGCGGCATTTTTTGCTTATCTTAGCAACATATGTCTGCTGACGTGTACACTCAGAATATTATGTAGTTAACTGTTTGTAGTTTAATAAAAAAAGTTTTCAGTTCCATTTAAAAATAAAGGAACACACATTTATTTTTCAAAGAAATTTCTATATTAACTTTTACATTTATTCGAAATAATTTACTATCATTTACCATTTTTTTCAGTTTCATTTATTTTTTTCATTTGTTTGAAATTTAATAAAAATTTACCCACAAAACGGAAACTTGTGGTTTATTTGTGTCCGTAACAGTTATTACAAATTTAAATTTTGTTTGCTGTCTGTTTCAAAAAAAAAATATTCAAAAAATTTCAATTTGTTTTTTTATTTAAATTGGTTGTATATAGTATATACAAAATTTTTCAATACAAATTACAAGAACTTCATAAGCACACATACATATAAAAACACATTCATACAAAAAGTGATTATAGCTTCATATGCATACATACATTTTGTATTGTACGGAAATAATTTCAAATAAATGAAAAAACATTTATTTTTTAAGGATTGGTAGGTAAAATTTTGACATTTATTTTAACTGATTATATCATTTGTTTCTTACGGATGTGTCAGTTGATTAATCAACATTTAAAAACAAATAACAAATGACATTTAATTTAAATGAAAATTAAGTTGACCGGTTTTTAAATGAAATATCATTTCTTTTAAATGATATTTTCAGTTATTTTAACTTACAAACTTTTTTAAGTGTAGTACAATGAAATTAGTAGCCGCTTCTAAATTTTTGTAAGCTTTTTGAAAAGTGAAATTTTAAATCTGTGCTAAAATCAGCAAAAAATGACTAAATATTATTAATATTACTACAAAATTTAAAATTTATTTATTTTATCGAGCATCAAAATTTTGTTATTTTATTTATTTTTTTTTCAAAAAAAATTTATACAAAATTAAAAAAAATAAAATCAAAGGCTTGAAGATCTTAGAGATTGTTAAAACAAACGAATTTATCATATTGTTTTAATTTGGTAATTTCAGTTTTAAAAAATATTTTAGTAAATTTTTTAATTGATTTTAGGGCTGATTTTTAGAACTAAAAAAGCTTTTAATTGCTATTCTAAGTGGATGTCCTTTTTTTGAGACATGAATCGGTATATTCACTTCTGATCCCTTTTTTAAATCTATTTTAAGACAATTTAAGTTTGTAGGTGTAAGTTTTTATCCTTCAATATCCACTTTTTTAAAATTAGTATTTTTTTTTCCTAATTTTAGCAAATCGGTTTTCAAAAATTTATAAAATTAAATTAGCAGCAAAAATTTGTAAATATTCTGTAAAAATTCTGTAATTTGTAAAATTAAATTTTTTTATTATTCGAATATATAAAGATATAAATATATATATTTCATATAATTACATTTATGGTAACCGAAACAAATGCGGTTATCGGTAAGGGTAACGCTATTTTCTACTATTTCGGTAACGTTATTTTAAGGGTAACGCTATTTTCTATTATTTCGGTAACTTTAGTTTAAGGATAACGATTTTTTCAGTTATATCGATAACGGTATTTTAGGGATAAAGATTTTTTCAGTTATTTCGGTATCGGTATTTTAGCGATAACGTTATTTTCTATTATTTCGGCAACGGTATTTTAGCGATAACGTTATTTTAGTTATTTCGGTAACGATATTTTAAGGTTAACGTTATTTTTGTTATTTTTTGAATTGTATCAGATTAGATCCAACAATATAATATACACGAAAACTACCCCTTGTATTTTAGAAATAGTAAATTCTATTTCAAAAATTGTCAATTTTATATTATAGTCAATTGTATTTCAGAAATAGTCAATTGTATTTTAGAAATAGTCAATTGTATTTCAGAAATTGTCAATTGCATTTCAGAAATAGTCAATTGTATTTCAGAAATAGTAAATTGTATTTCAGAAATTGTCAATTGTATTTCAGAAAATGTCAATTGTATTTCTGAAATTGTCAGTTGTATTTCAGAAATAGTCAATTTTATTTTAGAAATAGTATAGAGTTCATTGCGATCGGACGTGTAATTTTTTGTGCGCATAAAAAGTCCTTTTAAAAATTGAAACCCTTATCTGAAAAATTCATAAAAATTATCTGTTAAAAGCTAAAAAAGAAAACAATACAAAAATTGTATTTAAAAGTAAAAACAAATAAAGTGTATAGTGTTTATTTCAAATAAAACTATTATTTTTATTTCGTTAAAATAAAAGAAAAATCATAATTATGAGCTAGATAAAAAATTACTTAACTGTAACCGATAATCTTTGTACTTTATGCAAAAAACCTTTACCTCTTACCGGAGATTACGTGAAATGTTTCAACTGTGGCTCCGCTTGCCATTACTCTTTGTGTTCTTCTCTTCCTGAATCGTCTTCTATGACCTTAGATACCAAAAAGAAATGTGAATGCAGACCCCAAAATAAATCCCCAATTAATCAGAGCAAAACGCCAAATAATCTATACAAAACAATGGTATATGATGAACAACAGCAGCAACAACAAACCGTTGATGACAATATTGAAGAAGTGCAGGATATAAATAAAAACAAACCCGATGAAACACTGTCTCTGAGCGCCATAAACTCAAATGTTTGCTCTTTGCAAAACGGTATGAAAGATATCAAAGGAAGTATAGAACAAATGACAAAAACTTTATAAGCTTACAGTTTATTAAGAGGCAAAATGACTCAAGCTCTATTAAATTTAACAGAGAAAATATCAAGTATTTCTACTCAGGTCAATGAACTCAAGGATCAAAACCAACAAAAAGACGTACGCATTCAAATTATGGAAGATAAAGTAAACAGTTTGGAACAACAACTAATAAACAAAAACGTTGAAATAAAAAATGTAAATGACAGCATAATGTCAGCAAGTGATGTTATTAAAACAATAGCAGCTTCTGCCGATGTAGATGTAGAGGAGTCTGATATAAATAATGCGTATCGCCAGGATGCGAAATGAGAATTTCAATTTCGTACAAAAGTGATTACCAAATTGTACTTTTTTCACCGCAATTGTACCATTTTTTAGTATTAAAAAAATAAAACTCCAATTATAGAATTTTTGTTAATATTTTTATTTTTAATAAACATAACAAAAAAACTGTACAGAAAATTCAGTTGTACATTAAAAGAATATAACAAAAATATGTGAAATAAGGTACAAAAATCCATGAGATCAATATCATTTTTAAGTGAATAACAAACTATTTGTTATTTTAAAATTATAGCAAAAATAATTCGATGAATGTAACAAATCTTTCGTTTGAACTACTGTTGACAATTTATTGCGTGCAATTTTCTTAATTCCCTTATCAAAGTTGCTTCCAAAGTTATGTCTATTTATACGGTGACTTTAATTGCACTAAAACTGAATGTGAATGAAGCAACAAAATAAGAATACATATGAGTGTGAAAGAGAGATAACAGAAACATGCCCAAAAACGAAAAATGTGCCTTTATTGTTACCCCGCTTGCTTTTCTACCCCGTTCGACAACAATCAAAAATTGCACGCAATAATTGTATGCAACAAAGTCGACGTCTAAATTGGCTCTAATATAAAAGATATTCACAAAGATGGGACAGCGAAAATAAATCACCAAGAAAAAAAATAACGATAAACTGGGAAAATTTGTAAGTTGTACCAAATAAACAATGGGAGTACCATCGTACTTTTAAGACCTAAATTGTACCAAAAATGGTACAATTGTACCAACTTTCGCATCCCTGGCTTATCGTATTGACAAAAAAAGACAACAAAGTCATCGTTGAATTTTGTTCCCTTAATAAGAAGAGAAAAGTAATGAGCAAAATACGCGGTCATAGGATAAATGGAAATATTTTCAATAATAAAGTACCAACAAGTATTGAAAATAACAACTGCAAATAATAGCAACGACAATTATGTCTTCATCAATGACCAACTTACGGCACACAGCCGTCGCCTGCTATGGCTCGCCAAATCAAAAGCTGGAAATTTATATGGGTCCGCAATGGACATATTTTTCTAAAAAATACGAAAACTTTACTGCTTTAAAAATTTCAAATGGTAGTGATATTGAATTTATTGTTATTAAATTAATATATTATATACATTACGAAATAAAACATTTTTTCTACATTTGATAAAGTAAAGTAAATAAAAATTATAAATACAATCAAAGAAAAGTTAGACAATTTTAATGAAATTAATAAACAATTTTTTAATTATCCCCTTTCGATAATTTATTTAAACATTCGATCTATGCGCAAAAACTTTACGCAATTTATAGCAAATATTCACAGTGTACTTAAATACATAAAAAAAATTATTTTAGTGGAAACAAATATAAACGATGTATTTTGGTAACCGTAACGGTTACCGTTATTTCGGTAACAGTATTTTAGGGATAACGATTTTTTCAGTTATTTCGGTATCGGCATATTAGCAATAACGGTGTTTTCTATTATTTCGGTAACGGTATTTTAGCGATAATGTTATTTTAGGTATTTCGGTAACGATACTTTAAGGGTAACGTTATTTTGGTTATTGCAGTATCGGTATTTTAATGATAACGCTAGTTTCAATGCACACCGATATATTTAACCCCATCATGATCAGACTTTTGGAAGATAGATATAGATACTGCACAGTGGCCCCATGCAGTAGTATATATAACTAACACAAACATTTTTACATAATGAACCACAGATGGTTTGAAATTAATTGGCAAAAAGTAAGCATATCCGAGTAAAAAATTCATCTGGCAGAATATTTAATCATATCCAATTTTATTTTCCTTATTTAGAAGGACCTCAATTGATCCTTATTTAGAAGGACCTCAATTGATGTATTTCAGAAATTGTCAATTATATTTCAGAAATAGTCAATTGTATTTCAGAAAAAGTCAATTGAATTTCAGAAATAGTCAATTGTATGTCAGAAATGTATTTCTGAAATAAAAAACAGTACACCCTACGTTTTGGAATTGTAATATTTAATTTCGTTATTGTCTTGTATTTTAATAATTTTTGTATTTTTAAATGCTGAAACTAGAAGGTTTAAATTTTGGTATGCAGGTTCCTTCTCCAGTATAAATAACAGCTATGGCGTCGCTTTTGGAAAATCCAAAGCGGAGGGGCAAAAAAGCGGTCTGCCAAAAAACCTGGAGCTGGGAAGTTAAAATTTGGTACATAGATTCCTCATCCAATGTAAATGTAAAATTATGCAAATAGGCATAATTTGCCAAAGTGCAAATGTGCCAATGTGCAAATTTGCAATAGTGCACATGTGCAAATTTACAAAAGTGCAAGTGTGCAAATTTGCAAAAGTGCACATGTGAAAATTCACAAAAGTGCAAATTCGCAAATGTGCAAATTTGCAAAAGTGCAAATTGGCAAAAGTGCAAATTTGCAAATGGGCAAATTAGCAAAAGTGTAAATGTGCAAAAGGGCGAATGTGCAAAAGTGAAAATTTAATTGATTGGTTGATGGTTTCATGGATTGATGGTTTGATATATTTATGGATCGATGGTTTGATGATAATGTAAATATGCAAATACGAAAATGTGTAAATGAGTAAATGTGTAAATATGTAAATATTTATTTCCTTATTTCATTTAACACCGCTCAGCCCAAACCGCAGGAGGTAAGACAAAGGACCCTTGAAACCAGGATGAACAAACTACCAAATGTTTAGCCACCCATGATGCCATGATGCCACGAAATCATGATGCCATGATGCCAAATGATGCGACTACAAAAATTCTTAGCCGAGACCACAACATTCTTAGCCGATTTTCAGAAAAACTTAGCCGCTAGCAAGGGTTTTAACAATTCAAACATGTATGTATTCACATCACAATCACTGAACTGCGCTACAACCCTTGCTAGAGGCTAAGTTTTTCTGAAAATCGGCTAAGAATGTTGTGGTCTCGGCTAAGAATTTTTGTAGTCGCATGATTTGGCATCATGGCATCATGGGTGGCTAAAAATTTTGTAGTTTGTTCATCCTGGTTTCAAGGGTCCTTAGTAAGACGCTGAAATTTTGTATGTAGGTGTCCCCTGCGGCGTAGACATTCGCTTTCACGAGGTTCTTCCAAACTCCTTCGGGAAAGAGCAAAACGGGGAAAAATTTGAAATATGCTTTTCTTGGAATACGTGCTAACTCATCATTTAAATCTCCCCCTTAACAGCCTGCACAAACTGTTGGGCCTAGGAAGTTGAAATTAAACGGTGGGGGCAGAAAATGGAAAAATTCTCACCCTTGACGTCCTGTCGAAACCGCTGGAGCTGGGAAGCTGAAATTTGGTGCATAGGTTCCTTCTCCGGTGTGGACATGCACCTAGGTCGGATTTTTGTAAATGTCTACGGAGAGGAACAAAAAGGTGAACAGTCTCCCCCTTAACGGTCTGGAAACCTGAAATTTTGAATATGTGTTAACTGGAGGATGTGCTAACTTATTGCTCAGCTACATTTTAGAATTTTAGCCAGGTAAAAAATAAAAATGGGGGTTCAAAAGGAAAAATCTGAAATATAAAATATGTGTTACCTGGAGTATTATTGAGGTGCATTTTAGAACTTTGTTCTGTGACATGGTAAATATTATGGACTCCGTGTAATTATCTGGAAACTCAAAATACTCCCAGGCGTTAGCCTCAGCAATCATGACTGAATTAATGGTACTAAATTGGTCCTGATTTCATATAATTATATAACTATATATAATATTGTAACAGAAGTTTCTAAACACTAGAAACTTCATCACAAACTCTTTGACAGACTGAAAACTCTAGTGAAGTAATAACTAAAAATAAGTTGAATACCTGACTACTCATATAAATACTGCTACTTGGTGACGCAGAAGTAGAAGAACTAAAGTGTGGCTAACATTTAGTCTATCTAAATCGTGTAAAAGTGTGCTATTAAAGTGTTTTTCTTTAATTTTTAGTGACTGTTATAAATAAATAGATCTATAAATAATTTCAAACAGTGTTTATTCTTTGCAATATAGAAAGAACTCGATTTATTTAAAAGGTAAATAAATCAACGATTTTATAAAGGGTAAAATCGTAACAATATTTTATTATCGAACACATCCGAAATATCGTTCATATTTCTGTAAAGAATCGACTATGGTTACTAGTTCTGAAATCGTGGCTGTACGTGACAGACTTATTAATATTTGTCAGAAAGCCTTCTATACAAACGAGTACAAAGCACTTTCTTCTAAACAGTCGAAAGCTTCTTCTAGTTCGATCCTTAATTTGAATCCCTTTTTAGACTAGCAAGGGTTAATCAGATCTTGTGGCAGACTTGAATCCTCTTTTGGACTTTCTTATGATGAAAGGTATCCCATAATACTCCCTTACAATTGCCAATATTCTCGACTGCTAGTAAAGTTTGTTCATGATATCACCCTCCATGGTGGTAACCAACTCGTTCTTCGGAGTATAAGAACTCATTACTGGATTCCAAAAGTTAAAAATATGATAAAAGCCACAATCAACAAGTGCAAACCTTGCATATTATATAAGAAATCATGCCAGAAGCAGCTAATGGCTGTATTGCCTCCCGAGAGATCCGAAATTACACGCCCTTTCGCGCATACCGGTCTGGACTTTGCCGGTCCTTTTGATATCAAAAGTTATTCCGGTAGAGTATGCCGTATCACGAAGGTATGTGTTTTCGTCTGCTCTTCCACATAGGCAATACATTTAGAAGCTACGTCTGATCTCTCCACTCCTGCATTCCTAGCAGCCTTCCATCGCTTTGTATCTCGTCGGGGATGTCCTCTTCATTTGCACTCCGACAACTGCACACCATTTGTCAGTGCTTCTAAAATAATTGCAAAAGAATTCATTCAAACATCTCGCCATGCTGTTACCGCAAACTACGCCCATCAAAATATCACCTGGCACTTTATTCATCCAGGTGCTCCATATATGGGTGGGTTGTGGGAGGCAGGAGTAAAGAGTTTTAAATCACATTTCAAAAAAACATCAGGGGGTTTTATATACACATTCGAAGAATTTTCCACTCAATTGTCCCGCATCGAAGCTTGCTTAAATTCTAGTCCATTATCGCCTATTTAGCAAGATCCTTCTGATTTGACAGCTCTAACTCCAGGGCACTTTCTAATCGGATCTCCAGTATTAGCTCCTAAAGATCCATCGGTTACTGAATCCGCGGCAACCTTAACCAATCGGTGGCAGAGATTGAAACTCATCTACCAGAATTTTTGTACCCGTTGGAAAAACGAGTATCTTACAGAGCTACAGAAACGAGTGAAATGGCAAAAATCGGAGAAAAACCTGAAAGAAAACACTTTGGTAGTTGTCAAAGATGAAAACCTTTCTCCAAATTCATGGCGTCTTGGCAGAATAGAAAAAACGTATGTAGGATCCGATAATCTTGTCCGTGTGGCCAATATCTTCACCCAGAGAGGGAAGATTACAAGGCCTATTACAAAATTAGTAGTTTTATGTACCGACTAACTCTGCCAGGTCTTAAGGTTATTTTCCTCCAGTTTTATTATATTTTCTGTTATCCTTCTTTTCCAGCTTTGCCTTAGAACTCCACCAACAAACATCAACATCGCCGTCATAACCGTAAGGTAAACCAGCCACTTAAAAATAATTAAATTTTATGGCGCATTTGCAATCGGCCTCATCCTTTAAGAACGTGTGCAAAATTCCTAGTTATGAACGTCACCGAACGCATCGTAGTCGTTCGCAAACATAAATACTGCAATAATTGTCTAGCTCACAATTATTGACAAGGCACATGTATTTCTAAAAGGGGTTGTAGAACTTGCTAAAAGTCCCATCACACTCCTTCATATGCATCCAAGACTATCCAAAGATCCTCCGGCCTCTTCGTCACGTTCTTGTTCTCCATATCCAAAACCTTCAAAGTCTAGAAGTGTTCGTCCTAGGGATACCTCACATTCGACGCCCTCAACTTCCCAGTCCTCCTTACTCACGTCTATTTTAAGACAAAATAGCATAAATCTGCTTCCGACTGTGCTCGTCAAATTGGACAAAACAAGTTCCCACGCACGTTGTCTCCTCGACTTGGGTTCCTCAACTAGTCGGATCTCCAAAAAGTTTGTCGAAAAATTGTGTCTGACGACATTGACCTTGCAGGAGGAGACAATTTGTCCATTGACCCTAAGATCGCGTTTTGATTCTACATCGAAAATCGAAGGAACTTTTAGGATCGATAATCGTCTTACGCTTTTTACTCCAACACTGGCGTATAAGAAGCGTATAAGAAAAATTTCCGTGATCTCTTCCTCGCGGATTCCAAATTCTACGAATCTGCAGGTATTGATGTCATAATCGGGGTAGAAAATTATCCGAAGGTTATATGTGAAGGGGTAATTTCCAAAACTTGACTTCCCACTGCGCAGAGCACCATTTTCGGTCGGACCATTTATGGGTCCTGTTCTGTGTAGGTAAAAAAAATGCACTATCAAACGTCTGAAAGCAAAACGCAAACGCTCTTGTACATATGTATATTCCTTTTATTTATCTATTGTTCCTATTTAGTTTAAGTTTGAATTGAAAAAAAAAGAAAACAAAAAAGATAATTAAATGAATTTCCTATATAATCCTAATTGTAATTATATTTATTTTTTATATTTCTTGTATTTAAGTAATACTGTTCCGAGAAAAGGTATCTGCGACATTCAACTATCCATGGTTTCCTTTCTTGTTGCACATATACTGCAAGGCGGGCGGTAGTGGTAATGCCAAAATTTCAACGCTATCTCTTTGCATTACCCTGTTCCGAAAACCCTAGCATTCTATAATTGCTGTGTTACCTATGGTATAATAGATACAAAGTTATCGAGCCAATTGTAGTACTATTACTAAAAAAAGCATTACTAATGTTAAATGTCAAAATAGTCAAAATGTCGCAGATGCTGTTTCCGTAAAAAAATTCTAGAATAGTCGGCCCTTGTCAAGCCGTTGTTCATACTGGTAAGATTGTAATCCTGAATTTATTCAAATAAAATATTCCAATTTTTTCCTAATTTGCTTTGGTTTTATTTCTTTCATATTGTCATATTTTTTTCTATTTTCCTGAGAAACAAATTCGGCTGGTGACTTTGTTTCTCTGCTCAGAGTGTAATTCCCAGATTCCATCCCCCACCACTTGTTGCGATTCAACATATTTAGGTATGCCATTACATTATTATTTAATTCAAAATAAAAAATAAGTAACCTATTATAAGTAATATATTATTTTGAATATAAGGAGTACTCATTACAAAGTAATGTATAAAGTAATTATATGTCATTAGCGTGTTTTTGTTGGGATCTATTCAATTGATTTTGAATTTAAAATCTTTTCACTTTGAACACATTTAAATATGTGCTATAAAAGGATTTTGCTAACATTTAAAATACTAGTTCTTTGCAATGACTGAAAACGTTTTATATTTGCTTTTTACCAAAAAAAATTTTTCTTCTAACGATAAATTTAATAAATTAAAAAACTATTATATTTTTTAAAAGAAAGTATATTAAATATTTTCTTTTTCGACCTTCTAAATTGACTAAGTGGATGGTATTTTGGAAACTAAAACTAACTTCATAATTTTTATTTTATAACTGTCGTCCACGTCCATTAAAAACCTTAAGCGTCTTATATCAAAACGTAATTTAAATTGTAAAAGTTAATCATTTTTTTAATGTCCCAGCAAAAACAGACCTTACCAAATAATGAGTCTATTAAACTAAACTCCCTATTGCCCTTTATATTATAATTCTAACTTTTTTCATATGGGATGTCCCAAAATATAAGGTATAACGGTTCCGTGCAAGATTATGAAAAAAAGGAATAATGGGTTCCGCGTATGATATTAATAATTGGTTACTTAAAACCAATTATTATTTAAGTGCAATGGCACAGTTTTTCAGAAATGAAGCTAGATTGCTTAAAACTCCATCTTTTAATCAAGAATATGATCAAGTTTTTCAAGAATATGCACAATTAAATCACGTGTTTAAAGTGCCTTCTCCTGGCTTCCTCAAATTTCCATTGAATTACTACTTATCACATCACGCTGTTAATAAACCAGAAAGCACCTTCTTCCAACGGGTTAAGTCTAAACGATATTCTCTATATAGGCAAAATGACTTAACTCCATTGATCCTTAAATGGCGAATGTTCCGATATGTGTTCAATGCTGACATCAAAAAGAAGTACAGACAAATTTTAGTATATCCAGAACACACTTATTTCCAGCGAATCATATTCCGAAACGATCCAAGTGATATTGTCCAAGATTACGAATTTAAAACCGTAACAGTTAATTGTGCTCCATATTTTGCGATTCGAACCATTCTCCAGCTAGCTGAAGATATTAAATCCATTTATCCGATGGCTAGCAATATTCTTCGGAATTATATGTATGTTGATGACGTACTGGCTGGTGCTCATACAATACCAGGTGCGTTGATAGCAAACAATGGGCTTATCCTAGCTCTTCAATCAGCAGGATTTTCACTGAGAAAATGGACGGCTAATTCCAAAGATATTCTTGCCTATCTTCCACTGGATCATCTTCTTAATAAAGATTTCCTCGAATTTGATGAAAGCAGCACGGCGGAAACCCTAGGGATCCCTTGGAACGCTCGATCGGATTGATTCTACTTCACAGCCAAACCTTTTCCGGAGACTGTCAAATTTACAAAAAGAGAAGTCCAGCTGGATGGTTATCCCCTTGTGTTACACTAGCAAAAATCATAATGCAAAGGATAAGGATGGACGGAACCGATTGGGATGAAGTCCTCTCTCCAGAGTCCCTTTCTCAGTGGAAAACCTTTCAATCCAATTATCCGGCTATAATTACATACAGATTTCTCGATGGCTCGATTTTACTCCAAATGCTGAAATCCAATTCCACGGTTTCTGCGATGCGTCTGAAAAAGCATACGCAGCAGCATTATATATCCGCATAGTATCCAATGATTCCATATCCACTCACTTGGTTTCGTCAAAAACCAGAGTGGCTCCTGTTAAGACTCTATCCATTCTGAGATTAGAGCTTTGTGGAGCTGCTATCCTCCCTGAAATGTTCCACAATCTTATTCCAAAATTAGATGTCGACAAATACTCCATTTTCTGCTGGACTGATTCCACTATTGTCCTTTCCTGGCTAGCAAAACCTCCTTGTTCTTGGGTGACCTTTGTTGCAAACCGAATTGCAAAGATTGTTCAGATAATGGATCCACCTCACTGGCGTCATGTCACTTCAGAAAATAATCCTGCTAACTTAGCTAGCCGTGGTATTTTTCCTCAAGAGATTTTTGATAATGATCTCTGGTGGCATGGTCCACCGTGGCTGCAAGATTGTAATAATAACTGGCTTAGTCGTGAATATCCGGTATTTCCAGAGACCGACATAGAAAAAAAACCAAAAAAGGTTCACTTTACGTATTTTCAAAATTTTAATGATATTTTGAAACGTTTTTCTTTCTATTCAAAAGCTATGCGAGTTATGGCTTATATACATATTGTTACAGAAATTCCATTTACTCGTAGAAATGCAAATCCCCATATGTTAGCCCTGAAATGTAAAACAATTAAATGACAACCCTTCACCATAACTAATGTTTCTTATGTCAAACTGTAAAAGAACATTCGCAAAGTTGCCAGTATGCAGCTTCTAGACGATGCTGCCATATTCTAGTTATTTTAACCCGGATATATAAAAACGCCAGCAAGGTGGCAAAGTAGTTCAGTTCATAAGTAAACGCAAAGTGTGAAGAACTAAAGTGTGGCTAACGTTTAGTTTATATAAATCGTGTAAATAAAGTGTGATATTAAAGTGTATTTCTGTAATTTTTAGTGACGGTTATAAATAAATAGAGCTATAAATAATTTCAAACGGTGTTTATTATTTGCAATATAGAAAGAACTCGATTTATTTAAAAGGTAAATAAATCAACGATTTTATAAAGGGTAAAATCGTAACAATATTTTATTATCGAACACATCCAAAATATCGTTCATATTTCTGTAAAGAATCGACTATGGTTACTAGTTCTGAAATCGTGGCTGTACGTGACAGACTTATTAATATTTGTCAGAAAGCTTTCTATACAAACGAGTACAAAGCACTTTCTTCCAAACAGTCGAAAGCTTCTTCTAGTTCGATCCTTAATTTTTTAGACTAGCAAGGGTTAATCAGATCTTGTGGCAGACTTGAATCCTCTTTTGGACTTTCTTATGATGAAAGGTATCCCATAATACTCCCTTACAATTGCCAATATTCTCGACTGCTAGTAAAGTTTGTTCATGATATCACCCTCCATGGTGGTAACCAACTCGTTCTTCGGAGTATAAGAACTCATTACTGGATTCCAAAAGTTAAAAATATGATAAAAGCCACAATCAACAAGTGCAAACCTTGCCTATTATATAAGAAATCATGCCAGAAGCAGCTAATAGCTGTATTGCCTCCCAAGAGATCCGAAATTACACGCCCTTTCGCGCATACCGGTCTGGACTTTGCCGGTCCTTTTGATATCAAAAGTTATTCCGGTAGAGTATGCCGTATCACGAAGGTATGTGTTTTCGTCTGCTCTTCCACATAGGCAATACATTTTGAAGCTACGTCTGATCTCTCCACTCCTGCATTCCTAGCAGCCTTCCATCGCTTTGTATCATCGTCCTCTTCATTTGCACTCCGACAACTGCACACCATTTGTCAGTGCTTCTAAAATAATTGCAAAAGAATTCATTCAAACATCTCGCCATGCTGTTACCGCAAACTACGCCCATCAAAATATCACCTGGCACTTTATTCCTCCAGGTGCTCCATATATGGGTGGGTTGTGGGAGGCAGGAGTAAAGAGTTTTAAATCACATTTCAAAAAAACATCAGGGTGTTTTATATACACATTCGAAGAATTTTCCACTCAATTGTCCCGCATCGAAGCTTGCTTAAATTCTAGTCCATTATCGCCTATTTAGCAAGATCCTTCTGATTTGACAGCTCTAACTCCAGGGCACTTTCTAATCGGATCTCCAGTATTAGCTCCTAAAGATCCATCGGTTACTGAATCCGCGGCAACCTTAACCAATCGGTGGCAGAGATTGAAACTCATCCACCAGAATTTTTGTACCCGTTGGAAAAACGAGTATCTTACAGAGCTACAGAAACGAGTGAAATGGCAAAAATCGGAGAAAAACCTGAAAGAAAACACTTTGGTAGTTGTCAAAGATGAAAACCTTTCTCCAAATTCATGGCGTCTTGGCAGAATAGAAAAAACGTATGTAGGATCTGATAATCTTGTCCGTGTGGCCAATATCTTCACCCAGAGAGGGAAGATTACAAGGCCTATTACAAAATTAGTAGTTTTATGTACCGACTAACTCTGCCAGGTCTTAAGGTTATTTTCCTCCAGTTTTATTATATTTTCTGCTATCCTTCTTTTCCAGCTTATCATGCCTTAGAACTCCACCAACAAACATCAACATCGCCGTCATAACCGTAAGGTAAACCAGCCACTTAAAAATAATTAAATTTTATGGCGCATTTGCAATCGGCCTCATCCTTTAAGAACGTGTGCAAAATTCCTAGTTATGAACGTCACCGAACGCATCGTAGCCGTTCGCAATCATAAATACTGCAATAATTGTCTAGCTCACAATTATTCACAAGGCACATGTATTTCTAAAAGGGGTTGTAGAACTTGCTAAAAGTCCCATCACACTCCTTCATATGCATCCAAGACTATCCAAAGATCCTCCGGCCTCTTCGTCACGTTCTTGTTCTCCATCTCCAAAACCTGCAAAGTCTAGAAGTGTTCGTCCTAGGGATACCTCACATTCGACGCCCTCAACTTCCCAGTCCTCCTTACTCACGTCTATTTTAAGACAAAATAGCATAAATCTGCTTCTAACTGTGCTCGTCAAATTGGACAAAACAAGTTCATACGCACGTTGTCTTCTCGACTTGGGTTCCTCAACTAGTCGGATCTCCAAAAAGTTTGTCGAAAAATTGTGTCTGACGACATTGACCTTGCAGGAGGAGACAATTTGTCCATTGACCCTAAGATCGCGTTTTGATTCTACATCGAAAATCGAAGGAACTTTTAGGATCGATAATCGTCTTACGCTTTTAACTCCAACACAGGCGTTACCAGAAGCGTATAAGAAAAATTTCCGTGATCTCTTCCTCGCGGATTCCAAATTCTACGAATCTGCAAGTATTGATGTCATAATCGGGGTAAAAATTTATCCGAAGGTTATATGTGAAGGGGTAATTTCCAAAACTTGACTTCCCACTGCGCAGAGCACCATTTTTGGTTGGACCATTTATGGGCCCTGTTCTGTGTAGGTAAAAAAAATGCACTATCAAACGTCTGAAAGCAAAACGCAAATGCTCTTGTACATATGTATATTCCTTTTATTTATCTATTGTTCCTATTTAGTTTAAGTTTGAATTGAAAAAAAAAGAAAACAAAAAGATAGTTAAATGAATTTCCTATATAATCCTAATTGTAATTATATTTATTTTTTATATTTCTTATATTTTAGTAATACTGTTCCGAGAAAAGGTATCTGCGACATTCAACTATCCATGGTTTCCTTTCTTGTTGCACATATACTGCAAGGCGGGCGGTAATGTTAATGCCAAAATTTCAACGCTATCTCTTTGCATTACCCTGTTCCGAAAACCCTAGCATTCTATAATTGCTGTGTTACCTATGGTATAAAAGATACAAAGTTATCGAGCCAATTGTAGTACTATTACTAAAAAAAGCATTACTAATGTTAAATGTCAAAATAGTCAAAATGTCGCAGATGCTGTTTCCGTAAAAAAATTCTAGAATAGTCGGCCCTTGTCAAGCCGTTGTTCATACTGGTAAGATTGTAATCCTGAATTTATTCAAATAAAATATTCCAATTTTTTCCTAATTTGCTTTGGTTTTATTTCTTTCATATTGTCATATTTTTTTCAATTTTCCTGAGAAACAAATTCGGCTGGTGACTTTGTTTCTCTGCTCAGAGTGTAATTCCCAGATTCCATCCCCCACCACTTGCTGCGATTCAACATATTTAGGTATGCCATTACATTATTATTTAATTCAAAATAAAAAATAAGTAACCTATTATAAGTAATATATTATTTTGAATATAAGGAGTACTCATTACAAAGTAATTTATAAAGTAATTATATGTCATTAGCGTGTTTTTGTTGGGATCTATTCAATTGATTTTGAATTTAAAATCTTTTCACTTTGAACATATTTAAATATGTGCTATAAAAGGATTTTGCTAACATATAAAATACTAGTTCTTTGCAATGACTGAAAACGTTTTATATTTGCTTTTTACCAAAAAAAATTTTTCTTCTAACGATAAATTTAATAAATTAAAAAACTATTATATTTTTTAAAAGAAAGTATATTAAATATTTTCTTTTTCGACCTTCTAAATTGACTAATTGGATGGTATTTTGGAAACTAAAACTAACTTCATAATTTTTATTTTATAACTGTCGTCCACGTCCATTAAAAACCTTAAGCGTCTTATATCAAAACGTAATTTAAATTGTAAAAGTTAATCATTTTTTTAATGTCCCAGCAAAAACAGACCTTACCAAATAATGAGTCTATTAAACGAAACTCCCTATTGCCCTTTATATTATAATTCTAACTTTTTTCATATGGGATGTCCCAAAATATAAGGTATAATGGTTCCGTGCAAGATTATGAAAAAAAGGAATAATGGGTTCCGCGTATGATATTAATAATTGGTTACTTAAAACCAATTATTATTTAATTTTCCGTAAGAAATTGGGTAATACATAATTTTTTAACTTCTGGTAACCAATTATAATTTAAATTTGGTAACTGACAAGGTAAGTGTTGTGAATCACAATTTCTAATCCGCCTTACATTATTTATGAATTTTAAATGGAGAGGATCCTCAAAGTAATGTATACATGCTTACCAATATGCATACAAAAAAGTAAAAATAATGGGATACATTTTTTCAGATAGGGTTATATGGGTCATACATGGGAATAATGCTTTGATTGGACTAATTAATAAATAATTTCATTACCATTGCATTGATAACAATGGTATTGAAATAAATTTTATTACCATTGTTTGAATTCATGATAATGATTTAAGGATCCGATTTCATTGATCAATAACAATGTTTTTGAATTTCATTACCATTTCTAATGCACCAAATAACAGAAACCATTAGCATTATTAACTATGTAGTAATATTTAAATTAATATTTATTTATGCGGGTAAACATTTGTATATTTTGTTTATTATTTTCTGTATAAAGCTACCTTGATAATTTTCAAATCGTAGAAAATTTTTTGTAAACAAATGATTTTTCAATCAATTACGACGAGTCCTGCGATATGTCCTTTTCCCGCAGGGTACATACATATGATTTAAATATATTTCTCAATTATTTAGAGTCATTATTTTATGTTAAATTGAATTGTAATGCAGTATGTAACCAACTATCGGTAACTCATTACTTGTTGTTTCCAATTAATGCTTAAAATAAGGAAATACATCACAAAGTGATGCATTATGTATCCAGCTCTTATGTTGCTGGGTGTTATTCTTTCATTTCGCTTCGGAAACATTGAAGCTTAAATTCTTTGTTGCACTGTGTAATTAAACAAATAAATGGGCTAGTTTCTTATAAAAAAATAATTATAAACAATATATTTATATTTTTAATTAAAAATTTATTTTAATTGCAACAAAAAGAAGTAAAAAAACAATTTATAGATAAAACAAACCAATTTAATGAATTCGTAGATACACATTGCAACATTTTTAAAAATTGAATTCATTTGATTTAAAAGGTAAATATTTTTTAATTAATAAAATCACACTGAGCACTTGATAATAGGGATACCACTTATTTTGTTTATATACCGGGAAACTGAGTGCCCAAAATAGGAAACAATAAATTTTAAATATCCATAGTGGACATTTAGCTAGTAAATCTAAAGATAAAAATCCTCCAAAATGTACATTTATAAAGTAGATAATCTCATACATTTCTATTACAAAAAATATAATTTTATCAAGGGCATGTCTCCTTTTTAGTTGCTTTAATCCTAGGTTGATAGTAATCCGAAAATAATAGATTGTTTTTTTAGTTTTAATTTCTTTTAAATTTAATGTTTTTTAATTTAATGTTGAAAGTTTTATAAGTTTTGGTTACAAAAATAATAATATTTATAGTCCCTGTATTTTAACAAAAAAAAATTAAAGCACTATACTTAATTTTCTTAACATCGTATTTAAAGAACAAATATGTTTTAATCTGGCTACAATTTTGCTCTAAAATTTAGGCTTAATTTATCTACAAAATATTACACTATAAACAAATTAAAAAATGCTTAAATTCGGCTGTGCCCAATCTTTGAATACCCTCTACCAATATCCTAAAAAAATTTTCTCAACTGTTTTTGATACAAATAATGTGAAAAACTTTTGAAGTAGAATGCACCATTTAGATGGCCCACTATTGACAAATAATTACAAATCATGTACTTTTTTTTAAGAAATTAATGTCTTTGATGAAATTAATGTCTTATTCTAGCACTGACTAAATTCATCTCATGCGCCACCTACTGACAAAACAAAAATATAAAATATGAGTTTTACAAAAACGAAAATACATTTTATGGAATGAAACGAAAAACCAACAGAGCTTATCAATGGAAAATAACAGAAAAAATATAGATACAGAAAAAAATTGTACTAAAATACACCAATTTGTATCCAAAGTTTAGAGGTACCTACACATTTTCACTCATAACTTTTGAACCGCTGGACCGATTTTGGTCATTTTCAATACCAAATTACTCGGGAGGATGTCTAGTAAACTGGGTAAAAATAAGCACCCCCGCTTGCGTCTTTGCGTCGTGATCGCCATTTCAACAGACAGACGCTAAATCGACTTAAAATTGCATAAGGGTCACGAATGTATATACTTATTGGGAACGGAACGACAAACTGGTATATACTCTCACCATGTATGGTCGATGGTATAAAAATGTTGTTAAAATTACACTATGCTTAATTACCATTGATACAAAAAAGCTGGTTAAAAAACACATTTATTAATTAATAATGTAAATCTTTTCAAATAAGAGATTTTAAAAAAATTGTGTATTAAACAAGTAAGAGCGGCTAAATTCGGCTATGCCGAATCTTATATACCCTTCACCATGGTATTCTGAAGGAGATGAATACATCGTTGGAATCTACTACCTCATAGCTCTCCACAAACAAGCGGTATCCCCATTTATTTTTTCTTAAATGTCCAAAAATTTTAATCCAAAATAATATGTCATGTAAAATCTCAAATTTATATTTTTCCATATGTTTCAGCGCTTTTCTTGTCAAATTTGGCATTTTCTAGGCAAAAAAAAGTTGGCGACACTACTATTTATTTTTTATTTATATCATTCACAATAGTTGTGAAACGTATTTAACCTACGTATTTATCTTCACACTCTTATTAAACAAAGGGATTTTACTGGAAAAATTAGAGGTAGTCCTGGTTTTTTGCTAATATCTCAGCCATTTATTAACCGATCTGTCTGATTTTTAATAGCAAACAGAAATGGATCACATGTAACAGAAATAAAAAAGAATCAAGTCCTCATCATGTCTGGGTTCTTCGGAAAACCCATTTCAACACACAGACGGACAGACGGACAGACGGACAGACGGACATCGTTAAATCAACTTCGCTCTTCATATGGACCCAGAATATATATACTTTATAGGGTCTAAGATCAATATTGTAGAAATTACAAACGGAATGACAAACTTATATATACCCTTCCACCTATGGTGAAGGGTATAAAAAAGAATCTGATTATATGATCTAAAATCCTATTAATACCATTCATTTTTATATTATTTTAAATTTTATATTTCTAAATCGTAAATGTAATTATTGATATTAACAAGACTTAATTGTTGAAATAAATATTTTCTAATAACTATTAAAAATATTCAATTTCAAATGTTTGTCCTAATCCATATTAAATCTACAACTTAATCTATGTTGATAGTTAATGAATAGACAATATTTTGAAGGTTGGGTAGCCTCAATATTTTGAAAAGGTTGGGTAGCATCAACCGAAAATACTAAGTATTTTATCCTGCTGGCTCTGTGGAATTTCTCAATTTTTATTCTCTATAATTTACTAGTAAAAATTTTCATGTTTCTTTACAATAAAATAATTAATAAAAAGAATATGATTATATGATCTAGAATCCTACTATACTATTCACTTACAAAATAACAGATCAACTATTCATAAAACTCAATTAAAATTTATTTAAAAAATCTGATTATAAATAATATGATTTAAATGAAAATATGTTCATATGAACACTTCTAAGAAACTCTTTGCCCATATTATCCTAGAGCCGCACAGTGCTTTGCTATATAGACAATTCCGTTTCTAGATCATTAAAACTTTAAAAACTGACGATTTTATTCACGTTTTCCATTTTTCAAAAATATTAAAAAATGTAAAAAGTAGTGAACTTTGAAGAGCCATAAAGTTTTATATTTTTTGAAAATTCACGATTTTTGGTATAAAATAAGACTGTTTTTTTTGGGCCAAGATACTTAACTATTTTTAATAATTTTACGAAAAAAAACCTTACTACGTTTTATCATATGTATACTAAATATACATTTTTATATTTAGCACTATTGTATAACATCTTATGTAGACATTTTTCGAAAATTCGGTAAGGCATTGGAATATTTAAAAAACAATTGAAAGATATTATAATAGTTTTAGTAAAAAAATAATGATCTGATAACACTGTGGAACAAATTAAGGTTAGCAAAAGTTAGGTCGATTCTAAGAGTAAGGGGTGAAAATAGAGGCTTAATTAGTAGACCCGTATCGCGGCGTTTGTTTATGTTAGTTCGAATTTTTTTTTTAATCCACCTTCAACCTTTGCAGTCAAATGCCGATTTTCAGCATATTGTTTATATGGTTTTTTGCCCATAACTCGTCGACTAATTGATATTTTTTAAATCTGTAAAGGCCAAATTATTGCTAGGGAACTGTGCAACAATTAAAATTTTTTAAAAAATTGATTTAGAAAATTTTTGTGGTGCTTATGAAGCAAAATGTTGGAAAAAATATTTGTTTTTCATGCTGTTGAAAAATATTTTCCACAAAACTAAGTCTTTTTTGCTTTCTGTTTAATCTATAATATGCTTCTCAGTTTCTTTAATCAATTTCATTTGAAAAGAAAACAATCATAATACAGTAGTTGTCTTTGCGTTCTTTACCCAAAAGTCCTTTAATGACTGCTTTTAATGCGAGCCATGCATTTAATTCTCGGTCTGTCAGAACTTGGTCAAAATCTTGACGACTCATTAGTTTCCGTATGTCGGGACCATTAACAACCCCTTCCTGAATTTCGTCGTTACTTAGTCTTGGGAAAATGTGTTTTAAGCGGTCTAATACAGCTGGTCTTTTTGCGATACATTTCAAAAAATTTTTAGCAATGCCAAGTTTAATCTAAAGCAACTTTAATACCTTCTCCGTATCGTAAATTCCAATCGCACAAAAAACACGGATATTTTGAACGCCCAGATGCTGTTAAACCTATAACACTAGGTCACAAATAACAAACTTTTGTCTGTTATTTGTTTCTAGCATACTTTTTCTCATGGATTTGGACCTACTGAACACGAAAATGAATTTTAAAAATTTTTCTGTCGATTGGTTTGCGAGATACAAATTTTTGAATTTTTTTTTTTAAATTTTTGGAGGTACACTTACTATTTTGAGCATATCTTTAGTCTTCTTTGACCTATTTTATCCTACTACTACTCAAATTAAAGACAATTGAGCCGTCTACAACTTATTCTCAGAAAATTTTCAAATCGGGTTAGTAGTTTTGATGTTGGCGGCTTAAAAAGGTTAAAAAACTGCGTTTTTTTAGTAAAAATGTGGCTGAAAAATTCATATAAAAATTCATATAAAATGTAAAACGCGATGTTAACAGCGATTTTAATTTTTTTACGTATAGCTGACACTTTTCCAAAGAAAATAAGCCCTTACTTAACAAAATCTGATGACAAATGGCCGACTTATTATTTTTTTGGTAAACGACCGAAATTCCGCTATTTCACGATTTTTTGATTTTCATTATTTGCACAGCTTACCTACCCAACGCAAACGAATAAATACATTTGAACTTAATTTAAAATAAACAAAGTAGTCTTCGTATATTTTTTTTTAATTTATTTACAGCACTACATGCTCATACATATTTAAACAAAAGGAGACACGGTTATCAATTGCATTTCAAAACTGTCTGTGAAAGTGTAAAGAAGTTAATATTTAGAAAACGCAAGGAAGACAATGAGTAAAAGACTACGTGTGTTCGAGTGTTTGAACGATCCAGACAATTTCTGCAATGTTTGTGGCCAGTTTATAAAAAAAAATCACGCACACAAGTTTACTCCAGCAGTACAATTGCACTATTTGAATTATTTTGGTATTTCACCAAATATCACAGAACCATGGACACCTAAGTCGCTGTGTGATCTTTGCTATATAATCTTAACCAACTGGGCAGCTGGCGGAAGGTAAGAATTTTTATTTAAACACATTATACATAGCGAATATAGTAATTTATTTTAATTTTAGCCGCCATATGAAATTCGATACACCAATGATGTGGAAAAAGCCGCTATGCCATTCCACAGACTGTTATTTTTGCCTCACCACAAACAGTGGGGTAGGAAGATTTTTTAAATGGAACTACGCTCAAGTGGGATCGTTTGCGCTTCCAGTACCACATTCGCATGATGTGCCATATCCAGTGTGCCCTGGTGCATCTCTTCAAAAAGCAGAATCGTCAGAAGAAGAGTCTGAGTCAAATGCAAGCGAATTTGAGCCGGGTGCAAAGCGAAAATTACTGTCACAGGCCGAACTAAACGATTGGGTGCGCGATTTTGGTCTCACTAAGGAGAAATCCGAACTTTTTGCGTCTCGGATGATACAGTGTGGATTTGCGGCTTCAGAAGTGAAAGTATCAGCGTACAGAAACCGTCACAAGGAGTATGCAAAATTTTATACAAAGAAAGACCAAATATGTTTTTGCAGCGACATTTCAGGCTTGTTCCAAGAGCTTCACCAAATTCACAACCCCAACGAATGGAGGTTGTTTATTGACAGCAACAAAGAGAGCTTGAAGGCAGTTCTCTTACATAATGGGAATGAAAAGCCATCTGTTCCTATTGCTCATGCGGTTCATTCAAAGGAGAACTATGAAACTATGGACATTTTGCTGAAATGCATAGAGTATAGGAAATACAATTGGAAAATATGCGCCGACCTTAAAGTTGTGGCCATTCTGTGTGGACTCCAAGGAGGCTATACGCGACATTGCTGTTTTCTGTGCCTTTGGAATAGCCGCGCTGATGATCAGCATTATATAAAAAAAAAATGGCCGGTACGAACGAAACCTGTAGTTGGAGAAGCGAATGTTCAGCGCAAACCACTAATAGAGAACCGTGAAAATATAATACTTCCGCCGCTGCACATAAAATTGGGTTTGATTAAAAATTTTGCCAAAAAATTAGACAAAGAAGGTGAAGCTTTTGCCTATTTACGGTCAATTTTCCCTTACCTTTCGCTGGCAAAAATTAAAGAAGGAGTCTTCGCAGGACCCGAGATAAAAAAAATGTTGAAAGATGAAAAATTCCCAAAGCTGTTATCACCCATCGAAGCCGCAGCATGGAATTCCTTCAGGCTTGTTGTGGAAAACTTTTTAGGAAACAACAAAAGCCCGAATTATAAGGACATAGTTGAGGATCTGGTAAAGAACTATGAAGCCATGGGAGTGCACATGTCACTTAAAATACACTTTCTGGATTCTCATTTGGATTTTTTCCCTGAGAATTTAGGAGACGTGAGCGACGAACACGGCGAGCGCTTTCATCAGGAATTGAAGGCTATGGAACGACGCTATCAGGGCAACTATGACACGGCTATGATGGGTGACTATATTTGGACCCTAATACGTGAGACCGATTGCAGCGAATACAAAAAACAAAGAAGAAGTCAGCAGTTTTTCCACATGGCATAAAATGTACACTTATATCTTTGTTTTTACTCATTTTTTTGTGCGTTGATTTGCTTAATTTAATTAGTTAGTTTAATTTCGTTAGTTTAGCTAATTGTGCGATACATTGAGCATGTAGTGCTGTAAATAAATTAAAAAATAATATACGAAGACTAATTTGTTTATTTTAAATTAAGTTCAAATGTATTTATTCGTTTGCGTTGGGTAGGTAAGCTGTGCAAATAATGAAAATCAAAAAATCGTGAAATAGCGGAATTTCGGTCGTTTACCAAAAAAATAATAAGTCGGCCATTTGTCATCAGATTTTGTTAAGTAAGGGCTTATTTTCTTTGGAAAAGTGTCAGCTATACGTAAAAAAATTAAAATCGCTGTTAACATCGCGTTTTACATTTTATATGAATTTTTATATGAATTTTTCAGCCACATTTTTACTAAAAAAACGCAGTTTTTTAACCTTTTTAAGCCGCCAACATCAAAACTACTAACCCGATTTGAAAATTTTCTGAGAATAAGTTGTAGACGGCTCAATTGTCTTTAATTTGAGTAGTAGTAGGATAAAATAGGTCAAAGAAGACTAAAGATATGCTCAAAATAGTAAGTGTACCTCCAAAAATTAAAAAAAAAAAATTAAAAAATTTGTATCTCGCAAACCAATCGACAGAAAAATTTTTAAAATTCATTTTCGTGTTCAGTAGGTCCAAATCCATGAGAAAAAGTATGCTAGAACCAAATAACAAAATGGCTGTTGCCTAGTGTAATCAATGAAACTTTTTTGAGGTCGCAGCAAATGCGCCACTGGTGTTCGTTATATTTGACTACTTCCAAAATGTGTTTCAAATTATCGAAATTTTCACTAGTGTCAGTGCTATACGCAATCGGAACAGAAGGCATTCTATTTGTCTTGTGCAAAAGCACAAGTTTTAAGCTGATTAGTGAACTATCGATGAATAAACGCTAATCATCTTTTTTATAGGTTAACCCTATCGTCTCCATTAACTTTCAATATCGTTGCAATAAGCGAAATTTTTTCCATCATTCACATTAAAGAACTTTTCTAACTCTTTTTGGCGTTTTCGATATGCTGCTACTTTGGTACCTTTCGCCAGCAAATTATTTCCTTTCAAAAATGAAGCCAGTAGTTCTGATTTTTTCTGAGTCAAACACAAATTTGCAACAATTCCATCCAATTGGTTTTGTGTCACTAGGATTGGGTCCTTTGATGTTTCATAGGATGTACCTTAACCAGGGTCATATTCTGAGAAGAAATCCATGGATGTAGCAGCGGCGGTTGTAGTACTGATATATGTTTGAAGATCAATACTTCGGTATGTTGGAACTGGAACGAATTCTGAGTGCGGTAATAGTAATTAGACACGGCACTGCTACATAAGTTTTATTCTTTGCTTTCCTTTTATTCAAGGTTTTATGGTAGTTGATACATCCATATCAATTTTCTTCTTGATGCGGGCTGTTGTCTAACCACATCATTGGTATACCAAAAGGCATAGGCTTCTTCTCTCTACTTTTCCATTGCATAAGAGTTGAATAGCAATTAAAGCAAACTTTTTTAGGGGCATAGTTTACGTCAGTGATAAACTCTTGGGAGGAATATTTTTTATAGACTTCCAAAAAAACAATCACTCCCATAGCCACATTTTTCATCGCTTGCTATGACAAACATTACAAAAATGGTCCATTTTACATTTTGATTCCGACATTTTTAATTAAAATTTTATTAAAAGACATCAGCTTCGGCTGAGTTCCAAGTCTTAACTGAATCTTTATTTTTGAAATTAGTTCGCTTGTACCGTATAAACGCAGGTAAGTTTTCACCTTAGGGATTTAAAAACGAAAAGTAAGTAAGTTATATGGGTCACATATATTCCTTTTTGTTCTAAAAAATGTTTGTTGAAAAAATAACGCAGTAAGTTTTCACCTTAGAGTTTTAAAAATGAAGAGTTATAATTACAGGGAAAAAAAACTTTTGCTCTCATTTTTTTCAAAGATAAAGATGCATTTTTAATTTTGTAGGCATAATAAAAGTTATATGGGTCACATATATTCCTTTTTGGTATAAAAAATGTTTGTTAAAAAAATAACGCAGGTAAGTTTTCACCTTAGGGATTTAAAACGAAGGGAAAAAAACTTTTGCTCTCATTTTTTCCAAAGATAAAGATGCATTTTAAATTTTATAGGCGTAACAAAAGTAAAATGGGTCACATATATTACTTTTTGTTCTAAAAAATGTTAATTAAAAAAATAACGCAGGTTAGTTTTCGCCTTAGGGATTTATAAACCAAGAACTTTTCATTTCAAAATTATTTATTTTTTCCATATTTTTATAATTTCTTTTTCAATGTTTCTTCAAAACCAACACTGAACAAAATTGGTACATAAAAAATGAGAAGTAAATTAATATTAAGTTGGAAAACGCAAGTTTTGTATTATGATTGTTTTCTTTTCAAATGAAATTTATTGAAGAAACTGAGAAGCATATTATAGATTAAACAGAAAGCAAAAAAGACTTAGTTTTGTGGAAAATATTTTCAAAAAGCATGAAAAACAAATAATTTTTCCAACATTTTGCTTCATAAGCACCACAAAAATTTTCTAAATCAATTTTTAAAAAATATCAATTAGTCGACGAGTTATAGGCAAAAAACCATATAAACAATATGCTGAAAATCGGCATTTGACTGCAAAGGTTGAAGGTCGATTAAAAAAAAATTCGAACTAACATAAACAAAAGCCGCGATACAGGTGTTCTATTTTAGCCTCTATTTTCACCCCTCACTCTCAGAATCGACCTAACTTTTGCTAACCTGAGTTTGTTCCACAGTGTAATTATATATAGTGTTATATAGAATTTTATATGATATAATATATACCATATCTTATCATATAAATCATACATAATTTTATAAAGATCAATATATAAGGTAATTTTTAAAAAAATATAATTATATATGCTAATGCATACTGAGATATGTATTTATATATGATAATATATTATTAGGTAAAGCCACATATGATTTTATATAAACTTTTGTACTCGGGTGTATAGGATTTTAAAGCACCTTGTTTTCATTTAAAAAAAATTGGTTAAAAATTTAGAAGATATAGAATTTATTTTTTTTAAAGCGCGTAACTTAAAACTGTCATCTTTAAAATTCTACAAAGATTTTTTTAAATAGTTACGAAATGTGGGTTAAAAATAAGGGAAACTCTTAAATTGATCCTACAATTATTATAAATAGTTTTATTTAAAAGTAGGAACAAGGTAGAGTTGTACAAGTATAAACTCCGTCTGTAAAAATGAATGTGTTTCCGTGCAAGTTTTCCCGAAGTTCTTCAAAGAGAGTTCGAAATTGAAACGGGTTGTGCTGATTTTTGTTAATTTTGTGGAGTGACAAATTCACAAAGTTTTGGTTAAGTAACCATGGAGGCTTTTCTTTAAAATTACTTTTCAATTGTTTGAGACTAAATTGTAACGTATCGGAGTTTATTTTTATTCTGCCAACAGTGGAGTGAATTTTTGCGGTTAGTTTTGATTTACAGATTTTCTTCATAATGGAGTCCAGAAGTTTGTTGGGATTATTACAGAATGTGCGTGACAGTTTGGTCAGCGCTATTTTTAATTGAGTTTCTAGGAGTGTTATGTTTGACTCATAGAGCATATTTTTACATGGAGTTGTCCTAAATCCTCCAAGGGAACATCTGACTGCAGCATTCAGAATCTTGTTTATTCGGTTTAATTTTGACTTTGCACAAAATCCAAAAAATGGTAGTGTATATCTGATTTTTGATATTACTAATGCATTGATTATCGATGTTAAATTTAATGTATTGCAATTAAATTTGTAGCTTGATAGACATTTAATGACATTAATTGACTTGCTTAGTGATTTTGTCAGATTATTTATATGCGTATCGTGTCGGAAAAAAAGTTACAATTATAGGGAAATGATCGCTACCATACAGTGTTTATTCGACATTCCATTTAGCGTGAGATGCAATCGTGGGAGAGCAAAAGGTTAGATCGACGTTGGTAAATGCAGAATAGGTATAAAAGAGGGTGAACCATCATTTAATAGTATATAATTTGATTGATTTATAAACTGGGCTAAAGTTTTCCCTATTTTGTTGTTTGAAAGTGATCCCCATAATGAGTGCCAGCTATTAAAATCTCCGGTGACTAGTGTTGGTGCATTAGTACTAAGTAACACATTTTCAAGATTGGTGTGTGTAAAATTTGTATCCGGGGGAATATATGCCGATATTATTTTGAATTTAATTTTGGATTGAATTTCGACACATATAGCATCAAAATCATTTGTTACAGGCATTGGCTTATGCTGCAAAGAATTGTGAACCAGCAGTGCTACTCCCCCATAACGGGTTGTAGATGTGTTGATCGAATAAACAGTGTAGTTAATAGGAACAGGGAACCCGGCGCTGTTATGTACGTGGGTTTCCTGAAATTAAATGATTTTTGTATTGAAACGCTTGATCAGAATGTTCAGCTCATTGTAATGGTTAGTAAGTCCATTGACATTCCATTGTATTATATTAAGGGCCATTAAAAATATATAAAATAATTAGTTAGTATTGTGTAGATAAGTTAACTTAGTGTGAGAGAATGAACTAAATAAAATTAACAAATTTTTTGTAATGTTACAGTTAGAAACAAAAGGTGGTTACTCTTACATTGATAGCACAATTCGGTCTCCGCGCCCCACCCGCAGGACAGACAGAGCCAATGTGCAATGAACAATCCGTTCGGTTGCACCATACGGACCTGGCGAGCCTACTAGTTAGGCCGTAGAGACCAAACTAACCCATCAATGCTTACTAATATTGTTTAGATTAATAATTTTTTTGTCGCTTGTTCCAGTTTGTTTTTTTTTACTCGATTACGTTTTTTTTTGAAGTTTTTAGAGGTAGAATATTAACTTTGTTCCCTCCGGTTTGTGAAGAGTTACTGGTAGTATCTGCGTCTGGATCAGATATTTCATTTTCTGTTGATTCGGCATAATTTATTATGTTTCGGCTTGGTAGTGAAATTGTTGGTGGTGGCATAGCTTTTGCTGAAGTTGCAGCACTGTTGTTTTCATTACGTTGGGTTTTTGTTACTGTCGACGTTGATTGCAATGAAACATCGTCATCGACACAAGACAATGTCGTCTTGGGATTTTTTTTGAAATTGGTATTCCCGTTGTCATTATCGAAAATAATTGATAACTGTCGACTAGTATTTGGTATTCTGTAAGAAAATGTGACGACGATATTGTCTTGAAATGACTCTGATTTTGTCGACATAATTTTTAGTAACGACTTGAGGAAAAGTAATGACTGAAAAAAAAAAACGGAAAAAATAGGAAGAAATCAAATTTATTAAATGCACTTGGCCCACCTTTTAAAAAAATTAGAAGATTAACATTCTTTAAAGTAACAGACTTTGATTTTGCTACTCACTTGTTATCCGGCAGATTAAAGATATTGGATTTCTGTATGAGAAGTCTTCTTTCCAATACTAGATTTTCTTTATTTTCTTCATCACTGGTATCAGAATTTAAATTACACATAAAAAACATTTTTTCGCAAAAATAATAAACAAAATAAATCTGCCGACTCAATTTTTAGAGATGTGTTTTTGTTTAAATCGATAAACTGCCGACGTCATTACAACACTGTTTTAGAATACCAATTTGGTGTCGAAGTGATGTCGACGTCGAAGCAAAGTGATGTTGACTCAAAAACGACGACGACATTTATAACGACAACTAGAATAAGGGTGATTATTTGTTGTTTTGGTGACAGGTATAACTAATTGAGGGTGATGGATTTCTATCATAATATATTTTTAAAGCTGTACTTTTATTCACCTTTTCCAGAGTAATAGCCTGGATCTCTTTTTCTTTTAGAAACACAGGGCATGTTTTGTTGTTGGAAAAGTGATTAAAGATGTCTTTGTTATTTTCTTTACAATTAATGCATGATGTTGGTTGAGTACAAATTTCATTCATTTGAGCATCTACTACATAGTTTGTTGTTGCAATTGTTAAAGTGGTGACCAAAACGTAAACAATTTTTGCATTTTAGAGGGAGTGGAATGTAAGGCCTAACTCTCACTCGTTCATAATATATTAGTACTTCAGATGGTAGATTAGTTGAGCCAAATGTAACTATAATTAAACCTGCTCTTTTATGTCGTTTTCGGGTTTTCTCATGATTTTGTTGACTTTATAAACATCTTGACGTTTTAATTCTTCTAGTATCTCTTCTTCTGAGATTCCAGGAAGATCGTTTGAGTATATTACTCCACGAACAAAATTGATATTTCGATTTTTATTGTTGGGCTTAACGAGCATAATTGGATGAGTTTGTTCGCTTGAACGAAGTTTTTTGTTTTTATTAATATTGTACACTCACAATATATTTTCCCCTACTGACTGTAATTTATTTAAAAAGTAATACGTAAAGTTTGTTTTTAAATGAAAAATCAATTGAATATCATAGAAATATATTTTTTAACTATTTGAATCAGTCATTCAAAAAACAAACTATACAAATTAACAGACATTCAATAGGAATTGATATTTTCAGGTAAATGTAAAATTTTATGTTTTCTGCTTCAAAAATAGAAATTCATATAATTCCTTTTTGTTTTTTTTACCAAAATAGTTTGTATATATACAAAATTAATTCAATTAAAATTACAAGAAACTATTCAAATATACATACACACAAAGCCAATAAAAATATATACATCTGCGTGTGTTGTGTTCTGTTTTGTAATTACATACAATTAAAAAACGCTTTCAATTTGAAAAACAAATATAAAAGTAGTTTTTTTCAACTTTTTGTAAGTAAAAATTTGATGGTTATTTTAAACGACTTTCTATTGTTTTTACTTTTGTAGATTAATAAACAATGATTTAAAATAAACAACAAAATGGGTTGAATATAATGGAAAATTAGTAGTCCTCTTTTTGATTGTATTTTCGATTAATTTAATATGTATTTTAAGTTGTTTTTAACGAAATAATATTGTGAGTGTACCATTTCTTAATTTTTGCATTCATCTTCTTCGCCTCCACATGTGCTATCTATGACCTTCTTTATAAGGAAAGGTGAAACATTGGCCAGAGTTTTAGTTTTGGTAGAAGTATTGTTTTCTTCGTTTATCCGTTCCATAATTAAATATTTTGGTCCAATTGAAAGGATTGATAGTGATTTTGATTTATCATAAATGATGGGGGTCAAGCCCCACATCTGGTGGAACCTTCATTGCGAATATAAACGCTTTGTGCTTTGTAATATTTTTATAAAATATATATTTTTTTAATATACAACTTCACAGAAGAGAAAAAATATTTTATTGGTAATAACACTGCACAACAATTTCAAACTTTTTCCAAAATTACGGGGTTCCGTAATTTGGTATATAATACTATATTTTCCACATACTGGTATATAATACTATATTTTCTTTACATCTGAGGTGCAGGGTATGTTCAGGAACTTTGTAGACAACGGTATGATAAATATTTTTGTAGAATATATTAACCCTCTAACTCCCACACATATCGGCATTTTTTGGCTAAATTCTAACAAATTGTAAAAACCACCCTGAAAAAGGGGAAGGGCGGGGATGAAATGTTCTACAAAAATGTTGGCCATAAGATTATACTAAATATGTCAGAAGACACTAAAACCCAACACTTAACACAAATACCAAACACCAGACAAATTCAAGATTGCTCATCAAATTTCTAGTCAGATTTTGGAATGACCTAATTATTATGTAGGTAATCCCAAAAATCTGGCTTATAATATGTAGGTCATCCCAAAATTTGACTAGAAATCTGATGAGCAATCTTGAATTTGATTGGTTTTTGGTGTTTGTGCTAAGTTTTCGGTTTTGGTGTTTTCTGACATATATAGTAGAATTTAATGGCCAACATTTTTGTAGAACATTTTATCCCCGCCCTTCCCCTTTTTGGGATGTTTTTTTAGAATTTATTAGAATTAAGCCAAAAAATGCCATTATGAGGAGAAGATAGGGTTAATATGTTCTACATAAATATTCGTCATACCGTTATCTACAAAGTTGCTGAACATACCCTACACCTCAGATGTACAGAAAACATAGTTTTATGTTCTAATATGCTGCAAGAACAGGCCAGAGCTGGGAAACTTAAACCGATGATTCATAACATTCTTACCGTTGCACCGATTTTTCTCATTTGCAAAACCAAACTGATCGGGAGGATAACAATCTGGGTAAAAAGGAAACATTTTTTGAGGTGGAAAAAAATTGGGAAAACAGAAATACTATTGACATATACACGTCTGGTGGAAAAATATGATAATTCACCAAACCAAATTTGTATACAAAATTTTTGAGGTACCTTAACATTTTTATTTATTTCTCGCTGGACCGATTTTGGTCATTTGCAATACGAAACTGCATAAGAGGATTACAATCTGTTGAAATAAAAAATTATGAAATCTTGTGAAGAGTCTGTTAATATATTTGCAGAATTTTTTCGAACCAACTTTGAACCTTAAAATTATAATTTTGACTATTCTAGTTCTATATCTATGTTAGACCTTGGTAATATGGTTGTCTTGGAAGATGAAGTTTTAGAAGGAATTTTGCAAATTAAGGATAAATATAAATCGAACGCGGATGGTTTGTTTGCTCACATTCTAAAGAAATGTTCATCTCCGTTAACATTTGTATTGTCTTTAATTTTTAATATGTCTCTCAGTGAAGGTAATTTTATTGAACAATGAAAATTCGCCACAATTACACCAATTTTTAAAGATGGAAGGAGGGATGATGTAACTTGCTATCGATCAATTTCCAAGTTTTTGTGTATATCTAAAATACTTGAGCATGTAATTTATAAAAAGCTATTTTTTATTACCAAGTCTTGGATTAGTCCAAATCAACATGGCTTTTTCTGGTAGATCTTCTACGACAAGTTTGGCGGTTTTTTCTGAATACTGTATTTAAATTCTGGAACAGGCTTGTCAAGTTGACACAATATATATAGTTTTTCAAAAGCCTTTGACAAAGTGTCTCATGGCTGTCTTCTTGCTAAATTATATGATATGGGGTTTCATTCTAAATTTTTAAGTTGGATATTTATCCAATAGGGTCTATAGAGTTAGCATAGAATGCTACCTTTCTGATCCGTACGTTCAAACTTCCGGTGTACCCCAAGGTAGTATTTTGGGTCCACTTCTATTTAATTTTTTCAATAACGATATCTCGTCCTGTTTTCTAATTTCTTTTGTATGCTAATGATTTAACAATATTTTACCAAATCGATTCAAATCATGATGTTTTGGATTTGCAAATCTTTGATTGATTTGAATAATCTTCTTGTATGGTGTAATTTAAATAAGCTACATTTGAATCTTAATAAATGTCTCCATATTTCGTTTTTTAGGTCTTTAAATTCTATCCACACCTCTTTCAATATTGGTGACTATATTCTGAAATCTGTGGGTTCAACTTATGATCGAGGTGTTGTTTTCGACTCAAACATGTTCCAAAAGCATATTCTATTCTAGCTTTCTTGAGGAGAAATTGTGAAAACTGCCTTTGTTAGATCTAAATTAGAATATGCTGCTATAAAGTGGGTTCCTCATTGTGGTATTTATATATTGTGGTATTTAGAGAGTGCAGAGATCTAAGAGCTTATTTATTGGTTTTAAACCCTGAACTCACCAAAAAAGTCTGTAATGCCAACTGAAAACTTTTCTGTTATTACGGGATATTTTGCTAATTTGAGCCCAGCGGTATTTTTTGCTAATATTAGCAACATATGTCTGCTGACGTGTAGTACAATGAAATTAGTGGAAAAGTTAGAAATTGTTAAAACAAACAAATTTATCATTTTTTATAATTTAGTAATTTCTGTTTTAAAAAATATTTTAGTCAATTTTTTAATTGTTTGTAGGGCTGATTCTTAGAACTAAAAAAGCTTTTAATTGCTATTTTAATTGGATGTCCTATTTATAGACATGAGTCGGTATATTCACTTCCGATCCCTTTTTTTAATCTATGTATGGCAATGTAAGTTTGTAGGTGTAAGTTTTTATTAGAAATAACAACTTCAATATTCACTTTTTTAAAATTAGTAATTTTTTTTTGCTAATTTTAGCAAATCGGTTTTCAAAAATTTGTAAAATGAAATTAGCAGCAAAAATTTGTAAATATTCTGTAAAAATTCTGTAATTTGTAATATGTAATTTTTTTTTTATTATTCGAATAAATAAAGATATAAACCCAAAAAACATTTTTACGGACTCTCCGACACGTACGGATTCATGAATACAGTTCTACTACACGTTTACGGATCGTAAATACGTATCCGTCAAAGCATGTACGTAAACAGAACATTAAGGGGCCGTATAATTGAATTTTCGAAAACTGTTCGTTTTGACTCCGTTTTGGTACTTCCTCGAATTTCATTAGTTTTTCTTCCGTTGCTTTTGAATTCGTTTTGGTGTTAAAAATGAATAATTGAAACATGTCTGTGATCATTATACGGTCGCGCTTTAAAATTTAGAAAAACAGATACACCGAAAATAAATTTAATAAATTTAATTTGAGGTAATTATTTATGACATTTAAAACAAGTTTTTTGGTGATGTGCGCAAATTTATGATATTTTGCAAATAAAAATATTGTCAATTCATAATAGATTTTAATAAAAAATGTGCAAATTTGCGTTGTATGCTACATCATTTCGTAAACGCCACTAATTAAACCACAATTAAAATTTTGTTTTACTTTTTCATGATATTCAATGGGCCATAACCGCAATGATAGATAGAGATGCTAGTTACGCTGGAGAGGAATATTTCATTTAATTAAATCTGTAAAAGTTTTATATTGTTATTATATATATATATAAATAAATTAAAAAAAACTATAATTTGTTTTTCAAAATTAAAAAATTTAGGCATTTACATAAATCCGTTTTTTGTTGAAAAAACGGTAGGAATACGGATCCGTAAACTGTCCGTGATTGACGGGCTTTGAACGGACAACTCTGTTTTTCATTCGATATACCCGGTCCGTAAACGGTCCGTCATTGTTGGTTTTTAAACGGATTCGAATCAGAAAATGGCACGAAAATGGAGTTGGATTCCGTTTATGAGGGACCGAAAACGGTACGTAAACGGAACGTATTGTTTGTTGGGAATATATATATTTCATATAAATACAACTAGTACGAAACTAACAAGTAATATTTTTTATTAAATTTTAATGGAGTGTTAACGAAAAAGTGTTAACCGATGTTATTTATCAAATCATGTGGTCTGGATCGCTTTAACCTCCGCGTACATCTGCTGGTATCACTAAGGATTGAAGCTTCTGGATTAATATGTAATTGAAGTCTTTTTGCGTGAGATTGTGCGAGCTCGTGGATCACTTCATCTACCGTCTTAACTCCTAGCCACGCATGATGCCAAATGAAGAGACTACAAAAAATTCTTAGGCGACACCATGAAATTCTTAAGCGATTTACAGAAACATTTAGCCTATAGCAATGGTACAACCACAAGTACAGTGATTGTGTTGTGAATGTATACATGTTTGAATTTTTTTCCTAACATTCAACAAATTATAAATAATTATAAAAAGAAATGTATTTTTGATTTTTTTTGCTTAAGACAACAAACAAAACAATGGTAAACCATGGACCCTTGAAACCAGGATGAACAAACTACAAAATTTTTAGCCACCCATGATGCCATGAAGCCATGATGCCATGATGCCAAATGATGCGACTACAAAAATTCTTGGCCGAGACCACAACTTCCTTAGCCGATTTACAGAAAAACTTAGCCTCTAGCAAGGGTTGTAGCGCAAGTTCAGTGATTGTGATGTGAATACATACATGTTTGAATTGTTACAACCCGGCTAAGAATTTTTGTAGTCGCATCATTTGGCATCATGGCATCATAGGTGGCTCAAAATTTGGTAGTTTGTTCATCCTGGTTTCAAGGGTCCTTGTAATGACATTTACAGATTTATTCTACGGTTTGTAATTTTAAATTTCAAGATCAAGTAAATAATAAGTAAGGTTTTACTGTATTCCAGATAATAAATGATACAATTAAAGCGGAAACGATCAAATAACTTGTTTGTTAATTTTATTATCAAATAAGTAATACATTTAAAATATTTAATGCATTTAAATCTTATTTTGCATCATCATGATTTTTTGTTTTTTAGTTTTAGACTATTTTCAGAATAAAGTACAATTATGAATACCAAAAAGTTTTTCAACGTCTGACAATTAAAAACTATAAATGTTAAAATAAAAACATTGATGCCTTCATTTAGCTAAACACGTCTACTTTTAAAACTATTAACTAATTATTGCAATGTGAATTGGAAAACCCCAAAAAACAAAATTTAACTTTCGATGCTCTTTAAAATTTGTAAATAATTTCCGATTTTTTATAGGAAATCATCATTCTAAGGACTTAATAGTGGTCAGGTCTTCTTTTGTTTGGCTTAAAATTGATAAACAATACCAACAAAGTATTCTGGCAGACACAAAGTTTGAAAATTCCATGCATATGGCAACCTGTTCCGAAAGTCAACGGCATTAATTAGAAATGAACGTGCTCTTTTCAAATATGTATACTTCCTGTATACTATTAATACAAATATGTAGAGATTTTTTCATTAATATAAAAACTTTTAATTTTTTTTAAACTTTTTATTTTCTACGAGGGTTTTTTTCGAAACTTCTTTTAAAATAACAGTAATCAGTGTCCTTCTGAGCTTTTATTCGTGTAAATCGGTTAAAAATTGACAAAGTTATAGTACTTTTTCTAATCAAAAGATTTTTAGAATTCCTTAAACTATTTTTTTTTTTTAATTTTTGTTAACGAATCGCCGTTAAAACCCAATTAAAATTGGCTTTTGTTTTATTATTTACGTTTCAATTTGCAAAACATTAAAAATTTTTTGTCTTTTACTTTAGATTGTTACTCAAGTTCGGCGTATGCCAAAGCCAACTTAAGGAACTTATGTCAATTACAGTTCTAGCCTTAGGACTGATTATACGAGTGTACTATAAAAGAGCTAGTATGATTCAAACAAGACATAAGTGCGAAGGAGATACAAAGAAAATTCTCTCTCGAAGAAATGTTGTTAACAACCCACTTGTCCGGGCCGAGAAGATTATTTTACCGCCGTTGCATTTAAAGCTAGGCTATACACTCACCAAAAAAGTCTTTAATGGCAACTGAAAATTTTGCTGTTATTACGGGAAATTTTGCGCAGCGGTTTTTTTTGCTAATCTTAGCAACACATGTCTGCTGACGTGCAGTACAATGAAATTAGTGGAAAAATTAGTAGCCGCTACTAAATTTTAGTATACTTTTTGTAAAGTGTAATTTAAAATCTGTTTGCTTAAATCAGCAATAAAAATTACTAAATATTAGTAAAAAATTTTATTTTTTTTTATCGAGCATCAAATTTTTTTTATTTTATTTATTTTTTTCAAAAAATATTTTATACAAAATTAAGACAAAATCAAAGGCTTACAAATCTTAAAAATTGTTAAAACATAAACGAATTAATCATTTTGGTTTTATTTGGTAATTTCTGTTTTGAAAAATATTTTAGTTATTTTTTTTTACTATTAAGGTAAAATTTTAATGGTTTTTAGGGCTGATTTTTAGAACTAAAAAAACTTTTTAGTGCTATTTTAAGTGGATGTCCTATTTTCAGACATGAGTCGGTATATTCACTTCCGATCCCTTTTTTAATCTACGTAACATTTTAAGGCAATTTAAGTTTTTAAAATTAGTATAATTTTTTGCTAATTTTAGTAAATCGGTTTTAAAAAAATTGTTAAATGATTTCTGAAATCAGCAACAAAAATTTGTAAATATTCTGTAAAAACTCTGTAAAATGTAAATAGCAAAAAGATTTGCTAAATAATAATTTTTTTCTTTAAAATCAGTACAAAAATAGTAAAGTGGGATTGAAAACCGTTTACAAATTTTTCTACTAACTTTTTTTTCTGAGTGTATGGAGCAATTCGTTAAACAACTAGACAAAGACAGCGAGGCTTTTTGACACATAAAATCTGTATTTCCAAAACTAATGTTACGATTTCTTTGTTTCTATATATTTTTTTTAAGAACCGGGGAAAATATTAGATTAATATTTCAAACAGAAAACAAAATTCTGTTTTGAAATTTTATAGGTAATGAATTGATCATAATTATATAAAATAAATGTTGGAAGTCGACGTAAAGGTATACCTCTCAATTTATATCATGATAGATTTTAATTGAATATTGGTTTTGGTCTTGACTAAATGATTTGCATATACATGATTTTATAATTTGTATAGTGAGAGATACTATACGTATGTACGATTGTGTAGTAAAGTATGGGCAAAGGCAGAGGTCTACTACTAATCTCACATGTATGACCTAAATTGCGGAATTTTTTCTGTCTTCTTCCTACCATTTAAAAAGCATTTTTTCTCCATTTACTTTAACATTACCTCGAAAAAAAATCACATTCTTTTGTTAAAACAGAAGGTTTGATCGATTTTAAAAAAATGTTCATTGGACATTAAGCGCGTTATAGTTGAAGGAATAAAAAGTAAAACCTTAAAAAGAGTTTTAAAAACTAATTGCGACTTAACAGAAACTGTACTTAAAAAAAGTTAAATTATTTTCAATAATTTGGTAAATCCTCCAAAGGATTGCGCTTCAACAATTGGATAAAATATAAGTTGAAAACTTTTGTGGCCTGGTCGAAACACCATACCCGAAAAATACATGGGTTACTAACCCGGAGAAGAAATTCCGAATTGTCTGGTGCACCATCCATTTCTGAGACCACGAGATGATTGCGTAACGTCAGCATGACTGGGGCCATACGGTAAAATACAGAAAAAAAACAATTTTTAATTTAAGATTGCATCAAGCCGTAATAATTAAATTTTAACTATTAGTTTTTAAAATTATTTTAATTTTCAAAGAAATAAGTTTTTAAGTAAGCTTAACTGATGTAACTGAAATATTTGTAAAAATCCCTATATATATTTAAAATAGCGCTTAAAACTTATCTAATATGTACTTTCGCATGCAGAGTATTCGCTTAAAGTCTACAATCTAAATTTTTAAAAACAAAACTTGATTTACAAATAACTTTACATTTAATCTTTATTTTTTTTGTATCTTGTATAAAATATTTGAAGCTGAGAATATTCCTGCAAGAAAAATGTGTTTTTGAATTTGAACTATGTAATAACTTGATTGAAAGCCTTTACATAATCATTTTAAGATTTGGATGAATCGGAACTTAATTAAAACGGAGAAAAATTTAAGCTAAAATTATAAGAAAAAAATTATACTTAAGTTACACACATTTGCTATCAAAAACAAATTAGTAAACGCACTTTGTATCCCATTTACCCGTTTTTTTTTGTACTAATTTGTATATGAAAAGGGGGACAAAATTATAAATTTTAAGTAATTTAACGAACGTTTTTCTATGGGTGTAACTCAAAGTATCTTTTTTTTAAGGAAAGAACTATTTTGAGTTCTTCTTTTGCCAATAAATATTTATATTTTATTATTCTTTTCTATCATTATTTACAAAATTGCATCTTGTAAAGTGGAATATTTAAAACAACAACAACACGCAGATTGCTTGGCCCCTCAAACGAAACGGCGTGAGTAAGAACATAAACACTCCATTTAGCAAAATTGTAAGTAATGATCATTATTATATTTTTTTTTTCTTAAATAATTTCTCTTAATTTTTTTTTTGCTTAACATTGTTTTTGTAAATACAATTCGTTGTTTGGTACAACAAACAAAATATGAATATTATGATTAAATTATTTGAAATTTAGTATGTTAGAAGTCTCTAATAAGTGAGGCCTAGTAATTTTAAGACTAGGTTATGTCCCTTTTGTTTAAAATAAATGAAATTATACGTAAGAAATTTCATGTTTGAATTGTCAAATTAAAATTATGAATAGCTAATTATTTTTTTTATATGGGAATGATGGGTACGGCAAATGTAAGTATTTAAACTTCGGTCAAGCTACTTGTAGGGACAGTCTTGAAATTATAGAGTATTACAACTGTCTAGGTGTTTGGCTTTTGTAGTCAAATGGGTGGGGAAAATTGTACCCTTCATGGTGTACCAACTCGCCATTATTTCATTTGTATTGTACCAATATTTGCTCTTATATTAATTTAAAAAATTTTTTTTGTACACTGTAGGTAGAGTTGAATGGCAATACAGTGTTTTATATGATTATGCGCAAGAATAGGAGTTAAGAGTATTCTTCTACCAATATTTGAGCTAGCTGGAAACCCAATTTTAAGCCCCTTAACCTTATATTTTTTTTTGTCATTATTTTGGGTACTGTTTGAAAATTTAAAATAAGTAATTTTATAACGCAGAATTACCCGCGCATAACATATATGGCGCCTAACGGAAAGCTCAAACGAGCTTAAGATTTTTTATATTGTAGTAAATTGATCAGACTTTTTTTTCTCAATATTTGATATTGATAAATTGTCATTAAAATTGTGTAATCTTTCAATACAACCTAAAGCTTTATGTTTGGTTAAACAACATTTGGAAAGCCTTAATGCGTTGCTACTAATTATAACCATAAAATATATTTTATATATAAGTCTTAGTATTCGGACGTCATTAAATTTGAATCTAATTGCAATATATAAATTATATATTTGTGAAATTAGTTAATCATAGCATTTCTTTGTTTTATTCTAATAGTCCGATAAAAAAATAGATAATTTAGTTTTGCTGCATTAGAAGCAAACAAGGGTTTTGTGTTGCAAATGTTATTCAAGTCCATTTTAGATAAAAATCATATTAGTATTAAATGCAGCGGTTTAACATTCTTAACGAAAAAAATTCTTAACGCATATTGAATGAGAGTATATCTGCTTTCTTTTTGACATGGTACGACTGATTTTTGAGAGTACATTTGCTTTGATTTATCATTCCCAGACATTTTATGAAGACCTGAACTTAACATTTTAATTGTAATTGCTATATTAAATATTCATCAAATTATTATTTTTTTTTGAGATTTAAAAAAAAAAACATTTTTCTATCTTTCCTTAACACATACGTTAAATTTTTTTTCTTGCTTACAAATATTATTTTAATAGTGGACAATTGTGCCTCGTTATAAATATGCGTAGTTTTCGTGGCGCATTAAATAAAAACAGTCCTTTAAATAAAGATAGAGGAGGTAAAATCTTGCCGAATTCAAGAGTAAATATTTCAATTGGTTTAACACCTCAGGCTTTTGAAAATAATCCGAAAGCTCTTCCCTCTATCATTGAACAAAAAATCACAGATTTACTATTAAGTGGAGCTTCAAGTTTTTCTAATTCAACCACAATTCAAGACAAAAATAATATGGATAATTCACGGTTATCCCCTGAAACACCACCTTTTCAACCGAGTGCGTCCGAAACAAATCCCGCGGAGGAAGTACAGCCCGGACAACCTCCAAGCTCAATTCCAGTAGGAGATCTTCGTTTTGAATTTCCTTCTGATCCTGATCCACCAAGTTTGAACCGAGGTAGTCGCTTCGATTTCCCATCTGGCTCAAATTCAACTGAGCCCCCTCGTTTTGAGTCCTCCTCTGAAATTAATTTTCGGAATACTCCCGTTTTGATTTTCCTTCTAGTTCCAATAGGGACAATGTTGTCTGGAACGAACACTCTCTCGGTGCAAATAACAATAACAGCAATAATGCGAATGCATCTGTTTCTATTGAAACTGTAATGGCTTTAATGGAGCAGACAATAAGACAAACACGTGAGGAGTTTAGAAGGGAGTTGGGTTCAGTCAGGGATAATATATCACAGATAGGTAGTGGCAATATCGGCCGTTCATATTATAGCCAGAGTAATCAAGAGTCAGGTGGATACACAAATATTAAACTAGAAAAATGGAGGGTATCGTATAATGGGACAGGATTCGTGTCGGATTTTCTGTTTAAAGTAGAAACACTTTGCGCTAGGACGAGATGCTCTGAGGAACATCTTATATCTAATTTTCATGTGTTGTTAGACGGTCGTGCGGAAACTTGGTATTGGTTTTTTATGAGGAAGAATAAAAACGTAACATTCCCTAAGTTACGTGAGGCTATTATAAAGGAATTCAGTCTATTAGAAACGGATCACGATATTATTTTTAGAATGCATTCGCGTAAACAACAACTAAAAGAGACCTACGATAGTTCACACACTGCAATTGTTTCGATGAACCTACGACTTGAAGATCCGTTGCCTGACAGTAAAATAATACACATTTTAAAGAAAAACTCGAACGAGAGATTGAAGCCACTGATTTTTAGTTACAATACCAACAATTTGGATGACTTTAGGGATTAAGCCAGACAGGCTGAAATAGCCTTGCGGGAGACAAGGTTCCCAAATACAAGTGTATGCCAACCGAGAACTGTTAATGAAATTGAAGTATCGCTTCAGGAAGAAGAGAATTTTGAGCTTATTGATCCACAAATCGATGTTGTTTATACCCCTAGAAATATGCCTAAAATCGACTACTCCAAAATCCTTTGCTGGAATTGTTCGTCTTATGGACATTCTTTTATTTATTGTGCACAGGAAATAAAAAAACCATTTTGTTTTACGTGTGGACAAAAGGGCGTTTTCACTCCAATGTGCCCCAAACAGCACAATTTTCAGGGAAACCAACAAATGGGCGATGTGGCTACCGGGGACACTCGTCCATCCCATCGAACCCCGAGTTTGAATTAGTACCTCAATGGAAAGACGAATCTAAACTATCTTATGACTGTGGACATTTTGGAAATCAATTAAACTTACAGGAGATTTCATTTAGAGAAACTTCTACTCAGACGCATAGTTGCGATTTTTCTGCTAAAGCATTTACTGATGTTTTTTTTTTTTGCCAGACTAACAATTTATGTAAAAAACCAACCCTTAAAATAATGAAATGCCGTTTCAGATATAAAGAACGAAGGCGTTTCCGTAAACTTTTAGAATCGACCATAATACATGGGCCCGATGATAGACCATTTGCTATGGTTAAAATTTTTAATGAAGCCTTAATAGGTTTACTTGACACCGGTGCAAACGTCTCGATTTTAGGGAAAGACTGTATGGCATTTATCAAAAGACATAACATAACATACAAAAATCTAAAATCCTCTGTTCGAACTGCTAATGGAGAGAGACAGAATGTTATCGGTTTTTGCACCTTACAAATATGTTTTAAAAACGTTACAAGGGCGATAACTTTTTACTTGGTTCCATCCCTTACTCAGGAGGCGTATTTCGGCGTAAATTGTATGCGGGAGTTTGCTTTGGCTCCCGATATAATTAAACCATTTTTTTCTGTGGCCGAAACAAACCATGATTCAAATGTTGATAAAAATATACACGAACTGACTTCTGAACAAAAATTGATTTTCGAAAGAACGGTGGCAGAGTTTCCATCATTTGAATTGATGGGTCTAGGATGCACCGATTTGCTGGAGCATCACATTGATACGGGGGATGCAGTTCCCATAAAATGTAGGCACTACCCGTTGTCACCTCCCAGACAGGAGGAGGCATACCGGGAAATCGATAGATTACTTAATATGGGAGTTATCGAAGAGTCTAATTCTCGTTGGTGCTTTCCCGAGTATTGGTACGGAAACCTGGAAAGGTGCGGTTGTGTATAGACTGCAGGAAACTGAACGCAGTAACGAAAAAGGATTCATACCCTTTACCGCATATTGGGGGACTATTAAGCAGGCTTAAAGACACTTTCTTTATTAGCGGAATTGACCTTAAGGACGCCTTTCTACAGATTAGGCTTTCGGAGTCGTCAAAGGAAAAAACAGCTTTCGCTATACCAGGGAAACCCTTATTTCAATATAAATATATGCCTTTCGGACTTTGCAATGGTCCCCAGACCATGAGTCGCCTCATGGACAAAGTCATCCCGTCCGGTTTGAGGGAAAATGTATTTATTTACCTTGATGATTTACTCGTGTGTAGTCCGAATTTTGAGTCGCATATGCAAATTTTAGCCCAGGTCGCGTCTTGTCTCAGAGCAGCAAAGCTAACAATAAATGTAGGCAAAAGCAAATTTTGACAAAAACAGATTAAATACCTTGGCTATATCGTTGGAAATCGTTGCCTTAAAGTTGACCAAGACAAGGTAGAGACAATTCGTCAGTTTCCTATACCAAAGACACCAAAACAGGTGCGTAGGTTCGTTGGCATGGCCAATTGGTATAGGACTTTTATAGCCAATTTTTCTGACCTCGCTAGTCCATTAACAGACTGCTTGAAAAAGTTCAACAACCCATTTTTTCTAACCAATGAAGCCGAAGATTCATTCGAAAAATTAAAACTAGCATTATCTTCAGCGCCTGTTTTGAGCCAACCTGATTTTAGCAGGGAATTCACGATTCAATGCGACGCGTCAAGGAAAGGTGTAGGCGGTGTATTACTTCAATATGACGATAACGGTTTGGAGCATCCCATCGCGTTTACATGACAGAAATTAAACAAATGCCAACGAAATTATACAACGACAGAGCTTGAATGCATGGCAGCCGTCGTATGCATTAGCCGGTTTAGAGCTTATATCGAGGGTCTTCCTTTTCGAGTTTTAACCGACCACTCATCCTTAAAGTGGCTTATGGGCACAAAGGACTTGAGCGGACGATTAGCTCGCTGGAGCCTACAGTTACAACGGTATGATTTTAGAATAGAACACCGTAAGGTGTTCTATTCTAAACGGAATACCGGACGAGCTTGCCTTATCTGGTATTCCGTTTGAAGTTGACTTGCCTTCATCTGATTTCAACGGGGATGAATATGAAAAGATTCGAAAAACCGCTGAAGGAAACAGTATATCTCTTCCGGATATCCGAATTTCTGAAAATCTCGTTTATAAACGTGTAAAATTTCGTGGAGGATCGGAAGATGAAGAAGAATCACTTTGGCGTCTCTGGATTCCAAAATCTTTGGCGCTTGTTGTTATAAAATCGGCACATGATTCTGCGAACTCATGCCACGGGGGCTTGGCTAAGACCTTGTGGAGAATTCGTCAAAAATACTACTGGCCGACTATGGTTAGTGACGTGAGATCATATATACAGAATTGTGACATATGCAAATGTATTATTCCAATCAGACGTCGCGTCCGTGGGTAACCAGTTTTTAGCTAGTCGTCCATTTGAAAGGTTCTATTGCGACTTTATAGGCCCTTATCCGTTGACGAAAACTCAAAATCGGTTATCTTCATATGTCTTGATCACCTCACTAAGTTTGTATTTTTAAAGCCTTTAAAAGCAGCCACAACTTTAAATGTTATTTAATTTTTTGAATCGGAAATTTTTCCCATCTTTGGTGTTCCCTGATTTGTCCATAGTGATAATGGAAAACAGTTTATTTCAAACGAAGCAATTATTCAATCTCTACGAAATTACCCATATCACCACGGGTTTCTACGCCCCGCATTCTAATGCATCAGAACGCACAAACCGGGAGATTATTACTAAAATAAGATATTTTTTGGGGGACCATAAGGACCACAAGGATTGGGATAAGTACATTCCTCAAATTTTGTCCATACTAAGAAGTGACTACCATTCTTCGATAAAATGCTCTCCATACTATGCTACTTTTGGCCAAAATATGGTTCAGCATGGTTCTTCATACAAGATATTAGACAAACTAGGATGCTTACCAGGTGAAGATTGTAATGTTTTAAATAACACTGATAAATTACTTAAAGTTCGCGGAAAAGTGAGAGAGAATCTTAACATTGCCCACGAAAAGGCAAGTAGCATTTATAATCTTAGAAGTAAGCGTATAGAATTTCAGAAGGGTAAAATAGTATATAGGAAGAACCATAACTTGAGCAATATGTCCAAAAATATCAATAAAAAATTTTTGCCGAAGTTTATAAAAGGTAAAATTAGAAACAAAATATGGAACAATTTATACGATATCGAGGATATGAAAGGCAAATACATTGGAAAATTTCACACAAAAAAAAAAAAGGAAATCGGTCTTCTGTTCGTCTTTAGATGAAATCCTCAGACCGAAGCAGCTTTGTTACGATTTCTTTGTTTCTATATATTTTTTTTAATAACCGGGGAAAATATTAGATTAATATTTTAAACAGAAAACAAAATTCTGTATTGAAATTTTATAGGTAATGAATTGATCATAATTATATAAAATAAATGTTGGAAGTTGACGTAAAGGTATACCTCTCAATTTATATCATGATAGATTTTAATTAAATATTGGTTTTGATTTGCATATACATGATTTTATAATTTGTATAGTGAGAGATACTATACGTATGTACGATTGTGTAGTAAAGTATGGGCAAAGGGAGAGGTCTACTACTAATCTCACATGTATGACCTAAATTGCGGAATTTTTTCTGTCTTCTTCCTACCATTTAAAAAGCATTTTTTTTTCCATTTACTTTAACATTATCTCGAAAAAAAATCACATTCTTTTGTTAAAACAGAAGGTTTGATCGATTTTAAAAAAATGTTCATTGGGCACTAAGCGCGTTATAGTTGAAGGAATAAGAAGTAAAACCTTAAAAAGAGTTTTAAAAACTAATTGCGACTTAACAGAAACTGTACTTAAAAAAAGTTAAATTATTTTCAATAATTTGGTAAATCCTCCAAAGGGATTAGAATATCCTTGCGCTTCAACAATTGGATAAAATATAAGTTGAAAACTTTTGTGGCCTGGTGTTTCGACATAATACCCGAAAAATACATGGGTTACTAACCCGGAGAAGAAATTCCAAATTGTCTGGTGCACCATCCATTTCTGAGACCACGAGATGATTGCGTAACGTCAGCATGACTGGGGCCATACGGTAAAATACAGAAAAAAATTTTTTTTAATTTAAGACTGCATTGAACTATAAGCCGTTAAATTAAATTTTAACTATTATTTTTTAAAATTATTTTAATTTTCAAAGAAATAAGTTTTTAAGTAAACTTAACTTGATGTAACTGAAATATTTGTAAAAATCTCTATATAGAGCAATTCCATATGAAAGCGATCACCTTTTGGACGACCCCTCTCCGATTTTAAAATAAAAAATAAATAGTCTCATAATCATAGTCTTCATAAATGTATTTTTAACTGTAAAATAATTTTTAAAATGTATTTTTAATAATAAAATAAAATAATGTTAAATAATTAAAAATAATTCAATTATAAAAAATATAAAAACAATGAGAACAAGGTGGTCTCTTAAATGCTCTTCTCCTGTCCAAACAAGGAGTCGGGGCCCATTTTTTATTGCTGATTCTTAAAGCAAAAATTATGAGAAATCCAAAAAAAATAAAATTAGGCGGAAAATTTAGGAGCTTCTGTGGAAAATCGGAAAATTTAATTTTCATGGGAAAAAAGGTAAATTTCTGAGAAAAATTAGGAAAATTTTATTTTTCAATTAAAGCCTGATTCAATACCTTGCGATCGCTTTAGTAGTTTTTTTTAAAACAACTTTCAATGAGGTCCCTTATAAAGAATTCTTCAATTTTGTCACATGACAGTGGTGTACACCACCACTAAACCAGTCACTATAAAAAAAAAAATATGTTGGTACATTATTTTTTGCTGGGCAATCGATTGATTCTATTTATTTTAAAATCGGAGAGGGGTCGTCCAAAAATTTGCCAATTTTGATCGTTTTCATATGGAATTGCTCTATATATTTAAAATAGCGCTTAAAATTTATCTAATATGTACTTTCGCATGCAGAGTATTCGCTTAAAGTCTACAATCTAAATTTTTAAAAACAAAACTTGATTTACAAATCACTTCACATTTAATCTTTATTTTTTTTGCATCTTGTACAAAATATTTGAAGCTGAGAATATTCCTGCAAGAAAAATGTGTTTTTGAATTTGAACTATCTAATAACTTGATTGAAAGCCTTTACATAATCATTTTAAGATTTGGATAAATCGGAACTTAATTAAAACGGAGAAAAATTTAAACTAAAATTATAAGAAAAAAATTATACTTAAGTTACACACATTTGCTATCAAAAACAAATTAGTAAACGCACTTTGTATCCCATTTACCCGTTTTTTTTTGTACTAATTTGTATATGAAAAGGGGGACAAAATTATAACTTTTTCTATAAATTTTAAGTAATTTAACGAACGTTTTTCTATGGGTGTAACTCAAGTATCTTTTTTTTAAGGAAAGAACTATTTTGAGTTCTTCTTTTGCCAATAAATATTTATATTTTATTATTCTTTTCTATCATTATTTACAAAAATTGCATCTTGTAAAGTGGAATATTTAAAACAACAACAACACGCAGATTGCTGGGCCCCTCAAACGAAACGGCGTGAGTAAGAACATTAAACACTCCATTTAGCAAAATTGTAAGTAATGATCATTATTATATTTTTTTTTTCTTAAATAATTTCTCTTAATTTTTTTTGCTTAACATTGTTTTTGTAAATACAATTCGTTGTTTGGTACAACAAACAAAATATGAATATTATGATTTAATTATTTGAAATTTAGTATGGTAGAAGTCTCTAATAAGTGAGGCCTAGTAATTTTAAGACTAGGTTATGTCCCTTTTGTTTAAAATAAATGAAATTATACGTAAGAAATTTCATGTTTGAATTGTCAAATTAAAATTATGAATAGATAATTATTTTTTTTATATGGGAATGATGGGTACGGCAAATGTAAGTATTTAAACTTCGGTCAAGCGACTTGTAGGGACAGTCTTGAAATTATAGGGTAGTACAACTTTCTAGGTGTTTGGCTTTTGTAGTCAAATGGGTGGGGAAAATTGTAACCTTCATGGTGTACCAACTCGCCATGATTTAATTTGTATTGTACCAATATTTGCTCTTACATTAATTTAAAATTTTTTTTGCACACTGTAGGTAGAGTTGAATGGCAATACAGTGTGTTATATGATTATGCGCAAGAATAGGAGTTAAGAGTATTATTCTACCAATATTTGAGCTAGCTGGAAAACCAATTTTAAGCTCCTTAACCTTATTTTTTTTTTTGTCATTATTTTGGGTACTGTTTGTAAATTTAAAATAAGTAATTTTATAACGCAGAATTACCCGCGCACAACACTAAGTGATGCCAAACTAAAAAAAGGTATAAGATATTTTGAGACATTCACGAGACATAGAGTATTTACACCTAATTCCACCAAGAGCTATCAACAATGGAAAAGCAATTCGATGGAAAAAGTCAGATCAGAATGCTATCGAATTACTGCTGCTCGCTAAAACTTGAAACTGATTATTTGTCTTAAAAACGTAGTAGATTAAGTAAACATTTAAAAAAATAAACGTAATTAATAATCGAAATCGAGTTTTCGTTGTTTAGAAAAAGTACAGGTTGGTTGAAAAGTTCCTGCGCTCACCAAGAGATGGCATTGCTAGCTCCAAACATTTTTTTTCTCAAGTTGGTATAACTGTCCTGAGAACACATGCAAAGTTGCAAGTCATTCTGTCAATTCTTTCTTTGTTTACAAGCCATTTAAAGTTGACGTGTCATTGATTTTTTTTAATATAGAAAAAATTGAATATCGTGCAGTCGTTAGGTTCTTTGTTTTGAAGGGTTTAAAAGCAAAGGAAACTTATGAACAATTGTTAGAAGTGTAAAAGGAGTCCTCACCTTCAAAACCCACTGTTGAATTTTGGGCTGGTGAATTCAAATGTGGTCGTACCAGCCTTGAAGACGATCCACGCGCAGGACGACCAAAAACTGCAACCACAGCAGAAATCATTGAGCAGGTACATAATATAGTTAGTGAAGATCCAAGTTTTAAGCGTGAAATTGCTAATGCCATAGGCATCTCAGACGAACGAGTACTCCATATTTTACATGAAGAATTACGTATGAAAAAACTGTTTGGAAAGTTAGTGCCGCACACATAAACAATTCAACAAAAACTGGATCAAAAACAAATTTCTCAGCGTTATTTGGAGCGTTTTAAGCTGAATAAAACCGACTTCTTGCGTCGTTTTATAACTATGGATGAGACTTGGATCTACCACCATGATCCTAAATTGAAACAAGAACGTTTACAGTTTACTGGAGCTGGTTGTTCAGCTCTAAAGCAGGTGAAGTCACAACGATCAGCAAAGAAGGTTATGGCATCAGGTTTTTGGGATGCAAAAGGAATTTTGTTGATTAATTATCTTCAGAATGGTAAAAAAATCAACTCTTAATATTATTGCAGCCTTTTGGATCAGCTGGATGAAAAAATTCGTGAGAAACTACCTGGTTTAAGGAAGAAAAAAATAATTTTTCATCAAGACAATGCACCTGCTCACAAAAGTGTTTTGACGATGGCTAAATTCAAAGAATTAGAGTACGAATTGCTGGAACATCCACCGTATTCACCAGATTTGGCTCCCAGTGACTACTATCTCTTCAGAAATCTCAAACAATTCCTTCGTGGAAAGCATTTTTCGTCGAATGAAGAGGCCAGAGCAGCCGTAGACGGTTATTTTGCAGAGCTTCCGGAAAACCATTATAAGGATGGGATAAAATTATTGGAAGACCATTGGAACAAGTGTATTGAGCTTCTAGGAGATTATATTGAATAAAAAAATATATTTCGTAACAAAAACAGTATTCTTTCATTTCGAGCGCAGGAACTTTTCAACCAACCTGTACTATAACATTGCCATTTTTTAACCGATTTACACGAATAAAAGCTTGTTTTACTCAGAAGGACATTGACTTTTAGATTATTGTTGTTTTAAAAGAATATTCGAAAAAAAACCTTGTAGAAAATGAAAAAGTTTAAAAGAAATGAAAAATTTTTATATTATTAAAAAAATCTCTACATATTTGTATTTATAGTATACAGGAGGTAAACATATTTGGAAAGACCACGTTAATTTCTAATTAATGCCGTTGACTTTTCTTATTAATGCCGTAGACCTTTTCGAAATCGGTTAAAAAATGATTGAGTTAGAAAAGTTTAAGTGCGCCAGTCCAAAAAAATACTCTTATCCACATATCTCGAAATTTTGAGTGTATACTGAAACTTTTAAAACCGGTTATATAATATACTCAGCTAGACCAACAACCTACACTAGATCATTTCGCAAGTTCTTTTTCAGTGTAGCACCGTGTAATTTTTGTCAGCTGAGAGTACTTTTTCATTGTGTATTATTATTTTTTTTTTTAAATCTCTTAATTAAAAAAAAATAAGTTTTTTGACCATCTTTAGTGCATTCTGGTGCATTCTGAAAACTAAAAAAAAGCTTATGAAGTAAGAATTAAAAAAAAAAATACGCCATTATTTTTATTGATGCAAAAACCTTCTTAAAAGTGATGATATCCAAAAATTTAATTTTGAAAGTTTACTCTAATATACATATATATAGTTTGTACTATAGGATTAATTGTTCTAAAAGTTCAAAAAAGTTTTTTTTTAACTTTTTTGTTTGAAGATATATATTTGAGTTTGACATTTTTATTAAATTCTTTTAAAAATCAGCATCAAAATTGTTTGAATTATTAAATTTAAAATAATCTTTAGAAAATAGAATTCCTTGTAAATATTCATTTTTCAGGGAACATCTAAATTTTCTTTTATTTAGGTTGACTTGACTACAAATTCTTTCCACATTTGCGGAAGAATGTTTTTCTTTTTCAGAAATAAAGCTTGGGAATTCTTTTAGAATTTCCATAGAAGATATTATTGTCTTGGTTCATAATTTTGTTAGGGTTTATCAAATTTAAAGATTTATATGATTTGTGTCCAAAATCAAAAAGTTTTAATATTTGATTTGCAAGTTCTATATAAAAATAGTACAAATATTTACAATTTTCTAAATTTCGCTATTTTTAAGCTTTGATTCTGATATTAACTCTTTAGCCATTAATCCCAAATATACCTCATCAAATTTTAAAAAGTTCTTTTTGTTCACAAATTCCATTAAATACTTAATACAGTTCTTAAAAGCCCTTTCATTTGGCTGTATAGCTTGTGTCGGCATTGAGTCGCCCATGGGCAAAAAGTATATAATTTACAAGAGTGTTAGAAACACTCTACCAAAAATTCAACATGCCACAGAGTTCAGCGGCAACATGTTTATATGATTGGGCAACATTTTGAAAAACATTAAATTTTGTGTATGCAGTGCTGCCACATAAACAGTTTAATTTTTTATCCCAGTTTTTGGGATTATTAACTGTTTACCAGTTTTTTCATGAAAACAACTTTTTTCAAATTCATGCATTTTTTTGTAGTTTTTTAAATTATATGTTGCAACAATTAATAGCATATTTATTCTCTTTATTCTAGATTTTTACCATAGAAATGGGAAAAAATGGATATGAATTGACATAGTTGGGCAATGTGTGCACACACTTTAATATGTACTTTTCATGTCACAATGTTACGTTTGAATTCGTAACTATTTTTTAACACAATTGCAAATATTGGTTGTATTTTTTTCATGGTTGGCATTCAATACCTTTTCACAATAACGGTAGTTGGTTACCACAGCTATTTTAAGACCGATATAAACATTTTAAAATTGCGATTTTATTACATACATGTTTTATTTCATATAACCGGTTTTAATGCGTCATTTTACCGGTTTAATTTTGAAATATCTTAAACTACCGTTATAATAACGCTAAACTACCGAAACACCGATTTATAACGGTATGTTGCAGATATAACAATATTTAACATGTAATACTATGAAATAAACCCCGTGATATTAGAAGAGACATGCCACTAATGGAATCGCAGTTTTAAAATTTTCTTATCGGTATTGACCTGAGCGTGGTAGACAACTACCGTTATAATGAAAACGTATTGCTTGCCAGCCATGATTTTTTTACTTTATTATACATGTCTAATTTTAGTAAAAATAAATAGTATATTGAACAAATATTTTATTTTTATATTTAAAATCTGAAAAAATACATGAATAAAATAAAAACATTTTTTTTATGAAATAATCTGAAAAATCTCTAGCATCCAAAAAACGGTAAAAAATAGTTAAAATTGGTTATATGGCAGCACCGCTAAACACTACTAAAAGCGGCTGACCAAAACTCACTTTTGTTGCCGCCAAACTATGTTCATATTCTAGGAGAGTACTAAAAAATTCATGAGAGCGAACTATGCTCTTGAGAATTAAATACTTTTTGCCATGGGCGACTGATTCATACTAACATACACAGATAGCATGGAAATGGAAATTATAAATTAGTCTCAACAAAAAGGATATAATTTAATATAGAGTGTCAGAAATACTCTACCAGAAATTCAACATGCTACAACATTTTCAAAGTTGCTAATGTGTTGAAAAACATTAAATTTAGTGTATGCAGTGTTGCCACATAAACAGTTTAATGTTTTATCCCAGTTTTTGGGATTCTTAACTGTATTCCAGTTTTTTCGTGAAAACAACTTTTTTCACATTCATGCATTTTTCATAGTTTTTTTAATTATATGTTGCAACAATTAATAACATAATTGTCTTCTTTATTGTATATTTTTATTATAGAAATGGGAAATAATGGATTTGAATAGAATTTTATTTTAAAACTAATTCCTCCCTATCATTATTTGATAATTGTTCATACTCGTCATGACAAAAGCGACAATGCCTTTCTATAAAAATTTATAATCACGCACAGACCTCTTAGAATTAATTTTTCTGATTAAATTATTTTACTTCCATAATTCAATCTATTTCTTATTAAAAGAATCAAGTTGATTTAAATAATTCTACATCAGACGACATAATTCAATTTGAATAAACCAATTTTTATTTAATTCGCGTATTAAAAAAGAATTATTTTGTTTTTCTAATATGACTTGATTCTCGAATTAAAATATTTTTTTAAATCACGATTAATTTAAAACCCGAAGGGTTTCATGGAATTTTTATAAAACAGCCCCATTTTTATTATTGCACTATATTAATACTCTATCAGAGCAAAAATTTTGTCCGTTTTGCTCTATTGAGATACCAGTTATTTTTAAAAATTTCCATTTTACAAAATGCGTTGGCATACTAACCAGTCAGCTTTACCGAAGCAATTTTCGGCAAATAAAAAAGGATTCTCCTGGATATAAGCAACAAGCGACTACACAACCTGCGCACATAAATTATCAAGTAATGTTTTTATTAAATAAAACTACAAGTTATCTTCTCATGCTCTCTTCATTAGTGTAGTAGAGAGCATTCGCTCATGTGCGGTGTTTTGAAGATCTCTGCTTTAAAATGAATCTGAGGTTCGACAAAATTGCAATAAGTATAAATGCGTATAAGTACAACAAATCATGAATTGTTGGAAGTATAAAATACAAATTAGATAATAGTTAATACAAATTAGAATAATAAAATATTTACACTGGGTGACCCATAACAAAATTAAGTATATAATAATCCATTTACATTAGCAAAAATAATATATTCATATATATTGGATAAAGTAAATATAAGTGAATGTTTATTTAATTCATCCAATACTCCTCCTCATTCACTTTAAGTTACATTTAATACAAAAATAACAATGTTTGTTTGCTGCTAACGGTTTTGTTAAAATGTCAGCTATCATCTCATCTGTTGGACAGTAGCTGCATGTTATGATACCTTTTCTCACTAGATGCTTTGTTAATTTATACCCTGTATCCATATGCTTTGTTCTGAAATAGAATTTGTCATCATTTAATAAACGTAAGGTGCTCTGGTTATCATTGAAAATTGTTGTTGATCCGGTGACAGGTAGGTGCAAATCTTCTAATATTTGTCTTATCCACTTAACATCCTTTGAAGCTTCGGATAATGAAATATATTCTGCTTCACAGATTAGTTTGTTTTTGACAGGACCAATATATAGTACCTCATTAATAAAAAAATAGTCTGCAACTATTAGATTTTCTTTCAATCTTCTCTTCTTCTCAATTTGCATCTGCATAACCTATTAACTGTTGATCTTGGTGTGAGTTGCTTAAGTTCAATTGTTGATTTCAGATATTTAAAATACGTTTGCATTGAAGCCAATCTTCGTGTATTGGTTGTGATACGTTTTGGGCTATAATGCTTACTAGTGCTGAAATATCTGGTCAGGTATTAACAAAAATGTACAAAAGATGTCCAACAATTTACGATATTTTGTATCTCCTTATTTTCCATAAGTTATATCCATTGGAGTTTTGACCGTTTTCGCATCTTGAAGATTAAATTATTTGATTGGCAAAGTTGGAAATTATCATCTAAATCTTTTGATATTTCCATTCTAAAATAATGTTTTATTTCGCCTAAATGTTCTATAACAAAGTGACTTGATAATGAATTTTTAATAAATTGTATTTGTTCCCAGACATTACGGCCTGATATATTGTTTCGGATAATTTTCCATTTAAAAGTGCCGTTTTTGCATCTATATGATTTACAATCATGTTTTTCTTTCCTGCAATTGACAATAAATTTCGAAACGTTGTATGAGACACTACCGGGGCAAAAACTTCATCATAATCGACTCCGTATTTTTGTGATAAGCCTTGGGCTACAAGACGAGCTTTAAAGCTAAAAATATGCAGGTAACTCCACAAGCTCCCAAGTATGATTTTCTATCATTCATTTCATCTTGCATTGCAGCTAACCACTGAACATTTTCTTCGCTATTAATAGCTTCTTGATACGTTTTTGGTTCTTTAATTTCCCTAGTTGACCATATTTAATTTATTAATTTTCTTGGCTCTTTACCTTTATTAGTTCTTTCCGAAACTCTAACTACAGGTGTTTCCACTTTAATATTTTTCAACTCATTATTATGTTTTTGTTCATTAAAATCGTTATCAATATTATTGATTGATAACTCCTTCTGAGGTTCTAAATTTTGCTACCTCTTTCTGAGGTTCAAATCAATCAATAATGAATCTTTTGTACAATTATTTGTTTTATATAACTCAATGGAAACGTTTTTATCTAATTTATATTAAACCAAATCAGTAAACAGAACATCACGGCTAATTAATACTTTTGTGGTTTCTGGATTGTAACAACGAAATACTTTCGAAGTTATATCGTAACCAAGAAATATCATTTTATGTGCTTTACGCCTCATTTGGGACGGAATATGAACAAAACATTTTGAACAAAAAATATGAAATTGTTTTAAACTTGGCTTTGAACCATACCACAATTCTTAAGGAGACCGTGTAAGGATTCTGTTTTAAATGTAGTTTGCAGTAGAAACTGCCTCCCCCCAAAATGTATTTGGCAAATTGACATCAATAAGCAAACACCTGGCCATTTAAATCAGCGTCCTATTTTTTTCTTTCAGCCTTTTCATTTTGCTGCGGGTTAAAAGGAGCTGAATTTGAATACCTTCAGACTTTAAAAATTCGTTAAAATTATTTCCAGTAAATAAATTGCTCCATCAGAGCGATTTATTTTTTGGCGGACGACAAAAAATTACAAAATTTTTAAACGTTTGTTCTACCTCTGACTTTCTTAATAATAATTATATAATAGTGAAATTTAAGAAATCATCGATAAATTTAACCACGTACCTTTTTCCAGATAGAGTAGAAGTTTTCATTGGCCGACACACATCAGTGTGAATCAAATCCAATGGAGCAGTCGATTTACATAGACATTGTTTTGGAAAAGACAGTCGAGTCATTTTCCCTTTAGCACATGTTTCGCATACTTCTTTAATACCACATTCAACAATTTTAAAATCATCAGCTAAATTTTCTGCAAACATCTTTCGAATAGCTTCAGGATCACGATGTCCAAGTTTACGATGCCAGTGATGAATACAATTTTCATTATTTTGAATAAAATCATTTAATTTGCCCATACCAACATTCTTTTTGTTAAAATTAATATAACAACGATCGTTTTTAAAATGAATTTCAAAACCAGATTTGGTTAGCTGCCTTACAGAGAGAATATTACCAACCAAAGTTGGAGCATATAACACCTCTTTACAAAAATATTTATGTTGACCACCATTTTCATCACATAGCATCAACACCTTCAATATCAACAATTTCATCATTTGCCAGTTATAGGTTTTGTTTTACAAAAAATTTTACATCATTTACTGTATGTCGAGTCGCTCCCGAATCGACCAACCAGCAATACTTTTCATTACTACCAAGTTTAAAAAGAAAATCGTTTGATTTTGAAGTTTCTTCAACACAATTTACTTTGTTTGCATATTTTTCAGGCACCTTTTTTAATTTCCAATTTTTATATTTGCCGCAATTTTTCTTTTGATGCCCTAACTTCTTTCAAAAATAGCAGTTACCAGCGGGTCGAGCCACAGCTTTTAAAACAGCATCATTTACACCAATTCTTGTATGCAAGCGTCTTTCATATTCTGCAATTACTCTTTGTTGAACTAATAGCCTGTTCCTCTATTTCGAAAGAACACGTTCGTTCGCTTTCTAGTCGAAAGAAAACTGATTTGGGTTTCTCTAACTCTATTTCTATGCGAACGATGACTCGAACGACAAGTCGAATGAAAACGTAACTGTTTTCATACAAAATTTGGTTTCTCTATTTCGAACAGCTCGAACGCAAATGTCAAAATCAGTCACTTGCTATTTTTTTGTCGAGTAAATATATATTTGATATTTTTAAAAGCAAAATGAAGTAAAAAAGCAATGGATAACAAAAAGTAAGTATTTAATATTTATAGTTTATTAAAATTTTAAATTTTAGTTAAAAAAAATCAACAATGGACCATCCGAAGACGCTTCTATTTTATATGGAAGAAAGGCCTGATTTTGCCAGAAGGATTCTGGTGTTCGGAGCAAACAAATTTTCCGCAGAGGAGGAAAATTTGACCAGAAAACTAAACTCCGTTTCACCCCCTATTACGCTGTTGCTGAGTGGAAAAGGTATGTGTGTGTTGTTTGTGGCTTACGTTTGCCCAAGAAACTCATATTTACATTTTTTATTTTACATCTTTTATTTTACAAGGACTTTAGCAGTGACCGCACCGAACAGACAACAGGCAACAGAAAAGCTCTTCAAACAACAATTTCACCCACAACCAATCGATAAAAAAAATTTTCACAAATAAACATACTTTCCAAATAAAAATTGATTTGTTTATTGTTATATTTTTTTATTTCATTTGTCATATACAGCTGATCACTGTTAAACAGGGTTGTTTTCGTCTTTTAGCAGTTTAGTAGTATTTTTGCTACTTTTAAAGAAAATTTTAACAAATGCTCAAAATATATGATCTGGCATCTCTGTGATTTGTAAATGCGTAAGAAACAAAAATTGACACACGTAAGTCAAGTCGATCGAAGCCTTTCGAAATAGAGAAACCCAAATTGACTCGAATTCGAGTGACTTGCTATCGTTCGACTAGTTTTTCGTTCGAGATCGAGGAACAGGCTATAAATCAAATGTTATTTCTTCTTCTTTCCGAGATTCTAGTGAAGTTATAAGTGTATCATAACCTTCCGGCAAACTACTTAAAAGCATAGCCGTACTCCATTTATTTGACAAAGCTTCCTCGGCAATATCACGTAGTTCTGTAAATAAATCGTTCATCGAGCTTATATGGGCAACAGCATCACCGCCTTCTTCAAGTTTTAAACTGCATATTGACCGCATCAAATAAACTTTATTTTTTAAGGCGCTCTTTTCACGGTAATCCCTCAAAGCAATCCAAGTTTCCTTAGCAGTCTTTTTGTTCCGTATATGACATAGCTGATGATCCATCACCAGAGGCAAGCTTCATCATCTTTATTTTCCCAATCATCAATTTCGGCTTGATTTATAACAACACACCCAGAAAATAGTATTAGTTGTGTCTACCGAATTTATTGCCAATCGAATCCTGGCGGTTACGACAACTGTCTTCATATTAAATTATATTTTTTGTTGTGAAAGCCAATATTCAATTGTACAATTTAATATTTATATTCCACAAAAATGTTATTACGTTCCACAAAATTTTATTTAAAAAAAAACATTTTTAGATTTTTCCGGTATCGAACCTGGGCAATCAGATTCATAGTTCACACTCTTGCTTACTGCACCACAAATTTTCTTTGATATTTTTGACATTTAAACATTTGAATATTTTTTTTTAATTAAAAAAATGTTTTTTAAATGATTGCCTTTTCCGGGATTTGAACTCGGAAATTCTGAGTACTCAGCTACCTCTTTACCTACTACACCACAAGCACTTAAGGATTTTTATGGCTAATTTTGATTTTAAAAAAATTTTTAAAATTTGTTTATCAGTACCAATCATTAGTGACGTCTATTATCAATACAATCCACAATTCGGTTGCTTCTACTGAAATCCTAATTAAATGATTTATTTGATCATAATAACCCTACTTGTGGTAACTTTTGAATATCGACAATTTTTTAAAAAAATTTGAAAGATTGTACCAAATTACTAATATTTTCACTAAATAAATTGTTGCTTCCACCGCGCACAAATACTAAACGAATTTTATTTATAAAGATGATTGGAAATACCAATAATTGAATAATAGGATTGATTTTTTGTTTCTTTTCCCTTTTATTAATTCCCAATACAACAGTTTTGCTTTATTAATAGATTTTAGGTTATTCCAAATAAAATTAAATCCTCACAAATAAATGTTAACGGTTTTGATCGAATTGCAACCAATATTTTCTCTGGGTGCACCTTTGTCAACAATAGCTTTCGCACAACATCCTTCAATTACATTCCATAGATTATGCTTTCCAAACAACATTATGTCATTGCTTAGCTTTGAAAATTTTGGTTTAGCGTCCGCCATTTTGTTTGTTGAAATTTTTCCATATATATTTTGCAAGTGAAATAAAAAACACAATGGAGACTTCCTTGATGAATACTTTAATTATCTTAATAATAACCTTTAATTATCCGCAGTGATTTTTTTTATTTTCCTTAATTTTCCTTTAATGGCTAATAACCTGAAGAATGAATATGGCCAAGAATCGTTTTTACTAAGAACCTAAGATTTTTATTGGAAGTATAAAAATACAAATTAGATAATAGTTAATAAAAATTAGAGAAATAAAATATTTACAATGGGTCACCCATAGAAAAAGCAAATTGTTTATAATATTTACACTTAACAAAATTAAGTATATAATAATAATTCATTTACATTAGCAAAAATAACATATTCATATATATGGGATAAAATAAATATAAGTGAATGTTTATTTAATTCATCCAATAGATCTCTGGTCCGTACATGTCGGAGAGTCCGTATAAATGTTTATTGGGATACTTGTGGCAATAAAATATCAAAAATTTTTCGAATCGAATGTTTTTCAGTTTATATTAGAAGTTATCTTATGTATCAAGGTCATGACTTTACTGAATAACTGTCAATTGACTATCGTTAGTAAGAATAATATTTATAAACATTAACAGTGTTGCAATTAGAAAAACATACATGGCTTACAATTATATTACAAATATATAAGCCGTTACCAAAACGGATTTGAATTTGAATGGGTACTTGACAACTTTTAATGTATTTTGCGCACGCACTATTTCACTGATCATCTAACTGTTACTTTCTTTTTTTTTCAATAAACTCAACATTTTCATCATGGTAAAGTACACGAACGAACAACGTATGCAAATTATAAAAATGTACTACCGAAATTCGGAGTCGGTGACCGCAACTTTAAGAGCAAAATCATATTCAGTGACGAAGCTCGTTTTTGACTCAATGGGTTCGTCAATAAGCAAAATATGCGTTATTGGTTTGGTGAAAATCCACATGTGCTTCATGACTCACCACTTCATCCACAAAAAATAACTGTTTGGTGCGGTTTGCATGCCGGCGGCGTCTTTGGGACATATTTTTTTCGTCGACAATGACGATCGTCACGTTACTGTGAATGCCTTTTGGCCCGAATTTAAAAACATGGATTTGGACAATATGTGGTTTCAACAGGACGGTGTCACAAGCCATACAGCACACGTTACAATCCATTTATTGAAGAGTAAGTTTGGTGAGCGTGTTATCTCAAGAAATGGACCAGTCAATTGGCCGCCTCGTTCGTGCGATTTAACGCCTCTAGACTTTTTTCTTTGGGCTACGTCAAATCATTGGTCTATGCCAACAATCCGACGTCGTTGGAAGAACTCAGAGCCAACACTGAACGCCGTTATGGCCGAAATGTGTGACGGAGTCATCGAAAATTGGGTCCAACGAAACGACCGCCGCCGACGTGCCCGCGGTGGCCATATGAACGAAGTCGAGTTCCATTCATAAATGGTTTGATTGTATTTCAAGTCGATCCTAAAGTTTTGGAAATATCTCAAATGGTTTGCGTTTTATTAAAAAAAAGTTGTGAAGTCCTTATTGGAAAACCTTTTATAACAAACACATGTGCAATTTGAGGTTTTCCCCTATATTTTTCATGTTACATACAAACCTTAACTTTGAGCTACAATAATTTAAAAACTGCGCAACGAGTTAAGATAATATTTTACATTTGAACTAATAAAAGGGTTTTCTATAAAAAAAATTAAAAAAAAATAAATAAAAATTCCTAAATCGACTTAAACTTTTTTGGCAAAAATCGTGACAGTGTGGGAGGTAAGTGGGAGAATTTTTACCTTTTCAGCTCCTCCCCGTTGGATTTTCCAAAATATTCCGTCTTAGCTGTTGGCTGCACTGGAGAAGGAACCTGCATACCAAACTTAAACTTCCTAGGTCCAGCGGTTTGGGCAGACAGTTAAGGTAATACATATTTTAAATTTCAAGCTATATCGGTGGGGGAGATTTTTCACCTTTTTGTCCCTCTCCATATGAGTTTTCAAAAATATACCGAATTTCAACTTCCCATCTCCAGCGGTTTTGGCAGGCGGAGAATTTTGGAAAATCCAACGGGGAGAGGCTAAAAATTTATTGTTTTAACTACTGAAATGGTGAATCTGCTTTTACAAATAAACTCTAAAAACTAGTAATAAGCATAAACACTAACTGGTCATCGTTTTTGTTGCTTTCACTGATTTTTGTGTGTTTCTGTGTTATTTGCCTAATACATAAATTAAAAATTTCCAATAACAAATACTTTTCATATTATTTGCTTTAGCAAATAAATCTGTAACGTATTGGTTTGTATCTTGGTTACTTTATGAGACGTCCAATATCTCTGCAAAAAAGTAGTCATTCTGTGGCTATAACTTCTTTCATTGTTTCCTAAAGTTTAGTTAACATTCTTTTATGGTTTTTTGGTATTACTCTAAAGAACTTCCAAAAGAATTCATATGTTCATATTTCAAATGTAGTGATTTGGATATAATCCTGATGCATATCTTAAAATCAATTTTTTCATTGCTTCTAAAGCATTAGTTACCGTATATCGTATATTTTCTGAATCTAAAGCATTTATTCAGAATATTGTTTTCTGATCATTCAAAAAATTCAATGAAAAAATAAATTTCTGACAACCTTTATTTTTGTTATTTCATTTTATTATTTTAATTTTTATTATACTTTAATTATAAGATTAAATCTTGTTGTGAAGGATATCACATTAATAAATAAATACATTAATAAATAAACTTTTATAATTTTTTAATTAAATCATTTTTTATGTTTTTGTTTAAAATTTTTGAAGTTTTGCAATTTTTAATAGAAGTTTTAAAAAATCAAGAAAATAAATTTCTTTAATCTTTAATTGAAACTAGCTTAGCCTGTCATTTGCATTTGATCAGCAATCTGTGCATTTTGTATTTTTTCAACACTACACCATTTCTAGTTTTAATTCAGAAATATCCAAAATTATTCTAAAATTGCGTAATAATGTTTTAAAATTATTCAAAATAATTTTAAAATTGTGTAAAAATTATTTCAAATTGCCCAAAAAAATTTTAAAATTGCAAAAAAATTTTTTAAAATTGTTCAAAAATATTTAAAAATTATTTCAAATGTTTCAAAATTGTCCAACCAGTTTTTAAATTATCCAAAAATTTGTCCAAAAATTCATTAAAGTTTTTGAAAAATGTTTCAAAGTTGCCCAAAAACGCTTTAAACTTCCCTTAAATATAATATTTTAAAATGTATTTGAATAATTTTAAAACAGTGAAAAATATAATTCAAAATATTGTCTATTCATTAACTATCAACATAGATTATGTTGTAGATTTAATATGGATTAAGACAAACATTTGATATTAAATGCTTCATATAAGCTGTGTTATTTGATACTTTAAGAATTAAAGTTCATAACAAAAAACTGTAAAATATAGAGGATAAATATAAATTGTTAAATTTCGTTGATGTTAGTCTAATTGTGTTGTTGTTTACAAGTTTGTTAATTTGTTTCCTAACACTCAATATAAAATAGACAATCATCAACAAGCAATGACCGTAAAGGGAGAAGAAGAGCATGGGTATTGACAAGGTTGGGTAGCGCCAACCGAAAATACTAAGTATTCTATCCTGCTGGCTCAGTGGAATTTCTCAATTTTTATTCTCTATAACTTACTAATAAAATTTTCATGTTTCTTTACAATAAAAATAATTAGAAAGAATATGATATGATCTTAATAAAAAAAAAATCCTACTATACTATTCACTTACAAAATAACAGATCAACAATTCATAAAATTCCATTACTTTACACACAAGGATACAGTGAAAAATATAATTCAAAATATTGTCTATTCATTAACTATCAACATAGATTATGTTGTAGATTTAATATGGATTAAGACAAACATTTGATATTAAATGCTTCATATAAGCTGTGTTATTTGATACTTTAAGAATTAAAGTTCATAACAAAAAACTGTAAAATATAGAGGATAAATATAAATTGTTAAATTTCGTTGATGTTAGTCTAATTGTGTTGTTGTTTACAAGTTTGTTAATTTGTTTCCTAACACTCAATATAAAATAGACAATCATCAACAAGCAATGACCGTAAAGGGAGAAGAAGAGCATGGGTATTGACAAGGTTGGGTAGCGCCAACCGAAAATACTAAGTATTCTATCCTGCTGGCTCAGTGGAATTTCTCAATTTTTATTCTCTATAACTTACTAATAAAATTTTCATGTTTCTTTACAATAAAAATAATTAAAAAGAATATGATATGATCTTAATAAAAAAAAAAATCCTACTATACTATTCACTTACAAAATAACAGATCAACAATTCATAAAATTCCATTACTTTACACACAAGGATACAGTGAAAAATATAATTCAAAATATTGTCTATTCATTAACTATCAACATAGATTATGTTGTAGATTTAATATGGATTAAGACAAACATTTGATATTAAATGCTTCATATAAGCTGTGTTATTTGATACTTTAAGAATTAAAGTTCATAACAAAAAACTGTAAAATATAGAGGATAAATATAAATTGTTAAATTTCGTTGATGTTAGTCTAATTGTGTTGTTGTTTACAAGTTTGTTCATTTGTTTCCTAACACTCAATATAAAATAGACAATCATCAACAAGCAATGACCGTAAAGGGAGAAGAAGAGCATGGGTATTGACAAGGTTGGGTAGCGCCAACCGAAAATACTAAGTATTCTATCCTGCTGGCTCAGTGGAATTTCTCAATTTTTATTCTCTATAACTTACTAATAAAATTTTCATGTTTCTTTACAATAAAAATAATTAAAAAGAATATGATATGATCTTAATAAAAAAAAATAAAAAAATCCTACTATACTATTCACTTACAAAATAACAGATCAACAATTCATAAAATTCCATTTTTCGAAAATTTTAATGATTTTTTGGACAAATTTAAAACATTAAAAAGCTGGTTGGACAATTTTGAAACACTTTTATTAGTTTAACATTAACATTTAACCTTTTAAGGCAATTTTAAAACTTTTTTGTACAATTTTAAAACATTTCTGGATTTAAAACGACCGAAAATACAAAGTATTCTATCCTGCTGGTTCTGTGGAATTTTTCAATTTCTGCAATAAAACAATTTATAAAAAAAGAAAATAAAATCCTACTAATACTATTCATTTACAATTCTTAACAATTTTAAAATTATTTTAGAAAATTCGAAAATAAAAATAAAAAAAGTGTAGTGTGTATTATTTTGTTAAAAAAAAAACAAAATTATATACATATAAATGACAAGTTCTGAGGATTTACATTACTTTGTGTTATTATTAACTCGGTTTAATACTACAATGTATTTCACTACGTTACTTTGGTGGGCTTGAATGTTTCTTCAGAAAATTTCCAATATTAAACATATTCCGATTTTAAATACAAAATGTTTTTATTTCCCAAAAATTAAATAATTACATAATGTAAATAAAGTCCCCAGGTCAGGAAATAATGACCACTATCTAATGTTTTGTAAATTAAATATAAACTTAATTAAAAATGTAAGACTTAAGACTAAAAATACCAAGAACTATTTTTAGTAAATCAAATAAAGGGGAATAATCGGTATATAACTACAATGCATAAGTGTTTCTCAACTTCAATGCAAAAATATATTTTTTTTCACTCATGCAGAAGTATTTAACATCAATGCATTAAGTTCGCTTCTTTAAACTAATTTGTATGCATTTTTATGAATTAAATTTTCATACAAGCTTAAATACTATAAAGATATTAACATTTTCCACTCATGCATCACAATATCTAACGTTTGATGAATGAAATCCGAACAACCGTAAAAGAAAAAAAAATATAAATTATTTTGTTTTAAGTTTTATTTATTTTATATTTAATTACGTTAAGAAGAATTTACAAAAAGAAATTGACTCCGTAGCGGTTTGCTTTCCTAATTGTTTGTGGTAGTTCCCTCATTGACCTCTGAATGTTCTCTGTATTTATCGTTTTCATCTTCCTTTTTATCTTTAGAATTAGGCAATCGACATTTTTGGCTCTATATCCATTTTCGTATATCTTTCTCTTCAAATTAGCCCAAAAAGTTTCAATTTTTCTCAGTAGTGGAACATTTGGTGGGTTCATTTGTTTTGGGACAAATTCATTTTTTTTTGTTATTTAAATTCTGTGTTGTAACTTTGGCGTAGTGTGTATGCCAAATCAGGCCAAAAAATTGCTTTATCATGTGGATGATATTTTTTGATAATTTTTTTAAGTGATGGTATAAATTTTTCATTATAAACTTTGGCATTGACGGCTAACCCTCCTTTAGAAAACATCGGGTCGCTGATTGAACGTCTTGATAAAAAAATTATATTTTTCGGATGCTCAAAATAATGTTTTGACTGCCATTCGTTGCCTTCTACAATAAAATATGACTCATCATCCATTACGAATTTGTAGTCTGATAAGGAAGATAAGTAATTTTTGGAAAGTTACCGTTATCTCGATTTAATAATCTTTTGTTGACGGTCTTCACAACAGAACTGCTGTTTTTTTTTTGGGTTTTTATATTTTTTTAACAGAATTTTTGTCACATTTATATTTTTACCCACACATAGAGAAAAGATTGGTTTAATTCGATCAAAACCGTTAACATTTATTTGTAAGGATTTAACTTTATTTGGAAGAACCTAAACTTTATTAATAAAGTAAAAATATTGTTTTGGGAACTAAAAAAAAGGGAAAAGAAACTACAAATCAACCCTATTATTCATTCATTTTCAAAAATAAAATTCGTTTAGTATTTGTGTGCGGTGGAAACAACCATTTATTTAGTGAATATATTAGAAATTTGGTACAATCTATCAAATTTATTAAAAAGTTGTCGATATTCAAAAGTGGTAACTACAAATACGGTTATCCCGATCATATCACTAATATGTTTAAAAATTTCACTTTTTGTTTTTTTGGGATTTTTTGCAAATTTACTTTCAATAGGTTTTTAAAACTAATTAATAACTGATCCACTTGTTCTTGTTCTTGTTTTTTTACGGAATAACTAGATAGTACTGTTATATTTACCGTTAACAGTTTAATATGTATGTAGAATATTTAGCATAACAAACACATCCATGTGTTAAAATTCTTTTCTTTCATCTCCACCTTTTATACACAAACAACACACATACAAAGATTTGTCATTTAAATAAAAACTAAAAATCTCTAATGAACGAAGACTTTTATATATGTACCTCTATTGACGATGATTATGTGTGAGCTTCAATAGCTCAGTTGTCTAGACGCTATGTCACAAATCCTTGTTTTCTCTAAGGCCGCGGGTTCGAAGTTCGAATCCCGGTCAATTCACTTTTTTTTATACATTTTTTTATTATTTTCTTAAGACTTTTTTTTTTGTTTATTTTTGTTTTTTTTTTTAACATTTAATAATTAATTTATATAAAATTTTATATAAATAAATAAATAATCCATAAATAGGCTAAAAACATCAACATTTTTATAAAAACTCTCTGATACAAACAAAATACAAACGTTTTTATACCCTTCACCACAGGTGGAAGGGTCGCGGGTTCGAATCCCGGTCAATTAACTTTTTTTTGTACATTTTTTTTTATTTTCTTAAGATATTTTTTTTTAGTTTATTTTTTGTTTTTTTACATTTAATAATTAATTTAAATAAAATTTTATATTAATAATTAAATAATCCATAAATAGGCTAAAAACATCAAAATTTTTATAAAAACCCTCTGATACGAACAAAATACAAACGGTTTTATTTCTATTTTTTGCTCCAATTTAAAAGAATTTATAAACAGAGTTTTAAACCATTTTCTCATATATTAAGAAAATTTTATACATAATTTCCCTCTGAGTGCAACTTTTTTAGGTCATAACTTATAATAATTTATAAAAAAAAAATTATAAACTATTTTCCTTCATATATTTAAAATTAACCTAAATAAATTAAAAATAAAAAAGCGAAATAAAATCCCAAATACAAGTTTGCCAGCTAAATCAAACTTTTTTTGTAGAAATAAAACACATGCAGTTCTAGTGATTTCTTTTAACGGTTTGTAAAAAAATATTTTTTTGGTCGAAAAAAGCTTTTTTTTAGAACTAAAAAGATTTTTGAAAAATAATATGACAACACTGATTGGCATTATGATCGTGATTGTTGTTGTTTTTATTTTATTTGTTGAACTTTTTGTCTTTCACCTCCTCACCTTTTACCCACAAACAACAAATCCATACAAAGGTTTGTCATTTAAGTAAAACCCAAACAAATCTGTTTGAAACGAAAACTCTTTATTTACTTCTATTAACGGCGTTTGCTTATGTCCTTCAATGGCTCAGTGGTCTAAGCGCTTTGTCACAAATACTTTTTTTCTTTTAGTCGCGCGATCGAGCCCCGTCTATTCAACTTTTTTAACACTTTTTTTTATTTTCTTAAGACTTTTTGTTATTTTTTTATTTTTTTTAACAAAACAAATGCGTGCAGCACAGTTGTCTTAACGATGTGGGTGGGATCCTTGAATTGGGCGTGGCACAAAATAGATTAATTTATATCTTAAGAACGGTAAGACCGTAATTAAATACTCCATAAATGGGCTAAAAACATCAACATTTTTATAAAAACTAAAATGTAATATGACCTATGGATACGTCTTATATATCCAAAGATCGAAAATCTTTAGTAGAACATATTTGCTGAAAGTAGTTATGACCAAAACCTAAAAAAATACCTATTTTCGGGATCCATAAATCTTTCAGAGTCCAAGTTTTATCACTAAACTAAATGGTAAATTTCCACTTAAAGATGTCCGTATATAAATCTGTCCATTCCATATATGTCCATATATAAACTTCACTATTTTCCCAACCATGGTGAAGGGTATATAAGATTCGGCATAGCCGAATTTAGCCGCTCTTACTTGTTTTTTATTATTATTTTCTGTATAAAGCCACTTTGATAATTTTCAAATCGTATACATTTTTTGTAAACAAATGATTTTTCAATCAATTATAAGTAGTTCTTTTATGGATTTGTGATATTTCATTACCAAGTAATGAAATTTTTAATGGAAAAAATTTAATTTCCATTAGGTCATACAATTTTTCGATACCATTTTTATAGTACGATTTGTCTTTAGCCTCAAAATAGGCCTCAGTTTTGGCAATTACTTCTTCATCGGCGCTAAATTTCTTTCCAGCGAGCATTCTCTTGATGTCTGAGAGCAGGAAAAAGTCGCTGGGGGCAGTTGTGGAGTATACGGTAGATGCGGAAGCAATTCGAAGCCCAATTCATATAATTTTGCCATCGTTTCCATTGACTTGTGACACGGTGCATTGTCTTTACGATACAGCACTTTACTCTTCTTCAAATGGGGCCATTTTTCAGCGATTTCGTAATTCAAATGCTCCAACAACGCTGTTAATGGTTTTTCCCTTTTCAAGATAGTCGATGAATATTATACCACCCGTATGCCAAAAAAATTGATGCCATAACCTTGCCAGCCGACTGTTGCGTCTTTCCATGCTTTGGATTGATTCATCACGTGTAGTCCACTCGGCTGACTGTCGTTTCATCCATTGTCATATATCGACGCATTGATTCGGGTTTATTACAATTAAATAGGTTCAATCACGGCTAAGAATCATCAATACGTTGTTGTTTTTGGTTGATTATGAGCTCACGTGGCACCCTCTTTGCACAGAGCTTTCGCATAGCCAAATATTCATTCACTATATGTCCAATACGTTCCTTTTATACCTTTAGAGTCTCAGATACCTCGATCAACTTCACTTTACGGTCATATAAAACTATTTTGTGGACTTTTTCGATGTTTTCCTCGGTAACAGCCTCTGTGGGGCGTCCACTGCGTGCATCGTCCTCCGTGCTCATTTCGCCTCGTTTAATCTTAGCAAACCACTTCTCAACAGTTGATTTTCCTGGTGCAGGATACGAATAATGTTTAGCAAGCCAAGCCTTGACTTCAACGGTGTTTTTTTCGCTAAAAAGCAATGCTTTATTAACACACGAAATTCCTTTTTATACTTTGTTTTCAAACTAACAAAACTTGCTTCACCCAAAATACTATATCTCACAAACTAATAGTCCGACCGCTGTCAAATTTATACACGCATCTTTCGAAGGTTAGGGCTAACTAAAAATATATGAATTTCATACTAGTAGCGCCATCTTTATGTCACCCTACGAACATTTTAGCCAAACATTAGACCATTTTTCAACCTAATTGTTTTTCACAAAATTAATAACAAATTTTAATTTTTAACCTTAAAAGGGCAAAGTATACTTATATGATATAATTATAAATAATAACTTCTTAAGTGAGTTAATTTTTGTCAATTAGTGCGTTTGAAGCAACGTTAATCTGTTTGCTGGTAATATCTCCATTAGTAACAAAAATCCCATAGTCAAATTTTTAATTTATTTTTAAAACAACATAATTTTTAATTAAAACTATGTAAATATTTTAAAAGAAAGAATCATCCCACAAATTTGTGTTTTTCTATGTTTTTGTAAAGACTTATTAAATTGCCCTCGTATCATTTGGAAAAAACTTAAACATTACGATATAAAATTTTTAAAAATTTCTGAACTTATAACATAAGTAATGCTTAATTTCATACTAAAATTTGAAACTCTTTTGAAAATGCCAAAAATTGCATACAAAACGGTAGGTTTTTTGGTTTGGCTAATTGTTAACTTACCCTTAAACTCAACGTAAATTTCCATTAAAATTGCAAAAATTTTACAATCATTTTTTACACCATTTTTATATTGAATTCTTTACAAAACCTGTGCTTAGGAATTTAATTTTAATCGTAACCGCATGATTTTTTTATGCTGTTACGGTTAAAACCGAAATGCAAATTCTAATTTTAAATAACTAAATAAGCACATTAGACATTTTTTCCTTTAAACAATTCTCATATTGTTAATATTATTTTTTGAATATAATGTATTTAATTAAAATTAACCAGCCATCATTTTCTTTATGCAGACAACTGATGAGTAGGATAACGCCTATTGTATTGTCTATCATGAAATTGAACAACCTTTTTGAAAGGCAACAAATAAAATCTAATATGACAATATCATATCAGGTTTTTGGACTCAAGGTAGAACAATATTCTAACTAAATATGTGCAGATATAGAAAGTCCAAAAATAAATATTTTTGTATTTTTAAATACAAAATTTACAATAATTGTGCAACTAAATAACGAGAGCAGATCAATAAGTCCTTCCCTCGTAGTTATATAATACGCAACACTGCTCCCATCAAGTACCACCTGTTAATAGATTACTGTCATATTTTGAGCAAGTTCCGTCACTGACTTTGCGTTTAACAGCAGGATTTTTCGAGGTCCATAAAAAACGCATTTGTTTGGTCAATAATTTCATCGTTTGGAAGTAGGAAATAGTCACCGGGGTTAGCGGAGAATAAGGAGAATGAGGGGGCAATTCGTTGGTGGTCGATTCCGTTGGTGGTCGATTGTGAGCAAACGCGTCAGCCATCTTGCGGAAAGCTTTCTCATACCCAAGTGAGAGATGCCAACACCATACCCTGAATTTTTTCAATTGTTTTGTGTAGAGACCTCAACAGGGCGTCCAGAACATTCGGCATCTTCCGTGCTTGTAAGGCCACAACGAAAGTCAGTAAACCACTTGTGCAGATTCCCCATAGTATTTATCAAGCTTTTCCTTAGTTTGATTGACGGTTTAATCGCAAAAAATAATATTTAATTTAGTATTTTCCATTTTTTAAAAAAAGCCACTAGGTTGTATGTTTTAAACAGCTGTTAAGCGCAAAGTAAATGATGGAACTTGCTAAAAATTTTACAGTATTCTACTAAAAGGTGATACTTGATGGTAGCAGTGTTGTATTTCACATAACTACGAGGAAAGTTCGAAAAGTCACGGACTTATTGATCTGTCCTCGTAGTTTAAAAACACCACGTCGCAAAGTCTATTGTGTATTATATTATTTTTTTTAAATCGGTTTGTGGGGGGGGGGGGGGGAATATATCACCTTCATCCTTCTCCTGGATCTGCGCCTGAGTAGGATCGACTTAACATTTAAAAAGTATTGAATTGTATCGAGTGTTCACTTGTGAGATTTGACACAAACTAATTAAGATTTTTGAAATGAGTGATATTTAATTGGATTTTAGATCATATAACCATATTGGAAAGTAAAGAAACATGATAATGTTTCTTTTCTTTCGATTCTTACAGCTAACGGTATGTTGCAAAATCATCATATATAACCACTCCGACAATTATAATACAAAAAAATTAATACCATTTAATGGAAAATCACTTGACGCCTGTTTAAAAAGGCAGAAACTGTCTAGTCTATTTAAAAATTAATAGTATTTTTTATTTTTGGAGAAAAACCTTTAATCTTCTTAACCTTAAACCCTTACTAAAATTGATAATGCATGATAATTGGAACAGTCTATATGATATTTTCAAAAACAAAAAAAAAAAAACAAAATTATAGAGAACAAAATTGAAAAATAAATTGAATTGAATTTTTTTTATATATCGCATGAATTTTTACTACCCAGGTGAAATGTAAAGAGTAAATATTACCATAAATTTAAACGATCTGGATCTTCTGTAGATCATCTAAGATATTCTGTGAGCCGTGCTGAATATACGAGATTAAATAAAGTTTGTTACACACGTTATTTAAATAAAATTAAAATCAATTTAAAACACAATCCAAGGTCCTTCTATAAATTCATTAACTCGAAGAAAAAGACATCTGGTTATCCTGCTACGATGACATTTCAACAAACACAATCTAGTGATGATGCATCTTATAAGTAACATGTTTGCTGAGTTTTTTTCTACCACCTACTCAAATGCAACTTATGATAATTCAATCGCGTACCCGTTTGCTTTAGTCAAAAATCAATCGATATCCTTACCGTTATTTGATACGTACACAGTTTCAAATGAAATAAAACGACTTAAATTTTCATTTGATTTTGGTCCTGATAAAGTTCCTAGTTGCATCTTAATTAACTGCGCTGAAGCCTTAGCCATCCCTCTGACACTTATGTTTATTATATCAATTAAATATGGGGTTTTTCCAAAAATTTGGAAAGAATCTTACTGTTTAAGTCAGGCAACAAATCAGAAATTGAAAATTACAGGGGTATTGCAAAGCTGAGTATAATACCCAAGCTTTTTGAAAAACTGGTTAGATTTCAAAAACATTGTTCTACAACTTCAAATCTTCTACAACTTACGACCAACATAGATCGCGGCTTTTTTCAAAACAAGCAAACTGATGTTATCTACACCGACTTCAGTAAAGCATTCGATAAAGTAAATCATTCTCTTCTTATAAATAAACTACAATTAATGGGATTTACAAATCAAATAGGTCACAAACTGTTCGATTTAACAAATTGTTTTCCAAAAGAATAAATGTACTGTCTGGTGTACCACAGGGAAGTCACCTTGGGCCGCTACTATTTTCATTGTTTATTAATGACTTGCCAAACGTAATAAATTTTTCAAATGTTTTAATGTACGCTGATGACGTCAAGGTTTTTTTAAGTTATAACCAATTTTTGGATCACTATCGCCTTCAAGAGGATTTGGATTTATTTTACAAATGGTGCAACGTGAATTTAATGGAGCTTAATTTGAAAAAATGCAAACTTATGCGATTTGTAAGAATTAATCAAATTACCGTAAACTATTTTCTGGGAGGTCATCTACTTGATTTGGTCGACAGTTTCCTAGATCTAGGTATTTTGTTTGACCCTAAGCTAAATTTTATTGCACACACTACAAGTGCAATAAACAAGGCTAGGGATACACTTGGTTATATAAAACGCTGGTCAAAAGAGTTTAATGATCCGTACTTTGCGAAAACATTGTACATGTCTCTTGTGCGCCCGATTCTGGAATATCGTTCGGTAATATGGGATCCAATTTATCAAACGCATTCTGATGCAATTGAATCCGTGCAAAAGCAGTTCCTGTTGTTTTGTCTTCGAGGATTACAGTTTAGCCCGTATAATTTGCCTTAATACACCGCTCGACTTGCTCTTATTAAGCTTCCTACTTAAAAAGCCGTAGAACTATGCTGAATGTGTCATTTATTTTGAATATAATTAATGGTGATATCTGCTCTGGATTTTTGATTAATGAAATTTCATTTAACATTCCCCAACGTGCATCCCGTAATTTTTTACCATTGTCGTTAAATTTTTTTAGAGCTAATTATGCTGATGCTGACCCTCTCAGGAGAATGTGTAATACATTTAATCAATTATATAGATTTTTCACTTAATCCTAGAGTAATAAAAAACGCAATTATAATTTTTTTAAACTCTTAGATAAGTTATTTTAATATTAATATTTTTAAAATGTCTGTAAGGAATAAAATTCCATAGATAAATAAATAATAATAAATAAATAAATGGTCGTATATGGTCATATATGGACATTAGACCGTACCACCTTACAGGCAAAAAAAAAAAGTTCACCGTACACCCTCAAATATAAAGTATTTTAACAAGAAAATTTCGAAAATGTTTTTTTTTTTTTTTTTGGCCGAACGTAGGGGTTGCCATTTTATATTTTTCTTTATATCTTCGCCATTTACCGTCGGATCTTAAAGTGTTGTATATCAATGTTTTTTGTCTCGCGGAGACCGATGTTTTCCTCGAAGGAGCCATTGACCTCAAGTAACCCGTTCTAGTATTAACCCACCAGATCTCAGTTGCTACTACCTTAATGAACTACCCTAATATTTTAAAATGAAAGCTCGCAAAAAAGCAATAAACTTTTGCTAGGAAAGTATTCCAATAATTCCAGCGGAAATATTCTTTAATTTTTTTTTAATTTTATTTTGTTGCCGAATGTAGGGCATTTTTAATTTTTTTGTCATATCTTCTGTATTTACAGTCGGACCTTAAAGGGTTATATATCAATGTTTTTGTGGCAATGATACCAATTTTTTACATCAAAAATCATTGACCTCAAGCACCCTTTTATACCACTTAAGGGGTAAAACCTACGTAAAAAGCCTATATATAAAAACTTCCTTTTTTTATTTTCTTTATTTACGGAGATGTGTTAACAAAGATTGGTTTTCACAAGATTTATGAAGGAGTACAAAAAAATATTTGTTTTTTTTATTTGTTTTTTTTTTAAATATTTTTTTTTTTTTTAGAAAATCGTATGAGTTTTTGGGTATATTAATTTTTGACAAAACAGCGAAGTGTTAAAGTCAAAATATCTATTTTTTATACTCGTAATGAAACAGACTTTTAAACTCTTATTTTTCAGAACACAAAAAAACACGACATTTACCTTTTTTAGTAAATAAAAAACCTGAAACTTTATTGGTTCATTATTCACTTATATACTAATTTACAATATCGTTAATAAAATATTTAACGCAACGTCAACATAAGTGTGTTTTGTTTCCGTTTCATGTATTGGCTACAAAACATACCTATGTTGCAATTTTAATTAACAAACAATTCCTCGAAAAACGTCTGTTGACAAGTTTTGGTAACAAAGTGCATTTTCGTTATGAGAACGGAAGTGCAGTTTATATTTTTTTAAAATCAAAAACAATTGTTTGGAAAATTGTCTGGAATTGCAAAAGTGCAATTCATCAATTTATGTAATCTAAATTATATTGGCTCGTGTTAAGGGAATAATGGGAGACATTATAACACCCCCACCGTTAGCTTGAGGCTCCGACGAAACGTTAAATATTTGTTTTGGTCTTAAAATATATATCAATATTAAAACTATAATGGATAGAATTATGACAATGTCAATACTAAAACTTATGGTTTTTGTTTTTTTATCATGGTACAGTATATTGTTCAGATATTCTTCATATTTTATTTGTTTAAGATATATTGTTTCAAGTTTTAAATCATAATTAGTTATATTTTTATTACTTTGAAGTTTTGTAATTATGTTTGGTAAGATGATTTTGTCTTTTATTCTTAAATTAACATTGGTAAAGTTTTCGTTTTTAGTTATTATTTTACAATTTTCGAATTTGATAAGAAATGTTCCTTTTATTTTAAAATCATCTTTATTACAGTTATGTTTAATATTTTGTTTATAATTTTTAAATATCAATAATCCAGGAAGTATCTCTACAACTTCCTCTGTTTCAAAATTCTTCATGGGGCAGTTTGCCTCTTTATATTCTAAAATATTCTGTATGCAATCATTTTTAATCATAATGATATTTTTCTTTAAATTTTCTTGGAAAATTGGCTCATAAATATTCTTGTTATTATCCGTGATTACTGTATGTGCCTCCAAAGCCAGTGTCCTATTTTTAGGGTCTGGAATGGGCTCGAAAGTAATTTTGTTTAGAGTGTTTTCCGAGTATGATGGTATTCTGAAAATCAACAATATGTTTCCATCATGTAAAGCAACGGACGTTTTAATGTTCATATAACCGTCAAAATCCGTTATTAGGTCCATTTCAGTTGGTGTCAAAATGTCAGTCGGAATAATCCCCAGTCTACTTGAAAATATAATCTGTCCTATGTCATCGATATGGTCACGTAAAAGTGCAATATCGTTATTGATTTGGTAAATGTGTCCCATGAACAATATCTCGTCCTCCAAAGTTGCTATTTTGTTCTGAAAAATATTCTTAAATTGGTTCAAGTATTTTCCCACTTGGACTTGTTGTGTGTTGATATGATCCGTTATATTTCTCATCTGTATGGAGAAGAAGTTATTTACCCGGGTCAGGTTCTGTATTGTGTTGGTTAGATGTCCGTTACTCTTATTAAGTTGTTCTAATGAATGGTTTATGTGTTCCTCGTCCTCGCTGTCCAATGTCCCCGCTACAATTTTAAGTCCTTTTCCCAATATGTTGACTAGACCACGTTTTTGTCTAAAAGTTCCTGACAACTGTGTCCAGTAGTGTTTTCGTGTCCACAGTGGTTGTTCTGAGTATCGCCATGTTGCCTGCGATCAATTCAAGTGTTCCTTCGTACATGGTCGTACTAATGACGTGTATCACTTTCGAGTATGTTTCTATTGGTTTAATTTCGTCCAGTTTGATCGGAATGTATCCATTATTATTCGTCAGGTCCTGAATATCCATGTATTGCGCATACGTAGTCATGTTGAATATAAATATAAAAGCCAAAGTCGCCATCTGAAAATAAATTAGTTCGTAGACGTTATTGTTGGGTTATCTCTATCCTGGTATTTTCTTCTGGGTTTAACATGAGTTTTATAGTATTTATGCCCAGTTCTTACAGTTCGTAAGTGATCATTATCCATTTTATTTGCATTAACTTTTCTATACTTTCTGTGATTTTTACCACCTCTTATTTCCTTAATATAGTTCGTTCCGTCCTCTAATTCCACATCTTTTCTATTCTCGTTCAATCTTTGTATATATTTTTCCTTTTTCATTTTCAATTGATCCTGAATTTCTTTATATATACCTTCATGTATTTTTCCGTTTACGAAATCGATCGGTTTAATGCCCGTTGTGCTATGTATTGTATTATTGTAGAAACAAATTATCCTTGACATTTTGTCTTCTATAGTTTCATCTTTGTTTCTTTCATCATGCCTTACTAACCGTATGTGTTCATTAATGGTGTTATGTAATCTTTCGATGTCTGCGTTAGACGTGTGATTACTGTTAGAGGTGTAATGGATTTCTATATTCTCGTCTTCTAAAAACTGTTGCATCGGTATAGCCTTAAATCCAAGTTCATTGTCCACTATAATTTTATTTATTTTTCCATACGTACCAATTATCTGTAATAACTTGGTTTTGAATTCCATCCAATTTCTTCCAGTAATTTGAAATGCCAATGCGAATTTTGAAAATTTGTCAATCACTGTCATAAACAGTTTTTTTTCCAAAGTGTAAAAAACGTCGACATGTATGATTTCACGAGGTTTGGATGGGGTTTCCGTAATTTTATATGGTATTTTTGGAGGGTTTCTATCGTATTTCTCCAAGTTACATATTTCACAGTTGTTAATGAACTGCGTAATCCTTACTTTTAATTGCGGGTTGTATATACGTGTTATTAGTTCCTCATATACTGCCTTAATACCCCTGTGATTTTTGTCAAGATGTTCCCTTTTGATAGTGTCCATTAATAACTCTTCATTTTCTATATCTTCTGTAAGGAAGAAACATCTTATCACCCTAAAATTTTTATTGTTTGCGAATAACTCTTGGAAAGTTGTCCTAAAAGTTGAATAAAATTCTTCCTCAATTAAAATAGCATTTAGCTGTGAGGGGTTAAAGTGGTTTTTGAGTAATGTAATGGCCGTTTCTCGGTCCATTTCCTTCATATAAATAAGTTTCCTTCTGTTCCCAAAAATTGACTTGTTCTTAGTCCTTAGTGATCCTGATGTTGTTTTCCTTATAATAATTTGGTTTTTAAACATATTAATTGGTGACGAAGTTTCTTTTATTATTATATGTTCGGATTCCAGTGTGTTCATGCAACCCGATTTTGGTTCAATTCTGGATAAGGCGTCAGCATTGCCATTTTTAGTTCCTTTTTTATATTTTATTTCATAATCGAATTCTGATAATTTTAATCTCCATCTAACGAGTTTTGAATTGGGTTCCTTTATAGAGAAAAGCCATGTTAAAGGTTTATGGTCCGTTTCAATTAAAAATTTGCGTCCAAAAAGATAAGGTCTAAAATATTTTGTGGCCCATATAATGGCTAATAATTCCTTTTCTATGGTGCTGTAATTTATTTCGTGTTCGTTGAGGGTACGACTGGCATAACATATTGGGTGGTTGTCCTGTGAGAGTATTGCTCCTAACGCGTAGTTACTGGCATCCGTTGTGAGTGTAAATGTTTTTGTAAAATCAGGATATGTTAGTATTGGGTCGTTAATTAGTAAGTTTTTAAGGGTATTGAAGCTTTTTTCGTATTCGGGGTCAGCAATATTAAGTTTTGTGTCTTTCTTCAAATATTTCGTCATGGGTTTCGCGATTAATGAGTAATCTTTGATGAATTTCCTATAATAGCCAGTGAGGCCTAAAAATTGCTTAATTTGTTTAGTATTCTTGGGAATAGGGAAATGTTTAACGCATTCAATTTTCTTTGGGTTCGTTTTGATTCCCGCTGGGGTTATTATATGGCCGAGGAACTCTGTTTCCTTTTTTAAAAATTCAGATTTATCTAATTGAATTTTGAGGTTCGCTTCCCTTATACGATTAAAAATAAGTCTAATGGAATTCATATGTTCCTGAAGTGATGTGGAAAATATAATTATGTCGTCCAAGTAAACTAGACAAATTTTACCGATATAGTCTTCAAGAATATTATTCATAAGTCTTTGGAATGTTGCTGGAGCTGTCTTTAACCCAAACGGCATTCTTAAGAATTCATAATGTCCTCCTTCTACACTGAAAGCAGTCTTATGAATATCGTCCTCCTCAATCTCTATCTAATGAAAACCTTTTGCAAGGTCTAGAGTTGTAAAATACTGGCATCTTCCCAGTTTCTCCAAAATTTCATCTATGTTAGGTATTGGGTATTTGTCATCGATGGTTACCTCATTGAGTTTGCGGTAATCAATGACAAGTCTCCATTTAGTCTTTCCGCTAGCGTCCGTCTTTTTAGGCACGATCCAAATGGGTGCAGAGTATGGGGAGTTGCTGTGTCTAATTATTCCGTTATTGAGCATTTCCTTGATTTGTGTTTCCACTTCATTCCTATGAATATAGGGGTATCTATATGATTTGCTATGTATAGGAATATTGTCCGTAGTTCTGATCTTGTGTTTTATTTTTTATTACAGTTAATTCGCGATTAAACCTTTTTACGTAAAATAAGTTCTTTCTTTTACTTATCTCGCGAATCCTACCGACTGCGCCACTTTTAAACTCTTATTTTTCAGAACACAAAAAAAACACGACATTTACCTTTTTTAGTAAATATAAAAACCTGAAACTTTATTGGCTCATTATTCACTTATATACTAATTTACAATATCGTTAATAAAATATTTAACGCAACGTCAACATAAGTGTGTTTTGTTTCCGTTTCATGTATTGGCTACAAAACATACCTATGTTGCAATTTTAATTAACAAACGATTCCTCGAAAAACGTCTGTTGACAAGTTTTGGTAATAAACTGCATTTTCGTTATGAGAACGGAAGTGCAGTTTATATTTTTTTAAAATCAAAAACAATTATTTGGAAAATTGTCTGGAATTGCAAAAGTGCAATTCATCAATTTATGTAATCTAAATTATATTGGCTCGTGTTAAGGGAATAATGGGAGACATTATAACAAAACAGCTCTAAGTCAAAAAGTATTTGACCTATCAAAAACTCCTACGCGCATCCAAAGATAATTTAGTTTTCCATATGCATTATAAATTTCAGAGAAATCCACCAAAAATTTATTAAGTAATGCTGCGTGCCATGGACCTCTATACTAAATATACTATCATTTTGTAAAACTTTGTGTAAAACAAATATTTTTTTGTACTCCTTCATAAATCTTGTGAAAACCAATCTTTGTTAACACATCTCCGTAAATAAAGAAAATAAAAAAAGGAAGTTTTTATATATAGGCTTTTTACGTAGGTTTTACCCCTTAAGTGGTATAAAAGGGTGCTTGAGGTCAATGATTTTTGATGTAAAAAATTGGTATCATTGCGACAAAAACATTGATATATAACCCTTTAAGATCCGACTGTAAATACAGAAGATATGACAAAAAAATTAAAAATGCCCTACATTCGGCAACAAAAAAAATTAAAAAAAAAATAAAATAATAGTTCCGCTGCACTCAGAAAAAAAAGTTAGTAGAAACATTTGTAAACAGTTTTCAATCCCACTCTACTATTTTTGTACTGATTTTTAGTAAAAAATTATTATTTAGCAAATCTTTTTGCTATTTACATTTTACAAATTACAGAATTTTTACAGAATATTTACAAATTTTTGTTGCTAATTTCAGAAATCATTTTACAAATTTTTGAAAACCGATTTGCTAAAATTAGCAAAAAAAAATACTAATTTTAAAAAAGTGGATATTAAAGGAAATGTTATTTCTAATTAAAACTTACACCTACAAACTTAAATTACCTTAAAATGCTACATAGATTAAAAAAGGGATCGGAAGTGAATATACCGACTCATGTCTGAAAATGGGACATCCACTTAAAACAGCACTAAAAAGTTTTTTTTAGTTCTAAAAATCAGCCCTAAAAACAATTAGAATTTGACCTTAAAAGTAAAAAAAAAATGACCAAAATATTTTTCAAAACAGAAATTACCAAATTAAAACAAAATGATTAATTCGTTTTTTTAAAAATATATTCAAAATTTTTGAAACTCGATAAGAAAAATAAATTCAAAGGTTTTTAATAATATTAATAAAATAATAACAGCAAAATTTTCAGTTGCCATTACAGACTTTTTTTGGTGAGTGTGGAATTATTGGAATACTTTCCTAGCAAAAGTTTATTGCTTTTTTGGGAGCTTTCATTTTAAAATATTAGGGTAGTTCATTAAGGTGGTAGCAACTGAGGTCTGGTGGGTTAATACTAGAACGGGTTACTTGAGGTCAATGGCACCTTCGAGGAAAACATCGGTCTCCGCGAGACAAAAACATTGATATACAACACTTTAAGATCCGAAGGTAAATGGCGAAGATATAAAGAAAAATATAAAATGGCGACCCCTACGTTCGGCCAAAAAAAAAAAAAAACATTTTCGAAATTTTCTTGTTAAAATACTTTATATTTGAGGGTGTACGGTGAACTTTTTTTTTGAGGTACGGTCTAATGGACATATATGAGTGTTCAAGGGAAAAAGGGATATTTACATGTAATAAATTTAGGTAAAAAAACACATAAATTTTGGGAAAAGAGTACCAATATTATTTTTAGATTATAGTATCTTCATTTTATAAAACAATTCAAACTTTCTTGTTATTCTTAAAAAACAGTATTAAGAATAGAATAAATAAATAATAAAGAAATAAACAACAAAGTATGAATTGTTACATTAAATGAAGAGTTGTTGTACTATAAACTAAAAGTGATATTAATATTATTAATAATAATACCAATTGGTAGTTTTTTCCCAAAATTTATGTGTGTTTTTTACTTTAAATTTGTTGCATGTAAATATCCCTTTTTTCGCACATAACTGTATGTTTAAAACAGTATACAGATATAAAAAGGAACATTGGCACATGGCTTAAGTGACTTAATCTTTCTTTTGGTATCAAACAAAATTTTGGAAATAAAAATTTTTAATTTTAAAAAATTTTGTTTATAACGGATATACAATACCTAGTGTAAGTCATTTAATCTAATTATGTTTCTGAATTTATGTTCACTTAAATCTTAATTCGGTAGAACAAAGGTTTAAATTTCCCTCATATATGGGAATATCCGATAAAAATTTAAATATATTACCCCATATATGGAATAATATATGTACTCATATATGAACATATATGGCGTATAAGAACCAATATATGTACCAAGATATGCAATATATTACCATATATTGCCATATATGGATTCATATATTACCATGTATGAACTTCATCTTTAAATGTATTGTTGCTTCTATACATGACATATATGTTCATATATGAAAACATATACGATCATATATGAAGCCATATATGATGATATATGAACATATGTGAACATTTTCACCTGGGTAATAAATAAAAAATATCTTTTTACTTGGATGTTTTTCTACTTGAAATATATTTTTTTTTAAGTATTTTCATAAGTAAGGGTAACGGTTTTTAATTATTTCGATAACAGTATTTTAGCGATAACGGTATATTTAGTTATTTTGGTAATGGTATTTTAAGGGTAACGATTTTTCTGTTTTTTCGGTAACGGTATTTTCGGGCTAACCGTAGTCAGCTGAATGGGGTTTGAATCGATAACGGTATATTGGCGGTATTGGCTGCCAACCCTGCAAGATGACGGTTAAAGCAGCTTAAAAGACACTAGAGAGGCGTTGACCTGTGATAATATTACCTAAAAATTTAGATTGTACCTCGTTTAAGAAGTATTTAATTGCCAGATTTTTAGCTGATCTAAAGATTGTTATAATGAGAGTAATTTTTCAGATTCTTTACTTCGTTTCATATGAATTTACGAGACCTATGTTGAAAAAAAAAACAATATCAAATTTACATTAGAACTTTTTTGAAATTTTTGTCGAAGTCTGTATCGTTCACACTAAATTCTTCTGGATTTCGATTTGACAATACTGTTACAGAAATTATATTCATCAATTTCTATTTACTCGAAGAAACATAAATTTCCATATGCCAGCCCTGAAATGTAAAACAGTTGCCATCAATGGCAACTCTTCACCACGACTAGCGTTCTTCTGTCAAACCTCAAACATTCCGGACAATGCTGTCACATTCTAGTTATATATCCCCGCACATATAAATACATGCTCGATATGGCATGGCAGTTAGTTGATAATAAACAAAGAGCATAAAAAAGAAATAGAGTGTCAGAACTAATCATCGAGAAATTCAACATGCTACAGAGTTCAGCGGAAACATGTTTATATAAGTGGCAGGGATGGAAAGCATGATACAATTGTACTCTTTTGGTACATTTTTACCTTGGTTGGTACCGTGGTACTACCGCGGCTCATTTAGTACAATTTGAAATTTTTTAAAATTTTCAACTTATAACTTGATAAAACAACTTAACATAAAGTCGACTTTTTTAAAAAGCAACTTTAAATTAAAAACCTGTTTTTATTTATTCAGCTGCTATAGTAAAAAATAAAGTCAGTTTTAAGTTGAACCGGCTCTAAATTGGTGTCATATCAAATGTATCAAATGTTTGCATACACATTGTACTGAAGTATTCGGAAGCGGCAACATTGAACAACTGATTTTAAATTACCTCTCAAAACAAAAAAGAAAAAAGTGTATTATTGTTAAAAAGCTAATAAATGCCTTTAAATTTTTTAATAGCAAATCCTGAAAAGGTTAAATTGCCCTCCAGGGAGGCGGTCTAACAGAAAAAAAGGTGTGACAATTATAAAAATTATAGTAAAATTTTACAGTTTTGTGGTAATTATACGACCACATAAAATTAACGATAAATTTTGTTTACCCCGTCAATTAAAATTTTTTTAAGTCTTTTTAGTGTCTAAGCAAATCTGACTCAATACGATAAAATTGTTCAAAAAAAGCGGAAAAAATTTTGGTACAGTGAGGATCGAAAAAGTACAATTTGTTTGTCTGGTTGGTACAATAACAGAAAACATATGTTCCATCCCTGATAAGTGGGCAACATTTTAAAGTTGCTATTCTGTTGAAAAACATTACATTTGGTGTATGTAGTGTTGCTTATAAACACTTTATTTTCCAGTTTTTTCATGAAAACAACTTTGTTTCAAATTCATGCGTTTTTATAGTTTTTTTAATTATATGTTTCAACAATATAGCATATTTGTTCTCTTTATTATATACTTTTACCATATAAATGGGAAATAATGGATATAAATAGACAGAGTTGGTCAATGTGTGTATACAATTTAATACATTTCATGTCACAATGTTATGTTTGAATTAGTAACCATTTTTTAACACAATTGTAAAGATTGGTTGTATTTTTTATATATATTAAAAATATATTAAAGTCTGTACTACCTCTAGCGCTGATCCTTACAATTTTTTCCATTTAATTTAAAAAAATTAGTGTTTACTATTCGTTAGTATCATTAACAAAATTATGATCTTGAGTCTGATAAAATTAAAAATATATATGTCCAATTTTAGTAAAACCAAATAGAATATTGAACAAATATTATATTTTTTATGAAAAATACATGAATAAAATAAAAAAATAGCAAAAAACAAAAAGCAGCACCGCTAAACACTAATTTGCCGACCAAAACTCACCTTTGTTGACGCCAAACTATGTGCGTGTTCTGAGAGAGTACTAAAAAGTTCGTGAGAGAGAACTATACTCTTGAGATTCAAATACTTTTTGTAATAAAACGCTGAAGAAGAAGCATTGGCGATTAATTGAATTGTGTATTCTGTAGAAGTGCAACTTAATAGAGTTTCAAAAAGTCTCATGCGCAATTGTTTTAAGTTTGTATTTATTGTTTGCAATAAGAAATTAACTCGATTTTTAAAAAGAAATAAATAAACGATTTTTAAAAGGTAAAATTGTAACAATACAAAAAACATCTGAATATAAAAAATCTGAATATACCAAACAATAATTTGAAAACGTTAACTAAAACAAGTAAAAAAGGTTAAAATCAGAAGTGCCGATTTTTTAAATGCCCTCCAGCAATGTTCCAAAAAAATGACTTACAAAACCACAGATAATAAATTACACAAGTCAGCAATACATTTGAAAATTTAATCGATATTTTGGATAAAATTTTACATAACATATTTCCCTTTTGTTGATTTTTTAAATCTTGGAAGCACTTTTACCCACAATCATCGGCTGGTAATTTCATAAAAATTCATATAAAATTTTTATTTAAAACTTTATTATCACATTGACTGAGATCTAATGTATACATTTCGCATTAAACTTAAAAAATTAAGGTAAGGATTTTTCGACATAAAAACATAACAGAATAAGATGAGTCAATATCGCATAAAATTTGTTTCATCTCTTTCGTTTGCAAATTTTTTAAAGTTTTAATTGTTTTAAAATATGTTTTTTAGCATTTTCAACATCTTCGGGACTTAAGGCACTTTTAAACAACATGTATTTGTCGTCTGACTTGTCACTTTACCGACCCATATGTAATTCTGTATGTCTGTCAAAGTGAGCGTATACATAAGATTTATAATTTGTGCGTTCAAACGTGCCTGCTGTCATGTTCGCCTCTCAGAGGGTTAAGGTTGCATTCTAATGCAACACTGAAAGGGTGGCAACACTTAAATTGTACTAGAATGCAGCCTTGCAGAAAACTGTAGAGGGGAATGGATTACAGGGGAGGGGGATGGCTCCCTGGAAAATGTTTGTTTTGATAAAAAAAAAGGAAAAATATGAAAAATGGAGAAGAGCTCCCGTTTTTTTTAGGAGATATAAAAAGGTTTTTTAGGAAGAAATGGAGGATTGGTTAACGGAGCGTGGTACAGAGAAGATCGTTTTTTTTTTTGTTTGTGAAAAGGAAAGTACATTGTTTTAAATAAAAAAAAAAAAGAAATGTTATAATTTTGGAAAAAAAAACATCACAAAAACACCAACATAAATACATTTTGTTTCAATTAAGAAAAATATTATAATTTTAATAAAAAGAAAAAGAAAAAGACAACACAAAAACACCAACATAAATACATTTTGTTCTATATAAGAAAAATGTCAAAATTTTGATAAAAAGGAAAACAACACAAAAACACCAACATAAATACATTTTGTTTTAAAAAAAATAATTAGTTCAACAATAAACACAAAACCATTGTTATTAAAAACAATAAAAACAAACAACATCAATACCACACCATTTATACTCAATAAGCTACACACACAACACACGGTTCGAGGAGGATAAACGACACAAAAAGGTAGCCGACCACGGGAGCACCAACACCAGCCAACAGCAACCTCAAAAGGGAAGGTCAGGTATTCTGATAGGGGTTTTCGGACCATTCGGACGATATTTTAGACCCGGAAAGAGAACTGACGTGACCCTCCCTCTGTAAAGAGTAAAAATATATATATTGTCCTTAGTAGGTATAGGGGTTAGGGCAACGGTCGGGTTGTATGTTTTTTTTTTACCAGTCCCTGTAGGTTGAGCTCATTCCTATTAGGAATTAGGTATACCGCCTCAGTAGGCCGCAAAACACCCCCAAGTTACCCTGAAAATCGGTCCGAAGGGGAGAATAAATCTATTTTAGGAGTTATTTTATTCGTAAGGACACATACCTTTAGGACGGAAAACGGACGGACAAACCCTCTGAGGAGTCCTTGGGCCGAAGTATCTGGCACAGGTTCCAAAGTAAATGTAGGTAGGGCCCGCAGGAAAAAGTAAGATTTTCGTGGTATTATTATTAATGTATCAAATTTAATTGTTTTTTAGAAGCCATAACCCGATACTTTTCTTTTGACCGGAAGGAGGAAAGCACAAAGTAAAACACAAAAAAAAAATTAATGAAATCAAAACAGTACCAAAAATAAATAAGAGTATTTTATATAAATGAAAAGCTTTATTTATAATTTTTATTGAAACCATAAGAATGTGGAAATAGGTATTATTTTTGTAAAAGGTAAGTGAGTTAGAAAGGAGCCGTAGAGGATATCATTTTGGGGCAATGCTAACAAAATAAGGACCATAGCTTTCCATGGTTGAGGGAGGGCTGGTCCAGCAGCAAAAACCATCAATGCTGCCCGCCAAAGCGGTACATGCTGAGGGATAAGAACCTGGAATGAAGGAAAAAGCCCGTAAGTAAACACAAAAGAAAAACAATGAAAATGTCAATAGTTACCCCCTTGTTAGTAGTTGAATACGTTTTGTTTCAGTTTTTAAATTTTTTTTGCTCAAGTTAACTTGTGGCTATGTTGTTGGTGAACCCACGCGGTCTGCCGTCAATGGCCGGGCAACGCCAACTGACAGCGTTACCAACAACATATGCCACCGGGAGTTTTTTTTTAATCTTCAGGCCTAGCATAAAAGTGATGCCAACTCCCAGGGTTATACTTGACAAAATGGCGCCCGACAATGGGGGCCCGAAATTCGGGTACCTCGTACATAAGTAGCTTTGTGAACTTTAATCCAGCAGAGTCATGATCCTCAGCGTAAGTCACGGTGTTCGTGTCAGTCAAGGCAGGCACTTGTTTGCGACGTTGAGGGGATGGCACCTGTTGGATAAAAGTCCAGAAAGGCTTGCTGTTAATTTTTATTCAAGGACTTCTGTAAGCCATGATTACTGGGGAATAGAGATTCGTGAGTATCATAAGCTGCAGTGTCCTGGAAGAAAAATTAACATGCAAGAAACATTTCAGTTAATAAATTTTCAATAGCCCAAAGTTATAATACTTGCCAGATCACTTCTTTAGGGGCTGATAGGTCGTGATGTCATACTCATTCCAAGGGTGGGCAGCACATGCGATCATCTCCAAGAGGGTGATTGGGTAAGGTTAACTACCAGTTTAATACAAGACATTATCGTTGTTTTCTTCGTTTCTGAAAATAAAAATTTAAAGGAGCTTTTAGAAATTGTTTTCAAAAAGGGAAAAAAATGGGTTTTTTCTTTCGTTTTGGGTGGTTTATTCCAGGCATGTATTCAGTTTTGGCGGTGATATCCCTACGGTCTTTCGAAGCTCACTACCGATTATATTATAAAGACAAATTTTGGTTTCCGAGATTTTAAGTAAAGTTTTCAGTTTTTGTTAAATTTATAAGTTTTTAGTTTTTTTTTGGTCTTAAATTTCCATTTTCTTTTTTTTATAGGCACATTTTTTTTTTTGGTTAATAACGGTTGCAGAAAGGACATTTTGTTTTTTTTATTGCCGCATAGCGGAAAAATATTTTTGGTGGTCTCATTTTGGGAAATATTACAAGTCATATTTTTATTATTTTTTTTATTTGATTGCAAAAATTAGTATTTGCAGTCAAATAAATTGATTTTTTTTTAAATTCAATATTATTTCTTTATTTTTTATTTATATAATTTTTTTTTTTATTAGGTTTTATTATTATTTTTTTAATTTTCATTAGTTTTATTTGGTGCAAAAGTTGGTATTTGCAGTCAAATAAATTGATTTATTTTTGATTTTTTTTTTAAATTCAATATTATTTCTTTATTTTTTATTTATATATTTTTTTTTTATTAGGTTTTATTATTTTTTTTTTTAATTTTTATTAGTTTTATTTGGTGCAAAAGTTGATATTTGCAGTCAAATAAATTAATTTATTTTTGATTTTTTTTTAAGATTCAATATTATTTCTTTATTTTTTTTTTATATAAATTTTTTTTATTAGGTTTTATTATTTTTTTAATTTTCATTAGTTTTATTTGGTGCAAAAGTTGGTATTTGCAGTCAAATAAATTGATTAATTTTTGATTTTTTTTTAAGATTCAATATTATTTCTTTATTTTTTTATTTATATAATTTTTTTTTTATTAGGTTTTTTTATTTTTTTTAAATTTTCATTAGTTATATTTAATTGCAGAATTCAGTATTTGCAATCAAGTAAAGCCAAGAGATTTTTGGTTGATAGGGCGATTGTCCAAGTGAATTATGTTTGAATGTCTGTTAATTCTTTAGTTTTAAAGGGAAATTTTTTTTTTATTATTTTTTTTTTATTAGGGTTTTATTTTTTTTATTTTGTATTACTTATTTTAAGTTTTTTTTTGGGTTTGTTTTTTTTAGGGTTTATTATTACTAGGGAAATTTTGTTTTTTTTTAGTTTTTAGTGATTTGCTTACAATTTTTTTTTTTTTTTAGTTAGGAGTAGCAAGTTTGTTTTTGGAATTATTTTTGAGGTTTAGGTTATGGTGAGGACCAGAAGGCAAAGGATGAATAACACTTCTCCATCCTCTGAGGGGCCTGCTACAATGGACCCTAACGCTCAACAACCGGTTATTGTTAATCCATCTAGTCCGAATTCGGCTGAAATTGATAATCAGTAGGAGGGATTATGATTGCCCAGAGGAGGAATTATTGGCAAGTTTTCATAATCTTCTCGAAGGAGAGGCGTTAAATTGGTATTGGTCTCAGCGGCAACATACGCAAATCTCCCAGTGGCTGGATTTGCGCGACTTGATGATCCGACGCTTTAGACGCTTTGAAAGTGACTTTGAGGTGACTCGTCAGATTATGGACAGACGCCAGCTTCCTCAAGAGCCGTTTGAAGATTTATGTATTGAAGTTCTAAAGCTGTACAACCAGCAAACTAGGAAAATTTCCGAGGGTGACCTGGTGGAAGTCATGAACTCGAATCTTCGTCCGGCGATGGCGCAGCTGGTGTTTCCTATCCGTATGTTTGGTCTAAGTCACTTTCGGATTGAGTGCAGAAAGGCGGAAACATTGCTCAAGAATCAGCGACAGGCGTTCGGACACGGGTAAATGAAATAGACTATGAAGGCCCAATCCAGCCTACTGTGGAGATAAACGCTATCAATACCGCCAACACCACTAGGTATATATGCTGGAATTGCCGCCAAAGAGGCCACAGTTTCATGGAATGCCTGGCTCCAAGTCGCCGGGTGTTTTGCTACAGGTGTGGTTTGGAAAACACTACGTGCCCTGAATGTCCACGCTGTGCGGAAAACAGCTGGAGGATGTAAAAGAGGAGAATGGAGTTAAGATTATTATGAATAATAAAGTTAGGATAAGTGAAAAGGCAGGAGAGTTAAAAGTTAGGGAAATTAAACCGTTGCATGTTAGAATAAGGGAATATGAAAAGGCTAGGAAAAGGATTTTTGGAATGACTCGAATTGAAAAAGCTCGGGAGAGGTTTAAAAAGCGAAGAGAACTTAGGCGTGAGATCGCGAATATCTCGTTATACGAGGGCGATGATACCCGGTTGTATACCCATATCTCAATCAATGGGGTAGAGATCGAGGGTCTTCTGGATAGTGGGGCGACGGTGTCTGTTCTTGGGGAAGGATGCGAGGACGTTATATCAAAAGCAGGTGTCAAAGTTCATAGGTTTTGTTCGACGGTTCGCACGGCAGACGGTAGGCCTCATAAAATTCAGGGTAGGTTCAGAGCCAAAATAAAATTCAACCGTATGGAACGTGAAATCACGTTCTATATGGTTCCGACCTTGAAGAGGGCGTTATTCCTGGGCGTGGATTTTATGAAAGCGTTCCGACTTATCGTTAACGTGGATAGCTTGACTACAAATAATATGCTTTGGAGCGAAGAGATGGGCGAAAATCCATCAAATCCTGCAATGCATGTCCTTTGTGATCAAGATAGAAAGCAGTTAGAGGCAGCCATAGCTGAGTATCCTTCTTTCGTGGAAAAAGGGCTTGGGAAAACATTTATGGAGACACACACAATCGATACGCGAGACGCAGAGCCCGTAAAACAGCGGCATTACCCGGTTTCTCCGGCAGTTCAAAAACTCATGTATGTGGAATTGGATAGGATGCTTGCTATGGGTGTAATTGAGTCTAGTCAAAGCCCCTGGAATAACCCAGTGACGTTGGTGCGCAAGGGAACCAAAAACAGGCATTTTTTGGACGCACGGAAGGTCAATGCACTCACAGTCAAGGATGCCTATCCTCTGCCGCATATTGAGGGTTTGCTCAGCCGATTGGGTGACACGCACTTTATATCCAGTGTGGACCTAAAAGATGCTTTCTGGCAAATCCCGTTGGATATGGAGAGCCGTGAAAAAACGGCTTTTACGGTGCCAGGGCGGCCACTTTACCATTTCACGGTCATGCCTTTTGGTCTGTACAATGCAGCCCAAAGGTTATGCCGGTTAATGGACAAAGTTATCCCCTCAGAGCTGCGAGATCGAGTGTTTGTGTACCTAGATGATCTTCTCATAGTTACTCCTGACTTCCACACACACATACATATACTCCAGCGGGTGGCCGAACTGCATTCTAATGCCGGGTTAACGATAAATGTCGACAAATCAAAATTTTGCTTCAAGGAACTTCGGTATCTAGGATATATAGTAGGTGAAGGGAAATTAAAACCGGATCCCGAGAAAATTTCCTCGATACTGGAGTTCTCGTATCCGAAAACGACCAGGCAGGTACGCGGGTTTATGGGCACTACCGGCTGGTATAGGCAGTTTATAAAAGATTACGCGACGATTGCTACTCCGATTTTTGACACCCTGCGGAAAAGGAAAACGTTTTCGTTTGCGGATGAAGCGAAAATAGCATTTAATAAACTTAAAAAAGCAGTCACCTGTAGTCCCGTGTTGCGTCATCCGGATTTCGCGAAACCTTTCTACGTGCAATGCGATAGTATCATCGGCGCAGTTTTATTTTAGAAAGATGAAATCGAAGGGGAGCATCCAATTGCGTTTGCATCGCAGAAGTTATCGCCAGCGCAACGAAATTACTCGGTGACAGAGCGTGAGTGTCTAGCCGTAGTGATGGCAAAAATAAATTCAGACCATATATTGAGCTCATGCTATTCACAGTGATCACCGATCACTCCAGCCTGAAATGGCTTATGTCAAATTAAGAGCTCAGAGGTCGGCTAGCACGATGGAGCCTCCTTCTACAATCCTATTCGTTCGATATAGAACATCGCCAAGGGAGCAAGAATGTGGTGCCAGACACTCTGTCGCGATACAACATGGAAGAAATAGTCGCCTTTACCACGGCGACCTCATTGATCTGGAATCACCAGAGTTTAAAAGCAGCGCGTGCTTGGAACTCATCGCTAGTATAGAGGAAAACAAAGAAAAATTACCAGATTTCCAAATAAAAGACAATATGATTTATAATCGTACCTTGAATTATACTGGTGATGAGATCAGGGACGATTTTGCATGGAAGCTCTGGGTTCCAGCCAGTTTGACGGAGAATTTAATAGCCAAAGCTCATCAGCCTCCAATTGCCAGTCATGGCGGGTTCCATAAAACTCTCAAACGTTTAAAAGAATATTTTTATTGGCCACATATGACCATTCAGGTGCGAGAGTTTGTAAGAAATTGCGAGATTTGTAAGGAAAGCAAGCCAACCAATCAAGTGTTGAGGCCACCGATGGGAGGGGAAACGGTCCAGATAGTTCGGCCGTTCCAGAAGATTTACGTAGACTTTTTGGGTCCATATGTCCGATCAAAGGCCGGCAATACGTTTATTTTTATAGTTTTGGATCACTTCTCCAAATTCGTTTTACTAAAAGCAATGGCTAAAACCACTGCTAAAAATGTGATTCGCTTTCTAGTATCAGAAGTTTAATTCGGCGTGCCTGAAATTGTGGTGTCTGACAACGGGAGCCAATTTGTGTCGAAAGAATTTGAAGAAATGGTAAAATCGTTTGGTATTTATCATATGCGCACGGCAGTTTATTCGCCGCAGTCGAACGCGTCGGAAAGGGTCAATCAGTCGATTTTAGCAGGCATTAGATTGTATCTAAAAGGAGACCAGAGAGACTGGGATAACCATCTCTCAGAAATCGAGTGTGCTCTTAGGTCTTCGGTGCATTCTTCGACTGGGGTGACCCCTTATTTCGCATTATTTGGTTCAAATATGATCACGCATGGAAGCGTTTATAAACTTGCAAGGAAACTCGAATTGCTGGAAGATACTGAGGTTAACGTTCTACCGAACCGCAGAAAAACGACGTGATACGTGAAAAAATTCGGGAAAATCTGAGCCAAAGCTACGCTCTGCGAGCGAAGGAATACAACAAGCGCGCGCGTCAGGTAAAGTTTCGAGCCGGACAAGAGGTTTTTCGTCGTAATTTTAACCTCAGTGATTCCAGAAAATTGTACAACGCGAAAATGGGCAAGAAATTTTTAAAATGTAGAGTCGTTCGTCCAATCGGAAAATGCTACTACGAACTGGAAGACCTGCAGGGGAAAATAACACAGTACAACAGCCAATCTGGGGGGTGAGAAATTCCAAGTCAGGGTGATGGTACTAGGTCAGTATAGTAAAACCCTCAAAGGGTTTGGCGTTCGTATGTGTCAGTTTTTTTTACGACCTTTTAAATTTTTTCCTTATCTTGATGTTTTTTCGCTTAGTTGTAACATTTTGGCAAAAACGTAGTTTAACATAACTCGAGAACCACTTGTCCGATTTTGATGAAACAAATTTAGAAAAATTAAGAATTACAATTTCTCTAATCTATACCGTTTTCCTATATGTGCAACACTTTCGAAGTTAAAAATGAATGTATGAAGGGAAAAAAGTATTTTTTGCCTAAAAATTTAAATATTTTTTTTTTAAATTCTTAAAAAATCCAAAATGGAAAAAAGTGCCAAAACTAATTACTTTCGCGTAAAGTCACATAACTTATGAGCAAAAAAAGGCATAGATCATGAAAATCGAAGCACGCGTTTCTCATTTATTCACAATTAGGTAAATGTATGAATTTCAAAAATTTGCTCCAGATATGCACAACATTATTTGGAGAAAACATTGACACTCACAAGCCGAACTCTCTCATATTTTTCTACTGTACTAAAAGAGAAATATTGATGTGGCAACACTGGTTCTGTAATGTTCACATAAAACATGCATTGTCATTATACTTCTTCTCTTTCTCACACTGGTTCTGTGATTTTTGTCATTCAACAAGTGCCGACGAACGCGAACAGTAAAATGATTTTTCTCCAGTTTTTTAAAAGTGAACAAAACTGAACAGAATATGGAACTGTGCAAGCCAGATATAAATAGCTTTTGCTACTGCTGTGGTCAATATGTCTCAACACATAAAAAAAGGGGAAATTTCAATACTGATTTTGTTCAAACATATGAGATGTACTTCAACCAAAATGTTATAGTTAACGAAAATTGGGTACCAAATATAGTGTGTAAAAGCTGCTACAACCGTCTAATGGATTGGAAAAATAGAAGGCGTGAAAGTATGCCATTCGGTATCCCAATGACTTGGACTAATCCTGGCGAAGGTCACAATCCATTGAATTGCTATGCATGTGCGCATAAAGGAGCCGCAAAAAGGGTAAGAAAATCGTATAATTACGTTGGTGTTGCAAGTGCCGCAACACCATTGCCTCATTCGGACCACATTCCTGTGCCAAAAGCTTCTAGCCCAGATATTTTCTCTTCTACGACTGCTCCGACATATCATGCACGTGATGATCCCCCATATGAGCCATCAGTATCCAATGAGCCAATTTTAATAAATCAAAATAAGCTTGATTCAATTGTTGCCAAGTTGGAATTAACACAGCATAAATCGGAAGAGCTGGCTTCCATTTTGAAATCAAACAATTTGTTGGCACCCGGTGTGAAAGTCACAGCTTATCGAAGTCGTCAGGCAATACTCCAAAGTTTATTCCTTGTGAATGATGAAAAAACTTCTGCATATTGCCCGGATGTAGGAAAATTGATGGACGCAATGGAAATAAAATATGAAGCAGATGACTGGAGATTATTTATTGACAGTTCAAAACTCAGCTTGAAGGCGGTTTTACTGCATAAGACCAATAAAAAACCTTCAGTTCCAATCGCCTATAGTACAGAAACGAAAGAAACATATGATGCACTGGAAAATATTTTAAAAATAGTTAACTACGCCAAACATATGTGGCGCATATGCTGCGATTTAAAAGTTGTAGCAATGCTTTGCGGTCTTCAAAGCGGCTATATAAAATATATGTGCTTTTTGTGCGATTGTTACACACGATTTTCCGGTGACCAATATGCATGCCACGGATGGAAACTCAGAGAGCACAGTAGGTTACAAACGGCCAATATTATTCGTGAGCCTCTAGTGCCGAAGGAGAAGATATTGCTGCCTCCACTGCATATTAAACTTGGAATTGTTAATAATTTTATCAAAACTGTCGCCAAAAGAGATGAAGTTTTCTTGTGTTTGAAACTAATTTACCCGAGACTCAGCGAAAGTAAAATTAAAGAAAAATATCAAATTCATTTCCCATGATTTCCCATCTTAACAAATTAATTTTTTCCAATCAGGCGTAGTAAATGGTCCAGATATACGAAAGCTGATTAAAAGTGACGCATTAAACAATATTTTGATTGACGCTGAATTGAATGCATGGCAGGCAATCAAAGAAGTAATAGAAGGCTTGTTGGGAATGCATCGTTCTAACAACTACGATGTTTCTGTCGCAAGTATATTAAGAGCATTCTCGGAAATTGGTGTCCACATGTCCTTGAAAATCCATTATTTACATCATCATCTGGACTACTTCAGCAAACAATTGGCTACCGAATCTGATGAACAAGGTGAACGCTATCATCAAGTTGCTATGCCATTTGAAATGAGGTAATACTGATTTTTTATTTTTTCAAACTCATTTTAATAAAACAAAAACTTACAGATATAGAGGCAAAAAGTCGCCGAGTGCTTGTGTGGCAAGACAAGGATGATCTTGATGATAAAGAATTTTCAGGAGATGCAGAAGTGCCAACAGTGGAGTCACACATTGAAATTATGTGTGGTTCAGAAACTGATGTTAGCGATGAATGCGATGCCAATAGTCCCGAACAACCACCATCGAAAAAGTCTAGGCAATATTTATTAAAATAAATAAATAAAATAAAAATAAAAAATTATAAAAATGTTTACTTAATTTTTTTAGTAGTTTATGGCCAGAAGTCTGGAGTTATTGGGGAAAATGTATAAAAAAGGCGATAAATGACACTTTTTTGAATAAAAACAAATATCAATATTCTTGTCAAAATGGGATACCTTCACTTAATTGTAAATAAAAGCAGAACGCGTTAATCGATTTCTATGATCTATGTCGCATTTTGTTTATAGGTTATGTGACTTTACATGAAATTAATAACACTTGATCCTTTTTTCCGTTTTGGATTTTTTATGAATTTAAAAAAAATAAATTTTAATTTTTAGGCAAAAAAATATTTTTTTGTCTCCACAAATTTATTTTTACCGGCAAAACTGTTGATTATAAAGAAAAACGTTATATGAACGGATTAAAGAAATTGTAATTTTTGAGTTTGTTTTAGCAAAATCGGACAAGTGGTTCTCGAGTTATGTTAAACTACGTTTTTGCCAAAATGTTACAACTAAGCGAAAAAACATCAAGATAAGGAACGCCAAACCCTTTGAGGGTTTTACTATACTGACCTAGTGCCATCACCCTGACTTAGAATTTCTCACCCCCCAGACAATAATCCCAAAAATGTTCCATAGTGTAATCGGGGTTTACCACGCCAAAGATATGAAACAGTAAATTCATTCGTTCTTTGATCTAAATTGAGATTTTTCCGTTTTGGCTTTTTGTAAACCCGTTTCTAGTCTTTATTTCTAAATTCCTGATCTCTAACGCAAAGGTTAAATTTTTCCAAGTTTTTACATTATACTCCCTGTAGTCACTTCCTACGACACTTAAGAAATGTATATATATAAATATGTATATATGTGCACGGCGCATGTTGCGGGGACGGTTTTTCGTTCCACAAGTTACTATGAAGACATTTTGTTACTTTGAAGACTGTCCTTAAACTTTTCCTTATTCTACTGTTTACACTGAAGACATTTTACTGGATACAGCGCATATTATAGGGACTTTTTTGGCTGTATATACAGATGTCTTCAAAATATGGGCAATGAATATATATATATATATATATATATATATATATATATATATATATATATATATATATATATATATATATATATATATATATATATATATATATATATATATTTTTTTTTTTTTTTTGGTATTTACTCTTTTAGGCCATAGAGTTAATGAAAAATGAATTTTTAAGTAGAGAATGAAGTTTAGGCTATAAATAATAAGTAGAATAGTTTAGTTTTAGAAAATAAATCTTTATTGAAGTTAATTAGGTAGTAACTAGGCTATGAAATACTTATAAGCGAGAGGAATTAAAAATAAATACCTGAATTTGATATACGATAGGGGTCTTTACAGCTGAATATTTATTTCAATACGTTGTTGAGGCTGTTAGCTGATTCGAATTTGTTTTGTTTTTTTTCTCTTAAAAAAAAGGTAAATAATAGTTCTTTTTTTATTTTTTGGAACTGGATGCTCGAACCGTCAGACGGCTGGAGAGTTTTCTAATTGGGTGGTTGGTTCAGCAGTTAACGGCTAGAGTAAACTTGAATTTCTTCAATGAGCAGACCTTTGTTTTGGTCGACCAGTTGCCACCGTTTTTAGCACGCTACATTTGTAGTCTAGCATGAGTGCTATTGCAGCGGGGACCGTCCCAGGGTAGCTATGACATTAGGCGACATGGACCCCGTTAGTCTGCTAGCACTGCATGGCAAGCTAAACCCGGACCGTACGGCAGGCCAACCCAAGGCTAAAGGATATATGAAGCTAATAATTTCAGATTTAAGCAGCTCATTGCAGAAGTAAGTTAAAGTCTGCCGACCAAATCGACCTATGAGTGAAGGGTCCATCACGTCTGCGTTCGTCATCCGATTTAAAATTTAGATTTAGAAAAAATAAAAAACGATAATCAGGTTATAATTTAAATAAAATTCAAAGTTTCGTTTAGCCTCGGCAACAGTTTGAATAAGGAATTCTGATACTAATTTTAAGTGTAATGAGTAAACAACAAAATACATACAGTGAATAAATACTGATAATTTGAATATAATAAATATACAACAACTTACCTAGACAATATTGGGTCGTTGGGTTTCCATAGGGCAGTAAGGAAAAATTGTTGATCTTCTAACAGATGTCAGTGAAGCGTTTGTTTAGCTCAGCTAGAGAAAAAGAAGAAAGGTAATATTAGTAAACAGGTGGCAGTGAAATAGCAGCATAAACTATAGTCTGATTATCAAAGGATAGAGCATAATGAATTTTTGCAATGTAGACGTGTTTATTTAGTCCAAAATTACAGATATTTTTTTTTTTTTCACGGAACACATAGCAATTTCTCTAGGGTATAACGTAAACGGTAACTTTTTTTTAACAACATGAGTTTTGTTTTTTAGGAACATACGTTTTTTATTCGCGAAATAGAATAATAAGGCTATATCGTAAAACATGAAAAAGTTAATATTCAATATGTGTTGTTTTCTTTGGAAGGAAATAAGGTTTTATTAACGAGTCATAGAGCTTTTTATATTTATATAAAATTAATCAAGTTTTTGAAAATTCCCCAGAAAATTTCTTAGTAAAAACTTACAGACGGTAAGACAAATCACCTCTCAATAAGAAAATTTTTGGAAAAAACTGCACGAACAGAAAATTTGCAGTAATTTACAAGTTTGTTAAACAGCTGTTTGTAACACCAAAGGCAGAAATAAATTATCACAGGTTGATATGGAAAAGAGCCTTCTTGATGTAAAATGTTAAGCAGAAATTATTTGAAATCGTTCCTATCTTTTCCATAATTAGATTTATGATATTTACGGATTTGCATCTGCATACAACAACATTGTTGTAAAATATTTTTTTTTTATTGGTATTTACAAAAAGAAAAAAAAACATGCCTTGCAATCATGGTTTTTATTGCTTGAAAGTTCTTGCTGGCAATAGTTTGGCCAGTAAAAATTGGCGAATGGAAAGAAGAACGCTCAACATCTATCTTTCTATTTACTGAGTAAAAGAGAGCCAGCCATTACAAGTTTGTACAAATTATGGAGTAAACGAATGGACCTAAGAGGGCGGAAAAAAAGGGGAGAACGAACGAAAGTTTTGTCAGTTTTTTCTTTTCAAATTTACCACATTGGATGGTTCAAAATGTTCCATATGAGGAGTATTTTTGTTCGAGAGCATATTTTTTTTTTATTCGGTTTTTGAAATGGTTAAAAAGAAAAGAGAAGCTTTCGAACTGGAAAGTTATGGGTTTCACCTATATGCCAAAAAGCCGGCATTGACAAAGGCGATAAAGAAGGTTTACACACATATATGTTAAAATCTACAAGATAATTATTTTCTCCACCATCGAGAGTGGCATGTATTTTGAGCAATACTATGAATTTTCTATCATTTATACGCAATAAGTCAAAACGTATTGAGTATTTGGAAAGCCAAGAAAGAAATCTTATTTGTACTGCAAAGTTGTTTTGAATTTGAGTTTTTGTTCCATAACACCCATACATATGTTTGCGCCTGAGAGCAGGCCTCCTTTTTAGTTTTAGTTTACATTCGTGGGTATGGTGATGCAGAAATACAATAACTAAATATGTATTTATTTATATGTAATAAGATTATTATGTATATTTTAGAATCTTTGTATTCAAATGTATCCAGCATATTCCAAATGTAGGACAACAATAATGAAATTTTTATTATTTATTTGTGTAGGCAAAATTTGTCAAATAGTGGTGTAAAAGTCATTGATGTGTATTTTGGATATGATACAGGGTATCGAGAAACAGGTGTGAAATGAGAAAGAAAAAATTTACAATAGATATAATCCATTGGTTCATTCCGAAATGGCCGGTGAGCCAAACCAAAAAAATAAGCTAACGATATATATAACGATTTCGGGGGCCTATGGGTAGGCATTGTACGTTTGATTTTTCCGGAATCACGTTAAAAACAATTTGCCAATACGTTTCCAATTTTTTTTTAGATTAGAAACAACCCATAGGAATTGTTAAACATGGTACATTGTTCTCAGTTAGTTCATGAACGTTAATAGAGACTCCAATTTGGAAGGTAAAACTTCCATTAACTTTTCGTTGTTTGTGAGTTAAAGGTTGGTAGTTGGCAAATAGAAGTCAATAGTTAATAATTTTAAATGGTATTTTGTTGTTAAGAAAAGGAAAGAAAGAAAAAAAGACAATGTTTTTAGCAAAAGGTATAATGGTTAAGGGCTTATGGAAACCTTATTGGGGTTTTTTATACCGACGTTTTGGCATAGGGGTGAAACTGATAAGACTTACCACGGTGGTCCACAGATTTTGGAAAGTAGGCGGTGGCCGGGAAATCTAGGGGCCTTTAAGCACCATTGTCCAAAGGTAGAAACTCCTAGAAGCAAAGTTTATGTTGTTAATAGTGGCAAGTAGTAGTAGAGTATTTACTTACTTAAGGTGTAAAGTATTTAAAAAATGGCGGTATAATGAGTGACGCCAAGAGGGCCGGGAACAACCGTTAACCAAGCATATGCTGCAAAGAAACAAGGAAGAATTAATTACTATTTTTATAGGATGACAAAAGTACTGTGAACGTAAAATGTCACTTTTTCACCAGAAAGCCAAGTCTTTCATCTTAAATGGCGTAGGAACAGAAGTATTTTGAATGGTTTTTTTTTATAATAATTTAATGATTCTTGAACAACTTACCGTGTTTTATATCGCAGAACAAATTCTTCGGGAAACAGGAGCCGCCAGTCGGGGTTTTTTTTACCGCCGGGGTAAAATACGCCTTGGACCTGCTTACCATTCATGGTTTTTTTTGTTTCATGTATCACCTATAATTTCGTTAGTTTCACTCACCTTCTATATTTTCTTTTTTTTTTTCCAAATGAGTAGGCTGCTGGCGCTTAATTTTTTTTTTATATTATATTATTTCTTTTTTTTTCACATTCTACGTTTTTTTTGTGGTTTTACGGCATCACATGTGTGGCTGCCGTGCAAGATTTCTTCTTATGAAAGAAAAAACATGTCAGTCAATAAGTGCTGCCAAGTTTGAGTTTGGTATGGCAAGTTGTCGACTAGGGGTCAACAAAGGAATTGTTGCCAACTACACGCAGAAAATAATTTCAGAGGGAAAAAAATGGGATAAATTTGTCGAAGGGATGAGAGTCTTAGTTCCCCCCCCCCCCCCCATCCTTTATACAGGGTCGTAGTGCAGGATGGGCGGGTTTGTCATGTTCGCCTCTCAGAGGGTTAAGGTTGCATTCTAATGCAACACTGAAAGGGTGGCAACACTTAAATTGTACTAGAATGCAGCCTTGCAGAAAATTGTGGAGGGGAATGGATGACAGGGGAGGGGGATGGCTCCCTGGAATATGTTTGTTTTGATAAAAAAAAGGAAAAATATGAAAAATGGAGAAGAGCTCCCGTTTTTTTTAGGAGATATAAAAAGATTTTTTAGGAAGAAATGGAGGATTGGTTAACGGAGCGTGGTACAGAGAAGATCGTTTTTTTTTGTTTGTGAAAAGGAAAGTACATTGTTTTAAATAAAAAAAAAAGAAATGTTATAATTTTGGAAAAAAAACATCACAAAAACACCAACATAAATACATTTTGTTTCAATTAAGAAAAATATTATAATTTTAATAAAAATAAAAAGAAAAAGACAACACAAAAACACCAACATAAATACATTTTGTTCTATATAAGAAAAATGTCATAATTTTGATAAAAAGGAAAACAACACAAAAACACCAACATAAATACGTTTTGTTTTAAAGAAAATAATTAGTTCAACAATAAACACAAAACCATTGTTATTAAAAACAATAAAAACAAACAACATCAAGACCACAGCATTTATACTCAATAAGCTACACACGGTTCGAGGAGGATAAACGCCACAAAAAGGTAGCCGACCACGGGAGCACCAACACCAGCCAACAGCAACCTCAAAAGGGAAGGTCAGGTATTCTGATAGGGGTTTTCGGACCATTCGGACGATATTTTAGACCCGGAAAGAGAACTGACGTGACCCTCCCTCTATAAAGAGTAAAAATATATATATTGTCCTTAGTAGGTATAGGGGTTAGGACAACGGTCGGGTTGTATGTTTTTTTACCAGTCCCTGTAGGTTGAGCTCATTCCTATTAGGAATTAGGTATACCGCCTCATTAGGCCGCAAAACACCCCCAAGTTACCCTGAAAATCGGTCGGAAGGGGAGAATAAATCTATTTTAGGAGTTATTTTATTCATAAGGATATATACCTTTAGGACGGAAAACGGACGGACAAACCCTCTGAGGAGTCCTTGGGCCGAAGTATCTGGCACAGGTTCCAAAGTAAATGTAGGTAGGGCCCGCAGGAAAAAGTAAGATTTTCGTGGTATTATTATTAATGTATCAAATTTAATTGTTTTTTAGAAGCCATAACCCGATACTTTTCTTTTGACCGGAAGGAGGAAAGCACAAAGTAAAACACAAAAAAAAAATTAATGAAATCAAAACAGTACCAAAAATAAATAAGAGTATTTTATATAAATGAAAAGCTTTATTTATAATTTTTATTGAAACCATAAGAATGTGGAAATAGGTATTATTTTTGTAAAAGGTAAGTGAGTTAGAAAGGAGCCGTAGAGGATATCATTTTGGGGCAATGCTAACAAAATAAGGACCATAGCTTGCCATGGTTGAGGGAGGGCTGGTCCAGCAGCAAAAACCATCAATGCTGCCCGCCAAAGCGGTACATGCTGAGGGATAAGAACCTGGAATGAAGGAAAAAGCCCGTAAATAAACACAAAAGAAAAACAATGAAAATGTCAATAGTTACCCCCTTGTTAGTAGTTGAATACGTTTTGTTTCAGTTTTTAAATTTTTTTTGCTCAAGTTAACTTGTGGCTATGTTGTTGGTGAACCCACGCGGTCTGCCGACACTGGGCGGGCAACGCTAACTGACAGCGTTACCAACAACATATGCCACCGGGAGTTTTTTTTTAATCTTCAGGCCTAGCATAAAAGTGATGCCAACTCCCAGGGTTATACTTGACACTGCGGAATTACGTCCGACATAACCTCTTGGTTGTTTTTAACAGCTGAAAATACTAATTATTTCTTTAATTTAATTTAAAATAAAATACTTACTTTTCCGTGTTCTTTATCCATTTTTTTACAACAAACAGTCGATTTTAACTTTTTTTTTAAATTTATTTTTTTTGCCGCCAATTTCTTTTTGTCAAAAACAGCTGATTTAAATTTGGTTTGTCAAGTCATAATAGAACCCGCTCTAATTTAAATAATAGAACCCGCTCTAATAATACATATGGGTTTAACTTATTGAATGTTTGAAAGGGTTCATACGACATTAACTTAAATCTGCTATCTATACATTTTAATATAATTCTTGTGAAAATGTTTTTGTTTTGTCATCTTTTGTTAGCTCTAATTTAAAGCGAAGCCAGATTCTATAAAAATCTTGCAGTTTCAGCGTTAATTTTTTAACAAGTGCAAAAACTTCTACAAATTCTTCACAAATATCATATCATTCATAATTAATGCAGCATTCAGTAATTCCAAACAAAAACTTCTGTATTCTAATAAGGCTTGAGCCATGTCATAACTGGAACTCCATCTAGTTTGACAGTACGCCTTTTTTCAAGTTTGGCTTTTTGTGTTTTTGTTTTTGTGTTCAGCAGGTTCGGGTTCAAACTTTTTATGAACAGCAAACCTGAACCCGTTTGGGTTCGGTTTAAGTCCCTGCTTTAAACACACATTCTATAAATAGATATTCTACTAATACAATAGCAACGGCAACCTTCTGTTTTTCAGGCCATTGCCTTTCCTCTAGGCTAAACTGTATTACATTTTACCAGTAAAATTTCAAACTTGAATATTTTTCAGGTTTAAAATTTGAATACTTTTGTTTAAAAATAACAAAAATAACATAGTAGCCACAAGAGAAAATAAATTGTGTCTTTTAATTTTATTCAATAAACAAATTTTTTAAAAAAAATTTTAAAATTTCTTAGGGTTTGAAATCAGAACCTTAAACTTGCAGGCTGTGTTTCCACTCATTGAACCACAGATACTTTAATTAAGATGGTGTTTAATTTTGAGTACAAATATGTATAAGAACAATTTTGTTATAATAACATATTCGGTTGCACATCTTAATATTTTATTATAATTTTATTATAATTAATAGTTGGTTGCACAAATATTGATAAACAGTATGACATTTTATTAAAATTGATAGTTTTTATTGAAACAGAACTAATATTAGACTTTTGCTGCAAATATTCTTTGATAAATTGTTGGTTGTGGGTATAAAAAGTAATGTAGAAGATATACCAATATTTTTGATGAAGTGACATTGTTTCGGTTAATTTAATATATTTTCTGTTTATAATTAAATTATTAATTTGTTGCCTCTCTTAATTATCAATGTATCGAAATATTCTCTTAAGCTACTTTTTAATCTTTCCAAAAATATATTGTTCATCCATATTCATGGTAAATATTTATTATATACCCTCCACCATATATGGTGTGTGTATATATCAGTTTGCGATTCCGTTTGTAACATGTCGAAATATAGGTCTAAGACCCCATAAAGTATATATATTCGTGATCCTTATACAATTTTAAGTCGATTTAGCGATGTCACTCTGTCTGTTGAAATGGCGATCACGACGCGAAGACACAAGCGGGGTGCCTATTTTTGTTATTGAAAATGAGCAAAATCGGTCCAGCGGTTAAAAAATTATAAGTGAAAATGGTGTACTTTAGTGCAATTTCATATTAGCTACTGGTACATAATATGTTTTCTCATATTTTTACACCAGTCGCTTAGAAGTTAATAATATTTTGTACTCACCACTAAAATTCTTTTTCACCACAAAAAATTTTTTTCACCTCAAAATTTTTTTCCACCAAAAATTTGTTTTTGCATCCAAAAATTTTTTCACCTCCATAATTTTACCTCAAAAATTTTTGGCATTTTTTGTATCAAAAACAGTAGAGCACATTTTTTTAGGATATTAGTGGAGGGTATTCAAAGATTCGGCACAGCCGAAATTACGGCTTTTTTTCTTGTTTTTTATGTCATTTCAAATTTTGGCACCTTAAAAGTGGAACATATTTTAGTATAAATTAAGAAAATAGACATATGGGTCATTCCATGCCAAATCAACCAATGGCTGTTGAAAAAACGGGTTAGAGGGGTTAGGGATACTTTACCGACCTTTTATTTTCCAAATAAGAAAGAAAAATGGATATTGTTTTCGGCAAACGTTATAAAATATAATTCACTTTAATTTATTATATTTTAGTTCTACTTGAGATTATGTTATATGTCTTTTTTTACCTTTTAGAATACAATGTTTTGTTTGGGTTTTAAATAGATTTAAGTATTTTTTTAGGGGTTTAAATAATTTTGAGTATGTTTTAGGGTTTTTATACCCTTCACCATAGGTGGAAGGGTATATATAAGTTTGTCATTCCGTTTGTAATTTCTACAATATTGATCTTAGACCCTATAAAGTATATATATTCTGGGTCCTTATGAAGAGCGAAGTTGATTTAACGATGTCCGTCTGTCCGTCTGTCCGTCTGTGTGTTGAAATGGGTTTTCCAAAGAACCCAGACATGATGAGGACTTGATTCTTTTTTATTTCTGTTACATGTGATCCATTTCTGTTTGCTATTAAAAATCAGACAGATCGGTTAATAAATGGCTGAGATATTAGCAAAAAACCAGGACTACCTCTAATTTTTCCAGTAAAATCCCTTTGTTTAATATGTATGTAGAATTTTGAGCATAACAATACATCCATGTGTTAAAATTCTTTTCTTTCATCTCCACCTTTTATACACAAACAACACACATACAAAGATTTGTCATTTAAATAAAAACCAAACAAATCTCTAATTAACGAAGGCTTTTATATATGTACATCTATTGACGATGATTTTGTGTGAGCTTCAATAGCTCAGTTGTCTAGACGCTGTGTCACAAATACTTTTTTTTTTCTCTAAGGCCGTGGGGTTCGAGGTTCAAATCTCGGTGAGGTCAATTCACTTTTTTTTTGTACATTTTTTTTTTATTATTTTCTTAAGACATTTTTTTTGCTTATTTTTTTTTTTTTTAACATTTAATAATTAATTTATATAAAATTTTATATTAATAATTAAAATTCTTTTCTTTCATCTCCACCTTTTATACACAAACAACACACATATAAAGATTTTTCATTTAAATAAAAACTAAACAAAGCTCTAATGAACGAAGACTTTTATATATGTACCTCTATTGACGATGATTTTGTGTGAGCTTCAATAGCTCAGTTGTCTAGACGCTGTGTCACAAAAACTTTTTTTTTCTCTAAGGCCGTGGGGTTCGAGGTTCAAATCTCGGTGAGGTCAATTCACTTTTTTTTTGTACATTTTTTTTTATTATTTTCTTAAGACTTTTTTTTTGCTTATTTTTGTTTTTTTTTAACATTTAATAATTAATTTATATAAAATTTTATATTAATAATTAAAATTCTTTTCTTTCATCTCCACCTTTTATACACAAACAACACACATATAAAGATTTGTCATTTAAATAAAAACTAAACAAAGCTCTAATGAACGAAGACTTTTATATATGTACCTCTATTGACGATGATTTTGTGTGAGCTTCAATAGCTCAGTTGTCTAGACGCTGTGTCACAAATACTTTTTTTTTCTCTAAGGCCGTGGGGTTCGAGGTTCAAATCTCGGTGAGGTCAATTCACTTTTTTTTTACCTTTTTTTTATTATTTTCTTAAGACTTTTTTTTTTGCTTATTTTTGGTTTTTTTTAACATTTAATAATTAATTTATATAAAATTTTATATTAATAATTAAATAATCCATAAATAGGCTAAAAACATCAACATTTTTATAAAAACCCTCTGATACAAACAAAATACAAACGTTTTTATACCTCTCACCACAGGTGGAAGGGTCGCGGGTTCGTTAAGATTTTTTTTTTGTTTATTTTTTGTTTTTTTTTACATTTAATAATTAATTTAAATAAAATTTTATATTAATAATTAAATAATCCATAAATAGGCTAAAAACATCAAAATTTGTATAAAAACCCTCTGATACAAACAAAATACAAACGGTTTTATTTCTATTTTTTGCTCCGATTTAAAAGAATTTATAAAAAGATTTTTAAACCATTTTATTTCTCACACATTAAGAAAATTTTATACATAATTTACCTTTGAGTGCAACTATTTTAGGTCATAACTTATAATAATTTATAAAAAAAATTATAAACTATTTTCCTTCAAATTTTTAAAATTAAGCTAAAGAAATTACAAATATTTCTAATAAAAAAGCGAAATAAAATCCTAAATGCAAATTTGCCAGCTAAATCAAACTATTTTGTAGAAATAAAACACATGCAGTTCTAGTGATTTCTTTTAACGATTTGTTGAAATTCGTTTCTTTCACCTCTTAACCTTTTATACACAAACAACAAACACTATTCTAGAGCTGTATTATGACCTATGGATACGTCTTATATAGCAAAAGATCGAAAATCTTTAGTATAACATATTTGCTGAAAAACTCGGAAATATCGGTTCAGATACAAAAAAGTTATGCCCAAAACATATATTTTTTTAAAATACATATTTTCTGGAACCATAAATCTTCCCGAGTCCAAGTTTTATCTCCAAACTAAATGGTTAATTTCCTCTTAAAGGCGTCCGTATATAAATCTGTCCATTTCATATATGTCCATATATAAACTTCAGTTTTTTCCCAACCATGGTGAAGGGTATATAAGATTCGGCATAGCCGAATTTAGCCGCTCTTACTTGTTTTTATTTTAATTTCTGTTGTTTATAGTTTAAACTTTTCTTTAAACTACACGGTTGTAATTTTAATTGTTATTGTTGTTGCTTGTTAGAGCTGTTGTTTTTTTTTTTTTCTTTTCTTTGCCGCGTTGTCAACCGCTTTCGTTTTAGGGAAAAACACAAGTGTCTTTTTCTTTTCCTGGTTGCCTAACTGGAAGGTGGTTGTAGATTGTGGTTGTGCGTCGGGCGTTTTTTGGAATTCAAAGTTGGACCTTGTCCCTTGCTTACCAAGGTGAACATCCTACCGGGCCAGGCAAACCTGTGAACAAACTGATAATTATTTTTTGGTGTTTAAAACGTAAGGGTAAAATATGAGTAGGGAAATGAAGTGTCATAAATACTTTTGTTTAAGAGGGTTAGATTAGTTGGCAATGGAGCCCATTACTAACCACCCAAGAGTGGAATCTTGGGCCACTAGTGATCCCCCATCGATGCGAATCACATTCGATTTAAGTATTGTGGTATATAAATCACCACCAATCTCAACAGCAACTGGAGCGTTTGAGTAAAATTCCGGGTCGGCCACAGAAATTGACTCCTGATTGACACCTCTTTTGAGCCAGGGTAGGGTGTCTTGGGTAGTTCCTTAACCACCACCATACAAACCTCGTACCGAACCGAGGACGAGTGATTGGGCGCAACAACAACCCGGACGTACATCTGATCGTCGACTTTGAAGGTTGCCAAGTCTGCTTCACGCACAAACGATGCAGCAATGCGAGATGTTGTCAGACTTGGATTCAGCAGTACTCTACACAAGCGTTTCCTTTGGTCAGGGTTTATCTGAATAGGTACTTACTTATTTGTTATTTTTTTTGAAAAGTGTTAAAGGTACGCGGCTCATAAGGGTCGTATTTGAAAGGGTATTAAATTGATTTTGATTTGATATGCAACTCGTTTTTTTTCGAAAAGGTAAAATGTCACTTTTATTGACCAAAAAGTCGGAAGCCTGTATTTCAAAAGCGATCTTTTTAAAAATTAAAAAAAAACATGTGTTAAAGATGGTTTTCTTCTCTACAGCTGTGACAAATTTCAGAGCGGAGATATTTTCCGATCAAGAAATAAAAATCAAATTGTAAACGAATATATTTTTCAATGAAATTGAATCTGTTCTGATAGGGGTTAGATAGTGCACGATTTTTCGATTTCGATACGCTAAAACCCCTTATTTTGTTACATTCAACAATTAAAACTAATCTGATAGGTGTGGAATAATTTAAAAGGATATTTTAGCAGGATATTTTACAAGGAAATTAGAACTGACTTCTAATTCCTAGAAAATCATCAATTAAAATTTTATGACAAACAAATTAACTCCTAAAATATATGAAATAAAGATTAGTGTGCTTAGATATTGGATTTGAATAAAAAAAGAAATATTTGAATATTTCAAATCACACGTGTTTCATTATTTAAATTTGGAATACATGGCAATATGTTTTTATCATTTTGTACCATAAAAAACACAAATAAATTTGTCGAAAAAGATACATGTATTTGAAGATTAATTGATCGTTTCTATAACATAAAACCAATATTTTTAAATCAAAGAAAATACTCAAATAAAGATAAGTGTGTTAAGAATTAAATTTATATCGTTGTAATAAAACCTACGTTTGTTTATACAAAACAAAAATTGCTCTGAGTGATTGACTGTTTTCTGTGTAATCAATATTCCACTTAATACACGATATTGTTGTAATCCTTTTAAAAAATTCGTCACAGTAATAATAAAAAAAGGACTTCGAAAAGTTCAGAAGTATATGACTGAAATTAATAACAAAATTACATTTCAATCAAAGTATGTTATATGTGCACATCGGAGCTTTATAAATTGCAAAATAGTAATAACAATAATATCTAGTCCTTAAACGAGCCTACAGAAGAGTCTGCAGACTCGGAAAATAAAGCATCCGTTTCGGAAGATGTTTGTGTTTTAAAGTTAAACGAGAGTTAAAGATATTTACAAGAATTTCCAATATGATCAAGAAAAATTCCATTCAAAAAATATAAAAATAATAAGTTACAAAGTACTTATAACAACATCAATTAAAACCAAAATTGTTCATGATTTAAAACCTTCAACTTCCTACCTATGTCCAGAATCGAAAATAATCCAACAACTTAAAGAAAAGTTTAAGGCAACAACCAAAAATAGTGAAAAAATGCAACTATTAACTATTTTACCGCTGGACCAAGGACTCTATAAACCAGGATAAACAAACTAGCCACCCATGATGCCAAATGGTGCGACTACAAAAAATTCTTAGTCGAGACCACGAAATTCTTAGCCGATTTACAGAAAAACTTTGCCTCTAGGAAGGGTTGTAGCGCAAGTAAAGTGATTGTGATGTAAATGTATACATGTTTGAGTTTGTACAACATCATGGGTGGCTAAAAATTTGGTAGTTTCTTCATCCTGGTTTATAGGGTCCTTGGCTGGACATTGAAAATAATGAAGGAGGAATTCCAAATTACAAACTTTATGGCACGAAAGGTGAAAAAATTGATGGAAACAAAAGCTGTATTGAGTACACCCAATACAGGAAATTGTTGATGTGGTTACAATATTTTTTGAAAGCGATGATGTCAGCATATGTCTTCCAGTATGTAAGGACTACGTAGCAATCACAGAAAATTGTGTGAAAATAAGAAAAACTAAGAGGCTTCTACTCGATAACCTGCGAGAAGTCTATGCGTTATTTAAAGCAAAACATGAAGGGACAACTATAGGAATTTCCAAATTTTGTGAGCTTCGTCCAACAAATGTGGTTCTAGTAGATGCATCAGAAAGTCATAATGTATGTGTTTATAAAATTCATCAAAATACTAAACTAATGCTACATGCAATAAACCTGAAAAAATTAACACAAAACGTGCAGGATTTCGAGTTGGAAACTTATAAAGATTGTTTAAAGAGACTTGTATGCAATCCCCCATTCCCAAACTGCTAAATTGGCAGATGTAACATATGTACGGAAGTTAATAATTTTAGAGAGAAACTCGGTGAGTTATTATTAGATAATAACATTAATGAAATCATATATAAGCAGTGGATTAGTTTAAATAGATACAGTTTGGAAAATATAGTTAAACAAACTGATTCTTTTTTGGATTCATTATGCGAAAAACTACAAACTCTTCTACCCCATTCATTTATAGCTAAAGAGCAGGCTGCATTTATAGCCCACAAAAAGTCTTCTTTGGAAGAAAACGAATATTTGCAATTTGCGACTTCTCTCAAAATGCTACTTTTGTGGTTCAGGATTCTGTTCAAGGCTTTCTATGGAATAATACTCAAGCCACACTTTACCTAATAGCAATTTATAACAAATCAAATGGAAAATTATAAACTACAAATTGTATAGTAATATAAGACTGTCTCAACCATAATACCGCTGCGGTTCATTTATTTCATCGCCACATGATTGAGTTTTTAAAAACCAAAAATTTGAAAACACCGAAAAAATTTTATATTTTTCAGACGGTTCTTCTGCTCAATTTAAAAATACTTGCATTTTGTTGTTTGTTAAATTTTAATACTTTTATATTTTTTTTTAATTATACTTTTGACTTGTTTTTAACTAAAAATTAATTTTAAAAAATATGTATAACCTTATAGAAAATCGACAAGAATCCTTGGTATTTAGTTGCATTTTATTATTTGTTAAATTTTAAAACTTTGATATTTTTTTTTTTTAAATCACACTAACTTGTTTTACAAAAAATTAAATATAAAAAAAATCTGAATAACCTTGAAACATTTTTGTTGTGATTGAAGGGAAGAAATTAATAATTTTGTCATATCTTGGTAAATAATATCTCAGCTAGGGCCACAGAAGAGTAATGATTCAATACATACCAAGAAATATTGTTAAAAAATATCCTCAAAAAAATTTTGGCTATAAAGGGGTTAAATTATTCTTTAATTCTTTGGACAAAAAAAATTTACCGAACTTTTTATTCATAAAAAATGCCATTTTTGGACCCTGTCAAAGTTAGTTTTGAGGGGGGTACATCAACAACTGTTTTTTTTTCGAGTCTATCTACTGTACAGTATATTTTTAGTCGGTTAAAAATATATTAAAAAAAAAAAAACAAACTTTTAATAAATTTTTAAAAAAATGAATTTTATATTTTTTTAGTGAAACAACTAATAGCCATATTTTGGTTATACCATTATTGCTCAAAATTGTGCAAGTTTAGCGCCCTCTCATTTTTTATTTTATATATCATTTTTTATTTTATATTTTTCTGTTTGTGTCAATTGTCAAAAAGAGTCAATCCAAAAAATTTTTTTCATATCTTTTTGTTGCCTTAGAATCTTTCGAAATATATATTATTTATCAATATACATGACTAACATTTTATTTTTGATTTTTTTCTATGGAACAAAGCACTGTGCGGCGTTCCGTAACCGCTGGAACGAGAAAGTTGAATGAAATAATGAAAGTTCGCTTCCTTGACGGCCCACCAAATCTGCTTGAGCTATGAAGTTGAAATTAGGTAAGAAAGTGCCAACACCAGCGTAAATATCAGCTGTGACTGGAATTTTAGGAAATCCTTCTGGGAGGGGTGGAAAAGGCAAAATTCTAAACGGCTTGCCAAAACGCTGGAACCAGAAATATAAAATATGGTATATGGGTTCTCTCCCCGGAGAAGACATCGGCTCAGACGATTTTTTTGGAAAATTCCCACGGGGGAAAGAAAAAAGGAAAAGGTTTCACCATAACGAACTAATATATTGAAAGAGTGCTCTGTATGCTTCATTGGTTTTTTGCTCATCAAAAAGAAAAATATTGGAAAAATCTAAAAGAAATATATTATTTTTATAGCTTTAAAAAAAACTTACTTTACCTCTTCAAAATATTCTATATAAACTACAAGCAGCCGCTTGTAGCACCCATGTGGGACTATTTTAAATGTTGCATGAATTAGATATGTCCGCTTTCGAGAAGGAATATTTTACTTTATTAATTCAATTGCTTTTAAAGATGAAAACGAACAGAAAGAGTATTTTTCTTCTTTAATTGCCGCCGTAAAAAAGTCCTAGGTTTCGAGCCATCTTTAGACAAACCAAAATCATTCCATACATTCTCCAAATTAAATGTTTCAATAACTTGAAGGGCATTTTTGGGAGATATAACTAAGTTTTTGCTTACAATCTTCTGCAAACCTCTTTGTATTTTTAAGAAATCTATTTCTTTCATATCTTCTTGATTGCTATTTTTATAAAATTTAGATATGTATTTATGTACTTATGTTAACCAAAAATATATATTTTCTTACCTTTCACATGTTCTTCTATAAGCCTTTCTTATAATACTAATATTAGTCTTGGTGCCACCTAGAGTTCCTGCCATATCGTGACAATCTTCTTTTATCATATTTAATGCCTTTAACTCCTTATAGGTTGTCTCTTCGTTGCCGTGGTTATGTTCAACATAGCTTTTTGCTAGAACAAATTTTCCATATTGAAGCAACTTCACTCTGGATTTGCAGTCTTTCTGTCTACATTCATATTTTGTCACTCCTTTGTATACCGACTTTTTTCTATAAAGCATTTTTTGTTCGGTTGTACATAAAAGTTCACTGTTTCTTCTGCTGCCAGAAATAATTTCAAAAGTTATTTTTTTTATTTTTACCCGTCCACGTTATATTAAAAACTAATTACTTTTGCTTATGAATGGACAAAGAATCAAAACAAGATTCTTGTTTTTTTAATATTAACGGTTTGCAAATCGACACTTTTATTATTTATTACATTTCTAAGAAAATTAACTAACCCCTCTAAATAATTTTTTTGATTTATTCCTTTTTTTTAAATGAACTAAGCCCCCAAAAAATTACTTTGGGCTCATTTCATTTATAAAAAATTGTATTTATTTCACTGTGAATTAACTCCCTAATTATTTAATGAAATAAAACCCCAAAAAAAAATTAACTAATTCCCCAAAACTCGTTGTTGTTTTTCTCTGTATAAAAATTTGGGGCTTTAGTTCATTTTTGATTTGGGGACCTAGTTCATTGGAGGCTTTGTTCCTGTCGCCCTATCCGCCGACACGAAAGGCCCCAATGAACTAGGTCCCCAAATCAAAAATGAACTAAGGCCCCAGAAATGGGGTCTTAATTCATTATCAATTAAAGCCCTAATAATGATATGAAATAAGGCCCCAAACTGTAAATGAACCAAGACCCCATAAATGGGAACTCAATTCATTATGAAGCAAAATCCCAATGTTACTAACAACTAAGCCCCCAAAATAGGAATGAACAAAGTCCCCAATAACTTTATGAAGAAAAAAAAAAAACAATACTTTATTGAAAACAATACTTAATTCACATAAAATAAAAAAAATCCTTTTTAAAATATAAAAATGGTAAAAAATAACAACAAATTAATCAACAAACTTATAAAAGCAGCCAGAAAAAGTCAGTTATATATATACATGCATAGAATCTTCCACTATTGCTCGGCAGTAGGGGCATTTGTAATGTTGCATACTCTTTCAAATAGCATCAGCCTGTAGTTTAAGGTTGCATTCATCGCAAATTTTTAAATGTTTGCCCGGAAGAAGAACTATATTGGACCTTTCATTCTTACAGGCTAAGCACTCCATTTCAGCATTATGTGCTGGTAGGTCAAGTTCTTCAGATAAAAGGTTGTCAGCAGATTCTTCTTGGAAAATATCTAGCTCCTCTACCATGTTTACACATATTCGAGAAGGAATATTTTACTTTATTAATTCAATTGCTTTTAAAGATGAAAACAAACAGAAAGAGTATTTTTCTTCTTTAATTGCCGCCGTAAAAAAGTCCTAGGTTTCGAGCCATCTTTAGACAAACCAAAATCATTCCATACATTCTCCAAATTAAATGTTTCAATAACTTGAAGGGCATTTTTGGGAGATATAACTAAGTTTTTGCTTACAATCTTCTGCAAACCTCTTTGTATTTTTAAGAAATCTATTTCTTTCATATCTTCTTGATTGCTATTTTTATAAAATTTAGATATGTATTTATGTACTTATGTTAACCAAAAATATATATTTTCTTACCTTTCACATGTTCTTCTATAAGCCTTTCTTATAGTACTAATATTAGTCTTGGTGCCACCTAGAGTTCCTGCCATATCGTGACAATCTTCTTTTATCATATTTAATGCCTTTAACTCCTTATAGGTTGTCTCTTCGTTGCCGTGGTTATGTTCAACATAGCTTTTTGCTAGAACAAATTTTCCATATTGAAGCAACTTCACTCTGGATTTGCAGTCTTTCTGTCTACATTCATATTTTGTCACTCCTTTGTATACCGACTTTTTTCTATAAAGCATTTTTTGTTCGGTTGTACATAAAAGTTCACTGTTTCTTCTGCTGCCAGAAATAATTTCAAAAGTCATTTTTTTTATCTTTACCCGTCCACGTTATATTAAAAACTAATTACTTTTGCTTATGAATGGACAAAGAATCAAAACAAGATTCTTGTTTTTTTAATATTAACGGTTTGCAAATCGACACTTTTATTATTTATTACATTTCTAAGAAAATTAACTAACCCCTCTAAATAATTTTTTTGATTTATTCCTTTTTTTTAAATGAACTAAGCCCCCAAAAAATTACTTTGGGCTCATTTCATTTATAAAAAATTGTATTTTTTCACTGTGAATTAACTCCCTAATTATTTAATGAAATAAAACCCCAAAAAAAAATTAACTAATTCCCCAAAACTCGTTGTTGTTTTTCTCTGTATAAAAATTTGGGGCTTTAGTTCATTTTTGATTTGGGGACCTAGTTCATTGGGGGCTTTGTTCGTGTCGCCCTATCCGCCGACACGAAAGGCCCCAATGAACTAGGTCCCCAAATCAAAAATGAACTAAGGCCCCAGAAATGGGGTCTTAATTCATTATCAATTAAAGCCCTAATAATGATATGAAATAAGGCCCCAAACTGTAAATGAACCAAGACCCCATAAATGGGAACTCAATTCATTATGAAGCAAAATCCCAATGTTACTAACAACTAAGCCCCCAAAATAGGAATGAACAAAGTCCCCAATAACTTTATGAAGAAAAAAAAAAACAATACTTTATTGAAAACAATACTTAATTCACATAAAATAAAAAAAATCCTTTTTAAAATATAAAAATGGTAAAAAATAACAACAAATTAATCAACAAACTTATAAAAGCAGCCAGAAAAAGTCAGTTATATATATACATGCATAGAATCTTCCACTATTGCTCGGCAGTAGGGGCATTTGTAATGTTGCATACTCTTTCAAATAGCATCAGCCTGTAGTTTAAGGTTGCATTCATCGCAAATTTTTAAATGTTTGCCCGGAAGAAGAACTATATTGGACCTTTCATTCTTACAGACTAAGCACTCCATTTCAGCATTATGTGCTGGTAGGTCAAGTTCTTCAGATAAAAGGTTGTCAGCAGATTCTTCTTGGAAAATATCTAGCTCCTCTACCATGTTTACACATATGCCATTTTTCGCATACATCATTCGGGAGAGAAATGTAGCTGCTGTTATTTTGCCTTCTTGCAATAAAATCGATGCTTTATGAATTTGCTTATTTTTTCAACGCTATTCTTTATTTTATTTTTTGCAATCGAAAATGGTATATGTGTAAACATGGTAGAGGAGCTAGATATTTTCCAAGAAGAATCTTCTGGCAACCTTTTATCTGAAGACCTTGACCTACCAGCACATAATGATGAAATGGAGTGCTTAGTCTGTAAGAATAAAAGGTCAAATATACGTGCAAATATTTAAAAATTTGCGAAAAGTGCAACCTTCAACTACAGGCTGATGCTATTTCAAAGAGTATGCAACATTACAAATGCCCCTACTGCCGAGCAATAGTGGAAGATTCTATGCATGTATATATATATAACTGACTTTTTCTTACTGCTTTTATAAGTTTGTATATTAATTTGTTGTTATTGTTTTACCATTTTTTTATACCCTCCACCATATATGGTGAGGGTATATATCAGTTTGTCATTCCGTTTGTAATATGTCGAAATATAGGTTTAAGACCCCATAAAGTATATATATTCGTGATCCTTATGCAATTTTAAGTCGATTTAGCGATGTGCGTCTGTCTGTCTGTCCGTTGAAATGGCGATCACGACGCGAAGACGTAAGCGGGGTTGCCTATTTTTACCCAGATTATTAAACATCCTCCCGAGCAGTTTGGTATTTAAAATGAGCAAAATCGGTCAAGCGGTTCAAAAGTTATGAGTGAAAATGTGAAGATACCTCTAAATTTTCTATACAAATTGGTACAATTTTTCTGTATCTATTTTTTTTTTCTGTTAAGTAAGTAGAAATGTTAGAGTCGCTAACAGAGCAGACCTCTGTAAATAACATTACTAAAACTAAATAACAAAAGTTATGTTACATAAATCAAAGACATTAATTTGTTAAAGAAAGAACATTAGTTGAAACTATTTCCCAATAGGTGGCGCATCTGAAAAAAATTCTCCCTATAAGGCATATTCTGCTACAATATACAACAGGGTATTATTGATTTTCTTTTTCGTTCATAACATAAAAGAATGTTTGCCAAAAGCTATGCAAAATATATGTTTTATGTGTATATTATACTTTAATTTTCTAAATCAATATTCATTTAGATGTTTAAGAGCACAATATCGCACTTTATTCATCTGTATTTTTTTATAAAAGAAAAAATTAACATAAATATACATTTGTCAATCCCTCAAATCTCAAAAATGCATTAGGCATATTCAGCTGCAGAGCTAGTTCCCATTAGCCGGAACGAAATCGAGTATTTGACAAAAACTATGCTTTAAAATGTGTTTTTTGTGCAGTCCATGTTTAAAAAAACTAGTGAAAATGTAAAGGTGCCTCTAAATTGCCTATACAAATTTAGTACAATTTCATAGTAGCGACTGGTACATAACATATTTTCTCATATTTTTTCACCAGTCGCTTAGCAGTTAATATTTTGTATTCACCTCAAACATTTTTCCACCACTAGAATTGTTTTTCACCACAAAAAATTTTTTCACCTTAAAAATTTTTTTTTCACCTCTAAATTTTTTTTTCACCAAAAAGTTCTTTTCACATCTAAAAAAGTTTTTCACCTCAAAAAATTTTTTCACCTACATAATTTTACTTTTAAAGTTTTTTTTATATTATTTGTATCAAAAACAGAAGAGAACATCTTTTTAGGATATTGGTGGAGGGTATTCAAAGATTCGGCACAGCCGAATTTAGCCCTTTTTTACTTGTTTTATTTTGAAATGGATTTTTTTTTTATTTTATGCAAATAAAGTATTGTTTTGAATAAATTATTGTTTTTTTTTCTTCATAAAGTTATTGGGGACTTTGTACATTCCTATTTTGGGGGTTTAGTTCTTAGAAATATTGGGGTTTTGCTTCATAATAAATTGAGTTCCCATTTATGGGTATTGGTTCATTTACAGTTTGGGGCCTTATTTCATATCATTATTAGGGCTTTAATTCATAATGAATTAAGACCCCATTTTTGGGGCCTTAGTTCATTTTTGATTTGGAGACCTAGTTCATTGGGACTTTGCTCGTGTCGCCGAACTATCCAATCCCCTTTAGCTAGATACGTGAGCTCCCTGGAGTCCCTGGGCAAACAGCAGGAAAGATCAAATTGAAATTTGGTATGAAGGTTCCTCCTCCGGGGTAGACATCAACTAAGATAAGATTTTTGGAATATCCTACGGAGAGGGGCAAAAAATATTTAAAATATCCCCTTGACAGCGTGATATTGAAATTTTGAATGCAAGTTCCTCTTACCGCATAACCATCTTCTTATAAGTGGAGTGGCAAAAAAAAGTAAAAGCAGATTCATTGTGACAACCAAATTTTTTTTGTCAACCATTTAGTTGAAGCCACCGATGAATTTGATTGTGGCAACAGAAATTCGATTAATACAACAGAATTTCGGTTAACACAATATATTGCTGTTTTGTCAGGAATAATATGGTTATCACAATGTCTGCTTTCCCTGTGTAACAAATAGAACACATATAGTTTTATTAAAAGCAACACAGCCATGAAAATCACAATCTAATGGCTTTATCAACTAAAATATTTATACGTATGTTGTACAAGTAGTTAGCATGTATGTTCTGCGAAATATAATAAATGGATATAACTTCAATAACATACCATAAACCAACATTTCCAAATCTATTGTGCTAACAAATAAAACACACATGTTACCTTAACCAAAAAAAAAAAAAATACTATCAAAGCCGATAATATTTTCTTTTTTTTCTTTCTGAAAAATGTTTTTAGAAAACCACAAAATAAATATGTGACACTAACATGACTTTGAGGTCATATTTGTAATAGTAAGGAAAAAGTAAATGTCAGCAATGTTAATGTATTATGTCAACAAAATCTAGGGATTAGTATTTTTGTAACATCTCTTTTAAGTTTTATTTAGTAAGATGTTTTATATTATGAATAGGGTTTGTGCTTCAGGAATTCCCAGGAGAAGTTTGAGATAAATTCCTGGTAAATTGTTAAAAGTCGATTTTTATAACTTTTGAATAATAGAAATATTGTTTACTAAAATTTAGTAAAAGCAAATTTTTGTTTACTAAAAAAAATAATCTATTATTTTGATAAATTATTGGTATTAATAGAATTTTAAACACAAGGATACAGTGAAAAACATAATTCATAAATATTGTCTAATCATTAACTATCAACATAGATTATGTTGTAGATTTAATATTGATTAGGACAAACACTTGAAATTAACGGCTTCAAATAAGCTTTGTTATTAGATACTTTAACAAAAAAGTGTCAAAAATAGAAGATAAATATAAATTGTTAAATTTCGTTGATGTTAGTCTAATTGTGTTTTGTTTTCGGATTTGTTAATTTGTGTCCAAACACTCAATATAAAATAGCCAATCATCGAAGCGTTGACCCTACAAGGGCGTGGATACTGAAGAGGGTTGTGTTGCAGCAACCGAACTCCAGCTCTTGAATTTTTTCAATTTTTATTCTTTATAATTTACTAATTAAAATTTTCATGTTTCTTTGCAATAAAAAAACAATTTATAAAAAAGTATATGATTATTTGATCTAAAATCCTCTTAATACCACTTATTAAAAAACATTTTTTGCAGATATTTCTCGAATTTCCTATACAAGAATAATTTCCGGGGATTCCCGCTTCACAGAAAAAATTGTCCGGGAAATCCCAAACCCTAGTTATGAAAAATTTTACTTGGTAATAATATTTACTTTCTTTCAATATTCACTTTGTCCAATAACACGGGATGACAAAATCTTAACATTATTAAAGTCTCTTAGCCTGTTCCTCTATTTCGAAAGAACACGTTCGTTCGCTTTCTAGTCGAAAGAAAACTGATTTTGGTTTCTCTAACTCTATTTCTATGCGAACGATGACTCGAACGACAAGTCGAATGAAAACGTAACTGTTTTCATACAAAATTGGGTTTCTCTATTTCGAACAGCTCGAACGCAAATGTCAAAATCAGTCACTTGCTATTTTTTTGTCGAGTAAATATATATTTGATATTTTTAAAAGCAAAATGAAGTAAAAAAGCAATGGATAACAAAAAGTAAGTACAAAATAATACAAATATTTATAGTTTATTAAAATTTTAAATTTTAGTTAAAAAATCAACAATGGACCATCCGAAGACGCTTGTATTTTATATGGAAGAAAGACCTGATTTTGCCAGAAGGACTCTGGTGTTCGGATCAAACAAATTTTCCGCAGAGGAGGAAAATTTGACCAGAAAACTAAACTCCGTTTCACCCCCTATTACGCTGTTGCTGAGTGGAAAAGGTATGTGTGTGTTGTTTGTGGCTTACGTTTGCCCAAGAAACTCATTTACATTTTTTATTTTACATCTTTTATTTTACAAGGACTTTAGCAGTGACCGCACCGAACAGACAACAGGCAATAGAAAAGCTCTTCAAACAACAATTTCACCCACAACCAATCGATAACAAAAATTTTCACAAATAAACATACTTTCCAAATAAAAATTGATTTGTTTATTGTTATTTTTTTATTTCATTTGTCATATACAGCTGATCACTGTTAAACAGGGTTGTTTTTGTCTTTAAGCAGTTTAGTAGTATCTTTGCTACTTTTAAAGAAAATTTTAACAAATACTCAAAATATATGATCTGGCATCTCTGTGATTTGTAAATGCGTAAGAAACAAAAATTGACACACGTAAGTCAAGTCGATCGAAGCCTTTCGAAATAGAGAAACCCAAATTGACTCGAATTCGAGTGACTTGCTATCGTTCGACTAGTTTTTCGTTCGAGATCGAGGAACAGGCTCGAGGAACAGGCTATCTAATCGGCATGAAATTATTACTTAAATATCATAAACTTGACCAATTTTTATTCACTTGTTTTTTGCTTTACATTTATAGAAATATGTATGTATGTATGTAAAACTTGCAGAAAAAGTTACTTAAGGTATGAACTCTGAGCTTTTAAAACCACGCCAATTTATTCTTATTTAAAATCATACCTTTACTTATTTTGGTAATTTGCAAATCTTATAAAATCCGCTAATCGGATTTGCATCAAATTTATTTTCAGACCTGTGGTCTTTACTAAAGGTGTCGTATAAATTAAAATTTTGGAACTTCTTTTCGTTTTATATTAATTATTAACAAAATCGAAAGAAGAAATTTCAACTTGAAAAACAAGTATAAGGAATATTACCGCACCTGTCGAAACGTCCCAGTAATAAGGGGAAATCCGACAGCTTATCAAAGTTTTTGTCATTTGAATAAAATGTTGGCAGTAAAAATTTAATATTAGGTTTGTTTCAATTAAAACTATCACGCCATCTAAAATATTAGTTTTTCCAAGCAATTTTAATATAATACCAAGTACCCTTGAAACCAGGATGAACAAACTACCAAATTTTTAGCCACCCATGGAGCCAAATGATGCGACTACAAAAATTCTTAGCCGAGACCACAACATTCTTAGCCGATTTTCAGAAAAACTTAGCCTCTAGCATGGGTTGTAGCGCAAGTTCAGTGATTGTGATGGGAATACATACATACATGTTTGAATTGTTACAAACCTTGCTAGAGGCTAAGTTTTTCTGAAATTCGGCTAAAAATGTTATAGTTTAGGCTAAGAATTTTTGTAGTCGCATCATTTGGCATCATGGGTGGCTAATAATTTGGTAGTTTGTTAATCCTGGTTTCAAGGGTCCTTGATAATACAGGGTGTCCGCCGGGAAGGTATACTACTTTGTTTGCTTATATTTTTTTATAAATGAAAGAGAATGGATCTTATATTGATAAATAGTTTATTTAATGTCGGCAATTACGTATGAAATACAATATCAGATAAATGTCCGCCTCTGTTAGCCTCACAAATGCGAGCCCTTTTGAGCACATTTTTCATTACATTCTCACATATTTCACGCGGTATTTCATTAATTTCATCACGAATAATTTGTTTTGTTTGCAGATATCCCCACAAAAATAAGGCCGGAGCAGTCAAATCAGGCGACCGTGAAGGCCAATCAACATCACCATTTCTTGATATAACTTGTTGTGGAAAGAGGTCTCGCAGTAATTCCATTGTAATCCTGACTGTATGCGATGTGGCACCGTTTTGTTGATACCACATTTTAATCAAGCCCAAAGCATGCAGTTGTGGTGTTAAAAAGTTTTCAATCATATCACGACATCGCTCCCCATTCACAGTTACCGTTACGCCGTTTTCATTTTCAAATAAGTTATGTCCAATGATTTCTCCTGGCCAAGTAATTTGAAGGTTTTCCATTGCCCAGAACCGACTATTCTGTTTGTTCACATATCCATTCAAATGAAAATGTGCCTTGTCAAATGACGAGACTACAAAAAATTCTTAGGCGACACCATGAAATTCTTATGCGATTTACAGAAACATTTAGCCTCTAGCAATGGTACAACCACAAGTACATTGATTGAGTTGTGAATGTATACATGTTTGAATTTTTTTTCCTAACATTCAACAAACAACAATATTAATTATTATTATAACAAACAAATTAATAATAATTATAAAAACAAATGTATATTTGATTTTTTTTTTTGCTTAAGACAACAAACAAAACAATGGTAAACGTGAGTATGAAAGAGACAAAAAACAAGGACCCTTGAAAGAAGAAGAAGAAAATTTAGATAAATTTTTTCTTTCAGTATTTTTTGAAAAATATAATGAATAAATCCGATTAAAAAACGACAAATGTAAAAAAATTTATGTTTTGCCCATATTAACTTATTGAATATTTGAAGTCGTTTCCGGGTCCACTAAACGTTATCGGATTCGCTTCAAATTTTACATATTTACTTTTTTAATATAAAGGAACAAAAATCTGCCCGGCGAACTGAAATCGAAACACTTTTAAATTTGGCCATACAAACAAGAATACCTTTAACCTACATATACTTTAATACAATTCTCACTAACATTTCCACTACAAGTTATTTTATAAACTAAATTGAACATTTCGGATTTATCTCTTTTATCCTTCGTGTTGCTAAATAATCTACCAAATGTGTTATATGTTTTATGTGCCACTATATATTTCTTATTATCATAAATTTTTGTTTTTTCTAATCTTTCAGACATAAGAGAAACATATGTTAGAGATTTATTTTAGGTTCAGTAACCGTTCTCGTAATTAAATTATTTCGGTTTTTATATTTTCTTATCAATCTTACATATTAATTGAATTGGGAAATTATTATTTACCAAAATATGTTTAATCGTATTGTTTTCGAAAATTCAATTATACGGTCCGTTAATGTTCCGTTTACGTACAAGCTTTAACGGATACGTATTTTCGGACCGTAAACGTACAGTAGAAGCCGGATTCATGAATCCGTACGTATCGGAGAGTCCGTAAAAATGTTTCTTGGGATTCCTTTTAGTTTTTTTTACCAAAATAGTTTGTATATATACAAAATTATTTCAATAAAAATGACAAGAAATTATTCAAATATACACACACACAAAGCCAATAAAAATATATATATCTGCATGTGTTGTGTTCTGTTTTGTAATTACATACAAATAAAAAAACGTTCAATTTGAAAAACAAACCACAAAAGTAGTTTGATGGTTATTTTAAACGACTTTCTATTGTTTTTACTTTAGTCGATTATTAAACAATGATTAAAAATAAACGTCAAAATGGGTTGAATATAATGGAAAATCAGTAGTCCTCTTTTTGATTGTATTTTCCATTAATTTAACATGTATTTTAAGTTGTTTTTAACGAAATAATATTGTGAGTGTATGTAATATTGCGTTGTATCATCTGTTTGTAAATTTGAACGATATTTTTGTATCTAACCGTCTTGGTAACTCTGGCTGTATACGATAAGAGCTTTGCAACTTCAGTAGGTTCCATATAAATTACTAGCAGGAAAAGCCCGCTACGTTGTTAGCGTAGAAAAAGGATGCGCAGGCTAAAGCCCGTATATGGAGTTCCCAGATAACTACCCGGAGTCCCGAATTATTACCATGTCCCTGACCAAAATTCTAAGATGTACCACAAGAATTAGTCAGCCCATACCCCAGGTAACACATATATTAAATTTTAGAGTTTTCCATTTGTATTTGTATTTATTAAAAAAATTGTTTACCAGTGCAGTAAGATATAATATCTTTAGATTTAGCACTGGACTTATATTGGCACATTGGAATTGATTAACAAGAAATAAAATTATAATTTAATTATAATCAATGAATTACATATAAAAAAAATAAATAAAATCAGTAATAAAGGGTGTCCCAAGAAGAACGCAATTTTTAAATCTGGCAACATTCGAAGTGTCATTGTTTGACATTTGAACAATTGTTATTGTTTGCTAGTAGAAGGTACGAGGTTAGTAAAAATGGAGCGCTACACGAATGAACAACGTTTTACCAAAATGGTGAAAGTTTTGCGGCTACAGTTCGCAAATTGCGATCAATTTGGGGTCACAATAATGCTCCAAAAGAGTCAACTGTAAAGAGATTAATGGATAAATTTGCCGAAACTGGGTCTGTTAGTGATGTAAAGACAACAACGCGCCATCGACCAGGTCGATCGACCGAAAATGTCGAAGCTGTACGTGATGATGTCGCTCAAACTCCATCCACCTCAATTCGACACCGAGCTCAGCAAATTGGTGTCTCCAAATCCACTTTGCAGCGAATTTTGACGAAAGATTTGCATCTTCATGCATACAAAGTTCAATTGACTCAGGAACTGAAGCCAGCTGACCATGGACAGCGAAGGGAGTTCGTTAATTGGGTATTGGAGAGACAACATGAAAATGCTGATTTTGCCGATAAAATCATCTTCAGTGACGAGGCCCATTTTCATCTTGATGGCTTCGTCAATAGGCAGAATTGTCGCATTTGGGGTGAGAAAAATCCTCGAGTGATTCACGAGAAGCAAATGCATCCTCAACGTGTCACTGTGTGGTGTGGTTTTTGGGCTGGAGGAATCATTGGACCTTTTTTTTTATGAAAATGAGGCAGGTCAAGCGCAAACAGTCAATGGTGTTCGGTATCGTGAAATGATAACCAGTTTTTTCTTGCCTAGAATTGAAGAAATGAATGTGGAGGGCATGTGGTTCCAACAAGACGGCGCCACATGTCATACAGCCAGAGAAACAATTCCATTGCTGCATCAGTCATTTCCCGGTCGTGTTATTTCGCGTTTTGGAGATCAGAATTGGCCGCCTAGATCGTGCGATTTAACACCATTAGATTTTTTTCTTTGGGGTTTTTTGAAGTCGATGGTTTACGGGAATAAGCCGACGACGACTCAAGCCTTAAAAGAGGAAATTGGACGCTGCATTAATGAAATACCGCAGCATTCATACAAAACGGTCATTGAAAATTTCATTAAAAGATCGCGTGCATGCCAGCAAAGCCGCGGCGGCCATCTGCACGATATATTGTTCCATACATAACCTCATTCTGTCTACTTTACGATATAATAAAGTTTCACGATTTTTTTTTAAATATCTGTGTTTTATTTAAAATTTAAAAATTGCGTTCTTCTTGGGACACCCTTTATAAGCATAAAAATATATGAAAATATATAAACAGCATAAAAATTTATAAAAAAATATTAAATGAAAGAGAATTTAAATATTTGTACAATTAGAATTATTGATTTCCAAAATAATTAAAAATTGCTTTTTCGAACAAAATTGCGTTGCTTTTGTTTTGGATGTTAAAGGAAGTTGGTTCCAGAGAGGCATGGCAAAACTGCATACACTATTTTCTGCAAGAACATGAGACTCCGGCACCTTAAAAGATTCTCAAATGATACATTAAATATTTTTTGGAAATACTATATTATTCTTTAAAATCGAGTTCAAGATCCTTTTTATAAAAAATAATAATAATGATTATTTATTATTTCTTTCTTTCCAAAAAAAAAAAAATTATATAATTTCCCTGAAGAAGTCACCCAATATGGTGACGAAATATTGGAAAGAAAGAAATAATAAATAATCATTATTATTATTTTTTATAAAAAAGATCTTGAACTCGATTTTAAAGAATAATATAGTATAATATTGAAGATCGAATAAAGGAAAATAAATATTTTTTGGAAAACTGAGAAACTCTATCATGCCTTTTCAATCTACGCTTATCAGAAGAGTCGCAACCGGCAATTTTTACCATGTGCCTGGCTAAAATTCTAAAATGTAGCTGATAAATGAGTTAGACAATACTCCAATTAACAGATTTTTCAGGTTTCTAGGTAAATGGGTTAAGGGGGAGACTTTTTGCCCCTCCCCATAGATATTTCCAAAAATCCGACCTAGGTGAATGTCTACACCGGAGGAGGAACCTATGTACCAAATTTCAACTTTCCAGCTCCAGCGGTTTTGGCAGGACGTCAAGGGTGAACATTTTTAATGCGGTTTTGTTTTCCTGCCTAGGAAAACTCAGAGGTGGTTGGGTCTATTAATGGTCTGCTTCCTTTAATTATCAGTATAATCGTTTCCGTAGGTGACGAAAACGGAAAACGATATATGGCATAGACAAGTTTCTTTAAGAGTAATAGCGACACTATTCCCTGAGTCGGGGTACGACAGGGGGAGAATAATCGGCAGGTGAGTCGTAGTATCAGAAAAGGGTATAAACTACGGTTAGGAAATATTTCTGAATAACTCACGAGAGTATTCGGTAGGTGAGTCAAGTTAAACCGGTTCTGACCACGGTTACTATGTTTGCGTGACTCACGGAAATAATCGGCAGGTGAGTCGGGTTAAATCGGTTCTAACTATGTTTACTATGTTCACGAGACTCACGAGAATAATCGGCAGGTGAGTCGGGTTAGATCGGGAAAAGGTTCTAACTATGATTAGTAGATAACTCTAAGTAACTCACGAGAATAATCGGGAGGTGAGTCGGCTTAAATCGGTTCTAACTACGTTTACTATGTTACGTGACTCACGAGAAAAATCAGCAGGTGAGTCGGGTTAGATGGGCAACGAGTATATGGTTTCCTCACAAGTTATACTTCGCCTGCTAGCCGAAGTAAAGCTAGAACTCCAACTGGTTCCTAGTTCACGATTTCGACCTCTAAACTTTGACACTATATGTAATAAATTTTGCCAAGTGAATGAGAATTACTAGAATGGAATGTTGGTTACGGGCATCAGTAACTGTATTAGGTTGGATTTTACAAAACTTGCATCTTAACTGATATCTACACTGGAGAAGGAACCTGCATACTAAATTTCAGCTTTCTAGCTCCAAAGGTTTGGGCAGGCTGTAACGATGAGACTTTAACGATGAGTTAGCATATACTACAAGAAAAACATAATTCGAATTTCAAATTTTTTAGAAAAAGGAGTTTGGGCAGGCCGTAAAAAGGCTTTCCCCCCGTTTTGCTCTCCCCTAAAGTAATTTCGAAGAACCCCGTCTTAGCGAATGTCTACGCCGGAGGGAGAACCTACGTACCAAATTTCAGCGTCCTACCTCCTGCGGATTGGGCTGGGCGATGTTGAATGAAATAAATAAATATGTACATATTTACACATTCCGACATTGTCAAATTTATATATTTACACATTTGCCCTTTTGCACATTTACATTTCCATCAAACCATTGATCCATCAATCTTTCAACCCATCAAACAATCAAAGTTTCACTTTTGCACATGGTTACTATTGCAAATTTGAACATTAGAACTTTAGCATATTTGCACATTTTCGAATTTGCGCATTTGCACGTATGCATATTTTCAAATTTGCACATGTGCACCCTTGCACTTTAGAAAATTTGCACATTTGCACTTTAGCAAATTTGCATTGGAGGAGAAACCTATGTTCCAAATTTTAACTTTCCAGTTCCACCGGATTCGGAAGGCCTAACCATCAAATTTTTACTGACAAAAAGTTAGAAAAAACTACTTTTGTGGTTTGTTTTTCAAATTGATTTTTTTTTATTTGTTTGTAATTACAAAACAGAACACAACACATGCAGATATATATATTTTTATTGGCTTTGTGTGTATGTATACTTGAATGATTTCTTGTAATTTTTATTGAAATAATTTTGTATATATACAAACTATTTTGGTTAAAAAAAAACAAAAAGGAATTATATGAATTTCTATTTTTTGAAGCAGAAAACATAAAATTTTACATTTAACTAAAAATATCAACTCCTACTGAATGTCTGTAAATTTTTATAGTTTGTTTTTTTGATTGACTGATTCAAATAGTTAAAAAATATATTTCTATGCATTTCAATTGATTCTTCATTTAAAAACAATTTTTACGTATTACTTTTTAAATAAACTTCAGTCGGTAACGGAAATATATTTTGAGTGTAGCTTATCAGTGAGTTAGTCCATACTCTTGGTAATACATATTTCAGGTTTCTAGCTATTTCGGTGTGGTCAGGCCGTTAAGGGGGAGATTTTCCCCGTAGGAATTTACAAAAATCCGACCTAGAGCCTATGCACCAAATTTCAACTTCCGAGCTCCAGCTATTTTGGCAGGACCTCAAGGGTGATAATTTTTCCCTTTTCTACCCCTCCCCGTTGGATTTTCAAAAATTCCCGTCTAAGGTGTTAGCTACACTGGAGAACGAACTAACATAACAAATTTGAACTTCAGGCAGGCCGTTAAAGGGGAGATTTTCCCTATTTCTGCCCCTCTCCGTAGGAATTTACAAAAACCCACCTGGGTGGAACCAATGTTACAAATTAAAGGTGGAACCAATATATCCAATTTGATATAAATTCCAGCTCCTCCGCATTGGAATTTAAAAAATCACTCTTAGCTGTTATGTACAATGGATATGGAGTTTGTATACTGAATTTCAAATTTCTATGTCCAACTGTTTGGGTAGATCTTTAAGGGGTAAAATTTTCGGCCTTGGAACCCCCATTTTTACCACATCACTGGCCAAAATTCTGAAATGTAGCTTATCAGTTAGTTGTCACATACTCCAAGGAAAGCATATTTAAAATTTCAGATTTCTAGCTAAAGGGGTTTGGCAGGCCATTAAGGGGAAAATTCCCCCCTTTTTGTCCTCCCCGTAGGAATTTACAAAAATATCACCTGGGTGGATGTCTACACCTCAGGTGGATCCAATATACCAAATTACAACCTCCCAGCTCTGGAGGTTTTGGCAGGCCCTCAAGGGGGAGAATTTTGCCCTTTTCTGCCCCTCCATATTGGATTTTCAGGCCTTTGCTGTTACCTATACTGGAGAAGAGCCTGCACACCAAATTTCAACTTCATAGGTCCATCGGTTTGGCAGGCCGGAAAGGGAGGGCTTTTCGCTTTTTGAACCCCATTTTTTACCACATCCCTGACCAAAATTCCAAAATGTACCTTATCAACGAGTTAGCACATTCTCCCAGGAAGGCGTTGTTCATATTTCAGGTTTCTAGCTAAAGAAGTTTGGGCAGGCCGTGAAAGGGGAGTTTTTCCCCTGTTTTGCTCCTCCCCGAAGGAATTTCTAAAAACCCCGTCTTAGCGGATGTCTACGCCAGAGGAGGAACCTACATACCAAATTTCAGCCTCCTACCTCAGTCAGTCAGTAACGTTATTCCTTTATATATGTGACCTCCGAGAAAAGGGACCTAGTGTGTGAAAATCATACATGGGCGTACTGCATTATATTTTTACTGCATTGCGAACAGCAGTAATCAGTAACTTGTTACTGATTACTGAAATAAAATACAATAACCAGCAACGTGTTACTCATTACTGACAAAAAATTGCAGTAACCAGAAACGTTTTACTGATTACTGAAAAAAATTTCAGTAGCCAGTAAATTTTTACTGATTACTGAAAAAGTTGCAGTAATCAGTAAAATGTTAACAGTGAGGGCATATTTACATTTTACATGTGATTTGCAGTTTTATTTACCTTCTGAACAATTTGAAAAAACTCAGTAAAAAGAATTTTGTTAACACCAACCAATTCTTCATTAATCAATAAATCAAGTGAGCCGTTTGAAGTTTCACTTACATTAGTTGAAATGTTTTGTTCACCACTTTGGAGATTTTCTTCGCAAACAAAATCTGGATCATTTACTGAATTGTCACTATCTAAATCTGTATTATCACTCATTTTTTTAATTATTAACTTTTATTTTTTAATATTTAAATATTCGTTCTTTAATATTGAAATACTCTTTATATTTATACAAATTCACAGAGTAATACTAAATTTCACGTGTTAAACGTAGTACTAACTAGTGCATGGCCGTTAAAGATTAGCAAAGTCCATAAAAATGAAATTGTAACAAAGATGATAACAGAGAGAATAACAAATTAATCAATAATTAGTATTTATTGTAGTTAAACAAAACAAATTCAACAATAGACACAAAAAGAGGAGATGTTAAGAGATAATAATGTAGAGAGTAAATCAAACAAATTTAAAAATGATTACTAGGCATATTTTTTTATAACACGCAAATTTACTGATTACTGCATTTTTTAAGCAGTAAAAAAATACTGTTTACTACAATTTTTTTTCAGTAATCAGTAAAACGTTACTGGTTACTGCAATTTTTTTTCAGTAAAAATTAATTTTAACTGAAATTTTACTGGTACTGTAAAGTGCCCAACTATGGTGAAAATGAAGTTTTGAGAAAAACGCATTTAAAGTTTCACTGTGAACACACCTTCAGTTGAGAGATGCGATTTGGTATGGTTAGTTATGATTGGGTGCCGACTTTGGTGACGTTATGCCTATATGGTGACGTATTTTTTCGCTTTTAGTGTGACAATACCTTTGCTATTGTTGCTGTTCTGTTCGTTCTCAGCTATCTGTTCGCACTCAGCAAAGGGTTGATGTGCATTTACTTATACGAAGAACATTGTAAAAATAACTATAAGAAAGGAAAAGAATAGAGTGACGCTTCAGTCTTGTGCCAACTGAATAACGATTGTTATCAATATTTCAAAAGTTGTTTTGCAATTTTAGTTCTTTTGTAATTTTGTTACTAAGCTGATGTTACTTTGAAGTAATTTTTTTAAAAATGGATATTTCTGACAGTTTTGATGATGATTTAAAAAGACTAGACTCGGTTTATGGCGATGATGAGATCGATATGACGTTATCTGAAAGTGTTGGTGCTAATACTTCGGGACTAACAGAAAATCAATGTTTTTTTGGATGATGTTTCCGAATCCAATATTATATCCGAATTGGAGGAATGGCGAACATGGGATACTCACAAACTGTCGCGACTTTTTGATTTTAATTTTTCAATTAATTTTGTAAACGTTTGCATTTAAGGTATTACCAAGTACCACCACTTTGACTTCAAAAAAACGAAATTGTATATAAAGAAATTGTGGACTCGGAAGAAGAAAGATTTAATCTGCGATTAACGGCTGAGCTACCAAACGAATTACCTCCGCTCATTGCACCAAGCGGTTTATCGTTAGATCGCAAATGGTATTTGTATAAGAATGTCAGGGTCTTATGTACTGATTCACAGAAACGGGATTTTGTAGCTCCTAAACCGAGTGAACCCAAAGCGAAAAAAGTCGAAAAATAAATCTGAACCTGCCAGCAAGAAAATAAAATCGAAGCACCGGATCACGAGAAAACGAAAGCTGAAGTCAAAGCGCCAAAAAAAGAAAAAACTGAAATTGTCAAACGAAAGAAAATCGAAGTACCAGATCACGAAACACCGAAAAAAAGTCCAAACTCCAAAAAAATTCGAAGACTGACAAAAAAAAAAATCAATATAAAATCAAAAAAAGTAAAATTTTAATGTTTTTCTCATTTTTATCGATTTTCCCAAGTTCGTTTTGTACGTTTTTTTGGGGTAAATAAATTTTTATCAGAAATCTGACTCATTTCATCTTATTCTACACCCTTTTAGGTATCAGAATCCATTCTTAAGTCTAAGCCCGTTTTTTGATACACTAGGTCCCTTCACGTTCACAATCTGTGCTGTTTTGGTTTTCCAAAATGAACGGTGTATCGATGCTAAAAGTTAGATACGTTTATTGGCTTTTTTTTATAAATAGCATCCCATAGGAAAGCTTTGATCTTCTACTTTTGGATAATTATTTCGAAAATAAGCGGTTTCTTTACAGGAATATTAACAAAATACAAATAGTTTATCCGAATATTTAAAAAAAAAACACTTCTTCGATTTAAAAAAGTAATCAACTTTGATCCGCGACACACCGTGAACTATATCGAATTTTGAACAAACACATCACAGATATCATGGCAACGTTAAAGAGTCACGTGCATATTTTAGTCAATTCTTTGGAATTTCAAAAGGATTAGATTGTTTCAAAAATTTTTGAAATGACATTTGGAGCGCTCGGACGTGTTTTTGTAAGCTTATATTGTTCTGTGCATAAACATTAAATATCACTTAAAGCAAATGAACATGTTTTTAACACGGTCCCTATTGTTTTCTTTGTGAAACTAAATAAATTTTTAAACTAATTGCTGAAGTAAATGCTTGATTGGTAAAAAAAAAATAGATTTTTAATAAGAAACATAATACAAAAACAAATAAAAAAAAAAGAAACAAAATAAAGAACAAAACTACAATTATACTGTGCTGCGTTGCGTTTATTTGTTATAGCGACATCGGAGTTTTGTGGTGTTGTTTTTCTTTTTTTGGACTATTCTGAATACCATATTATCCTAGATCACAACCGTTTTCTGCTGTGGATCACAACCTCATATTGTTGTGAAACGTTAAATTCAAATTTAAATTAATCCGAGCTGGCCCATAGTTACCATATAGTAACACAAAATTGTTGCTGAATTTATAATATTGTTTTTTATAAAAACACTGGATCTAATTGCCCATTTACTTACATGCCCAAAGTCATAATGGTTTCCCCAGGAAAGTCTACTCGCAAAGCTAAAAGAACTGCCAGAGATGAAACTTTGACTTTTCGATGGTAACTGATCTCACTTCTACTAACGCAAACGAATCTGCAACACACCTTCTCCAAACAAAATTAATTCATAAGTGAGCAATCGGATGTACTTAGAAAATTGTTGGAAAATAGTAAAAACAGTATACTAATGGAACTAGAAAAGAAGTTTAGTGATTCGAAAACTGATATACTAAACGAAGTAAGACAGGAATTAATTGAAATAAAAGAAAGGGTAACTGTCCTAAAAACTATGAACAGTGAAGTTGTTCAGCTAAAATCTGTGGTAAAGGATCTTAACTTGAAAATACTAAAACAAGAAAATTCGTAAGTTGCATCTGACATTCGCATGATAGGCATACCATCGACCAAAAATGAAGACCTAGGATTAACTTTTGAAAACTTATGCAATACTTTAAATATCAGAGTGCCTTATTATAAATATATCTTCCGTGCTAAAAATGTAATAGATGGTCCAGTTTTGATAAAGCTTGATACCCCATATGAAAAAAACTTTTTATTAAAAACGATTGCCTTATTTCGACGAAAACACAAATCACCTTTACGTTTATATGATATTGGATTTGAAAGTGAGAAAAACTTTTTTGTCAACGAACATCTAACGCCGTATAATAATAATATTTTTAAGAAAGCGCTGAGTCTTTAAAAGGATAATTATTTAAAAACTGCATATACTTTACGTGGTATTGTGTATGTAAAAACAAATGACTGTGATGAGCCTCTTACATGCAAAGAAAAAACATGGTTGAGTCAATCATATTCGAAGAGCATCATATATTTTTGGGTTTATGGTTGTGCCAACCATTGTTGTACTATATTATGGTTATCATATTATGGTAATAAAATAACCATATTTTTACCATAATATGGTCCCTAGAGCAATATTATGATTCAAAAATTACCATATTATTGTCCTAAATAAACATGTTATAATGAATTTGTCATAATATGATCGCACGTAATCATAGTATGCTCGAAATGTTATCATATTATGGTCACTCATAACTATATTATGATTCCTGGATTATCATTATATGATCCATAATCTAAGAAAATTTCTTCAAGGAAAAGTACCTAGACTATAAAAAAGTTTTTTAAATTTAAGAATATTTCCTTTAGAAATGTTTTTTCTAAAAAAATAATATTAACGACTTTTTGAAGAAAAATTGTTAAGGAAAAAATCATAGACTTTAAGAACTTTTCTTTCAGTTATTTTTTGTATTTAAAAAATACAAAAATATTTATGTTTGGACTTTCTATATCTGCATATATTTATTTTTATACAATATGAGAATTGTTTAAAATAAAAAAAAATGTCTAAAAAAGAGTTGACAAGATGATTGGTTAACGAATACAGAAATTTTTTTTTTTTTTACTTTAAACAATTCTCATATTGTTAATAAAGGGTGTCCCAAGAAAAACGCAATTTTTAAATTTTAAATAAAACACAGATATTTAAAAAAAAATCGTGAAACTTTATTATATCGTAAAGTAGACAGAATGAGGTTATGTATGGAACAATATATCGTGCAGATGGCCGCCGCGGCTTTGTTGGCATGCACGCGATCTTTTAATGAAATTTTCAATGACCGTTTTGCATGAATGCTGCGGTATTTCATTAATGCAGCGTCCAATTTCCTCTTTTAAGGCTTGAGTCGTCGTCGGCTTATTCGCGTAAACCATCGACTTTAAAAAACCCCAAAGAAAAAAATCTAATGGTGTTAAATCGCACGATCTAGGCGGCCAATTCTGATCTCCAAAACGCGAAATAACACGACCGGGAAATGACTGATGCAGCAATTGAATTGTTTCTCTGGCTGTATGACATGTGGCGCCGTCTTGTTGGAACCACATGCCCTCCACATTCATTTCTTCAATTCTAGGCAAGAAAAAACTGGTTATCATTTCACGATACCGAACACCATTGACTGTTTGCACTTGACCTGCCTCAAGATCCAATGATTCCTCCAGCCCAAAAACCACACCACACAGTGACACGTTGAGGATGCATTTGCTTCTCGTGAATCACTCGAGGATTTTCCTCATCCCAAATGCGACAATTCTGCCTATTGACGAAACCATCAAGATGAAAATGGGCCTCGTCACTGAAGATGATTTTATCGGCAAAATCAGCATTTTCATGTTGTCTCTCCAATACCCAATTAACGAACTCCCTTCGCTGTCCATGATCAGCTGGCTTCAGTTCCTGAGTCAATTGAACTTTGTATGCATGAAGATGCAAATCTTTCGTCAAAATTCGCTGCGAAGTGGATTTGGAGACACCAATTTGCTGAGCTCGGTGTCGAATTGAGGTAGATGGAGTTTAAGCGACATCATCACGTCCAGCTGCGACATTTTCGTTCGATCGACCTGGTCGATGGCGCGTTGTTGTCTTTACATCACTAACAGACCCAGTTTCGGCAAATTTATCCATTAATATCTTTACAGTTGACTCTTTTGGAGCATTATTGTGACCCCAAATTGATCGCAATTTGCGAACTGTAGCCGCAAAACTTTCACCATTTTGGTAAAACAATTTCACAATGAGAATGCGTTGTTCATTCGTGTAGCGCTCCATTTTTATAACCTCGTACCTTCTACTAGCAAACAATAACAATTGTTCAAATGTCAAACAATGACACTTCGAATGTTGCCAGATTTAAAATTTGCGTTCTTCTTGGGACACCCTTTATTATTATTTGAATATAATGTCTTAGTTAAAATTAACCAACCATCATTTTCTTTATGCAGACAACTGATGAGTAGGGCGATGCCTACGAAACAATTGTATTGTCTATCATGAAAATGATCAACCTTTTTGAAAGGCAATAAATAAATAAAATCTAATATGACAATATCATATTAGATTTTTGGACTTAAGGTAGAACAATATTCTAACTAAATATATACAGAACTTTTCTTTCTTTGATTGTATAATTATAATTATTTATTGATTGTTGCCAGCATTTTATCGTTGCATAATTATCATATTTTTTTCATAGTCACAATTTTTGTTACCACAGTATGGTTACAGCCAATCATAATATAAAATAGAAGGTGACAATCATAATAATGATGGTAGCGACCATGTTGATGGTTAAAAAACCAATAACTTGGTTGTGACAACCATACCTGATTGCAGCAAGCACAATATAATAGCAGTGATCATATTGCAACCATGTTTTTTCTCTGCGTGTATGATTGACTTCCCTGACCAATTAAACCTGTTTTTTCCATTGTCAAATTAAACCGTTGATTTTCTTAAATTATTTTATTTTCATTAATTATTATCTTACAAATCAAAAACCTTTTTCTCGCACTGTTTACCAAACTTAATACAAAATATATTTGTGTGTGTGGCTACTTCCATTTCATTTAATGATAAATAATATTGTGTACAGTTCCAACGACAATGTCTTTGCAATGATTAGAATTTTGGCCAAACAAAAACTTGGACTCAAAATAATCCACTTGAATGCTCAAAGCCTGAATAATAAAATGGACGAGTTCAAATATATCTTCCTTTCTTCAGGAGTCGATATAATTTGTGTTTCGGAGTCTTGGTTTAGCCCTAAAATAAGTGATACCATATACAACTTACCTGGTTTCAAAATATTTCGTGCTGATAGGGAAACCAATGCTGGAGGAGTATGTATATACGTAAGGAAGAAAATAAATTGTACACTAAAATTTAAGTCAAATCAAGGCAGTAAAATTGAATATGTATTCCTGGAGGTGAATTAATAGACAAGGAAAAAATGCTTATTGGTGCTGTTTACATACCTAATAAGAAACTATATAGACCTAATAATAATTCTGATTTAAATGTATTAATGTCTAAAATAGAAGACTCATCGTTGGCATATAATGACATTGTATTGGCGGGTGATTTTAACAGCAACTTACTAACCGAATCTTACCTAAGTGAACCAATGCAACTGAATGGTATCTTACCGGTCAATACAACAATCCCAACTCACTTTAATAATATCTCCAACAGTCTCATAGATGTATTATTTGTTAGTTAAAAATCTAAAGTTTTGCTTTATAATCAAATATCCGCACCAGTATTCTCTAAACATGATTTTCTTTTTCTAACTTATGATACACATGTTAACAATGAAGACACCCATTATTCTTTTAGAGATTTCCGTAATATTGACGAGTTATTGGTAAACGAAAAGCTTGATAGTGTGCAATTGAGTTCAGTATACAATAGGGTGAATGTAAATGATCAGGTTAGATTTATGCAAACTAATATAAATAATATTTTCAAAGACTGTGTGCCGGAAAAAAGAAGAATAATAAAAGCTAAACAACAAACAATAAAGCATCTCATTGATGAACGTGATTTTGCGTATAATAGATGGAAAAAATACAAAACACCAGAATTATATTTTTTATTTAAGAATATAAGAAGTAAGGTTGTGACACGCATCAATGAAGCAAAAATCAATTATTACAACCAAAAGTTCTCCTCTGCTATAGATAGTAAACAAAAATGGAAGGAAATACGTGAAATAGGCATAGGTGCTAAGACAAAATGTATTGCCAATACAGATATTGATGTGGATTATCTAAACAATAACTTCATTGACATTAGTATTGATAGACCTACGGAGAATATTTATGAGAATATATCAACTGCTCCTATTGAAAACACTTTCTATTTTCATAGTATCGACAAATTTGGGGTTATAAAAAGTTTTTTCGCAATTAAATCAAATGCTGTTGGGCCGGATGAAATTAATCCCAAGTTTTTAAAAATTATTCTTCCTAAACTCTTACCTTTTTTACCTACATACATAACACAGCTCTTATGAAATCCATATTTCCTGATGAGTGGAAATTTGCCAAAATTATCCCAATTCATAAAAGCAACAATGAATTTCGTCCTATAGCAATTCTCCCTTTTTTATCTAAAGTCCTTGAAAACATCATGCATAGACAAATTGATGATCACCTTAAGAAATTTGATCTATTATCAGAAAAGCAGTCAGGTTTCAGGCGGGGAAGAAGTTGTATTACTGCATTAATTGATGTTGTTGAGAACTTAAGGAGCCAACTTGATGATAATATGATATCTTTCCTTGTGCTTTTGGATCACAGCAAGGCTTTTGATACTGTGGACCACACAATACTTTTAACTTAGCTCGAAAAGCTATTAAATTTTTCTAAGTCTGCCTGAAAACTCATATGGTCGTATCTTTCAAAAAGATATCAATATGTAAGATTAAATGGAAGGACTTCAAAAGCGCTGTATGTTGGAGGTTCAATCCTCGGACCTTTGCTTTTTTGCATTTATATTAATGACCTGCCTGGAACAAATTGCCCAACAATTTAGAATTAATGAGCAACATACACCGATTTAAGAAGGAACTTTTAATTTTGTTTAAATAAAAATGTTTATTTTTAATATAATACGTTTTTATTGTATTTTTGGCATTTGATGTTTAACGTTAATTTAAAATTTTACTTTAGTTGAATTACACATTTACTTTTCTTTGGTCATTTATTATTAATGTTGTGTCTATCTAATTTTTTAATCCAAATATATCTTCTAGCACTGTTATTTATAAGAATTTATTCTTGTTGTGCTAGAATTTTACTTAAATAAACTAAATAAAATAAATAAATAAATAAAAATAACGATTGAGTGAGTGTAGCAAAATGAGCAGTTGAAAACAATTTTACAACCGGCCCAGCAAAACTTTGGTAATTGGTGCGATATCATTGGCGTATATAGGCCTGTCTGGGGAGGCAAAAAAAAAATAAACATGGAAAAAATCATATTTTTTGTAACTTGTTGTATGGCAACATGTCTGAAATTTGTTACATATACAATTATTTTTACATGATAATAATGTACTCCAAAAAATAAAAATTTCGGTACCCATATTGCCTACGGTTAGTACTCAGAGATTCCCAATTATTAAAAAAGGAGGACCTTCGGGAAAATCCGTCTAAAATCCGAAGTAGAACGTATATTAAAAAAAGCCGAAACCCGTATTTACGAGGGCGGAGACTTTTCGAACTTCCCTCGTAGTTATATGAATTGCATCACTGCTCCCATCAAGTACCACCTGTTACCACCTGAGCAAGTTCCGTCATTTACTTTGCGTTTAGCAGCTGTACAAAACATACAACCTCGTGTTTTTTTTAAATGCCCAGGTGAAAATGTTCTTTTATCATCATATATGACTTGAAATGAAACTCGATTTGTTTCTGGTTTTGTTTTATGTTTTTATTTAATAGACAGCATAACTGTCTTGTTGTACACTTTGATTAACTCTAACCTATTCCTAATTTTACAACGACTTATATACTAAATTTATTTGTACTATGACAAAGGGGAAACGTCAAAACAAAATTAACATTGACCCACTTCAAACATCTGCGTGCCAGATTTACTGCAGTCGCAATGTTTCAAAGTGTCAAGTGGCATTTGTTGCACTTGAACTGTGTGAGGTCTAGTATCAACAGTCACATTACTTGACAATGGTCAGTACTACAAACAATGTAATGTGAAACCCTTTAGTACGTTTTTACTCATGGGTATTCATAATTGTTTTATGAATTTTATTTAGTTTTATTAGTTCTAACTAATTCAACTTAAGGTTGAAATACAAACTGTTGTTTTCCCTTTGTACACTATGTACCGTAAGTATGCACACTACACCCTCACCCTCAAGAGAAATCATCAAATTTCTGTAAAAAGAAAATCAACAGAAATTGGAGGATTTAAACAAGTGTGTTGTTTACTGTGCATACCCATAATATTACATTTATTATTTAATTACTTGTCATTTGAGCAACTTTATAATATTATATACACGTATCTTCTTTATATATATAATTCTCCTGTACGTGTGTTAGTGACTGAACTCCTCCTTAACGGCTGGGCCGATTTCGATGAAATTTGTTGTGTCTGTTTTATTTGATCCCTGAATGGTTTAGATTCACAATTGACCTATATGGGTACAATGGGCGTGGCACCTCCCATACGAAGTAAAAATGTATTTTTGTATATCTGGAGTACTGTTACAGTGGGAGTCTTCAAACTTTGTGTGAGCTTTTTTTATAATAATACTCATAATCTCCCAAAAAAATGAGTGCCATCCAAGCAATGGGCGTGGCACCTCCCATACGAAGAAAACATTCATTATTGCATATCTGGGGTACTATTAAAGTGGGAGTCTTCAAACTTTGTGTGAGCTTCTTTGATAATAATATTCATAATCTTCCAAAAAATATGGGGGATCCAAGCAATGGGCGTGGCACCTCCCATACGAAGTACAAATTTATTATTGCATATCTGGGGTACTATTATTGTGAGAATATTCAAACTTTGTGCGAGCTACCTAGATAATAATGTAATCCTATTCCTAGGCAGAACAACGTTTGCCGGGTCAGCTAGTTTATTTATATATTCTTCTTTATAGTTTTTATTTTGGTTTGTTTACAATACTTCGGTTTTTTGTTAATTAATTAGTTTTGTATAAAAATTTCTTTTGATTTATTTACAATATTTTGCTTATGAATTATATTTCTTTAATAAGTTCTTATGGTATGTCTTAATATTATTTCCTATCTTAACCTATATGTTCACATCATCAATTGATACTATCGTATAAGGACCTTTATATGGTGCTTCATTTTTTCTCCTATTTTCAATTCTAACTAATACTAATTCTCCTATCTCTAATTTTATACTATTTGCCTTATCCCTAGATTCTACTTGTCTATTTTCCTTTACTTTCATAGTCAGTTTTCTTGCATAGTCTAGTGAATATTTTAATCTAGCCTTAAGTTCGTTTGCATAATTTTCTAGATTGTATACCTTCGGATGATTCATGACTTCATCACCTGGTAAACTCGGTAATCTTCCAAATAGCAGTTCGAATGGAGAGTACTCAGTGTCCACATGAGGAGTTATATTGTATGCAAATGCATAATATGGAATCCATTGCTCCCAACTATCACCTTCTACAAAAGACAAAAAATATTCATTTAGAACCCTATGATTCCTTTCTACTGTGCCTAATGTCTCATGATGATAAGGAGTCGAAAACCGTTGTTCAATTTTCAATAATTCGCATATCTCCTTCATTAATTCGTTTGTAAATTCTGTCCCTCTGTCAGATTTCAAAGTTTTGAATATTCCATCCCTCAATATAAGGTTTTCAGTCAATGCCTTAGCTACAGACTTTGCTTCTTTCGTTTCTATGGGACATGCTATAACATATTTTGTTAACTCGCATTGCATAGTCAATATATATCGATAGTTTATCGAAGGACGTAACGGTCCAACTGTATCGATTACAACCGTTTCAAAACTCTGTGTAGGTGTGTCCGTAACACAAAGTGGTTCTCTGGTGTGTCTTATCTGCTTGTTTCTCTGGCAGCGATCACACTTAGAAATATAATTTTTTACCATTATATACATGTTTTTCCATATGTACCGTTGTTTCAATTTCAGTAGAGTCTTTCGAACTCCAAAATGACCTCCCTGGGGGGTGTTGTGAAATAACTCTATAAGTTCTAACTGTTTACTCTCGCTTAGTATTTTCTGAGGTTTATTATATAACATTATTGTTACGTCATCTTCATTCGATTTATTCGATTCATTATATCTGGCCTTAAACTCTTCTGCAGGAATTATTCTAAATATTGCATCATCTCTGGCGATGGCAAATTTTCTATTTTTACTTTTCTTCAAATAAGATGAAAGCTTCTCCAATAGAGTACCTAAGCACTTTGGATTATCACTACATCTAATGCGCATTTCATTTCTATACTTATCATTCTCTGTTATATATCTATATGTATCTTCTATTGGCCTGTTTTCTACTATAAACTTTAATTTACATGCATGCTTTATATCATTGATGGAAGTGCAATCCCACATATGGAGTTGATCAGACTCACTATGAGACTTGCTATTGATATTTTCATTCACTGATGACTTCTTTTTCATACCTCTCGTTACTACTAGCGTTTTCTTTATATTTTCATCATTTTCCAATGGTATCATATTCTTTATTATTGTTGAGTCTAATTGTATTCGTGATAATGCATCCGCATTTGTATTGTTGGATCCTTTCTTATATACGATATCGAAATCATAATCAGAAAGTTCCAAACGTATTCGTGTTAGTTTCGAACTAGGATTCTTATGAGAAAACAACGATACTAACGGTCGATGGTCAGTTACGACTGTGAATCTTCTACCATACAAATATGGTCTAAAAAATTGTATGCCCCAATAAATACCTAGTAGTTCCTTCTCAATTACGGGTTTATTCTTCTCGTGCTTGTTAAGGGATCTACTCGCGTATGATATGGGTAAATCTTCACCTATTGGACCTTGAGACAAAACTGCACCCAGTGCAAAATCCGATGCGTCCGTTGTTAATACAAACGGTCTATCAAAATCCGGATATTGCAAAACTGGAGGGCTTATTAAACTGTCCTTTAAAGCCTCAAATGCCAATTGGCATTTTTCAGTCCACTCAAATTTCGTGTTCTTTTTCAATAGGTCATTTAGACAGTTTGCAGTTTCTGCAAAATTTTTTATGAATCTGCGATAGTAGTTACAAAAAGCTACAAATCTTCTGACGTCGTCGGAATTTCTTGGAATAGGATATTTGGAAATTGCTTCATACTTGCTTGGGTCTGGCTTGATACCGTTTGCTGTGATCAAGTGCCCTAAGTACACAACTTCAGGTCTTAAAAAACAACATCTACCCGCATTTAACTTAAGATTATACTTGGATAATCTAGTAAAAACGTTCATTAAATTTTCATTATGATGTTTCAAACTACATCCAAAAACAATTATATCGTCAACATATAAAAATGCTTCAGATTCTAATCCAGACAGTGCTATAGTTAGCATTCTTTGGAAACTATTCGAAGATATTTTCAAACCAAATGGTAATCTAGCGTATTGATAATGACCATTAGGAGTCGAAAAGGCTGTAAAAGGTCTTGAGTTCTTATCAAGTTCTATCTGATGGAATGATATCCAATGAAGAAAAATAGTTTGCCCTTCCTAACTTATCCAAGATGTCGTCAATTCGCGTTAATGGAAATTTACATTAACTATCCTGTCATTAAGTTTTCTGAAATCTACTACTAACCTCCATTTGCTCAAATCACTCTGTCCCTTTTTAGGAACTAACAAGAGTGGAGCATTATAAGGACTTATGGATGGTTCTATGATTTTCTGTTCTAATAGTCCCTTCACTTGTCTATTTATCTCTTCCGTATGTGTTTGCGGCAAGCGATAATTCTTTATGTACACTGGACTAGTGTCGTTTAATTGTATAGTTTGATTATAAAAATTATTTGTTGTCAAATGTTCATTTTCCAAATGAAAAATGGATTGGAATTTCCTCAGAATTCCAATTAATTCATTTTTTGCCATATCGTCATCGACGTCTAATTTAAGCTCATTTAATAGTCTACTGAATCGCTCATCATTATATTTCGTATGAGTTGTCGTGTTGTTAGTTCTATAAATCTCATAATTCCGCAGCGGTACTGTTTCTATGCATAAATTCTTTATTATTGTGGTTTTGTCCAATACATTTAATATTGTGACATGTTTATTCCCTCTCTTTGGTACTATGGCGTTTGCCAAGAACACGCCCTTCGCAATCTCACGACTGCATATTACACCATCTTCTTCAATGTTTAAATCGAATGGTACAATCACCTCACTTCTTCGTGGAATTTTCACGAAATTTACATTGAATTTATTATCGTGTATTGGTAGTGCTATTTTGTCATCTCCGGTATTTACCGTCAATATGAATTTGTCATAATCTATGTTGCAATTATATTTACAAAGGAAATCTCTTCCCAATATACCATCGGTATGAATTGGAAAATTATATTTGACCAGTTGTATTTTGTGATCAATTGCCGTTTCACCAAATTGTATTGTTATGTTAGTGGAACCCAAAGATTTTATTTCTTCTTTCGAAATACCCGTTAGGTAACAATAATCATCTGCATCTTCTTTATGGTTATGTAATAAATCTTCTTTGCACAAAGAGACATCGGCTCCTGTGTCAATTAAAAATGTTAAAATGCTATCTGTACCCTGTACATTTAATTTTACATAATTTCTAAGATCAGACGAGATGCTAAATACTCGTTTGGTGTTTACTGGTTCTGTTCCGAAGATTCCTGGTACTCTAAAATCTCCGGATACTGGGAGTTTCCCTGTTCCTGTATATGACGTACATTATGGTTTCTATTATTATTAGAATTTCCATTATTAGAACGGTTATTATTTCCATTATTGTTCCTAAAATTTCCGTTATTCCGGTTATTACTCCTTTCACGATTATTACCCCAATTATTTTGATTATTGTTGTAACCATTGTTGTTATTTCGGTTATTGCTATTATTATTATTATTACTTTGGTTATTATTTCTTCCCGATCTGCACATTTTAGCAAGATGGTTCAACTTACCACAATTGTTGCAATTCTTACCATCTGCATAGCATCTATTGCCATGTCTACCACCACATTTCCCACATGTGTTGCCATTAGTATTCCGGTTTCGTCCGGATGCGTTTCCTGTTTGTGCAGTTTGAAACATAATCTGGCTTTGTCTAATGTCAGATGAAGCCTCTAAAGCTATTACGATAGCTTCGTGAAGAGTCTTAGTTCTACTTGCTTCAATCGTTCTGACTATTTCTCTATTCTTTAGACCGTTTTTGAATGCATTAAACGCTATCACAGCATTCGTGTTGCTAATGGTTTCCCTACTAGTTTCACCAAGTGCGTTTACTTGAAGTTCGTTCAACTCCATTGTCAGTGTCTCTATTTTGTCAGCGAATTTTCTTATGGTTTCTGACTGTACTACACCAGTCAGTTTGTTTAGGATTACATTTGGAGATTTCTTTATGGAATATGCCTTTTTGAGTGAACTCAGAAGAGTCTCGATGTTAGTTGGCACTGATATTTGTCGTACTCTGTTCTGAACCTTAGTCGTTAGCTTTGTCCTAAAGACAAAGTTGAAAAATGAGGTATGTTTTTCCTGGGAAATAGTCTCCTTTATTATTTCCAAATTAGCAATGAACGGCTCTAGCTCATCTCTTGCACCACTGAAAGATGGTAATAGTTTCGAGATAGATGCTAGTTCAGACGTGTTCAAAATACTATTGGCCATCGTGTCGGTTTCACTAGATTCTTCTTCTGTATTACTAGATTCTTCTTCTATACTATTACTACTTGTCTGTTGCGCTTTGTCTTCGTGAAATTGAAGAATATTCAAAGCTTCTCTTCTCAATGTAGTGAATTTTTCTAATTGTGTATTCTTTTCTAAATCTGTTAGTTTCAAACTATTCAATGTCGTACTTGCATCTACTTGCAATGTCTCAAGTTCCTCTTTTTTGGATTTTATCGTCTCTAATGAATAAGGTCTACCTGATGATTTCCTTGCATTTGTTAATATAGTTTCTACCTGTTTATATATTTTATCCATTAGCCTTTAATTTCAATTCAAAAATTCTCCTTTCATGACAGTATCATCATAAAATTTTTATTCATTATTTTCAATCAAAACCTATTCATAGTTTCATTAATTTCTCAGCTTATTTAAATAATCTTTGATGGAGGTGAATTTTTCCATCACTTCTGAGTTCTCTAATTTTTCTACTATAGAGTCGACCTTATCTTCTATTTGTAAATCGTTAGCTTTTTCTAAGATGTATTCTTTTACATTATTTATTTGTTCGCAAGTTGTATTCACTAAACAATTTTTTATATATATAAACAATAATGCTATACTTGTTATTATAATTATTGTTATTGTTGTTAGTAATAATGTAGCTTTTAACATATTTTTTTTTTTTTTTATTTATTGAGTTCACCAGCTTTCAATTTTTTCTTGGCTACTTCTATTTCCCTGAGAATCTCGTTTAAACTTCTGTTATCCATTAAAGTAATATGTATAACAAAAAAAATATATTGTTTGTACAGTAGTATTTATGCAGAGCACTTAATACACTGTAATTTTGGAAAAAAAAAATTTTTTTCTTTCTTTTTTCTTAATTATTTAATACTTTTTTAATACTTAAGTGCAGCTGTAGTATTACCAACGGCAGGATTCTTTGTTCGGGCTGTGCTGGATTATCTCAGTTTAGCAGGATTTCGTTAGCATCACAGGATTTCGGCAGCGTCGGTATCGATGGTGTCTGGAAACATCACAGGATTTCTGCAGCGTCATAGGTTTTCGTCAGCGTGGCAGGTTTTTGGCAGCGTGGCAGGTTTTCGGCAGCGTGGCAGGATCGCCATGAAATGAAACTCGATTTGTTTCTGGTTTTGTTTTATGTTTTTATTTAATAGACAGCATAACTGTCTTGTTGTACACTTTGATTAACTCTAACCTATTCTTAATTTTACAACGACTTATATACTAAATTTATTTGTACTATGACAAAGGGGAAACGTCAAAACAAAATTAACATTGACCCACTTCAAACATCTGCGTGCCAGATTTACTGCAGTCGCAATGTTTCAAAGTGTCAAGTGGCATTTGTTGCACTTGAACTGTGTGAGGTCTAGTATCAACAGTCACATTACTTGACAATGGTCAGTACTACAAACAATGTAATGTGAAACCCTTTAGTACGTTTTTACTCATGGGTATTCATAATTGTTTTATGAATTTTATTTAGTTTTATTAGTTCTGACTAATTCAACTTAAGGTTGAAATACAAACTGTTGTTTTCCCTTTGTACACTATGTACCGTAAGTATGCACACTACAGACTTCATATATGATCGTTTATGTTTTCATATATGAGCATATATGAACATATATGTCATGTATGGAAGCATATATGGGCCAATACATTCAAACATTAAGTTCATATATGGTAATATATGAATCCATATATGGCAATATATGGTAATATATTGCATATCTTGGTCCGTATATTGGTTTATATACGCCATATATGTTCATATATGAGTACATATATTATTCCATACACTCACAATATTATTTCGTTAAAAACAATTTAAAATACATATTAAATTAATCGAAAATACAATCAAAAAGAGGACTACTGATTTTCCATTATATTAAACCCATTTTGTTGTTTATTTTTAATCATTGTTTAATAATCGACAAAAGTAAAAACAATAGAAAGTCGATTAAAATAACCATCAAATTTTTACTGACAAAAAGTTAGAAACAACTACTTTTGTGGTTTGTTTTTCAAGTTGAAGGTTTTTTTATTTGTATGTAATTACAAAACAGAACACAACACATGCAGAGGTATATATTTTTATTGGCTTTGTGTGTATGTATATTTGAATAATTTCTTGTAATTTTTATTGAAATAATTTTGTAAAAAAAACTACTTTGGTAAAAAAAACAAAAAGGAATTATATGAATTTCTATTTTTTGAAGCAGAAAACATAAAATTTTACATTTAACTGAAAATATCAACTTCTACTGAATGTCTGTAAATTTGTATAGTTTATATTTTGAATGACTGATTCAAATAGTTAAAAAATATATTTCTATGAATTTCAATTGATTCTTCATTTAAAAACAAACTTTACGTTTAATTTTTAAATAAACTACAGTCGGTAACGGAAAATATATTGTGAGTGTATGTACATGAAACAAATTTAAAGTAAAAAAACACAAAAATTTTGGGAAAATACTACCAATTGGTATTATTATCAATATTATTAATAATATTAATATTATTTTTAGATTATAGTACAACAAATCTTCAATTAATGTAACAATTCATACTTAGTTGTTTATTTTTTTATTATTTATTCTATTTTTAATACTGTTTTTAATAATAACAAGAAAGTTTGAATTGTTTTATAAAATGAAGATACTATAATCTAAAAATAATATTGGTACTCTTTTCCTAAAAATGTATGTGTTTTTATACCCTCCACCATATATGGCGAGGGTATATATCAGTTTGTCATTCCGTTTGTAATATGTCGAAATATAGGTTTAAGACCCCATAAAGTATATATATTCGTGATCCTTATGCAATTTTAAGTCGATTTAGCGATGTCCGTCTGTCTGTCTGTTGAAATGGCGATCACGACGCGAAGACGCAAGCGGGGGTGCCTATTTTTACCCAGATTATTGAACATCCTCCCGAGCAGTTTGGTATTTAAAATGAGCAAAATCGGTTAAGCGGTTCAAAAGTTATGAGTGAAAATGTGAAAGTACCTCTAAATATTTCATAAAAATTTGTACAATTTTTCTGTATCTATTTTTGTTTTCTGTTAAGTAAAAATTGTTATTAAGTCTTCTTCTTGTTCGATTACATTTACTGTTTTACATACTATGAGAATAATATCATTTTAGAGCTATATGTGTGTTACTCTTAATAACTAAGTTAACGTTAAAAGCAACAATGTTAAAGTCGCTAACAAAGCAGACCTCTGTAAATAACATTACTAAAACTAAATAACAAAAGTTCGTTACATAAATTGACAAAATATATTCATATTACAGTTCATGCAAAATTTAGTATATACGTATATCATCTTCAGCCCCTATGGTGGAGGGTATTCAAAGATTCGGCACAGCCGAATTTAGCCCTTTTTTACTTGTTTTACCTTAAATTTATTGCATGTTAATATCCCTTTTTCCCTTGAATTTAATGTTGATTTAATGTTACTTTATTTAATTTTAATAAAAAAAAGCAATATATTTCTTTAAAAATAAAGAAAAGCATTTTTAATATACCGGCATATAGAAAAAGTACTTATATATGACCATATATGAACACTCATATATGTCCATATATGACCATATACGGCCATATACCCTCAAATTTCGGATCCGAGCATTTATTGAATAATATATGAACCCATATATGTAGCCATATATGACCATATATGAACATTTTCAGCTGGGTGGTAAGAAGTGAATTTCGAGTGCTCATTAAACATTATGTTTTGCGAAAAAACCGTCAATTAAACCAAGGAAAAGCTTAATAAATACTATGGGGACTCTGCACCATCGATTTCAATGTTAGAAAAGTGGTTTACTACTTTCGTTGTGGACTTACAAGCACGGAAGTTGCCGAACGTTCTGTACGCCCAGTTGATATCTCTACACCCAAAACAATTGAAAAAATTCACGATATTATGTTGGCCGATCGGAGATTGAATGTGCGATAGATTGTGGAAGAAATGGGCATCTCACATGGTCAGTGGTTTCAATTTTGAACGATTACTTGGGTATGAGAAAGCTTTCCGCAAGATGGCTGCCGCGTTTGCTCGCAATCGACCACCAACGGAATCGTGTGACACATTAGTTTCCATGGCAAAAATCCATAAAGTAGACTACGAATTGCCCCCTCATTCGCCTTATTCTCCGGATTTAGCCCCCAGTGACTATTTCCTATTTCGAAACCTAAAGAAATGGCTCGGTGGAAAGAGATTTAGCTCCAACGATGAAATTATTGATCAAACAAATGCCTATTTTATGGAAGGGATACAAAAATTGAAGAAACATTGGACTAAGTGTATTGAGCTAAAAGGAGATTAAGTTGAAAAAATTAATTTTTTTTTTTGCAAAAAAAAACTGTGTTTCATTCAAAAAGTCACGGACTTATTGAGCCACCCTCGTACTTAAATATTATAAAAAAGAATATATGTGAATTTGACCCAAAAATTCAGTATACTTTACCGTACAAAAACACCTAAATTTCTATATTTCTATATAAAAACTTAAAAGTGTTTATTCATGTTTTATACACCGTTGGCCTCTTTATGTACTTATTTTCATTATATACTTATTTTCATTACATACCAAAAATATGAAAAAACCTAAACATGAGATTGGACAGCAAAAAAACACTGGGTTATTAAATTTTTCTCTCTTACAACATATCTTAGTTTCATTAAGATCTGAGTGCTCGCGTTAGGATATTGCCCTTATAAGTGTATTTGTTAAACAGCTGATACAACAGCTGATAATAATAAAAAATAAATGAAAACACAAAACTAAAACAGGACACACATTTTAAATGCGGAAACTTAAGTTTAAATTAAAAAGTTTTGCATAAAATACAATTGTTTTTTATAAAGGGTTAACAACAATAGCCTGTAAGCATTAATCTTCTTTTAGTATTGATTTAAAATTAAATAACTTTCTAATGTTTAGCAGTAAAAAAAGTGCTGGATATTCCGTCATTTTTTAAACAATCAATAATTGTTGATGCTGCGAAAACTACAGAATCAAATGATGTTGTTGATATTGCCGGAGAACAAGCTGGAACTTCTACATCTTTCCAATCAGTTAAAGATACGGAAAAATCAAGTTGTAGTTTAACAATATCGAATGTGAATGATTTGGGAACTAAAGAATCTAGTCCGCAACAGCCGAAAATAGCTTTCAACAAAGCAGTTGTAAATGGAAAGCATAGATAGTTTTCATCTAAATATTATGAAGAGTATGATTGGCTCGAACATAGTGTTAAAGCTGATAAGGCATTCTGTTATGTTTGCCGTAATTTAATTGAAAGGAAACTAAAAAGAAAAATTGAAAATTTGATGTGTCGGTATTTGAAATATCGAAAAAATTAGGCGAAGCTATTACAACCAATTGGTATTATTATCAATATTATTAATAATATTAATATTATTTTTAGATTATAGTACAACAAATCTTCAATTAATGTAACAATTCATACTTAGTTGTTTATTTTTTTATTATTTATTCTATTTTTAATACTGTTTTTAATAATAACAAGAAAGTTTGAATTGTTTTATAAAATGAAGATACTATAATCTAAAAATAATATTGGTACTCTTTTCCTAAAAATGTATGTGTAGGCGAAGCTCTTACAAAAAACACGACAAATCCTCTAATCACATTCAAAGCATTCAAGCCTACAAAATGTATAAAAGCTCACCAGATGAAAATATACACGATAAAAATCTGCAGCAACATTCGAAGAAAATTATCGAACACTGTGAGTATCTTAAGAAGATTATATACATTATATTGCTTTTGGCGCTTCAAGGACTCTCCCTTCGAGGGCATAAAGAGGATATTAATTCAAAAAAAACGAAGAATTTTTTTAGAAATTGCAGAAAATTTGGCAAAATACGATGCTTCATTTAAATTACATTTCAACAAACCAAAACATTATTGCAGTTCATCAATTCAAAACGAAATAATTGATATAAGTGCGAGTGTTGTCATAAATACTATCTCTGAAAATGTAAAAGTGAGTGGTTTATATTCATTAATGGTTGACGAGGCTAGGTGTTATAAAGAAGAGCAACTATCAATAACAATTAGGTATGCCAAAAACTTAGAAGTCAAAGAAAAATTCCTTGGCTTTGTATACTGTTCCATTAACTGCGATTCTACTGCTCTGCAAAAACTATTGTAATTTTAGAATTTTCAGAAACAAATAACTTAACTTAGTTATTGTAGATTCATATTCACACAAATTTTTTTTAATAGAGTGGAATCTTTATGTTTTCATTTTTCTAAACCTGGAAGTTATAGTGATTTAAAAAGAATCAGCAAAGCTCTACACGTTAATCACTTAGAGATAAGAAGTCTTAGCACCACCAGATGTAGCTGTAGGTATGAAAATTGCAAATCCATTATGAATAATTATGTATCTATAAAAAAATGCCCTTGCAGATGAAATAAGTCAAGCAAGATACAAAAATTCGGTAGAGGCTCTTGGGCTAACATTAATTAGAAAACCTGATTTTATTGTGAGTTTACATGTCTTTCATTATGCTCTTTTAATGATAAATGTTTTTGAATAAATGTTTCCAAACTAACAGTGCTACACTTGGGGAAGCGCATGATATCGTGACCGTAACAATAAACACATTCAAGGAAAATCTAAATAAATTTAGTGAAGATTTATTTTATAAAAGTACTTCTTGAAAAATATACTGCAAGTCATCAAATAGATCAATTGGCAAGTAGTTGAGTTCATTTTTATTGAAGTCTTATCTTTTGGCAAAGGTTATTGGTGGGTTGTGTTTATAGACCAAATAAGAGAATACATTTAACTGCTTTGTATTCTACACTTGAAAATATCACTTCACAGTATGATGAAATAGTCATTGCTGGTGATTTTAATTCAAATGTCTTAATGGAGACGATACTTCCTGATAATATGTAATCGTTTGGTCTTTTTCCAGTTAACATTATAAATCCAACACACTATATAACAACAACAAGCACGCTGATTGACCTCTTCCTTGTGTCTAACACTGCGAATATAATTTTATATGATCAAATATCTGCTCTATGTTTTTCTAAATATGACTTGATTTTTCTAACTTAGTTAGTGACTTCAGCAAGTTAAATAGTATTTTAGTTATCGTGAATTAAACACTTAAATCTTAATAACTTATATGAATATGCATCACATATTGCTTTGAGTGACATTTAATTTATGTCATCCGATGATGAGAAATTTTAATTTTTGGAGCAATAATAAACAAAAACCTCCAAAGGGATGTGGCTTACGTCGGGTGGAAGCGATTTAGAACCTCTCAGCTTAAAATACAATATTCAATTGCCAGAGAAAATGTTAATAAAAATATCAAATATTCAAAAACCGAATATTATTCCAAACGGTTTAGTACAGAGGAATTGGCAATGTGAATAACAGTTTTGACTGCCAAGTATATGCTAATATGCTTAACAGAGCGTTTACTAACACCCCTGTATCCAAGCAAATCCCACTTTTTTAAACTTTTCCTCAGACACGTTAAATACAGATAACGCGACAATTGAGGAACATTTCAATAAAATCAAACACAGAGGGAAGTGATAACTTACACCCAAAATTTATAAGATTGCTTTTGCCCTTGATTTTGCCGTAAGTTACTCATCTCTTTAATACTGTTATAATGTCATGTTTCCGTTAAACTGGAAACATGCAAAAATTGTGCCATTGCCTAAGTCGAATGGAGAATACAGACCTATAGCAATCTTGTGTTTTCTATCCAAAGTCTTAGAAAAGCTTATGTACAAACAAATGATTACATATGTCAATACTCATAATTTGCTTTCCAATACATAGTCTGGTTTTCGTCAGAATCATAGCTGCGTTACAGCTCTTGTGGGAGTTAGTGAAAATATACGACAAGGATTAGAAAATGGAAATATTAACTTGTTAGTGCTCAGAATGGTTTCTAAGGCTTTCGATACGGTAGACCATTATATACTCATTAAAAAACTAAAACACTTTTAGATTTACGAATACATCAACCGAACTTATTTCATCTTAAATTTCAAACCGGACACAATCGGTATTTGTAAACGATGTATGGTCAAATAGCTTATCCCTAATTAGGGGGATGCCCCAAAGTTCTATTTTAGGTCCACTTTTATTTTCCTTATATGCAAATGATTTGACAATACAACTCACTAAATGCACAGATGACGTGCAACTCACTTTAAGTAGCTTAGTTCAAAATATATCTTTGGGCATATCCTATCTAAATGACGATCTAAACAGAATCTACCTGTGGGCTAGTGTAAACGGACTCTGTTTGAATCTACGCAAATCTAAATGCATTATAATATCTAAGAAAAGCTTAATTCCTTCCATTTCCGATGATATTCTTTTAAATGGCAAGAAGATTGATATTTGAAAAATCTTGGGATAATTTTCAATAGCAATTTGACATGGACTGATCATATAAACTCCTACACTCACCAAAAAAAGTCTGTAATAACAACTGAAAATTTTGCTGTTATTACGGAAAATTTTGCTAATTTGAGCCCAGCGATATTTTTTCCTAATCTTAGCAACACATGTCTGCTGACGTGTAGTACAATGAAATCAGTAGAAAAATTAGTAGCCGCTACTAAATTTTAGTATCCTTTTTGCAAAGTGGAATTAAAAATCTGTTTGCTAAAATCATCAAAAAAAAAATACAAAATATTACACGGTGCTACACTGAAAAAGAACTTGCGAAATGACCTAGTGTAGGTTGTAGGTCTAGCTGAGTGTATTATTTAACCGGTTTTATAACTTTGTAAATCTTTAACCGATTTACACGAATAAAAGCTTGTTTTACTCAGAAGGACAATGACTTTAAGGTTATTGTTGTTTTAAAAGAAGATTCAAAAAAAACCCTTGTAAGAAATGAAAAGTTTAAAAAAAGTGAAATATTTTTATATTATTGAAAAAATCTCTACATATTTATATTAATAGTATACGGAAGGTATACACTCACCAAAAAAAGTCTGTAATGGTAACTGAAAATTTTGCTGTTATTACGAGAATTTTTGCTAATTTGAGCCCAGCGGTATTTTTTGCTAATCTTGGCAACACATGTCTGCTGACGTGTATTATAATTAAGTTAGTAGAAAAATTAGTAGCCGCTACTAAATTTTAGTATACTTTTTGTAAAGTGGAATTTAAAATCGGTTTGCTAAAATAAGCAAAAAAAATACTAAATATTATTAATATTAGTACAAAATGTTAAATATATTTTTTTTATCGAGCATCAAAATTTTTTTACTTAATTTTTTTTATAATATTTCATACAAAATTAAAAAAAAAATCAAAGGCTTAAAAATCTTAAAAATTTTAAAACATAAACGAATTAATCATTTGTTTTAATTTGGAAATTTCTGTTTTAAAAAATATTTTAATCATTTGTATTTTACTTTTAAGGTTACAAATTTTAATTGTTTTAGGGCTAATTTTTAGAACTAAAAAAACTTTTTAGTGCTATTTTAAGTGGATGTCCTATTTTCAGACATGAGTAGTCGGTATCTTTACTTTCGGCCCATTTTTTTTAAACTATGTAATATTTTAAGGCAATTTAAGTTTGTAGGTGTAAGTTTAATTTGGAAATAACATTTTCTTCAATATTCATTTTTTTCAAATTAGTAATTTTTTTTTGCTAATTTTAGCAAATCGGTTTTCAAAAATTTGTAAATGATTTCTGAAATTAGCAACACAAATTTGTAAATATTCTGTAAAAACTCTGTAATTTGTAAAATGTAAATAGCAAACAGATTTGCTAAATAATAGTAAAGTGGGACTGAAAACCGTTTACAAATTTTTCTACTAACTTTTTTTCTGAGTGTACATATTTTGAAAGACCACGTTCGTTTCTAATTAAAGCCGTTAACCGTTTCGAAATCGGTTAAAAAATGACTGAGTTAGAAAAGTTTAAGTGCGCCAGTCCAAAAAAATACTCTTTTCCCCATAATTTTGAGGGTATATTGCAACTTCTAAAACCGGTTATATAATACACTTAGCTAGACCTAGAACCTGCACTAGGTCATTTCGCAAGTTCTTGCAATTTTTTTTTGTAGCATAGTGTTATTAATATTAGTACAAAATTTAAAATTAATTTTTTTTTATCGATCATCAAATTTATTTTATTTATTTTTTTCAAAAAATATTTTATAAAAAATTAAAAACAAAATCAAAGGCTTAAAAATTTGTGAAAATTGAATTAATCACTTTGTTTTTACTTGATAATTTCTGTTTTGAACAATATTTTAGTCAATTTTTTTTTACTTTTAGTGTCAAATTTTAATTGTATTTAGGGCTGATTTTTAGAACTAAAAAAACTTTTTAGTGCTATTTAAAGTACATGTCCTATTTTTAGACATGAGTCGGTACATTAACTTCCGATCCATTTTTTAATATATGTAACATTTTAAGGCAATTTAAGTTTGTAGGTGTAAGTTTTAATTAGAAATAACATTTCCTTCAATATCCACTTTTTTAAAAGAAGTAATTTTATTTGCTAATTTTAGCAAATCGATTTTCGAAAATTTGTTATATGATTTCTGAAATTAGCATTAAAACTTTCGAAATATTCTATATAAACTCTGTAAATTGTAAATAGCAAAAAGATTTGCTAAATAATAATTTTTTTACTAAAAATCAGTACAAAAATAGTAAAGTGGGATTGAAAACCGTTTACAAATTTTTCTACTAACTTTTTTTCTGAGTGTAGTGGGTCAAAGTTATGTAAAGCTACGAGTTGTCTGGTCTACCCTTTTAAGAATAAGGATCCTATAAGGTATGTGTATGGATAGAAGGTTTGATCATGTTTCCTCTGCTTCCAATAACACTGTCCAACAGCATTTTTGGAACAGAATAGCGACTCTATAATTCTGAAAGGGTATGTTGAGTAGATCATTTTTGTAGAACAAACTTATGGTTTTAATTTTTCGGTCGAAGGGAGCATTATACTATATGAAAAAAATGCTATAAGTTAATGTCTGAGAGAATTCTTATGGTCAGAGTTGTATTGTGGAATTGTATGAGGATTATTTTTGTGGAAGACCTTAACCCAGTAACCGGTCTCTTTATGGGTCAATTTGACCCTTTTTTTCGAGAAAATCAAAAAATATCCTTTAAAAAAGGATATTTAAGGATTAAAATATTCTACGAAAATGTTTGCCGGAAAATTTTAGTGGGGGTCACCAAAGACACCATTGTTGTAAATAAAGCTCTTTACGATTAATTGGCAAAATTACACGCCAACTTCTATAAAAAAATTATAATTTTGTTTTAATAGTGGTTTATTATAGTATGTACATATTTATTTTTTTGCTTCAAATTTTTGAGTAAAAGGGAATTGGGAAATAGCAGTAGTATGACAATGGATTAAAGATTTAACTTAATATGCTTTCCTGTATTTAGCTTGACGTGAATGTTACGATGGGTCAAGGTTTCTGTACAAGCCCCATAAGTATTCAGCAAGCATTACACTTTGGGATTTCCCTTTGAATCTTTCTTCCAATACCTTTATATCCTGATGAAACTTTTCACCATGTTCATCTGAAACCGCTCCAAGGTTTTCTTTAAAAAATTGAGATGAGAGTGCAGAAAATGCAGCCTTAGTGACATCTTAACGTCAATATTGTTAAAACCGATTAGCATGCTTTCAATATTTTCTGCATAGTTTTGTGCTTTTGAGTTTCCAAGGAATTCTGATATAACCGGCTACATAAAGTCAAATGCTGTCTTTTGCATATCCGACAGATGACCATAAAATTCTTCATCTTGTAATAATTTTCTTATATCGGGTCCAACGAGCATTCCTAGAAAATGTAATTTCCATTAAATTAAATAAATTGTTTCTTAAAACCGTATTTTACCTTCTTTTAATTTTTCTGCAGATAATCTGGGGAAAATTATTTGAATGCGTTTGAAAGCATTTCCTTGTGTATTTAAGCTTCTAATAAAATTTTTCACCACGCCCAACTTAATATGCAGCGGTGGAAGTATGACCTTATTTTTTGGGACAAGGGATTCATGGATTACATTTAAGTCACCAATAATATTTTCTTTACGTTCTTCGAAATATTTATTATGATAATGGCTGCTGGTAGCACGTGAATCCCATTTACAAAGAAAGCACATATATTGTGTGTATCCTGTTTGCATTCCAGTCAATATTGCAATCATCTTGAAGTCTGCGCATACTTCCCATTTATATTTATAGTATTCAATTTTATTTAAGAGATTTGAAATATTTGCGTATGTTTCCTCCTTTTTTGTGGAATACGCAACCGGCATTGATGGATGCTGATTTCCATTGTGCAGTAAAACTGCTTTTAAGCTGTGTTTTGAACTATCTATAAATAGTCGCCAAGCGGAAGAGTCCAGTGGAAGCTTTAGATATTTTAGAACCTCTTCAATACTGCAACAGTATACAAGTTCTTTTGATTTTTCAAAATAACTTTCCAAATCGGCGTGTATTTTTCTTGGAAATGTAACTTTTCTTTTTTATCAAATTCCTGTTTTTCAATCTGGAACATAATATTTCGGCTTTCTCTTTTGTTAGTCCTAAATCTCTTACAAGATCTTCAAAATAAGCTTGGTCTATCAAATTAGGACATATGTTTAAACCATCAAGAGGCAAGTAACTTATATCTAATATGTTTTCAACCGCCGCTGTTATTTCTGTATTGGCGACTGTCATATTAGCCGAAAATGTATGTGTTCCGGTGCCTTAACCGCCTAGGTTGAGGCACCGGAACACCTTCACAGCGCACTTCTGGTAAAATGACATTATTTGTTGCTTCGTATGTCATTATCGCGTAGTGCCTTTGGCTTCTACCAAATTTGTAATTTACGCAGAAATAGCATGTATCTGATGATCTTCAGGTTCAATCCATGTAATAGGCGCAGAAAATGGCAGCGCCTTAGTACCGCCTTTGTACTAGGTCAAAAGACCACTTTCGCAAGTAGTACATACGGTTTTGGTATCCAAGCTTCAGATATAAACCGTATTCCAAAGAAAAGAAAATATGGTTCTTCAATTGTAGAGAATATCTTTCTTCTGCTTTGTTGGTGCGTAAAATGTCCACAAATAAAACAAAACCAATATCTTAATTTGCAAACAGAATCCGCCATGCTTATTTAAGCTTTAATTTTTCTTTTTTTATATTAATTTTAGTAAAAATCACACCCGATATGTACTGCTTAGTAGCTCAATAATGCTTGAATTTTTTCTTTTATTTTTATTATTAATTTTAATAAATATCACACCCGATTTGTAAGTCACAGCTGACTAGACGCGTGAACTCAATGTTTGGCCCGGCCGAACTTGATGCCGTTTTTACCTGTTTTGTATATGTTGGTGTATAATTTTACTAATTAAGCGTCAAGAGCTTTATTTACAACATTGGTGTCTTTGGTGACCCCCATTGAAATTTTCCGGCAAACATTTTCGTGGAATATTTTAATCCTTAAATGTCCTTTTTTAAAGGATATTTTTTGATTTTCTCGAAAAAAGGGTCAAATTGACCCATAAAGAGACCAGTTAGAGGGTTAAGATCTTCCACAAAAATAATCCTCATACAATTCCACAATACAACTCTGACCATAAGAATTCTCTCAGACATTAACTAAAAGAATTTTTTTCATATAGTATAATGCTCCCTTCGACCAAAAAATTAAAACTTTGACCCACTGTAAAAAAAACTCAGACGTGCTGGACCATAAGTTTGTTCTACAAAAATTATCTACTCAACATACCCTTTCAGAATTATGAGGTCGCTATTCTGTTCCATTCAAAAAGTCTTAATTTGTTGGACAGTGTAATCTTTACGGAGTCTCACAAGAAAGTTTGTTAAAAATTCACACTCTTATCTTTTTGCATAAAATAATAAACAGTCAAACCCCCAAGTATATATTTGACAAAATACGTTTTTTCCAGTCGCCACGAAACTTAATACGTTCCTGTATTATAATTATAAGACTCGGTCTTGTTGTACAGGAAATGGAATTAATTAAATAAATAAATAAAAAAACAAGTAAAAAAAGGTTAAATGCGGCTGTGCCGAATCTTTGAATACCCTCCACCAATATCCTAAAAAGATGTTCTCTACTGCTTTTGATACAAATAATATAAACAACATTTAAAGTAAAATTATGTGGGTGAAAAACTTTTATAGATGTCAAAACCTTTTTTGGTGGAAAAAAAATTTAGAGGAGAAAAAATTTTTGTGGTGAAAAAAAATTTTAGTGATGAAAAAAATGTTTGAGGTGAATACAAAATATTTACTGCTAAGAGACTGATGAAAAAAAAATATGCGAAAATATGTTATGTACCAGTCGCTACTATGAAGTTGTACTAAATTCGTATGGGCAATTTAGAGGCACCTTTACATTTTGACTAGTTTTTTTAACAATGGAGTGCACAAAAAACACATTTTAAAGCATAGTTTTTGACAAATACTCAATTTTGTTACTGGCTAATGGGGACTAGCTCTGCAGCAGAATATGCCTAATGGATGGATGTACTTTCTGATGTGCCACGTATTGATAAATAGTTGCAACGAATGCTCTTTCTCTAAAAAATTAAAGTGTGTCTAATGGAGAGAATACAGCAAAGAAATTAATTTGTTAAAGAAAGAACATGAGTTCTATTTGTCAATAGATGGCCCATCAGAAGGTGTATTCTCTCTATTAGGCATATTTTGCTGCAGAGCTGGTCTCCATTAGCCATATTGTGCTACAATATGCTGTAAAGTATTATTGATTTTTTATTTTCTTTATAACATAAATGAATATTTGCCAAAAACTATGAAAAATATATGTTTTACGTGCATATTATACCTTAATTTTTTAAATCAATATTCATTTAGATGTTTAAGAGCACAATATTGCGCTTTTATTGGTATTTTTTTAATGTGATTCTGGCCACCTATTCAAAAGTAGCGGCACTAAAACAATTATGCATTGTACTCTTTCTTTATAAAAATTTCTTTGGACCTAGCAATGGGGCAGGGTATTGTTGACATTGATTCAGCGCCACCTATTAAAAAGTAGCGGCACTAAAGCAATTATGTATTTTGCTCTTTCTTTATATATAAATGTCTTAAGTTACAAAAACAAAAAATACATTTTATGGAATGAAACGAAAAACCAACAAAGCTTAACAGAAAAAAAATAGATACAGAAAAATTGTACCAATTTGTATGGAAATTTTGGAGGTACCTTCACATTTTCAATGATAACTTTTGAACTGCTGGACCGGTTTTGCCCATCTTTACCCATAATCTTGGTAAAAATAGGCAACCCCGCTTGGTCTTCGCATCGTCATTTCAACAGACAGACGGACGTTGCTAAATCGACTTAAAATTGCATAAGGATCACGAATATATATACTTTATAGGGTCTTAAACATATATTTCAACATGTTACATACGGAATGACAAACTGATATATACCCTCACCATATATGGTGGAGGGTATAAAAATTATATATCTTTGGATCCATTAAAAGTTTCAAACAGAAAAAAAGGAAATTTATTGGACCACATTGGGCAAAAGAAGTTTTTCAGCAATGAGATGAATAAAATCACGGCTACGTAGTACCATGAATGAGGACAGATTTTCGAGTTTAGCTATATTAAGCATTGAGAATGAAATAGTAAAAAATTACATATCTCCAGAAGAGTTATTAAATATTTTCTGTAAAAAATAGAAAAATTTTATTTAAATAAAATTGAGTGTGCAATTTAATTTGTATTGAATTTATGTTTTCACTTAATAGTACATCTTTTGTGCAAATATTTTTTTTTAATTTTTTGTTTTATAAATAAAAGCTTAGGTTATTTTTTTATATTCGTTTTTTTCTTAAGTATTAAATTTTATTTAATTATTTAATGTTATGTAACATACTGGTTTAATTTTTTATTTTCTATGTATTTTACCTTAAAGGAAAAGTGATTTTATTGCACTGAATTGTTGTTTTTGTTTGTGATATTTTTTTCATTTTTTATCAATAAAAAAATTTTGTTTTATTGTGGGGTCCGGTGGACCCCCTAGAAAACTTGTCTAGCTACGCCAATGTGCGATACACTCATGCGTTACCTTGTAATTATAGTTCGTTACCTTTTTCATTATTTGGAAGCATAAAGTAATAAGTTGCTGATTATTGCTTACGTAATATAAGATGTATAAATGTAAAGTAGTAATTGAAATATTTTTGAAAATCTATTTTTATATACATTACTTTGTGTTTTTTTGTAAGCAAAAGGGTAATGTATGTATGTTTTGACAACACTAATAGCCTTTTTCCACTGAGATACATCTTACATCTTTCATAAATTTGCAAAGATGTTAACATTCTCCCAAAGGAATTATATAGGCTAAAAATTCTACATCTTTCTACATCTACAAAAGACGATCCTTTCTCATTTTGTTCCATCTTACATCTTTCGTTATTTTAAGTGTCATCACTAAAAAAATGACAAAAAGATCGAATTTCTTTGTGTCATCACTAGCAAACTGACATTGCAGAAAATAAACAGAAAATAAATTTATTCAACAAAGGAAAATGAGAGGCAGATGTAAGAATTTCATAATTATGTCTACCAAAAATTCTTCTTCATCATCTTCCAGAATGGCTTTTAATATTTCAATGTACTGCATCGAAATTCGGGTTTGCTCTTGCAAAGCAATAAATACTCCAATGATTTATGCTTTCTGGAAATCCATTTTTTTATTTTTAACAAAAATTATGCGACTTTTTCATTTGTTTTTTCTACAGCTGAATAAATAACAGATGAAAGATGTTGCCAATGTAAACACTTGTTTCACATTTTCAACATCTTCCATGCGTTTCACAAAGATGTTGTTCAGTGTAAAAAGCCTATAACGAAAAAAACGCAGCGCAACAATTCATTTAGGTTTAAAGCAATCAAAAGTTATATGTGTCGATCAGTGCCGTGCCCAGGATTTCATTTCTGGGGCCCAAAATAAATATGCTAAAATTTTTTTTTAAAAGCTGGCAATTTCTATACCCATATTTTGTGGCCTTTTTGAAGCATTTAAAACAAAATTTACAGCTTTTAAATTCATTAACAAATTTTTCTTTCAAACTTATTTATTACATTAACTGGGATCTAATGTATACGTTTAATATTAAGTGCCTTTTCATTGTTTTTGTGTTGTAAAGCTTCTCTCTGCTTTTAGATCATTTTGATAAGAATCTATTATCCTACAAAATTCTTTTGACGAAACGTCAAAGACTCGGCTGGGTGCAATATATTATAAATTCTTTACCTCATTATCGTGAACGGAAAATCTATTTGTCAGGAAAAAATTTTCATTTTGTTTTTCCTATAGTAAAAGTTGTAGAAGTTGGCGCCGCAGGCGAAAATTTTGTTTTTCATACATAAAGAACAAATATATTTACAAGTTTTAAAATTGTAAAATGACATTGAAAACCATTCGCTCCAAAATTTTATAAGATCGTAGTATACTACAAAAAACGCATATCGGAAATTGTTGGCTCTTCCATTGCTACCAGCAAATTTAATAGCTGGGAGGATACACTCATGGACGTAGAGCAGAAATTTCCTTAATTTTTGAACTATTTTAAAAGGCAATGGTTGCGCATCACTTAAATATTTGATTTATATAAAATGATGTTTATTCTAATTTTGTAAAATATTTTAATTTATGTTGGCCCAATTAACTTTTATGTTTATAAGGAGTACATTCAGATGAAATTGATTCCAAGCAATATAAATGCGTATAATGCTGTGCATAACCAACATTTCCTTGCTTTGCATATTTTGGGGTAATTTTTTATTTCTTCAAATTTGTGTTATTTTACATAATAAATAAAAGCCTCAATCTTATAAATGAAAATATGCCCAAACTTAATTTTGGGCTAATTTTCCTTTGCTTGAGATAATTATACCCTCCACCATATATAGTGAGGGTATATATAAGTTTGTCATTCCATTTGTAACATGTCGAAATAGAGGTTTAAGACCCCATAAGTATATATATTCGTGATCCTTATGCAATTTTAAGTCGATTTAGCGATGTGCGTCTGTCTGTCAGTTGAAATGGCGATCACGACGCGAAAACGCAAGCGCGGATTATTGAACATCTACCCTAGCAGTTTGGTATTGAAAATGGGCAAAATCGGTATAGCGGTTCAAAAGTTATGAGTGAAAATGTGAAGGTACCTCTAAATTTTCCATACAAATTGGTACAATTTTCTGTATCTATTTTAATTCTGTTAAGCTTTGTTGGTTTTTCATTTCATTCCATAAAATGTATTTTTTGTAACCAAAGACATTTATACATAAAGAAAGAGCAAAATACATAATTGCTTTAGTGCCGCTACTTTTAAATAGGTGGCGCTGAATTTACAAAAACAATCAAATAAATTTATATATAAAGAAAGTGCAAACGCATAATTGCTTTAGTGCCGCTACTTTTGAATAGGTGGCGCAGAATCACATTAAAACAATACCCTGCCCCATGGCTAGGTCGATATAGCCTTGGATTAGGCTTTCAATTAATTTATTTACCAAAAATATTAAATTAACTACATACTTCAAATTCTAATGCATTCAGATGTTACTAGTAGACTTATTACATAATTTTAAAGATAATTTTTCAATTGTTTGACATTTTTATGTCAAAAAAAAGAAATTTTCATAGAGGAAAATAGTATTTTTTATTCCATTTGTATTTGTATTTTTGAGAATTTAAGGATTGGCAAATGTATATTTATGTTAATTTTTTCTTTCGTAAAAAATACACATGAATAAAGCGCAATATTGTGCTCTTAAACATCTAAATGAATATTGATTTAAAAAATTAAGGTATAATATGCAAATAAAACATATTTTTCATAACTTTTGGCAAATAATTATTTATGTTACGAAGAAAATAGAAAATTAATAATACTCTACTGCATATTGTAGCACAATATGGCTAATGGGGACTAGCTGCAGCAAAATATGCCTAATAGAGAGAATGCACCTTCTGATGGGCCATCTATTGACAAATAGATACAACTCATGTTCTTTCTTTAACAAATTAATTTATTTGCTGTATTCTCTCCATTAGACACACTTTAATTTTTTAAACAAAGAACATTCGTTACAACTATTTATCAATTCTTGGCGTATCAGAAAGTGCATTCTCTCCATATTCTGCTGCAGAGCTAGTCTCTATTAGCCAGAAACAAAATTGAGTATTTTCAAAAAACTATGCTTTAAAATGTGTTTTTTGTGCAGTCCATGGTTAAAAAAAATGTCAAAATGTAAAGGTGCCTCTAAATTGTCCATACAAATTTAGTACAACTTCATAGTAGCGATTGGTACATAACATAACATATTTTCTCATATTTTTTTTTCACCTCAAATATTTTTTCACCACTAAAATTTTTTTCACCACAAAAAATTTGTTCACCTCAAAAAATTTTTTTAACCCATAAATTTTTTTTTACACCAAAAAAGTTCTTTTCACAACTAAAAAAGTTTTTCTCCTCAAAAAATTTTTTCACCTACATAATTTTACTTAAAATGTTTTTTTATATTATTTGTATCAAAAGAATTTAGCCTTTTTTACTTGTTTTTGATTATATTTAAGTGTTAGTTTTCATAATGAAATTTTGCCCCAAAAAATGTGGCTTAATTACATTTTAAGATTAGGGTCATATTTTTGGGGCTATTTTGCACAACGCGAACTTGAACTACATCGAATTTTTAAAAATAAAAAAAGCTCACGTGTAAATTTTTACTCAAATTCAAAGACCATTTCAAAATCGATTAGATTGTTTCAAAAACTTTTGGAATGACTCCAAATGTAATTTATAAAGGATCAATTGAAATTCAAAAACACCACTTTAAATAAAATAAATATTTGTTGAATTTTAAAAAATTTATTATGTGCGTTTGGTATTTTGTAATTTTAATTGATCTTTTTAAGTATCGATTACGATGAATTTTTAATTTTATTTGTAATTTTTTTAATTTAAATTGGGGTTCTTTATTCGGATTTTTTTTTTTTTAATTTCAATTGCCATTTTGAGGCAATTTCGTCCATTTCTTTTTATAAAAAGAGCTTTATTTTTTATCCTTATTTTTATAACTACTTGTTTTCGAAGTATGTGAACTTCAACGGAACACGAAATATAACAATTATGTTGTATGCTCTGCTTTACTTTTACTAACAAACAAATAATTTATTTGTTACCTTTTGTTGTTTTTAATATTTTATAAAATTACAAATAGAAAAATTTAAAATATTTTTATGACAAATATGTTTGTTTACATTTAAAAGAGAAAAGCCAAAAATTGCCAAGACTTCGCAGCATTTTTATAAAAACTTAATTTTTAACTACTTTGAAAGTCTATATGTCTATAAAATAAACTCCTAAATCTTAAATTTTGGGAACTTAATGTGGTATTTGAATCTCCGATTTTTAATTTAAAAAAAGTAATACAGTTTGAAACACGATCTTTTTTTGTTTTAAAAGAAAATACACAAATTAAATAATTCCACTAAGGACCTATGCTAGGTAGCTAAATAAATTCTAACCTAAATACAAATAGACAAAAGACTCTAAAATTCCTTTGACAAAATCTTTGAGCAATTTTTAAAATTTCATAGAAATTTAGATACCTGAATTTAGTTTAGATTTATTTAAACTACATATATTTTTTTCTAACGGTTTTTTTATTTTGTTGTTTTACTGATTTTTAATCTTAATACTGAGTTATAGCAGATAAGGATAGTCGACGTGTAAATCAACATTTAATTAGTCCTTTTTTAGAAAATGTTCGAAATAAGATAAAAGGCGTTAAACTTAATAAAAAGGCAGTTTATCGGTTTTTAATAAAGTTATTTTTGATTGTTTTTAACCAAATAATATTACGATTGTGGGAATAATCAATAATGGAGGAATGATAAGTATATAGATTTAATCGAAAGAAGCGGCCAAATAAAATTTTGTGCATATTATAATTTTCGGTAACTGAGAGAAAATTGAGAAAATTTTACTGATTTCGAAGCAAATTTTTCTCATTTCAGCAAAAATTTTAGCAAAATCTGGTAAAACCCAATTAGACTTGCACTCGATAGCTCAGTAGGTAGAGTTCTTGGCTGGCAACCAGAGCTCACAGGTTCGATTCCCATCATAACCACATTATTTTTAATAACGTTTAAGATATTTTTTTTAATAAAAATTCCTCTCTTTTGATAATCTTTTTTTAGACACATTGCTTTTTCCATTCTCGTAACCACATAAGTAACCCCTTACATTATCACCTCGCCTGCAAAATTCATCAAACAAATATTTGTTTGAAAAACTTAAATATAAATCAATTAAAAAAAAAAGTTTCAAAACAGTGATATACGAAGGCGGATCAATAAGTCCGTGACTTTTTGAATGAAACACAGTTTTTTTTGAAAAAAAAATTATTTTTTAACATAATCTCCTTTTAGCTCAACACATTTAGTCCAACGTTTCTCCAATTTTTTTATCCCTTCCCAAAAATAGGATTTTTTGAGGTCCATAAAATAGGCATTTGTTTGATCAATAATTTTATCGTTGGAGCTAAATCTCTTTCCACCGAGCCATTTCTTCAGGTTTGGAAATAGGAAATAGTCACTGGGGGCTAAGCCCGGAGAATATGGCGGATGAGTTACCAATTCGAAGCCCAATTCATGGAATTTTGCCTTTAAGACTACACACGTGTGCACCCGTGCTTTATCTTGACTAAAAATAACTATTTTCTTGACCATATCGGGTCGTTTTTTTAAATATTCGCCGTTTATTGTTTTTTCCTTTTGAAGGTAATCGATGTGTATTATTCCGCGTGCATCCCAAAAAACTGTTGCCATCACCTTATTGGCCGACAAACTTACCTTGGCCTTCTTCGGAGCCGGTTCACCCGGAAAAGCCCATTGTTTAAACTGCTGCTTGGTCTCCGGAGTGTTGTAATGCACCCATGTTTCATCCACAGTTACAAAACGCCGCAAAAACTCATTCGAATTGCGGTTAAACAACTTCAAACAATCCTTTGAAGTTGTCACACGATTACGTTTATGGTCAATTGAGAGCAAACGCGGCACCCATCTTGCAGACAACTTTCTTAAATCCAACTGATCATTTAAAATCGAAACCACACTGCCATATGCAATGCCTATGGCATCAACAATCTCACGCACTTTTAATCTTCGAACGGCCAACACAATATCGTAGATTTTTTCGACATTTTCGGGTGTATTGACCTCAATTGGCCGTCCAGAACGTTCAGTGTCATTTGTACTTGTGCGACTACAACGAAAGTCAGTAAACCATTTTTTTACCATTGAAATTGATGGTGCAGAGTCCCCATAGTATTTATCAAGCTTTTCCTTGGTTTGATTGACGTTTTTTTGGCAAAAATAATGTTAAATGAGCACTTGAAATTCACTTTTTTCCATTTTTAAAAAAAATCCACTAGGTTGTATGTTTTGAACAGCTGTTAATCGCAAAGTAAATGACGAAACTTGCTCCAAAATTTGACAGAAGTCTACTAACAGGTGGTACTTGATGAGAGCAGTGTTGGATTTTATATAACTACGAGGGAAGTTCCAAAAGTCACGGAATTATTGATCCACCCTCGTATATAAATAATAATTAAAAAAAAAGTCTGAACTATGCCAAAAATAAAAGAAACCAAAGCAGATGCAATAAAAATTGCAGCATTGCTAACTCGAAACCTTCCAAAACAATTAAATATATGTGTGTTTTGATTCTTGTAATTTCTCCGTTCATCATGATATATCTTCACATGGTAAAATTAATTTTCTCTGTGAAATGTCAACTCTTTCCACTGGTTGTAATGCTTCCTCCCCTTATACTGATACTTCCATTCATAAAAATCAAGATAATAATTTCTATCAGGGTTAGAGTATTCAAAAACCGAAACCGAAAACCGGTCAACCGGTTTCTTCATTTTTAAAAACCGATCGGTTTCGAATATTTTGTAAATTCGAAGAAAACCGAAAACCGGTATTTTTCGTTCGGTTAACTGGTTTTTTTAATTACATCACCAACTGGGTTACTTGGTCTCTTTTATTTTTTCCGAACACTTATAATCGTTTGTTTGGTTATGAAGATTTAAATGTAAGCCTGATAGATTCCGATGAAGACTTAACTTTGGATATTCCAAATTCAACAGTATTCAAAATCCTAAAAAAACTGTACAAAATCATTCGTCATTATATGATGATTTCATATATCTTGATAAATGCGACAAAAGAACTGAAAAGTTGGAAAATTTATATAATTGTCTTTTGACTATTTGTCTACTATTAGTGAAAGAGTATTTTCCACTTCTAGCTTTATCAAAAGCAAACAAAAATATCGTCTTAAAACGAAACATTTAAATTGCATATTATTTCTAAAACATTATTTTAGAACTGAAAAATAGATTTACTTTTTACATATTTAAAATGTAATCTTATAAAAACTTATTTAATGCAAAACGTACCTAATTTTACCAATTTACAAACTTAATGAATGATCTCTATTCATTTGATATGAATATAGTTTTATAATATAAGTTTTTAAGATATTATATTAAAAAATATTCGTTTTAAGTTAATTTTTTGTTGAAATGAAATACAATAAAAAAATTAAAGTCATATATATATATATATATATATATATATATATATATATATATATATTTTGTTTTTTTCAAAGAATGTATTTTTTATTTTTATTATTTTATATACATATTAAATTTGTTTTTTTTTTTGTTATAAAAACAATTAACAAATTATATAAGCTTTTTATTCAAATTAAAAAAAAAAACGAAAAAACCGGTTGACCGTTTTTTTCTGCAAAAACCGAAACCGGTTTTCTTAAAATTCTATTTTTCGAAGAAAACCGAAACCGGTTTTTTCAAAAGGCCTGTTTTTTGAATACTCTAATCAGGGTGTAGGAAGAAACAAGGAGCTTAACGACAAACTAGCCAATTTGACAATATCTTTCAACATAACTAGTCTTGCGGTTAATAATTTAACAATTTTGAATGATCATCCCAGCAAAAACACACCTTACCAAATAATGAGTCTAGTAATCTACACTTCAAGGTTTTCACGTATTACCCTTTATATTATAATTCTAACTTTTTTATATGGGATGTCCCAAAAGGTAAGGTGTTCCGCTTACGTGCAAGCTTACGAAAAAATAAATAATAATGGTTTAAGCGTATGTATATTAATAATTGGTTACTTATAACCAACTATTATTATATTTTTCTGTAAGAAATTGAGAAATACATTATTTTTTAACCCCAGGTAACCAATTTTATAACTTTGAGTGAGCGACAAGGTAATGCTATGTAGTGTTGTGAATTCCAATTTCTAATCCGCTTTTCTTCAAAAAGGAAATATATAAATTAACCCTTTAACGGCCAATGGTTGATAAATGTCCCATTTTTTGTTTTGTCGTATTTGGCCCATTTTTTAACCGATTTGTATCGACAGATGATAGTTGTTGCTTTCACACAATACTATCTATTTGGATCAATATGATCTCAGAGCCAATAGGATCACCACAAATTCATAAAAAATATATATTTTTGCATAATTTTTGGAACACTTTTTTCGAATCCTATTGGACAACACAAGGGATCAAAATTTTGGTACGACAGGACCCATTCCTTTAACTTTTAGAAACATAATAAGTTTTTCATTTCGTTTGTAATTTATACAATATTGATCTTAGACCCTATAAAGTATATATATTCTGGGTCCTTATGAAGAGCGAAGTTGATTTAACGATGTCCGTCTCATCGTCTGTGTGTTGAAATGGGTTTTTCGAAGACTCCAGACATGATGAGGACTTGATTGTTATATATTTAGCAAAAAACCACGACTACCTCTAATTTTTTTCTTAAAATACTTTTGTTTAATATGTATCTTGAATTTTACGCATAAAAAACACATCCATTTGTTGAAATTCTTTTCTTTCACCTCTTCACCTTTTATACACAAACAAACACATACAAAGATTTACAATTTAATAATAAAAAAATAAAAAAAAAAAACAAACAAATCTGTTTTATTTACTTCTATTAACAACGATTGCGTATGAGTTTCAATGGCTCAGTGGTCTAAGCGATTTGTCACAAATAGTTTTCTTATTTTAGATCGAGCCCCGTCTATTCAACTTTTTGTACAATTTTTTTTTTTTTTATATTTTCTTAAGACTTTTCTTTGTTTTTTTTAAACTACATATACGTACAGCACAGTTGACTTAACGATGTTGGTCAGTTTTTCTGTAAATTTGGAGAACGCAAAGAGGAAAAGTTTCCAAATAAGGTACAAGCATCTTGGTTATCAATACACCAAAATTTGATAAAATGTGGGCGGAATCCGTGAATTGGGCGTGGTACAAAATAGATTAATTTATATCTTAAGAACGGCAAGACCGTAATTAAATACTCCATAAAAACGCTAAAAACACCAAAATTTTTATAAAAACTTAAATTTTAGAGCTGTAATATGACCTATGGATACGTCTTATATATCAAAAGATCGAAAATCTTTAGTAGAACATATTTGCTGAAAAACTCGGTATAGATACAAAAAAAAAATCTTTCCATATCCAAGTTTTATCACCAAACTAAATGGGAAATTTCCTCTTAACCCTCGAATGCACCAAACTCTGTTATGGCAGCTATATTTTTTTTAAACATTCATTTTAACTTTATTGACCTCAAAAAAGATAAAAAAAAAGTAAAATTTAAATTTACGGTTCCATTGTAGTTTTTGTAGGATGTTGTATACATATAACATGGCGCATAAAGGGGGTAATAAGATAAATTTTTTTACTAGAAGAAATTAATTATTTTATATTGTTTTTATTGAGTAATTTATAAAAGGAAAAGCACTTAATAACGGAATAGTTTTTAAAATATTTAAATATACATTTCTATTTTTCATGGTACTCCTTGAAACAATTTTTTTAGGCGTAAAACATATATTTACATTGCATTTAGTGCAATATACAGTTGTAAAACCATTTTTACAAAGTTTGCAAGGGAACTGCTTTGGTTTGTAACATGGAAAATAACCAACACATCATACCTGACGTCTTCAACTTGAAGTAACAGGAGACATTTGGGAAGAGTCTGATGGACGACTACGCTTCCTCGGACCAAAAGTATTTGTATATATGTATAAGGCCAGTAGCAACTTTAGTTTTAAATTGTACAAAAGTTAGTGAATCCTTTTCGCTGATTTTTAAAAACTGACTGTGACGTCTATATAGAAGCTAACTATTCGTGACTGCGGAGTTCAACACTCAAAAGAAAATTCTCATGTAGTATTTTCGCGATCGGTGATTAATTCTATATAATTCACAGAGCATATCTGCCAAGTCAACACCTCCATCGGGGAATCCCTGGGGATTATTGCAAGACCTTCCTCCAATTCTAAGCATTCAGCTTCTATTTCTTCAGGGAGCTCATCAAATAAATCTGCTGCCGTTATTTCCTCGCAAAGACTTTTCAAAATGTTTGCTTCTTCAATAGGAATTTCTACTGAAGGTACTTCAAGTTCTACTTCAGCATCTGAATCATGCCAATTGAACTCCAGAATATAATTAATTTCTTTTACAGTCAAGCCCTTTTGCCTGTCCATAGCGGATTTAAGGTCCAAAAAAGAATATAACTTACTGGAAAATAACATAAAAAGAACAAAAAATGTAATGCAATATAGTAAGAATAAAACAACCGTAAATGCACCATGTTGTACATGTACAACATATCAATAAATGCTCTCAAACATTGTCCGAATAAAATTGTTACATTTTTTTTGTTTTATTTCACACCTGTATAATGAATTGTAACTAAAGAGAAATTACCACTGAAATATTTTAAGTTCTTTATCAAAACTAGTGCACTTGTTTATTGACAAAATTAGCATCAAAAAATCGTCCAACCTTTGCACACAAAACACTAAATAAGAAGCACCAAAACCTTTTTATTTGAAAAAAAAACAACAAAACTAAAGCAAAGGCATAAAATGTATTGTTGATTTGCTTTTCTAAAAAAAATTACCGTTAGATAAGTGAAATGAGCTCTTAAATAGCGTTGTTGTATACAAACAACAAATGCATGCAAGGGTTAAATACGTCCGTATAAAAATCTGTCCATTCCATATATGTCCATATATAAACTTCACTTTTTTCAACCATGGTGAAGGGTATATAAGATTTAGCCGCTCTTACTTGTTTTTAATTGATTTGATTTGTATAGATTTTTTCTCCTGAGTCTAAATTTGGTCTCCAAAATTTTCAATCTCTTTACAATTTTGAAAAATTTTAGAAAAAAGATATTTCGGAACTAAAGTTAAAACTCAATTTTTCTCCCAATATTTAAAATTTTTTGTCATATTCGTGATCTAAATACAAAAATTAATTATATAAGATGTGTCATAACACAAATAAGTTAAAATAAATTAATTCGACACTACTCTAAACTAGTTTTCACTAGTTCCTTTTTACTTACATGATAATTTGTTTTATCAAACTCTTTTAGTTCATAAATTAATAAAATACACACTAATAAATAAAATTATTTAAACTATTAACAATGACTCATTATTATTTATATTAAAATAATAGAAAAGGTAAGCCATAACAGGTAACTTATTATTATTTAATTCAAAATAATAACATAAGTAACATATTATAGGTAATACATTATTTTAATTTTAAAAATAATGTTTAATGTAAGGAGAACTCATTACAAAGTTATGTATAAATAAATGATATGTCATTACCATGTTTTTGCAGGGATGTTGATGGCTTGCCTGTTGATGCTCGAACTTTAAAACACACTCCAAAAATACCAAATGTTAAACCAATGGGTTTTGGCGAGTTAATGTTCTCAAAGAATTTTTGTTACACCACAACGAAGTTGCAAATGAACTTCATCTAAATTTTAACATTGACGGTTTGCCGCTCGCTAAAAGTTCCAATAGTCAAATTTTGCCTATTTTATTGAACTTGAATGGATACAAAAAGTTCTACATAGTTGCGGCTTTCTGTGGATATCGTTTTTTTAATTTAAATATGTATAACAAAATATTGTTTTATTATTTAAGTATTTTATTGTTACTGTTCCCTATTAATATTAGTGTTCGTTAATATAAGCACTTAGATATTTTAATAAATTAAAGAAAAAATTATTTCGGTAATTTTGCTGCTTGATTTATGTTTGAAGTTGGGGCTTGAATACAAGAGTTATTATGGTGTTTGAACCTGAATTAAACTGATATTCAAGGCTTGAATCAAAGTATATTTACACTGTTATGATCGACTTGAATTCAAGTATCCATTTTGTTGGACTATGCTATTGAATTACAGTGTAAAGAAAGTCCAAATCAAGGCTTGAAATTTGAAAACTTGACTGGAATTACACATGATTCATACTTGAATTCCAACAAATTTGTTTATTGGGATATTTTTTAATATAGAAATAAACTCATAATTTTTTAAATTTTGGGTATTCCAGTTAAGACTTTAATTCAAAAGGCCCTATGCACCGCGACCAAAAGATGTTGATCTTTTGTGCTAATGAGCTTAATAATATGTTTACAAACATACCCACGGTTCCTACAAATCATAGTTTTTACAACTTTCCATTTCTGTTTGAATTTTCTTGCGTTAGTCAGGCTGATGTCTACTTATGTTTTTCATTAATTTAATCTAATGCAGTGGGATATGATGAAATTCACCCTAAATTCATAAAAATACGTTTGCCCTCAATTTTTCCATATGTCACCCACTTATTCAACACTATTATTATGTCCAGCACATTTCCGTCTAAATGGAAACACGCCAAACTAATACCTTTACCAAAATCTACTTCGGAATTTAGGCCAATAGCTGTTTTATGCTTCCTTTCAAAAGTATTAGAGAAGCTTTTGCATTTACAAAAAATTCATTTATTAATGAAAATTCTTTGTTAACTAATATGCAATCGGAGCTCGATCTGACCACAGTTGTGTGTCTGCCTTAGTAGAAGTTTCTGAAAATATTCGACGTGAACTTGATAATAGTGGAATTAACTTTTTGGTGCTGCTTGATTATTCAAAGGCCTTTGATACGGTTGATCAGAACATGCTCTGCCTGAAATTATGACATTTTTTTAAATTTCTCTCCAACATCAACGAATCTTCTATATTCATATCTAACCGATCGTACGCAAGCTGTTTACGTAAATAATACATGGTCTAACTCTCTAAACGTTTCATGAGGAGTGCCTCAAGGTTCTATTTTTGGCCCACTGCTATTTTCAACTATGCTTTCCAACTGTAAAATCCATATATACGCAGATGATTTCCAACTTTATTTGCAAGTAATGTTGCCTTACATAATGAAGATTTACGCTGCTTTAATCCTCAAAAGTCAAAGTTTATGATAATTCATAAAAGAACTGTTGATCCCGTTTTATATGATGATGTTGTAATAAATGGTGAAAAAGTTAAGCATGTTTATGCTGCAAAAAATCTTGGACTTATTTTTAATAACCATTTAACATGGACTAATCATGTCAATACACTGGTTGGTCAAACTTATATAAAGCTCAGGTCACTCTGGTCGACACAATACTTTACTCCTTTGAGAATAAGAGTACTTCTTGCTAAATGTCACTTGATTCCTGGTTTAATTTATGGATATGAGTTATTTGCCTATTGTGGTTCTATTAGCAACCGTAGACTGAACGTTTTGTACAACAACATTATCCGTTATGTATATGGAATAAGAAAGTATGACAAAGTTTCACATGTTTCAAGAAATCTTTATGGAGTATATTTTTCATCTTTGCTAAAAATTCGTGTTCTTATTTTTATGCATAAGGTAATCTACACACAAAAGCCTCAATATCTTTATGCCAAAATTAGGTTTGCCAGATCCCAAAGAGGTAAAAAAATCATAATTCCTCGTCATAGCTCCCTCGTATTAGAGTGGCAATTTTATATTAATGCCTCACGTCTTTGGGATATTCTTCCACACAATCAACAACTCAATAGCAACGCAAATAGCTTTAAACATTTTTTATTTATTTTTCTCTCTTAATTGTTTAATTGTGTATTTTTTCTTGTATTGTATTGGACTTAATTAAATTGTTATTTTAATTTTTTGTATGTATTTATAATTATATCTGTAAACTGTCTTATTAGAAAAAAACGTTCCCGTACTTTAAATATAAGATTTATTCTTGTTGCACAGGAAATGGAAAATAAATAAATAAATTAATTAATAAATAAATACAATTTAAATAATTCCATTAAATTCATATTTACAAAATGTTTTTAAATTTCTTGGAAAAATATTTGAAAATTTTTTAAAATTTTATACAAATTTGGAAACCTGAATTAAGTTTAGGTTTTAGTAAGCCAGCTGTGAAAAATTAAAAACATATATTCTTTTCTAACGTTTTTACTATGTATTTTGTTGTTTTGCCGATTTTCAAATCCAATACAGAGTAATAGTAGATAAGGGTAGTCGACGTGTAAATCAACCTTTAATTACTCCTTTTTTAGAAAACGTTTGAAAAAAGATTAAAAGTGTTAAATTAAATAAAAAAAGCCAATTGACCGGGGTTTAACCACTTCAAGTGTATTTTTGGAAGTTTTTCTCCAAAAAATATTACGTGTGTGGCAATAAGCAATAATATATATAGAAATTTCATCGTAAGCAGCTGCCAAATAAAATTTTTTATCTCAAATAATCTTACAAAGAAAATCAATTGGAATCAATTTTTTTGTTAGAAGCCCTTTGGTATATATTTATACTAATATTAATAAAAAATTTATTTTTTGTAATCATTTTAGGGGGCGGGGCCGGGCACGCTACTGTTATACACTTTAGCAAAAGGGTCTATAAATAAACGTAACAGTAATAATGAAATTGTTGCTAAATAGTCGTACAAAATTTGTATCGTTTTGAATTAAACATTAATAAAGAAATAAAATGCCACCGATTTAACAAACTGAATTTATTTTTGAATTATTTGGTTTTTACTATCAGAAAAGTTATATATAATTTATATCATAGGGCCGTATTAACATGACTTCAATTGTGTAACGTTTTTTCTACTTTATTTTTAAGGTTATACTGTATAACAGAATTTTAAATATTTTTACCAATATAATTCAATTTCAAATGTAACCAGAATAAATAAATTTTATTTTACAATTTTTATTTTTTACAAAATTAAATTTAAAACTAAGTTGATTTGAAATTTAGATACATATTTCCAACAGTAGTTTATAACAGTTTCAAGGACGGGAGTTCTATATTAATGTATCTTTATTAATGTAGAAATCCGACATTCTCCCCCTCATAAAGTAAAAATGTATATTTTTGCATTATGCAATAAAATACAAAACATTCAAACATTAAATCAAAAATTTCACCATCATTACAATATTTCTTTCTTAAAATTAAAAATTCTTACGAGGGCGACCTCTTTTTTTAATAGAATATAATGGTTTCTTTTGATTTGAACTACAATGCACTGAAGACTATCTTAAATAATCTTTAAAATGTCCATAGAATCTTAGTATTTTTCATAGAATCTATGTTTTTTTTTTATTAAAAAAAATCCTTAGAATTGAAAAATATTTTTTTTTCCCTTTAAAAAAGTCAATAGAATCAAAAAAGTTTTCTTGAAAAAGTTCTTAATATAAAATTTTTTCTTTGGGAAAAATTTAAATTTAAAAAACTTTTTCATAGTTTCGAATCATAATAATGGACCATATTATGGTAAAATTATGGTTATTTTATAGGGTCCGCCAAATAACTTTTTTTTTTTAAATGCTATAAAAAAAAACTACTGAATATTATCTCAAATTTCTTTTTTTATTTGAAAATACAATCCTTCCGGTTAATAATGGAAAATAATTTCATTCAAATGGCTGCCTCGGCTAGCCATGCAGTAGCCTTCACGATCGGTCCAGTTTTTAAGCACATTATCGATTGTGTGCCGCTGTATTTCACCAATGGATTCACGAATATTGTCCTTTAAAGCGTCAATTGTCTCTGCGCGCAAAACATCGAGTGTAGCTTCGGCTGTGTGGCACGTAGCGCCGTCCTGTTGAAACCAAATGTTGCCAATATCCTCCTCTTCAATTTTTGTGAACAAAAATCATTGAACATGGCCCGATAACGATCGCCATTGACTGTAACGGCCACTCCTTGCTTATTTTCGAAGAAAATGGCCCAATTATGCTTCTGGACCAAAATCCGCACCAGACAGTGACTCGTTTTGGGTACATCGGCTTTTTAATGTATGCGTTGGGGGTTTCTGTGCCCCAAATTCGACAATTTTGCTTGTTTACATACCCGCCAAGATTAAAATGAGCTTCCTCTGAAAAGATGACATTAAAAAGATGAATGTCATGCAACATTGACATGATTTTCAAAGTAATGTCGCAATATTTCCCAGCGTTGTTCAAGCGTATACACAACCATATTCGTTCAGCGGAAGGATAAAACTAATTATCTGTCAAATCAGACATGAGCTAAGTGTTACCATTCAAGAAATAAGCACTAGTTGAAAAAAAAACGTTAGATGGCGGCCCCTATATAATCATAATATGATAACTATATTATAATACGACTATGGTTGGCACAATCGTGATACCAAAAATATATGATGCTCTTCGAATATGATTGCCCCAATCATGATCTTTCTCTGCGTGCAGATGAATGGTATATGTCAATAGAAACGCTATCGTCTACTCTACCCAATTCAATAGTATTCTCACCTAACTTTTTCTGAATAGTAAAGGTCCATCCCTTTTTGGTATAAACTTTGAAGTAATATTCTTAGCCTCGTTACTGAAAACATGTGTTGTAACCCAAACAAAATCGCCAACTTTATACCTGTAACTCATCCGGCGTCCCTCATTTGTGTAATTAACGTCATTACTCCGTCTATTAAAATCATTGCTCTGAATGCTCTTAAAAATCTGTGCAAATGCATCTAACTGAGGAGTCAATTGCTCGACAAAATTTTCATTATAAATAATTTTTGATAGATCATTGGAAAATTCCACAGGAGTACGTAATTCTCGACCAAAATTTAGATATGCTGGTGTATGACCAGTATTACGACATACGGTGGTATTTAAAGTAAAGTGAATAGCGGGAAAAAATAAATCCCACGAACTTTGTCTATCTTCAACCAAAATTGATAAACGTGGATGATAAAGAGGAATCAATTGTTGATTAATGTCCAACAAATGAACTAACTATTGCATGGCTGATGAAATAAATTGGGGCCCCTTATCACTAATAATCCTTCGTGGTAAACCAAAACTCAAAAACACATCATTTAACAATATAACTGCACATGCAGCGGCTGTTGCTTCTTTAAGAGGAAATATTTCAATTCAATGAGTTGACGTATCTTCTATAATAAAAATATATTTAAAGCCATCGCTTGACGGTAACGGACCAAATAAATCAATTGCCAAAACTTCGAAACGCTGATTACATGGACTTGATTTAAAAAGACCAGAAGGCTTTGCATTTGAAGGTTTATAACATTGGCATTGTTCGCAAGATTTTACAAATTGCTTAACGTCCTTATTAAAAGATGAACAAAAGAAATGTTTTTTTTTTTATTTTATATTTAGTTCTTTCAACGCCATAATGTCCACCCATATCCGACGAATGAAATTCTTCAATAATTTCGTTTCTTTGATGAGAAGGAACCAAAAGTTCAGCTTCCTCTAAATCCCAAGAATAACGATATAAAACCCCATTATTTGATAATTCAAGAGAAATAATAATTTTAGACAGTTCTGTATCCATAAATTGTTCACGTCTTAACTTCTTTGCAGATTTGGATGGAATATCAATTTCAAATAAATTTATATCACAAGGCAAAATTGGCCTCGACAGAGAATCGGCTACGGCTATTGAATTTTCCTTTAACATATCTTATTTCTATATCATAAGACTGTAGTTGGAGAGCCTATCTGGCTATCTTCCGGATGGTGATTTAAGACTCATTAACCATTTAAGCGGTTGGTGATCGGTTAACAAAATAAGTTTTGTGCCTTCAAAATAATATCAAAGTTTGTTTCCAGCCCAAACAATTGCTAAGGCTTCTCGCTCAATTGTTGAATAATTTCGTTCAGCATTAGTTAATAATCTACTTGCATATTTAATTGGGTGCTCTTTATCATCCTCCCCCTGGCATCAGTCTTCAGAAGAAATGGCATATTTTCATTGGCTTGTTTTAAAGTTGGAGGAGACACAAGCAAAGCTTTCAGTTCGTTATGTTGTTCCCCTTTCTATTGCCATAAAATATTCTTTTTTGTTAAATAATTTAGTGGTTTACTTATACGAGCAAAATTACCAATAAAACGACTATACCAGGAACAAGTTTGGAGAAATGTCAACAATTGCTTCACATTCCTAGGTTCTTTCATTTTAAGTATAGCTTCCGTTTTATTCTTATCTACATGAATACCATTGGCCGATAGAGTGTGTCCTAAATAATTAATTTCTTAGCATAAATATTTACATTTTGTCCGATTGACACGAAATCTTTTTTCACAAGGACGTTTAAATACAGCTTTGATATCTGAAAGATGTTCTTCTATTGTGCTAGAGCAAATAATAATATCAAGATTAATAAAAATCTAAATTTGTGGTAAACTGTTGCGGAATTTATCCATTGCTCTTTGGAATGTTATAGGAGCGTTTGGAAGGCCGAAAGGCATTTATTTAAATCTATATGTTCCAAAAGGCGTAATAAACCAAGTTTTATTCATATAATTTTCTTTAGTATTAACAAAATAAGTTAACAAAATCAGTTTTGCGCCTTCAAAATAATCCCGAAGTTTGTTTCCAGCCCAAACAATTGCTAAGGCTTCTCGCTCAATTGTTGAATAATTTCGTTCAGCATTAGTTAATCACCCTTATTTTAGTTGTCGTTATCAATGTCGTCGTCGTTTTTGAGTCAACATCACTTTGCTTCGACGTCGACATCACTTCGACACCAAATTGGTATTCTAAAACAGTGTTGTAACGACGTTGACAGTTTATCGATTTAAACAAAAACACATCTCTAAAAATGGAGTCGGCAGATTTATTTTGTTTATTATTTTTGCGAAAAAATGTTTTTTATGTGTAATTTAAATTCTGATACCAGTGATGAAGAAAATAAAGAAAATCTAGTATTGGAAAGAAGACTTCTCATACAGAAATCCAATATATTTAATCTGCCGGATAACAAGTGAGTAGCAAAATCAAAGTCTCTTACTTTAAAGAATGTTAATCTTCTAATTTTTTTAAAAGGTTTGAAAGTTACTTTCGTCTGAATAAAACAGCCTTCAAAGTTGTGCTGGAAACAATAGCACCTAATTTGAATACCGGAATCAAGTCCACATTTATTTTCAAAACAATAAAGTTGGCAGCTACATTAAGATTTTCAGCAAAGGGGTCGTACCAGCTCAGTGTTGGAAACGACTTTAACTTAGGGTTCAGCTGTTTCTGAAACTGTAGAAGATTTGCCACAGCTTCATCCAGCGGGCTCAATATAAATTGCTTGAATCTTCCGCCACCTGTAGCATTACACTCGGCTTTGTTGGCTACCATTTTCTTTTTAATTTTAAATTTTAAGTCTCGCCAAACCTAAAAATAAATTTTGTTATATTTTTATAATTCACTTTATATGATCATGCTTTCTTTACCTTCTGCCATCCATCTCACATTATTCTCGGTGGGCCATTTAATAATTTTGAAATTTCTTCCCATTTTTTTCGTTTTTTTTTTTCAGTCATTACTTTTCCTCAAGTCGTTACTAAAAATTGTGTCGACAAAATCAGAGTCGTTTCAAGACAATATCGACGTCACATTTTCTTACAGAATACCAAATACTTGTCGACAGTTATCAATTATTTTCGATAACGACAACGGGAATACCAATTTCGAAAAAAAAATCCCAAGACAACATTGTCTTGTGTCGATGACGACAACTAGAATAAGGTTGAATAATATACTTGCATATTCAATTGGGTGCTCTTTATCTTCCTCCCCCTGGTATCAGTCTTTAGAAGAAATGGCATATTTTCATTGTCTTGTTTTAAAGTTGGAGGAGACACAATCAAAGCTTTCAGTTCGTTAAAGGCTTTTTGTTGCCATAAAACATTCTTCTTTGTTAAATAGTTTAGTGGTTTACTTATATGAGCAAAATTATCAATAAAACGTCTATACCAGGAACAAGTTTGAAGAAATGTCAACAATTGCTTCACATTCCAAGATTCTTTCATTTTAAGTATAGCTTCAGTTTTGTTCTTCTATACATGAATACCATTGGCCGATAGAGTGTGTTCTAAATAATTAATTTCTGAGCATAAAAATTTACATTTTGTCCGATTGACACGAAATCCTTTTTCACAAAGACAGATTTGATATCTGAAAGATGTTCTTCTATTGTACTAGAGCAAATAAAAATATCAAGATAAATAAAAATCAAAATTTGTGGTAAACTGTTGCGGAATTGATCCATTGCTCTTTGGAATGTTACAGGAGCGTTCGGAAGGCCGAAAGGCATTTTTTTTAAATCTATGTGTTCCAAAAGGCGTAATAAAACCAGTTTTATTCATATGATTTTCTTTAATATTGAATTACCAATAACCACTTTGTAAATCCAAAGTTGACATAAGATTAGTTTTCCTTGCAGCATGAAGCAAATCATCAATCCTTGGTAATGGATAGAGATCGGGAATAGTGATATCGTTTAGCCGTCTGTAGTAAACACATACTCGAACTTTTCCATTTTTTTAGGAACCATTACCACCGGTGATACCCATGGCGTATCACTTTCTTCAATTATATCTTTTTGTAGCATTATATCAATTTCTCTTTTAAGTTGGTTTCTACGTGGTCCAGACAATTTATATGAACGAGTACATTTTGGATCTTCACTTGTTGTATTAATAGCATGATAGACATTTGTTTTAGCTGTGTAAACCTCATCAAACAACATTACAAAATCATTTAAAAATTTGTTAAATATTTGTCTTTTTTCGCTTACTAATTCATCTGCTTCATCTCTTAATTCCACCTCAACAATATCAAAGTCCATCTGTATTGGAGGACCAAAAAGGTGGTCATCTTCATCATATACATTACCACGAACATGCTCCAAGAAAATATTAGTTGTACATTTCCGTTCTGGTGTTACAACATGGAGAGGAAGAGCTGATTTAAATAAATCATAAAGCTTAACGGTATCGACATTAAATTTTTCTGCTCGTAATTTCTTACATTGAGACTGATTAAATTTTTCTTGATATGCTGATTGAAATTCGAGTTCGGGTAAATATTCAAATTTTACTTCTGGTTGATCTGTGATGTGTCAAATATTATACCTGCCTTTTCTATAAAATCTATTCCAAGTAAAGTATTTTTTGATCTTAAATTTGGTAAAATCATAAAAAACGTATTGATTACACGCTTTCCAAAATTTATATCAACGTAAGTGGTTAAAACTTGTTCAATTTTGGTCGCATTATCAGCGAAAGTAATTTCAACTTCAGATTTATTAAAGAAGGCGAAGTAACTCATATATCATGTCTAACTGATCATCCGTAGTTAACCTTTGCGACGAAAGTTGAGCAAACAGAGCACGCTAATGACCTACAAAAACGTATGTAGTTTCTCCCACATTTTGAGGATTATTAAATATAGCCTGGTAAATCTCATATGGTTGTCGCGATGGAGCAAAATGGTCTCGTAGTCGTTTTATAGCGGTTTTCCAGCTGTCTATTTCAAAAACGATTCCAGAATAACAATTTGTTGCATATTCGCAAAACAAAAGTGGAAATTCCCTCAAAGCTATGTTATCCGGGACACGCTTAACGTGCTTACATATTAAAAGATTTGATAGAAAATTATTCAAAACATTCATATCAAATTCCCCGTTAAGCCTTTCCGGACAACCTGCCAAGGTTTCTACATTAACCCTATCCTGATACAAACTTCGGAACTGTGTATCCGAAAGCGTTACCGAAGACATGGATGGAGCAGACAAAATCGGTGTAATCGATCTCCTGACGCGCGGAATTGTAATTTAATAAATGAAACAAAACTTACAGTTTTTTAGTTTAAAATAACACCAAATTTTACTGGAACAAAATAGCAATCAGGAATGATACTAAGCAGGAACACACCAATAGAAATCAGGAATGACAATAAGCAGGAACACACCAATAGATATCAGGAATGATAATAAGCAGGAACACACCTTATTGTGAGTTAAAAGCGGGATATTATTTTCAAAATAAATTTTTATTTTTACTTCCGCTGGAACAGCGATTATAAATAAATATTTTCGTTGGGCGTCAATTTCAAACGTAACCAGAATGAATAAATTTTTTTTTTACAATTTTATTTTTTACAAAATTAAATTCAAGTTGATTTGAAATTTAGATATTTCCAACAGTCAGTTTATAACAGTTTCAAGGACGGGAGTTCTATATTAATGTATCTTTATTAATGTAGAAATCCGACAAGAGTTGATTACATACAAGTAAACGTAAAATATAGCATCCTATGCTATAACTGACGTAAAGCTTTTCTACGGCAAGTAACTTTCTCGGGAGAAAGTGTGAAATTAATAAAAATTCAAAAAGTGCTGTAAACTCCGTTCCAATTATTACCACCAAACTTTCCATTGAATAATAAAAATAAGGGCATAATACAATTCACCTTGTAGACATCTAAAAAGTTTATTTTTGGAAATTAATCTTTAAAAAGTATTTCTGAATTAAAACTAAAAAACAAATAACGAAATATAAACTCCGTAACCAATATTTTTTTTGAAAGAAATGTTTCAAAAATTGAAGTTGTGCCATACATTTTATAAATTTTATACATATTCATTATACAAAGATCTTTTTTGATGCAACATATTAATTTCAATTAAAACCAGCGTAATTTCCCTTTTTAAGTTCTATAAAATTAAGCCAAAAACTACCTCATTTTTATACCCTCCACCATAATGGTGAGGGTATATATCAGTTTGTCATTTCGTTTGTAATAGTCGAAATAGAGGTTTAAGAACCTATAAAGTATATATACATATATATTCGTGATCCCTATGCAATTTTAAGTCGATTAAGCGATGTCTGTCTGTCTGTCCGTCTGTCTGTTGAAATGGCATATAAATATTAACAAAAATATTTGCTGAATTTCAAATTATTGTTTAATTTACATATTTTATTACAAAAATATATTTATTTATTGTATTTGGAACAAATAAGTCTTAAGAAAAACGTGCTCATATAAACTAACGGTTCTTTATGCATAGTCAGTCGCAAGAAAAACAAGTAAGAGCGGCTAAATTCGGCTATGCCGAATCTTATATACCCTTCACCATGGTTGGGAAAAAACTGAAGTTTATATATGGGCAATTGACAGATTTATATACGGACGCCTTTAAGAGGAAATTAACCATTTAGTTTGGTTATAAAACTTGGACTCGGGAAGATTTATGGTTCCAGAAAATAGGTATTTAAAAAAAAAATATGTTTTGGGCATAACTTTTTTGTATCTGAACCGATATTTCCGAGTTTTTTCAGCAAATATTTTATACTGAAGATTTTCAATCTTTTGCTATATAAGACGTATCATTAGGTCATATTGCAGCTCTAGAATAGTGTTTGTTGTTTGTGTATAAAAGGTTAAGAGGTGAAAGAAAAGAATTCTACAAAAACGTTTGATTTTGCTGGCAAATTTGCATTTGGGATTTTATTTCGCTTAATTTTAAAAATTTGAAGGAAAATAGTTTATAAATTATTTTAAGTTATGACCTAAAATAGTTGCACTCAAAAAGAAATTATGTATAAAATTTTCTTAATATATGAGAAATAAAATGGTTTAAAAATCTTTTTATAAATTCTTTAAAATTGAAGCAAAAAATAGAAATAAAACCGTTTTTATTTTGTTTGTATCAGAGGGTTTTTATAAAAATTTTGATGTTTTTAGCCAATTTATGGATTATTTAATTATTAATATAAAATTTTATTTAAACTAATTATTAAATGTTAAAAAATCCAAAAAAAAAGTCAAGAAAATAAAAAAAAAATTGTACAAAAAAAAAAGTTGAATTGAGCGGGTGTAAGATTCAAACCCTTAGAGAAAAAAGCATTTGCTTTTCTTCGTTAATAGAATCAAATAAACAGTTTTCGTTCATTAGAGATTTGTTTGGTTTTTATTTAAATGACAAATCTTTGTATGTGTTTGTTGTTTGTGTATAAAAGTTGAAGAGGTGAAAGAAAAGAATTTCAACAAATCGTTAAAAGAAATCAATAGAACTGCATGTATTTTATTTCTACAAAAACGTTTCATATAGCTGGCAAATTTGCATTTGGGATTTTATATCGCTTTTTTATTAAAAAATATTTTTAATTTCTTTAGCTTAATTTTAAAAATTTGAAGGAAAATAGTTTATACATTTTTTTTTTTTTAATTATTATAAGTTATGACCTAAAATAGTTGCACTCAAAGGGAAATTATGTATAACATTTTCTTAATATATGAGAAATAAAATGGTTTAAAAATCTGTTTATAAATTCTTTTAAATCGGAGCAAAAAATAGAAATAAAAACGTTTGTATTTTGTTTGTATCAGAGGGTTTTTATAAAAATTTTGATGTTTTTAGCCTATTTAGGGATTATTTAATTATTAATATAAAATTTTATATAAATTAATTATTAAATGTTAAAAAAAACAAAAAATAAACAAAAAAAAAATTTACAAAAAAAAGTGAATTGACCGGGATTCGATCCCGCGGCCTTAGAGAAAAAAAAGTATTTGTGACATAGCGTCTAGACAAGTGAGCTATTGAAGCTCACACAAAATCATCGTTAATAGAGGTACCTATATAAAAAGTCTTCGTTCATTAGAGATTTGTTTGGTTTTTATTTAAATGACAAATCTTTGTATGTGTTTGTTGTTTGTGTTTAAAAGGTGGAGATGAAAGAAAAGAATTTCAACAAATGGATGTGTTTGTTATGCGTAAAATTCTACACACATATTTTACGGAAGAAATTAGAGGTAGTCCTAGTTTTTTGCTAATATCTCAGCCATTTATTAACCGATCTGTCTGATTTTCAATAGCAAACAGAAATGGATCACATGTAACAGAAAAAAATTACAATCAAGTTCTCATCATGTCTGGGTTCTTCGGAAAACCCATTTCAACACACAGACGGACATCGTTAAATCAACTTCGCTCTTCATAAGGACCCAAAATATATAAACTACTTTTTTTGCGGCCGAAATTAATCTTGAAATGGTGTAGTTTTCTAGAAATGTATTCATACACACCTATTATTTATTTATCTTTGTTTTTTGTGTGTTATAATTTTAGTTAGTAAAAGGACTTAACATGTAAATTACATTTAATATTGGCCTAGAAAAAAACTTTTATAAAACAATGTAAAGTAATATATTTTAAAAGAAATATGCAGAAGATTGTTGTGTAACTAACGCAAGTTAGTTTTAACAAAAATAAAGAAAACTTTTAATAAAGAATTATTACAACATTCTAATGTTTATTTTTATGACTACAAAATATGTTTGCTCAAGTATAAACATAGTTTTGACTTAAAAGTTTTAAAATGAAAATGAATATATTTCGTAGTTGCGGAGAACTATGTAGCCCAGAGTTATGTTTTTTTATATTAAAAAAAAGAATATTTTAATGTACGTATAGATCCTACTATAGCACAATGGGCTAAAATAACAACATTTAAGCTAAAACACCAACACATAAAGAAGTTGAGAGAATAATAATTTAATAAATTGCCAACGAGAGATTTTTTTTATGTAGGCATATTTGTCTGACATTTCTGATAGAATGAATATCAAAAATCAAAACTAAACAATTAAATTGTTAAACTCTTAATGGAACAAATAAAAATGTTATATTCGGTAAAGAATATAAACAAATAAGAGTATTAAATTTGTATGTGCCCAATATTTAAATGTTCAACATGGTTGCATTCAATACCTTTTCATAATAACGGTAGTTGGCTACCACAGCTACTTTAAGACCGATATAAAAAATTTTAAATTGGCCATTCCATTAAAGGCAAGTGTCTTTTTGTATAACCGGATTTATTGCGCTATTTTACCGGTTCAATTTTGAAATATCTTAAGCTACCGTTAAAATAACGCTAAACTACCGAAACACCCATTGATAACAGTATTTTGCAAAATTTAACAGGTAGTTTAAACATTTTCGTATCGGTATTGATCAGATAGACAACTACCGTTATAACGAAAAGGTATTGCTTACAAACCATGATTTACAAGCAATACATATCAACTACTCAGAGGAAATGCGATATGCGAAGTTACTTTCAGAAACTATTAGTGAATTGATTACCCGTACAACGAGCTTTTTTCATCTCTTATTATACATCAGTACTAATTTATCATACATTTTTTACGTATTTACCAACAACTTTTGATTCTTTAAAACTTCTAACTGGTAGGATTTTCAGTCCAACTTCTAATGTTTGGAACGAATTGGCATGTATACTAATATTTCAATACAACATATTTGATTGTGTTGTCTCGCCTATAAGATTATACACTACATTATTGTATATTTGGTATGTTAATTTAGAACGTATTGTTGATCCGTAAGTTTTCGTGTTTATTTAATCAAATTCGAAAGCTCTTAAAAAATCAGCCATTATAATGAAAAAAGCCACCCTAATATATATATGAATTTATTTTTCCCTTTCAAAAATTTAATTTTTGTTTAATTTTTATTTCTTTAAAACAGTTTCACACACAACACTAACAGTTTCATTCATATATTCAATAACAAATAAATTCAAACATATACTAACACTGCTATTAACCAAAAAGTATACAATTACAATAGAGTGTCAGAAGTAATCTTTGAGAAATTCAACATGCTACAGTGTTCAGCGGCAACATTTTTATATAAGTGGGCAACAGTTTCAAAGTTGATAATGTGTTGAAAAACATTAAATTTGGTGTATGCAGTTTTGCCATATAAACAGTTTGATTATTTGGCCCAGTTTTTGGGATTCTTAGCTGTTTTCCAGTTTTTTTATGAAAACAACTTTTTTTTCAAATTTATGCATTTTTTATAGTTTTCTTTTAATTATATATTGCAACAATTAACAGCATATTTGCTCTTTATATTATATATTTTTACCATAGAAATGGGAAATAATGATTCTGAATGTCCCGTTTAAATTTATCCTCCAGTTAAACTTAAATTTTATATCGGATAATGATTCTGAATGTCCCTTTTAAATTTATCCTCCAGTTAAACTTAAATTTTATATCGGAAACAACAAAGAATGTGTCAGATCAAGTCTCAATTATTGGATAATATGTCATTGAGATATTTGGACTGGAGAATTAAGAATGGTAGATTGTTCTTCCCATTATAATATTTCACTAGAACTTTAATGACCACAAATCGTAATTTAAATTCTGAATATAAAAGGCTTTTTATATAATAAGAAAAACACAGTCACAATTATCCCAAAATGTCACTTTTTCACTAGAAAAATAATAGTGTTGTATATTAAATTTGCCTGAAAACAGATAGTACTAAATTTGCACTAAAATTTATTATCTCGTAAAACCCGAACAACTTACTATGCTTTAGCGAAAAATCTAGCTATATTTTGTAATTTGGTCTTTTTGTTTCAAAGCATATTTAATACATTTATTTCTTTGGCAATATTGTGAAATTATTATTGTCCTAAAATTTACCAATTTTTCGGAAGATTTTAAGTACAATTGTTTATAATTTTTCAACAGATTTTAAAATATTTTAAAATTTTTTAATTATTAATAATATAGCTATTTTCTAGCAATTTTAGATTTAAACATATTTTTGGGAAAGGTTTGGCAACAGAGGAACATGTCCAAAAGTATTTTAAGCAGCCCAAAAAATATATCAACTCATTTTACGTCATATTAAATTGTTAATTTACTCAATAATTATCGATGCGAACTAAGAGATTTTTGCGGTATTAAAGTTCTGTTTGATTAATTAAAACATTAGAAAGGACAAAATAATTGTCAAAAATTAAAAACAGCTGCATTAAAAAGTTTAGAATTTGACGTCAAAACGAATTTAAGAGAAAAAACTAGTAAAAATATTAAAAACTAGTATGTAAACCATAGTTGGTAAGCAATACCTTTTCATTATAACGGTAGTTGTTGTAACATATAACGAAGGAATTTTAAATGGTCTGATGTTATTATGAGCAGACTTGAAGCTTGGGCACGCTATTACTCCGGCCTTATTGCTCGTCGTGTGGGGTGGGTTTCAATTGCTTCGCTGCTTCACGACCACCATGTTACCTTACAAAATAATTTGATTTTGCGTGCCTATCAAAAATTTTAACAAGTTCAATGATAATAAAGAGATAAAGACGTAGAAAACGGACGGATAAACTAAAAAGATAGAAGTTGACAGATGGGGTACCAGCAGTAAAGAGTAAGAGGCCTTTAAACCGAAAAATTACTTACCGAGGTGTAAATGATAAGTCATTAGCCCTCCCGACCTTGATCATAAATACGAAATCCGGGAATAAATGTTATATTCATGATCCCTTCGAAAACACTACAGCATACTTTTCCCTTGGTTAGAAATCAAACAGATTAATTTTAAATCAGCACGAAATCATATTGATTTATTTATAAATCCAAAATTCATTAAATCGGGAACTTAAAATTACAGTGAAATTCAAAAATATAAAAACTATCTATTAAATTTAATTTATAAATAATCATTTAAGCTTTAATGGACGCTAATGGTAAAAAAACTAAATTAATTGTTAAAAAAATATACTAAAATTAAAATGTTGTAAAGGATTCTTTCTTTTTCCAAAGCATTAAAAAAATAATAAATAAATTTACCTGGGGCTTCAAAGTGTGCAGGGGTTAAATGTATATTAATCTTATGATTATGTTCTTATTTTTGTTACGAAGAAAGAAAACTCTAAAATTTTATTATTTTTTCTGAAATTTGTCTACTCAAAGAAAAAAAATCAAAATCAATAATTTGTGAAATACTTAATATTATATATGTATTAGAATTTTTAAACTTTAATGATTGTAATAGACAAAAAAAATTAATTTATATTGACGTTACAACTGGTCACCCTAAAGAACCAAAAAGATAAAAGAAATTTGCTATTTAAATTTTATTTTTTTTATAAATTCATAACTTAATTCCAAAAAACTTTCAGATGTAAACAAAAATAAGAACAAGAGTTGAAAAATAAATATAAAAAAGTGGCAATAAAAAAAACTTACATTAATGAGTACAATCGTTGCTCCATCGTCGAAAGCTTTTGATGCAGGTTAACGTTGTTGCTGTTGTTGAGGGTTAGAGAAAGGTTTTTAACTTCTCTTTTGTACTTTCTCTTAATTAAATAATGTTGAGATCGTTGCATTGACTTAGCAATGCGATTCACTTTGAATCTTAACTTTGAAACTCCAGTATTAATCTTTATAAATTAGACAATATTGATTTAAAAATTCTCTTAAATAATAAAGGGGAAAAACTAAACCAAACAAAAAAACAATCACTCTTAAAAGAAATTCGAAAAAAACAAACATATTGTTACGATTTTACCCTTTATAAAATCGTTGATTTATTTACCTTTTAAATAAATCGAGTTCTTTCTATATTGCAAATAATAAACACCGTTTGAATTTATTTACAGCTCTATTTATTTATAACCGTCACTAAAACTAACAGAAATACACTTTAACAGCACACTTTATTTACACAATTTAGATAAAATAAACGTTAGCCACACTTTAGTTCTTCACACTTTGCGTTTTACTTATAAACTGAACTACTTTGCCACCCTGCTGGCGTTTTTATATATGCGGGTTCAAATAACTAGAATATGGCAGCATCGTCAGGAAGCTGCACACTGGCAACTTTGAAAATGTTCTTTTACAGTTTGACATTAGTTATGGTGAAGGGTTGCCATTTAATTGTTTTACATTTCAGGGCTAACATATGGGGATTTGCATTTCTACTATTAAATGGAATTTCTGTAACAATATTAATTAAATGACTTTAGAAAATATTGTTTATATGAGAGTTTGCAGTTTTACTTTATAGGTATGTGATCTTCATTTTTACCGATTTAGCTTTTGTTTTACTAAAAAATAACATTATGAAATTTACAAAAAAAACCAAAGATCAGCGTAACACAAATCAAAAAATACTTTAAGCAAAATAAAAAAAAATTATTTTACACTGATCGTCAAAACTAATAGAATCTAGAGCACAAAAAAAAATTAACACTTAAGGCAATCAACATTAATAAATTCTTTTTTAGTTATTTTAATTTCCACATATTATAGAAATTTAATTAGTTTGTTGTTAATTAATTTAAACTAGAATTTGGCATAAATAATTTGTGACTTAATTTTGTTGGCCTTAAGAGATTTCTTTTTTGTACTCTAATTTCTAAAAAAACTTTAAATTTAGCTTAACTTTCTAAAGAATTATTAAAGAAAAATTTCAGAGAACAAGATTTTTGGCGATTAGTTTTTTTTTTTTGTCTTTAAGTGTTATAGAGTTCTATATGGAAATTTGTTTCTTCTCTTTTTTTTCCCCTTTTAAATAACTTTAATACCAACTTTTTCCTTTTTTTTCGATTTAACACAAGTCAGAACTTATTTGAGGAGTTTAGTGAGGAGGATAAGAAAAACTGTTTTTTTTTTTTTAATTTAATAAATATTTTAAAGCCATCTCGGCGCCGTATGTTTTAAGTATGATTTTTTTTTGTGACCACACAACTAAACTGCACTAAAAAAATATGAAAGTTCACTTACGCAAGACGTTGATAATGACGTGTTATTAAGCCAAAGAGAGAGGATACCAGATGAAAACGTTCTTATTCTTCCACGCTAGGCAAACTAGACTTATTGTTAGTATAATTGGGTATTTATATTAGACACAAGGTGCCAAATCTATATCAAAGGAGAATTTTATAAGAATTTATAAAGACAATATTTAATTGATTTTTTATTGTCTCTCCACAAAATATCGGTTCTACTCAAAATGGCTAAAACACACCGTGCCAAAAGTATCTCGGAAATTTTGGAGGAATTTGAAGAAAATTAACTTCTCAGCTTTCACAATTATACAAATTATGTTCAAAAAAGAAAAATTATAGAAATAATTTTTCCACAAAAACATGCAATTTTATAAGGCTTTAAATTTAAAAAAAAAACTTTAATTTTTCTTCAAAACAAGATATTATTTTAAATAGATCACCAGCTAAACAAAACCTCCACCAAGGGATGATTGAATACCTAATGATCTAATTGCATCATCTTAGTAAAACTTAAGCTCGGTTTTCTTTTCTGTATACCAAAACATAACAGATTCTTTAACGCTTTCATTCAAAACTCCAGAACAATCTTTGTATAAAAATCAAAAGACAAACGTCAAATATGCAATACATATGTTAGCGGATAAGATGTGTCATTCATATGGCGTTAAAACGAGAAAACAAAATTATAGCAAATTGAATTTAAACCTTTTCCTAACTAAAAGTAATTCAAATGATAAAAACAAGCGGCATTACATTGTCTGCCACGCTCTGATCGATACCGATACGAAAATTTTAACACTGCGATTCCAATAGTGACATGTGTCTTCTAAAATAGAGCAATAAACCCTGGTATACAAAAAGACACATGCCTTTAATGGAATCGCCATTTTAAAATTTTCGTATCGGTCTAAAAATGGCTGTAGCCAACTACCGTCAGTATGAAAAGGTATTGAATGCTAACCACTATGTAAACACATAGTATTGTTAAGAATAAATTTTGATTCTAAGAATTTTATTAAATTATATTTGGAAAAAATAAATCTAACGAAAACACGACATTCCTTCGAAGGCCGCACTTGCCCATCGTTTATGTATGGTAATGCATACTGCCATTGTAAATATTAGTATTTTCAATTATTCGTCCTTGCCGGTTAACCGTTTAGGGCATTCTTCGAAAAATGACGAAAATTGATTAATCGGTTATTCGAACTCTTTAAAAATAAAATGTTGTCAGACATGTTCAGTGGGAATAAGCCCCTAAACCTAAAACAGATAAACGCAGTGTCGACAGCGTTTTACTGAAGTCCAACATTTTGACGATAAAGCTGTTATATTATTTTCTTTATTTGCCATTGCCGAGAAATTATAAAATTTTCAAATAAACAATAGCTGCACTCAAAATGTCGACCAAAGAAAATTTTCCAAGATTTACAAAAATCAATAAAACTTTTGAACACTAATATTCATACTTTTCAGGAAACAACTTGTTTCTACTAAACTTTTTAACATTTTAATTTTTTTTTTATAAATCAATAAAGTCAAATAAGTTACAAAATTCCAAGTTATTTTCTTCGTTTTTATCATTTCTTTTTTTTAGTTTTTAACGAAACGGTTTTTAAGAAAATAAAATGAAAGCAATTTTGAACTATTATTTTCGAACATAAGTAACCTCATAGCGATTGTATAAAAGCAAAATAAACTTTTTATTAGGTTTTTTATTCAAGCTTCTTGTCTTTATAATATGTTTCTCTGTCGGTTTTAACACCAATGATTTTTGTTTTAAAGAATTCCTACGGAATTGTAAAGTCAAATATATAACATTGATTAGAAACAAATGCAACCTTGTAGTTTTGGAGATAAATAATATTTTATAAAATATAGATTTTAAAGGAATTCAAACAAAAATCAAATAAGTAAAAAAGATGTTCTCTACTGTTTTTGATACAAATAATATAAGAAAACTTTTGAAGTAAAATTATGTAGGTGAAAAAATTTTTTGAGGTGAAAAACTTTTTTAGATGTGAAAGAACTTTTTTGGAAGAAAAAAAATTAGAGGTGAAAAAAAATTTTTGAGGTGAAAAAATTTTTTGTTGTGAAAAAAATTTTAGTGGTGAAAAAATGTTTGAGGTGAATACAAAATATTTACTGCTAAGCGACTGGTGAAAAAATATGAGAAAATATGTTATGTACCAGTCGCTACTATGATATTGTACTAAATTTGTATGGGCAACTTAGAGGCACCTTTACACTTTCACTAGTTTTCTTAACCATGGACTGCACAAAAAAAACATTTCAAAGCATAGTTAGTTCCGGCTAATGGGGACAAGCTCTGCAGCTGAATATGCCTAATGGAGAGAATGTACTTTCTGATGCGCCACGCATTGATAAATAGTTCAACGAATATTCTTTGTTTAAAAAATTGAAGTGTGTTTGTCTAATGGAGAGAATACAGCAAAGAAATTAATTTGTTAAAGAAAGAACATGATTTGTAACTATTTGTCAATAGATGGCCCATCAGAAGGTGCATATTTTCCTGCAGAGCTACTCTCCATTAGCCATATTGTGCTAGAATATGCAGTAGAGTATTATTAATTTTCTATTTTCTTCGTAACATAAATGAATATTTGCCAAAAACTATGAAAAATATATGTTTTATGTGCATATTATACCTTAATTTTTTAAATCATTATTCATTTAGATGTTTAAGAGCACAATATAGCACTTTATTCATGTGTTTTTTTATGAAAGAAAACATTAACATAAATATACATTTGCCAATCCCTCAACTCTCAAAAATACAAATAAAAAAAAATACTATTTTATTACGTCGAACATTTGAAAATTTGACTTTGAAATTATGTAATAAGTCCACCAGTAACATCTTAATGCATTAGAATTTGACGTTTGTAGTAGAGTATTCAAAAACCGAAACCGAAAACCGGTCAAACTGTTTCTTTTTTTTTTAACCTATCGGTTTCGAATATTTTGTAAGTTCGAAGAAAACCGAAAACCGGTCTTTTTTGTTCGGTTAACCGGTTTTTTTAATTACATCACCAACTGGTTTTTTTATTTTTTTCGAACACTTTTATAATCGTTTATTTGGTTATGAAGATTTAGATGTAAGTCTGATAGATTCCGATGAAGGCTTAACTTTGGATATTCCAAATTCAAATAGTTTAATTTCTGATCTAAATAACACAATAAGCAGTATTCGAAATCCTAAAAAAGAGACTGTACAAAATCATTCATCATTATATGTGACCTTCTCCGAGAAAAGGGACCTAGTGTGTGAAAATGAAGTTTTGAGAAAAACGCATTTAAAGTTTCATAACGCATTATCACTGTGGACACACCTTTAGTTGGGAGATTCGGTTTGGTATGGTTAGTTATGATTGGGTGCCGACTTTGGTGACGTATTTTTTTCGCTTTTAGAGTGACAATTTAAAAACAATTTAAAAAGAAAAAATTAAATAAAGTAAATTTTAATGTTTTTCTCATTTTTATCGATTTTCCAAAGTTCGTTTTGTACGTTTTTATGGGGTAAATAAATTTTTATCAGATATCTAATTCATTTCATCTTATTCTACACCCTATTAGGTACCAGAATCCACTCTTAAGTCCATACCCGTTTTTTGACTAGGTCCCTTTTCTCGGAGAAGGTAACATATGATGATTTCATATATCTTGATAAATGCGACGAAAGAACTGAAAAGTTGGACAATTTATTTAATTGTCTTTTGACTATTTGTCCAACATCTACTATTAGTGAAAGAATATTTTCCACTTCTAGCTTTATCAAAAGCAAACAAAAAAAAAAAATCGTCTTAAAACGAAACATTTAAATTGGATATTATTTCTAAAATAGATTTTCCTTTTACATATTTAAAATGTAATATTAGTAGCGGCACTAAAGCAATTATGTATTTTGCTCTTTCTTTAGATATAAATGTCTTTGGTTACAAAAACAAAAAATACATTTTATGGAATGAAACAAAAAACCAACAAAGCTTAACAGAAAAACCCAATCAGGTTTACTATATCTCCTATAGTAGCCAAAAAATTGGAGATATTTTAAATGGAAAATCCTAAGAAAACGCATCGGGAAAAATTATGAAAATTTCATAAAACGATTTTTAAATAGTTACGTCTATGAAAATGCCGATGTTCTATCCTTCTGTAGGTACGCCATGTCGTTGCAAGCCAGATTTGTTGAGAAACTTGAGCTACACGATAATTTGCTTGTCAGTCAAATATACGAAAACGAGAAAAACACCATCAATCGACGTATTAACGACAATCCAGCTCCTCTGGACCTTACCCCATTCTATATGAGCCCAGCCTCCAGCAATCATAGGGGCTGAATATGATATACGTATATACTAAATTGTGGATGAACTGTTATATGAATATGTTTTGTCAATTTATGTAACAGAACTTTTGTTATTTAGTTTTAGTAATGTTATTTGTTTAGTTTAAGTAATGTTATTTACAGAGGTCTGCTCTGTTAGCGACTTTAACAATGTTGCTTTTGACGTTAACTTAGTTATTACAGTAACACACATATAGCTCTAAAAAGTTATTATTATCATAGTATGAAAGACAATAAATGTAGTCGAACAAGAAGAAGACTTAATAAGATTTTTACTTAACAGAAAATTAAAATAGATACAGAAAAATTGTGCAACTTTGTATGGAAAATTTAGAGGTACCTTCACATTTTCACTCATAAATTTTGAACCTCTAAACCGATTTCGCTCATTTTAAATACCAAACTGCTCGGGAGGATGATAATCTGGGTAAAAATTGGCACCCCTGCTTGCGTCTTCGCGTCGTGATCGCCATTTCAACAGACAGACGGACATCGCTAAATCGACTTAAAATTGCATTAGGATCACGAATATATATACTTTATGGGGTCTTAAACCTATATTTCGTCATGTTACAAAAGGAATGACAAACTGATATATACCCTCACCATATATCGTGGAGGGTATAAAAATTGGCTATCGTATAGGGTGGGCCATTTAAAATTTCAAATTTGAACTACCGATTACTTTGACTTTGAAAGGTTGTGCGTCAATTTGTGAAGCGAATGGATCGTTATTGGACAAACCAACCCGTGTACGTTCTCGTCCAGAACATCCATCAACAACAACTCGTCATCGTTCTCAGGAACTGAACATTTTTCACATTTTTTAAAAATTGGGTTGATGGGATGAGGTACTGCCGAGCCAGTCGTGGTAGTCATATGAATGATATTGTGTTCCATTCTTAAATGACAAAGTTCAACCTTTCCAATAAAACCAGAAATTTGAAAATATAATCAGTACTTTTTTTAAAGCCGATTCAAATTTAAAATTGTAAATGGCCACCCTGTATATCATAAAGCCTATATGAGCAAATCCTGTGTGACGAACGCTGCATTCGTACGCGTTTTTGGATTAAAATATAGAAATTTCTTTCTCTTCAAAATAGATACCTCACATGCAAAAACATGATATCAACTACTTACCAGCCTATTTACTTGCTTAATTATTTTTGTTTGCGATGTCCAAAAAGTAATGGGTGCTCATTATTTTTTGGCTGTTCGTAAGCGAGAAGGTAATGACCACCCATTACTTTACGTTTTTTGTAAGTGAGAAGATAATGACCACTCATTACTCTTGTGACATCGCGAACAAAAGTAATTAAGCGAGTTAATAGGCTGGTATGTAGTTTAAACCCTGTTTTTTCTGGGTAGTGTTTAGTAGGATTTAAGTGTACTTGCGAATGGCATAAATCATAATTTTTTTGACAGGTACTTGTTGCGAAAAAATTGATTACAAAGTTTTGTGACGCACGCTACAAAAAATGGGAGTAACTTTAAAAGTTGAAGAGTGTGGTTTTGGTAATTTTTTAGCAAATTTTGCATATTAAAGTACACAAAATCTAATACCAAACAGAAAGATGAATTTAAGAAAAATCTAAAATAACTTATGTGCACGCTAAGATTTTTATCTTTTTTTTTTGTCAAAAGCCGTAAACTATTTGTGACGCACGTTCCATTTTTTCTTTTGGTATATAAATAAACAAAATTGTTTTTATTTTAACAAAACAATTTATATTATTTTTATTACTTTTATTATTTATTATTATTTATAATAAAGGGTGTCCCAAGAAGAACGCAATTTTTAAATTTTAAATAAAACACAGATATTTAAAAAAAAATCGTGAAACTTTATTATATCGTAAAGTAGACAGAATGAGGTTATGTATGGAACAATATATCGTGCAGATGGCCGTCACGGCTTTGCTGGCATCCACGCGATCTTTTAATGAAATTTTCAATGACCGTTTTGCATGAATGCTGCGGTATTTCATTAATGCAGCGTCCAATTTCCTCTTTTAAGGCTTGAGTCGTCGTCGGCTTATTCGCGTAAACCATCGACTTCAAAAAACCCCAAAGAAAAAATCTAATGGTGTTAAATCGCACGATCTAGGCGGCCAATTCTGATCTCCAAAACGCGAAATAACACGACCGGGAAATGACTGATGCAGCAATTGAATTGTTTCTCTGGCTGTATGACATGTGGCGCCGTCTTGTTGGAACCACATGCCCTCCACATTCATTTCTTCAATTCTAGGCAAGAAAAAACTGGTTATCATTTCACGATACCGAACACCATTGACTGTTTACGCTTGACCTGCCTCATTTTCATAAAAAAAAGGTCCAATGATTCCTCCAGCCCAAAAACCACACCACACAGTGACACGTTGAGGATGCATTTGCTTCTCGTGAATCACTCGAGGATTTTCCTCACCCCAAATGCGACAATTCTGCCTATTGACGAAGCCATCAAGATGAAAATGGGCCTCGTCACTGAAGATGATTTTATCGGCAAAATCAGCATTTTCATGTTGTCTCTCCAATACCCAATTAACGAACTCCCTTCGCTGTCCATGGTCAGCTGGCTTCAGTTCCTGAGTCAATTGAACTTTGTATGCATGAAGATGCAAATCTTTCGTCAAAATTCGCTGCAAAGTGGATTTGGAGACACCAATTTGCTGAGCTCGGTGTCGAATTGAGGTGGATGGAGTTTGAGCGACATCATCACGTACAGCTGCGACATTTTCGGTCGATCGACCTGGTCGATGGCGCGTTGTTGTCTTTACATCACTAACAGACCCAGTTTCGGCAAATTTATCCATTAATCTCTTTACAGTTGACTCTTTTGGAGCATTATTGTGACCCCAAATTGATCGCAATTTGCGAACTGTAGCCGCAAAACTTTCACCATTTTGGTAAAACAATTTCACAATGAGAATGCGTTGTTCATTCGTGTAGCGCTCCATTTTTACTAACCTCGTACCTTCTACTAGCAAACAATAACAATTGTTCAAATGTCAAACAATGACACTTCGAATGTTGCCAGATTTAAAAATTGCGTTCTTCTTGGGACACCCTTTATTATGTATATATCTAGTTTTATGTTGCAATAAAAAAAATAAAGTTGGATTAATTTAAAAAAAAAAATTTGGTGGACTTTATGATTTGCCCATATAGAACTTGTATATTGTTGCTTCGAAAGGTTATAAGAATTTCTTTCACTCGATTTTTAACCTTCTTGTTTACACCAGGGCCTGGCCAGGCGCTTTTTGTTTTTATTCATGTATTTTTTATATTTCCTGAGGAGATATCGTTATGATATTTCATGATATCTTCAAGCATACATTTTAGAATAAATTAGTGTACATTTCAAGATTTTCTTTTGCGAGGGGGTGTAAATTTTGGAGTTTTGAAACTACTCGCCATGTTCGTAACACCTGGGTCTGGCCAGACCCGAAACATTTTTTTAGTATTTTAACTGGTTTTGCCACTTTTTTCAGAATTTTTAACTAAAAATATGCATGAGCTGCAAAGAAAATAATCAGTTCATTCAAAATTGCGATTTGAAATAGTGTTTGTGCATACTTTGTGTTTTGTTGCTTTTTTTAGTAAAAGTTGACTTAGTCTATCAGTCGAATTCACGTTTTGACCCAACATTTTATGAACGTGTTGCTGCTTAACAATTCTCTTGAACGGGAAAGAGAAACGGAAGATGGATACGAACCTATTGTTGCCGAAGACAATGCAGACTCAGATTATGTGCCGGATGAGAATGAAGCTTCGGATATCGAGAAAGATCAAGAATTGGAAATAGAGGGGAATTATGACAGTGATGAAGTTGAAGATTATATTAAGACACAAAAGTACACAAAACTTCGTATCCCTACTGAAGCCGCTGTTCAAAGATATTTTATATCAGTGTGGAAGACGTTCACAGAAGTTGTGTGAGATGCTTTCATTGGTCTACTTTTTGCTTCTAGTGTAAGCCATAAACAAGGACCCTTCAAACCAGGATGAACAAACTACACAATTTTTAGCCACCCATGATGCCAGGATGCCAAATGGTGCGACTACAAAAAATTTTTAGCCGACACCATGAAATTCTTTGCAGATTTACAGAAACATTTAGCCTCTAGCAAGGGTTGTACCACAAATACAGTGATTGTGTTGTGAAGGTATACATGTTTGATTTTTTTTTTTTCCTAACATACAACAAACAACATTATTAAATATTATAACAAACAAATTATTTATAATTATAAAAACAAATGTATATTTGATACTTTTATTTTATTATTTTCTGTATAAAGCTGCTTTGATAATTTTCAAAGCGTATAAACATTTTTGTAAACAAATGATTTTTCAATCAATTATAATTAGTTTTTATATGCATTTGTGCTATTTCATTACCAATAGTAATGAAATTTTTAATGAAAAAATTAATGAAATTTTTTTTTCATTTGCATTAGTGTCAACTAATGGTACTGAAATTTCAATGGTAATGAAAAACTCCCAAGTATGGTTTTGTTTGTTGTAAATATTACAAAAAAATGTAAATGTTTATTAAAATGAGTTATTTTAATGCAGGTAAAAAAAACAAATTGTTGTTTTGTGTTGTTTGTCCCTTGCGTACTCATGTTTACCGATGTTTTGTGTTTTTTGTCTCTTTCATACTTACCATTGTTTTGTTTGTTGTCTTAAGCAAAAAAAAAATCAAATACACATTTGTTTTTATAATTATTAATAATATGTTTGTTATAATAATAATTAATATTGTTGTTTGTTGAATGTTAGGAAAAAAATTTAAACATGTATACATTCACAACACAATCGCTGTACTTGTTGTTGTACAATTGCTAGAGGCTAAATGTTTCTGGAAATCGCGTAAGAATTTCATGGTGTCGCCTAAAAATTTTTTGTAGTCTCGTCATTGGCATCATGGCACCATGGCATTATGCCTGGCTAAAAATTTTGTAGGTTGTTCATCCTGGTTTCAAGGGTCCTTGTTATTACAGCCCATATGTCAGCAACTCTCAAGATGCGTCTGTACGTGTTTCTCATATACGAATGAGGAGCTACAATACTAAATTGAGTATTTTCTCTTTTGCTTTTAATTTATTTTAATCCTTAACTATTATAATATAACTTTTTTGTTAATTTATGTATTTAGTTATTAAATTGAGAATAATAAATAACTTTGTAAACACAAAATCTTTATATATACTTATATGTTTTATGCAAAATTGTCCATTTATGTACCAAGTCTGGCTAGACCCTGGTGTTATTAATGTGACAAATCAACGTGGTGTAAGCATAAGGGTTAAAGAATTTCATTTTATTTTAGTTAGTGTTTTATCTCTCAGATTTTCTCTTTAATTATTTACCCAAAGTTACAAAATTTGGAAGTTTTAAGTAAAAATAACGCATCTATATTAAAAATTTAACCGGTTAAACGACCTATTATAACCGATTTTTCGGGTCGAATAATTATTTGAGTTTTAAATTATTTGTTTCGACGTTAACCGAAATAGAGGCGATTAGTCGAGGAATCGGTTAATCGATTAACCGAATCTGAAACAGTAGTAAAAATACATACATATATGATAATATATTATTAGAAAAGGTCACATATGATTATATTTTTACTCAGGAAACCCAGAAAAACTTTGGTAATGGGTGCTATTAAATCATGCATTACCTTGTAATGTATATTCCTTACCTGTATCATTATTTTTCAACATAAAGTCACGAGTTACCGATAACTGGATACATAATGCATCACTTTGTGATGTATTTCCTTTTTTTAAGCATTAATTGGAAACAACAAGTAATGAGTTACCGATAGTTGGTTACATACTGCATTACAATTCAATTTAACATAAAATAATGACTCTAAATAATTGAGAAATATATTTAAATCATATGTATGTACCCTGCGGGAAAAGGACCTATCGCAGGACTCGTCGTAATTGATTGAAAAATCATTTGTTTACAAAAAATTTTCTACGATTTGAAAATTATCAAGGTAGCTTTATACAGAAAATAATAAACAAAATATACAAATGTTAACCCGCATAAATAAATATTAATTTAAATATTACTACATAGTTAATAATGCTAAAGGTTTCTGTTATTTGGTGCATTAGTAATGGTAATGAAATTCAAAAACATTGTTATTGATCAATGAAATCGGATCCTTAAATCATTATCATGAATTCAAACAATGGTAATAAAATTTATTTTAATACCATTGTTATCAATGCAATGGTAATGAAATTATTTATTAATTAGTCCAATCAAAGCATTATTCCCATGTATGACCCATATAACCCTATCTGAAAAAATGTATCCCATTATTTTTACTTTTTTGTATGCATATTGGTAAGCATGTATACATTACTTTGAGGATCCTCTCCATTTAAAATTCATAAATAATGTAAGGCGGATTAGAAATTGTGATTCACAACACTTACCTTGTCAGTTACCAAATTTAAATTATAATTGGTTACCAGAAGTTAAAAAATTATGTATTACCCAATTTCTTACGGAAAATTAAATAATAATTGGTTTTAAGTAACCAATTATTAATATCATACGCGGAACCCATTATTCCTTTTTTTCATAATCTTGCACGGAACCATTATACCTTACATTTTGGGACATCCCATATGAAAAAAGTTAGAATTATAATATAAAGGGCAATAGGGAGTTTAGTTTAATAGACTCATTATTTGGTAAGGTCTGTTTTTGCTGGGACATTAAAAAAATGATTAACTTTTACAATTTAAATTACGTTTTGATATAAGATGCTTAAGGTTTTTAATGGACGTGGACGACAGTTATAAAATAAAAATTATGAAGTTAGTTTTAGTTTCCAAAATACCATCCACTTAGTCAATTTAGAAGGTCGAAAAAGAAAATATTTAATATACTTTCTTTTAAAAAATATAATAGTTTTTTAATTTATTAAATTTATCGTTAGAAGAAAAATTTTTTTTGGTAAAAAGCAAATATAAAACGTTTTCAGTCATTGCAAAGAACTAGTATTTTAAATGTTAGCAAAATAATAATGTAATGGCATACCTAAATATGTTGAATCGCAGCAAGTGGTGGGGGATGGAATCTGGGAATTACACTCTGAGCAGAGAAACAAAGTCACCAGCCGAATTTGTTTCTCAGGAAAATAGAATAAAATATGACAATATGAAAGAAATAAAACCAAAGCAAATTAGGAAAAAATTGGAATATTTTATTTGAATAAATTCAGGATTACAATCTTACCAGTATGAACAACGGCTTGACAAGGGCCGACTATTCTAGAATTTTTTTACGGAAACAGCATCTGCGACATTTTGACTATTTTGACATTTAACATTAGTAATGCTTTTTTTAGTAATAGTACTACAATTGGCTCGATAACTTTGTATCTATTATACCATAGGTAACACAGCAATTATAGAATGCTAGGGTTTTCGGAACAGGGTAATGCAAAGAGATAGCGTTGAAATTTTGGCATTACCACTACCGCCCGCCTTGCAGTATATGTGCAACAAGAAAGGAAACCATGGATAGTTGAATGTCGCAGATACCTTTTCTCGGAACAGTATTACTAAAATATAAGAAATATAAAAAATAAATATAATTACAATTAGGATTATATAGGAAATTCATTTAATTATCTTTTTTGTTTTCTTTTTTTTTTTCAATTCAAACTTAAACTAAATAGGAACAATAGATAAATAAAAGGAATATACATATGTACAAGAGCGTTTGCGTTTTGCTTTCAGACGTTTGATAGTGCATTTTTTTTACCTACACAGAACAGGACCCATAAATGGTCCAACCAAAAATGGTGCTCTGCGCAGGGGGAAGTCAAGTTTTGGAAATTACCCCTTCACATATAACCTTCGGATAAATTTCTACCCCGATTATGACATCAATACCTGCAGATTCGTAGAATTTGGAATCCGCGAGGAAGAGATCACGGAAATTTTTCTTATACGCTTCTGGTAACGCCAGTGTTGGAGTTAAAAGCGTAAGACGATTATCGATCCTAAAAGTTCCTTCGATTTTCGATGTAGAATCAAAACGCGATCTTAGGGTCAATGGACAAATTGTCTCCTCCTGCAAGGTCAATGTCGTCAGACACAATTTTTCGACAAACTTTTTGGAGATTCGACTAGTTGAGGAACCCAAGTCGAGGAGACAACGTGCGTGGGAACTTGTTTTGTCCAATTTGACGAGCACAGTCGGAAGCAGATTTATGCTATTTTGTCTTAAAATATACGTGAGTAAGGAGGACTGGGAAGTTGAGGGCGTCGAATGTGAGGTATCCCTAGGACGAACACTTCTAGACTTCGAAGGTTTTGGAGATGGAGAACAAGAACGTGACGAAGAGGCCGGAGGATCTTTGGATAGTCTTGGATGCATATGAAGGAGTGTGATGGGACTTTTAGCAAGTTCTACAACCCCTTTTAGAAATACATGTGCCTTGTGAATAATTGTGAGCTAGACAATTATTGCAGTATTTATGATTGCGAACGGCTACGATGCGTTCGGTGACGTTCATAACTAGGAATTTTGGCACACGTTCTTAAAGGATGAGGCCGATTGCAAATGCGCCATAAAATTTAATTATTTTTAAGTGGCTGGTTTACCTTACGGTTATGACGGCGATGTTGATGTTTGTTGGTCGAGTTCTAAGGCATGATAAGCTGGAAAAGAAGGATAGCAGAAAATATAATAAAACTGGAGGAAAATAACCTTAAGACCTGGCAGAGTTAGTCGGTACATAAAACTACTAATTTTGTAATAGGCCTTGTAATCTTCCCTCTCTGGGTGAAGATATTGGCCACACGGACAAGATTATCGGATCCTACATACGTTTTTTCTATTCTGCCAAGACGCCATGAATTTGGAGAAAGGTTTTCATCTTTGACAACTACCAAAGTGTTTTCTTTCAGGTTTTTCTCCGATTTTTGCCATTTCACTCGATTCTGTAGCTCTGTAAGATACTCGTTTTTCCAACGGGTACAAAAATTCTGGTGGATGAGTTTCAATCTCTGCCACCGATTGGTTAAGGTTGCCGCGGATTCAGTAACCGATGGATCTTTAGGAGCTAATACTGGAGATCCGATTAGAAAGTGCCCTGGAGTTAGAGCTGTCAAATCAGAAGGATCTTGCTAAATAGGCGATAATGGACTAGAATTTAAGCAAGCTTCGATGCGGGACAATTGAGTGGAAAATTCTTCGAATGTGTATATAAAACACCCTGATGTTTTTTTGAAATGTGATTTAAAACTCTTTACTCCTGCCTCCCACAACCCACCCATATATGGAGCACCTGGAGGAATAAAGTGCCAGGTGATATTTTGATGGGCGTAGTTTGCGGTAACAGCATGGCGAGATGTTTGAATGAATCCTTTTAGAAGCACTGACAAATGGTGTGCAGTTGTCGGAGTGCAAATGAAGAGGACATCCCCGACGAGATACAAAGCGATGGAAGGCTGCTAGGAATGCAGGAGTGGAGAGATCAGACGTAGCTTCTAAATGTATTGCCTATGTGAAAGAGCAGACGAAAACACATACCTTCGTGATACGGCATACTCTACCGGAATAACTTTTGATATCAAAAGAACCGGCAAAGTCCAGCCATTAGCTGCTTCTGGCATGATTTCTTATATAATAGGCAAGGTTTGCACTTGTTGATTGTGGCTTTTATCATATTTTTAACTTTTGGAATCCAGTAATGAGTTCTTATACACCGAAGAACGAGTTGGTTACCACCATGGAGGGTGATATCATGAACAAACTTTACTAGCAGTCGAGAATATTGGCAATTGTAAGGGAGTATTATGGGATACCTTTCATCATAAGAAAGTCCAAAAGAGGATTCAAGTCTGCCACAAGATCTGATTAACCCTTGCTAGTCTAAAAAGGGATTCAAATTAAGGATCGAACTAGAAGAAGATTTCGACTGTTTGGAAGAAAGTGCTTTGTACTCGTTTGTATAGAAATCTTTCTGACAAATATTAATAAGTCTGCCACGTACAGCCACGATTTCAGAACTAGTAACCATAGTCGATTCTTTACAGAAATATGAACGATATTTTGGATGTGTTCGATAATAAAATATTGTTACGATTTTACCCTTTATAAAATCGTTGATTTATTTACCTTTTAAATAAATCGAGTTCTTTCTATATTGCAAATAATAAACACCGTTTGAAATTATTTATAGCTCTATTTATTTATAACCGTCACTAAAAATTACAGAAATACACTTTAATAGCACACTTTATTTACACGATTTATATAAACTAAACGTTAGCCACACTTTAGTTCTTCACACTTTGCGTTTACTATGAACTGAACTACTTTGCCACCTTGCTGGCGTTTTTATATATCCGGGTTAAAATAACTAGAATATGGCAGCATCGTCTAGAAGCTGCATACTGGCAACTTTGAGAATGTTCTTTTACAGTTTGACATAAGAAACATTAGTTATGGTGAAGGGTTGCCATTTAATTGTTTTACATTTCAGGGCTAACATATGGGGATTTGCATTTCTACGAGTAAATGGAATTTCTGTAACAAATTGTATATAAGCCATAACTCGCATAGCTTTTGAATAGGAAGAAAAACGTTTCAAAATATCATTAAAATTTTTAAAATACGTAAAGTGAACCTTTATTGGTTTTTTTTCTATGTCGGTTTCTGGAAATACCGGATATTCACGACTAAGCCAGTTATTATTACAATCTTGCAGCCACGGTGGACCATGCCACCAGAGATCATTATCAAAAATCTCTTGAGGAAAAATACCACGGCTAGCTAAGTTAGCAGGATTATTTTCTGAAGTGACATGACGCCCGTGAGGTGGATCAATTATCTGAACAATCTTTGCAATTCGGTTTGCAACAAAGGTCACCCAAGAACAAGGAGGTTTTGCTAGCCAGGAAAGGACAATAGTGGAATCAGTCCAGCAGAAAATGGAGTATTTGTCGACATCTAATTTTGGAATAAGATTGTGGAACATTTCAGGGAGGATAGCAGCTCCACGAAGCTCTAATCTCAGAATGGATAGAGTCTTAACAGGAGCCACTCTGGTTTTTGACGAAACCAAGTGAGTGGATATGGAATCATTGGATACTATGCGTATATATAATGCTGCTGCGTATGCTTTTTCAGACGCATCGCAAAAACCGTGGAATTGGATTTCAGCATTTGGAGTAAAATCGAGCCATCGAGAAATCTGTATGTAATTATAGCCGGATAATTGGATTGAAAGGTTTTCCACTGACTCTGGAGAGAGGACTTTATCCCAATCGGTTCCGTCCATCCTTATCCTTTGCATTATGATTTTTGCTAGTGTAACACAAGGGGATAACCAACCAGCTGGACTTCTCTTTTTGTAAATTTGGAAGTCTAAGGAAAAGGTTTGGCTGTGAAGTAGAATCAATCCGATCGAGCGTTCCAAGGGATCCCTAGGGTTTCCGCCGTGCTGCTTTCATCAAATTCGAGGAAATCTTCATTAAGAAGATGATCCAGTGGAAGATAGGCAAGAATATCTTTGGAATTAGCCGTCCATTTTCTCAGTGAAAATCCTGCTGATTGAAGAGCTAGGATAAGCCCATTGTTTGCTATCAACGCACCTGGTATTGTATGAACACCAGCCAGTACGTCATCAACATACATATAATTCCGAAGAATATTGCTAGCCATCGGATAAATGGATTTAATATCTTCAGCTAGCTGGAGAATGGTTCGAATCGCTAAATATGGAGCACAATTAACTCCGAATGTTACGGTTTTAAATTCGTAATCTTGGACAATATCACTTGGATCGTTTCGGAATATGATTCGCTGGAAATAAGTGTGTTCTGGATAGACTAAAATTTGTCTGTACATCTTTTTGATGTCAGCATTGAACACATATCGGAACATTCGCCATTTAAGGATCAATGGAGTTAAGTCATTTTGCCTATATAGAGAATATCGTTTAGACTTAACCCGTTGGAAGAAGGTGCTTTCTGGTTTATTAACAGCGTGATGTGATAAGTAGTAATTCAATGGAAATTTGAGGAAGCCAGGAGAAGGCACTTTAAACACGTGATTTAATTGTCCATATTCTTGAAAAACTTGATCATATTCTTGATTAAAGGATGGAGTTTTAAGCAATCTAGCTTCATTTCTGAAAAACTGTGCCATTGCACTTATCCTAGATTGACCAATGTGTAGTTTTTCGAGAGTAAAACAATGTATCTTCCGTCCGAATCTCTTCTAGTTGTCCTGGAGTACAGATCTTCGCAAAATTTATCTGAAGGGGACATAAAGTTCTTCCGCGGAAGAGTCTCCACCTCCCAAAAACGTGAAATTTCTTTGGCTAATGAAGTTTCACAGACATATGATGCTACTGTGGAAAAAGAGGGAGATGAGCAGAGTGAAACAGGTCCAGTTCATATCCAGCCGAATACAGTTTCTTGTGCCATTAAGGAGCCATAGACTTCATGCTTTATGCCTAAGAGCATGATCGACGGAAACAGATCACCACCTATCAAGATGTCGATCTTGGAACTATTGTAAAATTGTGGATATGCTAACTGCATCTGCGGGAGATTTGAAAAGAGCGAAGAATTGGAGGGTTGGGACGGAAGATTGCCTGCTAATCATAGAACAACTAAAGCATCTACAGATAATTCGACATTGTCGTCTACTGTGGAACCGAGAACAAAGGAGCATTTTCGTTGTACGTTAGCAGAAATAGTATTGTTTAGCCCTGAAATTTGAGCATTTGTCCGTTTGAAAGAAAGTTTCAAAAGGTTAACAAACGTTCAGAAATAAAGGCCCCTTCAGATCCGGAATCGATAAGTGCCCGAGCTTTATATTTCATATGTAAGATGGCAAACATTTACTATTGCAGTACCTAATAAAACACTCCTAGAATTAGAAGCAAAACAAGATTGGACTATGCCAGCTGCCGAACTATTAATGGACTGTATTGAATAAGGATCGGATCTAGTAGAAAATAGAGCTGAGCGTGGGTTCAAGTTAGAATTGGTGCTAGTACTAGGTGACTGCGAAGTAGAAGGAGAATTGGAACTGTCACCATCTTTGTGAAGTAAAGTGCTATGGCGTTTATTGCATTTAAAGCAGCTGTTCTTGCTGTTACATTTTTTGACAACATTCGTTTTGGAGAAGCAGTTCAGGCATAAGCTTTGCTTTTTGATTACCGAAAGCCTTTGTGCATAATTCATGTTCAAAAAACGAGGCCATTTACGAATGATATGTAAATCTTTAGGACACAATGTACACTTCGGATCGGAAACATTGTTTTGAAAAGTTTTAACGTTTTTGGGAGAAGGTTTAGATCTAGAGTCAGTGGATTTTGTGTTAGTTGTATTACGGATATCAGCAACTGACTGACTAGGTTCTATAGCGATTCGTCAGGAATTAATCCCGATCAGCCCACTTCGGGATAGACGTTTTATCGCTAAGGCCCTGTTCCCAGAGATTAAGAGTAGTATATGGAAGTCGGTTTGAGCAAAGGTATACAAACATCGTACCCCAGCTTTTAATACTATATCGTAAATCTGAAGAGTGGAGATACAGGAGTTTATATCGCGTTGAAGCTGTTTAATTGCTGTTCCTGATTCGGAAATTATTGTCGGAAGATTGAAAGGGGTCCTTAGCTGCCCATTGATTAACACTCTGAGATTTTTAAACCGAGCACAAAGATTTGTCAATGCCAAATCAAACCCTTGATTAGTCAGTGGGCTTTTCTTGACTATTTCCCGTGCTTCACCTTGAGTTTTGTTCGTTAAATGGAACAATTTTTCCACAGGACTGAGTCGAGAATTTTTGATATATATAGCGGGGAACATGTCACGGAAGGTAGGCCATGATATGTAATCGCCATTGAAAACTTCAATATCGCACGGAGAGAGGTGGAAGCTATTAAAATTTGAAGACCTCGGAGAAGCTGTGTCATATGCTACCGTAGCAGGTGACGGATTCGGAATGTCAGCTTTGGGAAGAGACTCGAATCGTGTAGTCTCGTAAAGTTTGGATAGCTGGGCAAGCAGATTGCAATAAGTAATATAAGTACTTTTGTACTCAACCGTAAATGACTCTATGTTTTCTTTTTTATCATCCTGTTCATCCGAGTTCTCGATTTCAAAAAGAAACTTCTCATACGCTGCTTTGACTCTCGACCAGGTAGTCTTTAATTCAGAGCGATTTACGTCGATTGCATGGAAAGATGTAACAGGGTAGCGATTGTCAGAAAAATCATAGTCGAATTCAAATATGCTATCCCCTAACCGAATAAAATGATCGAGCGACATCTTGAAATACAAGGGAAATCTCAGAGCAGGCAGAAAGTCACAAGGGATTCAATTAAAATTTAAGTTTGAGTTAGTTAAGCTTAAACTTAATAGCACTATTGATTATTAACAAATAGTCAGGCTCCTTCGTAAATGTTATGACCAGGGAAACCGCAAATATGCAATATCATGCTTTTTCCTGTGCATTGTTTGGACCCATGGATAAACTATTTATTAGATTCAGAACAATTTAAGAATTCTGGCATCGATTTGTAGAGCATATTTTAGCATATTTTATCCTTAAGAGCATATTTTTGCATATTTCAGCATTAAGAGCATATTTTAAGGTAAAAGCATATTTTTAGGGCATATTTCTACATTTTTAGAGCATATTTGTGTCTTTTAGGGCATATTTTGAGCTCTAGCAAGGGTTGTACCACAAATACAGTGATTGTGTTGTGAAGGTATACATGTTTGAATTTTTTTTTTCCTAACATACAACAAACAACATTATTAAATATAATAACAAACAAATTATTTATAATTATAAAAACAAATGTATATTTGATACTTTTATTTTATTATTTTCTGTATAAAGCTGCTTTGATAATTTTCAAAGCGTATAAACATTTTTGTAAACAAATGATTTTTCAATCAATTATAATTAGTTTTTATATGCATTTGTGCTATTTCATTACCAATAGTAATGAAATTTTTAATGAAAAAATTAATGAAATTTTTTTTCATTTGCATTAGTGTCAACTAATGGTACTGAAATTTCAATGGTAATGAAAAACTCCCAAGTATGGTTTTGTTTGTTGTAAATATTACAAAAAAATGTAAATGTTTATTAACATGAGTTATTTTAATGCAGGTAAAAAAAACAAATTGTTGTTTTGTGTTGTTTGTCCCTTGCGTACTCATGTTTACCGATGTTTTGTGTTTTTTGTCTCTTTCATACTTACCATTGTTTTGTTTGTTGTCTTAAGCAAAAAAAAAATCAAATACACATTTGTTTTTATAATTATTAATAATATGTTTGTTATAATAATAATTAATATTGTTGTTTGTTGAATGTTAGGAAAAAATTTTAAACATGTATACATTCACAACACAATCGCTGTACTTGTTGTTGTACAATTGCTAGAGGCTAAATGTTTCTGGAAATCGCGTAAGAATTTCATGGTGTCGCCTAAAAATTTTTTGTAGTCTCGTCATTTGGCATCATGGCACCATGGCATTATGCCTGGCTAAAAATTTTGTAGGTTGTTCATCCTGGTTTCAAGGGTCCTTGTTATTACAGCCCATATGTCAGCAACTCTCAAGATGCGTCTGTACGTGTTTCTCATATACAAATGAGGAGCTACAATACTAAATTGAGTATTTTCTCTTTTGCTTTTAATTTATTTTAATCCTTAACTATTATAATATAACTTTTTTGTTAATTTATGTATTTAGTTATTAAATTGAGAATAATAAATAACTTTGTAAACACAAAATCTTTATATATACTTATATGTTTTATGCAAAATTGTCCATTTATGTACCAAGTCTGGCTAGACCCTGGTGTTATTAATGTGACAAATCAACGTGGTGTAAGCATAAGGGTTAAAGAATTTCATTTTATCTTAGTTAGTGTTTTATCTCTCAGATTTTCTCTTTAATTATTTACCCAAAGTTACAAAATTTGGAAGTTTTAAGTAAAAATAACGCATCTATATTAAAAATTTAACCGGTTAAACGACCTATTATAACCGATTTTTCGGGTCGAATAATTATTTGAGTTTTAAATTATTTCTTTCGACGTTAACCGAAATAGAGGCGATTAGTCGAGGAATCGGTTAATCGATTAACCGAATTTGAAACAGTAGTAAAAATACATACATATATGATAATATATTATTAGAAAAGGTCACATATGATTATATTTTTACTCAGGAAACCCAGAAAAACTTTGGTAATGGGTGCTATTAAATCATGCATTACCTTGTAATGTATATTCCTTACCTGTATCATTATTTTTCAACATAAAGTCACGAGTTACCGATAACTGGATACATAATGCATCACTTTGTGATGTATTTCCTTATTTTAAGCATTAATTGGAAACAACAAGTAATGAGTTACCGATAGTTGGTTACATACTGCATTACAATTCAATTTAACATAAAATAATGACTCTAAATAATTGAGAAATATATTTAAATCATATGTATGTACCCTGCGGGAAAAGGACCTATCGCAGGACTCGTCGTAATTGATTGAAAAATCATTTGTTTACAAAAAATTTTCTACGATTTGAAAATTATCAAGGTTGCTTTATACAGAAAATAATAAACAAAATATACAAATGTTAACCCGCATAAATAAATATTAATTTAAATATTACTACATAGTTAATAATGCTAAAGGTTTCTGTTATTTGGTGCATTAGTAATGGTAATGAAATTCAAAAACATTGTTATTGATCAATGAAATCGGATCCTTAAATCATTATCATGAATTCAAACAATGGTAATAAAATTTATTTCAATACCATTGTTATCAATGCAATGGTAATGAAATTATTTATTAATTAGTCCAATCAAAGCATTATTCCCATGTATGACCCATATAACCCTATCTGAAAAAATGTATCCCATTATTTTTACTTTTTTGTATGCATATTGGTAAGCATGTATACATTACTTTGAGGATCCTCTCCATTTAAAATTCATAAATAATGTAAGGCGGATTAGAAATTGTGATTCACAACACTTACCTTGTCAGTTACCAAATTTAAATTATAATTGGTTACCAGAAGTTAAAAAATTATGTATTACCCAATTTCTTACGGAAAATTAAATAATAATTGGTTTTAAGTAACCAATTATTAATATCATACGCGGAACCCATTATTCCTTTTTTTTCATAATCTTGCCCGGAACCATTATACCTTACATTTTGGGACATCCCATATGAAAAAAGTTAGAATTATAATATAAAGGGCAATAGGGAGTTTAGTTTAATAGACTCATTATTTGGTAAGGTCTGTTTTTGCTGGGACATTAAAAAAATGATTAACTTTTACAATTTAAATTACGTTTTGATATAAGACGCTTAAGGTTTTTAATGGACGTGGACGACAGTTATAAAATAAAAATTATGAAGTTAGTTTTAGTTTCCAAAATACCATCCACTTAGTCAATTTAGAAGGTCGAAAAAGAAAATATTTAATATACTTTCTTTTAAAAAATATAATAGTTTTTTAATTTATTAAATTTATCGTTAGAAGAAAAATTTTTTTTGGTAAAAAGCAAATACAAAACGTTTTCAGTCATTGCAAAGAACTAGTATCTTAAATGTTAGCAAAATCCTTTTATAGCACATATTTAAATGTGTTCAAAGTGAAAAGATTTTAAATTCAAAATCAATTGAATAGATCCCAACAAAAACACGCTAATGACATATAATTACTTTATACATTACTTTGTAATGAGTACTCCTTATATTCAAAATAATATATTACTTATAATAGGTTACTTATTTTTTATTTTGAATTAAATAATAATGTAATGGCATACCTAAATATGTTGAATCGCAGCAAGTGGTGGGGGATGGAATCTGGGAATTACACTCTGAGCAGAGAAACAAAGTCACCAGCCGAATTTGTTTCTCAGGAAAATAGAATAAAATATGACAATATGAAAGAAATAAAACCAAAGCAAATTAGGAAAAAATTGGAATATTTTATTTGAATAAATTCAGGATTACAATCTTACCAGTATGAACAACGGCTTGACAAGGGCCGACTATTCTAGAATTTTTTTACGGAAACAGCATCTGCGACATTTTGACTATTTTGACATTTAACATTAGTAATGCTTTTTTTAGTAATAGAACTACAATTGGCTCGATAACTTTGTATCTATTATACCATAGGTAACACAGCAATTATAGAATGCTAGGGTTTTCGGAACAGGGTAATGCAAAGAGATAGCGTTGAAATTTTGGCATTACCACTACCGCCCGCCTTGCAGTATATGTGCAACAAGAAAGGAAACCATGGATAGTTGAATGTCGCAGATACCTTTTCTCGGAACAGTATTACTAAAATATAAGAAATATAAAAAATAAATATAATTACAATTAGGATTATATAGGAAATTCATTTAATTATCTTTTTTGTTTTCTTTTTTTTTCAATTCAAACTTAAACTTAATAGGAACAATAGATAAATAAAAGGAATATACATATGTACAAGAGCGTTTGCGTTTTGCTTTCAGACGTTTGATAGTGCATTTTTTTTACCTACACAGAACAGGACCCATAAATGGTCCAACCAAAAATGGTGCTCTGCGCAGGGGGAAGTCAAGTTTTGGAAATTACCCCTTCACATATAACCTTCGGATAAATTTCTACCCCGATTATGACATCAATACCTGCAGATTCGTAGAATTTGGAATCCGCGAGGAAGAGATCACGGAAATTATTCTTATACGCTTCTGGTAACGCCAGTGTTGGAGTTAAAAGCGTAAGACGATTATCGATCCTAAAAGTTCCTTCGATTTTCGATGTAGAATCAAAACGCGATCTTAGGGTCAATGGACAAATTGTCTCCTCCTGCAAGGTCAATGTCGTCAGACACAATTTTTCGACAAACTTTTTGGAGATCCGACTAGTTGAGGAACCCAAGTCGAGGAGACAACGTGCGTGGGAACTTGTTTTGTCCAATTTGACGAGCACAGTCGGAAGCAGATTTATGCTATTTTGTCTTAAAATAGACGTGAGTAAGGAGGACTGGGAAGTTGAGGGCGTCGAATGTGAGGTATCCCTAGGACGAACACTTCTAGACTTCGAAGGTTTTGGAGATGGAGAACAAGAACGTGACGAAGAGGCCGGAGGATCTTTGGATAGTCTTGGATGCATATGAAGGAGTGTGATGTGACTTTTAGCAAGTTCTACAACCCCTTTTAGAAATACATGTGCCTTGTGAATAATTGTGAGCTAGACAATTATTGCAGTATTTATGATTGCGAACGGCTACGATGCGTTCGGTGACGTTCATAACTAGGAATTTTGGCACACGTTCTTAAAGGATGAGGCCGATTGCAAATGCGCCATAAAATTTAATTATTTTTAAGTGGCTGGTTTACCTTACGGTTATGACGGCGATGTTGATGTTTGTTGGTCGAGTTCTAAGGCATGATAAGCTGGAAAAGAAGGATAGCAGAAAATATAATAAAACTGGAGGAAAATAACCTTAAGACCTGGCAGAGTTAGTCGGTACATAAAACTACTAATTTTGTAATAGGCCTTGTAATCTTCCCTCTCTGGGTGAAGATATTGGCCACACGGACAAGATTATCGGATCCTACATACGTTTTTTCTATTCTGCCAAGACGCCATGAATTTGGAGAAAGGTTTTCATCTTTGACAACTACCAAAGTGTTTTCTTTCAGGTTTTTCTCCGATTTTTGCCATTTCACTCGATTCTGTAGCTCTGTAAGATACTCGTTTTTCCAACGGGTACAAAAATTCTGGTGGATGAGTTTCAATCTCTGCCACCGATTGGTTAAGGTTGCCGCGGATTCAGTAACCGATGGATCTTTAGGAGCTAATACTGGAGATCCGATTAGAAAGTGCCCTGGAGTTAGAGCTGTCAAATCAGAAGGATCTTGCTAAATAGGCGATAATGGACTAGAATTTAAGCAAGCTTCGATGCGGGACAATTGAGTGGAAAATTCTTCGAATGTGTATATAAAACACCCTGATGTTTTTTTGAAATGTGATTTAAAACTCTTTACTCCTGCCTCCCACAACCCACCCATATATGGAGCACCTGGAGGAATAAAGTGCCAGGTGATATTTTGATGGGCGTAGTTTGCGGTAACAGCATGGCGAGATGTTTGAATGAATCCTTTTAGAAGCACTGACAAATGGTGTGCAGTTGTCGGAGTGCAAATGAAGAGGACATCCCCGACGAGATACAAAGCGATGGAAGGCTGCTAGGAATGCAGGAGTGGAGAGATCAGACGTAGCTTCTAAATGTATTGCCTATGTGAAAGAGCAGACGAAAACACATACCTTCGTGATACGGCATACTCTACCGGAATAACTTTTGATATCAAAAGAACCGGCAAAGTCCAGCCATTAGCTGCTTCTGGCATGATTTCTTATATAATAGGCAAGGTTTGCACTTGTTGATTGTGGCTTTTATCATATTTTTAACTTTTGGAATCCAGTAATGAGTTCTTATACACCGAAGAACGAGTTGGTTACCACCATGGAGGGTGATATCATGAACAAACTTTACTAGCAGTCGAGAATATTGGCAATTGTAAGGGAGTATTATGGGATACCTTTCATCATAAGAAAGTCCAAAAGAGGATTCAAGTCTGCCACAAGATCTGATTAACCCTTGCTAGTCTAAAAAGGGATTCAAATTAAGGATCGAACTAGAAGAAGCTTTCGACTGTTTGGAAGAAAGTGCTTTGTACTCGTTTGTATAGAAATCTTTCTGACAAATATTAATAAGTCTGCCACGTACAGCCACGATTTCAGAACTAGTAACCATAGTCGATTCTTTACAGAAATATGAACGATATTTTGGATGTGTTCGATAATAAAATATTGTTACGATTTTACCCTTTATAAAATCGTTGATTTATTTACCTTTTAAATAAATCGAGTTCTTTCTATATTGCAAATAATAAACACCGTTTGAAATTATTTATAGCTCTATTTATTTATAACCGTCACTAAAAATTACAGAAATACACTTTAATAGCACACTTTATTTACACGATTTATATAAACTAAACGTTAGCCACACTTTAGTTCTTCACACTTTGCGTTTACTATGAACTGAACTACTTTGCCACCTTGCTGGCGTTTTTATATATCCGGGTTAAAATAACTAGAATATGGCAGCATCGTCTAGAAGCTGCATACTGGCAACTTTGAGAATGTTCTTTTACAGTTTGACATAAGAAACATTAGTTATGGTGAAGGGTTGCCATTTAATTGTTTTACATTTCAGGGCTAACATATGGGGATTTGCATTTCTACGAGTAAATGGAATTTCTGTAACAAATTGTATATAAGCCATAACTCGCATAGCTTTTGAATAGGAAGAAAAACGTTTCAAAATATCATTAAAATTTTTAAAATACGTAAAGTGAACCTTTATTGGTTTTTTTCTATGTCGGTTTCTGGAAATACCGGATATTCACGACTAAGCCAGTTATTATTACAATCTTGCAGCCACGGTGGACCATGCCACCAGAGATCATTATCAAAAATCTCTTGAGGAAAAATACCACGGCTAGCTAAGTTAGCAGGATTATTTTCTGAAGTGACATGACGCCCGTGAGGTGGATCAATTATCTGAACAATCTTTGCAATTCGGTTTGCAACAAAGGTCACCCAAGAACAAGGAGGTTTTGCTAGCCAGGAAAGGACAATAGTGGAATCAGTCCAGCAGAAAATGGAGTATTTGTCGACATCTAATTTTGGAATAAGATTGTGGAACATTTCAGGGAGGATAGCAGCTCCACAAAGCTCTAATCTCAGAATAGATAGAGTCTTAACAGGAGCCACTCTGGTTTTTGACGAAACCAAGTGAGTGGATATGGAATCATTGGATACTATGCGGATATATAATGCTGCTGCGTATGCTTTTTCAGACGCATCGCAGAAACCGTGGAATTGGATTTCAGCATTTGGAGTAAAATCGAGCCATCGAGAAATCTGTACGTAATTATAGCCGGATAATTGGATTGAAAGGTTTTCCACTGAGAAAGGGACTCTGGAGAGAGGACTTCATCCCAATCGGTTCCGTCCATCCTTATCCTTTGCATTATGATTTTTGCTAGTGTAACACAAGGGGATAACCATCCAGCTGGACTTCTCTTTTTGTAAATTTGAAAGTCTCCGGAAAAGGTTTGGCTGTGAAGTAGAATCAATCCGATCGAGCGTTCCAAGGGATCCCTAGGGTTTCCGCCGTGCTGCTTTCATCAAATTCGAGGAAATCTTCATTAAGAAGATGATCCAGTGGAAGATAGGCAAGAATATCTTTGGAATTAGCCGTCCATTTTCTCAGTGAAAATCCTGCTGATTGAAGAGCTAGGATAAGCCCATTGTTTGCTATCAACGCACCTGGTATTGTATGAGCACCAGCCAGTACGTCATCAACATACATATAATTCCGAAGAATATTGCTAGCCATCGGATAAATGGATTTAATATCTTCAGCTAGCTGGAGAATGGTTCGAATCGCTAAATATGGAGCACAATTAACTCCGAATGTTACGGTTTTAAATTCGTAATCTTGGACAATATCACTTGGATCGTTTCGGAATATGATTCGCTGGAAATAAGTGTGTTCTGGATAGACTAAAATTTGTCTATACATATTTTTGATGTCAGCATTGAACACATATCGGAACATTCGCCATTTAAGGATCAATGGAGTTAAGTCATTTTGCCTATATAGAGAATATCGTTTAGACTTAACCCGTTGGAAGAAGGTGCTTTCTGGTTTATTAACAGCGTGATGTGATAAGTAGTAATTCAATGGAAATTTGAGGAAGCCAGGAGAAGGCACTTTAAACACGTGATTTAATTGTCCATATTCTTGAAAAACTTGATCATATTCTTGATTAAAGGATGGAGTTTTAAGCAATCTAGCTTCATTTCTGAAAAACTGTGCCATTGCACTTATCCTAGATTGACCAATGTGTAGTTTTTCGGGAGTAAAACAACAAATTTTTGTTTCTTAAAAAAGGAAAAAAAGGCACCCTAATGTATATACATATGTATTTCTTTAAAACTGTTTTACACAAAACATAACAGTTTCATATTTTCAATAAAAAAAGTTCACACAGATACTAATACTGCTATTAACCCATTGAACATTTCTTACAGTGCAATTCTCATTTTCTCACCAACACAACTACATTTTTATTTTTGAACAGCACTGGTTAGAGTTTTGTATTCTGTTACTTCGACAAATATTTAATTAGAAAGAGCTACTAATGTTGTTAGTTTATTTGCTTGTACATATTTTTTCGTTTTTATTAGTAAACTTCCACTCATTAATTTTTTGCATTCTTCAACTTCTTCGTTACATGTGCCATCGATTGCCTTATTTATTAGGAAGAGAGAAATGTTTGCAAGAATTAATTTCTCTTTTTCTTTGTTGTTGTCATCATCTTTATCTTTGATATCTTTCCTATTCATTATTAAGTATATTGGGCCTAGTTGGTTTATCCCATTTAAGGAAGATGTTAGTTAAAGTCATTTCCAAATTGTACTTTTTTGAACTCAATTGTACCATTTTTTTAGTATAAAAAACTACCAACTATATAATTTTTTTTTATATTTTTATTTTTAATAAATATAACAAAAAAACTGTATGGAAAATTCAGTTGTACATTAAAAGTATATAATAAAAATATGTAAAATAAGGTACAAAAATCCACGAGATCAATATCATATTTAAGTATCCCAGCAAAACTTTGGTAGTGGGTGCGATATTCTCATGAGTTACCTTGTAATGATAGCTTGTTACCTTTTTAATTATTTGCAAGCATAAAGTAATAAGTTACTGATTATTGATTACGTAATATATGATATAAATGTAAAGTAATAATCGAAATATTTTTTTAAATCTATTTTTAGATACACTACTTTGTGTTTTGTTTTGTAAGCAAAAGACTAATGTATGTTTTTTTGACAACACTAACGAAAAAATGAACAATTTATTTAAGTTTAAAACAATCAAATACTATATGCGTCGATAGCTCAGTGGGTAGAGTTCCTGGCTGGCAACCAGAGTTCCCTGGTTAGATTCCCATCATGACTACATTATGTTTAATAACGTTTAAAATATTTGTAATAATTTTTTTAATAAAAATTTCTATTTTTTTAAAAATCTATTTTTAGACACATTACTTTTTAAATTCTCATAACCATATAAGTAACTGCTTACATTATCATCTCTAAAGTAACGGGTATATACATTACTTTGAGGCTCATCGCCTTAAAAATTCATCAGTGAAGTAAGGTGTAAAGTAATCCATGAGCCCCTATGGCTACATATTACTTAACACATTATTTGGTAATGTGTGGTTATGCTGGGATGTAATAAACTATTTATTATTTTAAAATTATAGCAACAAGAATTCGATGAATGTAACAAATCTTTCGTTTGGACTAGGCTGGAAACTGTTGACAATTTACACGATGCACTTGGTTGCGTGCAATTTTCTTAATACCCTTTTCAAAGTTGCTTCCAAAGTTATGTCTACGTATACTTTAAATGCACGGTGACTTTAATTGCACGAAAACTGAATTTGAATTAAGCAACAAAATAACAGTACATATGAGTGTGAAAGAGAGATAACAGAAACATGCACGAGAAACGAAAACCCCTTGTTACCCTGCTTGCTTCTATATCCCGTTCGATAACAATCTAAAATTGCAGGCTATAATTATATACAACAAAGTCGCCGTCTAAATTAAAGATATTAAAGATATTCACAAAGATGTGACAGCAAAAATGAGTTGCCAAGTGAAAAAGATAAGGATAAACTGGGAAAATTTGGAAATTGTACCAAATAAACCATGGGAGTACCATCGTACTTTTAAGACCCATATCGTACCAAAAATGGTACAATTGTACCAACTTTCGCATCCCTGGTTTATGCACTACTGCACGATCATGTGGTTTATTCATCTTAAATGCTCTTTCACACTCTTAATAAATGCACGTTGTACAATTTATGACTGTCTAATATTTAATTTATAACAATTAATTGTTTTTTAAATAATTTGTAGTTTCTAATTGAATCTTATTAAACTTCTATTCGATTTAGTTCAGTAAAGCGCACTATGGAATTGGGAACAGTTAATAATCACTTTTTCGATAATTAATCACAAAACAAGAAAAGCAGTTTTAGCAAGACGTCTGCTTTACAAGAAGCTGGTAGTCGAACTGTTATTAGGAGTAAATTTAATTAGCATTTTCAATTTTTCTTAAATCAATATATTAAATAATTTAATTAATAATTGTTAGAAATTGAATTACTTGATTTTCATTCATTATTCTCTCAAGGAAATTTTGCAAAAATTATCTTTTTGAAAAAATATTTTTTGGCGATCGGATGCAATTTTGAGAGTAAAATTAAAGGAAAAGTCGGAAAAACATTGGCAGCCAAAGAGCTAAACTTCGTCCTAGAGCATAAGCGTGAATAGGACTGTCTGGGGCAGACTAGCCTCCACAGACCCATAATTTGAACATTTTGAATTCATTTTTTGTTTTATTATATAGCAAACAATTTTTTGTTCTTCAATTTTGTTAAAATTTGAAAAATATTCACTTTTTTGAGAAAATATGTAGTTTAAAATCGCAAATATAAAAAAATTAAAAAAAATTCTAGTAAACATGGTAGGTAAACTCAGTGACTGGACTTTATAAAATCTTTCAGAAACACGTTCTTAATATGAGACACTCCCAAAAAAATATTGACAAGGTACATGCTAACTAACTTTCGTTTGCTCTGTGACATGTTCACTTGCAACAGTCATGTGATATGTCACGAAAATATTCATTCCCTACAAGTTCTGCAACATAACACATTGTGATTGATACATCAAGGACCCTTGAAACCAGGATGAACAAACTTCCAAATTTTTAGCCACCCATGATGCCATGAAGCCATGATACCAAATGATGCGACTACAAAAATTCTTAGCCGTGACCACAACATTCTTAGCCGATTTTCAGAAAAACTTAGCCTCTAGCCAGGGTTCTAACAATTCAAACATGTATGTATTCACATCAAAATCACTGAATTTGCGCTACAAGCCCTGCTAGATGCTAAGTTTTTCTGAAAATCGGCTAAGAATGTTGTGGTCTCGGCTAAGAATTTTTGTAGTTGCATCATTTGGCATCATGACATCATGGCATCATGGGTGGCTAAAAATTTGGTAGTTTGTTCATCCTGGTTTCAAGGGTCCTTGGATACATAACTAGTTTTTTATTAATTAGTTTTCCTCAGTCCAGTGGTATGTATATTTGAGCCAGTCGCTTAACGTTTCATATTGCACTAGTTCTGATGCACATCACGTATTGTCTATCATTATGGGTAAGATAATTCTAACCAGTTCTGCTGCGCATTCACTTACACCAATACAAGTAGCTTAAAAGGTAGAAATTGCCACCTTCTATGACAAGCCTATGTTAAAGTTACCGATTACTTTCATATAGGAGAACCAACTCGAGGACCGGTTTCTACCACAAAGTTCCGGTCACGAGAATAATTCTGTGACTGGTCCATTTCCCGTAGGGTTAATTCAAATGTACTAATTTGTTATAGTGATAAAAACATTGGCATTCCTGTCAATTAACAAATTAGAAAAAATATTAACAATCAAAAATAATCAAAAAACAAGTAAAAAAAGGCTTAAATTCGGCTGTGCCGAATCTTGAAATACCCTCCACCAATATCCTAATAAATGTTCTATACTGGGTTTGATACAAATAATGTTAAAAAATTTTGAAGTAAAATTATGGAGGTGAAAAAAAAATTTAGTGGTGAAAAAAATTGTTTGAGGTGAAAAATGTTTAGGTGAATACAAAATATTATTCACCTCTAAGCGACTGGTGAAAAAATATGAGAAAATATATTATGCACCAGTCGCTACTATGAAATTGTACAATACAAAAAACACCAATTTGTATGGAAAATTTAGAGGTCCCTGCACATTTTCACTCATAACTTTTTAACCGCTGGACCGATTTTACTCATTTTCAATACCAAACTGCTCGGGAGGATGTTCAATAATCTGGGTAAAAATTAAGACCGCCGCGTGCGTCTTCGCGCCGTGATCGCTATTTCAATAGACATACGGACAGACAGACAGACAGACAGACGGACATCGCTTAATCGACTTAAAATCGCATAAGGATCACGGCGGTCTTAGACCTATATTTCGACATGTTACAAACGGAATGACAAACTGATATATACCCTCACCATATATAGTGGAGGGTATAATTAAACATATTTTAAAGAGGGCTACATTAGTTATTTGCAAATTATTATGTGCAAATTGGTTGACACACGGAGAGGTAAGGTTAATTTAGCAATTATTTGTGTTTGTAACAATAACCAACTTACGCATAATGTGTGTATTTTTTTTTGTCATTTACGCACACAGAGTGAATTTACACAACTTATAGTAGGAGTACAGTTTTCTTAGCCGAGTTACAGAAAAACTTAGCATCTAGCAAGGGCTGCAGCGCAAGTAATTGTAATGTGAATGTATACATGTTTGAATTGGTACAACCCTTGATAGAGGCAAAGTTTTTCTGTAAATCGGCTAAGAATTTCGTGGTCTCGACTAAGAATTTTTTTGTAGTCGCACCATTTGGCATTATGGCATCATGGGTGGTTAAAAATTTGGTAGTTTGCTCATCCTGGTTTAGAGGGTCCTTGCTATAACCTGGTAAATTTCAACAAAAATTCATTAGATTGTAGAAAAGATTTTGACAATTTTCTAAAAGAAAAAGTGTTATGAATCTGAGAGTTTTGCTGTTGTAAAAAGGCCTTGGAATCCGAAGAAGGCCTGAGAAGAAAAAGTGCTCAGAGTATGTAAAAAACTATACTTAGAGTCTGCTGGTTTTTGTTTAAGAAAAAGCCCTCAGAATCTAAGGCTTTTTTTAAAAAAAATGTTATGATCTAAATAAAGTGTGTTTTTGGGAGGGAAAACTTTCTGAGTATGATGAATTTCCACGGAAAAAAATTTTATAATAATATTTTTCATCTTTTTTTTGGCATATAATAATAAATGGTCCATTTTCAAAATTATATTTTAATTATTATATATCATAATTATATAAAATTCAATATATGGTCCAATATAAGAAATATTTTTGATTTTGTTATAAGACAATATAAGGTAGAATATTTGCAATCAAATAACTAGGGCGGATCAATAAGCCCGTTGACTTTTTGAATGAAACATGGTTTTTTTGCAAAAAAAAAAAATATTTTTCAACATAATCCTTTTAGCTCAATGCACTTAGCCAACGTTTCTCCAATTTTTGTATCCCTTCCAAAAAATAGGATTTTTCGAGGACCATAAAATAGGCATTTGTTTGATCAATAATTTCATCGTTGGAGCTATATCTCTTTCCACCGAGCCATATCTTTAGATTTGGAAATAGTTACTGGGGGCTAAATCCAGAGCCCAATTCATGGAATTTTGCCATTGAGACTACACACGTGTGCACCCGTGCATTATGGTCAGTTGAGAGCAAACGCGGCACCCATATTGAAGACAGCTTTCTTAAATCCAACTGATCATTTAAAATCGAAACCATACTGCCATATGAAATGCCTATGTCATCAACAATCTGACGCACTTTTATTCTTCGATCGGCCAACACCATATCGTGGATTTTTTTGACATTTTCGGGTGTATTGACCTCAATTGGCCGTTCAGAACGTTCAGCAACATTTTTACTTGTGCGACCACAACGAAAGTCAGTAAACCACTTTATTACCATTGAAATCGATGGTGCAGAGTCCCCATAGTATTTATCAAACTTTTCCTTGGTTTGATTGGCGGTTTTTTCGCAAAAAATAATGTTAAATGAGCAAGCTTTTTTTCATTTTTAAAAAAATCCACGAGATTTTATGCTTTTATCAGCTGTTAAACGCAAAGTAAATGACGGATCTGCTCAAAATTTCACAAGAGTCTATAAACAGGTGGTACTTTATGGGAGCAATGTTGCATTTCATATAACTACGAGGGAAGTTCAAAAAGTCTTATTGACTTATTGATCCGCCCTCGTAGATATAATTATATGTCATCTATGTCATTATATGTCATCTATGTTTTGAATCCCAACAAGGGAGAAAACATTTTTGTTTGTGTTTTTTTTTTTAATTTTTTTACAAAACTAAAATTTTAACCCATTTCGGGACAACAAGACCTAGAAAATTTTGATAGGGTATAAGATATAATTACTTTATAATAATCTGGGTACATTAAAGCCGTCAAAAAAAGTTCGAATCCTCTAGCTCCCTACAAATATGCTATTATCGAAAAAAATATGGTCTGCCAAAAAAAAAATCACATAGAAGATTTTATTTAGTGGTGTAACGACAAGTTTTCCTCCGTTAGCTAGGGTATTGCTCACGGGGGTTAGGGTCGTTTCAGAAATTTATAATTCACTGGGATTTTTAAAGACAAGGGAAAACACGGGTCTGGTTTGGTGTTTTAACAAAATAATAATTCAAGTTTTATTGATTTCGGACTTAGCCTAAGATCTATTATAAATTTCTAAAAAAAATACTTAGCTTAAATAAATCTTGCCGGTGGCCCGACCTGTTGTGGGCTGAGTTGTGGTCGGCTCTGGCCAGCGATCTCACCAAATTGAAAATTACAGAAAACTGAAAATTACGGCAACTGCGGGAAATAAAACACTTGATAATAACAGAGGGACCTTCGGTAGGCACTCCTCTTATCAGAGAATAACACTTTGAATACCGGAGGGACCTTCGGTAGGCACCCCTCTTATCAGAGAACGACACTGGTGAATTCCGGAGGGACCTGCGGTAGGCACTCCTCTTATCAGAAACCGTCGCCCTAGAATAACCGAGGGACCTTCGGCAGGCACTCCTCTTATCAGAGCACGACACTTGAAAAACCGAGGGACCTGCGGTAGGCACTCCTCTTATCAAAAAACGACACTTGGAATACCGGAGGGACCTGTGGTAGGCACTCTTCTTATCAGAGAATGACACTTGAATAACCGAGGGACCAGCGGTAGGCACTCCTCTTATCAGAGAACGACACTTTTGAATCTCGGAGGGAGCTTCGGTAGGCACCCCTCTTGTCGGAGAACAACACTTTTGGATTTCGGAGGGACCTTCGGAAGGCACTCCTCTTATCAGAGATCGACCTTTGGTAGGCACTCCTCTTATCAGAAAAAAAAACACTAGGGTGTAGAGGTACCTATGGTAGGCACTCCTCTATTTAAATTCGAGTCAAATACCAAGGAACGAAACGATGTGTACACGGTCACCGCCGCGAGCCAACTGCCAAGTTATGTCACACACTTGCCTTGTTATCAATTATCTTTTTGGTTGTTTATCGTTTTCACCACAACAGCTGATTCACAGCAGAGCGTTGTAAGCTGTGTTTAGTTAGTTTACGTTGGTGGGCTGCCACAGTGATTTTCCGTTACGTTTGAAAATTTGAAATACATTGGTTCATTTGATGTAAATTCATTGGCTTATATTTAAATGAGTGTTAATAATATAATGTGTATTAATAAAATTAATAATAATATCCATAAAAATAATTAATAATAATATCCATAAAACAAAAATCGAAAATGCGAGAAAAATAAACAAAATTTTCGAGAGGAATTAAAAATAAAGATCAGTAAATTATAAGTGTGAGTGAAAATGAACGATGTGATTTTCATCCTTACTCATCCAACCCTCGTCGGGGTCCAATGCAGCAAACCAAAATTTGATGGTGTCGGTTCAGGGTGATACGGTACCCGATTTCGTTGACATATATATTTCTCTGGGCATAACCCTCTCTATTATGCTTTGGCCGCATTAACAAAACTTCGGATTCCACCTTTCTTTTAATATGCTGTGGGAATTCGGACTGATTGATAATCGGGGTTGAGAACTCCGCTGTTTCAACGGCCAGCTTTGGCGAGCGGGGTCGATGTTCAACCAATCAAGGGTTCCTTACCCCTGTCTCGGTTCCGGTGGATGATTCGTCTGAGAAAGATGGTAGCGATGAAAATGAAGCTGATGATTGGGGTGATGATGGAGCCGATGATGGTTGGGATGGTGATGACGATGTTGATGAAGAAGATGATGAGGACGGAGATGTTGGGTATACCAAGTGGTAAATGGATGGAGTTTGCGAGCGCATTAGACTGATCATGGGCATATTAGAAGAATTGCTGGTCTGTGACGAAAGAGTCGGTGATGGACAGGACCGATAGCCGTCATCAATTGTTGTATTCCCTGTAATGTTGTCGACTTCGTCGTAGGTGTCACTCGACTGTAGGTCTGGACTTTGTGCGTTGTCCGTTTCAGAGCTGCTTGAGAGACCCCGGACCATTCTACGTTTCTTCTTAGGTTGGCCAATGATTTCGTCCTCTGATTCCTCAGTATTGACTGAACAGCCTTGTGGGTGCCTCATGGCCGGGGTTATTCTTCTAACTCTCAGCACGCATCGTGGTAGTTCCTGGACTGGCAATTTTTCGGAGGTTGGTTGTTCGTTTGATGGCATGGTCGTAGTCGCCGTTTTTGTTTGATTGGCTGGTATTGGACAATTGACGGTATAAGGGACGGTTTTTTGTTGGCCAGTGGTGCATCCTCGGCGGCGTTCTGGACATGAAAGAGCCTCGTCGATGAATATTGTTCTTCGCCCCTAAGCCATTTTGGCAATCAATTTCTCTCGAAATTGTTGTTTCGTCCTCGCAAATTTTTCATCCGACATTACTATTTCCTCTCTTATGTCGTTAATATGGTTATGGTGTTGCGATCTATAGTTGATTATTAAAAAAAAAGAGAAAAAAAAAGATTAGTCTGATTGGATTTTAAGTGTGTAGTTTTGTTTATATATTAGAAATTTTAATTATTAGCTGATTCCCCATCGGTGTTATTTATGAAGCTTTTTATTTCGCTGAGATGCGCCCGTTTTACGGTGTTGTCCTTATTTTCCCGGAGTTGAACGATGACTGGAGAGATGAAGTTGGTTACTTCATATGGTCCCACGTATTTGGGTGCCAATTTGGCTGCAAAATTTTCCACGGTGCTCGATAACGGGTGGTTTTTTATAAGTACCAGATCCCCGATATTTGGTTTCCATGGTCTTCTTAGTAAGTTATAGAAAGGGCGCTGGTCCTGGGCCGCTTTACCGAGTTGATGACGCACTATCCTGAAGATCTCTTGTAACTCGTTGGTCTTTTCCTTAGGCTGAGAGTTGGCCGCCCCGGTTTTGGAGGCTAATTCATCATACAGTGCTTTGGGCAGCATCGGTTCACGGCATTGGAGAAGGTAGGCCGGACTATATCCGGTGGAATCGGATGTAGTGGTATTGATCGACAGGCTTATTTCGGGGAGGTGTTCGTCCCATTTCCGGTGGTCATTCCCCGCTATTTGTGCATTCATCCTCTTCACGGTCCGATTGGCCCTTTTCGTTGGGTTTTCTTGCGGGCAATATGGGCCGGTGAATTGTTGACGCACACCAACTTCATCCAAATATTTCCTTAGGATCCGGAAGGTGAATTGGCTACCGTCGTCCGTGATAAGTACCTTTGGTGTTCCAAACCGGGCCAAAATTTTCTCCCTGAAGGCTTTTACCACCCCCTGTGCAGTTGCTTTTCGACAGGGTGTCAGTTCGACCCATTTGGAGAATCGGTCAAAGAAGATCAGTAACATCGAGTGGCCATGTTTCGACCGGGGCAGTGGACCCACAAAATCAGTGCAAACCGTAGCCCAAGGTTGCTCGGGAATTTGTATCAGCATCTTTCCCGCGGGTACTGTCTGGTTCGGTTTGTACTGTTGGCAAGATGCACAGTCACGCACAAACTTGGCGATATCCCGAAAAATTCCAGGCCAATAGTATCTGTTGCTGATGTGGGGTGTGGTCTTGCGGATACCCAGACGCACCGCTGCGGGTTGGCTGTGTTTCTCTTGAAGTACTCGTTGGCGTAGATTGGTAGCGACACAGAGTCTCCACGGGGTGCAATCCTCGTCATTATGGTGTCTCGGGAGGTGGCGAAAGAGTTGGGTACCCACTATGGCATAGTCGGGAAATTTCCCGGGATTTTAAGATATTTCTTTCTTTTTGCGTTTGAGCCAGGTACAATCTTCGGTGGTTCCGGTGCCTTCTATGGCCCGCTGTAAAGTTTCCATAGGTTGGCGGGATAGTGCATCCGCCACCACATTATGCTTACCCTTACGATATTGTAAATTTGTACTGTTGTAGCTCCATGGCCCAACAAACCAGTCGCCCGGTTGGATTGTCGATGGAGTTAAGCCATTTAAGTGATAGGTGATTACGTGGAACCATTATCCTTCTAAATACGGTCGCATCTTTCGTATTCCCCAGACGATGGCCAGGCATTCCTTCTCCGTGGCAGAGTAGTTCTTTTCGGCCCCGTTGAGACTTCGGCTGGCATATGCTATCACACGTTCGGTGCCATCCAGTGACTGAGTCAATACTGCCCCCAAACCATGGTTACTTGCGTCCGTCTGGACAACAAATGTTTGTGAAAAATCGAGAACTTGAGCTTCCGTTAGTTTGGCTCTTAGGTACTCGAATTCCGTCTATTGTTCCTCAGTCCACTTCCAGTGTTTGCCTTTCTTCAAAAGGGATGTCAACGGTACTCGAATGCCGTCTATTGTTCCTCAGTCCACTTCCAGTGTTTGCCTTTCTTCAAAAGGGATGTCAACGGTTGGGCTATAGACGAAAAGTCGGGCACAAACCGCCGGTACCATGAGGCTATCCCCAAAAACCGCCGGACCTCCCGTACGTTTGCAGGTGGCATCATCTCCCGTATAGGCGCCACCTTATCGAGGTCCGTGTGTATTCCCTTTTCACTGATGACATGGCCAAGGTATTTCGTTTCCCTTTTGAAAAATTAGCATTTGTCAGGGTTGATTCGGAGATTGGCTGCCCGGAGCCTTCGGAACACTTCGGCGAGGTTGGATAAATACTCTTCCATCTTTTTCCCGATGACTATGATATCATCTAGGTAGGCGAAAGCGAATTGTTCTAACTCCGGGCCGATTACGCTGTCCAATGCCCTTTGAAATGTCGCGGGGGCAGAATGTAGACCAAATGGCATGACTCGCCATTGGTACAGTCCTCGACCCGCAACGGTAAATGCTGTGAAGCATTTACTGTCGTCCTCTAATGGTATCTGCCAATACCCGTCCTTGAGATCTAGGCTACTTACATATCGGGCTCCCCGGAGACGATCTAGTATCGTCGTAATACGGGGTAGTGGATAGGCGTCTGGTTCGGATCGGCTATTCAAATGTCGGAAATCCATACAGAGTCTTCAGGTACCGTTCTTCTTCTGGGCCAGTGTGATGGGTGAGCTATAAGCGCTTCTGGATGGCTCAATATAACCATTCATGAGGAGTTTATTGATTTTGGAGTCTATAATTGTTTGCATAACTGGATTTCGGCGGTCATCTTTCATTATAATCCGATGTTTCAAGAAATGTGTGTATTTTGTCTTTTGTTACTTGGCAATTGTCACTTACCGCTTCTGGTTCTCCTGGATTCCCTTCCGCACCCGTCAACATATTAGGCGGTGTCAAGTTGGGGTAGACTGGCAAGGGCGTCCGATCCCCGTAGGTAGGTGTGTCTGGGCAACGAGCTGTGGTGCTTAAATGTCGATGGGCTTCCTTGTCGTTGGGTACCCCGATGCTACGGTTGGTGGGATGGAATTGACACGCGAGTCCGGCGCATATAAACGTGGTGTCGCAATTTTCAAGGAATTTTAGTCCCACAATGGCCTCTTCGGTAGCGTTGGGCATTATTAAAAACCTCGTTAACAGACGTTTGTTTCCAAACTCCACTTCGATCTCCATTGCGCTCTCGATCTGCCTGCGTGATCCTTCGGCTAGTGTCACGAACGTTTCATGGCGCCGACGTTCCGTACTGTCCTCTAAGGTATGCGCCAAGGTTTCGCTGATAAAGCAACTGGAGGCGCCCGTATCGACTGTGGCCTCAACCTCACGTCCTCCCATGAGGAGTACCGCCACGAGTCCTGTTCCCTTTATCTGGAGAGCAGTTTTCAATGTTGAGGGTGATTTCTGGAAGACCCGCATCCCCTCGTGTTGTGCGGGTCTGGCGGTCGTTTCCCGACCGTTGGCGACAACAATCAACGGTGCGGAAGCCCCGCCGTCCGCAGTCCCAACAAAACAGAATTGAGTTGTTCCGGCACTCTACCATTACGTGGCCGTTTTGGCCACATCGTCGGCAAGCAGTTCGTGGGTTTATTTTCGGTTCGTTCGCTTCCCCTAGCTGTTTTTCCTGGTCCACTAGCCTATGCTGCTCCTCGGCTAACTCTTGCAGTTCGCCCAAAGTTGTAAAATCCTTTCTTCGGATATACCACACATATTCGGGACGAGAATTTTCGAATATTCGCTACATTTTCTGAGACTCTGAGTAGCTTGTGTGCTTCATGAGGTTTTGCATGGATAGCATGTAGTTTCTATATAATTCCTTTGGCTTCTGTTGTCGGTTCCGGATTTCATCTTCTAGGCGGTCGAAGTATCTGGGTGGGAGGAAAAATTTGATGAAATCCTGCTTAAAACCCGTCCATGTTTGCCAGTGGCGGTGATTGTTGCGGAACCAGATTAAAGCTTTTCCAGTGAGGATTTCGGTCATCATCTGGGGCATCGTGTTCCGTTCGATCGAATACATTGTGGCTAATTCTTCGATCCTCTCCACTAGTTAGAGAGGTTCCCGCTCTCCATCATATTTGATGCCCCATTTACGTACTTGGTCAGCCGTTGATTTGAGTTCCCCCTGTGGTGTTGACGTCGTTAAAGATTGCTGAACAGGCTCCGTTATAATCGCTGCGTCCTGGAAAGTTTTCCCTGTGATATTTTCAGTCCCCTCCGACGCTACGGCGAGGGTGGGCGGCTTCCGTGGTGAGATGCCCTTGGGGTCAGAAGCAGAAGACAAGGATTCGTGTTTGGCCTGTTGTTGTAGGAGACGTGCCAGTATATCAGATTTGTGGTCTCTTCCCAGGAATTCGGCATAGCGCTTACGAAGCTCCTCTACGCTTCCCGCAGTCCCGATTCCGACGTCCGATAGATATGTTACGAGTTCTTTTTTACGAAGTCCGTATGCCCATGATACCCGCAATGTACTCATTTCTCAATTTATGGAAAAGGAAAAACAAATTCCGATCTGCCTGTAAAAAATAATTATTAAAAAAACTTTTTGCCAATAGCATATATAAAAAAATCTTCCTTCTTCCCCTTTCGGGCGAAGAGGGGATAACCAAACAACTTTAAAAAAAACACTTCCTCAAAAAAAAATTTCAGAAGAAAAAATTGTTCAGAAAAAAAAAATTATTTTCCCAGTCTTCCCTTGCATATCCTTACAACAAGAAGAAATCCTTTTTAAAAAAAATGCTTTTTTTTACCCGAAAACAAACAAAAACCAATCTTTTTCCCGGAAAAAAAGAAATTCAAAACAAAAATTTCCTAGTCTTTCCTGTATTTCCTCAAAATACAATAAAAAAATCTTTATTTTTTCAAAAAAAACGAAAAAAAAATTATTTCCTTTTTTCAAAAAAATAATTTTTATCCCGAAAAAAATGTATGTATTCTTTTTCTTTTTTTTTAACAACAAAAATATCTTCCAAAAAGAAATTTTATTTTTATTTTATTTGTTGTTTTTTTCTCTTTTTTTTTAATCAGAAAACAATCTTTTCCTGGGGAAATTTTTTTTTCTTAAATTCTACAAAAAACTATTTACTAAAATAATAATATAAAATTTTTTTTTAGAAAGAAAAAAAATTCTTTCCCCTTTTTTTACAAAAAAAAATCACCTATTTCCCAAAGGATACCACTATTATCTTGGCTAACGTCTTGTGTCCAAAATTACTCTTCACTTTTTATTTTTGTTCTTTTACCCGAGATTGCTTGCGATCGCGTTGGTGGTCGCGGACTGACTGGCTGGTTGAATGATGATACACAGAGGGACAGTTCAAAGGGAGTGACGTGATCCTTACTATCGTGACCCGATGGCGTAGCGGCCCAGCGGCTTCGAGTTTTATCGCCCCAATAGGGTTGCCATCCGATTCATCGAATGTACGGGGTTCGGGCTTACCCCTATATCCAAGGCAGCCCTTCTCCCCTACAAGTTCCCAGAAGGGTGTTTCTCAAAATCCCTGCTCGGGCGCCACTTTAACGACAAGTTTTCCTCCGTTAGCTAGGGTATTGCTCGCGGGGGTCAAGGTCGTTTCAGAAAATTATAATTCACTGGAATTTTGAATGAAAAGGGAAAACATGGTTCTGGTTTAGTTTTATAACAAAATAATAATTCAAGTTTTATTGATTTCGGACTTAGCCTAAGATCTATTATAAATTTCTAAAAGAAAATACTTAGCTTAAATAAATCCTGCAGGTGGCCCGACCTGTTGTCGGCTGAGTTGTGGTCGGCTCTGGCCATCGATCTCACCAAATTGAAAATTACGGCAATTGAAAATTACGGCAACTGCGGGAAATAAAACACTTGATAATAACAGAGGGACCTTCGGTAGGCACTACTCTTATCAGAGAATAACACTTTGAATACCAGAGGGACCTTCGGTAGGCACCCCTCTTATCAGAGAACGACACTGGTGAATTCCGGAGGGACCTGCGGTAGGCACTCCTCTTATCAGAGAGCGTCGCCCTAGAATAAGGAGGGACCGAGGGTAGGCACTCCTCTTATCAGAGCACGATACTTGAAAAACCGAGGGACCTGCAGCAGGCACTCCTCTTGTCAGAGAACGACACTTGGAATTCTGGAGGGACCTGTGGTAGGCACTCCTCTTATCAGAGAACAACACTTGAATAACCGAGGAACCTGCGGTAGACACTCCTCTTATCAGAGAACGACACTTTTGAATCTCGGAGGAACCTTCGATAGGCACCCCTCTTGTCGGAGAACAACACTTTTGGATTTCGGTAGGCACTCCTCTTATCAGAGAACGACACTTGAAATACCGGAGGGACCTGTGGTAGGCACTCCTCTTATCAGAGCACGACACTTGAATAACCAAGGGACCTGCGGTAGGCACTCCTCTTATCAGAGAACGACACTTGGAATAACGGAGGGATCTTTGGGAGGCACTCCTCTTAACAGAGCACGACACTTGAATAACCAAGGGACCTGCGGTAGGCACTCCTCTTATTAGAGAACGACACTTGGAATACCGGAGGGACCTTTGGTAGGCACTCCTCTTATCAAAAAAAAAACACTAGGGTGTAGAGGTACCTATGGTAGGCACTCCTCTATTTGAATTCGAGTCAAATACCACGGAACGAAACTATCTGTACACCGTCACCGCAACGAGCCAACTGCCAAGTTATGTCACACACTCGCCTTGTTATCTTTTTGGTTGTTTATCGTTTTCGCCACAACAGCTGATTCACAGCTGAGCGTGGTAAGCTGTGTTTAGTTAGTTTACGTTGGTGGGCTGTCACAGTGATTTCACATTGGTTCATTTGATGGAAATTCATTGCCTTATATTTAAATGAGTGTTAATAATATAATGTGTATTAATAAAATTAATAATAATATCCATAAAAATAATAATAAAAAGAAATATAGTTTAATTCAAAAACAAAAATCGAAAATGCGAGGAAAATAAACAAAATTTTCAAGAGGAATTAAAAATAAAGATCAGTAAATTATAAGTGTGGGTAAAAATGAACGATGTGATTTTCTTGCTTACAGTGGTTTCAAAGTCGATCTTGTTCTATAATGATAAGTTAGTTAAAAGTTGAGAAATATTAAATATAATTATTACGATCGCGACTCATCGTATGTAATATATTTTTGGGTGTACATTACGAATTTGAAATCAGAATTCAGAGTCGCGTAATTGGCGAAAACTTCATACAAAAAATGTTCCACTTTGATCAAGAAATTTGCTTATATTTGCCTCTACGCAAAATTCTTTTTTGAATGATTATATGTCCTCGGGATATCTTCTTATGTGAAACAAAATTGAATTTTAATACGCTAAATAATAGCGAAAAACTAAAATAAGTCAAATTTTAGTTCAGTTACAAGGATAATTATTATCCTTTCAAAAATTAAAAACAACGTCTCTTCTAATAAAAGCCCTTGGTAAATAGATTGCAAAAGAACACTCTAATACATTTTTATTTAAATTTATTACCATAACGGTAGGTAACTTATTGCCTAGCTTTATATCCATAGAAGTATATCTAGAAGAAGTTATATCTAGAACAGAGGTGCCCAAAAGTTCCTTATGGAAGAGCAAACACCAATACATTCAAAGAATAACTAATTTTGATTCAATATTTTTTAATTGTAAAAACCAACACATACAAAGAAAATAGAAAAAAAAATATTTCATATCATACGTTAAACAAAATCTACATTGATGATCGCTGTCGTCAATCTTTACCAGCAAAGCATACGAAAGTGTTGTTGCTTTGCACTTGCGAGTATACAGTGAAGAACGACGAGAACTAATAAGACAAAGTTGTTTGTGTATTTCGTATTGCTAATTTTAAGTGCACTATGTGTGTCTTAAAAGACACAGCCTATAACTAAGTGCTCTTACAAAAACAAATTAACACCAAGCACATAGGGCTTTGGCAAAATTAATCTAGAAGTTTGTTATTTAGATAGTAGCTTTAATTAATCACATAAGGCCCTAATGGCTCGGTTATGTAAATGAAGATTTAATAAAACAAAATTACTAAAAGTGTGTAAATTTAAATGTCTGGGAGTTTTGTTTTCAATACTGTACATGTGTGTAAATTTGATATTTATGAGCTTAACAAAACACAAATTCATGATAATAGATGCATTAAAATGCCTAGAATCTTACTAATAGTATTTAATTCGCGATTTTTGATAAAACGCGGTTAAAAAAACCCACAAGTTAGTTTGCACCTTTTATTTATAGTTACATAATTTATAATACATACAAATAACGTTTAACATACTTACTATGTGTGGTTTTAATTAAAAAGTTACACACAATATCAACCCAGCTAAAATGACTTAATTTTATTTGTTTTTGTAAACATATGGAGGTTGAAAGCTCACCATAAACTATAAATAGTAAAAAATAAAAACTTTGAGGTAAAAAAAAACTAGAAAACAAAAAAACTCCACAATCGAGTTTTGTTGGGCTTTTAAAAACAGCCAAAAATTTAAAAACTACAATTTTGATTGCAGATTCGTAATTTTCATTAAAATTAAGATCAGATTTGAGAAATCTACTCATATAAGGGGTTAGCAAGAAAATTTTGATATTTTCACTCAAATATGTGTTTTGATCTATAAGTTTTAAAAAAATCGCGAACTACTTAAAAGTTAGAGAATTTTTTTAAATTTTGATCTCATATTCCATTTGTGCACATTAATTAAGTCTATATTAGAAAATTTTGTTAAATTATAGCATATAGTTTAAAATATAATTCAATTTAAATTAAGCCCTACATTTTGTAGATATGTTGCTGGATCTAATTTAAACTTCCATTTTTCGGATCACTTTAGGTCAAGGGTGTCTTTATGCTCATTTCTTTTTGTAAATGCTCTTAGCTATAGGCTGTGTGTTTTAATACACATAGAGCACTTAGCAATAGCAATAAGAAATACACAAACAACTTTGCCTTATTAGTTTTTTTTTGTCGATCTTCACTGTATACACGCAAGTACCAAGCAACAACACTTTCGTATGCTTTGCTGGTAAACATTGACGACAGCGATCATCAATGTAGATTTTATTTTTGTTAAACGTATGATATGAAATATATTTTTTTTTTCTTTTTATGTATTGGTTTTTACAATAAAAAATATTGAATAAAAATTAGTTATTCTTAAAATGTATTGGTGTTTGCTCTTCCATAAGAAACTTTTGGGCACCCCTGCTTTAAATATTAAGGAATATAAAATTGGATAGGATATTGTGCTAGATAATTTTTTTTACTCAGGTATATAAAAACTGGTACGTATTTCACAGATTGGGAATCACAACAAAAATTTTAAGAAGGCATTAAAAACGAAAGCTTTGACCTATAATGGTGGTGAAAATAGGAGCGCTAAAACGAAGACGTGTCCTTTACATCCTTCTCTATAACTTCAAAAATTCAAATTTTTGTGTTGAAGCTAGGCTTTTCCTTTTTGGCTGTCACTGTTCTTATAGATTTAGCATTAGAAACAGAGATTTTAATTTCAGTTTATCCGATAAAAATAGTATGAATTATAAATGAAATATTAGTTTCTATGGTTTAGTTCTAATTCATCATCTACTTACTTTTAATGCAAATTTGTTTACTGTATTCGCTACAAACTAATTACCTTTTCGCTAGGTATTTACTTTTAATAATTAAATTTGTATTCAGAGTGAAACTTGCGAGTACCCAGCAAAAAAAAATGGTAGTCATTCTGTGACTATAACTTTTTTCATTGCTTCCTAAACTTTAGTTGGCATTCTCTTATGATTTTTTAGTGTTATTCTAAGGCACTTCCAAAAGCATTCATGTGTTCATATTTCAAATGCAGTGATCTGGATATAAACCCGATGTATATCTTAATTTATCACTCTTCATTACTTCTAAAGCATAAGTTATTATAGTATTTCGTATATTCTTTTTTTTGAATCTAAAGCATTTATTCAAATTGAGAAAATAGTTCTGATGAAATTTTTTAATTTTTTTATTAAATCATTTTTTATATTTAAGTTTAAAATTTCATGAGGGTTAGAATTTATGCAGTTTTGCAATTATTATAAAAGTTTTGAAAAATCAAGAAAAACAGATGTTTTTAAACCTTTAATTGAAACTATCTGGCCTGTCATTTGCATTTTTTCAGCCTTAAATATTTATGACGATGCAATCTGAGCATTTTTGCATTATGTATTTTTTCAACGCTATATCATTTCCAGTTTTAATTCAGAATTTACCAAAATAATTTTAAAATTGTGTAAAAATTATTTCAAATTGCCCAAAATTGTTTTAAAATTGTGCAAATATTATTTAAAATTGTTCAAAAATATTTTAAAATTGTCTAAAAATGTTTTAAAATTGTACAACCAGTTTTTAAATTATCCAAAAATATATTAAAATTTGTCTAAAAATTTATTAAAATTTTTGAAAAATGTTTCAAAAATGCTTTTTCACTAATGCATAATTATTTATTTGTTTTAATAAAGAGTATTTGGATATCAATGCATAAATTTCGCTTCTTTAAACTAATTTTTATGCATTCTTAGGAAATAAATTTTCATCAAAGCTTAAATACTACAAAGTATATGAACATTTTCCACTCATGCATCAGAATACCTAATCATTGTATTATCATTGCTTCCTTAACCCTCGAAGTGGCACATGGTTCTGGAGAGACATATTTAATTTTCATGCTTCAATTTAGCATACTTCTATTTTAGGTACATGGCTGTAATTTCAGGTAATCTCCCAAAATATTGTTGGCTTTCGATGTATAAATTAATAATTGAAAAAAAGTCCTTGGAACAGGACAAAAAAACCAAATAAAAAATCTTCACCTTACTTTTGGTACATGGTGTCTGGCCAGACCCCTATGCATTTTGTATGAACGCATAGGCAAAGCACATGGCACGAGTTGGAAATTTGTATTTACTTTATTCTTTTATGCTTCTTTCTATCTTCTGATTTTGTTTGTGAGTTAGTTATTCATTGAACGTTGAACAGTGAAGAAGTAATCTAGTTTTTGTGCGGTAATTTTGAACTTGTGAATAATTTTACGCAGGTAGATTTGTTGCGTTGTTAGTATATTATGGCTGATGAACTGGAATTTATTTATAATACACGCTTGCGTAGCGCGAATTTGCAACCCCAATTGTCAGAGGCATTAGTGCGTAATTTTCAAAGTCAGGTAGAAGCTGATGAAAATTTTGATGTTTTTGAAAACGATTGTGACGACACTGCTGATTATGTGCCAGAAGATGATGCATCAGACATAAAAAATTATTTGGAAATTTAACCTAACGAACTTTATGATAGTGATGAAGACGTAGATGAAGAAGAAGAAAGTGGAAATGATGCTGAAGCAGCAAATGAAGTCGACTCAGGCTGTTTTTATGGTAAAGACGGTACTAAATGGAACGAAACTGAACCCCCTGCATCTCGTTTGCGCCAGCATAATATCATGCGTTTTCGATCTGAAACAAAAACAAGGCTCACCAATCCAGTTGAGGTATTCAAGCTATTTTTCTCAACCAATATTACGTTCGTCATCATTGAAACAAATCGGCATGGGCGAGAATCAATTAGAAAATGGAATGAAGAACATCCAGAGTCTACCCAAAGAAAATGGATTGATTTGACAAGCTCTGAGCTAGATGCATTCATTGGGATTTTGTTGGCTTCTGGTCTCAGCCATAATAATATGCAAGACTCCAGTATATTGTGGCGTTCTGATTCGCTGCCCATATTCCGTGCGGCTATGTCGCACAAACGATTCATTACTCTGTCCAGATATATTCGTTTCGATAATAGTCGTACGCGGGCATTCCGACAGCAAACAGATAAAGCAGCTCCTATCCGGGACCTTTGGAATTTTCTCAATGAAAATCTGCAAAATTATTATGAGCCTTATGAAAATATCACCATCGATGAACAGTTGTTTCCGTATCGTGGGCGCACAAAGTTCACCCAATATATCCCATCAAAACCTGCAAGGTATGGGATCAAAGTTTGGTGGGCATGCGATGCTAAGACTAAATTTCCATTGAAAGGAAAACTATACACTGGAAAGGAAGGAGACAATCGGGAGATAAATCAAGGTGAAAACGTTCTAATGTATTTCGCAAATTGTTACGCAAACAGCGGCAGAACAATTATTTCTGATAATTTTTTCACCTCATTGAACGGCGCTAAACGACTGGCTGCTATGGGACTGGCATTTGTTGGCACCATTCGAGCAAACAAAAGATGTCTTCCTAAGGAAGTTATGAAGAGCACCAGACGACCGATTCTTTCAAGTGTGTTTGGTTTTCATGAAAATCTTGTTGCACTTTGCAGCTACGTGCCCAAAAAAAATAAGGCAGTCAATTTAATTTCAACCGTGCATTACACGAAATATGTTGAAGGCGTAGCCATGAAACCGGAAGCAATTTTATTTTATAATTCAACTAAAGCCGGAGTCGATACGATGGATCAAATGCTAACTCATTACACAACAAAACGGTCAACCAGACGCTGGACATACGCGTTTTTCTGCAACATGATTGATGTGATGGCATTGGCAAGTTACATTATATGTAAGCTAAATGATGAAAACACAAGAAAAGAAAGAAGACGCATATTTTTATATAAACTTGCAAAGCAATTGGTACTGGCCAACGTTGAAAATCGCATCAATAATCCGCACATTGTGGCTCAACCAACAACTCGTATAGCATTTGAAGCGTGCTTTGGGAGACCTCTCAATATAGCAAACCGTAATGTGGCTTCACGCAGTGGTCCAGACACACTAGCTGCCAAAAAAGATTGCAGAATTTGCCTGCAGCAAGGTGACAAAATACGCCGTAAGACACGCTTTTTTTGCTGCAAATGCAACAATCCTGTTTGACAGCAACATTCAAAAGTAGATTATTTATGTTTTTGTTGCCTTCCGCAAAATTCTGAATAAAAAAATCAATGTATTCTTCATAATAATTTTCTATTTTGTCATAAACATTTATTACTTTACCCATAACACAGTACAACAGCCAATCTGGGGGGTGAGAAATTCCAAGTCAGGGTGATGGTACTAGGTCAGTATAGTAAAACCCTCAAAGGGTTTGGCGTTCGTATGTGTCAGTTTTTTTTTATGACCTTTTAAATTTTTTCCTTATCTTGATGTTTTTTCGCTTAGTTGTAACATTTTGGCAAAAACGTAGTTTAACATAACTCGAGAACCACTTGTCCGATTTTGATGAAACAAATTTAGAAAAATTAAGAATTACAATTTCTCTAATCTGTTTCTATACCGTTTTCCTATATGTGCAACACTTTCGAAGTTAAATATGAATGTATGAAGGGAAAAAAGTATTTTTTGCCTAAAAATTTAAATATTTTTTTTTTTTTAAATTCATAAAAAATCCAAAATGGAAAAAAGTGCCAAAACTAATTACTTTCGCGTAAAGTCACATAACTCATGAGCAAAAAAGGCATAGATCATGAAAATCGATGCACGCGTTTCTCATTTATTCACAATTAGGTAAATGTATGAATTTCAAAAATTTGCTCCAGATATGCACAACATTATTTAGAGAAAACATTGACACTCACAAGCCGAACACTCTCATATTTTTCTACTGCACTAAAAGAGAAATATTGATGTGGCAACACTGGTTCTGTAATGTTCACATAAAACATGCATTGTCATTATACTTCTTCTCTTTCTCACACTGGTTCTGTGATTTTTGTCATTCAACAAGTGCCGACGAACGCGAACAGTAAAAGTGATTTTTCTCCAGTTTTTTAAAAGTGAACAAAACTGAACAGAATATGGAACTGTGCAAGCCAGATATAAATAGCTTTTGCTACTGCTGTGGTCAATATGTCTCAACACATAAAAAAAGGGGAAATTTCAGTACTGATTTTGTTCAAATTACGTATAATTACGTTGGTGTTGCAAGTGCCGCAACACCATTGCCTCATTCGGACCACATTCCTGTGCCAAAAGCTTCTAGCCCAGATATTTTCTCTTCTAAGACTGCTCCGACATATCATGCATGTGATGATCCCCCATATGAGTCGCCAGTATCCAATGAGCCAATTTTAATAAATCAAAATAAGCTTGATTCAATTGTTGCCAAGTTGGAATTAACACAGCATAAATCGGAAGAGCTGGCTTCCATTTTGAAATCAAACACCCGGTGTGAAAGTCACAGCTTATCGAAGTCGTCAGGCAACACTCCAAAGTTAATTCCTTGTGAATGATGAAAAAACTTCTGCATATTGCCCGGATGTAGGAAAATTGATGGACGCAATGGAAAAAAATATGAAGCAGATGACTGGAGATTATTTATTGACAGTTCAAAACTCAGCTTGAAGGCGGTTTTACTGCATAAGACCAATAAAAAACCTTCAGTTCCAATCGCCTATAGTACAGAATCGAAAGAAACATATGATGCACTGGAAAATATTTTAAAAATGGTTAACTACGCCAAACATGTGGCGCATATGCTGCGATTTAAAAGTTGTAGCAATGCTTTGCGATCTTCAAAGCGGCTATATAAAATATATGTGCTTTTTGTGCGATTGGGACACACGATTTTCCGGTGACCAATATGCATGCCACGGATGGAAACTCAGAGAGCACAGCAGGTTACAAACGGCCAATATTATTCGTGAGCCTCTAGTGCCGAAGGAGAAGATATTGCTGCCTCCACTGCATATTAAACTTGGAATTGTTAAGAATTTTATCAAAACTGTCGCCAAAAGAGATGAAGTTTTCTTGTGTTTGAAACTAATTTACCCGAGACTCAGCGAAAGTTAAATTAAAGAAGGTAAGTTATAATATCACATTCATTTCCCATGATTTTCCATCTTAACAAATTAATTTTTTCCAATCAGGCGTAGTAAATGGTCCAGATATACGAAAGCTGATTAAAAGTGACGCATTCAACAATATTTTGATTGACGCTGAATTGAATGCATGGCAGGCAATCAAAGAAGTAACAGAAGGCTTGTTGGGAAAGCATCGTTCTAACAACTACGATGTTTCTGTCGCAAGGATGTTAAGAGCATTCTCGGAAATTGGTGTCCACATGTCCTTGAAAATCCATTATTTACATCATCATCTGGACTACTTCAGCAAACAATTGGCTACCGAATCTGATGAACAAGGTGAACGCTATCATCAAGTTGCTATGCCATTTGACATGAGGTAATACTGATTTTTTATTTTTTCAAACTCATTTTAATAAAACAAAAACTTACAGATATAGAGGCAAAAAGTCGCCGAGTGCAATAATTGCGGAAATTTGCTGGTGGAGTAAGCTTGTGTGGCAAGACAAGGATGATCTTGATGATAAAGAATTTTCAGGAGATGCAGAAGGGCCAACAGTGGAGTCACACATTGACATTGTGTGTGGTTCAGAAACTGATGATAGCGATGAATGCGATGCCACTAGTCCCGAACAACCATCATCGAAAAAGTCTAGGCAATATTTATTAAAATAAATAAAAATAAATAAATAAAATAAAAATAAAAAATTATAAAAATGTTTACTTAATTTTTTTAGTAGTTTATGGCCAGAAGTCTGGAGTTATTGGGGAAAATTTATAAAAAAGGCGATAAAGGACACTTTTTTGAATAAAAACTAATATCAATATTCTTGTCAAAATGGGATACCTTCACTTAATTGTAAATAAAAGCAGAACGCGTTAATCGATTTCTATGATCTATGTCGTATTTTGTTTATAGGTTATGTGACTTTACATTAAATTAATAACACTTGATCCTTTTTTCTGTTTTGGATTTTTTATGAATTTAAAAAAAAAAATTTAATTTTTAGGCAAAAAAATATTTTTTTTTCTCCACGAATTTATTTTTACCGGCAAAACTGTTGATTATAAAGAAAAACGTTATATGAACGGATTAAAGAAATTGTAATTCTAAATTTTTTGAGTTTGTTTTAGCAAAATCGGACAAGTGTAATAAAGAGAAATATATATAGAACAAAAAAATTGTTGCCCTTTTCATTCCAAAGAATTTTTCAGGTCTATTTTTTCTTCCTCAGGTAGCTAATAACATAGTAAAAAGAAATAGAAACACAAAATATAACAAATATTTTCCTATCTTAGTAAAAAATTTAACGGCAAACAGCCCTTTTTTCCATACAAATGCACGCAAATGTATAGGGGTCTGGCCAGACACCATGTGCCAAAACTAAGGGCTCAAAATATGTGCCTGACGAAGGGTTAAAGTAAAGTATGAGTAATGCTAGTAGCTACATTTGAATGCTTCCATCCTATGAAACACCAATGTTAAATTCATCGATGAAACTATCAGAAAAGCAGTGATGCCTTTGCCATAGTAGTGATGCTTTTATTGCTTCTTTGGCAGCTTCATTTTTGCTGGGTAAGTACGACGATTTCTTCTGTAAATGTTTTAGAAAAATTTTTATATTTGTTTTTATTTTTTCTATTTTGACATTTTTTCTATTACTCTTAAGTATTTACAATTACACACTTTGTGCCCAGTAACAAAAGTTAGACAAGTTGACAAACATGAAAAATACTATTTAATGAAATTTCGTACACTTTTTTTCTAACGTTACGCATTCTGTGCAACTATGCATTAAAACATACTGTATTTATAACAGTAATTTCAGATACATTTTTTATAGTGTAGGGTGAAATTTACTTTTATGATATTTTTTCATTGCATGTAAAGCAGTTCTTAGGGTTTAGTGAAAAATGAGGTCTTTTGATGTTCCTAAATAAATTTTGAATTTATATTTTAAGAGGACATCGGTAATCGGGCTTTAGTCTCATTTTAATCCGGGTAACTCCTACCTAGAAATTTAACTGACACATTTGTTGTTGCTGTTGTTTGAGTTTGACTGTTAAATAAATTACAACGGGACATTCAGTAAGTGTTAATTTTATTTAAAATCGCATTTTTGAAGTTGTGAAAAAGACCATCTTTGGAAGAGTAAAATCAGTACTAAATGATACTTCGGAATCAATGAAAAATTTATTCCTTAGGAATCACTTCCATTTATTTTTGCTGGGGTATAAAATGTATTGCTACGTAGCAAATAGTTTGGGTAAATCTGGAATTCGTTATCTGAATTTATTCAAAAGTAAGGTGTAATCGTCCAAATTAATGCAAGTGTAAATGGATTGATGTATTACCAGGTAATACAAATCGTAATTCATATGTATTACCAAGTTTTTACTGTGGTATTCACATATATGTAGTCTGTAAACAATGTTTAAGTGTTCAATAAAATTTTAATATAAAGCCTCTGTAATTCATCAGTTTATGTGTCGATACACTTAAATATTGTTATCCCCAATTCAATTAACTTAAAAGTTTTTTTTCCTTTTTTTGTTTTTGCTCCATTATATCCAAGGACACGACTGTAAGACATTTTTTTAAAGGTGTGCTTAATATCTACTCTATGCTATTGTTATTCAGTAGCTGTTTTATGGCATACATAATAGTTCGATTGTTTGGCAAAATTGTCACAGTCTGCTTCATTTGCTTAGATTACCTCAACTTTATTTTACTTATATTTATTCATTACTTGAACTGTTGCATATGCCATATATTTTAACTGATTTATTATTTGAGGCACCATGGGAAACCACACACGTTTAGATAATAAAACAGGTTAAACTCTGTTATGTCAACTATCTGATAACCTACACCACAGTACGATACCGGTAAGAAATTCCTATATAAGTAATAAATATCCCAGCAAAACTTTGGTAACGGGTACGATATGCTTATGCGTTACCTAGTAATGATAGCTCGTAACCATTTGTATTATTTGCGATTATTGATTACGCATTACATAATTTACAAATATAAGCTAGTAATCGAAATATTTTTGAAAATCTATTTTAGATACATTACCTTGAGCTTTTATGTAAGCAAAAGGATAATGCTTTGACAACACTAACGAAAAAACGAAGCGCAACAATTCATTTAGGTTTAAGGCAATCAAAAATTATATGTGTCGATAGATCAGAGAGTAGAGTTTTCGGCTGGTAACCAGAGTTCTTAGGTCCAATTTCCATCATCAATTCAATTTATCTATATTATCTTATAATATTAATATTTTTACATGTGACTTAAAGTAACAAAGAGTTTAGGAACTGCGTTCCTTTTCAAATTTGTAATATATTTTGAAGTGTGCTATATACAATGAAACTTATTATATTAATGGAAGGAAAAATTTTACAAAAACCTTTATGAAACCAGTATAACATAGTATAAAATAAGGTTGTGCTATTTGTAAAATTACGATGGAATCAAGACATTAATATGGGTGTACTGAGATATGTTGAATCTTCTATTGAAATTTTGGGTCATTCTTTCGATTCTCTCTTTAACGAGTTCAATAGCGCCATGGTTGATCAAAGATCATTTTTAGTACTTTATTTTGAGCAATCTGGAGTTTACTTATAAGGCATTTCGCAGAACACAATTCCCAACATGACCACATTATATATAATAACGTTTAAAATATTTTCAATAAATTTTTTTTAATAAAATTTTATTTTTTATGAAAATCTATTTTTGGACACATTACTTTTCCCATTCTCGTAACAATATAAGTAACCACTTACTATATCACCTCTAAAGTAATGGGTCCATACATTACCTTTTGGCTCATCGCCTGTAAATTTCAGTGAAGTAAAACGTAAAGTAATCTATGTGCCCCTATAGCTGCACATAACTTTAGACATTATTTGGTAATAAGTGGTTTTCTGGGATATACAGAAGGTACTATGATTTTATTTATGGAAAAAAGTTAGTTTTGGTAAATTTTGAGTTGTGACTCTTTTTGTATTTAGGGTGCGATACGTGAAGATATCATACATGTGAATAAAAAGTACATATGTATATGCTTGCCCGACTAAAAAAGTTTTGATATAATTATATATGGCCTTATCTCATAATATTTTATCATATATATTTACCATATATAATTATGTATTCCACAAATTTTTTAAAAATTATCTTATGTTGTGCCATATATAACCACATCTAGTAATATATTGATCTTTATTGAATTAGATAATAAGATATGGTATACATTCTATCATATAAAATTATATAAAACAGTATGTATATATAATTGCATACGGCTTACACGGAACCATATTTACTTATATGACTTATATATGGCTTATACAGAACCATAGATACGTGCTATCTAATATTTGAGATATAATAATATATGGTCCATTATCAAAAATTTTTTATAAAATATAATTACTTAATATAAATATAGGTATTTATTTTTCTTTATTCGATCTTCAATATTATATAATATTATTTCTTCAAATCGAGTTCAAGATCTTTTTACAAAAAATAATAATGATTATTTATTATTTTCTTCCAATATTTCGTCTCCACATTGGGTGACTTCTTCAGGGATATAATATAATTTTTTCAACAATTAAAACTTATATATATATATAATTTTTTTAAAAAGGCGGGAAATCATAAAAAAACTTTTTTACAATATGAAAAATGTAAATATCATATGAAACAAAAATATTTTAAATTTAAAAAAGATAAGGAAACAAAAATGTTTTTACAAATATTTAAAATGAAAATATTACATAGAACAAAAAACTATTTTGAAATACATATATTATTTAAAATTAAAATAATTAGCTCAGTTCTTATTCACTAAATGTCTATAATTTTGGGCTATATTCGCTACATCTGTTTTATGGTTAATGCGTAGTGTAGATGGTTTTTTCATTATCTGTAACATTTCTAACATATATCTACGTTTGTAATTATTTTCTATGTTCAAAGTTGTCGTATTATCAAAATCAGGATAATGATTAGAGTTATTGCAGTGTAATGATAATGCTGTTTTTTGTGTAGGAATGGTGTTCTTGTATTTTTGATCTGATTTATGTCCTGCAATTCTGGTTTTAAGTTTATTTTTTGTTGTACCTACGTATACCTTATTACAGTTTCCATTATTATTACCATTACACGGTATTTTATAAACTAAATTTGACATTTCCGATTTATCTATTCTGTCTTTTGTGTTGCTAAATAGTCTACTTAATGTGTTATATGTTTTATGTGCTACTATATATTTCTTATTATCATAAATTTTTGATCTTTCTAACTTTTCAGATATAAGAGGAACATAAGTTAGAGATTTATAAATTTTAGGTTCAACAACGTTTCTTGTGTTAAAATTATTTCTGTTCTTATATTGTCTTATTAAATTACATGTTAGTTGAATTGGGTAATTATTATTGTTTAAAATATTTTTAATCTTTTCTATATTGTTTCCGTGAAATTCTTTGCTGTATTAATTATAATTCTTCTTGGGTGTTTCGAAAAATAGTTTATAATTCTTCCAGAAGCTGTGGGTTTTTGATAACAATCTATTAATAATCAATCACCTCTTTTCTTTACCAATGTGTCTAAATAAGGAATTTTAGAATCATATTCTTTTTCAATCGAAAATTTTATATTATCATGAAACGAATTAAATGTTGATAAAATATTATCAACCGAACTCTCTGAAATAATACAAAATAAGTCATCAACATATTTAAACACTACATCTACTGAACTCGAAAGTAGATGTAGTGTTTAACTACTTCTTTCTCAGCTCTTATTTTACTGGGATATGTTATAGTACATCGTATATTTTTTGAATCTAAAGCATTTATTCAAATTGAGAAAATAGTTCTGATGAACATTTTTAATTTTTTTTATATTAAATCATTTTTTTTATTTTAGTTAAAAATTTCATGAGGGTTAGAATTTATGAAGCAATTTTTAATAAAATTTTTGAAAAATCAAGTAAAACAGATAATTTTAACCTTTAATTGAAACTAGCTGGCCTGTCATTTGCATTTTTTCAGCCTTAAATATTTATGATGACGCAATCTGTACATTTTTGTATTATGTATTTTATTTAACACTGCACCATTTCCAGTTTTAATTCAGAATTTACCAAAATAATTTTAAAATCGTATAAAAATAATTTTAAATTGCCCAAAAAGGTTTTAAAATTGTGCAAAAATTATTTAAAATTGTTCAAAAATATTTTAAAATTGTCTAAAAATGTTTAAAAATTGCTCAACCAGTTTTTAAATTATCCAAAAATATTTTAAAATTTGTCCAAAAATTCATTAAAATATTTGAAAAATTTTTCATAGTTGCCCAAAATACTTTTTCACTAATGCAGAATTATTTATTTGTTCTAATAAAGAGTATTTATATGTATATCAATGCATAAATTTCGCTTCTTTAAACTTATTTTTTTGCATTCTTATGAATCAAATTTTCATCAAAGCTTAAATACTACAAAGTATATGAACATTTTCCACTCATGCCTCAGAATATCTAATCATTATATTATATTTGCTTCCTAAAGTATGAGCAATGCTAGTAGCTACATTTGAATACTTCCATCCTATGACACACCAATGTTAAATTCATCGATGAAACCATCAGAAAAAAAGCGATGCCTTTGCCATAGTAGTGATGCTTTTATTGCTTCTTTGACAGCTTAATTTTTGCTGGGTATATTTATTGTTTTAAATATTATAATTATTATTGCTCTAAATTTGTCTTATCCATAAGATATGATCTTTCATATGTGATTTATTAAGAAGTTTTTCTTTAAACTATAACTTCTAATAATTTAAAAAGTCCTAGCACTAATCAAAAATATAGAGTTGTTCACTTTGGTGAACAATTATATATTCCCATCCCTGACAACAACCTCATCAACGCCCTAAAGTGGCAATTTAGCCATCAGCTGCAGCAAACGACATTACAATCATATGTTTGACTAGCGAAAAGCTTAAGCCGATGGCTTTTGCGCTCTCTTTTTTTTATAGTCACTAGTGTTCAATTATTTTTCATTTTTTTTAACCATCAAGTCATCAACAACCCTTTTTTATAAACGGCGTTTTTTATTAAATCGCAAGTGGTTTTGTGAATTGGTTTAATTATTTGAATTTAAAATAATTATTGGAATTTAATAAACCTATTGTTAATTATATATTTATAATTTACAAAAAATTCTTAAGTCTTACTTCACCCTATTTTATAACGTTTGAAAAAAGCCCACCATCTTTTTATTGTATATAAAAGTGTTTCCCGCTAAAAAGGTTTGCTAACCCCTAGCACTTCTACCTCTATCCCGTTTTTACATGGTCCTTCAGGAGAAAAAGAGACAAGTGACCTTATAAAATAAAATGCAGTCCAAAAACTAAACATTTTAATATACAAAATAAAAAGTTTTCTTTAATATTTAAAAACAAGTACATAGTTGCTAAAAACAAAATAAATTCAAAACAACAAAATATAAAGAACCAAAGAAATTGAAAGAAACAATAATAAGAACAAAAAGTTTAGTCTAAAACAAGGGTGCCCAAGCCCTATGCGCTTGGTCCTCATTTGTTTTGGTAAAAACACTTAGCTATAGGCTGTGTGTTTTAATACACACATTGAGCACTTAGCACTGGCAATACGAAATACACAAACAACTTTGTCTTATTAATTTTTTTGTCGTTCTTCACTGTATACACGCAAGTGCAAAGCAACAACACTTTCGTATGCTTTGCTGGTGAACATTACGACAGCGATCATCAATGTTTTTGTTTAACGTATGATATGAAATATTTTTTTTTCTTTGTATGTATTGGTTTTTACAATAAAAAATATTGCATTAAAATTAGTTATTCTTTAAATGTATTGGTGTTTGCTCTTCCATAAGGAACTTTTGGGCACCGTTGCTCTAAAAACATAAGGAAAACAGTGAACAAGTGACTTAAAGCAAAATAATAGTGATAAACAGAAAACAAATTAATAGTGATAAACAGAAAACAAATTAAAAAAAACTCACCCCTAAAATTGGTCAGTTAAAAGTTAAAGCAATACAAATAAGTTAAAAAAATTTTTTGCTAAAAGTTAAAAAACAAAAACAACAAATAAATTAAAATATAAGAAAATATAATACAAAAACACAAAGTTACATGCGTATATGCGAACAAAATAAAATAACAGTGGCACAAAATAATTTTCAAAAACCCGAACAACAAAAATTTTAAATAAACCGAAAAAATTTTAAAATTAATAAACTAATAAAAATTCTTTTACCCGTGTTTTTTTTTTTTTTTTTGTTGTACAAAATTGCTTTAAAATTGCAAAAATTAAATTTACAAACGAATTAATAAACAAAAATATTGATTACTTAAATTTAAAAAGCAATACATTTTTTTTAAATAAAACAATAAACCATAAACCCAATTGTAGACATCACTATATACCCAAAAAACAAACGTTGCAATCATTAAAACATTTAGTGGTTAAATATCAAAAAAAATTAACAAAATAAAACAGAACAAGTAACAAGTGCTAGCTACGTCGTAATCCATTTCGACACAGTATCTAGACTCGGAGGTTTAGGCAAGGACCCTTGAAACCAGGATGAACAAACTACATTTTTTTTAGCCACGCATGATGCCATGGTGCCATGATGCCAAATGACGAAACTACAAAAAATTCTTAGGCGACACCATGAAATTCTTAGGCGATTTACAGAAACATTTAGCCAAATGCAATGGTACAACTTCAAGTACAGTGATTGTGTTGTGAATGTATACATGTTTGAATTTTTTTTTCCTAACATTCAACAAAAACACAATATTAATTATTATTATAACAAACAAATGGATATTTGATTGTTTTTGCTTAAGACAACAAACAAAACAATGGTAAACGTGAGTATGAAAGAGACAAAAAACACAAAACAACGGTAAACATGAGTAAAGATAAAAAAACCCATTTTAATAAACGTTTACATATTATTATAATATTTAAATTTTTAATGTAAATTTCTTAAATATAAATAAATAAATTCTTAATTTTACTAAAGAAACGTAGAATGAATATTAATTAATGAATAAACAATGATCCGCTGTGTCGTCTTTGTGTGGAGTTTAATAAGTTTTATTATTAAATTCAGTTATCCAAAAATAGAATGACCTTAAAACGCAATATTATTTTGTATTTATATAATTAATGTTTTTATTTTGTTTCCTGTATATTTGTATTGTAATCCTTAGTCTGTAAGGATAATTATAATCTATTGACTTAATAAAAAAAAAAATTAGAAATAAATTTTTTTAAAAATAAATGAAATCATATTTTATTAAATTTATCTTTAAGAATATAATGAATTAAAAAAGTCATATTTATCACAGAATTAAACAAAACTTAGAGCAAACAAATTATCATTTTCTTTCCTGAATTACATAGAAAATAGTAAAATTAAGAATTTATTTATTTATTTATATTTAAGAAATTTACATTAAAAATTTAAATATTATAATAAAATGTAAATGTTTATTAAAATGGGGTTTTTTATCTTTACTCATGTTTACCGTTGTTTTGTGTTTTTTGTCTCTTTCATACTCACGTTTCCCATTGTTTTGTTTGTTGTCTTAAGCAAAAACAATCAAATATCCATTTGTTTGTTATAATAATAATTTATATTGTGTTTTTGTTGAATGTTAGGAAAAAAAAATTCAAACATGTTTACATTCACAACACAATCACTGTACTTGGAGTTGTACCATTGCATTTGGTTAAATGTTTCTGTAAATCGCCTAAGAATTTCATGGTGTCGCCTAAGAATTTTTTGTAGTTTCGTCATTTGGCATCATGGCATCATGGCACCATGGCATCATGCGTGGCTAAAAAAAATGTAGTTTGTTCATCCTGGTTTCAAGGGTCCTTGGTTTAGGTGGATCGGTAACAGCAGCGCGTTGTACTGGAAGCGGGAATGTATACCTTTGTTTTCAATTATTTTCTGATAAATCCATGACTGGATTTTATGCATTTGGATGCACCTGGATTCATCATGTCCAGTTGGATCTTGCACCCAAATGAGTGGCTTCACAAGAGAAAACTGTTCACATTTTTCATGTACCCACTATCCACTATTATAGAGCAATTCCATATGAAAACGATCAAAATTGGCAAATTTTTGGACGACCCCTCTCCGATTTTAAAATAAATAGTCTCAATCGATTGCCCAGCAAAAAATAATGTACCTACATATTTTTTTTTTTTATAGTGACTGGTTTAGTGGTGGTGTACACCACTGTCATGTGACAAAATTGAAGAATTCTTCATAAGGGACCTCATTGAAAGTTGTTTTAAAAAAACTACTAAAGCGATCGCAACGAGTGATAGCTCGTTGGAAAGGTATTGAATCAGGCTTTAATTGAAAAATAAAACTTTCCTAATTTTTCTCAGAAATTTACCTTTTTTCCCATGAAAATTAAATTTTCCCATGAAAATTAAATTTTCCGATTTTCCACAGAAGGTCCTAAATTTTCCGGCTAATTTTATTTTTTTTGGATTCCTGATAATTTTTGCTTTAAGAATCAGCAATAAAAAAATGGGCCCCGACTCCTTGTTTGGACAGGAGAAGAGCATTTAAGAGACCACCTTGTTCTCATTGTTTTTATATTTTTTATAATTGAATTATTTTTAATTATTTAACATTATTTTATTTTATTATTAAAAATACATTTTAAAAATTATTTTACAGTTAAAAATACATTTATGAAGAAAAAATCAATTTTTTTTAAGAGCCCCAAGTTGAGTGTGTAGTGAATATGGTCTGCCTGCCTTCACAAGATCGGCCATAAATCCATGGATAATAGCAGCAGTGGCATGTAATGGCACACCATACCCGACTGAGGCTACAGGTCATAAAATGTTTTGTAAATTTTTTAAATTACCAGGTAATAAATATTTCGCCATATTTATGGAAAATCCGTGTTTTATGACTTGTTTCTGCACGTGTCATTTTAGGCGTAATATTTATTACCTGGTAATTTAAAAAATTTACAAAACATTTTATGACCTGTAGCCTCAGTCGGGTTTGGTGTGCCATTACATGCCACTGCTGCTATTATCCATGGATTTATGGCCGATCTTGTGAAGGCAGGCAGACCATATTCACTACACACTCAACTTGGGGCTCTTAAAAAAAATTGATTTTTCTTCATAAATGTATTTTTAACTGTAAAATAATTTTTAAAATGTATTTTTAATAATAAAATAAAATAATGTTAAATAATTAAAAATTATTCAATTATAAAAAATATAAAAACAATGAGAACAAGGTGGTCTCTTAAATGCTCTTCTCCTGTCCAAACAAGGAGTCGGGGCCCATTTTTTTATTGCTGATTCTTAAAGCAAAAATTATGAGGAATCCAAAAAAAAATAAAATTAGCCGGAAAATTTAGGAGCTTCTGTGGAAAATCGGAAAATTTAATTTTCATGGGAAAAAAGGTAAATTTCTGAGAAAAATTAGGAAAATTTTATTTTTCAATTAAAGCCTGCTCAATACCTTTCCAACGAGCTATCACTCGTTGCGATCGCTTTAGTAGTTTTTTTTTTTTAACAACTTTCAATTAGGTCCCTTATGAAGAATTCTTCAATTTTGTCACATGACAGTGGTGTACACCACCACTAAACCAGTCACTATAAAAAAAAAAAAATATGTAGGTACATTATTTTTTGCTGGGCAATCGATTGATACTATTTATTTTCAAATCGGAGAGGGGTCGTCCAAAAGGTGATCGCTTTCATATGGAATTGCTCTATAACAGCTTTTGCACATTGTGCTCGGCGTAAAATTTGCACCACTTAAATCTGTTTCATCAAAATAATGACAATACGCTGTTTTGAATTCCTCAGTAAACAAGTTTATTCGATCATGTTTGCCTAATTTTGGGACGATGACTACATCCCTAACATAAATAATCCAATTTTGGGCACTTGTTATTTTCCATATTGAAATATTCAATGTTCTTCTGGTTTTAATATATAATTCACTCTGAACAAAAGGGTTGTTTATGCCACAGCTTTCAAAAACCGAATGAACAAAAAAAAAGCATTAACAAAATACGTATGTATGTAACGGAGACAGTAGCGCGTGAGAGTCAAGCGAAGTATATATGTATGTATGTAAAAACAATTGTATGAGTAAAACAAAACACAAAATAGCCAAACCAATTGAGTGATAAAAAACATCATATTTGTGAATTTGTAATCCAGTTATTAAAATGTTGAAAAATGGGCTTTTTTGCGATTTTTAGGCTCTGGATGCACTTTTTCGGGTAGGTTTGTTCCCCTTTTTTTTCTCTTATTCAATATCTACAACTTTGCTTTAGACACAAAAGAGATATTCCGTACGGTATACCGAGATATAACCGTGTTTAAATATAGAAAAAGTGATAAAAATACACCTTGAGCAAAAAAATTCGTATCACCATTAAATTATTAATGCAGCCAACTTGACAAAATAATGATGCAGAAGTTCTTATTTTTGGGGCTACTTTCACGTGCAATTCTCAGAATAGAGTCCCAAAATCATGTGTTGTACTGTGTAATTATGTACAGTTGTATCAGATTTTTAAATCTAAATTACCTAAAACAATTTTGCACTGTTGTAAAGTAACACACGATACAACAGATACAACGATACAATACCCGTTGTAAATTGAACAATAGTAAGATATAAGGAAACACATAATAAGTGTCAGAACAATAAATGTAATGGCAATCTAAAAAATAATTAATACAATATTCTAAAATACAAATCAACAAGAAAACTGTTTAATTTATATAAGAAAATATCATCCCGTGAAAGCCATACATAATTATAAATAGAGTTATATATAACTTTATATGTATATTAGTTTAAATTGAGCTTAAGATCTATTTTTATTTAAATAAAAATTATCATGATTATTTATTTATCCCAACATTTCGTCCCACATTGGGTGACTTCTTCAGGGGAAATTTTTTTGTATAATTAATAAATAAAAATTATAAATTGAAAACTTTTATATAACAATTTTTTCAAAAACGCGGGAAATCAAAAATAGTTTTTTTTTCAATATTAAAAAATAAAAATATCACAGAAAACAAAAACAACAATATTTAAAATACATGTTATTTAACTTACAAGAATAACATTTATCCTAGTTTTTATTAACTAAATGTCTATAATTTTTTGCAATATTTGCTATGTCTGTTTTATAATTAATTCATGGTGTAGATCAGGGGTGCCCAAAAGTTTCTTATGAAAGAGCAAACACCAATACATTTAAAGAATAACTAATTTTTATTCAATATTTTTTATTGTAAAAACCAATACATACAAAGAAAAAAAATATTGCATATCATACGTTAAACAAAAACAAAATCTACATTGATGATCGCTGTCGTCAATGTTTACCAGCAAAGCATACGAAAGTGTTGTTGCTTTGCACTTGCGTGTATACAGTGAAAGTCGACAAAAAAAACTAATAAGGCAAAGTTGTTTGTGTATTTCGTATTGCTATTGCTAAGTGCTCTATGTGTATTAAAACACACAGCCTATAGCTAAGAGCATTTACAAAAATAAATGAGCATAAAGAGTATAGGCCTTGGACACCCTTGGTGTAGATGGTACTTTCATAATTTGTAATATTTCTTACATTTATCTTATAATCTAAACTGGAAATTTCGGATTTATCTATTTTATCCTACGTTTTGCTAAATAATCTACCTAATGTGTTATATGTTTTATGTGCCACTATATATTTCTTGTTATCATAAATTTTTGATTTTTTTTATCTTTCAGATATAAGAGGAACATAAGTTAGAGATTTATAAATTTTAGGTTCAGTAACCGTTCTCGTAATTAAATTATTTTGCAATCTACATATTAATTGAATTAGGTTATTATTATTTACCAAAATATTTTAAATATTTTCTATATTAATTTTATGAAATTCTGTATCGCTAATCTTTAATATCCTTTCAGTTAAATTCTAAGCTGTATTAAGTATAATTCTTTTGGGGTGTTTAGAAAAATAGGTGATAACTCTCCCAGAAGCTATGATATTGCATTATGAAATTTTGATCCAAAATATGGGGCTTAATTACATTTTAAGATTGGGTTCATATGTCTTGGGGCCATTTTTCACAACGCCACCGTGAACTTCATCGAATTTTTAAAAATAAAAACTGCACAGATATCATGGGAACGTGGAATAGCCACATGGAAATTTTTACTCAAATTCATGGACCATTTCAAAAACGACTATTTTGTTTCAAAAACTTTTGCAATGGCTCCAAATGTAATTTATAAAGCATCAATTTAAATTCAAAAACACCAAATTAAATAAAATAAATATTTGTTGAATTTCAATAATTTTTATACCCTTCACCACAGGTGGAAGGGTATATATAAGTTTGTCATTCCGTTTGTAATTTCAACAATATTGATCTTAGACCCAGAAAGTATATATATTCTGGGTCCTTATGAAGAGCGAAGTTGATTTAACGATGTCCATATGTCCGTCTATGTGTTGAAATGGGTTTTCCGAAGAACCCAGACATGATGAGGACTTGATTGTTTTTTATTTCTGTTACATGTGATCCATTTCTGTTTGCTATTAAAAATCAGACAGATCGGTTAATAAATGGCTGAGATATCAGCAAAAAACCAGGACTACCACTAATTTTTTCGGTAAAATCCCTTTTTTTAATATGTATGTAGAATATTAAGCATAACAAACACATCCATGTGTTAAAATTCTTTTCTTTCATCTCCACCTTTTATACACAAACAACACACATACAAAGATTTGTCATTTAAATAAAAACTAAAGAAATCTCTAATGAACGAATACTTTTATATATGTACCTCTATTGACGATGATTTTGTGTGAGCTTCAATAGCTCAGTTCTCTAGACGCTATGTCACAAATCCTTTTTTTCTCTAAGGCCGCAGGTTCGAGGTTCGAATCCCGGTCAATTCACTTTTTTTTGTACATTTTTTTTTATTATTTTCTTAAGACTTTTTTGTTAATTTTTGGATTTTTTTTAACACTTAATAATTAATTTATATAAAATTTTATATTAATAATTAAATAATCCATAAATAGGCTAAAAACATCAACATTTTTATAAAAACCCTCTGATACAAACAAAATACAAACGGTTTTATTTCTATTTTTTGCTCCGATTTAAAAGAATTTATAAACAGATTTTTAAACCATTTTCTCATATATTAAGAACATATACATAATTTCCCTTTGAGTGCAACTTTTTTATGTCATAACTTATAATAATTTATAAAACAAAAATTATAAACTATTTTCCTTCATATTTTTAAAATTAAGCTAAATAAATTAAAAATAAAAAAAGCGAAATAAAATCCCAAATACAAGTTTGCCAGCTAAATCAAACTTTTTTGTAGAAATAAAACACATGCAGTTCTAGTGATTTCTTTTAACGATTTGTAAAAAAATATCTTTTTGGTCGAAAAAAGCTTTTTTTAGAACTAAAAAGATTTTTGAAAAAAAAAATATGACAACACTGATTGGCATTATGATCGTGATTGTTGTTGTTTTTATTTTATTTGTTGAACTTTTTGTCTTTCACCTCCTCACCTTTTACCCACAAACAACAAATCCATACAAAGGTTTGTCATTTAAGTAAAACCCAAACAAATCTGTTTTAAACGAAAACTCTTTATTTACTTCTATTAACGACGTTTGCTTATGTCCTTCAATGGCTCAGTGGTCTAAGCGCTTTGTCATAAATACTTTTTATCTTTTAGTCGCGCGATCGAGCCCCGTCTATTCAACTTTTTTTATTTTCTTAAGACTTTTTGTTATTTTTTACTTTTTTTTAACAAAACAAATGCGTGCAGCACAGTTGTCTTAACGATGTTGGTCAGCTTTTCTGTATAATTGGAGAACGGAAAGAGGAAAAGTTTCCAAATAAGGTACAAGCATCTTGGTTATCAATACACAACATCTGACCAAATGTGGGCGGGATCCTTTAATTGGGCGTGGCACAAAATAGAACGGTAAGACCGTAATTAAATACTCCATAAATGGGCTAAAAACATCAAAATTTTTATAAAAACTAAAATGTAATATGACCTATGGATACGTCTTATATATCCAAAGATCGAAAATCTTTAGTAGAACATATTTGCTAAAAGTAGTTATGACCAAAACCTAAAAAAATACCTATTTTCGGGAACCATAAATCTTTCAGAGTCCAAGTTTTATCACTAAACTAAATGGTAAATTTCCACTTCAAGATGTCCGTATATAAATCTGTCCATTCCATATATGTCCATATATAAACTTCACTATTTTCCCAACCATGGTGAAGGGTATATAAGATTCGGCATAGCCGAATTTAGCCGCTCTTACTTGTTTTTAATTGCATTTGGTATTTTTAATTTTAATTGGTCTTTTTATGTATCGATTCGGAAGTTTTGAATTTTATTTGTAATTTTTTGAATTTAAATTGTATTCTTTTATTTATTTTTGGGCAATTTTGTCTATTTTTTTTATAAAAAAGCTTTATTTTTATATCTCTATATCTCTACTGGTTTTCACATATGTATGAACTTCAACGGAACACGAAATATAGCCATTATATTGTATGCCCTACTCTACATTTAGTAACAAACACATAATTTATTTGTTAGCTTGTTTTGTTTATATTTTATTAAATTACAAATAGAAAAATTTCAAATAATTTATTACAAATATTTTTGTTTACATTTAAAAGAGAACAGCCAAGAATTGCCAATACTTGGCACCATTTTTTTAAATTCTTACTTTTTAACTACTATATCTACTTTGAAAGTCTATATAAGTTAAGTTGTTAATTAAATATTTTAAATTTTAAATACATATGTTTTGATATAAAAATAAACTTTCAGGTTTTTATTTAAAAAAGTAATGCAATTGGAAACGCGTTTTTTTTTTTGTTTTAAGAGAAAATATACAAATTAACAAATTCCACTTAAGACCTGCGCGAGATAGCTAAATAAATTCTAAACTAAATACAAATTGAAAAAAGATTTAAAAATATCTTTGACAAAATCGTTGAACTATTTTTAGAAATAAATATAGATAGCAGAATTTAGTTTAAATTTAGTTTTTAGCTAAAATTCAACATTCAAAAACAATTAACTAAATACATATATTTTTCTAACGTTTATATTATTTTGTTGTTTTGCTGATTTTTAAACCCAATACTGAGTCATATCAGATAAGGATAGTCGACGTGTTAATCACCCTTTTATTACTCCTTTCTTAGAAAACAATTTCTGAAATACAATTTACTATTTCTGAAATACAATTAACTATTCTGAAATACAATTGACTACTCTGAAATACAATTGACTATTCCGAAATAAAATTGAATATTTCTGATATATAATTGGAAAATGTGTAGATGATACTGTAGTACATTTTGTGCTACAATTTAGAACATCAAATGTACTTCTGTGCCTAATTAATACACACAGAAAAATAAATTGCCAGCCGAATAGAAAAGTGTAGTTTGGTTGCGACAACCAATAAATTTGGTTATCACAATCAAATTCAAATGTGATTGCAGAATATTTTGGGTGTTACAACCAAAATACAGTTGGATTAATCGATTTTGTTGAGGAATCCAATATTTAGTTGTACCAAACGATTTCAGTTGTAGAAACCGAATTTTAGTTGGCAATTTACCAAATTTTCAATTTATTTAACATTGTAGATATCGGAGATATTTAGGGATTTGTGGGTTTTAAAGTAGATTCACACACTTAAGGAATTATTTTTTCATTGATTCTAAGTATCGTTTAGTTCTGATTTTCCTCTTCTAAGTCAGTCCTTTTTCACAACTTCTAAAAATGTGATTTTAATGAAATTTAACACTTTTCAAATCCATGACGGGTAACTTATTTTAAAAACAAACAAAGTTAAACATTGATCATAGATATTTCTATATAAATTTGACATTTATAACTATGGTTTAAGTTTAAGTGATTTGTTTTAATCTCTAACTTATAATTTTATTATTTATTTATTTATTGGTTGAATTACTATCACAACAAGAATAAATTTTATAAATTACAGATTTAGCAAGTTGCATTTGTCATATTAACATTAAGTCAAATACATTTTAATTTTAATTATTAATAATAAATTTAATCATAAAAAATTAATTTCCCAGGTGACCACATATATGGGTTCATATATTATTCCATATATGCTCGGATCCGTAATTTGAGGGTATATGGCCGTATACGCTCATATATGGACATATATGAATATTCATATATGGTAATATATGAGTATTTTTCTAAAAAATGTTTTTTATTTTTCAACAAAAATATTGCTAATTTTATTAAAACATAAAAATACCAACTAAATTGTTAAATGTTAAACTTATATCTTATCTTATATCTTATAGCTAATTAAATTGCCGAGTTAGTCTATTAAAAAGTGGATTATTTGCTATGGCTGCACCGAAATTGAGCAGTCATTCCACTTTTTACTAGAATAACTTTACAGTTTAAACGCAGCGTTATTGCAATAAATACATTTTACGTAGTATTTTTTACCGTTTGTACCTCAATTGAATAAAGAAGGTCGCAAAATTTATTTTATTTTAAAATTTATTAAAAAATTGTAAACACTTTATTGCATCTACTTGTTATTGATATCGTAAAAATAAATTTATCAATGGTTGCCTTATTAAATTAGAAACCCCTGATTTCACTTCTTGATAGCTTAAGGATTTGAAAAATTATTGTCTTATTATTTATTTATCTAACTTTTAAATGACACAGACCAAGAAATTTGTCCGTCTGTTGGAGCTGTACGGCTGCGGGAGCTGTCCGTTAGTGGAGCTTTCAGTGTATATTATTTTTAAGGTTTTTCAAAATTTGGTTGTTTAGAAATTTTAAATTTTGTTTTTACATAAACAAGACCAAGACATTCCTAATATAAGACGTCAATGCTTTGGATATTGGGATATTTTTAGGTGTTAGAAGTTGATCTAAAAAAGTTTAATATTGTAAATGATAAGAAACCTTTTCCGAAATTAAGATTGATTTGCTGTTTCTAGATCACGAAAAGCCTTAAATTAGGTGCATTTTGGGCTTATTAGCGGTGTTTATGCACCAAGCTATCTAGTTTGGCTTACGTCATTGACATAATAATTTCACATAAGCCAACGCTTAGTGTTAACACAACTTTAATTATGTCAATTTTTGCATGGGAATGACAAAAGCCAACGCCGATAGCTTCCCGCATAAACACAGCTATTGCATACAAAAACAAATTGTTTGTCTTGGATTAATCGTCGTCTGAGAACTGCTTACAAAAGTTTTTTTAAATATGGTGCCATGACTCCAGCCAGGGTCCACGGTTTCGTTGTTTATGTCCGTAAAGTGGATTTAAAAAGAATCATAAAAATACCAAACAAGAGAACTCGAAAATCTATTATAACTCTTAAATTTCTTATTATTGTGACTGATAATGTAACTAACCACTGATAAATTTGCTTTCAACGTCAAATATTCCTTTAATCAGAAAAGTCATATATCATCTTCACAGGTAAACACGATTTCAGATCGAGAACTTCGAGCTTCAGGGTGAAGACGCACCAAAGTGATTCAAAAAATCTGCAAACACAATACAATTTTAAATAAAATTTAATAAATATTATTGTAAAATTTTATTAACTTACTTTTGTTTGTCACATATTCCGCGAAATTTTTCAATGTAAAAATAAATTTAAAACTTATTAATTTCAACGATTTTATTTATGAATATTTTCTTTTTGACACAATAAAACAATAAACAAATACATAAAACAATTCAAATTTGTTTTGACACATGTGTCAATACATTTTTGTTTCTATTTCATAAAAATGTATTGGAAAACTAAAAAAATATTGACTGTAAGTATTATCGAAAATTATTAAATTTTTCGATGAAAATATGTGTGCGAGAAACAAAAAATATCGACTACATGTGGTATCGAAATCTATAATTTTTTGAAATCCATTTTCATTGATTAATTAGAATTTTTATTAGAAATTTCATTTATTTTTCTTCAATAGCGAACATTTTGAAATTTGTATGAATGATCTCAATCTTATGAAATACGCCTGGTCAAAATTACTCATGTTCACACCAATTTTTGCTTAAGAATTCGAAATGGATCTTAGTTCGGTAGAACAATGGTTAAAATTTAAAAATCTTTTGCCTTCCTTTATTACCATATCTGATAAAAATCAAAGCATATTATCCATATATGGTATAATATATGTACTAATATATACAAATATATGGCATATATGAACCAATATATGCAACATATCATCATATATTGCCATATATGGTATCATATATTATCATATATGAACTTTTCCTTTGAATGTGTTTGCCCATATATGCTTCCATACATGGCATATATGTTCATATATTCTCATACATGAACATATATATATGCTCATATATAAGACCATATATGATGATATATGAACATATATAAATATCTTCACCTTGGATAATAAATATAAACATAATACAATTGACATTTAATTAGATTCAAAACAATTTTAATAGTTTTTTTTAAGGGTAATGCGTTGCTTTGTACTTGGATATATGATGAATAGTCGTTCCAAAGACACGTTGTATAATTGAAAAATTGTCTCGTAGACATAAGATATTTGTATTTTTGTGAAATCAAGTTTCTTCCACGTTGTGATTGGGCAAAAGTAATTTTGTCATAAAGATATTCTGGTTCCTTCAGATATATAATCTTATGCATCATTAAAAGACTTTTATATTTTAATATATCTTTAAAACTTATATCATGTAACTGATATGAATATGGAGATATACTATATCATCTACTTCTATTGAAAACGTATCTGGCTATATTGTTGTATGTGACCTCGAGGCGATTAAAGTCAATAGTGTCGCAATTGGCAAATATTTCACACCCGTACAACTGAACTGGTATTAAATAAGTTTTTGCCAGAAGCATTCTTATTTTAAACGGCGTTGATGATTTTACAGCCCTCAGGTTTCTCAGCATCCCATGATCTCTACCAGCTGATATATTTATATAATTAGTCCAAGAAAGTTCTGCAATAAAAGTGAGTTCCAAATTCGAGGATGATTAAACAAAGACGATTTTTGAGTTTTTAATATGTAGAAATATATTACCGTTCAATCTTTTTTTATTATTTATTGACATTAAAATGCATTTCGATTTGTCAGGGTTTATACACAAGCCATTATTACATTCCCATATATGTATTTTATCCAAATCTCTGTTAATACAGTCAGTACAATTCTGAACATTTTCGATTCTGCTGCTTAAGTACAACTGTACGTCATCAGCATACATTTGAGCACCACAGTAATTCAGAACTTCAGGCAAATCGTTTATGTACATACAGAAAAGCAATGGTCCAAGAATAGACACTTCTCTATCAACGGCAACTGCATTAGAAGTCACACCATTCAAAGTAACCACTTGTTTCCGATTAATAAGGTAAGATGAAATAAGTTTATTAGCCGATTTAGAGAAATTAAAGATTTTTTTGAGTTTGGTGAGTAGAATCGAGTGATCAACGGTATTGAAAGCCTTACTGTGATCTAAAAGCACAAGAAATGATACCATATTCACATCCTGTTTAGACCTAATTTATTCTACCATATCGAGCAGAACCGTAATGCAGCTTCTGCCCTGTCTAAAACCTGATTGTCTATCAGTAAGAAGTTGTTGATTCTTTAAGTATTCATTAATTTGCCAGTACATAAGCTTTTCCATCACCTTGGATAAAAATGGTAGTATTGCAATTGGCCGGAAATCGTTGTTACTATTTGGAATGGGAATGATTTTTGATTTTTTCCACATATCAGGAAAGGAAGATTTTGTTAATATTGTTATAATTAAATACGTAAATCTAGGATTTATTTCATCTATACCCACAGCATTTGACTTAATTGATGTTGTACTTTTAAGAACTTCAGTTTGATCCACACATCGGAAATAAAAACAGTTTTCAATATGCACTGTGTGTATTTTTACTCTTTTTCGGAAGGTCGTTTCACTTGGATTTTGACAAATTTGTTATTTAATTCATCTACGTCAACATCAGAACTTACAGTACAAGATTCCTTTTCCCAATACCTATTTCACATATCTCTTTCCATTTTTTCTGTCGGTAATAACTTGACTTTGCAATATTTATACTGTTCACAACTTAATTTGTAGCGGATTTGAACAAATTCTGTAACTCTGGCGTTTTAAATTTCTTCCAACGTTTATATCCAAAACCTCGTTTATCTATCAAGTATTTTATAATTAAAGTAAACCATGGAGGCTGTTTAGATATAATTATTTTATTTTTTTGAGGCACAGTGTTATTAAATATTTCGAAAAGGTTATTTCTTTTATGTACCAGATTTTAAATTCTTCAGATCGTAGTTATTATTGCTACAAAAAGTAAAATATTTATTGTAGTAAAAATTGCAAGAATTTCGAAAAATAAATATGGCCCGATTACTGAATATCCCATCATAATTTAATCAACAGTAAAACTCAACAACAAATCTGCCAGTTAATTTCACAGGTAGAAGCTAACGGGAGATTGTTAACGGGAGATTGCTAACGGGAGATAATATTTACTTTACAGTCAGTACAATGATGTTGAAATCTAAATTAAAAATCCTAAATTTATTTGGGAACATCAAAAGATCTCATTTTTCACTAAACCATAAGAAGGGTTTCAGATGCAATGAAAAAGGATCATAAAAGAAAACTTCCACCTATGACACCCCTATGTAAAAATCATTGGTTCCGATCCAAATTTTCACAACACCGGAATTAAAATCACTGCTTCTTTTTCTCTTCTTTTGCTACTTTTTTTTTGCTGGGATGTAAAGCATGATCTATAACTTTTTTTATTTAAAATGGGTAAATTTATATTTTTCAATTTAGTTTTCTTAATTCAAAGCCAATACCTTGTTTTTTAGAATCTCTCTCAAAGTGTATGTAAGGTAAATATGTGTGGAGATAACCAACATGTTCAAATTCTTTTGTCTTTAAACAGTGTGGATAAAAGTGCTCCCAAGATTCAATAAAAATCGACAAAAAGTAAATATTATCTGTGTTTTGTAAATCATTGGTTTTTAGGACATTGAGTATTCAAAGATTCGGTACAGCCGAATTTAAGCTTTTTTACTTATTTTTTCTTAATTTCGTAAGTCTGTGTTTATTTTAAATAAAAGTTCTAAACCTCTAAAATGAACACTATGTATATATTAAATTTTCCTTGCCAATATTTTATTCAAATGGTTGGTATTGTTGTGACTGGTCCATTTCCCTACGGGAAATAATAATATTTCCCTACGGGAAATGGACCAGTCACAGAATTATTCATGTGACCTGAACTTTGTGGCAGAAACCAGTCCTCGAGCTGCTTCTCTTATATAAAAGTAACCGGTAACTACCCAGCAAAAAAAATGATAGTCATTATGTAACTATAACTTCTTTCATTGTTTCCTAAACTTCAGTTGACATTCTTTTATGATTTTTTGGTATTATTCTAAGGCACTTCCAAGAGAATTCATGTGTTCATATTTCAAATGCAGTGATCTGGATATAAACCCGATGCATATCTTAAAAAATCACTCTTCATTACTTCTAAAGCATATGTTATAGTATATCGTATATTTTTTGAATATAAAGCATTTATTCAAATTGAAAAAATAGTTCTGAGGAAAATTTTTTGATTTTTTTATTAAATCATTTTTTATATTTTAGTTTAAAATTTCATGAGGGTTAGAATTTATGCAGTTTTACAATTTTCATAAAAGTTTTGAAATATCAAGAAAAACAGATTTTTTTTAAACTTTAATTAAAAAGCCATGTCATTTGCATTATTTCAGCCTTAAATATTTATGACAACGCAATCTGTGCATTTTTGCATTATGTTTATTAATTAACACTACACCATTTCCAGTTTTAATTCAGAATTTATCAAAATAATTTTAAAATTGTGTAAAAATTATTTCAAATTGCCCAAAAATGTTTTAAAATTGTCTAAAAATGTTTCCAAATTGTACAACCAGTTTTTAAATTATCCAAAAATATTTTTAAATTTGTCTAAAAATTCATTAAAATTTTTGAATTTTTGATTTTTCACTAATGCAGAATTATTTATTTGTTTTAATAAAGAGTATTTGTATATCAATTCATTAATTTAAACTTATTTTTAAACTTATTTTTCTGCATTCTTATGAATTCCATTTTCATCAAAGCTTAAATACTACAAAGTATATGATCATTTTCCACTCATGCATCAGAATATCTAATCATTGAGTTATCATTGCTTCCTTAGAGTAAAGTATTAGTAATGCTAGTAGCTACATTTGAATGCTTCCATCCTATGACACGCTAATGTTAAATTCATCGATGAAACCATTAGAAAAGAAGTGATGCCTTTGCCATAGTAGTGATGCTTTTATTGCTTCTTTTGCAGCTTCATTTTTGCTGGGTATAACATGCCCAGCAAAAAAAATGGTAGTCATTCTGTGACTATAACTTCTTTCATTGCTTCCTAAACTTCAGTTAACATTCTTTTATGATTTTTTGGTGTTATTCTAAGGCATTTCCAAAGGAATTCATGTGTTCATATTTCAAATGCAGTGATCTGGAATAATCCCGATGTATATCTTAAAATATCACTCTTCATTACTTCTAAAGCATAAGTTATAGTATATCGTATATTTTTTTTTTTTTGAATCTAAAGCATTTAGTGAAATTGAGAAAATAGTTCTGATGAACATTTTTAATTTTTTTATTAAATCATTTTTTTATATTTTAGTTTAAAATTTCATGAGGATTAGAATTTATGCAGTTTTGCAATTTTTATAAAAGTTTTTAAAAATTAAGAAAAACTGATTTTTTTAACCTTTAATTGAAACTAGCTGGCCTGTCATTTGCATTTTTTCAGCCTTAGATATTTATGACGACGCAATCTGTGCATTTTTGCATTATATTTATTATTTAACACTACACCATTTTTAGTTTTAATTCAGAATTTAGCAAAATAATTTTAAAATTGTGTAAAAATTATTTCAAATTGCCCAAAAATGTTTTAAAATTGTGCAAAAATTATTTAAAATTTTTTAAAAAATATTTTAAAATTGTCTAAAAATGTTTCAAAATTGTACAACCAGTTTTTAAATTATCCAAAAATATTTTAAAATTTGTCTAAAAATTTATAAAAATTTTTGAAATATGTTTCAAAAATGCTTTTTCACTAATGCATAATTATTTATTTGTTTTAATAAAGAGTATTTGTATATCTATGCATAAATTTCGCTTCTTTGAACTTAGTTTACTGCATTCTTATGAATTAAATTTTCATCAAAACTTAAATACTACAAAGTATATGAACATTTTCCACACATGCAGCAGAATACCTAATCATTGTATTATCATTGCTTCCTTAGAGTAAAGTATGAGTAATGCTGGTAGCTACATTTGAATACTTCCATCTTATGACACGCTAATGTTAAATTCATCGATGAAACCATCAGAAAAGAAGTGATGCCTTTGCCATAGTAGTGATGCTTTTATTGCTTCTTTGGCAGCTTCATTTTTGCTGGGTGGGCTTGTCACAGGAGGTGGCAATTTCTACCTTTTAAGCTACTTGCAAATTGTTTTTGATTCACGAATTAAAATAGATTGTTTATGAATTAATGTATTTTATATGTAATAAATGAACTTAAATTTAATACATTGATTTAATAAAAATTGAAAATGCAAACTAAATTTTCTCTTAATAAATCAATGTTTTATTAAAAATTAGGGACTGAAACCCTGAAAAAATGGGTTCAGGTCAGGTTAATCGAAATAAAAAGTACAGGTTCGGTTCGGTACAGGGGTCGGGTTCAACATTTAAAAAAAGTATAAAGTTTTTTTTAATAGGAAATTTATTTAATTTTCAAAGAAATTTTCGACCCTCTCATTTGAAGAATTTGGTTTAGAAAATCGTTTCTTCTTTTTTAGAATTTGTTCCAGCATATCACCATCTTCTGAAGAACAAGATATTGATTCTCTCATAAAATTCTCTTCTCTTTCCATTTGCAAATTTTTGAAAATTTTAATTGTTTTTAAAATATGCTTTTTAGCTTTTTCAACATCTTCGGAACTTATCATTATCTTTAATCTGCTATCTAGATATAACGATGCAATCAAAAGAGGATTACTAATAAAGTGGTTTTCCCTTTTTATAATATTTAAATATAAATCTTCTGAAAATGTTTTCGTTTTGTCATATTTTCTTAGCTCTAGTTTAAAACAAGGCCAGATTCTATAAAAATCGCCTAAAGTCATCTGTTCGTGTAACTTTTATCAGGTGCAAAAACGAATTTTTCACCAATATTTCAAATATTATCATTTATAGTTAATGCAGCATTCAGTAATTCCGAACAAAATAGTCTGTATTTCAATAAGGTTTGACCGATGTCATAACTGTAATTCCATCGAGTTTGACAGTTTAGTACGGCTTTTTTCAGGTTTAGCTTTATTGCTAAAGAAGAAGTTTTTGGTGTTCGCAATTTTCAGCAAATAGCTCTGCATTGATCAAGTATTTGCTTAAAAGGACATCTAGTCCTCTAGTGTCAAACACTGCAAACTTAAATGTAATGTTTTTTATGATTTGTCTATCAAACATTTTATATTTTTGAACCCGAACCTGGTTAAATTTTTGGGTTCAGCGGGTTCGCGTTCAAAGTTTCAATGTTAGTTTAACCTTCCGCAAACACATTTTGATAAAATACAAAAAACTTAGATGCCCCTTTAAATTGCTATTTGAATATTTAAAAAATCTAATATATATAAAAAATCGCTATAATTTTACATGCCTATATGGATATGTTAATCTCAATAATAACAAACATTAACATATTGATTTGAATAGTATCATAACCGTGGTAACTACACAATGAGACATATTGAAAATTATTTGGTGGCTCATCGGTTTTCCCATTTATTTTCAAATGAGCTGAGCTAGGGTGGTGTTTGAGCGACTTTTAGTTTAAAATTTTGCGAAATTTTTACTCTTTTGTACTTTTTTGTGATCGTTACATATTTTGAATTAATATTAATCACGGAATCAACTTTAACAAATCATTCCAACAAAAAATGGCGTATTTGATATATATTTCACGAATTAAATCATGAAACAAATTATTTCATCGAACAGACTTGTAAAAATGTTTGTTCAAATAATTCGGAAAATAGATTATATAATTTAAACAAATAAAAATATGATTTTGACTTAATTTTTACTTAAGAAATTTTCAAACAGATAGCCATTTTCAATTATATAGTCTTTTAAATGAGACAGTGTCCATAATGAAGTTAAGTGAAAAATAATTATTTTAATTATTTATTTATTTATTATTTTAATTTGATGAATTTTGTAACAGAATTCAAACAATGTAAAGAGAAAAAAGTCGTCCATCGAAATTTTCAATAAAAAATTTTTGGATTATTAATAAACTCTTAAGAGTTGTGATACCTATTGGTCAGTCGCGGACAGCTTGATCAAAGAGAATATAATTTTCTATAGAGTATGTTTCTCTCTCACGAACTTTTTAGTACTCTCTTAGAACACGAACATAGTTTGGCGGCAACAAAGGTGAGTTTTGATCGGCAACTTTTAGTAGTGTTTAGCGGTGCTGCCATATAACCAATTTTAACTATTTTTTGCCGTTTTTTGGGATGCTAGAGATTTTTCAGATTATATCATAAAAAAAATGTTTTTTTATTTTATTCATGTATTTTTTCAGATTTTTCATATAAAAATATAATATTTGTTCAATATACTATTTTTACTAAAATTAGACATGTCTAATAAAGTAAAAAAATACAACCAAAATTTGCAATTGTGTTAAAAAATAGTTACGAATTCAAACATAACATTGTGACATCAAAAGTATTAAAGTGTGTACACACACATTGACCAACTATGTCTATTCATATCCATTATTTCCCAGTTCTATGGTAAAAATATATAAAAAAGAGAATAAATATGCTATTAATTGTTGCAACATATAACTAAAAACCTATAAAAAATGCAATAATATGAAAAAAAAATGTTTTTTGAAAAAACTGGTAAACAGTTAACAATCCCAAAAACTGGGATAAAAAATTACACTGTTTATGTGGCAGCACTGCATACACTAAATTTAATGTTTTTCAACACTTTAGCAACTTTGAAAATGTTGCCCTCTCATTTAAAAATGTTGCCGCTGAACTCTGTACCATGTTGAATTTCTGGTAGAGCGGGAAAAATACTCTATAGAAAATTATATACTTTTTGGCTTGATTTACCTGTCATTGATTCAGTTATATGTCACTATATAAACAGTTGCGTAATCACTAGATTAATGTTATGTCATCATTTCTGCAGTCACAAAGTCGGGTCTATTTATATCAATTCAGTATTATGTCAGCTTTACAACAGTCGCGGGATTGGGGGTTTCGCCACCGATTGACATTCTTTTGTACACAGCAAAATTTGTTGGACCAGTTCCGTGTTCTGTCATTATTTCAACTATAAGAGTCCTAATTTATTTAGTCCACATTGGTGTTTTGTTCATTTTTCTTTAGTTACATGATATATCCAGAAAAAACCAGTCAATGTTCTGCCACCATTTCAATATTTGAGACACTAGTAACTTTATAGCAATTACCCCTTGTTCAGACACTGAAGTATATTTTACACCAGCTTTGTGACATGTCCCTCATTTATCTATCACAGATTTGTCACCTTGGATCAATCGACCCTTTCCGTAGGGTTTGATTAGAAATACCAATTTATTGCATGATGTCAGTGTTTTAGTTAATTGTATATTTTTTTTAATATTTATTTCGTTTAAGTGGGGAACCGCAGTAGAGTTGTATTATTATTTTTTATTTTAATACAATTTTAATATTCTAATAAACAAACTTAAAAAAAATTCAAAATATTTACATTATTATGGCCAAATCATCTGAACTTGCTTTCATATTGCATTCATGTACATATAAATAATTAAGGGCATTACTTACATAAAAAACAAAGAATAAATATTTGGTAAAAAATTGTGTCTATACGAATATTACCGAAATATCTTTGAAAAACATTTTCCTGTTGCTTCTTTTTTTAGTTTATGTTAAACGGCATATTACGAACTTACTAGTATAAATAGGAGTAGTCTTACAGTAAACATTTTGAGTGTTTGTGTTGGTGTGTGGGGTAAAGTAGCTATTAACAAAAAGAAACCCTTTTCATTTTCCCCAGAGGACTTTCCCATCAAACAGGATGTTTTTAGGCAGTTCAAAGTATTTACATTCCACCATCAAAAAATAACAACACAAGCAACAAATAGATATTAAAATATCTATAGTTACAAAATACACCTATCCGTCGATTTACACGATACCTTTAATTTCTTGTTTAAATCAAGGAATGGGAAAATTAACTCGATTTAGATTTTTTTTTTTTTTTTTTGTGAAATAACGTTTTTTTAATATCCCAATCGAAAATGGTCAAACTAGCTACAAAAAAGACCAGTTTTTACTCTAGTAAATACGAAACTTGTTATCAAATCTACTTTGTGTACTAGTTTAATAGGTACTGTCATTCCGTTTATAACACGTAGAAATATAGGCCCCATAAGGTATATTTACTTGACCCTTATACGATTTTAAATAATTTTTTCACCTCAAAAACATTGGTGGATGGTATGCAAAATATCGATACAGTCGAATTTACTTGTTTTTTTGTTTCTATATCTTTTAACAGAGTTCCCGCATTTTCTATAATTTTTTTTTAAAAGCTAGTAATTGCAAAACTTGAATTTTTCGAATTATTTGAAGCAATTTAAAAAAAATACAGCTTTTAAATTCATATAAAATTTTTATTTAATACTTTAATATTAAACTTAAAACGACGATTTTTCGACAAAACTTCGTCTCTTCATGATATACAGACGTAAAAGGCAATGTAGAAACTCTTACTTCGCCCATTGAATTTCTTAAGTACGTTTTGATTCTTTTTGTGTTGCAAAGCTTCTCTTCGCTATTAGATCATTTTGATAAAAATCTATATGGCTACAAAATTCTTTTGACGAAACGTCAACAACTTGGCATGGTACAATCTCTATATATAAAGGAATAACGTTACTGACTTACTGATTCAACATCGCCCAGCCCAAACCGCTGGACCTAGGAAGCTGAAATTGGTATGTAGGTTCACCTTCCGTCGCAGACATCCGCTAAGACGGGGTTTTTGGAAATTCCTTCGGGGAGGGGCAAAATGGGGGGAAAACCCCCGTTTCACGGCCTCTTAAGCCCCTTTACCTAGAAACCTTAAATTTTAATTACGACTTCCTGGGAGTATGTGCTTACTCCTTGAAAAGGTACATTTTAGAATTTTGGCCAGGAATGTGGTAAAAATGGAGTTTAAAGGGCAAAAAATATCCCTCTTTACAGTCTGCACAAGCCGCTGGTTCCTTCTCCAGTGTAGTCAACAGCTAAGACGGGATTTTTGAAAAATTCAACGGGGAGGGGTAAAAAAGGGAAAAATTCTCCCCCTTGACGACTTGACAAAGTCGCTGAAGCCAGAAAGTTGAAATTTGGTACATAGGTTCCAACTCCAGCGTACACATCCACCCAAGTGGAATTTTTGGAAATTCCTGCTGGGAGGGGCAAAAAGGGGAAAGTCTTCCCCTGTACTGCCTGCCCAAACCGCTGAAACTAGAATGTTGAAATTTGGTATGCAGGTTCCTTCTCCAATGTAGATAACAGATAAGACGTGTCTTTTAGAAAATCTAACGCGGAGATGCAAAAAAGCGAAAATTCTCCCCCTTGACGGCATGGCAAAACCACTGGAGTTGGGAAGTTCCACCCAGGTAAAATTTTTGGAAATTCATACAGGGAGGGGCAAAAAGGGAAAAGTCTCTCCCTTAACGGACTGCCAACACTGATTTAACTAGAGAACTGATATTTGGTAGAGAACTGATATTTGGTTAAAACGTAACTTTTGGAAAATCCAACGGGGTGGGGCGGAAAAGTGAAAATTCTCACCCATGGCGTCCTGCCAAAGCCGCTGGAGCTGGGAAGTTGAAATCTGTGTTCGTGCTCCGGCGTAGACATTCAATTAGGTCGGATTTTTTTGGAAATGTCTACGGGAAGGGGTAAAAAGGTGAAAAGCCTCCCTTTAACGGGCTACCCACACCGATTTAGCTAGTAACCCGAAATTTTAAATATATGTTAACTGCAGTATGGGCTAACCCATTGATCAGCTACATTTTAGAATTTCAGATACACTCTAATTAATTTCTGTTGAAATTTACCCAACTTATAGTAGGAAACTGTACTCCTACTATAAATTGGGTAAATTTACTCTGTGTGCGTAAATAAAAAAATACACAGATTATGCGTAAGTTGGTGAACACAAAATGAGTAAAATTACATTGAAAGTGCGTAAAAATAAAATGAAATTTTGAAATTAAAGAGTAAATTTACCAATTTTGTGCGTAAATAACCACGTTTTATGTGTAAATGTACACATAACATGTGTAAAAATCCATTGTAAATGCGTAAAAATCCCCAAAAATGGGTTTATTTACCACCACTATATTAAGAATTAAAAAGCCCAAATTATTTTTAGTATGTGTTTTATTAATAGGTGATATAATATGATAAAAGCAATCAATATTATTATGAACTTGTTGAAAATGGTTTTGAATAAAAATAATGTTATTATTAAAGGAATTTGAGGAAAATTAAGTAAATGAAATTACAGAATATAATCAAAAGTATCAGATTTAAAACTATCCTGTAAAGAAAGCCTACAAAATCTTCATATGGGAAATAAACCTAAAAATCTAGAACTTTTTTTAATGAATTTAAAATAAGTATGTAACTGGTGGTAATACTTAATCGATTATAGTTGGGCACCTATCCGCTACCGATGCAAATTCACCGACATCCCAATAAATCTAACGCAACTACCAAATTCACAAATATTCATGCTAATTACAATTTTTACAGGCTGCAAAAATAAGAAATATTTAAATCGTTAAAAGTCAAAAATTATCTTTAAGAATCAGCTAATATAACATACCATGATAACACTGACATGATTACATTAAAATTTGATGATGTAACGTTATTTTTTTAATAAATTAAATTTTTCTTATAATTTGTTATATTTTTTTTTCACAAATACAATATTTACATATCTGACAGTTTTACAATTACTACTAAATGCTGGTACATTTACACACTTCATAAAAAATATTTGTTTTTGAGCACCAAATAGTAATACAAAATGCGTATTTATAAATAAAATATGCTTATTAATACACTTTGTGTGCATTTTTGTAGACAAAAATGTGTACGCATAAGTTTTACACATATCTTGTCTAATTTTAGGCATTTTGTGTGATATTACGCAAATATTGACATAATTTATTGTAGTGAATTTACAATCATTTTATAGAGTGTAGGTACCTACATAGGTGTTCAAAGGGAAAAAAATTTAAATATGTGTTACCTGAAGTATAGGCTAACTCATTGTTGAGACATTTTGCGACATAGTAAAAATTTGGGACTCCGGGTAATTATCTGGGGACTCCGGGCTATGCCGGGCAACCTTTTTCCACTTGTAAAAATTATTTAACACATTATCATGAACGGAAAATCTATTTGTCATACTTAAGGTTATTTCATATTAATATGAAATTAATAAGACTGTTGTGTAATATTCCGCTAGATTATCTATTTCCAAATTCGAACGATATTTTTATGTTCCTACCAGTCTTGGTAACTTCGGCTCTATACCACACAACTCCATATAAATAATAATAAGCTCCTCGTCAGCATTTCTACGCATCGAGTTCAACATATCAATATCTAAATTGATATGTTCATATGCCTTAATTTTATTAAGATTCACCTACTAATTACTATTGAATTTGTAATTAATAAGTAATTTTAATTAGAACATTTATTTAAAAAACAGCATATTCATTTATAAACAAGTAAAAAAGGTTTAGATTCGGCTTTGCTGAATCTTTGACTACCCTCCACCAATATCCTAAAAAATAATCTCTACTGTTGTTTAAACGTAAACCTTTATTTTGGTTATTTTACTTAAGGTACCTCTTTGGTACCCCTTACCCTTGGTAGGGTTAATTATTCTTTAAAACCCTGTTTTTACTCCCCTCATTTACAACTTTAGTGGCAGTATTTACACGGATTTTAGCGAGTAAACCGTCAACGGCACCTTTAGGCATTGTTGGTCTCCTTTCTCTATACTCGATTTTTTATATAGAGTTAGTTATTGTTTAACTATTAGCGCCATTACGTGCACAAACCCTTGTTTAAGGTGATTTATTTTGTATAAATAAACAGAGATATATTCTCTTATAAAAAGTTTAAAATTCTTGTCTTTCTTTTTATTTCGAATTGGAACCTGCATTTACGGCAAACATTTGGTCCTTCGAACCGGATTCCAATTAATAAGGACAAAAGTGGAAGTTATTTTTATACTTCCAGAGCCCCCATCTTTTTTTGTGGTACACAACAGCAGCAGCCTTTTTAATAAAATTTTTTACATAATTTGTTTTCATCGAATAGAGGTGCGTACTGTTTTATATATTTTTTTTTTTTTTTTTTTAAGAAAAAGAAAAGTGCTAATGTGAAAAAGAAGATAAAGGAAATTAAAAATAAAATAATTTTATTAAATTGCAAATAAAAAATATTTTATTAAATTTGCATAAAAAAGTATTACGAATTTTAATACCATTTTTAAATATTATTTTATTGTGAATTTAATCGTGTTACAACCCCTCGCGAGTAATATTTATAAAGTTAATATTTTTTGTATTTACTTTTTTCTCACCGGTGCGTTTGTTTACACGGACAGACAAATTAATTTTTTTTATTATTACAAAACTTTCGGTAATTTTATTATAATACCCTTTTAATTTTTTTGTCGGTGTAAAAGTGTTAAGAAAATTTATAATCATTAAATTTTTACATAATTCCATCGGGTTGTTTGAAAAAAAAAGTGATCATAGTTATATTAATAAAAACGCATTTATATTTTTTTTACATATTTATATATACATATGTACATACGTACATATCAGTGTTTTTTTTCTATTCTTTTTTGTGCTATATTCCAAATAAACATTGATTTTTTTTATATACAAGCTGTAGTTACAGTATTTTTAATAATAACAAGGGCTTACATACATATTGCATTGTTGTTGTTGGTTTTTTTTATCAACCTCGATTGGTACCCTACTGTCCATTTTGGTCGCGACTTATAGGGTGTGTTACTTGAATTGGAAATTATTTTGATATTATTTTTTTTGTCATTTTATGCGGTTATTTTGTAAATTTAAATAATAAATTTATTTATTTTTGCCTTTTTACAAAATTTTGTGGTTTTTTTTTTGTTTCATTTTTTTGAAATCGATAGGAACAAGATGCCTTTATCGTCTCTTGATATTTTCATTAGAGCTTCTGATGCTCTAATTAAATTTGATAATAGTTTTAATGCCCTTAAAGATGAGACATTCAATGTTTTTAATCTGGAAATAGAAAGTGAGGAATTGCGAGGTATGTGGGAAAAAGTTAAGGTCACCTATGAAGATTGTATCACCGATTTGCAAACCGCAGAAAAATCAAAACCCAAAGATTTGGACGCGGTGGAGGCTAAATATCGGGCCACTTATCGTGCTTATGTTGGCTGTCTCACATTAATTAGGGAAAAATTGCACGAGCACTCGAAACCGGGGCCAAAGAGGCCCGCTGATGAGCTGGATGATACAATGGTCGATGATTTTCATCATAATTTGAATCTTCCCCTTTCGACTATTCCGATTTTTGAGGGAACTTATCTTTCTTGGCCTACCTTTAGAGATCTTTTTACCGCTATCGTCATAAATTGTTCGCGTCTCAGTCCGATTTTACGATTAAGCTACTTGATTGAGAAAACAAGTGGTGATGCGAGGGAAATTGTTTCTAAAGCCCCATATACTAATAAAGGATTTGATGACGCTTGGAAACGATTAGGAGATAAATATGAGAATTTGCGCATGTTGGTTCACGACCAGCTTGGAAAGCTTTTTGATCTTCCTTCTATTGATAAGGAAACGAGTGATGGTTTAAAATCACTACAACGTGGAATTAACGGTTGTCTTTCGTCTCTGGCTGGTTTAGATATTGAATCTACTACAGAACTTAGTTCTCATATGATTGTTTTCATTTGTATTAGGCGATTACCTGCGGCTACGATTAATTTATTTGAACAGAGCGTGAGCGATAAAAAAGCCTTATCCAATTGGGCGGATTTAGATCGATTTTTAACGGAAAGGATCGATACTTTAGAATGTGCTCGTCATCTTAGGAATTCAGATTTTTCTAAAAAGCCTTCTGAACAAAAGGTTAAGGTTCACCTCACGAATACTACCACTTCTGGAAATGGGTTTTGCGTTTTGTGTAAAAATCAGGCTCATTTTCTTAGGTCTTGTCGTCGTTTTCAGAATTTATCAGTGGCTGATAGATATGCTACGGTGAAAAAATTCCACTGCTGTGTCAATTGTCTTGCAAAGGGACATGAGGCAAGAAATTGTAAAAGCAATTACAGTTGTTCGAAATGTAATAAACGTCACCACACTTTATTACATCGTGATCCACTTTCAGATGATATTTCCAATAGGGGAAATACTTCTGCTATTACAACTGGCGGTTCGGGTACGACTCCTCGTCTTCTCAACCCCACACAAATTGATTCTAATATACAGTCCACTTCTACTGGTAGCAGTTCGGCATTTCCTCAGAATAGACAGGTATTTCATACAGCTCTAAATAGGAATGTGTTTTTGGGGACTGCTATGGTTGATATTGTTCACCAGGGTATTACATACCCAGCGCGTGCATTAATTGATCCCGCCGCCGAAAGTTCTTTTATATCGGAACGTTTGTTTAATCGGTTGAAACTTCCGACACTTTCTACGAAGGTCGGCATTTCAGGTGTGGAGTCAATCTTGACTACGTCGAAAAAACTTTGTTCGGTGAAAGTTGGTTCACCTATTGATTCAACTTTTTCGTTAGAGGCCTTAGTCGTTGTTCTGACTAATGTGTCTGGGAATCTTCCGTCGTTTAAAGTACCTTCTAATATAAGGGAAAATTCACCAAATCTTCGTTTGGCAGACTGCAATTTCTATGACGGTAGACCTGTTGATCTTTTGCTTGGTGGTGAGGTTTATCCTAAAATTTGTTTAAGGGAAGTTCCGATAGATGTTTTTGGATCATTATTGGCCCAAAATACAGTTTTTGGTTGGATTATTACTGGTCCAATTGTACAACCTCCAGTTCAGGTCTTTTCAACTCGCGTTGAATTTTCGGAGGAAGATTGTCTCAATAGAAATCTTCTTAGGTTTTGGGAACTTGAGGAAACACCTAAAAGGAAAATTTTATCCATTTTTGATAAAATTTGTGAGGAAAATTATATGAAGACTACACGTCGGGGTTCTGATGGTCGCTACATTGTGAAGCTTCCATTCAAACCTGAATTTCCTCATCAGTTGCACTTGGGAATTTCTAGGTCAAATGTCGAAAAACAATATCTCAGGACAGAGTCCTCTCTTTTACGAAGACCTGAGATTAAGGAGATATACGATAACGTGGTTAGGGAATATCTACAATTGGATCATATGAATCTTGTTTCGGATTCTTCGGCCGCCACTACGTTTTCTTGTTATTTGCCACATCATCCGGTGGTTAAACCTGAACGAAAGACTACAAAATTGCGTGTAGTTTTCAACGCTTCGAATAAGACGTCAAATGGGACGAGTCTAAATGATTGTCTTTATGTTGGTCCTACGTTGCAAACTGATTTGGTTCTCTTGATTCTACGTTGGCGTCTTTTTAAATTTGTTTTCAATTGTGACATCACTCAAATGTATAGGAAGATTAGAGTTGATCCAGCTCATACTCCGTTTCAACGGATCTTATTTAGAGATTCTCCTACGGAGAACGTTAGAGATTATGAATTGCAAACAGTTACTTTTGGTGTTAATTGTGCTCCCTATCTGGCTATTCGCACATTGTTGCAATTGGCAGACGATTCTGAGGCTGAGTTTCCTGTTGCATCGCACATTCTACGAAGGTGCATGTACGTTGACGACGTTTTAACGGGAACTCACGATATTTCGTCTGCACTGATCGCTCGTGATCAGCTTATATCGGCGATGGCTTCGGCGAAATTTGAGCTTAGAAAATGGACTTCTAACGATCGCACAATTTTAGAAGGTTTTCCTCCGGAACATTTGGTAGATGCCAAACTTTTGACTTTTGTGGAGTCTAGTAGTTCTAAAACTTTGGGTATTCAATGGAATGCTCAATTGGACTCATTTTTTTTAATGTAAATCCTATTACACATAAATCGAGTCATACAAAAAGGGAAGTTTTGTCAACTATTGCAAAATTATTTGACCCTGTTGGTTGGCTAGGCCCAGTTGGGGTTGTTGCGAAAATGGTCATGCAACGTGTATGGCTTGATAATATAGGTTGGGACGATTCGCTTCCGCTCTCAACAGAAAATAGTTGGCAGAAATTTGTTATGTCATATCATGAGGTAAATAGTATTCGAATTCCGAGATGGCTTCATTATACTCCAGAGTCTTCGGTTGAATTACATGTTTTTTCTGATGCCTCGGAAAAAGCATACGCGGGGGTAGTATATATTCGAATTGAATCCCCGAACGGCGAAATTCATACCCATTTGCTGTCTTGCAAAACGAAAGTGGCTCCTATAAAATCAGTTTCGATTCCGCGTCTTGAACTTTGTGGCGCAGTTTTGGCATCTGAGCTTTTAAAGACGGTACTTAGTGAAATTGATATTCAACTTAACCAAATTTATTGCTGGACTGATTCTACGATAGTCCTTTCTTGGTTGAAAAAGGACCCTTGTTCTTGGACCACATTTGTTGCTAATAGGGTTTGCCGAATTCAGGAAAATGTTGGTCGACATAATTGGTATCATGTTCGATCCGAAGATAACCCCGCTGATTTGGGCAGTCGTGGTGTTTCTCCCCCGGAGCTAGTTGACAGTTCACTTTGGTGGCATGGGCCACAGTGGCTTCGTCAGGAAAAATCTACATGGAATGTTGTTGATCTCTCTCGCCTTGATACTGACATTGAGGGTCGAGCTATTCAAGTTTATACTTCGTTTTTTAGGAACACGAAAGGGGAAGATTTGTATGTGGATATACTTAAGGATTTTTCTTGTCTGGATAGGGCACTTCGTGTAATATCGTATATTTTGCGGTTTTTTTACAACAGTCATTCTGCTCACAAATTAGGTCGTCAATTTTGTACTAACGAAACTCTTTCTAGTTTTGAGTTGAAAAGGACAAAGTTGCATTTGGCAAAAGTGTCTCAGAAACTTCACTTTTCGGAGGAATACAAATGTCTTTTGAACCAAAAGCCTTTATCTTCAGGGAGTTTTCTTATTCCATTGAACCCATTTTTGGATCAAGACGGCGTCATGAGATTAAATGGCCGTTTAGTGAGATCACCTTCTCTAACGTATACTGAGCAGCATCCTATTATTTTGCCCTATTCAAGCAGATTTACGCTGCTTTTGATTGAATTTGTTCATAGGATTTCTATTCATGGTGGAAATCAGTTGATGCTTCGGATTCTTCGCATAGAATATTGGGTTCCCAGACTTAAGTCTAAAATTCGCGCAGTTATTAGTCGCTGCAAACGTTGTATACTGGATAAAAAGCGCTCTTGTAGTCAAATTATGGCCGCTCTTCCGCCTGAAAGACTGCTCTTGATAGGCCGTTTACTACAACTGGCGTGGATTTCGCGGGTCCATTTGACATTAAAAGTTTTACAGGCCGAGCTTGTAAAATAACCAAGGGCTATGTTTGTATATTTGTCTGTTTTTCTACGAAGGCAATACATTTAGAGGCAGCATCTGATCTGTCGACAGCTACTTTTTTGTCCGCTTTTCAACGGTTTATTTTGCGACGTGGGTGTCCAAAAACAATGTTTTCGGATAATGGCACAAATTTTGTAGGCGCGTCGCGTGAGTTGGAGAGAGATTTTCGGGTTCTCCCATATTAGCTCCTCCGGAGCCTGAAATAACTGACTCTCCGATAAGTCTTGTTAATCGCTTTCGGAAAATGAAAGCTATTTCTCAGCATTTTTGCCGTCGGTGGAAGGAGGAATACCTCATGGATTTGCATAAGCGTTATAAAGGCAAAATCCGAATCGCGATTTAGAGGAAAATGATTTAGTTGTTATACGTCATGAAAACTTACCTCCAACTTCGTGGAAATTAGGTCGGGTCGTTAAAATATACCCGGGTAGTGAGAGTCGTGGATGTACGGACTGCGAATGGGGTTGTAAGACGACATATCGCAAAACTGGTCATTCTGACTAACTAAATAAAAATATTTTTCTTTTTTCATTAATATATAATTTTCCCTAGCACTATGGACGCCTTAAAAACTGTTTTATACGACCCGTTGTTGGACGATTATGAGGAAGCAATGGACGATGTGGAATCAGCTACAAAAGCCCCTTTGGTTACTTGTACACCTGCTCCCACCATTATAACAACTAATACACAGTTATTGGCGCCTATAATACCACTTTCTACTGTGGTTGCACCTCCTTGTGGTGCTACTCAAACGGTGGCTACGTCCTCTTTGGTCGAAGCTACAACGAAACCGTTGACCCCCAATACATTGTCGGGTATTATTGCTACCCCGGCCTCGAATACGTCGACGACTGATATTGAGAACGGTCGTTTAAAGCTGCAATGCAGAGTTTGTAGTGGTAGACACCCGTTGAGGGCTTGCTCTACATTTCGTAAGGCTAGTCATGCCCGGAGGCTATGCTTGGTCATAATTCATCGCTACTGCTCTCGTTGTTTGGCACACACACATGAGGCCAAAAATTGTCCGAGTTCGGCGAAATGTCGCCACTGCAATGGAGAACATAATTCCATTTTGCATGGTCCTCCGTCTGCTAAAATTGGTTCCAAAACATCCCAGGCTGCGAGAACTTCTTCGAAGAAGACTGCTCCAAGCCAGCCTGTAGAATCTGGCTTAAAAAGCAAGGTTTGTTCTTTGCCTATACGTCATATTATAACATTTTCGCCTACTCTGGTAGCTCATCTTCAGTTACCTAATAAATCGATACCGGTTCGTGCGGCACTGGACCCCTGTTGTAGCATTAGCTACATATGCGAAACCTTGGTTTACAACCTGCGGTTACCAGTGTCCTCCACGGATGGCGGCAAATACTGTCGCTTAACGGTCGGTTCGTCTTACGATGCGTTGCAAAAAATTAGTTTTACTGCCAAAGTGACTAAGATGAGAGGTGTAAAGACTCCAACGGAGTCAGTTTCAGATGTGGTAAAGGACCATTTTGCAGGTTTTCAGTTGGCCGACCCCCGTTTCAATGTATCGGGACGGGTGGTTTTGGTTTTGGGACCTGAGGTTAGCCCTCAAATTATGAAGGCTAAAATATATTCGAGCCCGGGCTTTCCAATGGCCCAATATACAATGTTTGGGTGGGTCATAACTGGCCAATCCCCCTTTTAGGGGATAGATCCGTTCGGATCAACCCTGGTCCCCTTTGGACCAACGATCATTGTGATCACCCGGCACCCTTTGTGTCAAGCCTGGTCCCCCTTAGGCCAATGACCCCCTTTGGGTCATCGTCGTAGATTTTAAGTATTTTTGAAAAAAATTAATAAATCTAAATAAAAAAAAAATGTATATAAATTTATTTGTAACCTTAAATATTTATTAATGGAAT